>CM020026.1:1404364-2807697 GCA_009769605.1 Bucorvus abyssinicus | reverse complement strand
TTCCCATTTGCATTTAATTTTGATCTCTCCCAGGCTTCTCCTATCTTCCTGAATTTCAGGCTTTGGCTGAGAGCATTAGAGACGAAAAGGGCTAAGCCCTGCCACTTTCTTCTATTCTCTATTTCCCCAAACACCAATGTGTTCAGATCAAAGCCTGTGACACAGGCAGCGCTCCATTCTTACACCACGAGGAATAGCCCTTTGTTTGGGGCTTGGATAAAAAGCCAGTGCAGTGTACAATTCAGAACAGTAAATGCTTTGCCTCATTTTCCTTTGGCTTGTTGACTTCACCCCTTTTCGCCCTCACCTTCTCTTACACACATCTACCTTGCAGCTGGCAGCTACTGGAAATATAAAATGCAATATAAACTGAGCCTTAGGAGCCAGATGGAGACTTCACAGAAATAACTTCAGAGGAGAGTGAAGGGAAAAGACAGCCAATGCTTCCAAGTCTGTTACAGAGAATTCTAAGCGAGCAGCTGCTTGAGCAGGCAGCCTGAACTGTTTGTGGGAACACCCACACCCCCTGCTACCTTACGTACGCTACTCCATCCCTTCTTCATTGCAATACTGCCAGTTTAAAGGCCACAGCCCTGTGTTTGTTCTCCTTCCCAGGCAAGAAGATTTCCGCAGAAGGATGACAGTGCTGCAAGTGCCACTCTCCGGACACAAAGCATTGCTATTTTGAAATTAAACGGTTAATTGTTTCAAGCACAGCATGTAGCTGTCTAAAATGTGCTTCAGAAAGGGATCTTCACAGACTTCAGCCATTTATGGATTGACTGCCCAGAGCGAGGCTTCTTCGTTTCAAGAATACACCTAAAACACAATAGTGTTTGAACAGGGATCTCATTTGTTACAGCCAAGTATCTGCAGACCTCAGCAGAATAATAATTGAAAAGGAATGCTGAGCTATTCTAGTGGCTGTACAGCACATCTGAGTGCAAAAACCTCAGGACACACTATAGCAGAGAGGAAAAATATCCAATCTATAAGTAAATTCTAGAAGGGAGAGGGGGTGAAAAGAGAGGGAGATTGCACAGAGTGGGTTTACATGAGATTAACTATGAATCACCCACAAACCACAGGGAAAGCACACTGGTTGGGTTTCCAGTACCATAAAAAAACCTGGCATAGTATTTCTGTACTTAGAATGCATGTCCTGCCTCATGGACAGCAAGCAAGATCTTTCCTTCTGGCTGTGTGGAGTCTCCTAACCAGCTCTGCTCATTCTGCAGTGATCTAGCAGTAATCTGTAGAAACACGCGTAGGGTCTGTATGTCACATCCTCTTGCACCCTGGAAAAGGCTGTCAGCGAGCCCTTGGGATTTGCAGCTCTGGAAAGCCAGGAAAGCAGCAAAGGGTTTAAGACAGCAGGGATCAGGCAGGCAAGTGAAGAATTGACAGCAGCCAGCTGAGGTTAGGGAGCATGCTGCAGTGCCCAGACCTTCACACAAGGGTATAGGGATGAAGCACTATATGTATAGCTACAGGGATGACAGAGGTTATCCCTGTCTGACATGATTGAAGTAGCTTTTAAAATATACATGCTTGGATGGTCTGCAATGAGGTATAGGGACTCTTTAGTCTGAGTCTAAAGAGAAAGTGGTCATGCTCTTCAGCCTCACCTTTCAGTGGGTATTAACGCTACTGAAGAGAAGCTCGGTAGTGAAGCTCAACAGAGAGCTCCAGATCTGAGGTTAGAGATACATAGATTACAGGCTCTGGGATGCCCCATTTGATCGGCTTTGGTTGCTGAAGCACAGGTAAAGACATATGCCAGTCCAGTGATGAAATTCCCAACACTAAAATGAACAAAAGGATTAATTGTCTTGACAGCATCGTGTCTTTGGGAGCCCTCTACCCTCAACCTGCCACCACCAAAGGGCAGGTTAGGAACAGAAGTCCTCTGTTACCTTCAACTGGCCAATTCTGTCCTATAATACTCAATTTTCTAGGATGCAGCTGGCACCTTCTACCAGTCCTTCACCATTCTGGGCAACAAACACAACCCTGGGATTCTGATCTGGGCAGATTTTCACCACTTACTGATTTCAGCAGAGCCGTGCCAGTTAACACAACTTGAAGCCCTGGTATTGCCTCAGAGATGAGAAAATGATTGAGGTTTGCACTGAATCGGCATTTTCTAGCTCTTTATTCCCTCTGTCTTCAGAACATCCACCCTTGATCCTTCAGTTTTACCACAAGCCAGGCCTGGGAAATTTTGTGGCAGTTCTTGTTAAAATTTGGCAATGCACCACACCACTCAGCCTACTTCCACTGACAAAACAGAGAAGCTGCAATTATTCCAGATACGAACTGTTTTTTCTCCCTCGTATACTGTGGGAGGGTTTTTCGTTAGAAGGTTACATCGAGAACTTTTCTATTAAATTCCACCTTTTCTGTTTGGATGATCACTTCTCACTTGACAAGGATCCTGTGACTCTGGTTACGCGCCTGTAAGGCTTTTTTGAGCATACAAATGCTTATTTGGTTGCTAGATTAGAGAAAAAGAGTTGGCGCAATTCCCGTTGGATCCAAGATTCCCCAAATTTTCTGAGTGAGTGTGCGGTTACTCACTCATCTCTGTGCGCTCAGGTACTAAACTGTCCTTACAAATTCCCATCTAAGAGGCAGCCGTAACAGAACACACCACACTGGGATCTCAAAACATACCCAAATATTGATGGGACGAGCTTTACCTACTGCCCTGAGGTGGGAGACTGCCCGCACAGACACAGGTTTTGGCAGTGAGGCACAGAGGTGCGAGTCGGCCTGTTTGACATTTCTCCCGTGGTCTGTGTCACAGGTTCATGAGTTACAGCTACATACATCCACAGACAGAGATACGAGAGTGAGGAGATATCCTAGGAAAGGATCACTGGATCACAAGTTCTCCCTAAATCATGAGTCAGCAGGAGACTGGTGTGATCGAGCACATTCGGATGGCTGTGAAAAGAGGGCAGCACAATAGCACAGACAAGAGAAAATTCCAACAACATTTATGCAGGAGACTGTCTACTCTTGTGTCACTGTCCGTGTTTTTAAGGTAGCTGTTTTAAATGACAGCTTCCTCTCTGCATTTGATCCCACAAGAAAGACCCTTCCTGTATATAGGACAGCAGAGTGTGTTGCCATGGAAATTATTATGATCCACTTAAATTCAACAAATCCAGCCTTACGGGGTATATTCCCCTGAGTATCTCAGTTTAATTATTAATGTTCTTTCTAAATAGCGTCATCTTCCTGTTTTGACCAAAATCCTCAAAAGCAGAGTGAAAACAATAAAGCTGGAAAGTGGAATTCTTTGTTCAGCTGTGACATAGGTGCAGTTAAGCCAGGGAAGATGCAAAGAGCCTCCAAGCTGCCCTGCCAATGTGCTTCAACTCAGACCGAGATGGATCATTTGGAAGGGAGAAAGTCTCATCCAGTGCCTGTGCCCATTATGCCCCTGGCCGCTCTGCTCTGATTTCCAACAAAAATACCAGGTAGGACAGCGGGTTTTTTGCAAAGGGAAGGGACACGGTCAGTGGAATCTAAATGCTTACCATCAATTCATTTCCACATCACCGCCGTGCAAGTCCAGTGAAACCACTCAATCTTTTCCCACAAAATACATCACTAATCCCAAACCCTTTTAGCCTCAGAGCAGCTCCAGCATCCATCTTTCTCCAAGTGTCACCAGGAATTCTGCAGGCAAATTTTAGGAGCCAGGTGATGTTATTCAGGCTGATCTAACGCTGGGGATAGTTTCTTGTGGGTCATGTAATATAGGCAGCTTATAGGTCTCAGTTTAGACATATCCTCCCAAGTCCCCAGCAGAAAAGGCAGCAGACAAGCAGAACCCTTCCACAAGCAGGATGAGGATCAAGAGATTCAAACCGCTCATCCATGAAAGGGCCCAAGGCAGAGCGCAGCCCAGAGCAGCCCTGAGGAACTGCCCAAGGCAGAATAGCAAATTTATCACTCTGTCTGTTTAATGTGACCTGCAGCCTGGGGAAGCTGCTCTCCCCACGTGCTTGCAGCAAGGGTTAGGGCATTTGTGCCAAAGACATCAAGACAAAGTTAGCCATGAAATGTGATGACAGGAGAAGGTCGTCTTCCTGTGACTGCTCTGCTCTTGACCAGGTGCTTCCCATCCATCCTCCCTAGAAGGGTATTCCTCATGAAATGCCATCTAAGATTCCTTGTTTCACTCCTTCATGAGTGCTTCTCAGGGACTGACAGTCAGGAGACCTCTGCCACAAAAGAGGCCAGTCAATGCAAAACATCCCAGAGCACCCCTGAACTTTTGACCACTGGTTTGGAAGTATCAGCTCAAAATTCCTGTTTACACTGCCCCTCCAATTCTATTCCCTGTGCCTCACGCCCACAGCAGGATCTATCACATGGAAAGCACAACCCATAGTTTAGTTGGACAGAAGTTATCACTAAACCTATTTTCACAATTTACCAAATTAAGAAAGAATTAAATAACTCGCTCTCTTCCCTCAGGGAGTTTTGCAGCACCGCTGAACCCAGGCTCTTGGTATTCTCATAAAAAATCTGCAGCACAAGTTCTTCCCTCCTCCCTCATACAAGGCTGGTTATTGGTCACAAGCCTCCCTCCAAAACATGAAGCAAGACTCATCTGTCTGCTTTTGGCTTTCCTCTAAAAAACACTTATTTAGAGGCTGGCAACAAGAAAAAGAATAAATGAGCTCAACTGAGCTGAATGAAAGGAAGCCACAGAACGAACTCAACAGAACAGAAGTGCTCCTTGAGCAGGAGCTGCAACTGTTGTCGCTGACAGCACTGAACTGCTTGCTAGGCTCAAAGGCCAGCTACACACGTTGCCCTGGTGTCCCTGGGACCCATCCAAAAAGGCACAGCATTCCAGACGTGAGGGACATTCTTTCTAGCTCCTCACAAATAGGTTCTTTAATACTGGTTTTGTTGTCCTGTAAAATTTGCCATTTGGAAAGCAAAAGATTGCTGTTGGCTCCGTGAGAGAGAAGGGGGGAGATGGACTGCGGCTTGAGTGACCAGTTGACTGATTCCTTCTTCGGAATTGGTTGGTTGGTTGTTTCTTAACAATTAGTGCATTGGCAGTAAGGGACACAGCAGGCAAATAGGCAGCACTTGAAGACACAAACCTTTACGAAGCGTGACACCATGCCAGCCTTCCCAGCTGTCCCCTGTTGCTCCCAAGAGCAAATCTCCAACTTGACACCTAATTCTCTGCCTCCATATCAATGCATGTCCCCTCTGAAACATAATCCTTGCTCTTCATGTCTACTTACTGTAAAACCAACTTCCCTCCTTCGGTACCATTCCTGCCCTTCTCCTGGCTACGTGGCAGTTTTACCAGCCTGCACGTCACTGCTTTACCACCCACAAATTCAAATTCCTTGTCCTCCCCTTCTGGACCCTGCCGTATGTGTCTACAAGAAATAAAAAGCAGGTGTCATGGTTTAACCCCAGCTGGCAACTAAGCACCACACAGCCGCTCGCTCACTCACTCCACCCCCCAAAGTGGGATCAGTGAGAGAATTGGGGAAAAAAAAGTAAAACTCACGGGTTGAGAGAAAGACAGTTTAATAGGACAGAAAAGGAAGAAAATATTAATAATAATAAAAGAATTAGAATATACAAAACAAGTGATGTTCAACACAATTGCTCACCACTCGTTGACCAATGCCCAGCCACTTTAGTGACCCTGTTCAGCTTTCCTCCCAATTTACATCCTGAGCATGACATCATATGACATGGAATATCCCTTTGGCCAGTGGGGTCAGCTGTCCTGGCTCTGTCCCCTCCCAGCTTCTTGTGCCCCTCCAGCCTTCTCACAGGCAGGGTATGAGAAGCTGAGAAGTCCTTGACTTAGTATAAACACTACCTGGCAACACCGAAGTGTGTTATCAACATTATTCTCATACTAAATCCAAACCACAGTGCTGTACCAGCTACCAAGAGGAAAATTAACTCCATCCCAGCCAAAACCAGGAGAGCAGGGTACCTGCTAAGGAGATGTGCCTGCTCTGAGGTTTGTGTCAAAAGGTGGCTTGGTTCTGTGGACAAAGCTTGGGAAAGTACCACCCATGTTTCCAGGCCTGTTGTGCCGCTCCAGGTCTGGAGCACCTTCCTGGGTCCTGCCTGCAGCATGAGCAGGCATGTCCTGTCACCTCAGTCCTTCTCTTCAGAAGCACACAAGTCATGGAAAGATAAAACACAGCTTTCATTTTGTTGCTTCTTCTAGTTCATTCTCACCACTCTGCTCGCCATCTATTTTGCCTATATTTCATCAGTCTAAATGAGGAGCTCCTCAGAGCAGGAACACTGTCTTACTACATCCATGTGAAATGCCAAAACATGAACACTGTACCAGTAATAGTGTCACAAAGAAATTACCAAGGAGCACAGGATCAGTCTCAGAAATGATTCACCTAGAAGGCAGAGTTGCCTTTATTCATATATTCATTGTTTTAATATTACTACAGAACTTCTGAGAACCAAGTAGAGACTAAACCCCATTGTCTAGGGTGCTGTAAAATCAAAAATATTACATGAGACTTCCTGCCCAAAAGAGCTTACAATCTAAACAGCACACAAGTGATAACAAAAGCACATGACACCTTCCTCTGCAAAAAGCAGCATGTGATGAACTTCAACAACACAGGTGAGTTAAGTGAGATTTTGCCATGGAAGCATTTTGCTTACAAAGAGCCCAATTACATGGATGCATCCTTCTGTTGAGCCATTTAATCTCACAAGACCTACCTGAAATCTGCTGAGTGGCCCTGATCAAGTCAAGTGGACAAAAGTGGACTTCAACAAAAGGAAGTCTAGACTTAGATGCCTGCTGCCTGCCGCAGACAGAAGAAATTCTGAGATATAAAGGTTCTATGGCAGTACACACTAGCCAGTGTTTCTGCAGCACTCAAGCCTTCACCTAGTTTTATGACTAGTCTGAAAGCTCCCAAGATACCACCTCTGTCTGCGGAAAGCACGGAAGCAGAAAGGCAAATGCAACGCTTAACACTGAGAAGCAATTGCTCAAGAAGCAAGAGGCTGATTATCTGCCTGCCCTCCTTTGTCTTCTTCGTACCAAGCATCTCCTCTTGACCAAACAGCTCTCTATGCAACACATCACCTTTAGTGAGATGTTTCTCCCTCTACTAACTGCAGTATGAGCAGTGGAAGAGTGTTTCTCAAAATTTTCCCATCACTGGACCACCTCATCCTTTGAAAGAAACGGACAGCTCATCTTATATCTCACTGTTGCTTAAGGATAGATGACAAACAAGTCGTCACATGGAATTAGTAAACTGTTGAAATGTCAATATTTTACAAAACTGTAATTCAGGAGATAAAATTACAAAACTTGTAACTAAAAAAAATGTAGTAAAAAATGGTATCGCCTGATTAAATCAGTTAGTACCTGAGTGACAGCTGCCTGTACGAGAGTTCCTGTTTTGGAGCTGAAACCTTTTCATGGACTGCCTGATGTTTTGTGGACTGCCAGCCATCTGCGGACCTCAGGCTTAGCACCCTGGACCTAAATCTCCCCGCTGGGACTAAGTCACTGACGAATTAGGCAGTCTGGCTGTTGCATTCCGCTCAGTGCTTGTGTCACGGAGGACAGCATTGAGGATCTGAGAGGGAATGGGTCATTCAGACCATTTAAGCCTTTGGTTGTTTGATGGCTTCAGGTAACCTCTATTTAAATCTGTAGTTTTGTTCTACCCTCTCATACCCATCACAAATCCATATAATGAATGCATATACACTGCCCAACTCCCTTGATCAGTTCCCCTTTCATTTATTTATTGATCAAGGAGCCTGGAGGAAATTTATTACCTCTTACCACAGGTTTTCTGTGGAACATGGGACACATCACTCAATCTCCCTGTGCCTCAGTGCCCTTGCCAGTGCAATGGCAGTAAAAATCATTCCAATAACACAATACTTACTACTTAATGCTTCGTGGTGTTTTAATACAGTGAAGTGAAGAGGGTCTCACAAAGGCAAAGTACGGTATTAAGGCAGCTGTGAAGGCCAAGCCCCTCAGCTCTATTCCACAACTTCTAGCTGGGTAAAACGTCCTTCCTTACCAAACCAGGACCAGCAACATCTGTGATGCGCCTGTAAGAAAACCTTCCCCACTGGGGCTAAAAGCATTTCCAGCACATCTGTGCTTGTGCAGAAAATCTGGGTCACGGCTGACAAAGCAGCAGGCAGCGTTACGCCCTGTAGCGTGATTCACACAGTCACATTTCACATGAAGGGCAAAGCAAATGTCACACCTGCACTGGATGCTCCTCTGTCAGTTACTGTCACCAACAGGTCCTGTTCCCTCAGCAAAGCCGTAAAGGCGGCAGCAGAGATGCACATGGTGGACACTAGGCTGAGCTGGGAGCCACAGGGCCACCTGCTCTTCACGTGAGGGAGAGCGGCAGTGCAAGATGGCGAGCTTTGTTTCAGCAGGATTACACCACCTCACCGTACCAGCAATGCTTCTTAGCAAATTCTGCGTGTAGGGCAGGCGGTCTGCCCTTCCTGCTTCCCAGCTTCAGAGCACGTAAAAGTCTACTGCAAACTCATCCCGCAGCCTCAGCCAAGAGCTCCAGCCACACCAGGTCCATTGCTGTATTTTCACATGGTTCCACACCACTGGCGCCGAGGCCGACACAGAGCAATAAACACCAGAATCTTTCACATCACCTGCAGCACCACATAAATCATGTCAACTGCGAAGAAGGACCTTCACATATGTGGTAAATATCAACTGAGAGGCTACGGCTGACGTACCAAGAACCAAAAGCACTGGGCTGTGCTATGCCTTCCCGAGAATAGCTCTTGTCCACTGGAGCAGAGCCTGTCTCTGCCTGCTGCCGGTACAGAGACACAGATTATCCTTTTCTACCCTCATATAATCTCTATTACATGATTTTTATTTTTTTTTTCTCCACGCATAAATCCCTCCAGGCTTCCCACACACATGAAAAACAGGATGAGGAAGGATCTGGTAAGCTTCTCTAAAATTCATTACTGATGTAAGCATCATCTTTTGATCAAATCTATGTCTGACTCAGCAGCACAATGGATTTATACCAGCCGAGGATGGGAGGGGCTGATCTCACCTACCCTTGCTACAACGGCATCACAGTGACCAAGAAAGAGAAAGCAGAGAAATTGTGACAAGGAAGGAAATTTCACTCATCAGTTCAAAGAATTCTTTGGGTCCTCTTTGGTTTTGCTCAGATCTACCTACTTCCAGTGACAGCCAGCAGAAAGGACACCTCTGATAAGTCCCCAAATCCCTGTCACTTCTGCAAGGGCCAGGAATTCCCAGTGAATGTATCTGAGGCTGCCACCCTACTTCACATCAAACCGTAAAAGATCAGACAGGCTTTACTGATATTTTGATTTAAAAGAAAACAAATACGAGCAAAAAAAAAATGTAACTAAAGTCGTGGTTTTTCACCATGAAGAACACATTTAACCATTTTATAATGATTTGTAACACGCTTCTACGGCAGGAATTCAAATGTCTAAGTCACACAGTATCATCTCAGCTATTGATGACCTGTCTGATGCATCCTCATTTCTACTGACATCTCCTTCCTCTGCCACGTGTTCCAGATTGAATGGTTTTCAACAAGCAGCATAATGTGCCCAACTTTGGAGCCACAAATTGGAGCCACAACTGGAGCCAAAATCTCGGTTTCTGTTTTGCACTATCCCAAGCACAAAAAGCAAGTTCTATGTTTCTGGGAAAAGAACAGGATTTCCATGCAAATACAATAGGCACATTCATGTATACCACTTTCAACTTCAAAATGCCTTCAGACAACAGCCAAAAGGTACAACAGACCAGGAACCACCTAGGATTGCCAGTGCTGTGCACTGTAGCTGAACTGGACTGCAATAATGAAGGCAGTTCCCAAGCCCTTCTGCTAGAGTGGCCTCTACCACTTGAAACAAAAAGGAATCTCCTTCAAAATGAATAGCAATAAACCATAGCTGGTAGGACATGCCACTGATCCCTTCTGCTCTGTCTCTGGGAAGATAAATTCCGCACAGCTCATTACACTTCACAGATGAGGAAATTGAAATACAGGTGTTCTGGGATGTCCCTTCTGATGTACTCACAGATGATGAATAAAAAAGGGGTTGTCATTAACCCACAAATAACGATGCTATCCCAGTCCAATTACTGCGAGAGACAAAGCAACAAATAACTCCAAGATGCAGCAATCGCAGATACAGTGATCCCAGACACTCCTTGGTGGAAAAGCCACCTGTACTCTACTACCACGAGAAAAAGAAGATCCTGATTTTGTTCTCAGTGAAGTGAGTGAAAAAACTACCTGGACCACAGGAGGGTGAGAATAGCATGTTTAAAGGAAAAAGATATCCAGGGACAGGATTATCTTTTTGTTTCCTGTTTGTACAGTATCAAGTGCAGATCCTGACAATAATAAAGTCTTTGACTTTAACTCAGAGCTGTGGCAGTAGAAGAAGTTTCTATCATTTCTCTTCCAAGCGTTACCAGCACACAGCTCTGCAGGTGGAGCAGAACCAGCCAGCACTGTGGACCAGCCTTAACGCAAAGTCCAAACACTACAGCTGAAATCACCTGGCAGATGGTTGTCATGAGCTGCCTGACTTCGCACTAAGTGGGTATGATGAAGTGCTCGTGGTCTCCTTCAGCAACATTTTGGAAATAGAAACTGGCAGGACAGAAACAGTGACAACCAAATCAGGGATAGTGGAAGCAACAAAGCACCAAGAGCCAAAGCGAAGGTTTGCTTTCTGTTTCAAAGCCCTTTCTGTTAGCTGAATCATATCAGACCTAACCCTCATGGAGATCAGCAGAAGTCCTAAGAGCACAAAGCAATAAACCACGTCACACCACTGTTTTTATAATCCTTATCAGCTAGTAAGATAGGATGAAAAAACAACTAAAATAGGCTTGAGCAGGGGAAAAAAAAAAGCCCAACCAGCTCTCTGTACTGATGGATCAACTAGTGATCCAGAATGAGATGGGGAAACCAGACTAGACAGAGTAATTCTTTGACACAATCCTAATCTGAAGACCACTGTACAGCAAACAGTTAACCTGGGGGGGTGCAGGCTTGTGCTGTGCTGCGTGTAGAGCCTGGAGAAGGCTGTGTGGTGCTGCCCATAGCCCTTGGATACAGAATCAGCTCAGCTGGTTAACTGCAAGGAAGGAGCCTGCGGGAAGCTCACAGTGGTCACCAGCAATTAAACCACCTGCATGTCCTTGTTTGTCTTCATCTGAAAGTGCACCAGCAAGTTCTCTTGTGAACATCCTTTTCATTTGACAGTCGAAACGCTGAATAGAATTGCCTTTTTTTTTTTCCCTTTCATACAAGAAAATACCATAAGGGCTCAGAAGACCAACTCATCAGGTAACCTCTCCACTGACAGATCTGCGTGGTGCGCCGCACCCAGACTGAAGGACTGCTCCACGTTATCAGCTCCGCGTTTCCAGCATCTGAAGGGATTTATACTCTCCTCTTCTTCTTTACAATGTTAGCTCTAGTAAATGGTGTTGTAAGCAATACTCTACAGAGTCCGAGTTTCTTGCTAGGGTCATAACAAACCTGCACCTCCCGGGGCAAAACATTCTTAAAGGATGTATATTCAATAGCAGCGCAAAGAAAGTGGTCATCAACCTTGGCTTGCCCCAGGTTTCCTTTCAAAATTCAGTTTTAATATTACCATGATTACTAAATGATTAATATTTATACCGCATATTAAATTGTTATTTGCTGTTGAAATTCTAGTATAACAAATAATTGGCACCACCCTCTCCAGAGCTGGTTTCATACCGTGACATGCTATTCAGATCAATAAAGATGAAGAGAATGGTGAGGTTTGTATGTTCAGCTAACAGCCTGACTGCCGATGTCAACTGCCTCTACCAGATCATCCTGCACCCATCAGATTTTTACTCAGGCCATGTGTCTTAGACAAAATCACCCGTGTATACGTGCATGTGCCACGGCAAGTAAGTTAAACTACTAGTGTTCTGCAGTCTTTGTTCCTGAGGATTAGCTGCATTACACGATGACAGGTCTTTTTCAAAGTGAAAATTAGACTAGTAGAGAAGAAAGAAAAGCAGCCTTGGCCAATATCCGCTACATCTCACGCTGCTGTCAGAGATATTGGCACAGTCATACTGTTCAAATTAAATAATTTAAATATTTCATGTGTTTTCCCAGAATGAAGCGCAAACCCAATAACAGTTAGCAACAGCTGCATCCAGATCATATACCTCCAGGGGCTCAATTCAACTCTGGAACCCTCAAAATCTTCATGTCTGATGGCTATCCAATGTCTTAGTGATACAGAGAAATAGCCAGGATGAAGATGGATTTTCCTTTTGATGTTTCATCTCATATGACCAAAGGGAAGACCTTGAAAATGCCTTTCTGGAGCTATGCTGATGGTGCACCATCATGGCACCTTTCTTTCAGACAAAGAAAGTGACAGGCCCTTGCAGACCCTCTACAATAATTTAAGAAGACAACGGATGTTATCCTGAGTCTGCAGCTGTATGTACCAGAGAAAACTGGCAAATGATTCCTCGGATTCAGTGTACTAACCTTGACCAGCCCCATTTCCAGCAGGAAGACAGATCTGCCATCCTGCTGCCCCACCTTAAGCCTAAACTCCCCTCACAAGAATATTCCTAGTGGCATCAAAAATGCCTTTCTCTCACCGAATCCCTTCTCAGGTGAGGCAGGTGAACATACACTTCGAGCTTGCCCCATTTTCCCCGGTTGCCTGGGAAGAATTTCCATGGAATTTCTACCCGTATTCCCACCTACAGCACTTCCAGCCGTGGAAAAGCCGTAGGACAAGTGCGCAGAGCCACAAGCCTCTCCTCCCAGGCTGACCGGCTAAAGGGAAATCGAGACCGTCTTTTGAGAGGGTGGGCGGCAAGTTGCAAAGGGGAAAAAAAATATTTCGTATTTATTTCCCAAGAAAGGAGCAGAGAAAGCCGCGGCAGCGGCGGGGGGATCCCGCGGCCGCTCTCCCACGCCCCCTCGCGAGTCCCCGCCGGCCGCGCCGAGCCCCGCGAACAAAGCGCCGCTGCCCACGTCCACGTCCGTCTCCCCACGGAGATGCTCCATTCCCCCCGCCGACCCCGAGGCCGGCCATCGCCGAGCAGCGGGGCGATGCCACCCGCCCTCTGCCTCCCCTGTCACCTTGCGCTGTACAGCACGGCAGCGTTTTGCCCTCCACCCCCGGTCATGTCCCTACGCTGGAAAACACCGTCGGACCCACCTATTTTCCCCCTCACCCATCAAGTGGCCGAGCGCCCGGTCCCTGACAGCAACAACCTGCTAAATTTAGCCGAGCCGCCGCGGATGCACAGCGCGGGGGGAGCGGGGCGAGGCGGCTCGGCACGGCGCGGGCACCGCACACGGACACGCAGCCAGACACACGGACATGCGGACACACGCCGGGCACAGGCGTGCAGGTGCCGGCCCCCAGCTACTCACACCACGAGCCTCGAGATGATCCATGAGACCATGGCGCTGCTCCGCAGGGCCGCCTCTCCCGGCAGGGAAGGCTCGCCCCGGCTCCTCGCCCGCCGCTGGCCGCCGCCCGAGTGAGCGGGGCGGGCGGCTCGGCCATCCGGCCCCGCAGCCTCAGCGCAGCCTCACTGGCGGCACCGCCGGCAGCCAACGCGCAGCCCGGCCCGGCCGCCGAGATTGGGCAGGGCCCGCGGCCGCCCCCCGCGGTGCCCGGCGCTGCGGGAGGGGGAGGAGGAGGAGGAGGGGGAGGAGACCCCGCCGGCCTCCCCAGAGGGAGAGCCCCAGGCCCGAGGGCTGTTTTCGGGTGCGGAGGGAGGACTGGGAGGACTGGGAGGACTGGGAGAGGGCGGTGGCTGTGGCCAGCTGGGCAGAGGTCGCTTCCCCACGCTGCAGCAGGACACGCGTGCGGTTCTGGACCACCGCGGCCATGCAGGACACGGCGCAAACCCTGTCCACTGATCATATTGAAGTAAGGGCAAAGTTATGGAACGGTGTTGATGGGCTTCTTGGGTATATAGGAAGAGACGGATCCCCCTCCACACCCCAAAGCTTCCGCGCACGACTGACAAGGGTATTAGGCACAGGATGCAGGTGAAGCCCCATCATGTCAGTGATGACAACCAGCCATCTCCCCTCCACATCAGTTGTCACTAGGGGGGCTCATGGCTACCAAGTCCAAGTTCCATGAGGAATATTTGCCCACATGCAAAACTACAGATGTTGGCTTGACCTGCTGGTTGTTCTTCCCTAAGCTTTATTCGGGTTCTTCTCTTTTCCTTTGCTCCGTTGGCACGTGCCAAATGTGATTAGATTGCCAGAAATCATCTTCCACTGCTTTGGTTCTTCTGTTGCATCAGAAGCAAGTGTGCCCATGGATTTCTTGATGTGTTTTAGTCTTGCGGCAATCCAAGCTTCACTTGGAGGCTGCTCAAGGAGCAGTTGGCCTGGTGTCAGGTGTCAGGGCCAGAGCTCCAGCCACCCCAGCTGCACTGCAGGATCCCTGCCTCCACGCCCAGCACATTGTTCTGTTCTAGGACTGCATCTGCAGCAAATTTTCCTTGTCATTCCAAGACAGCACAGCTGAATAGGGCTGAAATTCCCTATTGTTTCATGAGTAACCTGTGAGGAACGCTTCTGGGAGCGACTGAACAGTTCAAACCAGAGCTGGCAGAGCTGGGAGCTGATCTCAGACCTCTCCAGTCCCAGGTGGCCACAGCCATCCTCACACTCCTGTCCATTTCCACAGGGGGATGATCATCAGACAACATCCAGCCCTTGCCTAACACCTTTCTTCTGCTCAGTTCAGAAGTCCTCCATAATGGGATCATCTTTTATTCTGTGGGCTCTCTGGATCTGGTCCCCAGAAAGCCAACAGCATCCACAGTCTTCAGCTAAAGATGCAGGTATAGACATACGTGTAGTTCAAGTTCAGCACCTCTAAAATAATCTTCCAGGGTGAGCATCTACGTGGCCGCGTTGCTTTTCCCTTTGCAGTGGGTCAGTTCCTCCACCAGAGGGAACTTCCACCCCACGCTGTGACCCGCAACAAGCCGCTACCTTCCCACCCACCTCCCTGGGTTACACAGCGCTTCTGCTACAAACACCAGGATTTTCTGGTTACAGACAGACAGCTGGAGGTACGGGGCCACCACCAAACATTCCTGCCTCGGGGACTGCAAGGGCCCACAGTGGCAGCATCGCTGCAGGCAGCATTTTGACTGCTACACAAGCACCACAAAGATGGGACCAGGGGGATCTATTGCAACAGGCACCTGTCGATGAGCAGTCTTCTCCAGACCAGAATGCTCTCTGGGAAAAATGCCTTCTCTCCAAAAGAAGCCACTAAGCCATCTAGCCCAAACTCTAAGGCAGTGAATCATCCTGTGGCTGTCTTACTTGTGTATCATGGCCAAATAAGTACTTGGAGATCTGTTATCCAAGATTTTTCATGTGTCAGGATCATTCAGTGAGAGATTTTAGACTGCATGTTGGCAGACGATCCCTAACATCATTACAGTTAATGACATTATCAATTATAAAGCACAGAATTCTCTGCATGAATATTTGGGTAATCACCACAGTACACAGAACTTGCCACAGTACTTGCTGCATATTTCAAGCACAGAAAAATGGATCGTCAGAAGATAACGGATCATAAAGAGAGATCACACAAAGGACAACGCCCAAAGCTGCAGCAAAACATTTTAGTGCCCAAAGCATAACTCAGCCTCATGCCCTCTTCATTCCTTCCAGCCTCTTCCAGCTCCCCACGTTCACCACAACTCCTGCTAATTGCCATCAGTGCTGACGTGCAGCTCTCTTCTGGGCAGCAACCACCAGAAAGGCTTGAAGATATTTTCTTCTGCTTGGCAGCTCTCTCTGACAGGGGTAAGCAGGACATGGCCCCCTCTTGTGCTGCTGCTTTGTACCCAACTGTCACAATCACCACCTGGTGAATGTTGACTGATCTTAAGCCTCAAATGTACACAGGGTAGGTCTGGTGGTGGAGAACCCAGGCAGCCTGTCAACGGGATGCAGGGAGCTTCACTTCGGACACTGTTTGGTACAGAGGGTGAAAGGGAGCACTTCGGCTCTGCTGAGTCATCAGTGGAAGGGTGACAATGCCCCCTACCTACTCCTCCTGGGCTGTGTCTGAGGATAACAGTCGTACAGCCCCCTCGGCATATGACACCCCAAGCATCCTGGAAAGACCTTTGCTTGAATACAGATTTTCCTTTGTTATTAAACTGCCTCACCCAGGCTATAAAGAAATAATGGAGAGACACAAGAAGAGTTAAAGCTGTAGAGACAGACATGAACTAATTTACGCAGCCAGCTCAGCAGAGGCCACCAGATGCTAGTGGAACATTCTCGAAGAGCTTTAGCAGTGGAAGGAGGTTGGGCGGTGAAAAACGCTATGCAGATTGCACCATTAGATGGTTTAATCCCTGTTCCCCAAATAATAAAATAACAAGAGCTTTGTTAATGAAGGCAGAGCCACCACTCATGCCCTAAATACTACGCAGCCTTCTCCTACCAACTGCTTTTCCTGAGCAGTTCACAGCCATGGAAAAGTCAGACCCCCCAAGAGCTCTATCATAATCAGACTCATTCCTCTTTGGCCCCAGGCAGAGGGGATGTCAGCCTCACAGCTGAACAACTGCCAAGCCAGGACCTCTCAGAACAAGAAGAGTGACTGCTACGTATGCACAGGGCACTCTGTTACCAAACCTACAAAAGGTCCGGAAATAGCATGTGCAGACAAGGCTTGTCCTCCAATGGATCAAACCTATGTGAGAGGCATTTCAGAACAGCTTGAGAAGAACAGACAACCTACTGGAAAATGTCCCCCAGGTACAGAGAAAAATATCAGACAGGAAACCTGTGGTGATGTTTAGGCGCTGAAGTTCACGTGGAGAACACAAACCCACAAAATTAATATAAACATAAATAAAACACACACGCAATAGCAACAGTGCATGCATAATCATATCATATTGTTACAGTACCTAAAAAGTATCAGGAGAAGAAAGATAGTTTGACCAGGAAATAGATATTCTGCATCCCACCAAGGAAAAAAAAATATATACATGTGTAGATACATACGCTCAGTCTCTTGGAAGAGAAATGTTTGGTCTTCCACTGGAAGAGAATGGGTGATCTCTTGCACTTATCTCCTGACTTCTACCTGTGAAGCAAAAGAAAAAACAAATAATCAAAAACCCAAAAAAGATATCGTGGACATTTAGAGCAAAAACCCAAGAAGAACTCAGCTCCTGAACACAGCAATGAGAAACACCCATTTCTGAACCCACAGCTTTACTAACAGATACGGACTAGAAAGGAAAAGGTTAATCCTACTCCGTGGAGAGCATTGGTAAAGCATATGGAGACAGTCAGCATTTCCTGGCTGCCATTTCCATCTTTATTATTGAATTACTTGCTTCAGAGCTATGGCCATTAGCAACGAGAGATTAAGAAATGTCTATTTTGACTCAAAAGTTGGTGTGGTCTGGCATGTGAACTAGGAACTGCAATTGCTGAGACACACTCTTCATTCTCAATGACTCTAGCTCAAGCAAGAGCTTGAGGGAAACACAGAGTCCAGCATGCTTGAATGCATCATTTGGCTTTAGGAAACCAAAATAGGACAGCTTAGCCCCAAATATTCTAGTCTAAACTCTGCAGCACAGACATCAGTCACTGGTACTCAGCACCTCCAAATATTAAGCTCTCAATACCTCAAGCCGTGCATCAAAAGTGTCTTCTGAGAAGACTGTTCTTTGCTTCCCACATCGCCTTTTATAACTGGCATGGTACAAGATGCTTCTGCCTCAGAAGAACTCCATGTACCTTAGGTGAATGCATTAGTGGCTGTGAGGCATCTGCAGACCCTCCAGCTCCCTCTGAGTTCCGCATGCTTTTCCATTCTACTACTTCAGAATGACGAAAATGCTTGGAGCACAGCATTTTAGAAATTGATGAAAAAAGGATTGTATCTTAGACTGGAACTTACTTCTTCAGCCTTAAAAGCCCATAAAGACATTAATAAATTACCACTATTGTTACAGTACTTCTGACACTCAGATTAGTTTTCTTGTCCCTTGCTACCTGCTACCTTCTTTCCACCTCAGCCTGGTCATGCACAACTGTCAGGTCTGTTCCGTGTCTCCAAATGATCTGCCTGTCACTGTTTATGTCCTAAACACCCTGCATTCTGTGCACCACAGAAATGGAAAGAGAAGTGTAAAAAGAAAGGAAACAGTTCAATAAAAAAAAAATTATAATATTATGTGTGAGGGGAAAAAAAGGGGTGATCAGAAAACAGACTGTTGGAAGAAAGATCTTCTGGATCGAACTGTACGGCCTCCTGGCAGAGCAGGTAAGAAGAGACGCTGCCTACTCTTAGGGAGGTGACATAAAATTCCCTCATTTTTTTGAAGGGCTTCTCCCCCTGTCCCTGACAGATTAGAACCTACTCATGTATTTGACAAAGACCAAAAACAAAGTGGAAGACATGCTGCTCAGATATGTTGGTTGGATGCTGGGAGAGTGTCAGCTTGGGATTTCCCCATAGCAGGTTTGGATCCTCACCACCTTGCTCTTGAGGCTTGTCTTCATCATGCACACTAGCTCTCTGAAGGTCTGCTGGAGTGAGAGGGCAAGCACAACGATGTTCCCTCTGCTAAGGCAAGGAAACTTCTTCAAGAAGATCTGCTAGAGTGGCTTCTAATAATAAGGCATATTCTCAAGCCTGGAAATCAGCAGCAAGACCAAGCCTATTCTAGCTTTAAAGCAGGACAATTAACTGTTCTGGAAAAGGAAAAGGAAAGGGCCAGTTCTGGGGCAAACAACTGTGGACAATGCATACCGAGTTGAGACCAGGGGAGGGTTAGTCTTAAATTTGCTGGTGTGAGACTCTCTGGGCTCTAATTATCAGCTACCACCAGGGAGGAGATCTGAGATGCACAGAGCTTTGGTGTGATCCAGCGTACCAGTTCTCATATTCCTGCATTGGAGGACGGCGGTTTTTAACTTTATTACTGTGTAGTGTTTAACGATGTTACCCTACGATAGTAAACGTACTGAAGGATGACTTGACCATGTTCTTGCCCTTAAAGCAGACCCAGAGGGAATAAGGAAGATAATTAGGTGTTAGTGTGAACATGACATTTGCTAAGGAGGGATGTTGAGAGAAATATGGTCAGTGCACGGCCTTGAGGTTTCACTGAGGTGCCACGCAGACAGGAATGCTGAAGATAATGAGAAGCTATAAATAATGAGTGAAAGGGGCCTCTCTCATGAGCAGAAGAGAGGTTTCCTTCAAGGAAACAGAGAAGGAATGTGGAGGAGGCTATCGATTGTCCTAATTATGTTAGGGGAAGGCTAAAGGACCATTGCAGACTGGTCTTCGCAGTTCCTAGAGACAGGCTGCCTTCCCGGACTGGGGTAATAAAAACCTGAAGGCAGTAAGGGAGGAAAGCAAAGCGGGCTTTTTCACCATCCCTCGTTGAATTGCCTTTAACCAACCAATTTGGCACTGCAGGCACTGCTCTGTTTAGCAGTATCCTGTGCATCAGTGAAATTACTAAGCAATTACCAGAGTACCATGGCTTTGTAAAACCATGCTTTAATAACTATATAAATGCTACTTCACGGTAAGTTTTAAAAAAACGCTGCTATTGACCTTCAGGATCAACTTAAATCGCAGCACAAACCAGGATGCAGCAACTACAGATTTCAATTTCATGCAGAGCCCTGAGGGAGACAGAAGGAAACTAGTTGCGCTGGCACACCTGGCAAAGATGCCTTCCCAGAGGAGCCACTCCGGAGTACCCGCAGGAGAGCAGCAACCTCACTGTGAGCACACTCAGTTCTCCAGGGCTTTTCCCATGCTTCTACCAGGGCTTTCCTTCTCCCATACGCCACAATGCACCTGCCTCTCCCATGTATGTCCTGTTCTGTTCCTCTCCAAGTGTGTAAACCACCCACTGCTTTCCAACTGCCTTTTCCTCAGTTATAAATGCAAAGAGAAATGCTGAGTGTCAAAGCACAGGGCATATTAAAGACACCGCCTCTCATGCGACGCATAGTCACGGACATGAAATTCCACCACACTAAGCAAATGCCAGTTCTATTTAATTCAGGAAAAAGTAAAAAGGATGTCAGGGAAAATATGCCTCTTTTCATGGACAAGTTATAGAACTATTTTTTTCTCTGCAGTCAGCGTATATGAAAAACTTGCAGTATCATCCTGCTTCTCTCTCTCATTATGTGTCGGTAAGAACAAGAATAAACTGTCTTCCCGGGGACAAAGAAGGCTGAGCTCCAGAATTGCAGTGTAAAAAAAGCAGGATCCAAACAAACAACTTGGAGGCTTCAGAAAAGAGACAAAGGAAAAAATACACCCGCTGTGGTAAGAGCCTACAAGTTACCTTTTATAGGGTATTTATGGAGGAGCCCATCCCTGGAAACGTTGCTCCCTTTTGAGGACTTACAATATCTCATTTTAATGCCACTATTAATGAGACCAGACAACTGTTTCCGGGCTAATATCTGCTTACAGCTTACAAAGGACAGAGTGAGTGGTGCAGGAATAGCACACAGCTCTCCCACTACTGGGCACTGGGAAGGTTTCTGGAGGATGCATACCTCTGAGGAAAGTGGCAGTAGTTTTTCCTCACAAACAGTGAACCAGTCTGACTGCTCAGCACAAGAGTTGAAAAGGTTACAGCTGAAAACAGAAATTCAGACTCCCATAAGTCTGTATACCCATACCACAAACTACTCTAGAAAGGTAAAGAAAAGAAGTCAATAACCAACTGCTAAAAAAAAAAAAGCCTTTGTGTTCAATCTCCATTTTCCATCAGTGTCCAGCCAGAAAACTGCAAGTTTCAACCTCTTGAGCTGTGAAGAGAAGCATCTGCAAGCACATGTTCTTCCATCCTCTCCCTCCATGCTCCAGTAAGAGACTCTTAACTGCAACGTACACAGGTGAAGGAGTGTTTTCTGTACTCTCTTCTCCCTCAGATCCCATTTCAGCCATCCTCTGCTGAAAATACTTCCAACTTCTATTACAGCTCAGAGATTCTCCAAGTGTCAAGTGAAATGAAATGGACAAACTAAAGCAGTGCCAGCAGCAGGGCTGTGGAGGTATGTCTCTGTCCCGTCAGAAGTGTGCCTGCGGATCATATAGCCTTCCCAGAACTGCCCTGAAACCAGCCAGGGCACTGATAAAGGAGTTGCTGTAGCAACAAGAGCTTACTCTGAGACAGCCACACCAGGATGCCCTCAGTAGCCAGGAGGTGATTTATCAATTCATGCTGAGCTTCATGCCACTGACTTCATAGAGTAACTGAATAATTTAGGTTGCAGGTAGCCTGTCAGGTCATCCAGTCCAACCTCTAGCTCAAAGCAGGGCCAGCTTTGAAGTTGCAATACACTGGGGAGAGCCGTGTCTCCAGCTAATAGTTTATAAAGCAGTCTAGACGTGACTTCGTGAGCTGTGGCTGTTACAGTGTAGGGAGACATGAGACGGTTTTAACCTTACAACAGCTCTGCAGAACTGGTGTGGTAGGCAGAGACCTGAAGCTCTCTTAGCACTGAAGTCATCTTCCCTGGTGCCAGAAGCCCAGCAGCTATCAGAACGCTGTGCAACAGGCTGCTACAGACATCTCACTGGTAACAACTAGGTCAAGACATTGTGCTTTTGAATGGCAAACTGGTTCTGCAGAAGTCAAGTGCATTCCTTCTATTCACTAGAGGCAAGAGGATTTCAAACCCTGGTCTAGAGCTATAGCAAACACATGGCAGGCAGCTGCAGCCATTACTTAAGAGTTAATCCCTGTAATATCCTTTGTTAATCTGACTGCAGTGATCCAGTGGTCTGGAACGTATTCGGCATACCCATAGGGTGCATGTTAGATTAACAG
Source organism: Bucorvus abyssinicus (assembly GCA_009769605.1). Classification (NCBI taxonomy): domain Eukaryota; kingdom Metazoa; phylum Chordata; class Aves; order Bucerotiformes; family Bucorvidae; genus Bucorvus; species Bucorvus abyssinicus. The sequence continues at coordinate 2,785,709 of CM020026.1, read as the reverse complement.
GATTACCTGCTGCTGGTGGTAATACTACTCTGTATTTATTCAGCACTTCTCTGAAGAACAGAAGGTACTTTTGAAAGGTGGGTAAATATTTGTTAATCCCAGAGAGGAAAGTGTAAGTGCAAAGAGTTTAAGTAACAATGCCAGTTCCACACGGGGAACCAGGAGTAATATCCCCAGACGGCTCCTCTAACGCAGCCCTTCTGAAGCTATCAGTTGATATGATCTGCTCATGGAGTCCTAACAAGTACAGCGCATTTGTTCCTCCTGCTAACAATCTGCTTACAAAGCAACAGCTCTACTACTAGTTAAGCCTCCATTTTCACCACTTGCTGTCTGCTAACTCTGCAAGAGTCTACACAAAATCGCTTTGGGGAGCAAGGCCATAGGCTGTGATGGTGAACCTAGCAAAGGGACTGTAGCACATCTCACACGCTGTGCTATGGCATAGTCACGTGGAAGCGTTCTGAACTGCATCTTCCATAAATACAAAAATAACGATCAAAGTTTTCTTCCCCCCTCTCCCCTCCCTCTTTAATAGATCCTTTATGACCACAATCCCTGTGATTCCTGTCTTTAAACATTATTCTTATGATGTTCATAAGGTCATTTGTACCCCTGGAAACCTGTGAACCCTGAACATACACTGTACTGCTTATTAGCTCAGTACTGCCTTAGACCAGCATTCACTCACAGTAGCTTCTGATAAAGAAAAAACCCACAATTCAATGCCTAACTAATTTGGGCAACAATGTGTAAACCCAAGGGCAGCATAGGCATCATCTCACCTTCTGTTTGTATCTACTTCAGCATTTACTCTAAAAGAAAGGGTGGAACGTAGGTCAATACTCAGGCAACTTTATAGCAAATGAGGAAGACCAGACATCTCTGAGGGATAATTTGTCCCACTTATCCTAGACACCTATATTAATATGAGTCTCCTTCTGGAGATGCTTCTCTTCATTCGCTGCAGAGCAAGCCAAGACGACAAGATGACTGCTGGTGGAGGAAGTTCATTAAATGCATATTTTGTGTATTGGCAGTTTGTGATCTACATGTTCTACAAAGTGAAACACATCCTACCTCTGCTTCAACCTGAGGCATAATGCTCATCCTCTCAGTGCTGTGAGCCAGAAAAACTAACACCTGACACACAATCGTGCCTTCTAAAATTCAAAGTCCTCCACTGATCTGCTGAATGGCTTTTCAAACATTGCATTTATAAAATCTCTTTCAGCTTTGCCAATCATTTCCATCACCTAAAATATTTTTCTACTTGCTTTTGAAGTAAACCCATCTCCAGCCATCCCAAGGCAGACATACAGGTTTTAAACTGCTCCTCATTGTTTATGTGTCCAAGTGTGTTGGACAACAGAGACAGCCTGGAGTAACTTGGATGTGTCTCTTACATTCTCATTAGAAAACTGCAGCTGTAAACTTTATTCTGTGATAATTTGTCCATAGGAAAGAAGAGTAAGAAGCAGCACTAGAAACCTGTGCTGTGGCACAAGTTCCTCTGCAAAGGAAACTGGAAAATGTCATTTCCATTGTTCGGACGACCGCAGTTAGGTAATTATGCTATTCAGGGCATTAGGTATTGGAAGAACAGTGAAATTTTGCCTTATTAGGTTTTTTAGAAGAGATGAGAGACAAGACAGACTCCAATCTTCCTCTTAGGAGAAGACAAGGCCGACATAAGATCTCTTAAAAAAATCAGTGGATGGAATTCCTGGTTTCACTGGAGTCAGGAATTTGCTGGTTTAATTTTAGGCAGGAACCTCTGCTGCCGAAGTCTGGGGTTTGGAGAAGAGCCACCAGTCTCTGAAACTGTGAGCAAACTGAGGGAAAAGGCTCCATGAAGTTTCACTGATGCGTATTTGACTTGGGGAGCTTTACAGAGAGGAGTAGGAAGTTACTAAGTGCTTCACAGTGATAAATACAGGGAAATATATTGTAAGTACCGGGGCCAGTATCAGTGCCCAGCTGCACTGCAGGCTTCAGCTTGGAATTCAGTTGCCCCCACAGTGGCCTTACAGCTGCCCAGTGCTCCCGGCCGCTGGGAGGAAAGGGCCTCAGCACATGGCAGGAGAGCTCAGCCTGAAAGAGCAGCAGTAACAACCCGTAACTTCCAGAGGAACCCATTTTTAAAGCAATACTGTTGCATTTGCTCTCCCTGAGTAAGCTGCAGAGAAACCATAACGCCCATTTCCAATGTCGGGACTGAGAGTAAAGGGAAGGTGGGAGCTAGTTTGAAGGCACAGGTATGTCAGTGGCTTTGAGTTTGCTTTGAACATATTTTGCTCAAAATCTCTTACATATTACTTCTTGCAGTGTCCCTTTATCTGAAACAGATGACTTAATCCCACTTTAATATTAAATATCTTCTGGGAAAAATTCTTTGCAGCTGCTTCACAATCAGGCTTTTTTTTCTCCTCCCCGGCATTAGGGAGCATAAACAGTTATTAAAGTTTAAAAGGAAAAGGGAATTTGAAGATTAAAATAATGTTTAATTACTAGCTCTAACACTCATCATCTTTCAGGTGCGCAACACAAAGCAATTCCTGAGAATGATTATTGTTATCCCCATCTTACAGAGAAATGAGGTGAATTAAATTAGCTGCCTAATGACACACTTAGGGTGAGATTCCAGACCTGGCTCCCAGTTCTGTGTTACACCAACTAGGTCACATTTAGCAATACACAATTTTTAAACGTTCCCAGTTCTGTATTCTCCAGCATCTGGGATCTTAACCTTTTACTCTCTCTTTTCTTTTTTTCTTTCTATTTTTTTTTCAGCTGACCCTTGACATGAAAAGATGCTGTATTTTCCTGCTGGAATCAGAGTTACTCCACCAGCAGGTAAAACATAAAACGTTCTCTGCTAAATGTCCATCGCTCCACTTCGAGGGAGAGTTGGTAAGTGGCAGGACAGAAGAACTCGAGTCAGGAAAACCAGCGTTCTCTGAGGGTGTGGAAGGTTTGCAGTGTGCCGGGTAAGACTCAAGCTCATACAGCCTACCCATCAAGATCGCCCTTTCTTCACATCTCAAGGTTGAGCCTCTTTTAAAGTGGACATGCATTCAAGAACAACCAAAGTTCTTGTCCAAATTGCACATACTCGTAACTCACAACAGTCACTTCTCCCCATGTTCACTGTCAAAAACTATATCAAGTTACTGAGGCTGAAAATGTCCCAAACAGAATCACAGAATCCTTTTGGTTGGAAGAGACCTTTAAGATCATTGAGTCCAACCATTCCCCCAGCACTGCCAGGTCACCACTAAATCAAGTCCCTCAGCACCACCTCAATACGTCTGTTAAATGCTTCCAGGGATGGGGATTCCACCACTGCCCTGGGCAGCCTGTGCCAGGCCTGGACAACCCCAATGGGGAAGAAATTTTTCCTAATGTCCAATCTAAACCTCCTCTGGCACAACTTGAGGCCATTTCATCTTGTACTATCAACACTCTCAAGAGAATACACGTGGATTTGAAAACCCAAAAGCAGCACTGTGAATTTTGTCCAAATGATCCTAGCGAAGTATGTAGCAGGGCAGGTCACTACTGGAAAAATTCCTGTCACTTTGGCTAGGATGACACCCACACAGGCTCAGCAGCCTGAGGTGCTGAAATTTCTTGTCAGAGCCACAAGAGGTAACTTTTCTCCCAAGGGAAGATGCTCTATCTGAAGACAGACTCGTTTAAAAGAAACAGCAGGAAGCACTTGGAACAAACGTCAAGATTCTCCCTGGCCCTGGCAGGGCACGGTGTAATGGCGAAATGGTGTTTGCCAAATCCAGGTCATGGTTAGTTCAATGACGAAAGAGCCTGGACACTATTAAGTAGCAGAATATGAATAACTCAACGTGCTTTCAGTTTGTTGTGAGGCTTCTGGAGGTAAAGCTAATTAACAAATTTTCCTCACTTCATTAAATAATGTTCCTTAAAGTTCACTGCGTAGCTTTACCAAACTTCAAGTAGCTCTTTTTGTACATGGCCAGCAACATCTCCAAGACATTCCCGCTGTGCTGGCAGTTTCTAAGACTTGATTCAACAACATCCATCAAGCTAATCTGGATTTGCATTCGTTTATTAAAGAATGGTACCCCAAACGCTTTGAATTATTAACTGAGACTGTATTAACACCTGAAGGGAAAGGGCTTTTTTCTTCCAGAACTGGCCTCCTCCATCTGGAGCAGCCAAGGAAAATCAAAACTGGCATGTTGCTACTAACCACACATCCTGTCTAACATTTGTTTGTGGTTGTCCTTTAAAGGTTATTGCACCTCTCTATCTATAAATACCTGTTTAACTTTAGAGTTAATCTGAACAATTTCATACCCAATCCCAATCCCCAGACAACACTTGCCAATGAATTAAATAATTAAATCATTTAATGTTCAATTAATAGTCAATTAAAATTGAATAGTTGATCCTGATTTATCATCCTCAAAGTCCTCTCACAATTTCCTGTTTCTACAGTTGTGACAGCTAATCTAAGTTCTAGTGACTCATAGCTAGCAAAAGAAAAGGAATTCAGCCCCCACTGCGGAGTACGTGTGGTTGGGAACGAGTAAGTTCAGCATTTCTTACGGAATTTTTCTGCCAGCAAAGTAACCTCAATTACACAGCGATATAATGTACCTTGTGTCAGAATATGCACTTCCTTCAGCTTTAGACAGGGAGGCAACCTTAACTAACGTAAGACATCAACTATTTTATTGGAACTTACAGTAAAGAGATGAGCATGGAAAAAGAGCCGGAACTAGTCCTGCTAGTCTGGCAAAGCTGATCCACGTGAGGTGCATGGAGGTAACAGGGTTGTACCTGAGCAAAGAGCTTACACAGGCTTTTATCTTCTCGTGCAGTAACCGATCTACTTCAGCTTAAGGAATAATCAAACGACATCAATTTGGCTCCAGTGAATAAGAAAGCTTCTGTTAGTCTGTTATCACCCCGTCTTTAGCACCGTATCTCAAGAAATGCCACTGTAAGGTGTCCCCCAATGCCCTGTTCCCAGCCAGCATGGCTAGTATTTTGTAGTCTGACCATAAGCACTTCCAACTTTGATTACACATCCTTACACTGTCATCATTAATCATTAGAAGATAAAACCTCTATATTCTTTTTCTTGTACTGCCTCCTATCCAAAGGGGCTTTGACTGAGAACGAAGACCTTTAACTGTCGAGGTTTTAAAACACAGGATACAGAAGACCTCACACGGACCCCTCACTGCTGTAACTGCGCACAAACTTGAAGGCTTGTCCTGGCAATGCAGAAGAGCCCTGAAACAACCTGCCCTCACTCCTCACAGAAAACACTTGCCAAGAGCAGAGTGCCACGACACTTAACATTAGCTATTAGCTACAGGCCCTACTCTGAAAAAAACATCCCTTGCAGCAGAAGAGTCTGTCGTTGGTGATATCGAACACTTTTAGAGTGGGGAAGCCAATGTTTAAGCACAAATACTTGACCAGCCCACCCAGATTTTCTATGCAGAGAAGTAGGCTTAAATGCTCGACTGCGGAATTTTTTAGGCATTGATAGCTATAAAATTGGCTATTGAGTTTTACCGCATATACTGTTAAATTCAAATTTCTCTTCACCCCAAGCCTCTTAGTAGTGATACCACATACACGAGACAAGTGTTGCTTAACGGAGGCTGAAAGAACTCATTCAAGTGTGTTCTGAAGTTACTGTTTAAAGAACGTCTGTTTGCAGAGATTTCTCCTTTCTCAACCAGGAGCTAAAGGCTCACCTATTACCAGTTCAACCCAGTAGGTAGAGCCAGCTATAAAAAATATGTTCAAGGCAGAGGAACAGGTTGAAATCTGCTGCTTTGTAGTTTAATTAGTTCTGCATACTTACAGCACTAGTTTGTTTTCACAGAACCACAGAATGGTTTGGCTTGGAAGGGACCTCAAAGATCATATAGTTCCAACCCCCTGCCATGGGCAGGGACACCTTCCACTAGAGCAGGTTGCTCAAAGCCCCGTCCAACCTGGCCTTGGACACTGCCAGGGCTGGGGCATCCACAACTTCTCTGGGCAACCTGGGCCAGGGTCTCGCCACCCTCACAGGGAAGAACTTCTTCCTTACATCTAATCTAAATCCACGCTCTTTCAGTTTAAAACCATCACCCCTCATCCTCTCATGACATCCCCTTGTAAAAAGTCCCTCCCCAGCTTTCCTGTAGCCCCCTTTACGTACTGGAAGGGTCTCCCCAGAGCCCTCTCATTCTCCAGGCTGAATAACCCCAACTCTCCCAGCCTTTCCTCACAGCAGAGGGGTTACTGCCCTCTGATCATCTTCGTGGCCTCTTCTGGACCTGTTCCAACAGGTCCATGTCCTTCTTAGGTTGGGGTCCCCCAAAGCTGGATGCAGCACTCCAGGTGGGGTCTCACCAGAGCAGAGGGGGAAAATCACCTCCCTCAACCTGCTGGTCACTCTGCTTTTGATGCAGTTTTGCAGGTATTTTGAACGGCAGTTTATCCTTGAGAGTCGGATATAATCCAGAGCGAGATGGTTGTATCATAGTGTTCATTTGAAAGTTATTTCTGAACAACTGGAGATTTCTATTGACACACTGTGTGAGTGAGGGGGGACATACATACACAAAATTTTTCTAGGAGACATTAATTTTTGTGGAGACTATTGTGAGTGGTGCTAAAATAATTAGGTAAGAAAAACAATAGTATTTATTTTTCTGTATTCTACAGTGAAAATCCTGGGAAATAGACTCTAAACCTACGCAATCAATTCAGAGATGTTTATAGTCACAATTTAAAATTTTATATCTTTGACTTTTTGACCCAGGACTTCGCTAGGTACCCCAAATTTATAACTTCTAAAGAGGAAAGGTAATTTTAAAAAGATATTTGGTCCTGATTTAGCTTCTTCAAAGAATGAAGAATCTCAGGAAAGTGAAGCCAGTAGCTAATTATATTCCCTGCTTAAATATAATACAGAAGAATCTTAGAGTTTATCTGGCTTCAACATCCAGCCCCTGGGTTTCAAACACTTCTACTCTTTCAGGACTGGAAGCTTGTTTATACCCTGAAGGCTTGATTTTTGCCCAGGCTCCTGTCCACTTGTACTCTGTCTACTTCACCATCTTCTCTTCTGGTCTCTGCTAATTTGTGTTACTTTATGCCCATTCAGAATGCTGCATTTGGATCACATGACTCTTCTCGTAGCATCATTTCCTACGTAAGCCTAAGTTCATTCTCCAGGACGTTCATGGATGATGTCACCCTGTGCTTGCTCTCGGCCCTCTAGGCCAGTACCTACCCAAACCATTAAATTTCAAACCACTTTTGATCAACCTTCACGTTACCCCTCGCACGTGGGAGCTGCTCATCCACAAAATCCCCATTGTTGTCTTTCAAATCTCTCCTTACAGCTCTCCTTTATTCTGGTGCTAACAGGAAACAAAAAAACTACCAGTAGGCAACTGGAGTGCTACCAAGAATATCAACTAATATCGCTTCTTTATCACCTAACATCACTCTTCCTGTATGTATTGATCAGCTGCTCATTGAGGCAAAGCGTCGTGTACGCATAAAAACCAAGGGCTTTAAACAAGCAGGGGAGATATATATATATATATATAGACACTGTATGATGGGTCTCTTTCATGGGCACCCCCTTGCCGTGGGGAAAGAGCTTGCGTGCCCTTGTGAAGTTGAGAGCTATGCTGGTGGTGGCATATGCCTCCGGTAGGGTCTCCCAAGCCTGACAGGTCTCAACTGAAGGGTCAGACAAAGTGTGTCCACGGGCAGGATGGGCTCACTAGCCTTCGGGCAACCATCCTAGGAGAAGGACAACTCTCACTCCAAAGCCGGGCAGATGGAGCTCGTTTAGCCCTGTAAGGCCATCCATCTAAGAGAAGGATACTCTAACCAAACCTACGACCTGAGGACTTCACTGTCACCGTCCAAGCTCGCTCGGCCCTGGCAGATGAACCTCAGGTGTAAAGGGTGGGGCCAGTCTCGCGCACGCTGCGCCTCACCTAAAAAATCCACCGCGCAGGCTTGAAGGGTGTACTCACGTTTGCAAAGCCCTGTAGCGACAGGCAAGGGACGAAACGGCAGGTGGAAAGATGTCACTGGAAGCCGATACCACCCAAGGAGACCCTCCGGTGTGCTCTTTGCAGCCGGTCTTGCCTATCCCGCAGTGGCCTTTTCAGCCATCAGCGCGCTTGCAATAAGCGTGGGCAAAGCCCTTCCCAAATCTTCGTCCGCGAAGCCAAGCCATGATGATGTATGATGGGTATGGAGGAAAGCTGCTTTTACAAGAGTGTAATACTTAGAACGAAACGAGTAATTTGGTAGTTTAAAATATAGCTTGCTTTATATATTACCACGAGTTCAATGTTGTAGGTCTGGTCTATATGTTAAATATTAAAATCTGAGAAGTAAGCTTACCTATTTTTCCTTCCAGTGCCTGCTAACGAGTATCTCTTTATGCTACTGGTATATCAATCAGACTCATTTTTTATTATTCACTTTTGTTTGTTTGTTTTCCCTGCTGAAAATGTTCATCTCATTGCTAGGAATCACTGAAGCGGCCTTAAAGGCAAGGAAATTAGGCTGCCAGATTTCCATGACATGAATGGCAGCGACGTTCTCATCATGGTGCACGAGGCATTTCTTGTGCCTTTTGATTTCATACATGAACGTGTTTGTTTGAATGTAGCAGCAGACCAAGTGGTCAGTGGCGAGTCCTGATGCAAATCGGTGGGGAAATCTTTAAAAAAGGCATTTAACACCAGCGTGGGACTGGCTTCTTTGAGGAAACGGGATGACACCAGGAATATCCCACCCGCAGCAAAGGTGGCTGCTGCTTGATGGGGATTTTCAGAGCTCAGACATCTCTCGTGACAGGAGGAACCCCAGAGAAGGCAAACGATGACCATCACCGTTTTCCAGGAAACTGGATGACTCAACAGCTTCTTGGCCTTGGGTACTTTCTTCATTTTTCATCTTCTTCCTCTCACATCTTCTGGTAGGAAAGTCTTGTGGTAAAATATGAGTATGCGTGTCTTGCTCGGTCATCGCAGAATACCATCAGCGAGCTCATTACCACGTTCTCAGTCTAACTACTTGGTTCTCTTATGACCTCAGCTACAGTCTTTCATAAGACCACGAAGGTCTTGTGTGAAAGGAATGAGGATCTTAGGTGGCTGAAGCCATTTGCCTATAGACAGAACCACATGCCCAAGGTCAGCTGCAACCAGACCTTCTCTACAGCCTGCCATCCTCCCAAGGAACCTCCAACACATGTTATTTTTCCTCCTACAACCTCTGCTGTCACTCAACAGCCGGCTGTCCCCAGCCGCCCTCAGCCTCCAAGGCAGCTAAACAAAATGGTGGCCTGCGGTCCGCCTCCGCCCGCCCCGCCGCGCCACCGCACCCGCAGTGCGCAGGCGCAGACGCGGCCCCCCAGCAGGTGTCAGGCCTCCTCCCCGTCTGCGCGTGCGCAGAGGGCCGCCCGCAGCGCCCCCGCAGGTGCACCTCGCCGGTCTGCGCTTGCGCAAAGACGCCCCGCAGGTGCCCCCTCCCCCTGTGCTATATCTGAGTACGCCGCGAACCGCACGTATAAGCGGCCGTTTCACGCCTCTTGCCTCTCTCAGATCCTTCCGCCGTATCCAAAGGCGGCCCTTATGGCTTAAAGCTCAGCTCACTTGGGACAGAACTGTAAGTCTCAAGGCGCGCTACGGCCCAAAGCATGTTTATATTTCCATTTGGCCCCGTCTTTGAGCTCTTCGTCGACGTGGGCTTTCTGGCGGACTCCTTCACTCGACGCTTTGCGGAAGGATACGTCTTTTTTTAAGCCGCCATCTGCTGAGCAACGGTTTCGAGGCGTGGCCAGGAGCGCGGGCACCGCCCCTCCAGGCCAATCGCAGCGGGAGGCTTGCCGAGAGCCCCGCCCCTTCGGCGCGGAAGAACCAATGGGAGCGAGGGACGGCGCGGCGAGGGCGGGCCGCGGGCCGGGGTGGGGGGCGGTCGCGCGGGTGAGGGGGTGTGTGCGCGAGCGCGGGGTCGAGTAGTATCGCTCTCCGCAGCGGCGGTTGCTGGGGGCGGAGGGAAGCGCCGCGTCCGCGGAGCCCGCTGCCCCGGCGTCCTGTGACCGCGGGGTGCGCCGGGTGGCGACCGGCGGCGGGGGCCGGGGGTGGGGGAAGAGCAGGTGAGGGTAGGGGCAAGGCTCGAGGGCTGGCTGGGCGGGCAGGAGGGGGTGTTGGTGAGGCGGAGAAGCGTCCGGAAGGAGCTTGGCCCGGTCGCCTCCTTCGTTGCCTCTCCTCCAGCTGCCGCCTCCCGCTTCGGCTTCTCGGAGGGAGGGAGGGAACAAAGGGGGGGTGGGGGACGGGCTGAGGAGGCCGGGTGGTGGCCGGCCGGGGTGGAAGCGGCTGGGAGCTGCACTGCAGTAGCCTCTGGTATTTCCTTCCACCGCCACCACCACCCCCCCCACCGAGGCAATGATTAACAGGACCGTGGGCAAGAAGCATCCTGTGGGTGTCCAAGGGCTCGGCTTGAGCCGCCTGAAAAGAAGCGGGGGAGGGAAGGGGGAGGACGGGGAGAGGAAGAAGGAAGCAACGCTACTCCCGCCCGCGTTGGCCCCCGCGGCTGCCGGTGGGGAAAGGCGGGCGGGGGGCGAGCCCGCGGGCAGGGCTCGGAGCGCGGCCTGCCAGCTGTCCGCCGCCTTGGCGTGGTGTTTGTTTTGTGTTGTTTTTCTCTCCTTCACTTCGTTTTCCTCCCTGGAGGCCTCCCGATGAGTTAAAATGGTGCTGAGGCTCGAGGGGAGCTGGTCGCTGCTGGTGGGGAAGAGGTTCCTCAGCCTCTCGGAGGAGGACGACAGGCCGTGGGACACCAGTCGCATCTCGGAATGGCCCTGGAAGTCGGGCAAGATCCGAGCGGTTTCACACACGGACATATCCAAACAAGACCTCAAGGTAACCGGGAACTTTTGAAGAGACCTTCTGAAACGAAAGTGCTTACCCTGTGACCTGGAAACTTTGTGTGTGTGTGTCTCTGTGTGTGTGCATATATATATATATATATACGCTGTTGTGGGGAAGAGTATTTTCTTGGTCAACTTGCCCACTTACCGTGCTTGCAAACGTGCACATCTGGCTCAAGTCCCCAATGTGGTTGTCCTAATGCTGTAAATTATCTCAAATTAGTTCTAAATATGCTTTCTTCCACCAGCAGTTTGAACACCTGAGGTTTTTATTGCACCTGCTGTGCCTAGATTTTATTTCTGAGTATTTCCTACATGTAACTTAAGATCTTGTCAGTTGTTTACGGTTTATTTTTTCTCCTGGACATGAAACCGACATGTTCCTGTGTTGTTGGGATTGGTGACTTTTCTTTCCTGCTCTTTGGAGTAGCTGGTAACAAACAAATCCTTCAACTGTCTTGTAAGACGTACCAAATTCATGTATGGTCTTGGAGGTTTCTTGGACTCTTCTTGCATGGTGACTACTTCTTGGTAATGATTACCAACGGGATTTTTGAACACACAATGAATCACTGCAAGCTTAGTGTGCTTTTTGGGTGGAAGTCAAGTGACTTTCACAGCTTGACTGAAGTTCTTAAGGGACTAATTGGCAGTGACAGTACAACTATTCCACCATGTCTGGGTAATTACTATAGCATACAAAGTTCTCACTAAGGGCAGGACTCCATCATAGTAACAGCATCTTGTTACATGGTCCCCTTGTTTCTGGGAGGGACTTCGATGGCAGGCTGTGCTATGACGGGTGCTAAAACTGTTTCCTTGCCTTGTTGTTTTAATTGGAAGAACTTTGTAACCTCTGGTTAACTGAAGAAGTACCTGCTCCTTGTGCAACAAAAAGCAATTGGACGTGTTTCTTAACTCTTTGAAAGTGTAAACTTTGTTACGAGGAGTCCCACGTTGTTAGAGGGCGACCTTCTTGTTGTGGCTCTGCGGCAGGGGTGGAGCTTTGTCCATCTTTGGCTGGCGGGGCTGTGCCCATGCCGTTCTTGGGGTGAGGAGGAGGATGTTGCTGCTGCAGAAAGCTCTTCTTAAGGGCCTTCTCTGAGACTTAAAAGCAGAAGGAGCAGGTGCTGTTGGGGGCTTTACTGTGAGCCCTGTAACTGGTTACGGTTCTGCCAGAAGATATTAACTTAATGCGTTCTCCAGTAAAAGTGCTAAAGAAGTTACAACGTAGACAATGGAGGCGTAGAGAGCTTTTGTACCAAGACACTTGTGTCTCCTTTTCTCTTTCCCAGCTCTGGAAGAGTAATGTATAGCTAGACCCCAAATAATAATGGACTGGGGGAGTAAAATGTCTCTAAAGGAGGAGAAATATTTAATCTTTCAAATTTTGCTTTTTGTATAGCGTCAGGAACAAGGTACAGAGCCAAAGGACTCTCAACTACTTTTGAAAGTATTTTCTCAACTGTATTTTCCTATTTGTGCGGTGTTGCTGCTATAGACAAAACAAGCCATTCTGGTTCTGCTACTTAGGTTATTTGCTTATCTCTTTCAGTGTTTCCCTGCACTTCAAAATGACTAAATTCATTTCTGCACCCATTAGCATTAGGGCTCCTGTCTGTGGTAATGCTGGGGTGTGCGTGCTTTTACTTGTCTTTCCCCTTAAAGGGAAGCCCAACACAAGGGAATGTTTCTGAAATTCACTTAGCTGAGGTTTCTCTGCTGTCAGGGTGAATTAGTTACATGTATTTAGACTGCATCGTGATGTTTTATGGGAAGAGGGAGCAGTTTTTCTGGGAGTAGTGTTCTCTACCAAGTCATCCCAATTCCTGTATTCCCACAAAGTGGTATTTGTAGTCTTTTCCAATCCTTTGCTGATCTCCCAGTGTTGCCTATGGAAGAAGGGTAATGCCATCCTAAAGAAATTGCTCAAGCCACATTTTTGCCATGAAGCGACAACTACTTTTCTCTTGAAAGTTTGTATAGATGCTTCAGAGGTGTGTAGAGGTAAATACCAGCAAATTACCTTTACTGGCCTTCTGTCATTCGTGCTTTCAATAAATTGACTGCAGTTATTCTTTGGGACTTTTATTCTTAAAATATTTCTAGAAAAGTAGCTCATTTATTCTGGTAGTCCAGAGCTTGTGGAAAATGCATGTGCCAATACTGTATACAGCCTTTAGAGATTGGGGCTTTTTTTGCCTATGTTTTTCCTTGATTGTAAACAGCAGTGGCAGTGTTAACACATTTAGCTGTCCCTCAGCAGCAGAGGACTTTTTGATATGGGCAAGTTGTTGAGTTCAACAGGAATATTAAAGTTTTCTGTGACAGTAACAGTGACAAACCAGTTAACATTGACATTATAAAATACTAGGTCAGCCGGGGATGCCTTGGTGGTTGCTGGATTGTGTGACAGAAACTGTGTTTGTGTTACAAGTACTCTTAATGATGAATTTTTTGGGGAGGAAATTGGTGTTTGTTTATCCTTTTGTATGTGTCTGAATGTTATGGTTAGTCACTCCTTCACTTTGTCTCCTTTCTGTAGATTTGCGTGGAGTTTGATGATGAGTCATGGGAAAAGAGAAGATGGATAGAAATCTACAACCATAAAATGAAAGCGTTCCTGGTGGAGCAAAAGCTGGTACTGGCTGAAAGAAAATCTCCAGGCAGTTGTGTGTCTTCTGTCCAGTGGCCTGCAATGGCAAGTATACACTTGGCCTAACTCACTTTGGTTCTGCAGTCCCGTCTTCTAAGGACAGTGCTGTTACAAGTGTGGATTGCTCAAGTACAGCTTCTCTCATGTGCTCTTAGGTGTGATCTGAAGGAGGACTAAGTCTCTTGTACAGCTAGGGCTAGGCAGAACTCCTAAGCATTTGAAGTGGGTATGTTGTGCCTGGAGAGACAGAAATTTATTTTTATGACTTTGCTTCCCTCTCAAACCACTGTTCTGTACAATGCTAATTCCTTTCCCTCTAGTCTCATGTTTCTTCCTTCATTTTCAAAACTTCAGGTAAGAATAGAAAGAAAAAGGGTAAATAATAGGTTTCTAAGGATAGCCTCTATTTTCATCTGAAATTGTTGTTTTACTCTGCCTCAAGTGCTGTTAATTCTTCAGTGATTCTTGGTCTGAGACAAAAATAATTTGACTGACTCTTAGGTGATGGCTGCCTGGCACAGATGATTTGTGAGACCTGCATCTTGTGCATATAAAACCCTGAACTGCGCTGTACAAGCTGGAGAACTAAACTTTCTGTAGCTGTCATGCATGGCTAGCTGGGCAGATTACCCAGTAGAGGTGAACAGGGAACACATCTCAGTGTAGAGTTTGACGTGAGCACTCTGGATATTGCTACTCATAAAGGTAGTTGTGAAACTAATGAAGATGTAAACCTGCTGAACACGAACTATGCTGAAGATGTGGTCCGTGTTTTAATACCCTTATTGTCGCTAGGTGTAACATGTGCAGTGTAATTCATATTGCTACGTTTTAGCTGAGCTTTTTCTTAAAGCTAATCCGAGCAGACATTGGAAGCAGGGCCAAACAGGATGGGAGAGGAAGTGGGAAGGTGAATCCTTAATTTTATTTCCTGACCTATGCATTAATATCAGCATTTCTACTAGTAGAATTTGGTGATAAAATGTTCCAAAAGCCTGCTTAGTTAAACTTAGCTCTTGTCCCCTTCTGAACAGTTCTCACTGGATGCTTGTCTTCGTTACATGTGAAGCTTCCTTCATGAGTTTGAAGTGTCAGTTCATGCCACGTACATGTAAAAAGCTCCTTTAGCAGAGGAATGATATAGGATAAAGGAAAGCACAATGCTGGAGCCTGCCTTGGCAAACATGACTTTTTGCTCCCCTTCTCACCACACAAAGCAGGAAAGAAGGGGTCAAAAAACAGATATGTGGAAGAATTTATTTAAACCTTGATCAAACCTGACTGATTCCAGTATATGGCCGAGTGTATGGAGTAGCTCGGCAGAAGTACTGCAATCCTGGTCACCCCCGAGAGACTCCTGCTCCTCCTGTGGTGGTATTGCCCCTTTACCAATGCTGTCCTAACTGACATGAAAACAACAAAGGGGAAGTTGAGATCAGTCCTTCAGAAAGCCAAACACATACTCTATCATATCAGAATGTTTTTGGTGTTTTTTTTCTTTTAAATGGGACACATACACTTTTCATATAAAGAGGAGTTGTTGTTGCCAATTCTGATGTTCCAGGCTCCTGATGCCTACCCACTCTGCGCTGTTACTGCAGGGCTAGACATCACCAAACCTTGAACACGTTAGGAAGAATTCAGAAGCTTTTAAAGGAAACTTTTTTTTCTGTCCGTTCATAAAGCCTTTGGTGTACCTAAACACAACTTCATCATTCTACTGCAGTGGTCTGATGACTCCATGGCTATGCAAGTCATCCTACACACCCAGACTAAGGCTCTGTATGTCAGTATTGCATGAGCTTTGAGAACTTTATTGTAAGCCATGCAACAGGCTTTTGCTGATTTGCTAGTTATTCCCCCAATCTACCAGAAGGAGGGTTTTTTATTTACATACCCACTATTAGAACTCTTGATAGTAGTAAATTCATCATGGGTAGATGATTAATGATTGTTAATGACAGCCACCCAAACTGAATTCCCACCTCATTCTAATAAATGAAATTAATTTCAAGTATAGTCCAGTAACTCCTTTATCAGACACGTATTAGAAGTGTTATCAGAAACTTGCTTTGTTTCAAGAGTTGCGTGTAGATGTGGTACCTTAACAGAGAAATAGATGCAAAACTCAAATGCTTTTTTTAAATGCAAATGAGGAATGACAAGATCATCTTGCTCTGTTTCTAAGAAAATGTTTATCACTTTTCTAGACTTACAAATCCTTAGTGGACAAAGCCGGTTTGGGATCAATGGTTTCCGTACGCTATCTTGGTGAAGAGAAATGTGTTTTTCTTTCTAAAGACCTTTTGACGCCCATTCAGGTAACTTTGTATGGTATTATAAAGATGGAAGATTAAATTAATGTACTCTAAATGCAAACTTTAGATGGGTAAGAACTTGGAGTAGGTGTTTACTGCTGTAAATACCAGTTCTGAATGTAATGTGTCTGATTAAAAACCTTCTGAAGCTGATTCAGGACATGGTCACTTAAGAGAGCTGGGTGAGGGAGTGTGCTAGGACCATTATTCAGCTCAGGTGACAGTAACTGCATCCTGTTGATGGCAGGGATCATCTGGAATAGTTTCTCCCTTTCTTCTCATGAGGATGGTTGCCATTACTATGAAAGGAGTTGCAGGGATGTCTGGAATAAATCTTGCTGTTTAACAGAAACACATCACTTCTAATCCCTAACAAATGAGGACTTGGACAGGATGTAAATGAGATGGTTGAATTATTGTCCCTTTATCGAGCATCAGAAGGAAAGTTGTTAGTGAAAATAGGGTAGAGGCAGCTTGAAACAATTGCCCGGCATGACTGACTGGTCAAGAATTCTGAAGAATAGTCTCTGCTAATGATAAAGGATTTAACTTTTTCAGGAAACTACTCTCAAGACTGTAAACAGTCCGAGTAAAACTAGTAACAGATGTCCCGTATCGAGAGTGCTAGTGGTGCCATCCCTAGTGTTCTACTTTGGCTTGTTACCAGTCAGCAAATAGGCAACTCCTCTTGAGACACTAAAAAAAGGGTCACTTAAAGCTAAATTTGAGTTGTAGATTGTTGTCTTGCCTGCATTGGTTCAACAGCAGAGTGGAGATTTCTTTTTGAGAGGCCTTATCTCAACACTGCAGTGGAGAAGATTCCTTTTCTGGCATCTTGAATAGCAGTTTGTTGATGACTAGCTCTTCAGCCTTCTGCTGCTTTCAAATACCAGAGCAGTAAAACCCTTTTTTTTTTTTTTTTTTTAAGCACTCTGAGCAATTGGTAAAGACTTGCTGTAAGCTTTCCATTTCAGAATCAATTCTAAATGTTGTCAAGCAGCTTGTTTGAGATAACAATAGAGGGGAAAAAAAAACCCTAAAATATAAATACATGATGCTGAATAATTTAGATGTCGCAGACTGTGGTTTCATTCATATGAACATTTTATAATGGTACCTTGAGGTGGACAGGATCCTGGCACTGTCATCATAAACACAAATGTAAAACTTAATATTTGCATTTACATCTGCTCAGGAGTACATATAAGTTGTTGCTTCTGAGAACTTAAAATGTTAAATTAAAAAATGGATGGTTCAATTAAACATGGTGCTCATTAGCAATGTAGTGAAACAAAGCCAGATTGTTTTCAGAACGGTATTGAAGTGGACCTGGAGAGCTCACTTCAGTCTGG
The DNA here is from genome assembly GCA_009769605.1 of Bucorvus abyssinicus. Lineage (NCBI taxonomy): Eukaryota > Metazoa > Chordata > Aves > Bucerotiformes > Bucorvidae > Bucorvus > Bucorvus abyssinicus. The sequence continues at coordinate 2,768,426 of CM020026.1, read as the reverse complement.
CTTGCAGATGGTCGATCCAGATGAGTGGTGAGAAATTGCTGTCTTCCTCAATAAGTGCAGGATCCGAGGAGCTGAAGGAATAGAGTCATGAGGAACTTGTTGCACTTGTATAAATTGCTGCTATTCTTGTTTCTAAATATTATGAGGATTTCTTAAAGAAACCTTATCCTTACTAACTTCTGTTTTTTGTTTTTTCCTAAATAGGATGTGGACAGTTCCAGGCTTCCTCTTAAGGATGATCAAAATGTTAATGAAGAAATTCAGGCGTTGGTTAAGAAACACCTGGACGAAACACGCTTGGTACAAGGTACAGGATATTCTGTAGCAGAAAACTCTGGCAGTAAATACTCAGGTCAACAGAGAAATCTTTGCAATGATGGTGGAAATTACAGTAATCTGGTTTAGGGATACGAGCTTTTTTAAATTACTGATTCCACTTGCTTTAGCAGCAGTGAATTCAATTTGTGAAGGATTATAGCGATTTAAGTTGGAAGTAGTTCCTTTGAAAGAGTGAGTACATAATTTAGGCACATCTAGATGTCCTGGCACTTGTGAAAGACACCAAATTTGTAGCAGTTCTGACTGAAATTATTTGGGTCGTTTGTTTCAAGTAGGTTTATTTTTCAGTCTGCTGCTTGTTTATAAAAACTTTGAATTTTATACAGAGACTACTGTTTTAGTCAAGTTAAAATTGTTATTTTTAGATTTGCCAGCCCCAAATTCTTCATTACTGGGTTCGTACAAGCATGTTTCTAGTCATGTGCTTGCATCTGTAAGAAGCATTCTACTTTTATGGAAAGGTGAATACTGCAACTTAGAGTTGTCAGTTCAATACTATAAAGAGAGGAGAAACTGACATCTAATCATTGAATCTTCATTTCCATGTCCACTGATCTGCCTCACTGTCTGAAGTTTGGAGGTCAGTAACTATTCCAGGAAGGAGGTAGCTGGAACATAGTTTTATCATGCTTTTTCCTCCTCCCAGCCCACCTCGGCTCTGTGGAAGTTGTCTCAGGGTTCTCTGTTTTGCTTACTTGCATCTTGCAATCAGTACCGCTGGCAAATTCATGTCAGTAACAGTGATGATCTTCATGCTCCCTTTTTCTTAAGCTCCCTTTTTCTTAAGCTCCCTTTTCTTGTATGTTTTCCAATTTTTAAGGTGGAAAAAATATCATTGGTTCAAAAATTAGAATTTATAGCCTGGATCCATCTACTCAGTGGTTCACAGCAGTTGTTGTCAATGGTAATCCAGCGACAAGAACTCTGGAGGTCAACTGTCAGGAGGTAAGAACCAGTTGCTATGAGTTTACAAATGGAGGTGGGGAATGGGTGAGAACTTGTGTTTATCTACCACCAACACTATTTTTAATTCTGTCCGTACTGTAATAAGCCTAAAAAAAAAAAAAGGGGGGATCAATGTAGTACAGAATAGTCTATTACCCCAAGGTCTTTCTGTGTGCTGCTGGTGAATTATCAAATGAAGATGGCCTTCCGGGCAAAATGTGGGTGACCTAGAATTTTACTGGAGGGGTGAGGCAAAAGTGTGATCCTGGTTTCTTTGCTTCCTATGCTGTGTAGACAGCTCTGAAGCACCAGTTTATATGTGTGTTTTCAGAGATGCCGTCACAACAACATATTGTTATATTCAGCTTGGTATTCAAAAACTCAGAAGTTAGGTGTCTAAGCTTAGTCTATACCACAACATCCAAGATAAATACATTCAAACAGTACCTTTCACCTCTCTAAATGGCTGCTTCTGTGTTGTTGTTCCTTTCCAAGATTCCAGCTTTAAAAACTCTTGATCCAGAGTTAATTCATGTTGAAATCATATATGACAACAATGGAAAATGCGGTAAGGCCTATTATTGTTTGTCCTTCAAATGCTAAGGAGCATATTTGTGATAAATAGACTAACCTTGATCACCTCCTCCAGATACATCTAAAAGAATTGGGGGCATGAAAAGGAAGTCGTCTGAGAGTAGTGAAAGTGTTGATGCTAAACACACAAGATCTTCTCCTGAGGTAATGTCTGACCGTGTTATATGACTGTTATATAATGGTGTTGTCATTTCTCAGAGCAGCCTTAAACAAGGATTAGATAGGACAGTGGAATAATAAATGTAATCCCTGCAAGGGCGTGTTGAGTTCTTTGAAACTTGTCTAGGCATGAGTAAAACATCTTCCCTTGTGTGGTAATTGGAGGAAAAGTTACTGAGCCTTGAAGGTTGGTTGTGGGTTTGGTTTTTTTGGTGGTTTTTTTTTTTTTGAACTGTGCTTTTTGCCCTCTCCTTCTGCTTAGCAGTTCACCTGCCTGGTCATGTATTCTGTAGTGGGAGAAGACACAAAGGAGTTCTCAAGGTTATAACCTTTGCTTTTCATGTTCTTTCTTTAACTGTTTTCACTTAAAGGCAAAACCTTCAGCAGCACTTGCATACTCTGAGGATTCTAGCTGCACAAGCAGAGGTCTGGAAGAATGTTGTTTCACTTCAAAAAGGGAATATGACTACTTTTCTAGTACTTTCATGTCTGCGTTTATTTCTTTTGTGAGTGTCCTGCCAAGTATCACTGAGATCTAAGAAAACTGTCTCAAAGGTCAAAAGACAATCCGAATAACTTAAGGGTAGAAATGCAAATGAAAATTAATGGCTTGGCTAAAGAACAGCACTTCAAATGTGCCCTGTAATATTTCCCCAGTGTTTCAGACCAAAAAAATGCATTTTAGGCAGGAGTAGCCTTTGGGAAGCTCTAGACTGGTGGTGAGGTGGGAAGGTTTTGTTTTGGTTTTTTGGCTTCCTCCTCTTGGCTTCTGCACAGTCAGTCCTGTGCCAAGTCAACTCTATGACTGGATATCATTATTAGAAATGTTTAATGGCTTCACAAAGATACAGCATGAGGAAGCTCAGTGGAAAGAGTGATCTGTGCTGCCTTTGCTGCTGAGAGACCGTGGGGCAGATCAGCACACAGTAGCTAGTGCATTGTAGTCATGCTCTGCTGATGTTTCTGTACCTGCTGCTTGAGTTCCTCCAGCATCTGTTGGGTGCCATCCTTTAGCTTTCTGCCTACTAAGCCATTGAGCACCCAGCCTGATATATGGAAGCTGGTCTTTATTTCATATTCCAGCTGTCCTGCAGGAGAGTTACTGTGGTCTGAATTCATAGCTTGTTTCACCACAGTTTTTCCTGAAAGTAGTGAGGTTACGTCTAGACTGCCTTCCTTTGAAAGACTATCCTTTAGCACTTTTGTACTCTTTGGGAAATGTCTTGCAACTATGTTCTCAAATAGTTACAAGTGACTGTACTGTCTAATGAAGAAAACAGAAGTTCTGTTTGTTTCTTTGATTTTGGTGGATGTGAATATACGGGAGTGATAAGCTGAAGCCATACTTTTTGTTTTACTTAGTATGTGATAATACTCTGATTTCTAATATGGAGTTAATTAATCCCAGTGGGTTTTTTGAGAGCTTTTCTCAGTGCCTGACAGCTGTGTTATATCAAAGCAGAAAGGAAACACTCTGGAGCTGATGGTAACAAGTCTGTAGTGTAACTTCCAGCAGTAAGTTGAGCATGTGGGAGTGGAATATAGATCTTAGAGCTGAGGAAGGAGCCCTGCAGAAACCCACTATTTTTTTAAAGACCCTTGCTGATTTGGTAAGCCTGTTGTATTCCTGAAAGAATTGTAGATTCATAAGGTGGGTGATTCAATCAGCTCAGGATTTCTTTACTTAATGCTTTCTAGAATCTTGGTACAACGATTTTCTCGCTGCAGGAAGGTTTGCATTTAGATTTTTGGTCACGTTGTCAGACTAACTTCACAGTTTCAATTTTCTCTAGGATTTTCAGATGAGCTCTGATAGCTATTTCTGAATTGTGATTACTGTGGTTTTTTTAGAAAGATTATTGCACTAGCAGTCATAAAGAGCAGACCTTTCTGTCTTCCTTTCCTCTTTCTTAATACACCTTCCTTCCCTCCAAAAAGCTTATTATTAACTGGGGGAAAATGAATTAACATGAACAACGTTTCATGGAACCTCTAAGGTTTAAAAGGATGCTCTAAGGTCTTATGGACTGAGTGAGGAATGGTCTTCAACGAGTTAAATTAAACACAATGGAAAGTGCACTAATGTGTTTTGTTTTAAGCTGAACCTGCAAAGCAGTATTTCTATTATCCTGAGTTTTCCTAACTCTTAAAATCTCTCTTACAGGTTTCTCTCAGTCAGGGACATGTGCAGTCAGTACCAACCGTGTTGGGTGAAGCATTGCTAGGATGTACTCCTGCTAACAAAGACCAAAGGCACCAAGGCCTGCCCCTGCCAGCTAACTCACCACCCAATCTTGGTGCAGAAACTCCTCAGGGGTAAGGAATCAGTGTTTGCTCCTACAGACTTCTTTTTCTTCCAAAAATAACTCCAATTCTTAGCAAAACAAACTTGGAGGTCATTTAAAGAACTGTAGTAACTAACTAGTCTTCTCTAATACTGTCATAGAAAAGTGTTAGACTTAATTGCCCTGGATACATAATTTACTTGCTTATGCCATATTTTAATTTTTTGTCTTTGAGGTAGTTGCCCTTCGATGTCACAAGCCAATGTCTCAGCTGCATTGTACCCATCTATAAACTGAGGGGTTATACATGGGTGTGGTGCCTACTTTTTGTCAAACGCATTCCTCCCCTGCCCCTGAGGAAACCAGAACACATTCAGGCAGCATCTTGTAGATGAAGTACGGGCCCTCATTTATTTCTGTTGAACACCAGTGGTTTTAAATTTCTTTGTTACTCCCAGTTCTGTCACAAAAATGAATGTAATGGTAGAAATAGTGCAACAGGAAAACTCATATTTTGTTGCTTAGCTTTAAAAGCAGTGTAGGGTTTTTTCTGCTTAGTTTTGTATATATATCTCACAAGATAAATGCAGAAAATATTTTTCTTCTTATTAATTGTGTGAGAAGGTAGTGGAGTAGCTGCAGTACCTAAATTTGTGTGTGCTTACATGTGCATGCATGCAGCTCTATTATTCTGTCCAACTCTTAAAAAAATCAAAACAAAAAAATCTACCCCCCCCCAAACTAAACAAAAGACCCCCCTCAAAACTACAAACCTGTTTAACCTCACACAAGATCTAAAATCTGAACATGAGAATTCAAAGTATGTGATTATATTTGTTCTTTCAAGCTTTAAAAGTGACTGGCTTGAGCAGCTGATGCCCTGATTCATTCAACACCTTTGTCTAACTATTGCATGTCATGTATTTCAGCACATGTAGACGAAGCTTACCAGAAACTCATCCTTCCTGTCTTAATACTGGAATTAAACCATTGAAGGGAGATCTGATGGCCTTTCCTAAAGTGCGGATTATAGCTAAAGAACACATGCAAAGTCTTAATGATCAAAATGGTAAATACACCTCCTTGACAACCTCAAGATCTTCATCTTTGACTGATTCAGCTACCGAAAAAGGAACCAACCTGAAAAACACAAATGAACCTCTTAGGAAGCCTGCCACAAACTTTCCTAAAGAGTGTGTTTCTGTAAAACAGTTGCAACATCTTAACTCTTCCACAGCAATACCCAGAGTCAGTAGCACTGTTGAGCTGCAGCGGACTTTAGACTGTAGACCCTCAACCTCGGATGCTCATCTTCGCTCTTCTACTGAGTCTGGAGTTAAATCACAAGGCAATTGCAAAAGCCAGAACAGCCACAAAGGAAACAAGACTGATGAACTTGCAGACATGGAATTTTTTATTAGAAGAAATTCAAGTGAGATTCTTTATGACAGAAATGAAAATGAAAGCTTTTGGACTGGAAGTGCCAAGGTCCAGGATAATAGTAAGTGTTTTTAAAACTTGCTAACATTTCAAGGTCCTTGTAGTGTCTGTGTAACTACATACAAGTAGGTCCTTTGTAATGCATGCAAGATTAGTAGTTTAAATTGTGTGAGTGAATCTGGATTTTGAGTCATTTGTGGGTTCTTTTATGAGGGGGATGTAGTAAACTTGAAACAAAGGTCCTTTCCTGTAAAGGAAAAGGACTAATCATTAATTTCTAGAAATAAGTTGTTACAAAGTGTGTGCAAGAACAGAATGGCAAAACAGGTTACAAAAGCAAGGTCTGTTTGGAATGCAAACGTTGATGGCATAATGAGAGGGGGTTTTTTTTAGCAATGGTCCTAAATTTTGTAAGCGTGTTGAGAAATGAAATTTTTTCCCAACAAAGCCTTGTTCAAAGCCGGGGGGCTTTCATTTAATAACAGTTCAGAAAGCAAAACAAAAACCCCTAACCAACAGAAAAAAAAAATCAAAGCCAACCCACCCTGTTTCTCTGTTTTCTGTGGCCCAGTTCCTCTTGGTGAGCTCTTCAAGTTTCCACATGGAACAGAATGGGAAAGGCTGTAGCTGTTTAAGGAGCTGGACTCCTGCTGTTACGTATTGTGCTGTGTGACAGGCGGCGTAGCTGATCGTTCAGGGTTCTGGGAATCTCCCCACACACCCACCTCTTCTTTCTTTCCAGTCTCATGTTGCTTGGTCTTGGATTACCATGTGCTATTATTCCATAATTAACATGGGTAGACAGCCAGCCAAGCAGTCACTGTTGTGCCCTGCTAGGGGAGGAACAGAGATGTTTGGCGTCTGTTACAGTAAGATGCTGAAAGCTGTTGCATCATGAAGGGTGAAAACAGGACTGAGAAATGGCCAGGTGGTACTTCTGTCTTCCTTACTTGTGAAATGCGGTCGCTTCATGCCCTGGTCTACTCAGTACTCATGTACTCCAGCCCTGATGGCTGAAGACCTTCCATTAAAAGCAGATGGTCTTTCAAAATGTTCCTCTTGTGGAGGAGTGAAAGGAGCTTGGGTCCACAGAATATGACTCCAGTGGAGCTAGAGCTTGAGAAAGTTTCTACTGACCTGAAAAAGGGGTTTTTGCCAACTGCAAATATTTTGGCAAAACTTTGTTTCAGTGTAATGTGAAACCGATAGGAAAAGGTGATGTGGATCTTTCACTGAAATATATTTGCTTGGACCTTTATATGAGAAAGTGAAGCTCGAGCTCATCTAATCCACACTACTCTTCCCTGCAGTAATTGTTCGCAAGTCAATTTTATCAGATGCTTCTAAAGTGAAGAAGCTGCAGCAAAGTGGAGAAGCATTTGTACAGGACGGTTCTTGCAATAACATCGCACCTCACTTGCATAAATGCAGAGAATGCCGCTTGGACAGTTACCGGAAGAACAAAGAGCAGAAAGACTCCACTGTCTTCTGTCGATTCTTTCACTTCAGAAGGTAAGAAGAATTTTGACTCTATGTAGACCTTGATATTCTTTAAATGTGAATAATAGGTTGGACATCTGACTTTTTTCCTCTTCTGCTCTCTGTTGGCTATAACATGGACTTCTTTTCCAGGACAAAAGAAAAAAACAGTTATTTGGACAAAATGGTCTGAATTAGGTCTCTGGTTCTGAACTGCTAAGTGTCAGGGTGTAGCTGTTCAACTCTAAGGCTAATATACCTGACTCATGAGAGGCTGCCTCTGGTTTTTTAGCCCTTAGAAATTTTATAACTGCTTAATCTGAGTGGAAAAAATTTTGACAGGGCTTTGAGGTCTTTATTTTGCTATTCTGGGCTGAGTGCCAATGGGATAACATGAGTTGAGTTTGAGTGCTAGGGCTCAGTATTGCTGGAGGCGCTAGGGAGAGGGGAGATTCCGTGCATGTTCCTGAAGTTTAGCGGTTGGATGTGGGAAATGTCAGACCTATATCCGCAGCTGCAGAAGAGTTGCAGTAAGGGCCAGGGGCTTTCAGCTGGAGTTGTGGAATAGTGATGGGCAAAATAATAATTCAAAATAATAATAATTGCGTTGCTCGGTTCTTTTTTCCACTTCACACTTGAGAGTTTGTGCCACTTCTTTAAGCTTGCCAGAGAAACATTTAACCTGTACAGTCACTGATTTTCAGGAGGGCAGATGGGCAGGGTCAGCAAGGGGATTTTAAGCAAAACCAGTGACTGCCAAGTGGTGGTTGCTTTTCCAAACCTGATCTGCAGCTTCAGATCCTTTACCTCCCACCTACATCCCTTCTCACCCCAGCCTGATTCTTGGGTTGAACAGTCAAAGTCTTCTGATGTTTTATTTCTTCAGTTCTTAAGTCACCATGAGGAACCTGTTCGAAAAGGGTGTTAAACTGTTACTTGAAGCCTGTCTGTAAGCCCAGGGTGGTTGTTGTCAAACTGCAGTGCCTGGCTGGTTTTTACCATGTCTTTTCCTTTGTTTTCAAGTTGTGTAAATTTTCCATGAACCATTTGATATCATGTCCAGAAATAGTAGCATGCTGCTTTTTATTTCCCCTCAAACCTGTTGAAGCTTTGAGGCATGGACTGTGTTTAATGGGAAGAAGGTAATGCTTGTGATAGAGAGGAAAGGCAAAAATACTACTTAGCACAAGGGAGACGAGCTTACTTATTTTCAGCTTTCCTTTTGATTTTCAGAGGAGTGACTGTCTTTTGAGTCTCGAGGTAGAATAAAAAGAAGCTATAGGCCTGAAGACCTTGTGAAAACAGAAAACTGAAAGCAGAAAGGTTACGAAGATCATGGAGGGGAAAAAACCCACTCTGCTGCTTTCATTTGCTTCTTGAGGTTTATTGGTCTTCCACTACAACACTGTTCCCCTTGTGCATTTTGTAGCTAAAGGTTTTTTTTAAAAAAAAGTGTTACTAATCTGTTGTTTAACCTCAGATTAGAGATTTTATTAGGGTAAATCTCAGGACAGTCTGACATTAATTGCAATGTTCAAAAATGTGTGAGACCAGAGTAACATCAGACTATGCTAATGCGTCTTTTCAGGGTAAAAATCCAGATTTGCAGTGCAGTTCCAAGCAGTTGAATCCTCCAGTGTAGAACATGAAGCTTATGGAATTGTCTGTTTTCAGTGAATGTGAAATCTGCCAAAGTCTGAAGATGGCAGTTGTTTGGTGATGTCAGTTGCTAGCACGTTTTCTTGCCACACTTAACACTGTCCTGAGCACATGTTGTCATCAGAAGTGATCCTCTGTCCACAGCATTTAGTAAAAAGGTTCCTGAAAACGTGAACAGAACTCCTTAATGTTTTTTATTTACTGAACTGCTAACAATACAGATCTCATTCTTTCCACCTACTCAGAATCACTCAAGACTATATCTTACTCAAATTCTCCTTTTTTTTGCAGCTAATTCCAAATTAATTGTTACTGAAATATAATCTGTATTTGTGTTCTAACTTCTCTTGAGTTGTACTTAGTTCTAGACTAAATTCTTACTGTTACCTCCTCTAAATGTGATCCTTAATGCCCATGATTTTAAAAATTATGTTAGTCTGATTTGGTTTTATTATTCACACACACGTCTTTAGGACACTTACCTGTTCACAAAAACTTGATGTTTGGAGTCTTTTTTAAACAAACAGTACATTAATGATGCTTGACGCTAATGACCAGTATGTTTACCCATGTCTGTTGTAACCATCAAGAGTTGTACTCACTGGCATACAGTTTACATGTTTGCAATTGAGCCATTGACTCATCGGAGTGAATGTAAACTAAGAAAACATTTGAGATGATGGGTTTTCTCCCTTTGCCCCTCTTTCCACAGGCTGCAGTTTAATAAGCATGGAATACTGCGTGAGGAAGGTTTCTTAACTCCAAATAAGTATGACCCTGAGGCTATTAGCTTGTGGCTGCCTTTATCAAAAAACGTTGTGGGTCTGGATCTGGACACAGCGAAGTACATCCTAGCCAACATCGGAGACCACTTTTGTCAGCTAGTGATATCCGAAAAGGAAGTTATGTCTACAATTGAACCACACAGTAAGATCCATTTATATTACAATAATCTGTATTTTGATAGCTTTATGTGAAACTTCAGGCTGCTGACCTGTGTGAAAGTAGATTGTGTGTGTTTGGAAATGTCACAGACTTCAGTGTTTTTCTCTCAGAGAGAGGTAAAGGTTAAGATCTAGTGTCAACAGCTCTTTGCTCACAGGCAGGGGGAAAGTAATTCTACCCTTCTTTATGTCAGAAGATTTTTCTCAACTTATCATATTACTTTTCCTGTGTAATTTTGTTACAAAATGAAGTGTCAAAAGAAATAATTAAATAGAACAGCAGGCAACTGACAGCAATCTATTCTTAGCATGCAAGTGAAATACAGCTTCACTTGGCCTGCACAGATTCTGTTAGATTGCTTTGGCCCTGTTTTGTTGTTCTTGCGCAATAGGCCTAATGCTGCCTGTCAAGTCAGTAAAGAAATCTTTTTCCACTTTGAAACAGGACTGTTTCAAGCGATTATATGTACAGCCCTACTGGGAATAGACCAGGGAGGTGCTATTGATGGGGTGGCTGACTGGAGAGCTTCAGCAGTGCAGACAGGGCAAACACAGGTTTTTGGCCCCATCAGAACCTGTTTGTAGCAAACATGAGCAGACGGTTGGGGAAGGCTGTGATCTTGCCTAATCACTTCAGAGGAGGATGACTTTTAAAAGGGTGTTTGCTTTTTGTATTACAAGTACATGACTGAAATACGGTTCAGTTTAGAAGACTGTCTACCCAGGGTCTTCTGTGTTTGGATAGTATTGACATTATATAAAGATGGTATCAGTTTACCAGTCACTCCCAAGACTTTGAATAGAGGAAAAGAAACTGAACAGGCTTGAATGACCTTTGAAAGGGGAGGGAAGCCTTGAGATGTGTCAGAAATGCTTGCTGTGGGGTCTTACCCTGGACTACTTGGGGTCTGCAAGCTCTGCTTTTCACTCAAACTGGAATGTATTTAGGCTTGTGGAGCCAAAGTATCAATAGTCAGAGTGAGCAATTCAGACTGGAATACTGAAACACTTCCAGAGGGATGAAATTTTGGGTCGAATTTGTGAAACAAGGGGAGACGTGGTGTTTCTTAATAGCAGAGGGTTCCTTTGTTATCATACCTACCAGAAACATCCTCTTCTTAAAAAAACAAAGACACATGTGAGTTCTGGAGTTGGTTTGAAAGGAGCAAAATGTCATGAATTGCTCTTTGGTTATTTATGGCCCTAGCTGTGAGAGTAAGGGAACTCAATTTCATTAAAGTGGAAGGTATTTTTAATGCCCTGGGTAGGAAAAAAGTAATTTACAGTCTAGATATTCATTCTTCTTTGAACAGTGAAAGAGTGCTCCCTCAGCTGGCACAGGAAAAAGGTAGATTCTTCTGTCTTTGAAGTTTGGTAAACTTTTGATTCAAAGTTATGGTAAACTTATTTTGGTGGAGTTCAGTTGAAGTGATACCTTCTCATAAAAAATTGTCTCTGACAAACTGTCAGAATAATTTGCTCAGATACTCAAATATAAATGATTCCCTCAAAAGTAGTATTTTTGCACTCCACTCTTTTACCAGTGAGGTACCAGACTGGTAGGTAGAGTCACAAGACAGAAAAGAGTGAGGGAGGAGATGATTTAGGAGAGCTTCCTAAAAGAGAGTTCCTTAAAGGATTAGTAGAAAAGCACGAGTGAAATTATTCCTGTGTAGTGAAAGATTGACCAGCATAGAAAGAACAGCTTGTTTAGGTCACTTTGCTCCTTGACCACCACCAAGTGCCACAAGGAGACCTACAGAAAGAGGAGATAGGATCAAACAACAGAGAGGAAACAAAAGACTAGGGGGAGAAAAAAGGACAAATTGCAGAAAACTGAAATATGAAATGACATGCAAAAGATAACAAAAACGCTTCATCCTCTTTGGGGGAAATCGGAGGATTGGCCTAGAAAATGGTAAATTCAGAGCATGTTTTTAAAAGGCAGAGAAGAGTGGAGCTGGTAATATTTAGACCTCTTGTGTCCTGGAAGAATTTTGAAGCAAGTAGTCAAACAATTTTTACCTCCTACTTAAGAACACATTGTGCCAAGCTATTCTAGTTTTGTTCCATACATAGTTAATGGGCATTCTACAGGAGAAAAGCAACAGATGTCTCGGATCCTGGTGTGGTTTTTTTAGCATACGTTAGAACATGGTCTCTCTTAACTTGCTTTTAAAATTGAGAAACGTTGTGGGCAGAAATGTTACAAGTGTGGAAGGAGGTAGGAGGAGGCAGATGTGTGCTTTTTGTCTGGTCTAGTTTTCTAGCTGGCAACATAATGAAACAAAGACCAGGGTAAAATAATCTGTACATAATGCAGCCCTGGAAGGGCTTGTAATTTTTGGAAGATGCTGTCAACATTTGGGTTTTTTGAGTGAACTGAAGTGACTTGAGGAAAGGTGGGCTGTAATGGGTGCATAAGAAAACTGAGCAGCAGTGGTCAGTTCATTAAAGAACAACTTGCTGTTCTGGGAAGGTCTGATATGCACCTACAAACAGAGAAAACCTACTAAGAGGAAGAGAACTACTTGCCTGCTGTGCTGTTAAATGGAGCATGAGGACAAGCTGGCTGTGGCAAGCTAGACATTAAGCTTAGCTTGCTAGTAGTAACTTAATTTTGTTTTCTAGGGAAGCTGTGGAATTTCCACTGAGGAGAATGTCAGCTCTGTGTGTGTGTGTTAACTAGGGCAAATATGTGTCAGGAGTAAGAGGTGTAGGTGGTGCTGCACAGGAGAAAGCAGTATGGTCTTGATAGCTTAGACTCTGCTCTGGACCTGCTTTTCTGGACCTGGACCTGGAACTCTAACAGCAAAGGCCTTGTTTTGGAGTTCTAATACAAAACTTGTATCACTGAAGTGTTGTAATGTAGCTATATTTAACAAGCAAATATTTTGTGTAAACTAATGCTTTGACTAATCTGTCAATCACCACAGGACAGGTAGCCTGGAAACGTGCAGTTCGTGGAGTCCGAGAAATGTGTGATGTCTGCGACACCACAATCTTCAACCTTCACTGGGTCTGCTCCAAGTGTGGCTTTGGCGTGTGTGTGGATTGTTACCGGATGAGGAAGAAAAGCTCATGCGAAGGTGAGAATGCATATTGCCGCTTTAAACAGAGCGGAGGAGAGGGCAAAGAAAACCTGTATTTTGAACTTGGAAGTCAATAACAACCTCAAGCAACAAGACAATGAGCCTTCCCAACAAAAGGAATGTGTTATAGACCTGTCTTTTGGTCTATCAAAGGTAAAATATGTACCTTTCCAGAGGAGGATAAAAACGCATTAATTAAACAATTTAATGGTTTTGTTTTGCAGATGATGAGTCGGATACTTTCTCCTGGTTTAAATGTGTGAAGGGACAGGTCCATGAACCAGAGAATCTAATGCCTACACAAATAATTCCTGGAAAAGGTATTTTGAATATCTGATTGGGATGAAAAAATGCTGTAGGCTTTGGCTGTCTTTTGTATGGTGTTGATATTGTCTGAGTGAGGGTGGATTTTTTAGTAATATAGTTAGTAAAAGCGTAGTATGTATTGTCCAAAGAGTGGAACAGCCTGAGTACTTAGTGATATTTTATTGTCTTTGACCTTTAGAAGAAGTGGCAAATCTTGTTTGATGATGAATGGTGTTTGTGTGCTGTTGTTTACCTAGGTAGCATACAAGTTCTTTAAAAGCTTCATGGAATGCTGGATGGTCTAGTTACCTGTGAGCTCACTAATGACTCTCTCCTTTCAGCTCTCTATGATGTTGGTGATATTGTTCACTCCGTAAGAACAAAATGGGGAATAAAGGCAAATTGTCCTTGTGCAAATAAGCAGTTCAAGGCACTATCAAAGCCAACTCTAAAGGAGGATTCAAAACAGGTATTGCTACTGTCTCGCACTGTGCCTGTGTGGTTTTCCTCAGTTTGTTATGAGTATTTGAAACCAGTGGTAATTGACTTTGTAGGTATGTCAATCCTGACCCATGCTGATAACCCCACCATATAGGATGTTGTTCAAAATCTGTATACAGTGTTCATCTTTCTGGTTCAGTTCTTTTTTTAATTTTGGGGGGAAATATCATTGTCTCCCTTTGACACGCTGATGATTAAATGACCTATCCTTGAAAAATGTTCAGTGAGGATTTTTTAGAGCAAAAATAGGATTAGTCTGAGAGAACCCTTAAGAGCCGAGCCTTAAGAACAGACTAGTGGGAGTGGTTGTGAAGTGTAGGCTATCCCTCAGGTCCTGGAGATGTAAACAAACAGGTAGGGTAGAAGAGCACTGGAATTCATAAAAGAACTAAACATGAATCAAATTGTGAGGGTTAGAAGCAGTGATTTCTGTGTGAATCCTGGTAGAACGTCTGCTGCTCATTATATAAAAAAACCCCCCACAAATAAAACCCCACCGAATGTTTATTTGTAAATGGGGTGGTATTTTTTTGCTTTGGAAAATAGAACACAAGTTAATGGCATAGTTTTGCAGTATCTTGCAGGAAATTAGCTGGATTAAGTAATTTTGATTGTTATATGCTTATTTTGAGAATAAATTTGTTATCTTTAGTGTAAGAAGCAACTGAACTTGATTTCGATAATCAATAGATTCAAAAAACATTGTGAAGTGTTAAAAGCAAGTAAGATAGTTGTGTGGTTCAAAAGTTAACCTGCAACTGACACAGCTTCAGTCTTCTGTTTCTCGAGACCTCCTCTGTGACCCTGAACAAATGGCTGTGCTGCAATTCATCTGTACCTCTCTGTAAAATTAGGTACTGCTCTGGTTGTGTGAGGATGAGCTCATTAAAGTTTGAAGTGGTTTATATTATGATGTGTTTGGAATCCTTACCAAGCATCAGCAGCCATTAAGAGATGCAATATCGTAGCAACAGGCAGACACAGGTGCAGAATAATTTCTTGACTGGGAAGTACATGAGCAGAGAGAAGAAATTTAGCCAGTCATGCAGGAATCCCAGGCCAGAGCAGTAGTTCTGGTTAATCTGTTACCTAGAGTCTCCAAGAGTAGATAAATCAGTTGCATAGATGTACAGCAGTCCTGTGCCTGGATCGTGCTGGCCAGGCCGGTGCTGCGCTCATAGGCAGGTGTGTCTCAGACCTGGCAGGTGAGTGGACTTTTGCCACCACCTTCAGATAAAAATTTAGGAGCATTCCATATTTGTTTTAGTCTACTGAACTAGACCTCTAGCTTAGCCCTGGTCTGAGCATCAGCTATCACTGGAATTGCATGAGCGCTGCTGTAAAAACCTCATTTGGTTCCCAAAGCAGTCACAGAAAATGCCTCTAGGAATCTAGACTGTGCTTGTCTTGGGGGGTGATGGACTCTCTTGTCTGTTCTTAATGTCGGGAGATCCCAAATCCTGGGGGATGCTCACCTCCTGGCTGGTTCTGAGATGCAATGCTGACCTCTTGTGGAGATATTTTTTGAAGGGACAAACTCTTTTTTTTTTTTCGGTAAAAGCGTGAATTTGGACATGTTATTGCTTGCTTCCCCATTCTGAGCAGTGTGTTTGTGTCTAATCAAGTTCTCACTTTGTTTTTTCAGAACTTGGTACCCGGAGAGAGGACCAGCCTTCAGCATAACAGTTTTGTCCTAAGCCCACCAGTCACTACACACGATCCTCCTCTAAAGTCAGCAGCTGGAAGTAAACAAATGGCTTCAGTAAACACTTCTCCTTCATTAAGCTGGTTATCAAATCTAACAAGTGGAAACGTCAATAAAGAAAACAAAGGTATGTGCAGAACCAGCGAAGAGTAAACCCTTTGTGGCTCTTTGTCAGAAGAATATAGATCAGACCCAGCAATATCTTGCGTTAAGAATGACACAGTCTGCCTGCAAGGCTGGGCGTTTGGTGCCTGTCCTGCAGAACTGGTCGATGGCAATATATATACGTCCATATGTGTGTGCATATAGGAGTATCTTGTTGTCTTAATAAAAATCCAAAGCACATAACTTCTGCTGGTTCAGAGGATTAACCCTTGCTTCATTCTCAAAGGTGTTCTTTCCTTCGTTTCAGAGAAAGTCCTCGTACCTATTTCAAAGAGTGAAAGTAAACCTCTTCAGACACTTCCTAGCTTAGCTAAGCCTGCTGCAGCCCTGCAGACATTCAACAGTGCAATACTAACACCCGTGAGCAACAACAACACAGGCTTTTTGCGGAATCTCTTGAACTCTTCTGGAGGAAAGGTATGTGAAGAATTCTGTTTTACAGGTTTGAGTTGATACCAGGCTCAGTCTGCTGCTCTAAACCTGTGAACAACTACCAGACATTAGCCATGATAGGTATAATTCCATCTTCATTTGGAAAAAGGACTCAATTCTGTTCCTGTGTTGCAGTGCTCCAGTTAGAGCTTCCTAGAGCAGAGCTTAGTGGTGCTATTGGCTTGTCTTGCTTGGTGAGGGATTGAGAACCAAGTGACAAAGCATATTAACTGACTTAGGCTGATGTCTGGTGGGTGCATTGATTGGCATGTCCATTAGACTCAAAAAAGAAGCATCAAGGAACTTGGAGATGGAGGGAAAAACCTTCTGCAGTGGGTGACTGTCTGTCTCATACCTCATTTGCAGACTGGTTCACTTCAGGTGGTCCTGGGCTTTGTTTGTTTTTACAGAGAGGACTTCAAAATGGTGGGGTAATATATTTGCCTTGAAATTTCCTTGATGAAGCTGCATTTCTGTCCTTTGATATAAACAAAGTCCTGTTCCATGCTGTATTTCGTGGTTTTCTGCAGTGTTGCTGAAATGTAAATCAGAGCAGAACTTCTTACATTTTGTTCTTCTTTTTCTCTTTTTTTTTTAAATCAGACAGACAATGGACTAAAGACTACACCCAAAATCCTTGATGACATTTTTGCTTCCCTGGTGCAAAATAGGACTGTTACAGACTTGCCGAAGAAACCTCAAGGATTGACTATAAAGCCTACGATAATGGGCTTCGATACGCCCCACTACTGGTTATGCGATAACCGCTTGCTGTGTCTTCAAGATCCCAATAATGAAAGTAATTGGAACGTCTTCAGGGAGTGCTGGAAGCAGGGACAGGTATTTAAGTTTCTCTGCCTTTTCTATTTTCAGTTCATGGGCTTTGCCTTTCAGTTGAGTGCTGGTGCAAACTTACTACAATGATAAACAATGCTAAACCTTCAAAAATTTTGGGGCCTGTCCTCTTCAACGTCTTTATCAATGATCTGGATGAAGGGATTGAGTGCACCCTCAGTCAGTTTGCAGATGACATCAAGGTAGGTCGGTGTGTCGATGTGCTTGAGGGTAGGAAAGATCTACAGAGGGATCTGGACAGGCTGGATCAAGGGCTGAGGCCAATAGTATGAGGTTCAACAAGGCCAAGTGCTGGGTCCTGCACTTGGGCCACACCAATCCCCTGCAGTGCTCCAGGCTGGGGGAAGAGTGGCTGGAAACAGCCCAGCAGAAAAGGACCTGGGGGTGTTGGCTGACAGCAGCTGAATATGAGCCAGCAGTGTGCTTGTATCAGCAATAGTGTGACCAGCAGGAGTAGGGAAGTGATTGTCCCCCTGTACTCAGCACTGGTGGGACCACACCTCGAATATTGTGTCCAGTTTTTGGCCCCTCACTCCCAGAAGGACATTGAGGTGCTGGAGCGTGTCCCCAAAGGGCAACGAAGCTGGTGAAGTGTCTATGAGCACAAGTCCTGTGAGGAGCAGCTGAGGGACCTGGGGTTGTTTAGCCTGGAGAAGAGGAGGCTGAGGGGAGACCTTCTTGCTTTTGACAACTCCCTGACAGGAGGTTGTAGTGAGGTGGGGGTTGGTCTCTTCTCCCAATTAACAAGTGATAGGACAAGAGTAAATGGCTTCAAGTTGCACCAGGGAAGGTTTACTTTGGATATTCTTCACTGAAAGGGTTGTGAAGCCCTGGCCCAGTGTGGCCAGGGCAGTGGTGGAATCCCCATCCCTGGAAGCGTTTAACAGACATGTCAAGGTGGTGCTGAGGGACCTGGTTTAGTGCTGACCTGGCAGTGCAGGGTGAATGGTTGGACTTGATGATTTTAAAGGTCTCTTCCAACCAAAATGATCCTGTGATTCTGTAAAATGTACTACATCAGCACTGTTAGATCCTTGGGTAAAGGATGTATGTTTCACTATTTGAAGTAGTAAATATCTGTATAAACAGCTGCCTCATGGCTTGAAATAAACAAGGCAAGCTGAGCCACTCAGGTGTTTTTGGAGATTGCAGCACTCACAAAATGCCTGTGTTCAAACACTCAGTATGTTTTATGTGTTACCCTGTTCTGGGTGGAATTAGAATTTTTGGTGTCTAATAATTCTTCAGAATATGTTGTTCTTTTCCACAGCCTGTGATGGTGTCCGGTGTGCATCATAAGTTAAACGCAGACCTCTGGAGACCCGAGTCCTTTAGGAAAGAATTTGGCCAACAGGAAGTAGATCTGGTTAACTGCAGGACCAATGAAATCATCACTGGAGCTACTGTAGGGGATTTCTGGGATGGATTTGAAGATATTTCAAGTAAGTAGTGCGATCTTCTGCTCCAATAGGTCAAATACTCAGCAGCAGTAATTTTGCCCTAGCACAAATCTGTCATTCTTAAGCGGCGTAAAAGATGTTCCGGGCTTTTTCTTCATCCTGGACAGTGCCTGCAATGTGTTCTCACCGTGTATGCTTGTGGGATGGTGGACTGCATAGAAACTGCCAGCCCCGGGGAGGAATCTCCTTCAGGAGTGTGTTTGGCCGCCTTTAGTCTTTTGAGGAACCATTTGGAGAAATTTGGGGATTTTCCTAGCAATTAGGGTCAACCATCAGCTTTTTTACCCAGTTGAGTGAAATATAAAAGAGCATGTGTAGGGTTGGTGCTCACAAGGTAATTCAGTTCTGCTGTTTTACCTTGCAGGTGCCTTTTCTTCCTAAGGAACTAAAGTTATTTTGTATAAAAATGGGTTTAGGGGAGGTGAGCATGAGGTTTGACGTTGTTTTCACTTCTGGGTGAAAACCAACTTTTTCCAGGAGATACCATGGCATCTGGAGCTGTACTTCATCTCTCTGATGTAAACTTACAGAATTTGGTGCTTGGGGTGAGAAGAGTGGGAGCTGGAAGGCTCACTTACACCTTTCTATTCTCTTACTTGATCTTTGAAGAGATTTGGCTTTATCATCGCCCTCTCTATCCTAAACACAGAACAGTCGTCTGAGCTTGGGCAGGGGAACTGATAAAGGCCCTTCGTCTACCCTGAAATCTCCCGTGGTAACACATTTATCACGGCAGTAATACCCTGCTGCGGTGTCAGATGAACTTCTGTGTCTCCGGTTCTGCATGAACAGTTGGGAATGAACAGGACTTTAAGACAAAGATTTCTTTGTCTTGATGCTTTAGATTTTGAGTTGTACAACTAGGGAAAACTAAAGACTTGTTAATGTTTGGCAATAGGTCGCCTGAGAACTGAGGAAGGAGAGCCGATGGTATTGAAGCTTAAAGACTGGCCTCCAGGAGAAGACTTCAGAGATATGATGCCTTCTCGGTATGAATTTACTAAAACTGCTTGTCATCTGTGTGGTACCACCCCAAAGTAACGGCCTGTAGACATTCTGGCACCTGCTCCAGCTTTGAGAAGCTGTTGGTCACATGTGCACCGTTTTGGTTCTCAGAGATGCCTGATGTAGCTGGAAGTGCTGAACGAGTTTTATGAGGAATTGTTATGTAGTTCTTTGTATTTATTGCCAAGTGAAGTGAGTATCATTTTGAAATCTAAAGTTCAGCGGAAGCTGCTTCTTTTTTTTTTTTTGGCCAAAAGTTTTTAAGCATTGTGACTTACTCTGAGCCGAGTTGAGATGATGACACAAGGTAACAGCATTACTGCAGAGCAGTTAAATTTGTTTAGCTGCTGTATTCCTCTATCTTGCTTGTTCTGTGTCCAGTAAACCCCCGGGGAAAGGAGCGTACAGTTTCTTGACTGAAGAGAGCTTTTGTTGCAGTCTGCTTTTTCATCAGTTCCTGACATTTTATTGTGCTGTGTTACCTCAGGTTTGATGATCTGATGAAAAATATTCCATTGCCAGAATACACTAGGAGAGGTGGCAAGCTCAACCTTGCCTCGCGGCTTCCCAACTACTTTGTACGACCAGATCTGGGCCCTAAGATGTACAACGCGTACGGTAAGGAACTGTTCACTCTAACGAGCACATCGATCACACCTTCAAATGAAAACAGCGTAAATTAAAGGAATCCTTGCTGTTATAATTTGATTAATCCTGTTGATCTGAAAATCTGACTTTGGCTCGCTGATAGGACTTTAGTGATGTCCAGAGCATTATATGATTTTATGGAACGGTTTTTGTCCAGGTGGTTTCAAGCCAGTAATATTTATTCCCAGTCTTCCAATCCACATGTGCATTCACAGGCACTCTTTCCTATAGCTGGCCAGGTGTATTTATTTTGCTGCTTCTGGCTGTATCACTTTTGATACTTCTCCTTTTGGGGCTGTATCATTTGGTTTTTAATCTCTTCTTGAGCAGTTCTTTCCATGGCTGTCCCCTGCTGTCACTCAAAAAGCATTTAAAGCTAAGCGTAATCATGGCTGGTAAACACTGCAGCAGCTGCCTCTTAGAGTGAGGAGGAGACTGTATCAGAGCATGCTTTATTCTAAACTGCTATAGAAGCCCTCTTCTAGCAGGACTTCGATGTGACCATTACCCATCACACAGGCTGGATGTAGACAGGGATCGACGTGTCAGCGTGGTATGTGGGCCTGTGCACTGATCTTTTGGGGAGACACCAACAGGGTGGGGCAAGGTCCTGCATATGAAGTACATAGCTGTGCTGGGATCGTTTGCTGATGAAAGTGAAAGCTCTCTGGTCTCTTCAGATAGAGCTGCTGAGTGAGGTTTCTGTTTGTCTTACTAATGTACCTGATGGTTTTGTTTGGTTTGGTTTTTTTCAGGCTTAATAACCCCAGAGGATAGGAAATACGGCACAACAAACCTCCACTTAGACGTGTCCGACGCAGCTAACGTTATGGTTTATGTGGGTATCCCCAAAGGCCAGGCCGATCAGGAAGAAGGTAGAGTCTTCCTTGTGTTCTGGGGGGTCGTTTCTGTGGTTGGAGGGAAGGTCCTTTAGTGTAACCACTCGTGTTTACTCTCTACAGAAGTGCTTAAGACCATACAAGATGGTGATGCTGATGAATTGACAATTAAGCGCTTTACCGAAAGCCGAGAAAAGCCTGGAGCTCTGTGGCACATCTATGCTGCTAAAGATACAGAGAAGATCCGGGAATTCCTTAAGAAGGTAAGCCGGTGTATCCCAAAAACGCATCTTCCATCTGTGCAGGCTTGCAGACACGTAGCCTTGGACTCCTCCTTTCTGTCCCCCTGGTTCTGGACACAAATGTGCTCGGGTTGTACTCAAGACAAAACTTGCATGCCATGTGGCTCTGAGGACAGCGAGCTGAAGCTTGAAGGTATCCTGTGTGTAGATATGCTGCTTTTGCCCACACTTCCTGTAGCACCATTAAGGACCTTACGTAGTGAACAGAAATATAGCTGGTTTGGATTTAACCAAAACCCTACTTTAGATTAGATCCTTCTTACAAGCACATACCTGAGATGCTCTGGGGAACTGTCAGGGCAGTATGTGGTACGTAAAGTTCTTCCTTGTTCTCTCCCTTTTCCTGCCTGTTTTTTTCCATACCTTTATGGGGTTTGGATTAAGGGAAAAGCATGAAGTGTTCTGGGGGATGTTTTCACAGGAGTTAAAGGTTTAGTAGAGATGTGATACTACAACCAAAAGGGCTTGTTTCAGGATTTAAATTCACCACATATAGTCCAGAGTTCTTGGTTGTCTTAATTCTGGAACTTCTTTGGTGCTCTAAAAGTGGAAAGAACTATTATGTTGATGTTCAAAGGATAAATGGGATGATGTGAACAGCCACTGGTCTTGTCAGGCACACTGGGGGGGTCTTGGGCAGGAGCTCAGAGGGGCTACAGCAGATTCATTTGGCATGAACAAAGAATAAATCTTATGCTGGTAAACCATGACACTGAACTGGTGAGTGTTGGCATTTTGAGTTTGGACATCAGTGTCTCACACCTCTTCTTGGTCCCTTGTAGCCCACTTGCCTGCAGACAGGAGGCTTCCAGCAGCTTGTCTTGGAGCAGAACCAAGCTGTTTATTTTCTCCCAGATGAGCTGCTGGGCTCCTGTCCTGGGTGTAAAGGATCGCCCCAGCAAATTGCATTTATACTGGAACTTTCTGCAGAAATTCTCTCTTCTAAAGTGCTTGTGGTGCCTCCCAGCCTCATTACCTCCTGGAAATCTAGTTTATAACCTCTGTTCTAGTCAGTGAGCACACCGGCCTTAGGGCAGACACCTGCTGAATTCCACACTCAGTAGTTTCTTCCAGTGACAGGCTGTAGTAGTGTAGGAGTATTGATCCCATGTACGACAGTGGTTCCCACTGTGAACATGAGTCACTTAACCCTTCTGCTGCTTCTCACTGTAAATTGGGTTTGCTCACATTTCCTACACCCACCTTTGCAACGTGTCTGGGAACCAGGAGGGACCGAGAATGGTGCAGCCTTGACAAACCAAGGACTGAGTAAGAATCCAAACCTTGCGCTGTGTAACTCTTGCACCTGAACACAAGGTGCAGGTTGCTCTGTGTGCATATGGAAAACCACAGGAACACCTTAGCAATCCAGTAAGGCTGGTATGTGCTAATGCTTGTCCTCTTGTGACTTTCCAGGTTGCAGAAGAACAAGGTCAAGAAAACCCTGTAGATCACGATCCCATTCATGATCAGAGTTGGTACTTGGACCGATCGCTAAGAAAACGCCTTCACCAAGAGTACGGAGTTCAAGGCTGGGCCATTGTACAGTTTCTAGGAGATGTAGTTTTCATCCCAGCAGGAGCTCCACACCAGGCAAGGATGGGGGACACTCTTACAGCCTGACCATGGGCAGACTTCTGAGCACACAGCTAATGCTTATTTGTTCTCTCTAGGTTCATAATTTGTACAGTTGTATTAAAGTTGCAGAAGACTTTGTATCCCCAGAGCATGTCAAACATTGCTTCTGGCTCACTCAGGAATTTAGATATCTGTCGCATACGCATACGAACCATGAAGACAAATTGCAGGTAACGTATTGATGCTCAAGGTGAACTCTGCCCCTTAACCCTTTAAAAAAAAAAAAACCAAAATCCAAAACCCAACAAATGACCCTCACCCAACCACACAGGGTGTGTGTCCACACAACCCAAGTTGCTTTCATATTCAGATCAAAGAACCATGGAATGGTTTGGGTTGGAAGGGACCTCAAAGATCATCTAGTTCCTGCCCCCTGCCATGGGCAGGGACACCTTCCACTAGAGCAGGTTGCTCAAAGCCCCGTCCAACCTGGCCTTGGACACTGCCAGGGCTGGGGCATCCACAACTTCTCTGGGCAACCTGGGCCAGGGTCTCGCCACCCTCACAGGGAAGAGCTTCTTCCTAATATCTGATCTAAATCCACCCTCTTTCAGTTTAAAACCATCACCTCTGTCCTGTCCCTGTGCTCCCTGATGAAGGGTCCCTCCCCAGCTTTCCTGTAGCCCCCTTTAAGCACTGGAAGGCTGTGGTAAGGTCAGTGTTCATGGATTAGATCTTGAAGAGGAGTTACAGTAGGGTTTTGAATTGTTGCCATTTTCAGTAGTGTTGAGGAAGGCTTCTGAGGCTTCTCCTGAGATTGTTTTGAAATGCTTGTTTCTTGCATTTCTCATTTTTCCCTCTGGCTGAACTCCCAACGCTCTCCTCAGGCTACAGGGTCTCCCTTTATATTCCCTTAGAATCTGAACCTCATTTTCACAAGTTATTCACATGAACGTTGTGCAGATGAGTGTGTCTAAACTGAGAGGAACCGCACGGGGCCTGGGAAGTGGGGAAGTTGTGCCAGAGGCTTCCAGCTGGACCGTCACCATGCTGGTTACTCATGACACTAAAGGCTGTGTCTCCTCCTCCTAGGTGAAGAATGTGATATACCACGCTGTGAAAGATGCGGTCGGGATCCTGAGAGCGAATGAATCCAGCCTTAGCAGACCGTGAAGCAGAAAGCCTTAACCACACACTATGAAACAGAAGCGTTGGCAGCTGTTTTAACTCCTCAGTCAGGACCTCTGTGGACTTTGAGATTCTCTGAATGTTACCTCATCTTCCTTTCAGCAGTACCCGAGGATGGGGGTACTACGTTCTGTGTATTCTTCCAATGTTTACAAACCCGATATGTATATGGAGTAACGCGTACGGACTGTGGCATACTGTGAATGCTCAGCTGCAATAGAACTTTATAGGGAGTCGTGCTCCAGGCTGTACAAAATACCTCCTGTAGAACTGTCCGAAACGATTCCAAACTACTCGCTTGAAACATATTATTCAAGACATTGTAAAGCTCCAATTTTTAAAGTGTATTTTGGGGTGGGAGGAAGTACGGAGTCACCCAATTTAACCCATTTACATAAAAATACGAATGCGGTTCTGGAATTTCACATTAACATAGAACTAGCATTTAAAAGTAGCTTTAAGCTATTGTATAGTAACATAGAGATGGGGGTGAACCATCTTTAGGTAAATGTATTTAAATTTCTAAATGTTAAAAGAAACTTTTAATCAAATGTCTTCTGTTTGAAACTGTTCTTTAATTTGAACCGATGTTTGATTCCCTGGTTTTTAACACTGAATGGTCTACATAAAATTCTTCTATTTCAGAGACTGCTCCTTGCCTGCCTTCTTCAGTCCACTCTGAAGCATCATTAATTTGATGCCGTGCTTGGAAACACCAAGGACAACGCTGTCTCATACGCTGCTTGTGCTGCGTTTTCAAGTATGGGAAGGCCTAGGGTGTTAATGTGGTGACAGATCTTTCTTTGGTTCAGCAAAGCATGACTGAGCCTGACTGGTGCTGCTCAGCCAGTGCCAGCACTGTGCTCTGGATCCAATGAGGCTTGCAGGTTGTTCTACAATTATGTAAAGACTGGAACCACCATAAAACACGCAGAGGTGTTGTGAGTGGAGTCTTAACGAGATAAGCTGAGATAAAATGAACCTTCCTGGTCACTTCCCTGAACTTTAGGGAACAAATTGACAAACTGTGCAAATCCCCCTCCCTGAAGTACTTCACATGCTACTACTGACCAGCACTAACTGTCCTGAGTCTCTCAGGTGACAGTGGAGCAGTGAGTTGCAGAGAGTGTCTCTTAATTGAGTGGGCTCCTAAAAGGTTTATCTGCTGTGAACAGCTCCACCTGCTTGCTTCCTTGCCCAGCTGAGCCAAAAGCAGGCAGCCAGCCCAGCTCCAGCAGCCAGACAAAAGCACAGAGGAAGCTGATGGATGTTGCTCTCTGGCCTGGTCTGTGTGTGCCTCCCTGAGGGCTGCCTGCAGTGGCCTGCTCCAGGGCAGGTCCCTCTGCGTGAGGCCCGCAGCTCTTTCTGTGACAGCAGTAACAGCTCCCTTTGCCTGTGCCAAGGCCTGTCAGCTGGGTGAGGAACTGAGGCAGCTGGGAGCAGTGTGAGTGCTGTGGTGGTCTCCTTGTGTCCTGGCTTAAATTCTGCTGAGCAGCACATCTTCCCCCATGTTCTTTCCCTCCACCTTTTCCTGCTGAGGGTGCTGACAGGGAGTAGATTGGCTTGTTTCTAGCTGCCTCAGCTGGCTCTTCTAAGGAAGAGCGAAACAACCTTGATTTGGAGATCTGTGCTGGAACTTGTCGAGTACCCTTAGAGGCACTGCTTCAGCTGAATGTGCTTTCTTGCAGTACCAGCTCTGAAGGAAATGAAATCAAGCAGTCTCCTGGAGCCAGCTGGGTACAGAGCCCTGCCCTCCTGGCCGGGGACATGCTGATCTCACACACCTAGGTGTCATGACCCATTGCTGAAGGTGGATTTTGAACTTTCTTACCATGGACCTGCTGTCCATTTTCACCGCAGCTGTTTTCTACCCCATCTTACTGACTCTGCAACTGCTTTGGTTTTTGGGTTTGTGTGTTTTGTTTTTTTTTTTTTTTCTCTGATCTGTCCCCTCTGGATTTTTCAGACCACAATGAACTGTCCCATTTGCCCATTCTTGGTAGGTGGGGGGGGGGTAGAGATGGAACACTTGAATCGCACAGTTCTCCAGACATGTGCATGGTCCTGAAGCATGGGGCTGGTGTGGCTGTGCCTGTGTTTGCTGGTCCTGCCCAGCTTTACATGGCTGAAACTGGGAGCTGCTGGATGCCCTCTAGGTGTCTGTGTGCCTTTGCTGCTGGAATACAATTAATTAGATATGTTTTTCAGTAAGTTTTCCTTAAAATGAGGAACTCTTTCCTTTGCCTGTGAGGTTCTTATGGCATCGACAGGTTCAGCTGAGAGGTGCAGTGGATGCTTGCTTTGCAAGCTGCCTTTGGTGAGTCACTTACCTGAAATTTTTCCTGGAGTGGAGACACAGCTTGCCTTTGCCCAGGGCAGAAGAGGCCTCCTGGCCCCTGCCTCAGGGTCCAGAAACTCTGCCAAGGCCACCAAACCTCAGGGCCCACCTCCTACCACTGCTCTCCCCTGAACAGACAATGTCCCAGCTGCTCTGACTGAAAGCTTTAACTGTGCTGTGAAGACCCTAAAGAAAAAAAAACCCAAAAGGTGTTACAAAACCAAGAGAGAGCTGTTAGCGGTGGATATTGTTTGTGACAAGAGTTTGAAGTGACGCAAACCAAACCACTGCAGGGGAGCAACTGTCCAAAGCAGCTTTAATAAAATATGTAGTGATTCAGGAAAACCAAAGATCTGACACCACTGAAGGTTTTTGGTAGCAGGTTAAGCCAAAGTGCCTTTGAGGGAAAGATGCTACGTGAAGCTAAGAATGTACTTCAGCACTTGGTATCTGAAAATACATGACGTAACACCACCACTGCCATCGCACCACAGCCTCTCCCAGGGGAGCCGGGCTGGACAGAAAACAGCAAGATCATTGACAGACTGCACTCCCCAAGAAGTATCTTACAGCAGTTTCTTGGAAAATACAATTCCCACAAAGAAAAAAAAAATATATATATATTACATAAAGTATTCTCACATATTAAGTTTTGCATTTTGAAGGTGGGACACAATATCCCATTGCAAAAAACCAAGGCAAACTGTACACATCTGTTTGTTTCCTCCTCAGCTACGGAGCGTAGCTAACCGCGACTGCATAGCCTCAATGTCCTCCTCCTCGTCAACAGCAGCGGCCGCTCCCATGGGCTCGGGCTCTGGAAGAGCATCTGTGACTTTACTGGGTGCTTTACCCAAGGCCCCTGCAAACAACAAACGGGCTCATTAGTATGCATTTAATAATTAGCAGCTTTCAGGTACATCTAAAATAATTCAGCCAGTCCCTGCTGTAGAGGTCACGCACAAGGACTGTTTGTCAGCCCAATGGTTGTGGCTGCCCCTCCCGAGCCTCTGCGCTGCCCTGCCTGCTCCCCTCCTAGCCCAGCAGGAAGGGAGCTGCTCCCTCCCAGGAAACAGGATGGAAAAATCCAAAGCAGGATGCGAGAAACAAGAGAGGGCGTGGAGCCAGCGGCCGGGCGCAAGGTAACAGCAGGGAGGAGCTGGGGAGCTGCGCTGTCAGCGTGTTAGGGCTGCAGGCAGCTCCGGCACCTGCACTGGTCACACCACGTCACAAGAAATGCAGGTGAGGAGCATGACCTGAGTCAAATACCTAAACCAGTAGATCACCACATCACGAGCTGTAAGGAGGAAGCTGGGGTTTCGGGTTGGGTTTAGGGTTTTTTGTTATTTGTTGTGTGGTTTTTTTTCTTTCCCCAACAACTCGAGACACCTACAGCACTTTACAGCCAGGAATCACAGCGCAGCCTCAGACGCGCACCACTGCAGTGGAGTTTGTCTCCTGGCTCCATTAACACCAGTGTATATGGTTAATTACACAAATGTCACCTTGTGAAGAGGCTCCGGCGCACAGACACCCTCTGACCTGTTAGCGCCTTGGTTACCAACCACACAGACACCAGCCGGTGCACGTTACTTGGGTGTTCCCGAACCGCACCGGCCTTCTCTGCCCGTATTCCCTGAGAAACCAGTTTGTCAGAGCACTCCCTGCCTATTAGACAGTGCTGGGAGAGGGCAGGTAAGTCAGGACAGACCGAGGTTTACATTGCTGGGTCCCACTGCCCAGGGCGGGGCAAGGCTCCGCTCTCAGCAAACACACACACACACACACTCACCGGCTGTAATTTCAAACAGGATTTTGTCGATTTCCATCTCAGCTTCCTCTTCCATCTCCTCCTGATCCTCCAGGCCTTCAAAGGTGTCCTCCAGCATCTCCTCTATAATACCAGCCTGGCAGGAAACACAAAGGCAGCGGGTGACGCCCTTGGAAACAGCAGAGCAAGAGGAGACACTTCCCACTTCAGAGATCAGGGAGATCAGGTTACACCTCTCCAGGCTTCCCGGATCCAGGCTCTCCTCTTGCCTGAGGGTTGGCCAACGCCAGCCTACAGTTTGAGCACGTAACTGTACAACTGCCGCACAGGCAAAGCGGTGAGAAAACGATGGATTTAATACACGCGTTCTCACTCTGAAACCCTTACGGTCTCCCGCCCAAGTCTTATTTACATTACTGATCCTACCTTCATCATCTCTTTGGACAACTCCCTCATCGTGGCTTGGATCTCAGGGATCTTTACGAGATTTTGCATAGCTTTCATGACTTCTGTGCTCTTCTGCAATGAACCTGCTACTCTCAGGACAGCTGCGAAGGGGAGGCAGAGAAAAGCTTGAGCGACCCCTGTACGACCACAAATGGAGCAATTACATCCTCCCTACAGGGACAGAAATTTGTTTGCATTTAGCCAATTTAATTTAAAAAAAAAAAAAGGACATCCCCCTTCTTCATTCTTGTCCACCACCCTGGAAAAGCTCAACTCCTACCCACATCAGAAAAAATAAGTTTCTAACAAAGATGCTGGTCCTGTATGATTACCCGGAGCAAGCCAGGTTGCCTGCAGAGACGTTTCAACCCATCTACACCCCAGCTCAGAGAGAGCCCTGAGGAGCTGACAGCTCAGCACCGTCAGCACTGAGCGCCTCACCAGCGGAGCTACGGTCCAGCTCCACGTCTGACTGCTGACAAAACTGGTGACCTTCTGCCCGACACCGGGTAGTGGACGCTAACTCTGGCAGAAGTTCTAGTGCAATAGTTTCTCACCAGACAGTAGGCTGGACAACTGATACTGAAGCAGATCAGCTGAAAATGAGTATAGTTTAAACCGCACCCCGCGATACTCCCTCCAGGGGCCGTTCTCAAAACTGGCTCATAAGCTCTATCGCGTATGTCGACAGACCAAGATCAAATCTTAATAATGAGGGGTACTCTGAGGTTCTTGAACTGTGCCACCTAACCTCACAGCTTCCTGGCCAGGGAAAACTCACCTGTTTGTATAGAAAATGGTCTCTCCTTAACGAAGCAAAATGAAGGTACAGCACATATTACTTGTCATTTCAACACTTCATTTCTCTAAGAACATTACAAGGGTAATGTTAACAGACTAACAGAATCTTGCCTTAGTTGTTTCCCAAGGTGAAGGAAGCTCATACAAAGCCCAGACTGAACACCTCATTCCTTCCCGTCGCTCAAGTAAGCAAGTCAGAACGTTCCCAGTTCAAGAGGATGCTGGTAGCGGTAGTGAGGGGGAGGCTGCTTTAAATTTTTCCTTCTGAAGACACCTCAAGCTGCAAGGAGGGCCCCTGTCTCCCCTTCCTGACTGAGGTACACGGGAAACACACTCGACCTATCCCAATGCTACGCTTCAGGTTCACAGTGCGGCCCCTGATTTGTTGATCCCTCACCTAGCGCTACAATCCACCAGCACCTGGCTTGGATAACGCTGGGGCGGGGGGAACACCGCAATATTTCTGAAGCACATCAACCTCCACCAAGCCTTTCCCCGTCTTTAATCCTTTCTGCTCTGCTCTGCTCCTGTTACAGGCTGAAAGCTCTAATGTCAGGAATCCACTGCAGGAAGTCCCTTACGACAGATTTCTGATGTGGATGAGGGAAATATACTGGTACTGGGGGAGCACCAGGGCCAAGGAGGGTTTGTGGAGAGCTCGGTATTAAGCCACAGGGCAAATCAATTCGTCTACATCGAGGAAATCAAACACCGGCTCCCCATCTCCACTAGGACTGAGTAAGCATCCTAAGACTCCTGCTAGAGAAGCAGTCACTTACAGGATGAAGGGAATTCCGCTGAAGGAAACAAACCTCACGTTACAGATCCAGTCCCAATCAGTAACAGGCTCCACACGGACACAGGGACAGCCCGCACCCAGTCGAACCGTTTAGGAACGCACACGAAGAACGTGCCCCACGTTACTGGGAGAGAGTTTGTTTCTGAGCCTGTGACTCACATGTCACTGCAACCCTCAGGCTCTGAGGAAAGGTGTTGGATTACCTGTTGAACAGCTCATCAGAGGAAACACAGGGAGCCAGCAAGGATCCAGGGAACAAACAGGGCAGAAACCCCCAGTAGCTAACAGGGAGCTCCCTGACTGCTCCAGAGCCCAGGGTGGGAAACCCACCCAGCCAGGGCAGTGGGGAACGGTCTCCAGAACGTCCTGCAGACTGCAGGAGTTATTGCCTACAGGGATGTAGAGTTCATTATGGGATGAGAGGGAAAAGAGTGTGTTTGGACTCAGAAAATCTTACTAAGGATCTTTTAAGGGGATTGCAGGAGTGTGACTGAACATGAGAAACTTATTACGGGATGTTTAGAGAACAGCCAAAGGTAGAGAACAGGAGAAATCGAGGTGGACTAGGGAACGCACAAACCTCTGGGGCCTACAGGACCAGGTACCAGCAGCTGAGGCAGAGGAGGAGGTCCAGGGCCTGTTACTGGACAGCTGGCCAGCTTAGACTGAGCGTTGGAGAGCAACTACTGGAACAACCCGTCTTTTGTGTGCATGTATGTGTATATATATACACACACACACATGTTCCGCTAGTGGACCTCAGTCCTCGTCAGCTAAAGAGGAATCGCAGGTGGAGCTGTCAGTGCTGCTCATGTTTGCGTGAAAGCTGTGTGTGTTTACACATGTGCTGTGAGTGTGCGTGGGTGCGTGTGCCTGCTGGGAACAGGTGCTCAGCCAGGCTGGATGAGGGGACATGGAACTGCAGCAGTCTCACATCTCTGGGCCTGTTGTGTGAGGAATTTCCCTGGGTTCTGGAGCCCGCTGGCGTCAGCTGCCTTTCACCAGAGTAGGACTGCATCCAAATTCCAGCTCTGCCTGCACTTGACCTTGGTTCTGAAACTGGAAACCCAGACCTCACCTCTACAGCTAGAAGCACTCAGAAGTTGTTCTTACCAAGCTGGTTCTTCATCCCCATGAGAACAGAGTTCATGTGAGCTTTGGATGCAAAGAGTTTGCTTACGGCCCTTCGAGAGCGGATCAGTTCCTTTGCCAAGATCACACACACGTCCTTCTGACCCTTTTTGGCAGCATCCTTTATTGACCGCTTCACCTTCTCCTCTTCTCTCTGGATATCTGGAGCACAGAAAAAACACAGCAAACAGTGACAAGCTGCGAATGATTTGGAAGAGAAACCAGTCCTTTGCTGGGGTGTATTTTCAATGCAAAGAATCGTTTCTGCTTCATTTCAGATTCCTTCTGTTCCTCAAAGACCATGTTCGAGGCTGATTTACATGTTAGCTGATTAATTCAACTAAATATTAATAGGAAAATTCTCACTACTCAAGAAGAAAGCACTCTGAGATGACTGCTTGACTTACAACTTCAGAATAACTTCCTGATAACTGGCCTGATATATAAATATAGGGGGTAGATGTGTGTATATACACACACACAAACATACATACACAGTTTAAGGCTACTGTACTAATTTCCTGCTTACAAGATGACCTCTTCCATGTCCCTCACCAGCTAGCCCCACTTCACCAGAAAGAACAGAGTTGTCACAAGGAGTTTAAAACTAGTCATCTCAGAAGGCAGATGGGCATTTCACTAGCAAAAATACTTGCCTGTCAGACTACATTCAAAGCTGAACCCATATGCCCACCTTCAAGTGAATTTGAAAGCTGTTGTGGGCAAAATTGTCCTCACTAATTCCTAAAATGTGTTTATTTAAAAAAAAAAAGGAGCTTTATGAAAGACTGGAGAAGGCTGATCTCACAGAGGCTACAAAGTTCTAGATATACACTCCCTTTAAAAAACCAAAATAGTGAATTTGTAAGGGTGCGTCCACAACTTTAAGAGTCAGTTAGAACAACAGATTTGTTAATTATTGCCAAAAAGAGCCTTCATCCTTGCAGAGAGAATTATCAACAAAAACTAGTACGCTGGTTAGATATAACTTAAACCAGCCTGTTCAAACTCCTGGTGTCCAGCTCCATCCAAAGCTTTTTATGAGAGTGTGATGGAGCAGAAATAATGAACTAAGCCTGTACTAAACGAACACCAAATAGTTGGATTTGAAATACTGTACACTAAATAGGCTTCCTGAAATAATGCAGGTTTCTCCAGCAAATCTGATGTGCCCTGTTAGATAACACTGGCTGTGTACAGCAGCAGCCAGGTACCTCAAAAAGCTCAGAGTCAGAAATGCAGGAACAAGCAGGGGCTGTATCAACCCCCTTCCTTTTCCAGACTCAGCAATAAATTAGACACTGATGAAATGTGGATCTAAGAGTCTGCAAAATAATTATCCAAAGGTAAATAAAGAATACAGATAGTAAGGGTTAGGGTCACCTTCCTGCAAAGAGTAGAAGGAAATGGCTAGGAGAATAATTATTTCTAGAAATAAAGTTTTGTTCAAATTCAGTTTTGTGGAGTCTTCTATAGCAGACAGAAGTTACACACAGGGAAGAATCAGAAGTCACCCTTTTACCAAAACAAAGGCATCAACACACACTTTTTGGCACAGGCCAACTTGGAGACTTCAATGCCGATGAAGCCTGTACTCAAGATGGGTCATTCTCCTAATATCACTCAATGGCATCTTTATCCTAAAGGACTGGCAGGAACCTGTGAGATCATAATCACAAGACCACACTCCTTCCTGCTTCCCCACTCTTACATGCAGAAATGTCTCACAAGCC
Source organism: Bucorvus abyssinicus (assembly GCA_009769605.1). Classification (NCBI taxonomy): domain Eukaryota; kingdom Metazoa; phylum Chordata; class Aves; order Bucerotiformes; family Bucorvidae; genus Bucorvus; species Bucorvus abyssinicus. Next base: position 2,735,486 of record CM020026.1, on the reverse strand, counting down.
TGAAGACATCTGTATGTCAGACAGGGGAGTGAGGCGAGTCCCAGGTAAGAAACAGCTTGAGCGGTGCAGCAGGAAACAGACGGCCCCAGGAGTACTCCAGCAGCACTGAGGAACTACAACATTCACTTAGCCAGGCTAAAACCAACCACCAGTATTGTGTTACTACACCCAAAGTAGCGTGGGGTGGCCCTGTACTGAGCGGATACTTTCAGTTGTGTGACCAACTGCCCAATACGAGATTGGCAGCATAAAATATGCAGGAATGGTCAACTCCACCTCTGAAGGTCAATGCCAGGCTGTGCCCCTTTGTGAGCCAAAGTCACTGCACTGGTCCCTCTGCAGCACCGCTGAGCACAGCAGAGGCACAGAGGTCCAAAGCACCCGTGAGAGGTGCTCAGCAAAGCACCAAGTATTACTCCAACTACATTCACTCAAAAAAAAATCAGTTCTTGAGTCACAAGGATACCTTTCATTTCCTCGAACCTTCCAAACAGGAACCACGACAACAGCAAGAGCTCGACAGCAGATGGTTTGAAACAGCGTGTTGCTGTGTTAGTAACTGCCAAGTGTTTGAGTGACCCAAGGCCACTTGGTTCCCCCCAGGTGGCTCGGAGTGTTGCCATATCAAAGCACATCTAGCATGGCCCTCCCCAGGGAAACCAAGACAGGTCCCAGCTCAGCATCTTACTCAAAGATTGCAGCGATTTCCTGTGTAAGCCTCAACTGAAATATAAAACATGGCAGAATTCAACACCAGTGGGTTATTTGTGAAAAAGCCTTTAGTGGCACGTGGTTGTCACCTGTCAGCAGCAGCCTCCTAGCCTGAGAAGTGTCCAGCAGAACCACACACATCCACAGCTGACACCTGGTAAGGTGTGAAATCCTCACACAATATGGGCGTTACGGAGATATTCTGTACTTTAATGGGATTTATCAGAATAGCAGCTGGTTGGTGGTTAGTTTAAGATCTTATGTGATGAACTGCATTTCTTTGAATGTAACACTCTGCAACGCATATATAGACGTTAAACTAATTAGATTTACATCCAGGTCAAAACATCAGACTACCACACCACCCAGTATCTACAGAGGCCATTAGAAGTTACACGGTGTGGATAAAGTTGAGAGAAATCCCAAACTTCAAGAAACCATCGAGAGTAGCCGTGTGGGCAGTTCGTGGAAAATGCGACCTCTAAAACAGACTCTTCTAACAACATCAGCCATGTTTCAGTTGCATTGGTCCTGACAGGGCCACACAGAGTGCCTTGGAGAACACAAAACAATTCACAAGCATGGTAACATCACTGTCCATCGGTCTGCCTGGAAGAGGCACAAACCCTGTTCCTCGTTTTACAGATGAGGGCAAAGACAAACGTCGTACTGCACGAGCCCCTCTCTCCAACTAACTCATACAAATCCACAAGTGGAAGAACACAGGAACCCTGCCAGCTTACTCCAGAAGCGTGTGGCTGGGGATGGACAGGGAAAGGGCAGCGTACTCCTTGCGGGGGGTCACTCAAAACAGGCTCGTGCCTAACAATCAGATGCCGACACAAAATGCCCTTTACCAGCACATCCCATGGACCAACCCTCCGGCAGGGTAGAAGACAACAAGGGAAAAAGTGTTCAGCCCAAGTTTTCAGATTCTGGGAAGGCAGGCAGAAGAGAGGACAAAATCTGAGCTAGCAGTAGTGTAATAATAACCAACTCCTCTGCTTTTCAAGACATCTTCAAAAGTGTAATGCTCATAATTCAACAACAAAACACCCACTGAAAAAAAGTATTTTTTCCCCTCTCTTCTGTTTGCAATTTTCCCAAGCTGACAGCAAGCTACTTTTGTTCAGCAGGTGCACTTCATGCCAGCACATTCCCACAGAACTTCCTACATGTGATGTGGAATTACGTACCACACCGCTACTATTCACTAAATCAACGTGGGTGAAGTTCTGGATATGCTAAGTCTAATTCTTCTTACCAAATGGGATTTAAGAGTGTCATATCTTACCGGAAGCATTCAATATTCTGGATCTTTTGAAAAAATTACTTGGAGAACTTCACAGCGATGTAATTTTGTAACACAGACTATGTCTGGCTCCAGGATCCCATTGATCTTCCTTTATTCCAGATGCGATGGAGTACCCCAGGTTATTACCTCCCCCAGTTAAAGCACAAAAACCTCGAAGGCAGACAGGGAAAGCAAAACCAAAGAAGAGATGTAAGTACAAACCTCTGATCTGTCTGTCAATCACTCTCATTTCTTTCCTTATCTTCAGGGACCATTCATTGACCTTAAAAAGAGAAACTGAGAGTTACTTGAAATTCCAGCTTTAAAACTATGCAGCAGCACTTCAAAAGACACAAGCTCTACGTTATGAGTCATGTTTAAGTACTCCATTATTCAAATAAAAAGCCCCAGCATTGCAGAGATACCACCAATTACCGCAATCCTCTGAAGACTCAGACAAGGAGTTAAGGAGGACATGATTTGTGAGTCAGAGACACTCACTGCCTGGCCAACTTGCCACATCACAGCGACGCTGCTGTGCAGAGGGAGCTTGCCACAGGGGATTTCAGCATAAGGTAGAAACTTTGGCACAGGATGGCAGCAGCAAGAGGGCTAATACTCGTTTCAGTCAGAAGGAACATCAGGAGGTCTCCAAGCCAACCTACTACTCAAAGCAGGACCAAGTTCGGAGCTCAGACGAGCTGCTTGGTGCTTTGTCCATTGAGTTTTGACATTGTCTGAGGGCAGAGACTTCACAGCTCTGGACATCTGTCCCAGCACTTAATCACTCCTGTGGTGAAGAACTTTCCAACTCAAAATTCTCCTCTGGCCACCTGTGGCTGTAGCCCCTTCCCTGTCACCAGGCACATCTGGAAAGTACCTGGCCCTGCCTTCACTACAACCCCGTGAGAGGAGAGGCAGCAAAAGGCTTTAGACCCTTGCTCCTTCGCCTTCCCTTCTCCAAGCTAAAATGAGTTCAGTTCCCTCAGCTTCTCCTCCTGTGTCATGGGCTCCAGTCCTCCACCATCCTGGTGGCCCTCTGCCGCACCCTCCCCAGTTTGGTGATACCCTTCTCGCACTGGGTGCCCAAACCAGGATACTGATTTGCAAATGTGGCTTCATTAATGCCGAATGCAGCAGAGTATTTGAACAACCACTTCCCTCAACGTGGTGATTCCAGCTTGCTATGGGCAGCCCAGTTTGCCGAGTCTGCAAAGGCACACTGCAACTCACATTTAGTATCCGCAGGAAGCCCAGGTCCTTTTCTGCAGAGCTGCTGCCCAGCCAGCCCCAGGCTGCACATCCCCATGGGCAGGGACAGTTGTCCCACATGCAGGGATGGTTGTCCCATGCTCACGACCCTGCGCTGCTCAACACCATGAAGTTCCTGCTGGCCCGTTCCTCCTGCTTGCTCAGGTCCCTCTACACAGCAGCTCTGCCCTCCAGTTTCCCTTCTCGTGGCTTTGGTGGGTTCAAACACAACGACGCCTCTACAGCTGCCCTCCTGGGACTTGCCAAGATCTTGCTGTTCCAGCACCCCCAGCTCCCCCAACACAGGGTGCTGAAGAAGGTGGGGAGCACCACTTGCCCCAACAACCTCTCTGTGGAAGCGAAGACATCCAGCTGAGAACTGGAAGCACTTGTGGCAAATAAAGACGCAGAGAGGGGCTGTACACCAGGAGGTAACTCTAGCATACGAACAGCGTGGGAGCTCTGAGGCTGCTTTTATTATTAGAAGCACAGATTTTGCACAGTATCTAAAAAAAACCCTTAAATATTAAGGTGACCTCTAGTTCATGGATCCACTCGCCCTCTGCACACAGTAGTGCACCAGCCACTCGAGAAGCCTAGCTGGCTGTAGGAATAGTTTCACGGGAAAATCACCCTGATTCTTACATGTTTTTTTAAATTCAAATTAAAAGCTTCATCTACCTGAATGAGCTTTATAACAGAACTGCAAGAAGAGCGCTCTTCAGAGCACAAGCAAGACAGATTCTCAGACTTTTACCACTCTCAAAAGAAATGCTCTCAGTCACAATGATCAAGATCATGTTTTTATTAGACAACCACCACCATCTGAGTTGCTCAAGCACAAAATCTGCTGCAAAACTGCTCCAAACCCCAAAGCCCTGCAGAGTTCTGTGAGGGGACATTTCGGGTGCACAGGCGCTTTGAAGGGGTTTCAGAAAGCTCCTGTACCTTTAGTTGAGTCCTGTTGTATTACAGGGGAAAAAAACAAACCAACCCTTGCAGGATCAGCTGCAGCCTCCCGTCCTGTTCTTCAGAAAAGGGCAGAAAATGTCACGTAGATTCATGCCTCAGGCTGATAAGAAGCTAAGAGGGTCCCTCTTTTGAGTAAGCTGACACCAGAGGGAGAAAAGCAGGGGAAGAGACTGGGATAAAATATGATAGAGCTCTGGTTTGCCAACTGGTCACGGTCATGTCTGGCCAACTCTGGCTGGTCATGTCTCAAATGTAACATCTTCCAGAGACTTGCTCTACAACTTGTATTCTAGAACAAACCAACATGTATTAAGTCTTCGCACACAAGAACAATTGGCAACTGTCAAATAAACTACAGCAGGACTCACAGATTCTGCCTCTGTGATGCACAACCCAGCACAAAGACACCATTATTCACGACTGGCCCTATGTTGTCATCAATCCCTGCTAACCCTGACAGCAGAAACCTCTGTGAGAGCTCAGCCCGAGCACTGCCCAGGGATAAGCTGCTTCACACGACTGTCCCCATGAGGCAGAGCTGGGTGCTTCTGCGTTCCCTGGGCTTCCCAATGGTCATCATCTGTTTTGTGTGTAAGAGGAGCAAATCCCATGGACTCTTATCTAGACAACTGCACGCTTCCAGACACACAAGACACGGCAATTCGCTGAGCAGCAGAGAAGCTGTAGTGCTGACCGCACACAGGACACCAGGGATACAGTACAGCGCGGAGGGAGCAATGCTGGGAACAGGAGTACTTTGGCCAACAAAGCCAGGCTAATTACCCCGAGCACAACTCCATGCCCACGAAGCTATTCTGCTTCCAATTCTGACAAATAAAAGCATCGTTCTCACAGCACTACACCACACGAGAGTCAGCCAGCAAAACTGCGAGCTGAAATAAACTACTTGGACTCTATTGGAGGAAAAACCACTCTGTAAGCTGAAACAATCCAGACAAGGCATTAAATGCATAGTGGACCCCCAGCTTCAGACAGGCTGAAAGGCATCACTAGCTCCTCACAAGCACTGAAGATGTTTGCCTAGTATCATTCATAAATAAACTCTCTCCCATCAACAGAGCACAAACAGAGAAACCAGCCCAGGCCGAACCACTGCTTTCACAAAACTCTCAACCTCTTCCCACCACCAGCCAGCTCCTTTGGTGCTCGGGTTGCTTTCTCTAGCCCAGTGCAGGGAAAGTGTCTTGTGTACAGCTGCTGGCAGATACGAGGTAAGCGGTGCTGTTTCCCCATCATCTCGTAAGAAATAACCACTTCTTCTTCCTTCTAAAGCTGCAGTTAGATACAGGAGGAAATAAATTTCTGACTATTAGTGGGTTTCTCAATATCGCTGTTACAACCTGCGAAGCCATGGTGCCAGCCTGCAACCAAGAGCGTGCTCATGACAGCAGAAGGACCCTCATTACTTCTCCTTGCGGGTCAGACACGCCTGTTTCCCAGTGCCTTCGCAGGCTTTTCTGCCAACAGCTCACAGATGACCCACAGACATGCTGTGCCACTGGAAAACACAAGCTTGTCAGTTATGGAAGGCCAAAGAGCATTCATCAGACCTGAAACAAGAACTCATTGGTGCAGTATGGCCACATCATGCGGGTTGTCTGCTGCTTCACCCCACCACTGAGAGCAGCAGCCTCCAAACCCCAGTTCTTTCTGCGGTATCTTCCAACACTGCTTGTGAACAAAAGAGACTGTAACTGATCCGCATGGTGCTCCGACACAGGCAGAGGAGAAAGTACACCTCCAAAGGTACATCCCTCATCTAACGCTATCACCAACAAGCAACGACTACAACCTGCTCCCCTACAACTCAGCTGCTACAAAGCAGCAGGGAGTATCTGTGATGCTGCAGCTCTTCTAAGCCTTCAATTCAGTGTCTGTCACCTTCGCCCTGTTGATTTTTTACTACCTCTAACGGATTTGATCTTTCCCCTCTCAACCAAATCGGAGACTTTTTAATGAACACATCAGTAGTGATTTATGAAAGGCAACAGTGAAGTCTGGCAGTATCTTGATCATTTTGTTTTACTGTGACATTAGAAATCAGTGGGTAGAAGCAAGGCAGTTTGTCTGTAGACTCAAAAAAACCCCAAGTCCCAATATTTCAACTATTCATATTTTTAAGACTGTCTTTCCAATAGCAGCTAGAAGCCCCTAACACAGCTGGGGAGCTAAAAGCCATGGCAGACAGCTGACAGCAAGCTAAAAACCCAGGAATCACTGCCTAAGCCTCCCCAGACCACACCACCCAGGACACATCACTCCTTTGGCTACCGCTCTTGCAGCCCTGAGAAACCCTCCCGAAGTCTCTGCATACCCTCAGGGTGCAGGAGCTCTCTGACAGCAGACCAAACACGTTAAGAAGCTGCTCTGTTTCAGAAAAAATGAAGTAACCAAGCACAGGTGCCCCCAGCCTGTTTGGGGGTGGAGTACAAGGGCTCCTCACTGTCCTGGTTTTGGATTTGTGCTGGGAACAGTGTTGGTAACACCGGGATGTTTCTGTTAGTGCTGAGCAGCTTATACAGAGTCAAGGCCTTTTCTGCTCCTCACCCCACCCCACCAGCGAGTAACCTGGGGGTGCACAAGTAGTTGGGAGGAGACACAGCTGGGACAGCTGACCCCAGCTGACCAAGGGGACATTCCAGATCAGATGATATCATACTCATCCTATAAAGCTGGAGGAAGAAGGAGGAAGGTGGGGGGCGGGATGTTTGGAGTGATGGCATTTGTCTTCCCAAGTAATAGTTACACGTGGTGCAACCCGGTTGTCCTGGAGCTGGCTGAACCCCTGCCTGCCCATGGGAAGTGGTGAATGAATCCCTTGTTTTGCTTTGCTTGAGTGCGCAGCTCTTGCTTTATCCATCAAACTGTCTTTATCCCAATCCACGAGCTTTCTCTCTTTTACTCTTCCGATTCTCTGTCCCATCCCACCGGGGGGAGCGAGCGAGTGCCTGCGTTACAGGCCGGGGTTAAACCACGACCCTCAGCTGCTGCTGAGACCCAGCCGCCGCAGCGATACGCCGGGACAGAGATCACCGAGGCACCGCGCCCACTCCAAACCCTCCTCCCTCCGGCCGCGGGCTCGCCTTCCCTCGCCTTCAGTCCCGGGGCGGGTGTGGCCAGTCGAGGCCCCCAGCGCCGCGGTACCTCGCCCAGGCCGGGGCCGGCCCCTCCGCAGCCCCCGCCCGGCGCCATGGCAACGCCACGGCGGCAATACACTTGGGCCGGCGCCCCCGAGCCATACGCCCCTGCCGCCTCCCGGCTTCTGCCTGAGGCGGCACCGCCGCCGGGGCCTCACCAGCTCCTTGGGCGGTTTCTCGGGGGTCTTCCCGAAGAGGCCCATGGCGGCAGCCGCCTCGCGCCGCCCGGCACTTCCGGGTTCCCGTCCCCGCCCGCGGTCAGCGGCTGCCGAGCCGCACTACGCATGCGGCACCAGCCCTGCCCGACCCCCCCCGCCCCGTCACCACGCATGCGCACGGCTCCGGCGTGGGAGGCGCAGGTGGGGCGAGTGATGCATGCGCGGTCCCGCCCCGGCCCGCCCCTCGGCGAGGTCCCAATGGTTATCGGGCCCCGCTGCACACGGCTCCGCAGCGCTGCACACGGCGCCGCGCAGCCCCTCCCAGGGCCCGTCCCTCTCACGCAGTACCGCAGGCCCGTCACCGCCGTCCGGGGAATCGACATTCGGGGTTAACGGGGTTTGGCCCCGTGCTTATACTCCCGAGGCTCGTTCTGCGACTGAAGGGCCGTGCCACTGCGAGGTGCACCGGCAGGAGTTAATGGTGCGCCGTTGCTGTTAGGGGCAATAAAAGCAGATGCCAGCACAGGTTATGTCACCAGCTGCCTCTCCCTGTCGCACGCATGGCAGGAACGCGCAGTCAGAGAACTTGCAAAATCTCTTGCAAGAACTGACTCAAACTGCACTTCCTGTCATTCCCGTGCAGCCCAGGGACGACCTGCAGGAGACCCAAGGAGAAGGGGGAGCAGCTGCTCGCACAGAAGACGCTGCCTGCCCGTCTTCAGCTGCCAGGGCTCTTTCAGAGATGCCCCACTGGCAAGGCCTGGCTCGCGTCCACCCTCTGCCATCCTCTCCGCAGCAAAGGGCGGGTAACCTGGCCAAAATTAACGGACAGCTTGGAGCCACCCTGCTGGGTGCTGCGGGGTGAGCTCCAGCAAGTCACTCCCATCTCCTTACGCCCCAATGCACAGAGGACTACAAATAATCACCAATGCACAGGAGCGCAAGAGCTTAGGAAGAAAAAGGTGCTATTAGCTTAATCTAACTCTAACACCTTACAATTATACTTGTCCTCATTATTTAATTCCCAGAGAAAGACATTTTAATAACAGTTACAAAAATGTTCAGTTCACCTTTGTCTTTTTTCCTTCCAAAACCTAATGCCAAATGAAGACAGATCTAAATATGCTTTGGAAAGGAGAGCGCTTGTTTTGGACTGGGTACCAGCAGTAGGAAAGCCAACACAACAAAACAGTAATTGCTGAAACTGGCAAAGCCCTTTAGAGATGATCTAAACCCTCCCTCTCTTAATAGCAGCACAAAATGCTCATCGTCCTCATTAAACTGCCTGAAGTAAGTAACCTCACATCAATCAGTTGACATTTTCTGTTTACAGTTGGTGGCCAGCTTTCAGGCATGAGATGTCAGAGAATAAAACGCTACTTCAAGAATGTTTAGCATCTCAGTTAGACACTTCACAAACACCAGTGCAACCCAGCCCAGCAAGGCAAAACAAGCGAGCAGCGCAACGGCTGACCTTGTTACAGGCACAGTCTTTGCTCCGTTCTCCAGATTTTCAACTGTCAACGCATTGGGTAAGGGCTGTCTGAGATTCTGCACTCCACAGAAAACAATCCTGCCTGGATGCTTCTGCTGCTCCTGACACAAGCATTTCATAAAATAAATACAACTGCTTTTTCTCTCCTGCTGGGACTACAGATACACACCACCAGCTGCTGTAGATTTTGGAGCACATGCATCGCCAGGAACTGGATCACAACAATTTATATAACCTAGGCTAGGGGACACGAGGGGACTAAACCTTCAGTCACAGCTATCTACTGGTCATAATTACCTGCTTGTAGGCATGTGCCCTCTGCAGCTCTCCTGCTAATTAAACAGCAGTTTGTGTCATTTATCAGAAGAATTGGAGTAGCAGAGCAACTGAGGTCATTAAAGCAAGTCTTCAGCTGGAACAGGTGTGCACAATGGTTGGCAAATAAGGCTGCACCTGAGCACAGGAGCAGAGCTGCTCAGGCTTTGTATGGGGAGGTCAGCTGTCAGGCCCAGAGCTGCGCTCCAGAAGCACATGGTGCCCCGAGGACGCTGCACTGCTTGAGCTCACTGCTCGCAGCGTTGGGCAGAACGCCAAGGTACCAGCCAAAGGCTTCGGCGGACTGTGATACAGCGGTTTGCTTGTGTACTTCAGTACATCAACTACAGCCTTAGTTATATTCACCGAAGTTCTCCTCCGTGTCCCCTCTGGTGATGGCAAGGCCTCAGTGCAGGTTTCAAGGCAGTCCTGAAAGGTGGATTTCAACCCCAGCTGCTGGCGATAAGCACACAGGCCAGTGTCACACCACCGCGTGAGCTGGAAGCAGAAATGCTCTTTGTCCTCAGTATGCCTCTTGGCTGCTCTGCTGCAGCCCTAATGACAGATAAAGGGCATGTTTGGACAGGTCTCAACTGGAATGACAACTATGTTCTGGACCACAGGGGAGTTGGTGACATTATGCCCCTTCTACCTCCCTGCTTCAGTACTGCGATAGGAAAAAGAAATGAGAGAGGAAAAAGTACAAGTAAAAACAGCTCTTCTGATAATTGCAGCATCCTCTTGAGAGGACACCTGGTGACTGGAGGCATCGAACATTTGTTATTAATGAAAAAACAGTGCCCACGTACCCTGGACAGATAAAACTGCCAGTCAGCTTTGTGAGCGCCAGGCTCCCAGCTCACCATAAAGGCACAGAGAGAGGGATTGTGGCTGCAAGAGGGACCTGTGTTTACATCTCCTAGTATCATCTTCTATTTAATTATATTCCTTTCACCCCACATGGGCAAGAACTGCGGAAGAAAGAAAACACGAGACTGTTGCTTCCATTACAGCACATAAAACAATTGAAAACACTTCCTAGTTCAGCCTTTTCTTCTACCTTTTATCATCTTGCACACTTTTTATTTTCTTTCCACCCACAGCCAGATAATTTCTGAAAGGTACAACCAAACCCACTGTTTCATATAAAGAAAACCAGAGACTCAATTTTTCTTGGCATCCAGCAACTATCACTTTTCTCCAAGAAATCAGAAATCACTTCAAAATAGCAGGAGTTGGAATCTGGCTGGGTTTGACCTTCACAAGCCACTTTTGTCACTGCATGACAACATCCTGCTACTTAGTGATGGTTTGAGGCTGTAGAGGGGTCACCCTAAAGCCTGCCTAGATGTCTGCAGGTGAGGGTGCTGCAGAGATGGCTGGTAGAAGAGGGTCTCCATCTGACAAAGCAGTTTGTAATCAACTGGAAAACCACTGGTCAAGCAGAGCAGCACCTCAACACAGAGGACTACGGAGGAAGTAGTTCCCAGTGAAACACCATTGCCTGCTGCCTGGCGAGCGGCTAACGCTGGAGCAGTGAATTCCTGCGCCACTAGGAGATGATTTATTAGTCACAAAAGTTGTGTTATATTTTTATTGTCTTCACAGATAAATCAGACCAGTAACACATCTGTAACCATAGACACAAAATATTTATCAAAACAATTAACATTACAAATCTCCTTTTAAAATAATTTATTTCACTGATTTCTTTTTAAATGGTACTGTCTTACAACATACATTATTCAACAAAGATGTGCTGAACAGACTCTAAAATAAGAAACACTTAAATTAAGCAACTGTCTCCGATTAGAATTTCAGTTTCACCCACATCCTAACTTGTAAACGTTTGCTGGAATACGCTTCTGTTGTAGGCTGGATTTTTGTGCTTACAAAAACAGCATCGAGTTTCTAGATGGCGAAAAGAAAAGGTTATTGTACGATAAGTATGCGTTCAGTCCAACATACAAGGCAACCAAAGGATTCTGTCGTTAACGTTAGCATCGTGTATATTTTAGTTCACTGCACTAACATTTAAACTAAAACTTCAAACCACGTAATCTGTTAAGTGACTAACATTGAGAAGGCAAGCAGTAATATCCTGAAAGCATACAAAGGACACCAGCGCACAGCTAAGATGGGGGATCGCTCGACAAAGGCTGCGGGTGTGTGTATGGCTGCTTTTTTTTGTACGAAGCCCACCTGCAGACGGGGCAGCAGTGTCGCCCGCCAGCCAGCCACATCACGATGCAATTCTGGTGGAAGACGTGGCCGCATGGCAAGCCCATGAGCAGACAACCGCTGGCAAAATTCTCTAGACACACAACGCATTCTGTACAGTGCAACATCTCAGAGGGCCAAGCCGACCAATCTGGCTCCACAACACCTGCAGTGCCGTATGAGCCGTATGATCTCGCTTTCCGTTCGTACGGCTCGTGGTGACAATATTTATTGGCACATGAACAGGTCTCAACACCGCACCGAGGCTCTCCTTCCCTGCGCCTATGAAATGCATTTAGCTCATCGTCCTCCGAGACTTCTTTTTCACTGCTGAAGACCTCTTTGTTTTCACTGTCAGAGTCACTTTCGCTGTCTTGAAAGGTTTCCGGCGTTTCCTCCTCAGACTGGACGCCAAGGCATTTAAACCTCCACATCGGTAAGTTTTTTATATAATCGGTTGGTATCAGAGGGTGAAGCCAGAGATCAGGGAAGGCCAATCGCTCTAAGAACAAATCCGGGTCTTCATCCCAGTCTGAGTCGAAAGGGAAGTGTTGAAAAGAAGCAATAGGATGAAACAAGTAGCTGGTGTACCAGTCCCACAGGCTTGACAGCCACTCCAGATTATTAGCATTGACTTCATCGGTGTTGTTATTGCGTCTTCGTTTCTTCTCAAAGTAATCAATTAGTAAACCGTGCCCAAGGTACGTGCTGAGGAAGAGGGCTGGATGCGAAGAGTAGAACATCCAATCGGCTCTTACCCAAGAAGCTAAAGTAGTTGTGTTGGAGTACCTGAAGAGTTTTAAACTGTACTCATAAAAGCTGTCTAAGTAGGGTAGTTGCAAAAACCCTAACACAGGCAGCCAGGAAATAATTAACAATGAATTATACGTCCCTAAAGTGCTTATAAGAACCACAAAACGCTTTATAGTAGCGCCTTGTGTAATGAACAGGTCCATCCACGCCATCAGATTAACCAAAACTAAGCTTAAAACAAATAAATCATTAACTTCGGGTTGTAACGAGCGCAGAAAGGAATCCATGGCACGTAGTGATATAAATTCACCAGTGTTATTTCCATACCTGTAAATCCCCTCGGGAGTCCGAAGTATGTACGACGGTGTCTTGTAGATACCAATTTCTGCCATGTAACTTTTATTGTCCCAGTTTTCCACGTTCACAAAAATAAACTCTACTCTTCCAGTGAACTTTACACTTAGCGCAGAGAAGAAGGCCGGGGGCTGGTCAAGGTTGGCAAACAGGTATATTTTCACACGGTACTGGTCGCTTTTGTTCCATTCCTCTTTCAAATGTTCGGAGTTGTAGATGGTTTTGATCCGCGAAGCAGCGTGGGCTGTGATCCATTTGAAAATGTGCTCCACTTCAATCTTGTGCCCGCTGTATTCCTTAAGCATTACGTTTCCCTTAGAGGTGCTGGTTTGTGGAACCGACATAATAAGGGTGGATTTCAGCCAACCCCTCCTCCTGCAGTATCTACAGAGAAAACAGCAGGTTAGATCGCAGAGTTTCATAACCCCGGGCTGCAGTCTTAAATTCCTGTTACGAGCCCAAAAATGAGACTTGCTGAGCATCTGGGAATCTTTACACAGAGTAGTGGGAAATACAGGCACCCAATATTCTCTGGCAAAGTGTCTTTATTATTACACTACATTTGTTATCTGCCTTACAGAAACGTTGTAGAGATACGCATTCATAGGACAGGCAGAGGAATAGTGTTAATTTTTGTGGGTCATTGGAGTAAACAAGTCATTCACGCTTTGTAACTGGATTTGAAAAATACACAAGCTGACTCTTCACGCTTCACTACAAAGCTTCAGTATTAGAAGCTGTTTTTCTGTGGCATTCCAGCTAAGAAGATAACCACTGCAGTGTAACGCAGTGTCCCGCAGCTTCCCTGAGCCCGCAGATAGCTTTCCCAGTGCTTCCTTCCCTCCTACTTTTGCCAAGCAGCAGCAGAGTGAAGTTAAAAGACCTTAGTCTGTTCGCACTTGCTTTAATGAAGGTGCCAAGTGTCCGTTTCCTGCTGCAGCCACTTTGGAAGGATGCAGACGGGCTAAGAGGTGTGCTGAGAGAGCTTGCCACAAAACCAGCGAAGGAGGAAGCAGACACATGCTGCTGGGTGACTTGGGCTAAAATACCCCCACTGTCTGGCAGGCGGGGGAGTGCTGAGATGGGATGAACTCCAAATCCATTGCTAAAAGAAGAGGCTCTTCAAGGCTGAACCCTGAGTCATGGTCCAGACCCCAGTAACTGTGAGACGAGTCTGATGACGCAGAATATCCCTTCCCTCACGCATCTTTCCTACCAGCATCACTCTACCACCCAATTTATCTAGTCCTCCTTTTGGGAGGTGTCTGGCAAACCTCCACCATCAAAACATTGCACAGCCCAACAGACAAGCCAACTGAGAACCCTACGCACTGACACAGGGGCCATCAGCCTCGTTCACCAGCCATCTTACCTACATCCTCTCTGGTTTTGATCTATCGACGTGTTTAGGCAATTACACCTCCCTGTCTCAGGAATCTGAAGGTAAGATTTGTAGAAGGAGCCGTAAGGAACCCTACTAATACAGGTATCCTGACTACTGTAGCGTGCCATGTTCTCCTGAATGTGGGCTGCAACATGATGAAAACTACTCACAAGGGTGTACTCAACAAAACGTTTCTTCTACTAGGAAAAAAATTAATTAATTTAAACCATAACATTTGATCATAACATTAAGACTCGTTAGAGACTATGCAAAAAGAAACACTGCCAAATTCTTAAGATGTTCAAATACCAGTGTTTTGATTAGACAAGATTATTTTGCATAAGCACAGCAAAGTCTCAGAATTTTCTCTTATGATTTAACTTTGAGATTTCTGTAAATGTTGCGGACGTAAGCTGGGCAAGACATGCACTTCCCTACATGCCACTGGAATTCTAGACCACGTTTCCCTTCACGTAAAGCAAATGCTTCCAACAAAATGTTCAAAACCAATTCTTTTTACAGCAGCACAGAACTGTTAATAGCTTCGTTGGCTCTGCTCTTCTTCCTTGTTGGAAATCACGCAAACCACCGTGACTCTTGCCTAGCACACTGTATGTTGTCAAAGGGCGTGTGCAAGTTTATATATAAACACACATTTGTCAGGGAAGGAGACTTGTCAGTAACCCTGCGAAGCAGGCACTGCTTGCCAGGTTCACGCTAACCTGCGTTTCTCCTTTCCAGATGGCAACATAACCACTCTACAACCCATACAGTTCTCTCACATGGGCTATATATATTCCACTTTGTCCTGAGCAAGCACCGCTCTTGTCCCCAAATGCCCGGACTATGAGGCCAAACTCTCCTATTCACTCCCTTCTGTTGTTGTGTTATGCTCTACATAGTTAAATCATGTATTCCCACATGGTGCTTTTAGGAAGCAGCAGATCTGTGTTTATGATGCTGATAAATAACGTAATGGAGAATTCTGAACAGACTTCAGTGGAGATAAAATCATGAATAAAGTCACCTTCTGTCACAGCTACTTTTACAGCACAGCAAGCCCTGCTGCCAGAACCCAGCTGAGCCTTAAGATACTCTCGGGATTTAGATAATCCTTTAAGAATATACCTGGGGTCACTGGAACAGTTGAAAGTGCCAGTACGTATGCCAAATCTTGATACTTTCTTCACCATTTTCTCCCAGTGGACTTTACCCACCAGTGGGCTTCTGTTGTTTGCTATGACCTGTTGCCAAAAGGAAATAATGATTTAGTATCACAGTAAGTTTGCTTCCTGAAATAAAGAGCAAGTTTCAGTGCAGCGGAGATCTAGTCACCCTTGATACTGTTTTCCCCTTCTCTTAGAACATAGAGTAGGTATATACAACCGGGAATCACACTAAATGTCTTTGGAGAGTGAAGCTCTAGGACAGAAATACAGTTTCTGCAGAAAGACAAAAAAGTGCATCATCATTTTAAATACCCATTAAGACACTAAAATCAGAGGTGGTTAACAAAAACCTTGGGACAGTAACAAAACCGTCATTAACCAGTTCACAGTAGGGGAGAAAGGAAGAGGGTGCGGCAGGTTCCTCTTCTTTGCAGTAAAAACCCAGACCATTAATTTATTACAATTCTCCATGAAAAGTTACAACATAGCAAAGAAGTGTTGCCTCAGAGCAAGTAAAATGAGTTGGGACGTATGTACCTGGTACCAGATCACGCTGCCAGCAACCATTTCTAAGCAGTGATTAAACTCTCAGATAATGCCTAAAAATCTTGACTCTTCCAGTTTTGCCAGTGACTCACTCTGCAACGTTACACGACTGTTCCACCAACTGCCATGTCCCATCTGCCATTTCAGGATGATAGCTCGCTGTGAGCTACCCCAAGGTCTAATTTGGTCTAACCTGGAGTATTAAAGTAGTACTTCAAGTTACCTAGACACAAGCTTCTGCAGACACAAAAGACAAAGCAGCAGCACTCATCCTCTGACTTATAACTGTACAGGGAAGGGGGAGTAAAAAAGAAAAAGAAGAAAAACCTGCCTGCCTGCAGCTGGCAGGTAATTTTGAATGACATGACGGATCATGCATTGTTCCATGAGCCATCGCGGTTTCTATTTTGGAAATGCCTCACATGCTTCTGCAGGCTTACAGGCAGCCACTTGAAATATGTTTTTCAATTAAGTTTTGAAACTTCCATTTGTTAGGTATTTGTTTACTCGCCATTAAACTCCTCTCAGTCATTTCGTGACTTAATAACCTGAAATGTCAGCTTTCCTCTGGAATTTCGGATGATTAACAGTGCTCTATGTACAGGCTGAGACACAGACCTGGAAAGCGTGTCTGGCCTTTGAGACTTGGAAAAAAAACAAAACCAAACCAAACCAAACCCCTGCTTTGTGGTAAATAGCATCCTCTCAGAAACTTAAAATGAGAGAATTCACTAAGCAGGATGTTCTACACAGGGAAATAAAGTTAAACTGAAGTTATAGAGTACAGTCCCATTCCACTGAGCCCGACGTGTTTAAATAAAACCAGAGATGAACATCTGGATAAGAATCCTTCACATTATTCTCAAAACACAGACATGACATAGAAAAGCCCTTTTGATTAGCTAAATGTAACCTTCAAGCACCTAGACAACCAGCTGGGGAAATCTGCTGTATTATTGAGGCTTCTTCACATCACCCAACGTAACTGAAGCAATTACTCTAGATATTTTCCTTTCATGTACTTCAACTACAGGAGACCACGTGAGACCACGTTCCTAATGACATTTTAACGCCAGTATATCCTCAGAGCTACTATGGCATGATAAATGCATCCAACACAGCAAGGATAGAAGTGAAATGTTGATAACTGGATTACTCTTTGGTACAACTACTCCAGAGACCAGTTTCTTCCCAAACCCTGTGTGCACGTCCTGAAAAAGCCTGGTACCGCTGTTGAGAGGATGCTCATGCCGTGTGCAGGAGGACCGATCCTGCTCAGCTGTTTGTTCTGGCTGGTATTACAACATTCACTTTAAGTGTCAAGGGAAGATTTGTTGCAAATACAGCCACCAGTACGTTTTTACATCATCTGGCTGTTTGTACGGGTGGATTTTTTAATAGCAGTTCAATTCCCTTCCTGTGAAAAAGTCTTTCCTCTTGGAGAAAGTTATTTATGCTGAAGGACAACAACAGAACTAGCAGTTTGTATTTTCTAACTAGATAGAGAGAACCTTACTATGGGTTTGCACGCTGAAGCTTTGTAATATTTTTTGGGCTCGTGCTTTTTTATGTCATTACCAGCACCACAAGATGATTACCATCATCCCCACATCACCATTGGCGAGTCAGAGCTTCAGCCAGTCCAGCAGTTCAGCTATCTGGGTAGCATCATCTCCTCAGATGCCACGATCGACAAAGAGATAGACAACAGAATAGCAAAGGCAAACAGAGCTTTCGGAAAACTCCATAAAAGAGTCTGGTGCAATAAACACCTGAAGAAAAGTACAAAGATCAGTGTCTACAGAGCCGTGGTACTGCCTACTCTTCTGTACGGGTCTGAATCATGGGTCATCTACCGCCACCATCTGCGACTCCTCGAACGCTTCCATCAGCGCTGCCTCCGCACAATCCTAAACATCCACTGGACTGACTACGTGACTAACGTTGCTGTCCTTGAACAGGCAGACGTCACCAGTATTGAGGCCATGTTGCTGAAAACGCAGCTGCGTTGGGCAGGGCACGTCTCCAGGATGGCGGATCACCGCCTCCCTAAGATCGTGTTCTATGGTGAACTTGCCACCAGCTGCCGCAAGAGAAGAGCTCCAAAGAGGAGATATAAGGACTCCCTGAAACAACACCTCAGCCTAGGCCATATTGACCACCATCAGTGGTCCACCCTGGCCTCCAATCGGGAGATTTGGAGACACACCATACAGAACGCTGCTGTCTCCTTTGAGAGCACGCGTAGAATCAAGCTCGAGGAGAAAAGACAGCGCAGAAAGAACCGTGCCTCGACTATACCACCCAAGGAGACCCTCCGGTGTGCTCTTTGCAACCGGTCTTGCCTATCCCGCATTGGCCTTTTCAGCCATCAACGCGCTTGCAATAAGCGTGGGCAAAGCCCTTCCCAAATCTTCGTCCGCGAAGCCAAGCCATGATGATGATGATGGTAAAAAACCCCAAACAAATAAAACACGTCCACTGCAGCTGCTCTTTGCAGACAACACCCGCTTACAACTCTGGGAGTTCACCACACAGCGGCTGGGGTTTGTAGTTTGGAAAGTAGTCATCGTCTCTGAGAAAGTACTGCAGGTTAAGCAGTCGCAGTGTCATTCAGTTTGAATTAAAGATAACTTGCAAACGCTTGTAACGGATTTTATTTCAGAAGTGTGAATTTTGCCAAGCTAAAAAATTCAGCTTAAAAACCTGAGTGAGGAGACCAGGAATCTGAATGTGGAAGAGGCCTGGAAGTTCTTCAAGTCCAAGGTGTTAAGGCTATCAGGATTTTATGTTTCAAACAAGGGGAAAAAAAGCTGTCAAATCCTGCACGTCTTCCTAGCAAGCACTTCCAAAAAGATGTTACGAATGAGAATCTACAAGGAACAAAAAAAAAAAGTCAAAAGGAAGAGCCAGCAAAGAAAGATATGCGAGAAATCAAAAAAAATGTAAGGAAAAATGAGCAGTTCAAGTTAGACCACATACAGAATATTACAAGCTGCACCAAGAGGTTTTTCAGTCACGTGAATAAGGAAAGCAGCAGACTGCCATACAATGACGACAGGATAGAAATGTAAGATAACTTTATTTTTAAATGAAATTAATGCTCTGACTCAGTTTTCAGTGGAGACAGCTGAGCGAGTTTATGGGAATACACTGCATGAAGGTGGAAACAAAACTCAAATAAGTTAACGCGCTTACATCAAAGTAAGCAGGTAATCTCCATCCCTGAACTGTGATACAAGCACAGAAAACCACAGATGAACCTGTGAAGATGTCTTGTAAACCCCGTCAGACTGATTTAAATCTGACAGGAGAAAAACAAGTTAGTAACTATATTTAAGAGCTCATGAAAAAAGTCTCTCACCAGTTTGATCTCAACAGTATGCAAAACTGTAGAACAAATTTTAAAGGTGCAGAGATGGTTCAAATTTTCAGCCCTTTCCAGCATGCAGTTCCTAAAGATGTAGCATTCCTGACTGAGAGTTAAAACCCCATCTTTTCCTGGAGGAAAAAAACCGACTTTCAAGAGAATGGGAATGTAGTGCCCTGTCTGTAGTTTGGTAGAGTATCATGTACTGTGCCACATGGAAAACTGCCATGAGAACTGCAGATAACCTTTTACAGTGAGTAAAAATAATTAAAAGTTTTAAAGTGAGTAAGAAATTGGCTAAGGCAAGAAAACATCAGAACACCAGAAAGGTGCTAACGGGCTTCTTAACAGATTTACTGTATTAATGCCCACTAATGCCTCCCCGCAGAAACCTGAAGTCTCCCAAAGCCATTTGTAGATGACATAAAATTGGGAAGCACGTCTGTGTATGAAAGAGGATTATAACACCATACAGGAAGAGCTGCACAAATCTTGTAATGCAAAGTGTCAGAAATGAAATTGGATTCAATAACGAATGGGACACACGGAGAGTTCATCAGTTAGAAAGAGCGATGGGCGGAGAAGCTTGGGTATATTAGTTGGTCGAAAAGGAGCTGTGAGCCCTCACTATTAACTGCCTGCGAAATAAGCAAAGCCCAGGATATATTATACCTGACAAAACAAACTGGTTGATTGACCTCACATACTGGGAGTAGTGGGGTAAACATCAGGAGTCAGTGATACTAAAGGGCGATGTCAATTTAAGTGCAATAGGAACAAACTAGCGATGACTACACTTAAGCCAGAAGCCAGATACACGTTTCCAAGAAGAGAACGGTCAACAGGAGCATTACACTCAGACAACTTGCCATTTTTGAGAGACAGCAAGATACTTTATAAACCCATATTCCAGAGCCTAGCAGAGCCGACCTCGCTCATCAAGAAGCTGCCTTTCAGTCACGTGCTCGATTTCATTTTAAAGAAATCAAGACAAAGCTCATAGAAGAAGGTATCTTTTATGAGCTCAGTTAGCACAGCTGAGAACAAACACCACATTCAGAGGAACACAAACCCCTCAAGCTTTTTCATGTTCTGTGTTCGCAATCTGTACAATATCATATATCAGAGTGACAAGTAAGACAATGAAGATAACTCAAGTAATCCCTTAATCATCTCAATGGCTTAAGAGAAGCCAATAGGATCAAGGTAACTCTGTCATTTAACAACCCCACAACACTGAATAGATCTGCTCCAGAGGACTGGCTCGGACTGCAGGGTCTGAATTACTATCTTTATATATGAATTACGAGCTTCTTTAGTGGAAGAAGACGCTGGAGTGAAGGCCAGGCCGTCACTGAGCATCCATCCACAAAGCTCTTCTAAGTTTCAGACAGAAGTTTCTTTGTACTCTATCTGTGAATTTGGAAGGACCAGACCATATCCCAAAAGGTCAGGAGATTCTCCACCGACGACTCTGAAATACTGCAGGTACATTACGCCACCAGGATGTGCAAAGCAAAAATGGAAAGACGGGGGTTTGGAAATCTCCTTTATTGCTACATGTTCCGTTTGAGCTTTCCTGTCTAGTTTCCATAAATACCTAAGAAGGCGGCTTCCAGATACCACGGGAAAAATGAAAATAGAATTTGTCTAGGGACATGTAATACTGAAATTACTGAAATCCTGATGATTTCAACAGGCATTTGAATAGGTAGCTTTTGCATTGGAAGCACTCTCCTGACTTTGAATTAGATGGAACTGTCCCAAAAGAGTCCAATCAAGAATGTAATTAATAGAATCATTCTGATCCATATGTTAAAATAATCATAATTATGACACTAAAGCAGCAAACAGACTTTAAGAGGAAATACCCTAGAAACAGAATGATATAAACACTTGGAAAAATAGGACAATGTCAGCAAGACACTTTCTCACCTAATCCAAACCAAACATGTCTCGGGTAGATGCATCCATACTGCAATAACTATTTCATAATTGTCATTGATGCAATTGCTCCTTAATTTCTAGTCATTGTTAAGAATTTTTTTAAATTATTTTAGAAAACAAACATTCTTAGAATATGAGTAAAAGATGTGACAGAAATTGAAGAGGCTCAAGGAAACACTGCTGATGTTAGAGTTTGCTGTAGCAATGCAATAGGCAAAGACAGCCTCCTCTTCTGGTAGCCCTGCAGTACCTGAGCACGACGTGAGAGGAGCCTCACTCGAGCATTCTCCTGTTTTCCGTGCATTTAAATCAGATCTTGTCCAATCTCTTCTAGACAGTATGCAGAGATTTCCAGACAGGTCATGGCAACAAGATTTGGTCTCAGTAAGTTTTGAAGCTTGCTCACAACTAAAAACGTTCAAATTGCACAAGGCAGGAGAATGACTCAGAGATGGACAAATGCAGAACAAACACTTCATGGTATTTCAACTCTCATTATTTTAACCAATTCTAGCTGGGATACCAGGTGTCAGGGACACCTGCCCGTACCAAGAGCACACAATTGTGAACACATATGAATAGTTAAAACTTGGTTTTACAGCCACAAAGACAAGAACTTCAAGTGCTCATCAACTCTGGGCACTAGGGCACTGTGACAGGCTTCAAACCACCAGGAAGAACAAAACCTATTAAATAAGAGACACCATTTCCTGCTGCACACACACATGTATAGCTCATTCTCTCAGGAGTGGTCAATCCTCACCCAGACTCAGAAAATCAGTCCCCCCATGAAGGAGTACAGACACTGGAATCGGAAAAAACTGCATGATTTTGCCAAAGGCAAACCTGATTTCTGACTTATTTAATGCCCTGGTGAGGTTGTCTGGATGTGAGTCGTCGGTCAGGTTTGGCAGTTCCCAGTTTGAGATAGCCAGACACCTGGAGGTCCACGATCTCCTCCACAGCGCCTGCAGAGGGTAAACGAGCAAAGGAAGCCTGATGTTACTTTAAAGGGTCCATGCACTCGCTGGAAGATTTTGAGATCTATAAAGGTACAAAGGTTCAAAAACCCTGGTCTATTAATTAAGCTTCTTACATGCTTTTCACAGAACCTTTCTAATCAACAGCGATGTTGCAAACTACCCTCCCATGGATAAAACAGCAGCAAAAATACTGAGACAGTGCTCATTTAGAAATACAACGATTATAAATGGACCAGTGAGTTACTTATTAGAAGCATGGAAAAAAGCCTGCTTATTCCAGATAATGCAAATAAGTTTCTACATGACTGTACTTTTATTAATTCTGAGACATCTCACTCTGTTTATTGTTCAGCCTTGTGCTGATGAAACTGAATTTCCGCATAGCCGCTCTTTGCTGAGAACTCCCAACTGGTTCAGAATCCACCCATATGGATTGAAGATGCCTGAAGACTTTTTGCCTTTCTTTTCTGAGAGAGAGACCATGAGAAATTAGATCAAAATAAGCAAAGACAGAAGACTACATCCATCATAACATGCAAAAATTAACCACCTCAAAATTATGTGTAGTTTCTCAAGGGCGGTGGGGTGATCTATGCACCAATCTGAACAGCTCAGTTAAGCTGTCAGTGAAGTCAGAGGTTGAGAATAAATGCGCTTCTGTAATGAATTAACACAGCTATGCAGGCAGTGTGAGAACTGTTCCATTCTAGCTGACGGTATCCAGCACCCCTGACCGGATATGAGGTCTCTCCCGAAGGATACTGCAAGTTTAACTTGGGTATCCCACGGTAAACAGTCCTGACGGGCTACTGGAAAAGACATAAATCCTAAGTGATGCATTTTAAAACAATAGAGTGTTTCTACTGAATTTCCTTGTTGTGAGAACAGCCGATCACCTGGCAAAATTAGAAAGGCAGATATGAAAATTACTCATCCTACATGCACGGAAAAGAACGAACGAACGAACCACCAAAATCCTGCAGGCACATCCCGTGCTCTGTGACTACAAGGAGCTGAGATACAGAACAAACTGCAACATTTATACCCATAGTCATGTCCTTTGCACCTCTACCAGACATGATCCGAATGTCTGTCGTACTGCTCCAGTGCCAGGAAGAAAGTTCCCCATACTACCCTCTACTGCTGTGTGACAGGACAGACTTTTAAAATAAACCTATACTTTAATTTAGATTTTAACTTCATTCAGAAGGGTTTTTATCTGTAGATCATTTACTCTGTTTTTACAAAGTCATAACAACTATGATATTGTTGGATGTGAGAGGATTCTCGAGACTTAACCAGAGAGCACGAGCCTTAGCAGAGTCTGGAAAGGCAAGAAGTGTTACTCTGCTACCAAGAGACTCCTCCAACAAGAGAAGCAGCTCTAGAAACTACCACTCATCCTCCTCGCCAGCCAGAGAAGTGCCCAACAGCAGCTGGCAAGCAAGGAGAAAGGCATAAAGGGAAAGGTGATGAGATCATCAGCTAATAGGAGAAAGAGCACGCTGGTGTCTGTGGCTCTATGGAAGCTCCACACAGGAGCAGAGGTCACCTGTAAACAGCTACACTGGTAAACAAATTACCACTGAACCTAGATACTTTGCTCAGGAAAATAAAGAAACAACGCCACAAAATGTTATTTCCTTGTTCTTCAAGGAATTCCTCCTGCTGGCTCTGAATGATAAATTCACATCGAATTTGTGTCAAACCTGACAAGAAATAGCAATGGTGTCCCCTCTCTCCTGTGACTCTCTGCAGACAGTGATGGCTATCACATCACCAGCCTGTGCCACCCCAGAAATTTCATTTACATGCACTGAAAAACAAAAATCATCTTCAGAGTCCCCGTCCTCCCATACATCATCGTGAAGTGTTTGAAACCAACTCAACCAACAGGCACAGTGCTAGCGGAGTCAGAACTCCTTTTCTGCCTCTGCTGCTTCCCAGCAGCCCCCGCAGAACTGAGGTTCAGGGTCAGGATCCATCAGCCACAACAGAGCAGGGGAATGCTCCGACCTGTCCGCAGTCACCAAACCCATCCTTGAGGCACCCTCACTCTTGCACTGCCCCCTGCCTAAGCATCGACTGGAGCAGGGAGGGTAATCCAGAACGAGAACCGGGAAGCAGTGATGAAAGACAGCTTTGGAGGGATGAAGTCTAAGAAAAGGGCATGGCAAAACCTGTGAAAGGACACGAAGAATCCAGCGCAGGCGTTACCCGGACAGGAGTTATGGAGGGGAAGGGAGCAAATGAAAACTCCAAGCGATGAAAGATGAAAACAAAAAAGGCAAGACTGAAAAAAGAAGCTTGACATGTCTAGTGGTTTTTATTGTGGAGAAGCAGATAAAGAGCGTTCAGCCAGTAAATTATTCAGTAAATTCCACTAAATATTTTTTTTCCACAGCTATTGTGACCAACTGAATAGCTGTGCAAACATTCCCAGAATGATGACAACATTCATCACACTAAAGATATCAAAACGCAGCCTAGCTGGTCTGCTCTTACAACACCAGCTGAAAATATATTACTGTTAAAATTCTGCAAGCCACAGACAACAGGGAACTACCGAATTTCACTCTTTTGAGCTGCGCGGGGAGGACGAAAGGGTTTTCATAGCATATCCATGCTCGTATTTATCAGCCGGCTTGGAGACATGTAAACCGCCTTTCAACACTCCCTCTGCTTGAAGAATGCCCTTTGGGGAATTTAAACCTGGAACTTAGATTCAATAAACGCCAAATACGTCTTTCCCAAAACACAAATGCTATTTTGGCTCTGAAGGTAATCTGTTTTAGGGAGAGATCTGACCTGGTGACAGTGCAGGTCTACTAACAGGAAGTCATTAAACCTTGATAATATATTTAAACAGAAAACATGAAGTGAGGAGTCCAAACAAACCAGGCAGGAGAGCTGTCAGCTAACAATTAATTGTCTGCTGGAGAGTGCCTGAGGTGGCTGCTGGCAGGGAACTTACGCCTTAAAAAACCCCTCTTATCAACAGAGAAGTTGATGCAGAAAAGCATTTTTACATTTCGGTCTAGATTACTCATGTTCTCTGGCGTGACGATAAATCGTTTCAGAATCCTATCTGCAGAAGTCTGTCTTTCTTTTCCTCAATGTTCTGTTAGTCTCAAGCAGCCCTGGGGAAGCACGCTTTCAAATCGGTGGGGCCATGAGCTTTGGGGGAAGGTTAACTTCAAGCTACTGGAATATGTGGTAGGAGCAGCCTGCTGGCCTGGGCAGCAGCACACTGAGATCTTGCCGCCTTTGTGAGGAAGCAACAGAGATTGAAAAAGTGCTTTCAAAAGTGCTCTAAGCCCCTTAGAGAAACAAAAACTTAAACGGGTTGGGGCTGAGCAACCAAAGGGAAGACCAACACCCGAAGCACCTCTGCTGTGTCAGCGGGGAGCATCTACCCTTCACGCACCCACTTCACGCGTTACACGAGCTCTTACAATACCAGGGCCAAGAACTTGCACAGTCGGGGTACTTAAGTGTATGCTGCTGTGCTTGTTCTCTGGCTCTGCGGTACCTGGTTTTCAAAAAGCAATCCACAGAAGAACAAGGTTTTTTTCTCCTGTCTGTACTGGAACCCTATCACTCCCAGCCTTTCATGGTTTTTTGAACGGATTTATTCCTTACGATCTCCTGATATAGTTTATCTTTGTCACCAGCTCTGTTAGATGCTTTTTCTACGAGTTAACTACCCTCAAAAACTCCTCCTTTGAAACACAGTTTGGATGTGATAAATAAATAAAAGTAAACGATCCATCTTCTCTACCTGTACCAGCCAGATTCCATCTTTCGTGTCTTCCACAAGCTCATAGAAGTGCATTTCACCACTGAAATTTGTACTGGAAACCGCTTCAGAAGCCTCTTCCTCCTTGAGAGCAGAATAAAGCTCTCCCTCCATCAGGTCTCCTGAAAAAGAGACAATTGGAGAAATTCAATTAAAATGGCACTCGAGAAAGGTCACTTCACAAATTCCAGTAACAGTTTCACTAACTGTGTTTTGCGTGGTTGCTCCAAGAACCTGTTTGGTACGCAGCTAAACTTTAAAATTCTTATAACTCTATGGTGCCATGAACGATTTGACTTCAGCTGTCAGACTACAGAAGACATGAACTCTACGCTTCTGAATGTACCACATATGCAACCGAACACTCAATAAACGAACATCTGCAAAGCCTCACGCTCCGAAAATAGCAATATTCAGTGGCTGAGAGCAGTTTTAATGGATGTATCTTTGCTTTCATCTCACAGGATAGTGATATTGCAGCAACCAACTTCTTCACACCGGTAATTCCGACAGATTTCGAAATTTCAATCAATACTGTTGTACCAAAACACCACGTTGATGGTCCCATTGCAAGTAAACCTCTCGGGTAGAGGAATTTAGCTGCTGGCTTCTGTTTGCACAGTTGGGAAAAGTTCCCATGGACTCCAAGCCCAGCTCTCTAAAATCATCTGATCATGTTTCCTTTGCAATCTCATTTCCTCCTCATGCTTTGTTTCACAATCATGACGAACGCCGTCAATGACAACGAGCATTCTAGTAACTCATCTATTAAGCTTGAGGAAACAAAGTCTCGTCCAAAAAGGCTGTTTCCCTCAAAATATAGAACAAAAAAAAAGCATTACAGCAGAAACCCTTCAGGCTTTCCCAGAAGAATTCACAGAATTTAGAAAAGAAAAGAACACAGGAAAATGCTGCAAAGCCTGTTGGTATGAGCAGTGTTTCCATGACATTTGAAGAAGTCGGTTAATACAGTTTGTTTGGAGTTAAACACTTCCCTGCAGCATTTGCAACCCAAACATCATGACATCATGGAATTACCTGACAGCCAAGGAGTGGAAGTGATTGGAAACAAAAGTGAAATCGCTCAACGCTTTTTAGGGCTGAGGCAGCAAAGCAAACAAACCACATAAATAAACAATGAACAATAAAAGCAGATTAGATGGAAATGCCCAGCGTTAATATCAATTATTTAAAAGAGCTGCATTTTTAAGGTTATGGCACTCACTGTATTCACCCAAATCCTTCTCTTTTTCTGTCCGGCCCCTCGCTGCCCATCCCCATGACCAGGATTTCTCTCCGTGGTGGCTCAGCAGCCCCTCGATCATCCATTTAAAAGCAGCTCCTCACATTTTCCCGCTTGGCTGGCACTACAGCTATTACATCAGCCCCATCGCCCAGTCCTGGGGGCCAGCACCCTCACCCGCCAGACACTTCAGCCGTTCCTCACCTCAGCCCTCGCTCTTCATCACCCCCACAAGTCCACCTCCTTCACCTGGTTTTCCCCACTTCCGAAACGCCTCTCCGCCTTTCCCAAGCTATTTTTCGTACGCAGGCTCTACTTCAGCTCCTCTGGTGTAAAACCACCGCCTCCCTCGGCAGCCGTCCCTCCTGCTGCTCAGCTCCGGGACCCCCGCTGCCCTCAGAACCCGTCCTGGCAGCAGGACCTGTGACAACAGCAGCCGCCGGGCAGGGGGGGCGGCCGGCGGAAAAAGGCTGGCCCCGGCTGCGAACACCGACCCGCTGCAGGTACTCGGATTCTTCCCTCCTCGCTTCTGACGGCAGACGGCAGACGCTCCCATCCGCGCACCCACCACCCCGCCATCCCGACCCCGGCCCCCCGCAGCAGCCCGGCGACCCGCCGGGCAGAGCCGTTCCTCGGTGACCCGCCTAAGCGAGGCCTTCCCTCCGCGCAGCCCGTTCGGGCTCAACACGCCGCCGAGGTTTCGAACGTCACCACCCCCGAGCTTCCCCTGCCTGCCTCCATTTAACCGCTCCGCCGTCGCGGTCCTTGCTGGGGGAAACCCGCTGGCTCCCCACC
The DNA here is from genome assembly GCA_009769605.1 of Bucorvus abyssinicus. Classification (NCBI taxonomy): domain Eukaryota; kingdom Metazoa; phylum Chordata; class Aves; order Bucerotiformes; family Bucorvidae; genus Bucorvus; species Bucorvus abyssinicus. The sequence goes on along the minus strand of CM020026.1, from coordinate 2,707,569 downwards.
TTCGCCCTGCGACAGCGCCGGCGCCCGGGTCTGCATCCCACGGGCGCCCGGAGCCCAGGCGGCGGCTGCGGCCGCCCGACGGCCTCCCCCCCCACCCGGGGGTGGCAGGGGACGGCCCGCCCGCCCTTCCCACGCGTGGGCGAGGGGGCAGCCCCGCGTACCTGACTTCTCCACCAGCTCCCGCACATCCTTCTTCTCGGGCAGCCCCGAGTGCCCCAGCCCCCGGCACTCCAGGATGGTCCGCAGCTTCCTGAAGCTCAGCGCCACCGGGTCCACCAGCTGCGTGGCGAGGAAGCCGCTCTCGTACCACGCCACGGCCTCGAACACCCTGGCCAAGACGAAGAGCGCCAGGAAGTAGAGCAGCAAACAGCACAGCTTCACCCACATCTTCCCGCCGGGGCTGCCCGCCGCGGGGCCGGGAGAGCCGAGCCGAGCCGGAGGCCGGGCTGCCGCGGGGTGGGGCGGGGCGGGGGGGGGTGCTGTCAGCGCCGCGGGGCCGCGGCCCCCTCGCTCCCCTCCCGCCGCTGTCCCCGCCCCGGCGGAGCCGCGGCCGCCGGCGGAGCCATAACAAGTGACGTGCGCAGCCGGGGACGGCGGCGGGGCGGGGCGCGGCGCGGGAGGGGGCGCCCGGCGCTGCCCCCCGCCCCGCTCCTTCCCGCAGTGATTCAGCAGCGCGGCCCGACCCCGGATCGCCGGGCTGCGGTGGCATCGGCCCGGCTGCCCCCGGCGTTGACTTTGGCCCGGCGGCTGCGCTGGCGTCAGTATCGATAAATGAACATAAATACCTCGGTCATCGGGGCGATCCGACCCCCGACCGGTGTTTTCCACGAGAAGAGAAATGTTTACAGAGCCGGGACCGAGCCGCTGGGTTTGGACAGTCTCAGGCGGGTTAACGGGCACACTGTACTGGGGTGCTGCCGCACGCCAGCCCTGCTCCCAGCCCCCCCTGCCGCTACAGGCAGTAATAAAGGGAAACCGTAGACTCAGAGAGTAAGCACAGAATCGCTTCGCTTGGAAAAGCCCTTCAAGAGCATCGAGTTCAAACGTACATCCATCGGCACGGATTGGAACTGGGATTCCGCAGCTTTGCACTGGCACTCGAGCACCTGGAGCTGGTCGTGCTAAACCGACAGGGAAAGGCAAACGGCCAGCAGCACCACGGCTCCTGACAAAGGCTCCAGCTGCGTCTGTTCTGCCCGTCGGAAGCGTTTGGGGCGCAGCGTGGATCCACAAGTCATCATCACCCTGGGCTGTGCAAGAAGAGGTGGCCTGCAAAGACGCAATTTAATCTGCTCCAGAAAACATCCCCAAGTGAAGCTTCGTCTCTGAGACCAGGGCTCTCCTCTGAAGGAAACTCAACATTTCTTTTGTATGCTCAGTTATTTTAAGAATCCATAATCTGCATGAAAATTGCTGACTCGTACAGATGAGCGCAAAGATAGCACAGCTCAGTTTTAAAAACACTGACGCCCCTCCAGAGCGTAGACTGAAGTCATTCTGTATTACTGAATTTCAAAAAGACACATCAACGTTGACCCGTAGAAAGCACTGAAATCACTGTGCTCCTCAGAGCCTTTAAAACACGTTTACAAGGTCCTCAGCGTGCCGATACGATTTTAAAAGGTTAAACCCCTAGGTTCAGCCTGTTTTGTCACACAGCCACTTCTTCAAGAAGAAAAATCGTGACACCATTTTCATTGGCGATTGGTGCATTTTCCTTCTTGAAAGGGGAAGAGTGGAGTGATCGCAGAAGTAGCTGCTCACAAACTGAGTCCTTATGGGCTGGTAAATGTCATGCCTGGCACTGCGAGTCAGGTAAAACTTGATTCTTCAGCATTTTGATGTGGTGAAGAGTAGAGGTGGACTGCAAACCCAGTCTGCGCTTGACTAAATACAGTGGGATTTCAGCAGCTCAGCTGGGTTTGCAGCGAGCCAGGGGTGGGAATCGAGCTGGGCCAGGATGTACCGGAGGCATGGCCCAGTGCAGGGGCTCGCGGGAGGCTGGGCTGAAGTGCTGCTCGCTCCACTGCCGTTTGGTAATTCCTCCTTCCACAGAGCCAGGGCCCATCTCCCTAATGAGAGAGTGGCAGAGCGTCAATGAGATGATTCCTTTCCCCTGGCCAACAAAGAGGAGAGTGGCTTTGTTATTGCAGGGGCAGAGCCGAGGGACGTTCAGTGAAACGCTCACCTGCGTGAGGGCCTGGAAACACCCCCAGTTCTTCTTCAAAAGCTTTGTGAAGCCCTGTTTCTTTTGGCACACGTACAAGAAGTTGCCTGATCTCTCTACCTTTTGTTTCAGGCGAGCAGCGTATGTGAAGCGGTGGGTGGGAGGAAGAGATGGGAGTTAGGGGTTTGAAGAGGACACTGTATATTTAATTTAGTTAGAAAATATATCGCTGGGTTTTGGTTTGTTTTTAAAGAGCACTGCAGATCCCTCTCCACCCGACCCCGGCGTTTCTCCCCTGTAACTCATGTGGGATGCCCTGGCTTCCTCTGGCAGCAGCAACTAGCAACAATGACGAGTCCACACTCACAGCTAAACCATTTGCGACACCAACTGCTGGGGAGGCTGTCACCAGTATGTCATTTCCTAATGCTCATGGGCTGAGTTAAAGCAATTCGTAACATTCCCCAGTGGTAACCGATGATGAGTCCCCTGCAGAGACAAAGGCAATCATCTGCCAAAACTCACAACCCTGGGGTAGAGTCAAGAAAGTAAAAATGATGTTTCAAACCACCACTCAACCCTCCCGAGAAGAACCAAAAGCAAAGCAGCCACCAACACAGAAGGACCCAGGGAACGAGCTGGGGCAGGGGCAGAGCTGCAAAGGAAGAGCAGGGGCAGGTACAACCAAGAGCTGCAGGCCATGAGTTGACCAAAGGCCTGCCAGAGAAAATCCAAACCGATTTGGTTCCTCTCCCAGGCTTTCCAATCCTTTCTTTCCTCCCTGCCTTTACATCCCTGATTCACTAAGCCGACTCTGCCAGAAAATGTTGCATTTTCTAGATCCAGCCATCATTTGTTGGTCTCCAGCTGCAACTCAGAATGTCTTTGACATGTCACCTGCAAGCAATTTTTCAGGGAGTTTTAATTATCTGGAAAATCTAAATATCTTAACAGTGAATTAAAATTCATTTGGGCTGAAGACAGCGGATGACACATGCTGACATTTTTTAAAGACCCCAGGGTTAACTCTACCTAATTAAGAACATTAAACAGTCATCGGTCTCATGCTCATACAACAAATACTACAAATGTGAAGAGAATGAGGAATATAAATTCCACCTTTAAACAAAAACCCAAACGAGGGATCTGCTTTTAAACAGGTTTGGCAGCAAAAGTATTTTACTATGATCTACAAGAGATTGAGACCAAATCCTGAGAACTGGGACAGCCATTTTTTCTTGTCAGCCAGGCAAATCTGGAGCCTCTGCTGCCCGCTGATAAATGGCGAGGATACCCCCTCCTCCCCCATCCTCTCCCAGGAGCAGTTGCTGACCACACAGCCTGGGACTACAGACAGTAATCCACTCTCCAGGCTTCTGTGGGGACCATCAAGAAAAGGATTGTCATTTTGAAGTCAGTAAACCCAAGGATTGAAAATGTCAATTCAAAACTTTACCATGTTAAAATATCATCATACCCTTTTTTGGGGATGGTTTGAATGTTGCCATATATCAAGATAAATTTCAGCAAACTAATATTTAAAACTACCTGAAACCCAGATTTTCCAGGAGCCAGCCAACTCTGGAAATACAGCTGTCAGGAGTTCACTAACAGAGTCTCCTGATGCACTCCTTAAACACCACAGCTGCATCTCAACACGTTTTAGTGTGATCTGAAACAGTGTCCTTGTCATTATCGGGTATAAATAAACCAACAAGACTGAACAAGAGTCTCCAAGCAAGATGCCAGCAGCCCAGACACTATTTTGTTGTATGCAGAGGAATTTTAAAGCAGATGTTTCCTACTATCTACAAGTGGTCAAACAGAAGTAGATTTAATCTATAGGTGTTACCCTGTAATTCCACGGCCAATATTTGCCACCTCAGCTAAAGCACCAGCTGTTTGGGTGAGGCAATCCTGACATGAACTAGCAGTGATTCACACAGCCATTTGGGTTGGACAGGACCTCAGGAGGTTCTGAAGTCCAGCCCCCTGCTCAGTGCAGGGTGAGCCGCAAGACCAGAGCAGGTTGCTCAGGGCTTTAGGCAGTCACCAATTTTATCTCATAGTCACCGCTTCCTGTCCTGTGACAATTTTCCTCGCCTACGGACACGCAGTGGTCAACGGAAATGTACATCAACCAAGGCCAAACCAGCTTACAGGAGCAGAAGACATCAATTAAAGCTTGAAAGAAATGACACTGTTTCCCTGGACAGTTTGCATTTCCTTTTTTTTTTCCTTTTGTAACAGTGAAAAACTATTTGTTGCCCCTTGTGGCCCCTCTGTTTTATGAACAAACAAATAAAGAGACTTTGCTTGACTGTGCTGAGATGGCCATAGCAGTAAAGAACTTAAGAAATTAAACCTCTGTGCTAATGAGCTAAGAAACACGAATCCATGTGTGTGTCTTTACACGTCATCTGTGGTTACATAAAGAGCAAGAATACAAATAAAAGCAGCAGTTTGGGCCTAAATCTGACAGAACGATGGGGACTTGTAAGCATCTGCCCAAGTCCGCACTCATTTGAGAACACAGGTCTCTTGATGTTCCTCTCCTGCTCCAGCAGATGGGTGCAGATGAAGCAGCGTTGTTCCAGACTCAGACCAAATGCTGGTTTTACAGTCAACTTTGTCCAAGTTTAGCAAGAGCTGTCGTCCTGTGCCACAGAACACACAGGGTTGTGTCTGGCTTGTGCTGCCTTTTCCAAATACCGAATTGGAGTGTGTTAAGCAAGTGGTATTCGAGCTGAGACATTTCTTCTGAGCACGTTTACAAGTCACTTGCCCGTCCGATGCGTGACTTCAGCCTGTAAGCCAACATAAAGCTCAAGAGGAAGTTTCCTGACCCAGCTGAAAACCTAATGACAGGCCGAATGTTCCGTTTCCGGCACGCCAGGCCTCCTAACGCAGCCCTGTCTCTGTTTAAAGCCGCTCTTCGGCACGTCCGTCACATGTTGGGGGCAGATGCGTTCCCCTGCCTCGAAGGGAGTGCCCTCCTGCCCCCGGTGCCACACTGCTGCGCTGAGCCCCCCGCCGCGCCTTCCCGCCGCCCGGGGCTTTACCTCAGCGCTGACACTACACCCACCCAACCGGCCCTAGCGCTGCGCGCCGCCGGACACCGGTCCAATGGGTCGGGCAGTCCGGCCCTGAGAGCGCGAGGAGCCCTCCCGGACCTCCGAGGCCTCCTGCGAGGCCAGAGCAGCCCGCAGGTCTGCCAGCCGCGGCCCGGCTGGTCCTGGCCAGGCCCCGCCCCTCCCTGGGCATCCCCACCGCCCGCCTTGTCGCCATGGCAACAGCACCGCCCCCTTAGGCTCCCGCTCTTAGCTGCCTACCTTCCTGCCTGAGCCATAACACCTCAATCAGGATCCCCTCTCCCAGGCTGATGTCCCCACCACCTGCCCTGCGGGCCACCTAACCTAAAGCCCAGCGCCGCCCGGGACCCTCCACACCACCCTGGACTGCGGGGCACCGGCAGAAATAACCCGACACCCCCAGCGCCCTCCGGCCCCGGCCCGCCGGCAGGCGAGGGCTGTCCGCCGCGCTGCCTGAATAATAATCGCTGCGCCCCTCCCCTCGCGGGCCTGCTGGGAGGACTCCGTCCAAGGCGTCCGCGGCGCTGCCCGCGTTGAGCGCTGCTGAGGTCCCCGCCTGCCCGCGGCGCTGCCTGCCCGCAAGTGCCGCAGCCTGAGGAGACGGGGAAGTTGGAAGCGAGCGGCGCTCCGGGCCGAGCTGGGCCGCGTCGCCGGGACGGTGCTGGCGGAGGGCGGCGAGGGTGGGGCGGGCAGGCAGGGGGGTCCGGGCAGAGAGGGGGGCCCGGCAGCGGAGGAAGAGGAGGTGGAGGAGGAGGAGCGCGGCCCGGTGCCGGCCGCTATGGACCAGTGCGTGACGGTGGAGCGGGAGCTGGAGAAGGTGCTGCAGAAGTTCTCGGGCTACGGGCAGCTCTGCGAGCGCAGCCTGGAAGAGCTCATCCAGTACGCGGGCGGCCTGCGCCGGGAGATCCTCCAGACCGAGAGTACGTGGAGAACCCCCACCCCCCCTTCTCCCCTACCCCTTCGCCCCTACCCTTTCCCTGAGGAGACGGGGCCCGGCTCCTTCCTCCTCTGTTAAAAGGCCCGGAACTTTGGGCTTTTCTGGGCTGGGGGACTCCTCCAGGGAGAACCCCCTCTCCAGCCTCGGGGCTGAGCTGCCCTCCCGGGGAGTTCCTGCCCCGCTTACGAGTCGGCCCCGGGGAACAGGGACGGTCTCTCTGCTCGGAGTGGGGGGGCTGGACAGAAGGTCTCACCCCCCTGGAATCAGAGCTTTGTATGCGTTTCCGACAGGGAAGAGTTAAAGGTAGGAACAGGTGTCGGCCCTCCCGGACCTCCCCTGCCTTCTGTGCGCTGCTGAAGAGGAGCGTTTTGTTCCTGGTCAGCAGGTACTGCGTGACCCTGGTCAGCCTGTTGGCACCTTCTGCGCCTTTATGTTGAGTTACAATGGGGTTAGTCACCCCCGGGGGAAATAACCAGCAGGGCTGCCCTGTTTTCTTTTTTCCCCCCTTCTTATTTATTTTCTTTTTATTTTTCACTTTTTTCTCCTAAGTCGCTAAGCTGTTTTCTTTTGAAGTGTCTGGGTTTGGAAGCATTGAGGGTAAAGCCACTCTTTGACAGGAAGTAAACACGGCCTCCTGAGTCGTGTCTGTGTTTTACAGCTGATGTTGAGCACTCACGCAGGCGGGCTAGATGGCCGAAGCGCGCTGTAAACATGATACATTTAAACCTTGCGAAATCCCGGAGATGGAGGTAATGCAGCATTTATTGATGGGGTGGGAGGGGATGGTGAGACAGCTGAAGTGATCTACCGAAGGCCATGCAGGAAGTGAGTGGTGGCTTGGGGATTAACATGAGAACTTGCAGGCTCCTGAGCCCAAACTTTGAGAGCAAACTGTGCTACTTTGGTACTTTGTTTGGTTCAGAGAAAGATGTGTTTGCTCTGGTCTTGTACAAATACCAGTGCAAAGCTCACTCACAAGTGCCTGTAATTCCAGGAACATAAACACGAGTGTATTGGAGCTGCTGTTTGTACACAGCAGTTTCCATGGAGAGTAAATGTGGAACTCCAGTTCCGAGGCATTTAGCTGGGATGAAATAACACTCTGTCTTTTTGACACTGTTTTGAATTGTGTTTCAATAAATGTGTTTTGTGCTGTTCAGAGTAGTTTGGGCTTGTGCATTAAGGACAGTCAATAAAATGCTGTTTGTGTCTTCACGAAGAGAGATGCTGACCTTGCCTGCAGAGCTGCATGGCCTGACCCTTGCACTTGTATTGATCTCTGTAGGACTCGGGGGCTGTAAGGATTTGTCTGAGAGCCCTGTCACAGGTCCAGAGCTTTTACTCTCTTGGTAGTAAAATTAAAAGGTTCTAGTGTGTAGTTCCTTCAGGGCCCACGTTGGGTTTTCCATCCGGACTTGGATTAGGAGTTTTTGGGACTGTCCCATGAAGGCCCTGGACATGTTTTCTGCACTTCCCCAGCAAGTGGTGATGCTGTCTCAGCACCGTACATCCCAAACTGACTTTCAGTAAGGACTCCAGAATGAAGTCAATGTGGTGTTAGTGCATCCTCAAACATCTCTGTAGGGACTCTGTTCAATTTTGGCATCTGAGGGTCAGCTGGCTTTGTACGTGGCAAAATTCTGTATTTTTTTTTTAACGTGTTATTTATAACTTTCTAATAAGAACAGGTATTTGCAGCTTTTATATACTGAAAATTGGTGGAGGTGGAAGCAGCCAGACATCCTCATGTGGAGCTCTGTAATTTAGGGGTGTGAACTGCAGAAATACCCTTGTGTGTACAATTTCAAAGGGAAAAAATAAGCAAAGAAAACCCTCACTGCCAAAGAAGACATTCTGAAGGACAAGATTTGAGAGCAAACATGTATGGAAGGACCTGAAAAAGGCAGTGGATATAAAAAGGAGGTGGCTTCAACCTCTCAACTCCTTTTTTTTTTTTTTTTTTTACCCCACTCACACTGTCTCTTAATTTCTTGAGCTGTTTCTGTATTAAAGCTTAAGTGCGGAACAGCCCCATGCTAAGGCCTGTGAACAGGAAAACAAAGTTTGTTTTTCTCCTCTCTTCTCCTAACACATCTCACCTCCTGGAGCCGCCAAGGCAGGATTGCGAGTTTTTGGATGGTGTCAGTGAGCCTGGCTGAGTACACTTAGCTGTGGACTCCACTCTGTGCCTGGTGACTGCTCGCTAATGTATTTTATTTTACATTTTGGCTGTACTTACACGATACAGAGAGAAGCTGTGGGTCTGCAGTGTTCTGTGAGCACTGGATTACTGGTATGAGTGTCTGCAGCCTTTCTTCTGCTGATTTATTGGAATTAGCTCATAGTTTAAAGCTGAAAAGGTGCAGGGGGAAAATCTTCTCTTACAGCTCTGATGGCTCTTTCTGTGTAGGCATTTTCATTCTTTCCTTGCCAAAAAAAGCCTATTAAAAGTATATTTTAACCTCTCTGTTGATTGGGGAATGAGTATCTCCATTTCATTGTTGCATCATCTCCGACTGCTCATTTTGTCTTGGCAAAAGTCATGAGACAGTTATTTAAGAGCCTTCATGTGCTTTTAAATGTCTGTCATAAAAATTAAATAGCAACCAAGAAATAATGATTACTCTTGAAATCATTTTAGGAGGCGAACTTTATGTAATAGTTGGGTAAATTTTCGTTTTTAGTTCAGGATGGCTAGAGTCAAGTTAGTGAACATGCACCAAAGAGACTGGTTTGATCCTGTGACTCCAGTGCTACCAAAGCTTCCTCAGCTGGGGCCTAGGGGGGTGAACAAAAGCTCTTCACTTCTCTAGAGTTGAGCTCGTTTTAGCCTATAACACGAGGAGGTTGGTTTTGCAGTTGACATCAGCAGAGGATTGAGAGTCGGGATGCATGAAGCGAGGTATCTAGGGTAAATTACTGGTAAATTTTTGCCTACCCCCTGCGATCATGGCTTTTTCCTGGATTTCCTTAGCAACACGCCTCTGGTGAGAGCAAAAGTAGGCTGTGAGAGGTGCAGTTTGTTCTGGGGTTGCCGGTCCTACAGCTGCTGTTTGATGTGCCTGCGTTTTGCTTTCTATGAGTACCAGAAATTGGACTCCAACAGGCTGCTGAAACCAAAGGAGTGTTAAAATACAAAATGAGAAAGGAACAAACTTTATGGAAAACGTGGTTGCTCTTTAAATCTTTCTTCTATAGAGATATTTTGGGGATTTTGTTTTTTCCCGTGAAGGGTTTGGATCTGGAGTGTTAGGGAAGTGTTTCTGGGCTGCTCCCCCTCTTCAGTTAGCCTGCCTGTGCAGTTGAAGGCTGATGAGTCTGTCCCCCTAAAAGAACAATTCTTCATGTAGAATTTTGAGAGACTTTCAGAGGTAAGATTGGAGAAGAGGTTCTCCTTGTGTTTTGTAATCGGAAGCTGAAAGAAAGGACTGGAGTAAAGCACAGGAGAATGTGTTTTTATTCCAACTAAAGTTACTGAGTTGTGTTTGAATCGAGGCACGAGGCAAGTGAACTGTTCAGTGCGGTGGCGTGGCGAGGGGCTTGTAAACCTGTTGTATTTATTATTTTGCCTGCAGAACAGGTCGTACAGCATTGGACCTGGTGGTCGGACATCAGTTTAAAACGTCGTAGTTTCTAGAGAATAATCCTATAACAAGAAATAGTGCTGTTCACAGTCAGGTCCTTCATGGGCTTCTTGCCCATCGAGGAGGATTTGAGTTGGCTGAGCTGTTTAGAGCTGTTTCCACACGTCAGGAAGCCTAAGTTTCACACAGCTCAAATGCTACCAGAGCCTGATGTAAGCGGGCAGCTTGGGGGGCGAGAACGAATCGGGCCCTCATTCATCCAAGTGTTGCTTGCACCATATTGAAGTTAAACACGACCTTCTGATGTATCTTTGGGGAACTGTCTATGGGAAAACTGACCCTGTAGTAGGTTCAGTAGCTCCCCATTATGTCCTGTGAGATTTGTGGATTGGGATGTGCCTTTGAGCCGTGTTTATTAATTACTGTAACAGGGACACGTGAGATCTTGGCATTAATTTTTTGAACTGTGGGATGTGTTCAGTGTTATTGTGCACCCAACTGGATTCCTGATTCCACAGGGGAGCCGCGTCCTGTACCTCTTCCTCCATTTAAACTGATCTGGCTTTGCAAATACTCTCCAGGCTGCATTTCTTTCCTGTAATACCATTTCTTGTCTTTATACATTGTTGCATATTGAGAGATTTATCCCTTGTTTGTACTAAAGGTACTAATTTTTCTCTCTTTTGTCTAGATCAAGATGGAGACTTGTCGGGGACAATTTCGCTTGTTATGACACAGTGTTGTAAAAGAATCAAAGACACAGTTCAAAAACTGGCCTCCGATCATAAAGACATTCACAGCAGCGTATCCCGAGTTGGAAAAGCCATTGACAAGGTATTTATACTGTGGTTTGATTATACTATCACGTATGTTCTGTGATGCCTACTCTGCTGTACAAAATCTGGGTTAGGATTAATCGTAATTAAATCTTCCTGTGAACTATGGAAGCATAGGCTTGGGCCAGAGGCGGGACAGTGGGGCATACAGTACTTGCTTTCAGAGCTCGTTGTATACAGAGTATTCCTTCTGGGGAAGCTCAGGTCTCTTAATTTCTGGGAGAACATGCCCTAGATATTACTAGACTTATTAATAAAATGTGTTACATCACTTTAGAAAAGCATTTGCTTCAATATCTGACTCCATAAGAAATACCGTTTTTTAATATATATTGCATTTCTAGTTAATTGTCTAGCAAATCACTCAGAAGTGGTGTTGTTCTAGAAGGCAGTATAAAAGCAGGGAATTTTTTAAGATCGACGTCTGTATTTCAGGTGTGTTGTCAGTTCTTAGGGCTTCATTTTATAACTCACAGCATTCTTAATGTGAGTAGATTCAACTTCTCACAGTGTCTGTGTCTCTGCCATAGCACACGATAAGGTAGGACAGCTGATCTTGGAAGCTTTGCATGGGAGACACTTTTACACGAATTCCAGGTCCAAGAATAGCTGGGATCTGAACGTATTTCTGTAGGTAGATACTAACAATTCTTTGATGTGACTCTCTTTTTTTTGCGGCCAGTGGTGCTACATGTGTACCTTCGGGCCATGCTTTTCTTCAGCTGTGTGTTCACTCCTATAAAGTAGTTCTGTGTGCAGGAGGGCTTGTACTTGTTTGGACGTTCTTATGGGATAGTTTTGATAGTTTTGTGTCAGAACATGCTTATGTTGATAGGGTCTTAATATCTGGTTCGAGGTGCACCTTATAGTCTTAAAACCTTGCATGGGGAAATGAGTCTCTTCATGTGGACAAGGACATTTGCAGCATTACAGAACAGTCGTTCACCCTTGGGAATCCCCTTCAAACTTTGTTAAACCATAATTTAACACTAATGTGATGAAGGAACAAAGTACATCATGTGGTGTTATTGGGCCGATTGTCTGTGCAACTGTTACATCTTTTTGCTTATATCTATGATTGACTATCAAGATAGCTCAGACTTTGTACTAACAGCTTTAATTCAAACATCACGGTTATCCGAAGCTTAGGGATGCATCTGTCGCTAATCCTTGCTGCTGTATCTAAACCAATTAACTAGAGTAAAATTCCATCCTTATTACTGCCTTGAAGCCAGAAATAAATCTTTGTAATCTTGTCATAAGTTTGAAACTTTCCGATTCTGCTTTAGCAAATGGACTTTGTACAAATAAGCTTTCAGGTTTGGCAACACCTTTTTTATTTAAATACTCTGAGGTAGAGCAGCCCGAGGTCATGTATAGAGGGTGTGAATTCCATGGAAATGGGTGACGATATTTCTTAGAAGCCAAAAAAACCAACACTTGCAGGTTTAATAAAGTTTAGATGTGAGTCTAATCTCCAAATTGCTGTTTCTGTTGTATGGACATAGTTTTGCCAGTGTTGTTTCTGTCCTCTTTTATCTGTTATTTCTATTTGAAAAAGGATAGCTGTAAATAAAAGCATTTTTTTAAAGTTCAGGTGTATGGTTTTGTAAAGAACTAGAAAGGATACCAATAACCTGCTCCATATCTGTTGAGTGTCAGAAGGGCTGTTCCAGTGGGGTGGTTAAAGTGAGCTCAACTTGCTGTATTCAGTGGGCTCATTCCTCTGGGTTTTCAGTCCTGCTTAGTGCCCATGGTATTCCCATCAAAAGACTGCAAGCAGTAGGAGCTGCAGAGTCCTCAGTCCTGCTTATATCGAAGGGTGTATTTTAATGAAGTTCAGAGCATCAGTTAGGATTGTCTCCTTAAATATGAACTTTCTGTTTGACATTTTTAATGCAAGTAGTTTGAATTTCATTAGTTCTCCCTGACTGTAGTATCTTAAGGGAACTGCTTTAGACTGGCTCCTGAAGTCTTGGCTTGTTTGTCAGATGAATACATGTAATGTGTAAATCCAGGTGGAATTTAATGCTTCCCTGGACAGTGACATTTTAAGGAAATCTTCCATATGAACTTAAAGTGATTTCCCTCTGCTGCTGGAAAACATGCTTGAAACCTGCCAGCAAAATTGTTGTTGGCATCCGAGCCCCATCACCTATGGAAATTGCCCTACCCGCAGTCCTTCACTGTAATATACATAGGCTTAAACCAATGGAAGTAATTAAGCACCAAGAATCAATGCACTGCATCAATTACATATTCTGGACAAAATTCTGGGCTTCCTAGATAAAACTCTCGTTGGGATTTAAAGCAGCACAGCCTTTGCCTTGATTCATGAGATTCGAGTTATGTGTCTGTCCCGTGTAAATCCTCATTTATTTTATAGATGGATTAATGTCTCCAGAATGCTGCTTACAGCCTTCCGAGCTGTATATGCTCAGGCACAGATAAATGTTACTCATTATTTTATTGCCTGATTTGAGATTGGGAAATGTGCTAATACCGGTACCAATTTTATGTGACGCATCCAAATGACAGCAGTTGTCACAGGTAGCGTCAGCAAACTTCCTACCAAACAAGCTGGGGTTTTGAAAGAACTTGCTGAATTATCTGTTTGTGGCAAATATCAGGTTAAATTTCTTTCTCCAGTGTTGAGGCAGGGTTATACCTATAGGTAAAGTTTAGTCTGGTTGGTTTTTAAGTTAGTTTAGTCACTGCTTATGAACTTGCATGGGACCTAGGTTTGTCCTCTTGCTAAGTTAACTCTGAGACCAAAAGCTCCTAAGCGTTTGAAAAATGGCTTTCAAATTTGGCATCAAATATGAACCACGTTAAAGTCTGAAATGTCAAAACTTCGTGTTGTTGCTTTTTAGATAGCAGTTCCTGGAAAGTTTATCTCTTAAGCCAGACCTTTTGCCATAGTAGTTCTACATGGATTCCATGCCTCTGATCTATGAAGGTTGCCCTTTCTTCCAAAGAACATTTTCTCCTTTGAAAGGAAATGTTTACATCCAGTTTTTTCTTTATTGTACTGGCATTTGCTCTGCTTCCAGAACTCATCATGTCACTGTTGTTCAGCCAGTTGTTCTCGGGCAGTTCACTCATCAGTCTCCCTGTAAATCAATCACTCTTCTGGAATGATTTGAATTCATCTCTGACCATGTTTGATGAGGCTAGTAAATGTTTTCCCTCTAGCAGCAATCCCTCTGAGCAGTGGTTAAATGCCTTCATTCAGGAGAGTAAGAGGAGTAAATGGCAGCTCCGTCCATTTTTTTTTCCCTGGATTTTTTTCCCAGTTTTTAAAGGGCCAACATTTTAATCTGATCTTTGATTTGGGAAAGTTGAAGTTAGTGTTTCATGTCTGAAACTTGTATACAAACAAACTAAAACCCTTTACTGAACATCATTTAACTGTGTTGCTGTGAAGAATATGTCTAGATAAATACAGACTGTGAACCAACAAACTGAACAGACAAGGTAAACAAATGTATTTTATTTGTTTTTTGGGGTCAGAATTCAGAAGGGAGGACCACGTAAAGTAATCTCAGCTGAGAAACTGAGGAATAAAACAGTCCTAGTATCATCCTTCCTCACATCATGTTGTTACTAATACCATGGAAGGTTGTATGTTGGTTAAAGTGGTCCATCTTGGTGTGCGTGCTTCTTGAAGTCCTCCTCACATTTCAGCAATTATCAGTGATGTACTTTACGTTGTGTCATTGATATATTTAGCACATAATATTCTGCATTTTAGCCCTAGGCTTGCTAGTCAGGCTCTTAAAAGGCTTGTTTCTTGGGAATATTAACTGATGCTCTTCTAAGCTTAAAACCTGAAAAGCACTATATAAGCTTTCTGGAGTTTTTATCTTACAGAATTTAAGCTCTTGAGATCTTACTGAACCTCACATGCTGTGAGTTAGCATACTGTTAGCATCGAGAAAACAACACTGAGAGCTCTGTGGTCACCAGCATATCCTGCATGCACGGCCGTTATGAAATCAGTCAGCCAAAAGCAAGCAGTAATTGGTTCTGACATGTGCCTCTCACTCACTGTAATATGTGCAGTCAGTTACTGAAGCTTCTCAGGACCCAGAGGAGGCAGAGCTGCAGAATCCCATGTATAACAAAGACCTCAGAAATCGTTAGGAGAAAAAAGTTGCTGAAATGAGAGCCTGGTCAAGACTGGGTTGATGGGAGAATGGACGAGGGGGAGAAAAAGGAATTGAAGTCCTCATGTTGTATGACGTGACTTGGATCTACAGCACGTCTAGATGAGTATGACTCATTGTTACCATCTTCCGTGGGACTTAAAAAACCTAATTTACAATGGGTTTTGAAAAGGTTCTCAAGGTCCATAGGTTTGTTGTTTCAGAACAAAATGTGGATTTTGTGAAGGAATTGAGGTAAGTGGCTCTACCACCTCTGCCCCCAAGAAACGAGAAGGATGTGATGATGTTTAAGGCATAGGTTCAGCTCTGATGATTGGGAGCTGTCCGGAAGAATAGAATTTCTTCTTATGGGATTATACATTCAGTAGGACTTGAAATTGCATGAAAAATAACTTTGAGTATTTTTAGATTACTGATGGTTCCCTCCCACCCCTGAAACCCAAGTAACAAAAGCAAGCTTGGGTGTTCTTGTTGCTGCCCCTGGTATTTCTGTAGTGATGGCTGATGGATTTGTGTTACCTGCTAGCGGTGTTTGGACAGCGCTACCAGAGTCAGCAGTGGTGGTGAAACCTAAAGGCTTCAGCAGCTTGGCACAAATAAGAACAGCATTATTTAGTCTTCAAGATGCTTAAGTTTTTCTAAGGTACAACTTCAACATGAGCAGCATGACAAGGAGCTTGCAGGTGAAGACACCCGACTGAAAGTGTTGTTACATGTGAGACTTGAATCAATGGCAATAATTTAAAGGCTCGTTTTGCTCCACCATCTCTGAAAGGTGGAAGAGATGATTTGCTAGCCTAAGGTTAACGTTTTAGCAGAAGTTTGCCGATAGACCTGAAGGGAAATGGTGGTTTTGAAGCCACGTGTGCAGGGATAAGAAGGCTGCCCCTTTCTTGAGATGACAGAGCAGCATCAAAGGATTCTTCAGGCCAGGCAGCAAGCAATGCACTGGCTTCAAGACTCTGTTTCTTTAGCAAGAGGGTTGTTCTTAGGCAAGGGGCGAGGATTTTTATTCAAATTAATCTGCCTGCCTCAATCATAAAAAACATGTTAACAGTTAAAATCTTGTTTTGTATCATGGCTTGGAATAAGAGTTGCTCTCCAGCTGCCAAGAGGCTCAGTGCCAAGTGTTACTGGAGAGTCACCGTGACAATATTTTTGCTTATTCCTGGAATATGTCCGCAGGCCACTGGCCTGAAAATACACCGCAGTAGGATCAGCGGGGTTCAATCTGTAACAGATCTCTCAGCTCTTCAAACTCATCCTGTTGCTGGGATGTTGAGGTCTTCAGAGATTGGAATGTCACTGTTGTTTGGGAGTGGGAAGACATGACATTTTTCTCTTTCATTGTTGTCTACCCCCCAGCTCTGTATAAAAAATTCTGGAGTTAAAGCTTTTCCTTCCAGTTTGGTGCGCTGTGGTGACAGTGATGCATTGATAACGCTATTTCCATTCTAGTGTAGGCGATTTTGTTTTCTGTTCTCTATGCATTTTCAGTTTTCATATATGGAAAAAGCCTTTTCTGCAGATACTGCCTTCAAGAACACACCATGGTCTGGAAACCCCTTTATTAGTTAACTAGATTTCTAATTTTTTAGCTAGGCTTGTCATTTGTCGATGTAATTCCTTATAGTGAATGATATTCAGACTTGAAGGGAGCGAGCCAAAGGATTTCTTCTGTACACAGGAGATAATGAAGCAGCTGACAGATACATTTCCCTTTGAACAGGAGGTAATTGAGGGCCAACTGAGTAACAGGCAGAAAGCACTGGGGTGGAGACATTGGTGTCCTCCGTGATTACAGAAAAATGACGTGGGGCCATTTGTTCCAGCCTATTACCTGTTAATTTGTACGTTTCAGAATTTTGACTCCGACATCAGCAGCGTGGGGATAGATGGGTGCTGGCAGGCTGACAGCCAGCGCATCCTCAATGAGGTGATGGTGGAACACTTCTTCCGGCAGGGCATGTTGGATGTAGCCGAGGAACTCTGTCAGGTAACGATAAATGTGGATGTTGAATGTTACTGACTGTGGAAAATTATGCTTTGTGTTAGCATCCTTATTTGAGCGTTCCAGGTGAATATTTAGACTGACGGAAAACCAGCAGTTTAATCCCGTTGTTTTTTATGCTTTAACTAAAAACTGCCTTTGTTTTTTCAGGAATCTGGCCTATCAATAGATCAAAGTCAAAAAGAACCATTTGTGGAGTTAAATCGAATATTGGAAGCATTAAAAGTCAGAGTTTTGAGACCTGCACTAGAGTGAGTTTACTCAGGTTTTTTTCCCCCCTTTTTTTTGAGTCCTTTTAACAAATCCTTGGTTCTTCACTTTAAGTACTGTCTTTGGTGTATTTTGACATGTCCCTGTTTGTCCTCTGAGAGGTCTAGTTACTGAGTGAACCCTTTCCGTCTTTCTTCTGTCCCCTCTGTGTTCTTCCCCATGGGCAGTGCTTAACCAAGGGTCTCAGCTTGAGGATTCAGTTGTTCGTGATGCTGACTTAAGGTTTCGGAAAGAAGCATCACTTGGAGAAGCAGTTGTCTGCCATGAATTTACTCAGCCTTGTAGTGAATCATTAGTGAACCTTCTGGTCAAAGGTCCAGTTATGAAGGATACCAGGATTTCTTGAAAGTTGGGTACCACCAAGTCTTTTTGGCTTCACCGAGCCTTTGGCATGAGCTGAACTTGACTCGATTTAGTTAATACAAGACAGTGGATAATGCTGAACGCTCAGACATAAATCAAGTCTGGGAGTACCTGAGGTCTATCACTCAACCTCAGACCAGGATATTTTCTTGACCTTAGTAGACTTTACAACCATTAGACGTGTAACCTGTTGCTAAAAATGTCAGTGAGGAGGGACAGGTGATGAAATACCTCATGGGCTACTGTTGTGGTGGATACATGACTGCACAGTACTGTTTCAGAACACCTTTTACTTTAAAAATAAGAAAACCCCAAACAAACCCTCAGCCTATTTTCTTTTTGTTTTTTTAAATTGTGAGAACTTTAGTAAGCTTAGGTTGGTCGCAGAAGTAAGAAACCCGCCCCGCAAATCAAACAAAGAAACCAAAACCAAAGAAACCACACCCAGACAAACCCAAACCAACTTTGAAGTGACCTTTTAAAAATAGAAATAATGAAAACAAAGCAAATTCAAATTTTCTATGTTTCCTTCCAGAGCACAGTTCATATACTTAAGATACACCTTTTTTTGCATTATTCAGTTAAGTACATTTTCCTATTAACAAATGCTTTCTTTTCCCTTTAACGCGAACCAACACAGGTATGTCAATTCAGAGCTTATTGGCATCTAACCTAAGTGCAGGGATACTCTGATACTCAAACTGTGGTGTTCATAAACTAAAATTATGCCTCTGGGTCATGCAAAGTTTGACCTAAATAGTTGGTCTTTGAATATGGTTATGTGGGTGCAAAGCTCAGGTGGATTCTTGCTGTTGAATTGGCTAATTGAAGGGAAGCAATGCTCAAGAGCCTGGTGGCAGGACTCAAATAGGATTTACTGCTCGCAACACCACGTATTTCTTTCAGTTCAAATAGTAACAGAGCTGTGGTGAAGGATTCTCTGAGGAGCAGTAACTTGCTGTTATGTCCATTCACTTGAAGTCACTAAATTAATATTAGCTCCAGTTTCCATACTCTCTGCTGCTTAGTTGTGTCTTCTTGTTCCCGCAACGGGTTAAATATTTTTCAAAGGAGAAGGCATGGTCCTCCTTCAAAGGAACTCTTATTCCCAAGGCAGCTGAATGGACAGAGAATAGGGCATATTGTCAGCACGGTTTGTATGCTGGTCTCCCTCCCCCACCCTGTCTCCTTTCTGTTTGTGATGTTTATTCTGTTTAAACTCTTCAATCCAAAAGCTATCTATATGCTGCTCTCTGCCTGCTGCTGGGCACAGAGGGCCCTTGTTTGTAGTGGTGCATGGTTGTTAGTGAGGATGGTCAAAATGTGACAAAACTGGACGGTTGAGGAGGTACCCGATGTCTCAGAATGCCCAGTTACTCCAAACTGCTTCTGCTAGTGAAGGTATCTCCCAGCACATGTGGGCGTTCAGAAGGAGGGACAGAAACCACCCCTGGAGGGACAGCCTCTGTGTGAGAGGGGCTTGGAGGGCTGGCACTGTGCTTTTTGGGCAAAAAGCTAATAAAGAGCTACAGCTGGCACCAGTAAGTACAGCTCCAGGGGAGCATAGAAGCAGTCCCAAAGTGGCCCATGCTGGGGTTAGGCTGCTGGCAGTGGTGTGGAAGCAGAAAGTGGGTGTTACACCAGTATAATGAATGACAGTGTTGTGAACCGGGACGGGGAGTACAGCAGAGTGTACCCATGCAAAATTCCATAGCTTGGGATGAATAATAACCAGTCTCTCTGGCTCTGCCAGTGCTCTGCAGTTGGTGCTAGGCTTAGCTCGGTGTTGGGAACGAAGCAAACATGGGTGTCTCCTGGTCACCGCTGTCGAAAGGGAGTTGTCAGGTCAATGGCTTGTCAAAGAGACTTTCAAAGCCCTGCTGTGGCAATAGAGATTTTAAAAAAAAAAAAAAACTAACTGTATTTTTTTTCCCAGATTTTCTTACTAATCCAAATTTCAACACTTAAAAATACCACGATGCAGAACTAAATATAGTACAACTGGCATTTTTTTGTCTTCTGTGGCGTGTGCAACTTGTCTCTGTAGATGCCCTGCACCCTAAGCCGTGTCATCACTGTGCCTCTGCGTGATCCCATTAATTTCCAGTGACTTTTCTCATCTTGATTTGGTGATGGGGGAGGGAAATCCATAGGTTCTTTGTGGGCATATCCTGGCCCTTCTGAGTCAGGTGGGTCTCCATGTGAAGATTCGATGGGAGTGACTTGCAGGTTCAAAGCTGTTGGCTGTAATCTGCTGGGGAAGAGGTATTGTGGTCTTCTCTGTCTGTAAAGCAGAACATGCACAGGTCCTGGTATGTGCTGGGATCTTTGGGGTACGGTTTAAACTGAACTTAATCTTTGCTAGGCTTTGTGAAATGTGTTGTAACTAAATCCCATGTGGGAGCTAGAAGAGAGCTCTGTGAACATGTGGCTTGAATAGTGTACTGTAAACTGAAAAATTCACACGGATTTGAGTCTCAGAAGTGCAAACGCTCTGAAAGCATCACTGTGAGAGGAGGCAGGAAGACAGGTGGTGTGGTTACTGCTGGTTTTGGACGGCGGGAGAGAGTACGTGGGTTGAATGTTTTAAACCTCACTTGTTCTTTCATCTTTCCATTAGAAATAGGAACAGCATGTCCTAGACCAAACACCTCGGGCCTTGCTTCTGTGTCTGCTTTCTTCTGATAGCGATCTGTGCTGCCACTCAAAGAGCTAAAAACGGAAAGCCTGCCTAAAAGCCAATTTGGAAAAATAGGCTTGATCTCCACAAGATGAAGTACTGTGTCCTGGGGTTGCACATATCGGCAGGGAGAGGATGGAGGCTCTTTTAATGCAATACAGATTAGTAGCTCATTAATGGGACTGTGCACTATTCTTACTGTTTATTGATAATAGTTTTTTGCCTTTCAGCTGCTCATTGGTCTACAGTTTTTAACTTGAGACTCTTGGTTTTTTAGCTGGGAGTGTGCCCTATTGCTACTATACCAGGTTCAAACTGTGGACAGTGATCATATGAAAAAAACCAACCCAAAAGCCCCAAGGTGTGCCCTTCCCTCCTGGTGGGATTACAGTGTTGACAGCCTTCTGAGGCTGCTTCTCTGAAACTGCTTGAAATTAGGGACAGTTGGGCTTTTTCTTAGTTAAAAGGCTACATTTTTCACTGTTTCCTGCTGAAGGCTACTGTTGTCATTACGAAGTCTTGCCAGTAAAGTCCGACTCCTGACACTTTCACCACAACAAATTGAAAGTAGAAACTTGCTCATTAATGCTACAACTTAATGCAGAAAACTGACTTCCATGGAAAGCTTTACCAGGCCCGTAAGAACACTTAGTGTTCTTATTTTAGTGGTGGTTGAAAAGAACAGAAGCCTCACATAGCCCTTCTTCCTGAGAATCAGAGACTACCTCACTCCCTCACTGAAAAGTGAAAAGCTCTTTGCTTAATGGGGCCCCCCAGTGAAAATAGTGTAATTAACACTGATGAGAACCATATGGACTGGAGAACATTGGAACTTGAAGTTCATAAGAGGAAGATTGGATTGATTTAGGCCTGACTGAATTGAATTAAGGGGAAAAAAAAAAAAACCAACCCAAAACTCCACAATAAACAAGAAAGGGATGGATAAATAATAACTTTTTACACAATGCTCTGAAAATTCCGGTTTGTTTTACTTGGTGCATGTTTAAGAATTCTTCCGTGTTATTTGGGAGCCAAACATCAGTGTTGTCATGGTGAACAGGACCCAGAAAGTGAGAAATAGTTTTATTGTCCAAGTCAAAAATAACAGAGAAAACAAAGTTTAAGCGAGGTAAAGTATGATATTTAAACTCATTTCCCTTCCCCCTATCCCCCCTTGTAAGGTCTTGGTAATTAATGTCTGTCTCTGAGGCAGAGACGCACTTTTCCTCGCCAGGAAGACATATGCACTCACATAAACACAGTGGCTTAGAGGAAATGTTTGCTGAATGAGGAGGTTGGAAAATATGTTCTTGAAAGGCTTGGTCAAACTTCTTTAACATGCAGCTGAGGACTGTCTGTAATTGTTAAGATGCAGAGTGGCATTAATTCAAATACAGCAGTTTCCAGCTGTTTCTACCTCATATTGTGCCCAGTTTTGCTGAGGTTAACCTGAAGAGCAGCCCTAGAAGTGGTGTGTGCCCAGTAACTCCATTCCTTGTAAAGGGTCTTGCCATTTTCTGTGCTCTATATGGACTCATAGGAGCTCAGGGAACATGTTCTCCTTGAAATAGGTGGCTGATAATTGTAATAATTTCATATGGTGTAGGCTGGCACTTCATTACTCGTGTGTCATGTCTCATTGTACCTCCTCGTTTCTTCTAGGTGGGCGGTATCCAACAGAGAAATGCTCATGGCACAGAATAGTTCGTTGGAATTTAAACTACACAGATTATATTTTATTAGTTTATTAATGGGTGGAACAGCAAATCAAAGAGAAGCACTTCAGTACGCGAAAAACTTCCAGCCGTTCGCCCTAAATCATCAGAAAGGTGAGTTTTCAGTCACAATAGGGGGATTTAAAGCATTAGGATGTGGCACCTCGTAGTAAAATAAAAATCACATTGCAAACGTGTTTTACTGCATTGTTTTCATTTTGTTAGAGGCTTCTTTTTGTGTTTAACACGTATAACCTGAATCCTTACAATGTGAATGAAGTCCTTTAATTTTTAAAGAGGGCACAAAACTACGTTTTAATATGTCTGTACATTTGCTTAAATTTAAGGGTTTTTGACTCTTTAAATAATATGCAATTACATCTAGAATAGGCCCGCTGCCAGGGTAAAGTGTTAAAAATGCACAGGAATGTTCTTGGAATAGTCATCTGCTATTTTCTGCTGCGTGGGGTAATACAAAGAGCAATGAAACTTCTGAAAAATGGGGACTATGTTAATTAAGCGCACCATCTCAAACCGAATCCAGTAGAGCCTCAGAGTTCTCAGGGTGCTGTGCGTGCCAGCAAGCTTACCAAAGAGAAGACCTGTTTGAAGCAAATCAACGGGCAGCATCCTGTGCTTGTAGAGGGGCAGGTGACCCCACAGCCTGTCCATCGTGGATGGGAGCTCTTGTGGCTGTGGCTGGCTGTTCTGTGACGGCTGTAGTTGTGTTTTGTAGAGGTGAGGATGTTATGGATGTGGTGTATCTGCCTGTTTTCCATTTCATTTGTAGTCTAAAGTAACTACCTGTTCCTGGTCCCTCACAGATATTCAGGTTTTGATGGGCAGCCTGGTGTATCTGCGGCAAGGGATAGAGAACTCTCCCTACGTTCATCTATTAGATGCAAACCAGTGGGCGGACATCTGTGACATCTTTACAAGAGATGCCTGCGCTCTGCTGGGTCTCTCGGTGGAATCACCTCTCAGTGTTAGGTATGCTGCGTTTCACTTGTTTTTCAGACCAGGTACATAGTGTTTTGGTTTCTATTTCTTGCTGAGGACAAAAGAAACGGCTTTTGAGCAGTGATCACATCTAGCTCGTATAGTTAGAATTAGCTCTAACAAGGTTTGCGAAGGTTAGAACTCACAGGTCCCCGTGTGCTGTGCTTTACCCTGTGCCTTTGCAGCTCAGGAGGAAGCATCCCTGGATGGAGCTTGGCTTCCATGGTTTAGACATGAGTGCAAAAGATGAGGATGGCAATCAGCCAGGTATTCCCACAGCAAAGGTGTGAAAGCTGTCCCTGCTGTTTAACTGCAGCAAACCCCAAACTGTGGCCATGATTCTGTCAGCATTTGATCGCCTTGGTTTTTAATCCACACATTACCTCACTTGTCTTCTCCACCGAAGAATACCTAGGAGTTGTGTTGCAGTTTCAGCTGCCAACATTTCCAAATTGTTTGCTGGACCTCATTTGCCAAGAAGAAAGAGGCACTTCCAAGCTCAGCAGCTAATCTGACAAAAGGCAAATCTGTAGGAGGCTGTTGGAAGTCTGAAGACGACCCAACTTAATTTCCTTCTACCTTCTCTGAAGATGAAACAGATTAGCTGCTCTTTAGCCTTGGGATGTCAGTTCCCCTGATAAACTCTCCTGATGTTCTGGTTTTCATTTCAGACATTAAATAGAAAATAAATTGTATATGTCTTTCTGGGTGAGATTTGGTACTTAGCAGGAGCTTTACAACATCTTTTTTGTTTGTTTGTTTTTCTTTTGCTTTTCTTCTCTTTTTTCTTTCTCCTTTCTTCCTGTTTGCATGTTACTGTTACTAGACTTCTGTGCTTAGTTGAGAGCTCTTAAAATGGTCAAGCCTTCTGCTTCCCCTGTTCACACCTCTGTCACAAACAGAAGCACGTTCAGATGAATTGTCTTTCTCCAATAAACATTACAGAGTTTCCGTTTGAGGGTTTTTACAGGTATCTGAAACTTCCATCTCTGTTCTCTTGTTTTCATCTTTTCCCTGTTTCAGTCAAGTTAACAGCAGTCCTGTACATTTTAATTGCTCAGGCATTGACGCTGTAATGCAGTTTTCAGTGCAAATGGCCAAGGGATTTTCAGTGAAGTAGAAAATCCCTGTTATTGATGTTTGGGTTGGGCGCTCGCTTTGTGCCTGGTGTGAAATCAATCGCACTGAAATGTATTTACTGGATAGGTGGTGTCGATACTCCTGTCATAAACAAAACTGTTCTAAACTGGCATGACCTTTGAGTGCTGCAAATCCTGTAGAAATTAAACCAGCTTGAAGTTAAATCCCTGCTGTAAAATATGTTGCTTTCTAGAACACGAGTAGCAGTCACTTTTTGAAGGCTAATTAGTTTCTCCAGTATTTATCTCATCCTGTACAGGCCTGACGGTCTGAGTTACTGTGTGGAGTCAGTGGGAAAGCTCTTTGTTTTCCTGACAAGGTCATGGCTCAGGGTTTGGAAGGACTACAGGACACCATTTGAATTTACTATTTACTTGAGCTGTGATACTCTTAAAGGGCTCTCCCAGAGATGTTTTCACACAGAGCCATTAAAGCAGTAATTCTCTCATTTCTACAAATACTATTTGTCTAAATCTTCCACAGGAATAACATGAGTTACACTCAGGGCTGAAATAACCAAAAAGCAAAGCGTAGAGATTAAAATGGCCAGTCGGATGTGAGGGATATAATTTTTTTTTTTTAGCTTGGGCAAGAGATACATAGGTTTCAGGCACATCTCTCCCAAGTAAACCAGGCAAAGTGCTCCTGCAGAAACATAAAAACAAGTATCTGGAGGGGCAGAGTGAGGAGGAAGGTTGTGACTTCTGAAGACAATAAAACTTGCACAAAGAGTAAAATAACCTGCCAAAGAAACAGAGCAGGGCTGATAGCAAGATCAAATCCTGTTTCTCTTGCTGCTGATTTCCAGGCCTGTAGTACTGTCATCAGACTTAAATCCATCCAAACATCCGTTAATCTGTGGAAACTCAGTGTTTTGTAACGTAGTGCAATATTTCAAACTGATGTGGTAAGTTCTGGCAGCGGGTAACTCCCAGAGCAGGCTGAGCTGTGAGGACACTGACTTGGTTCAGTTGTGTACTGCCATTCTTGTCACTGGCTGCGCTCTCCTTCCTTCACTTGCCTTCCTATGCCTTTTCTACATTTGTTTTCTTGATTTAATGTAAGATGGAATGACATGGTTCTTCACGTGGTAATTACGTAAATTACATAGTAATTACATGTAATTAAAGGGTTGTGGGTTGTGTGTACGCGTGGGTTACATGGAAGCTCTTAGGCTGCATGTGCTCTTCCATAGCTGAGAGCAGCCACCTATGTAAGCTAATGTGACGCCTTCCTCCTGTACAGCTCAAAATCAAAGCAGGTGGTATAGAAAATTGATTTGTTGTAAGACTCAGAGCAAGGCTTAGCTGGTGTTTTCAGTCCTAGCCCTAGCCCAGGATGCAGGGTTTCTGATAACCTGCCCCAAAACTCATTTGTCATACTCGAAGAGAGGTTAGATGTACAGACCAGAACTGAATAAAGTAGTACAGCACTCTTGTGTCCCAGTTAACCTTTAAAGCAGAAACATGAAAAACGCTGGTTTCCTTACAGGCACCAGTTACGGTCCGTTAACATTTCCTTTTTCTGCAGTTTTTCGGCAGGTTGTGTAGCATTACCAGCTCTAATTAATATCAAGGCAGTTATTGAACAACGGCAGTGCACGGGTGTTTGGAACCAGAAGGATGAACTACCGGTGAGTTGATGCTGAGCTGTCCCAGGGCACGTTTCTGATGGCAAATGCTGTTTCCAGGTTTCTTTTGTGCTGAAGGTTAAGAGATGTTATCTGTGCCCACCACCTCCAGCAGCCCTGGGGCTTGAAGCTTCCTGCTGTGCAGGGACCTGGGGGTCTCTGTCCCAGGCTGAGGGACATGGCTGCTGCTTTCCCATCCGTAGGTTCAGCCAGTAGCGAGGCTGAGCGTGAATCGCAGACACCCTCTCATGCGCACACACAAAGGACACTGATACGACTGGCTACGCAGGCTGCCGCAGGCAAGGCACCGCCTTCAGCAGCACCCACGTACAGGACTTGCCTAAAGCATACGCATAGACAGCCAAGATCCCTTCCTCGTCCTTGGCTAGTGAAGATTGAAATTCACTGGGGAAAGCACACACACACCACTCTAGATTCACAAGCAAATGCGTGTTCAGGTCCCTCAGATACAGTCATGGCCCTTCTGGCCCCTTTTGTAGCCCTTTCTGGCCATTCCACCCCAGTCCCCTTCCCCTGCACATTCCTCGTGCAGTTTGTGTAGCTCTACTGACCCCTCTCCTCTGAGACCCTGAGGTTTGCATTCTTACCTGTTGCAAAGTCCAGGTTTGGTTGCAGTTTCCTCATGACTGATCAGTTAGTGTGACTGACAAGGTTGTTTCTTGTTACTGTCTCCATGTTTGTCTGTCAGGTTTGTATCTCTCGGTTTTGTTTGTTGCCTCCCCTTCACTTGGTAGCCCCTTTCGCATGGAAAAGGTCTTTGATCTTAACAGAAGAGGTGCTCTCACCTTCCCCTTAGCCTGACACTGGATGTATGAGATGTTTCTATATAACTGGACAAGAAATATATCCCACTGAGAAACATTAACTTTCTCAGCTAGGCTGGGGCTCTGCCCACAGGGTGCTTTGCACTGACTCTTTGTCAGGCAGATAGATGGAAGAATTAGTGCTACATCTGGGGACACGGGAATTGGGAGCCGGTGCGTTATGCTTCCAGCGCAACTCATTTATATCAGCTGAAATGAAGTTCAGTTGTCGTGAAACCCCAGTTTCCCTTTATAGCCCTTAGCAGGTGTGTGCAGCTCTCCAGTGGCCTGCTCCTGATTTGGAAAGAAAACCTATTTAGTGCAAAGTGGGCATGACCTGAGTTAGCATCTTCGAGTGTAGCTGGAAGAGATTCATTTGCAGTGAAAGTACATCTGGTGAGCTGTGTTTTCTGTAACACTGAGAGTGTGACAGATTCACACCCTGCCGTCCCAACAGGAATGATTAGCTGTCAGATGCAGATCGGATAGGTCAGTTAATACATGTATGCCTGCTTGCATTTTCTAAACCGAAGGTCTCCACCATGTGCCGCGAAGGCAGTGTGGGGATGGGAAGCCTTATTTTCATTGTGCAAAGACAGAGATTAAGAGTGCGGAAAGGTTATATTGTCAGATTTTGTTGAAGGTTAAACCTGTCAGAGCAGGATTGGTCAGAGCCAGGAGCTTCAGGTACAGAAGCTGTGATTTCTGCAATTCTCAGCAGATTCCTGAGGTCACAGACCTGTTCTTTGCTGTGGGATGTCCCTTTCTGACATCACTTCATCCTGATGGCAAGACTTGTGCTGTACCCGTGTCTGCTCTGTTGGTACCGGACACAAACGATTCTGATACACTTCGTTATGGACATGACATGTGGGTGTTGGGAGGGTCTTTGAAGAAGCTGTGGAACATTAACATAACCAATCCAAGGGGGTTTTATCTTTCTTTTTCTTCCCCCCTCCCCCTTAAGTGAGATCTGTCATCTAAACCACTTTGGAAATCACTGGCTGGGAAATAGAGGATGTCTTGTTGGGTCATCAGCTCAGTTTTCCTGCCAAGGCATAAATCTGCACTAAAATAATCCACTTGTCCCTTGGCAGAATACTCTGCT
Organism: Bucorvus abyssinicus; assembly: GCA_009769605.1. Classification (NCBI taxonomy): domain Eukaryota; kingdom Metazoa; phylum Chordata; class Aves; order Bucerotiformes; family Bucorvidae; genus Bucorvus; species Bucorvus abyssinicus. Next base: position 2,680,044 of record CM020026.1, on the reverse strand, counting down.
TTGTTGGGGATGGGGCGAAGCAACAGAAATCACTATTTTAAGATCACAATTTAGTATTTTTGGCTGTGAAATTGTCAGGCACCCACACAATGGATTTTGCCGCCTTCACATCTGAATTGTGAAATCCCTAAAGTAAGGGATAATTGTCTGGACGTGTCGTTTCCCAAGATAATTTGTTAACATTCATTTCTTTCACAGATTGAAGTGGACCTCGGTAAAAAGTGCTGGTATCATTCGATATTTGCCTGTCCCATTCTTCGTCAGCAAACAACAGATAATAATCCACCTATGAAACTAGTCTGTGGTCATATTATATCAAGAGATGCTTTGAATAAAATGTTTAATGGCAGCAAGTAAGTACCGTTCTTTTATTTCAAGCAACATACAGATGAGGACAAATCTTGAACTAGAATACAGTGTTTTGGGAAAATGGAGTTCATAATTGGTGGAAGCTTGTTGATTTTAGAGAATGACTTAAAAGCCAGATAAGCTGGGTTGATGTGCTGGAGAAAAGCGTTAATAAACCCTCTGATGTTGTAGAAAGTGAGATTACATGAAGGCATGCAATGAGCAGAGTAATTTCCCAAGCTCTAAGTTCCATTGTGTTGTCTTAAATTTGGAATGGAGGCTTTTACACTCACAATTTTTTGTTGTGAGCACAGTTAGTAATACATGGAACAGCCCTTAAAAAGAAAATTAAACCTCTGGGCAAATATGGCTTAGTGGTTGAGCAGGTCGTGGAATTACCACTGTGGAAATACTCCTTCCTAGCTATCAGTGGGGTGCCTACAGGCTTTTGGGAAGGAGAAAATGGAAAGAGAGAGAGCGAGCTCTACGGGTTTCCTTGAGGAAGAGCCAGTGGTAATTTGGCTTGAATAGATGCAGCTGCCGTGGAGGCTGTCAGCTGCATTTAGAGCCCTAAGTTGTGCTGCAAAATAAGTGATGCTATGAATGAAAATGTCGAGTGCTGTTTGCATTCTTCGCCCTGTGAGCAGAGCCTGAAGGTCTGCCTTCATGGGGGACTTCAGCCGGTTTAAGCCGCTAAACTTGCTGCTACGTGATTTCTGGCCTCGATCACTCATTGCTGATGCTTCCATTGATCAGCTGTAGTGACAGCACAGCTCTGGCAGCATTAACTCCGAGGGAGTGAAAGGGCCAGGCTGAGAGATGGGGGAAAATGGGCTGATGCTACAAGAAATACTGTAAGCAGGTGGAATTGTATCAGTGGAGCCCTCAGCAGGGAGGCCAGGCTGACCTCTTTGGTCGTAGCCTGCAGGAGCTGACCGAAGTGGGGTGTGAAATCCCAGCGTTTTGGGAACCAGGGAGTGGAACGCACTGGTGCTGAGGAAGTCAGTGAGAGCTATCGGCCTGTTTAAAGTGACTAAAGTACAGCTAATCCAGAAGTAGAAATCATGCATTAATCATGAAGAGCAGTTCCTTGGTATTTAATCATTCAGGGGTGTGTGGGTGAAAGGTGAGAAAGAATATAATTAGAAGAAAATGGGTGATAAGGTATCAGTCAGCTAAAGGTGACTTTTAATGGAGCCAGGTAAAGCCTTAGGGCTTAAGAGTGCATTTGTTCTGTGCTACAGGGGGGAAAAGAAGGACTGTCACTGCGGACTGGACACCTCTAATGCTCAGTCATCGCCCATTGCCGCAGCTCTAACACGTTGTCTTTGTCCCCAGATTAAAATGCCCTTATTGTCCGATGGAACAGAGCCCTGGAGATGCCAAACAGATATTTTTCTGAAGAAAATTTTCATTATGCAGTTTGTAAGTGACACTCTGGATTTCAGGTGCATTTCAGGAGAATTAAACCACGCTCGTTGGGATTTACGCAGCAGACTGAGGACTCCTGTGTTTGTATAAGCTAACGCTACGGAAACTTTGCCAACACTTAGTCTATACATACCGAGTGGAAATGCTACAGAAATATTATTACCATAGGGCTTTACTATACTCTTGGTCTCCATACCTGATCAAGTTACTACACCAGCAGTTGTCATTCAATGCAGGTTTTTGTACTTAATTATATGGTGACTTTTTACTTTTTAAAAGCAGAAGTTGATCACCCCCATTTGTTTAATATCCTTCCTGCTATTATTCTATCATTCTATTGATAACTGTCACCTTAGAGAACGTTTGTGGACAAAGTTTTATTTCCTGTATCATGTACATAATTAAAGGTAAATACTTCAGAAAAGCAAAAGTTTGATAAACTGAATAGTGGTTATAAAACTAATCTGTATTTTTGTTGCTGAAAAAGCTGTGATATATTCTGAGTTTTTCTTTCAAACATTTTTTCAACTTTTACATAGAATTCAAAGTAAATGTGCATATATATAAAGTATATAAAATATATAGCCCCAAGGGGCTACCTGCTAAAATCCATCACTAATTTATAAGGGTGATGTTTGGCTAAATTACTACCGGAGCAGCGAGGGAAGAGGAAATCCTCTTCCTTTGGTTTCACCATCGAGAAGTGTTTGTGTAAGAGAACATTCAATAAATCCTGGAGTGGAAATGCTTTTAGTGGATGACATTTGCTCTCTGGCCTTTGTAGTCATGTTCTTTGAACTTTGTATTCAGGATTAGGCTGTAAGTGTCATGTTGCTGTATAGTTTAATAGTCATTATAGTGTGATATTTATAAACAGTTATCAAAACCAAATAAATTGTAGAAGTATTCATTGTTAAATGGGGGGAAAAGCATGTTCTGATGCAATCTACTGATCACGACTCTGCACTTGGCAGAACCGGGCCCTACATCGTATATTAGGAGGTAGCAACTTTTCTGTAGCTTGAGAACACTTTGCTTCTAGCCTTGTTTTTGTAGTAGACTATTACTGCCATTGCCACTTTTTCTGCTCAATTTGTCATGTTGTCGACTAGGTAAATTTGTACTCAAAGGAGATGTAGACCATGGCAGTTAACCCTTTTCTAGTGTGCATATCTTTGTATTTATTGCACTGTCCTATAGTAGGGCAAGCAGCCATAAGGCATGCAAAGCTACATGTAAAATTCTATTTCTGTATTGTGTAGTTACAAAGAAAGCCCCAGCGTTCTGGTCGAGTGCTGACACACTGGTTGAATGCACTAGCACAATGCACTACAGAGAAGACCGCCTGTGAGAAACCTACACCTTTTGACCTTGTGTGTCACCTGACTCGAGAGACTGAGCTGGACTCTATCGGATCAGTGTCAATGGACGTCCCTAAAGAGACATTCAGAGGAGCAAGTCAAGGCTCACAGATTTTAGACTTTCAATGTGTTTGATACGTGTGAAAAATACAGGTGTGTGATTTTTCTGCAAACCTTCAGTTGTATTCACACTGAGTTCAAAAAACCGAGTTACCGAGTGGTAAAACCAACAATAAACGGGTGAGGATGTTATTTTCCATGTAGGTTTCCTAGTCTTGCTGAAGTTGCTTTTAATCATTTCTGTTGAGTGGAATTGCTTATCGCTTTGGATCTAGATGAAAGGGCCTATAAAGTATTTAAAAAACAAACAAACCAACCAACCCAGTAATAGCTGCCCCCCCTTGAAGTGTAAGTGCTGCACCGCTCTTACACTGCTGGGATTTTGGAATCGCTGTGAGCACTGGGTAGTGTTAACAGTCCCTCTAACGCAATTGCTTGGGGCACAAGAATGGCACTTTTACGACGTGACAATAGGGTACGAATTCACCTTGCATGTCGGAAGGCTGTTAACAGAGAGCGGTCCTGTTTTCACTTCTCAACAGTGCCTGTTACGGATCCATGGCTAATTCAAACCCTCAGCTGTTTGCTCCAGACAATTGCCGTTCTTTTCTGGCTGGCTGTATGCTTACTGAAAAATAATTGCTTGCAGTTTGGCAGCTCCACCAACAGATGATGCTCGCAGTTTAACGTGGAACGCTTACGTGCTTACAGTAACGGGGTCTTGTGCTGGGCGGTTATGAAACACAGCTTGGTTGTTACCGCTATCCCGTGTGCCCCTTGAGGTGATGCAAGTTGTCTCCTACTACTGCTTCTCCTACGCCTCTGGTAACTAGAGGAGGTGCTCGCACAGGAAAGAGTGAATAATACTCGGAGGTTTTCATACTCAAAATGTAGCTGGCACCCGATGTGCATCCATTTTCTCTAACAGGGTTTGAGAATATCCATGGGGAAAAGAGCATTTGATTTTAAAGCTACAGCGGTGTCTGGGGTCTCTGCTACGCTTTTGGACCAGATTGTGAAGCCTTTAACTAGTCCTTTTGTGCAGCAGGCTGCTGCGTAATGAGACTAAAGAAGCCCAGTCCGCTAACAGCCGTATCGAGATCTCTGTGTCGCTCCTGTGCGCTGTGCTGGGCTTGCAGCTGGTGCTCCCACCTCCTTTGAAAAACGTGCCAGAGCAGCAGCTCTGCAGCAACAAGCGCACCAGCTCGAGATGATTTTTTTTGACCTTGCTTAATATAAAAGGTTTTGCTTATAGGTGCTCCAGAATCAGTGGATGGTTACAGATATGATTCTCGTAGCAGTGGCTTGTGAGTAGTGTTGTTTCTGTGTCTATCAACAGAGGTATTAACTCTATTAATAGAGTCTGAGCTTTAGTAAGCGTCTTGAACAGGAAATCTGTTGTGATATGGTTCTGTGGGGTTTCAAGTCTGAGTTGTGGTGTAGAACATAATCAAACCTTAAAAACAAGTAGTAGGAAATGAAAATAGTGCATAGGCTTTTTGATCTCAGAAGGTATCGAGAGGTACTGTAGTACCATGACTGTCACGGACACAAAGCTCATGCCCTCACCTCCCGTTGGTACTGTTGATGATCGGCTGCGCTGTGAAGTGTTTCTGAATTAAGGAACATCTTTTCCAGCAGCATGCAAGTCGGCATGGCTGAATAACCGATCTTCCCTCCTAAAAATCAGCGTTTCTCCACTGAAATGCTGTGCTGGTGTCAGGCTTCTGCCTGGAAGTGGGGTTAATGACCGTGTGTGGAAGCTGCAGCGAAAGCTGTGTGTTACAAGTAATGAGCTTCTGATCCCTGGTAACTCAGACCTGCCTCCATCCCATCGCTTTCATTCTTTCTTCTTAACGATTTACAGGACGGCTGCTGTGAAAATTTAAGGTTGAAGTTGTTTATGGCTATTCAGATGCAACCCATCAGGTGTAACACAGCGAGTTTGGGTTAGATTTTCCATGCAAGGTTGGTTTGTCTGCCGCGAGGTTCTGTTTTCCTTTCTGCATTTATCGCTGCAGAGGTTGATTTGTCTCTAGGATGAAAAAAATCCGTGCTCCTTAATCCATCCCAGCTCTTGCACTGGTTTTTTTTTTTTGGATGGGAGACTGCGGCGTACAGAAAGGTGCTTTGAGAACAAGAAAAAATAATTTGAGAGAGTGGCAGCGGTGGTCTGTAGTGAGTAAAGCTGTAATGTAGCGATACATTACTACTCTGCATTTAATTCAAGCCCTAATATATATAAAGGAAGAGTGGTTTGCAAAAATGTGTATGTGTGAGAGAAGAGTGACTTAATATTCCTTTACGAGTTGACGTTTGCATTAAATTAGCAACCGTGCAGGGGAGCGGGGAAGCTGGAGTGGTTTACAGCCTGCTGTAAGCTCGCGCTGCATCCTGCTGGCCCTGCGTGCAGGAGCTGCTCTTCTCAGATCACACCGATCGGAGCAGCTTTTACAGGACAGCTCAGAAATGCAAAAGCCCCAGCAGTGTTGTCCGCTTCCTGTCCCGCTTCAGAACTACGAATTTTTCACATTGTAGAAGGTTATTTGGAACGTAGCCAAAGAGCACAGTTCCAGTGCAGACTGGAACAGGCTCAGTGCTGAAGCTGGTGGGTGTCATGACCTGGACTGGAGTGAGCAAAGCTTACCCGACTTCAGCCTTGGAAGCCTTTTCCCCTGCATTTCCTCTGCCTCGTGTTTATTTCCAGGCTTGGTGACACCACTGTTGGCTTTTTCCTTCTTACTAAGTGTCAAGTTACTGCTGTGGGTTTTCCTTTACTTTGGCTGAAGAACAAAGGGATGGGGAAGGTGCAAATAGTGTTTCAGTTCGTCTTAAGCACCATCCACAAGACATTTGCACGTGGGGAGAGGAACTAAGTATATAAACACAGCTATTTTGTCTGACACTTTTTTCCCCCCCTCAGAACTGAGAGTAAATTCCAGTGTTTTCCAAGGTTTCTGAATTTTTTCTCCATGTTTCCAGGAACATGGAGCACACGCAGATGTGAGAGGTCGCCCATGACAAAAATTGTACCTATTCAATTGATCCAGCACAGCTCAGGACAGGGATCCAGTGATGGATTGGTCATGCATGTCAAATAGATTTGGTGTCAGATGAATCAGAAGGTGAAACCTCATTCCAGGAAGGTCAGATTTCACTGTCTACTAACTGTTCTTCCAGATATTTCTGCAATTCTTGGTTCTGCAGGGTGGCTCCCAAGCACTTGCCCAGCATTAGTCTGAAGAGTCTGGGCTGAGCTTCGGTGCCTCCACTGTGACAGGTCATCTGTCAAATACAGGCTTGGACAGACAAAGTGACTTTAACTGACCAGTCCAGTTCCAGGCTCTCCTGGGGCCACCCTGACTGCATCGTTTATTTGAAGCTTATGTGACTTACCAAACCCCTTTGTCACTCAAAATATTTCAGAGTAAGGGAAGCAGGATGGGTAGAAGCAGATGTCTAAGAAAGGCAATGGTTTTTGGATGCTGGGTGTTGTGGGGACATCTGATGACCCCCTCAGCTTCCCGGGGTTTGCAGTGACCATCCTGTACCCTTTTTCCTTTGTTAGTTGAGGTTATGCTTAAATTGTAAATGCACTCTCTCCACATGAAGTATTAACTTCATTAGGTTGTTTGCCTTTAGCCCATCAGCTTCTGAGGGTTTTGAGCTACTCCCCTATTTGTTTTGAGCAACTTCACACAGAGGTAACCATCAGCCTCTGAATAAATTTATTCCTTCCACTTCTCTTTGAAAGTCATTCCATAGCTCAGACTCTTGTTTACTTCTTACCAACCGGTAACAGCTCCCAGCCTTCGCCCCTGCGCCCAGTGCAGTCGTCTCACCAGGTAACCTAGAGCCTCCTCCACACGCTGTTAGCCAAGAGCGGTGGGATCTGTAGGGCCTGTCCAACGACAGCCTCGAGCTGCTGCTCTAGACCCCAGCTCAGCCGGTCCTCCTCCTTTTTTATAGTGCAAGCAGCAGTCCAGGCTCCTTGCCCAGACATTGCTGCTCAGCCACAAACTCGGCTTGCTCTGAACTTGCTTGATTCGCTAGAGGCATCTACGCGCCTTCTTGCTTGACGCTGTGTTAGTCGCTCACCCCTGCGGCAGAGCTGGAGCTGCCCTCGGCTCCTTCCCTTCTTGCTGCTGCGCTGGTATTTGCATCTGGTTATTAAGGTTTTGGTGCAGACCGGATGGTTCTGTGATTATAGCCCGTAAGAAGCCACGTTCTCATAGCTCACAGCTGGGATGACGCTGTCCCGAAACTGGCAGGCAGCAGAATTTGTAATGTGTCTGTTAACTGGGCTTTTCTTGATGTGAAACGTACCTTCTAAGGGTACAGCAGTGTTGCCATCAAAGTCCTTTCTTGGCAGTGCTCAGACTGCTGGGACCTTGCTACGCTCATGATTTGTGAACAAAGTCTCGGAGTACCTTCAGAGATGAGGTTTCCTCTTTGGTTTCTTTAAAGCTTTTGGAACCAGAGCTTGCACCGATAGGTACTAGTTGCCGCAGGCAGTTGAGTGACGGTCAGTATTGATCTGGGTGTGTGATCCCTGGCTGCACGCTGGCTCCTGAGGGTTGTGCTGAGCAGGACGTACCCCGGGGCCCTCATGGGCTGTGGCCCGCAGAGCGCTGGGTGGAGGTTCAGCACGAATCCCACACAATCACAGAATCACCTGGTTGGGAGAGACCTTTAAGATCACCGAGTCCAACCGTTCCCCCTGCACTGCCAGGGTCCCTAAACCATGTCCCTCAGCACCACATCCACACGGCTGTTAAACCCCTCCAGGGATGGGGACTCTGCCACCTCCCTGGGCACCCTGTTCCAATGCTGCACAAGCCTCTCTGTGAAGAAGTTCTTCCTGATATCTCACCTAGATCTCCCCTGGTGCAACTTAAGGCCATTTCCTCCCGTCCTGTCATTCACAACATGGGAGAAGAGACCGACCCCTGTAGAAGGAGGCAGGAGGCACCCCAAAGCCTCCTGACTTAGACATGGGGGTGAAGAGATCACTGGCGTTCTGTGATTCCGCACTAGAGGTCAAAAATGGGCGGCCCCCACCGTGCAGTGGGTTTGGTGCTGTGTTCAGAGGGTGATGACCGCTGCCGGGGCTGTGATGTTGTGTCTAGGTGCTGATGTCCTGGGCAGGTGAAGACTACTGAAAGACACCAACCCCAAACCCAACCATACGCTGCTTCCAGTTCTCCACCACCTTCCTGCGCGGTGTCGGGGGGTTTGGCTGCACGGGTCTCGCTGCAGGGCGGGGGTCTGGGTGCGGCGCTGCGCAGTGGAGCAGCGCCCTTGGCATCAGCAGCTGGCAGTGCCCCAGGGCAGGAATTTTACACGGCCCGGGGTGCGGTTCTGCTCTCCTTACCCTGCGCGAGGATTCCACGGGGTTTCTGCAGTGAGGAACTCGCTGTGTACGTGTTCATCTCACTGAAATGCTTTTTGATGGTAAATGCCCCTGCCCTGCTCGTCGCTGCAGGATGGACCTCTGCAGCTCTCCCAGCAGCAGAACTAGCGATAAACGCTGAACCTGTGGATCAGGAAACGATGAGGACATTTGACCGAAGAGCAGAGCGTACCGGGAGAGAAATGCAGGAATCCGCCTCCGCCAGGTCTTCTGGGCAACGTTTAGCGCTCGGTGTTTAACATCGGTGTGTGTCACACGCCACGTGCAAGTGCTGTGCTGGAGAAAATGCGTTTTCAGGGAAGCGCTTCCCATGCAAAGTGTGTGGCCTTGTGCGGGGAAAGACCAGCAGCTGCTGCAGCCGGGTCATTCGTTTCACCTTCCTTCTGCAGAAGGGTTGAAAAGAGCTGGAGTGGGAGGGGAGGGTGATGTGGAAGCGTGGAGACACGCTGCTGAAAGAGGGTTTAGGTTTGGGGGTTAGTACCGGCTCAGGAGGAGCGTTGCCTGACCCCTCGGGGTGGCAGGAACGTGGCATGATGTAGACCAAGGCTCTAGTGGACTGTGGAGACCCGGGACAAAACGGCTGAGAGCAGCGAGGAGGAGCTGTAGGGACCGGTGAGGTGGTTCCTACCTCTTGTAAACTGTCCTGCAGAAACGCTTTGGGGCTTAAGGCTTTGTAAGTGAAAACCTTTAGCTCAAACTGAGTCCACCAGCGACTCCGGGACAAGCGGATAATGGAACTGGTGCTCAGGAGGGAGAGAAAAGGTACGAGGTTTCCATCTGCATGGTTAGAGCTGGCTGCCGGCTGAGATCAGACCGATGTAACGTGTTGAGTTGGGGCGAAAGGTGGGACCCGCTCTGCCTCGAGACGGGTCGGTGAGTAGCTCTGCTCCACGTTGTTGCCAAAACGCAGCTGCCCGTTGGTGAGGAGGCTGCCTGCGCTGGGGCAGGGTCTGGCCCTGCAGGTGCGGGGAGACCCTCGCTTCCCCCCAGCTCAGCACCGGGGCTCGGAACGAGGTCGCCTGTGAGAGCCTGAACGTGTCTTGGGGCTTCTTAGTGTCCGGGAACTCGTGGACGTGGCACCGTTAAGGCTCTTCTGTTGATGTTTTATTTGCAGCGTGTGTAGGTACATGTCGTCGTCATTCAGGATCTGCCAGCCGTTGTTCAGACACACTCATCTAGTCCCTAATTATTTCTTTATTAAGTATTTAAAAAACCTCTTTGCAACAACTTTGTTTCTCTCTGGATTTCTCTCCTTCCCAGCTTTTTTTTTTTTGCAGAGGAGGGACTAGCAAATAGTTTCTTTCAGTCTTTTTTTTCCCCCGGGTTTTTTATCAGCCCCTGGGCAAGAATATCTGAGCGCCTCCAGAGTCGTCTTTATCTCGCCCTCCTCCACAGCACCTCCCTGGGATGGGGGAGTGTTACGGGGCCCATCTTGCAAGTCCCTGGGAAGACACTTCCCGATAATTTTAGGCTGCTGTAAGCTGTAGCTGAACCCTGGCACCCTAAAGGGCAGGCTGGAATATAAATCACAGGCTTTTCCCTCACCCAAGACTTCCTCACACCCCCGTTTATTGTCTCCACAAAGGAGTTTAGCTTTTCTGAGGCTGGGAACTGAAGAAAGAAAGAAAGAAACATCACTGAGTCTGACCACAAACTTTATTTTTCTCTCAGTTCTTGGTTTGCGACTGCAGTAAGGAAATATTTACATCAAATACAGAGCCGAGAAACCAGAGCTCGGGGTAGTCAATCCACACGTCCCAGGTCCGTATGCTAAAAGTCCTGCTTAACCAAAGCAAGTGACAAAGCCTTTTTTTCTACCACTCATTTCTTCCAGAAAGAGAGAAGACCCCACCCTCCTGGGTAAAGGCAAAGCTCCTGCTGCACTCGGTGGGAGTGGGGTGAGCAGCAGCACAAGGGCGGCAAGAGGAAAGTGGTAGATCTTAGCGCCCAGCACTGTGAAAACCTACAAAATAAGGCCCTTTAATCCATATTTACCTTCTCGGTGCAGCCTCGTGTTTCCTTAGATGAAACAGTCAGACTCCCAGGAGAAACGTGGCACCAGGAGAAGAGGCTGTGTTGAGCGGGGGCATTTGGTTCCAAGGGATTTTGTAGCAGATTCAAATTTTGGCTGCATTTTAGAAAGAACTATCACACCCCCTCGAGCGAAGTTCCAGCTCGTATCCTTGTTTCTCACCAGCTGACCCCTGACACGTGTCAGCGTTGGGATCGACCACTTTCTTTTGCCTGAAGCGCGGAGCTCCGTCACTGGGAACAGAGATGGCATTTGGCCTCGGGAATTAATTTGAAATCGTCAGGTTTTGGGAGGAGCTGTGCTTGGGTGTGCAGTCCACGGAAAAGGTGCCTGCTTGCTGTCCGTGTCTCCGCTCCACCTGGTCTCTTCCGATTTGTCGGGGTATGAGAAGTGGGGGCATTAGAGAGAACGCAGGGGATGGTCCTATGCGGTGACAGCGCCCAAAGACGATCCAGAAGGTGCTTATACGTGTCGGGTTGGCATGCCGGGTTTCCCATTGGGCTTCCCATTCGCAGGTCTGGAGAGAGAAGAGGGTTTGATTTACTTTGATGTGACGGGAACCAGAAGGCAATTACTGGGTGGCTGCTGCTGGGCTCGTTTAGCCTGTCTGCAGCCAGGGACCTGCCAGAGCAGGCTGCAAAGTGTTCCCAAATCCTCCTTGTGCTGCTGAAGGACCCGCCAGTGTTTCAACCAGGGACAACCAGCAGAAGGACTTTCTTAAGCTTCAATTAAAAAAAAAAAGGGGGACACACACACACGCACTCTTTATGATTTACCTCTGACTTCTGCACACTCCTGCCCTCTCATCAAGCCTCTCTCCACGCTCAGAAACGAAGGAAGGACGAGGAGCTCAGGGATTTTTTGGAGCTGGGAAAGCTGTTATCAATTCATAGGGACTTTTTTGTGCTGCAAACCAGATCCCTGCAGAGAGGTGTAAAAGGAGGCTCTCGAGACAGCCAGCCTGCTCCCAAAATCATAGGAATCACTGGGCTCCAGCAAGTCACGGTTTTATGGTGATTTAGTGACTCGCAGATTTGGCACCTGTTTGCACTGAAGATTAATTTGTGGTGGAAAACAAATCCTTCGGCTGCCAGCAAGAATCCCAGGCCAACTCCTGAGGTCTCTGTTCGAGTGATTGCGCTATGAACTTCCACAGAACTTCATTCCAGTAAGCAGAAGTGCCCAGAGCAGCAGGGATTTCCTCTCTAAACAAAAGCTTCAATGTGCTACAATTGCTAGAACTAGGGCTGCCGAAGGAAAGCTGTCCTTGATGAGGTGGTTTCCCCGAGGCACTGGTAACCCAACCGGGGCGTCCGTGCAAAATTGAAGAGCTCTGCGGTGTGTTTTTCCCCTGAGGGACACAACAGGGCTGGCAGCAAGGGTTGAGATAAGCGGGGAAGGCAACACTGTCCTGACCAGGCTGCTAGAAGAGCTCTTCGTTATCATGAGCCCTGGGAAAGGCGGGCGAGGAGCAAGAGAGCGCGGATATAATAAACATCCATCGTAAAAAGGACAGGCATTTTCAGACAGGTAAAAGAAAATGCAGGTCTGGGGGTGCAGCTGTATTCTGGTATAGGTGGCCAGAGATTGCACCCAAAGGAGAAGTCGCTCAGCGCCTCAGCCCCAAAGTCACGCAGCGCCTCAGCCCTTAAAAACTAGAGTTATCCAGGCAGTGAGTATCGGATACCAGAATATTCCAGCAGGGTCTTCCTGGCGACTGACGGTGGTGGGTGGGTTGGGGAGGCAGGAGGGAAAGCGTGACAAAGGGGATTCCTGGCTGCCCTAGGAAACAGGTCAGCTCTAAAGCTCTACCTCTCCCCACTGCTGTTCCCCAGGAAAGTCATCCGAGGCTGCACGAGCCTCTCCGCTGCTGTCACTTGGTGCCCGTTGGGGAGCTAGAGGCGGGAAGCCGGGCTGTGTTGGTCCAGGATTGGGTAGGGGGGATTTGGGTTGCAAGAACTCGCACCCAGTCCACGAGCACAGCCTGAAGGTCCAGTGGCGAGACCACCTGAACATGGGGAGGGGAAGGGGCGAGACGCGGTCACCCCCGGCTCCAGCTGGAGCAGCGCGCTGGAAGCACACGTTAGTTATAAGCACGGGGTGACGTGCAAGGTCTGCAGGCTGCCGCAAGCCCCTCCTCTCTTTCTGTGGAGTATCTCCTGCAGGGCCAGTGCGCAGGGATTTGAGTTACTTAATATGGAGAAAACAAACGCAGGAGAAGAGCATCCTCTCTCTTTTCTGGCCTTAATTCATCACACGGTCCCCTCCCACCCACCAGATATCGGATGAAGAATTTTTATGTCGCTTTTTGGCACCTGCCGGCTTTATCGCCGGAGGCTGAGATGCTGCCGAGTTTAAGAGAAACACATCAACCCCTGTCACTCGCTCACCTTTTACATCTGCATCTTCGTCTTCTGGTTCCTGAAATAAAGAAGAAAACGTTTCAGTTCGAAGACACCGAGCCCCAGCTCAGCACAGAAGCGCTGCAGGGAGGTGGGGCTGGCGTTCCCCAGACTAACGACAGAAAAACCACGCTTATTTTTGAGGAGAGCCGGCCGAGGGAGCGGTGCCACAGCTCATTCGCCCCGCCGTCCCTGTTAAGCCTGTTCATGGATTAAATTTTCACGCGAGTAGCAGTAGCGGGGCCAGCCGGGGAGCACCGATGGTGAAGGGTGCATGTTGCTGTCTCGGTGACTTTGGCACGTTGCTGAAAATCCACCAGCAGCAGCTGACTTCTGCAGCAGGTGAGGGGCAGCGATGATGCAACCAAGTTGAATTTTAGCATCTATGCCGTCGCTTTGGGATGTATTCGGCAAAACACAGTGTCCAGCCATGAAAATCTGCCCTCGAGGGCTCATGCTGCCCGATGCAGAAATGAATTGCAGCTAACGGCTTCCCACTGATAATTCACAGCAGCCTCGAGGGACAGGAGTAACTCACTGAGCGGTGTGTGGGTTAATGACGTTGGGGTCACTGGGGAACCCATGGAGGGCTCCTGGTGACTTCAGAGGGAGTTTGGACCAGCTCTGGGTGCTCTGCTGCATCACCAGCTCTTTCCCTCAAGAAGAACAATTTCCTGCTGGGGCTCATCCATGGTTTTTCATGTGTGCCTTCCTGTCGCTGCGGACTGTGGTGATTAGGATTTTTCAGGGCTGAAGGACGCTGAAAAGTTGTCCTTCTCTTAGCTGGCTCAGCTGGTAAATCCATCCCACATCAGCGGGGTCAGCCAGGACCTCGGTGGGTTAACTGAGCAGCAAAACACGTTGGTGTTCTGGGCAAACGAGCTGAGCCAGTCTAATGAAAGCGCTGTAACTTCTGGGGTATCAGAAAGCGAAACCCGTTTCAGCAAGCAGTACGTGGATTTAGACCCATTTGCACTCGCTGCTGGCCGAGGGCAACGTGGAGACGTTTTAAACCTGCCGTCTCTCCACAGCCCTTCTGCCTGCCCAGACATTCTACATTACTGCTCTGAGTGGCAGCCTCCGACCTGACTAATTAAGTTGCTCGTTTGGTTGCAGCTCAAGCTGCTAATGGGAGTCTCAGCACTGAGTCTGTGAGCCCCTTTTTACCCCCGATACACCAATTTCAGGACAGCGAAAGGACCAATTTAAGAGCCAATACAGTTCGATAGATCCATTTTTCTTTCTTGTAGTGTAGAAATCGGTAATTATTTCTCAGGCTAAGCCTAGTGAGAAGGACAATAAAGATTTTTTTAACAGCAGTCCTTCTCTTGGGTGGGCTGTGTTCGGGTTATCGGGGGTCTGTGGAAAGGGGACAGCGTGAAGATCCATTCCCCTGAAGGACAGGGCTGTGGTTTGGGGCTACAGGAATCTCTACAGGGGGGTTACGGGGGAGTCTTACGTTGACACAGCAGGACGGTGACCACCAGGGCAATGAGGAGCAGGAGGCAGGTGCCTGTCAAGGGAACCCAGATGAGGATGTTACAGGAGTTCCACTTGCTGGGCTCTGCAGGAATAGAGAAGAGGAAAGGTCTACCAGGTGCTCATGGCTGGTGTTACGGCCAGCTCTGGTGGAGCCAAGGGACCTGCCTGGCATTCAGCAGGGCTGGTGGTGGCCCACCAGCGATGTCCACAAGTGCAGCACAGGCCTTTGTTAGTGCTGCTGCTTTCAGCAGTTTCCAGGGAAGTTGAGGGAGGACAAGAAGTTTTCTCATGTCCCCTGCCAAGGCTACAACCAGCCCCAGCCTCCAAGGCCTTACCCTCCCTCCACCTCTCCCCAGTGTGTCCAGTCATGAGACATGCCCATGCTTTTTGCATCATCCTTAGCCTTTCCTACATGGGATGAAGCTCTGGAGTTTAACCCCTCCAGCTGCACGTACCCAGTGACCCCACTCTGATAAAGCTCTAAGGTTTTTCACTCTCCCCTGTCCCAAAGTGCCCGCGGGATGCCCCTCGGTATCAGCGGACCAGAGACCAGCTCTTCTCCGCTCCCTCCCAGCAGCTGGGCTACCTGGATGCGGGGTCTTGAGGCAGGTGTCGTTTTTGGTGATGCCATGCTGGGTGGTGGGTGCTGCTGTGGTGGGTGTTGCTATGGTGGTGACTGTAAGAGAAAAAGGATGAATACAGCATACAGGGAAATCCAATAAAACCCTCTCTCCTGCCCTTCTGCTCTCCCAGCCCAGCCAGGGCACGGCTGCTCCTGTGGCCAGCACGGGGCTCAGGTCTGGGGGGACTTCACAGAGCCCATTTTGGATGGTGACTCTGCCAAGGAGGGTCTCCCAAGACCCAGTAAGGAGCTGCAGGCTCCTTATTTCTTGCTTTCTGCCACCATCCTCAGAAAGCCTCAGGCCCCTGAGGCTGGTCGGACTTCAGGGACCTGTGTGAGGTGAGGAGAGTGGTGGTGGACTTTGCTTTAGTCTTGTCCTTTCAGAGCCGTGAATGGGACGGAGACGGGATGGGGAGCTCATGCCGGGTCTGCTCAATCATCTTTGCCTTTGAGCAGGAGCGATACCACGAGAAGCAACGGCAAGCAGGGAGCCTCTGGCAGGAGGACTGGGGAGCTGGACCCGAGGTGCCTTGGGCAAACAAGCAGGGAAAATGTAGGGGAGACAACTGATCTAAAAAGGATCGGGCAGGAGGTACTGGGCAGAGCTAAGCGAGGTTAGGTGGAGGTGTTGCTGACCTGGCAAGAAGGCAGGCTGGCCAGAGCTGAAGTGCAGCATTCGATTGTTGTTCAAGACGCAGAAATAGCTCCCCTCATCCTCTGGCTTGAAAGACTTCACTACCAGCTGGTAGATTCCTCCATGTTTCCTCACCTCGAAACGTGCCTTCTCATTTCCCTGGAAGGTGGCCTGGGACAGGGAATTGATGAAGACGATGAAGCGAAGGGTCCCATCCTTGTCCTGACGGATCCAGGATATGCCATGGTCGCTGCCGGCGCCCACACACTCCAGCTCCAGCCGCTTTTCCATCTGGGGGTGTGTGCTGTCACGAAACCTGACCTTCATGTTGTACCTCTGGCCATGGATCCCAGGGCAGCCTGCGGGAGAGAAATCCTTGTAGGAACTGCTCAGGAAGAGCCCCGTCCCCTCCGGGCAAACCCTGTGCACGGGGTGTGAGGTCAAATGCAAAAGGAGGACCATGCTGCCTGGGCGACTTGGAGGTTTTACTGGAGCCCTTGCTGGGATTGTGCATGGAGGGTGCTCAGCAATGAGCCACCCGGGCTTTAAAGATGGGAGCTGCCCTTCAGAAACCCCTTCCAGCTGCCTTCGGAGAGACATTGCCCCTTCCCAGCTCATCCGAAGTGACTCCCTAGAAACACTGACTGCCCCTTTTTCTCCTTGCCCCTCTCCTCCAGCACCACTTCTCTGACCGGGCTCCCTTCACGATGCTCCTGATGCTGCTGCCCCCCCTCTAACTGCCCTGCGCTGGCTGAGGTGGGGTCGCCTTTACCTCCACCGTTACCGAGCAAACCTCAAAGTCAGCCTTTTTGGTTTGCTTTTTATTTTCCCTTTAACTATTTAGCCCAATTTCTCGGGTTCGGTGGAAGGGGTTTACTTGCCCCTGCTGGTGAAGAAGATGACCAGCCCAGTGTCCATACTCACAGAGCCCCAGACTGAGCAGGAGGAGCAGCGCAGGAGACCTGGCCATCTTCTCCTGGGGGTGGCCGTCCTTGGAGGCAGCGCGGCGGGGCAGAGGTGATCTTTTGTGCTTGACTTGGGAGGCTGCATCGCTCTTTGGAGAGGATGTGATGTCATCAGGACCCTCTTGGGTGAAGCGATGATGTTCGGCATCTGTGGCAAAAGGAAAGAAAAGAAAAACATTTCTGAAAAATTCATTTCTAACCCAGAATTTGGGCTCATTTATTGCTGCCTGTTCTCAACGGTGCCTCAAGGATTTTGTCTCGGTGACCTCCCTAGAGATTCAGGTGGATGATGCTCGTGCCTGAGGTAGGATGAGCCACCTCAACCTGCTGTCCCCCAGCAGCCTCGGGCTTCACAGCAGCTCCAGCTCCACGCTTTGGCTGCAGGCCCCAGGTTGTGTTTCTTGGCAGGGATTCTGCTGCCTTCACCTGCGTGAGCTCGAGGGGTCTCGTGCGGACGGCAGCGCACGCTGTATTCTATGACCCAGCAAGCGAGACGCGGCTGTTTCAGGGCGTACATCCATAGGCACTCTTTGTCTTCAGGCACACGTGTCGCTGCCATGCAGCCAGGTTCCTCAGGTGCTCAGTCGTGCTCTTTGCAATGGCTCTGCAAGAGCCACTTTGTGCAAGGCAGGTGGTCTGTGATCTGAAACCCACCGAGAAAGCCCCATGCCTCAGGGTTCATAGGTTTTTTTGTTTGTTTTTAACATCTTGTGGTTTTCTTCTCTAACCACAGGGGCTTCCGCCCTGCCAAAAGAACTCTCGTGAGCTTCAGCAGAGGGGGCCCTTGCTGCTGCCTCCAGGTGACCACTTGCACATGGGTATGGGAGGTACTTCCTGGAGCTTTGCACATCCCATAGCAACAGTTTCACCAGACTGCGAGGAGGTGGGCTGGTGAATTACTCATTTCGTTGGCTGGAACTTCCCAGCTTTCCCGGTGGTTGTTCTTCTGTGCAAGGGGCTTTTCTCTGGCTCCTTTGCAACCCTCCTCCTGGCTGTGCCCGAAACCAGGTGCTGCTGACTTTGATGCCTTTGCTACCGTGGCTGCCGCTTAGAGATGAGTTCTGGGAAATGGTGTAGGCAACTGGGTGCACTTCACTGGGTGTTACAGCGTGCTGGTGAGTGAGGGAAGCTGCTGTTAGGCCTGCTGAGATGTGTGAAATTCATACGGCTGTGAGACTTGTGATGTCTACCTGAAATAAAGCAGATTTGGGCAAAAGAAAGAGAAAACAGGTTTCATTAGTTAAATACCGTTCCAAGGATCTGGATCTCAAAACCCCATCAAGCAAACGTGAACATCAGACTTGAGGTAAAGTCACCTCTTCGCACTCCAGCCATCCCCAGATGAGAGATGAAGTGATGCTACTTGTGTAGGCACCTTCTGGTTTCAGTGAGCAGTTTCTTCTTCTTCTTCTGAGTAGAATCCATCCTCCCTTTATAATGGGATAAGCTGTTCTTGGGAAGCGCCTGTCTTCACGGGCCGATGGAGGAACGTAGACAAGGAACTCAAACTACGGCCCTACCCTGTAGATGACTACAGTGAGTCTCGTGTTTTCTGAGGTGCCAAAGTGCGCTGGTTCTGCCATCCATCAGGGTTGTTGTGCGAGTGCCCCCCGCTTCCGTCACTATAACAACTCGGTGACAGAGAAGGACATTTCACAAGCACCTTCAGAAGCACAACCCTCCCAAGACCAAAGTAGGCAAATTCCTGATTTCCATTTTTCAGCTGGATCACCTCTTTGTCAGGACTAGGCTGTCAGTCTGCTGTAGAGTGTGGATGCTTAACTACAGCACGCAGGGCATGTCCTCAGAGGTGTGGGATGGATGTGCTGGGAGAACCTGTTCAATTAAAGGATCATCCAGGAAGGGCTATTGCCTTTCTTAATGGGGACATCTTACCTCTCTCTTGTCCCTGATTGATGGTAAATTTTATTCTGTATGAGTCTGGGGTACCAAACTGGAGCCCAGAGACTCCTCTCCTGGGTGTAGAGGTGTCCTTGACCCGGTCCTCGTGGCTCATGGATCGAGCTGGTTTCCACGCAAGGCCACCATTTCTTTTGTCACGTTCAGACCCTGCGTCACAGTTCAGAATTCTCCTTTTTCTCTTCATACTCTTGCTGAAGCGCTTTGTGGCTCCTCGCTACACAAAGGTGCCACAGCCCCTGTCTCTTCTGACTCTTGCCCCTTGTGCTGGGCAAGGGCGATGTTGGGGAGCAATGGCAATTATTTGACTACAAAAGGCTCCAGGCACAAGCAGGACTTCCAGGAAAAGCTTTAACTTAAAATCAACACTTGTATAAATAATTTAGATCAGTTTCTGCACATATGATGACCTACTCCAAAACCGGGGGAGTAGGTGGTTAATCCGATTAATTAAGGAATCTCTTTGACTTTAGCATGCTCTGGTTTGGCATTTTGTCCTCGGGATGATATTTTGCAATAGAGCTGCCATTGTTGGGCTGAGGACCTAAGCCAGATCAGTGAAACACCAGCATTAATAACAGGTTTTATAAATCATTTCGGTTGTCGTGCCACAGTTCTGATAAGAAAACTCAACCAGTTACTTCTCCAGAGCACCGTATGAGAGATGTCAGGAGGCCAGACGGGTTGGTTAGACAATAGAAGGTAATTCCTTTTTTCTCCCAAACCTTCCAGTGAGTTTCATTTTACTCGTAGCTGAGGTTGCGGTGCTGTGATTGCTGGTCAACTGCAAACCGAAGTTGCTTGTGACCAAGGTTTATCTTTGTATACTAAGGCCAGCCTAGGTCTGTATTTAATTAACGTCAAACAATTGAGCAGAAGGAGACAGGAGCAAAGAGAGAAGAGACACTACAATGCAGGGAAATGACAGACTAACAAGGGTCCCCCTTTTTTGAATGGGGCTTGGCAGGAGGTGAGTTTGGGATTAATTTTCTCTGTCCTGGCTTACAACCACTGAACAGAGATGTGGGGAATGAGAGGGAGCTTGGGGCATCAGAGCGGGAGGAGACGCTGAGATTCGGATAGGATTGATTTCTTAGTAATTTTGTGGAAGGATCTCAGTGTCCTTTTCATAGCGGTAAGAAACTCAGCTTCTCTATTGGTAGTATCAGACATCGCATGGGTATCTCACACTGTGGCGTGACTGGCAGCAGGAGCACGTCTCAGGACATGGGAGTTATGCTGTGATGGTCGGTAGACACAAAATGAGCGTCCAAATGACCGTGCTCTATCAGGTCTGTTGCTCTGTATCTCCTCACGGTGCTTCTGAAGGACGTCCCATTGTAAGCAATGATGGAATGTTGCTGCTGACGTTGCTGCTGGATCCCCGTAAGTGATCAGGGATGGTAAGTCCGGGAGTGACACCCGGTTCAGCATTGCTGATTCCTCCCGTGGTTAATCTTCGAAGGATCTCTTTCATAAGGAGGAATGGAAAGTTTTAATGAAGGTTTCAAAAGTTAGTCACAAATCAAACCCTTTTGTTTCAAAGAGAGGAAAAAAACCAGTTGTTGAGACTAAAGCATACCACTTCTCTGGTGTGAAGCTGTGGTTTAGGAGCAACTTGCTGCCCCCGTTTTCTTTGTAAAGCTGCAGCACTAAGGGGGTTTGTAGAATGTCAAGCGCAACTGTCACACACAAGGTACTCACCATCTTTCCACTGGAGCTGCATGTTTCCAGTTCAGTGGCCAATACTGCCCTCTCTTCTGGGTACTCGCAGTGTAAACATCACATACCTTAAAATGCTGTAGGCAAACCACGAACGCTCCTGAGCTCTCAGCTCTCCACGGGGTAGACCTTTAACCTGATCGCTGGGTTGAAGATCTCCATACGCTCCGTTCTTGTTGGTACCTCAGCTGAGAGGTGATAAAAGACGACCTGAATGTGTTAGGAGTTTTCCTTGCACAGGCTTCCCACACCTTTGCTCTTGATGCTGCGGAGCTCGATGGTGCAGATGTTTGGTAAATCAGCAATCTGTGACAGCATCTCCTGGGGCCTGGTGACAATTTACTCCGCCAGTGCCACAGCTGGAGCTAACAGTGGACAGGTTGGTTTTCTGCAGCTCCAGTCTCCTAAATACCACAGACATTCAGTCCAGAACCTCAAAAAGATTCCCCATTTTCTAACACTGAATATAGACCTTCCTTAAGAATATCTGTATACCTCCAGCGTATCTTTTTTTTTGTCTGAACAGCAGTTCCAGTAGCCTTTAATTGGTGAACTGGGCTCATTATTTCACTTCCAGTTCCCACAAGTTTCTATTGGTTTTGAGGCACTGTTTGGTAGATGTCCTCCTAGGACAGCCCCGTTCCAGGGTCTCATAGTGCTGGAGATGGCTGCATCAAAAAAGCAGCAGCTGGTATAATGCTCTCCGGTCACCGACAACACAAACTACGTTTGGTGTCTAGAGTTTCACTTTTAACAGCCTGATCCCACCATTACTGTGAAGTGTGTGATTCCTCTTCCCATACCTGTCCTCCTAGAGGTACCACTCCCACCCTGCTTGTGCGTGTTGGACTCAGCAGCCATAAAACTCTTCATGTTTCAAAAGTATCCTTCAAACTTTATTTTTGTGCCTGTTAATTTACTTGCATTTATGTATTGTAAATACAGAACCACAGGAGGATCTTTCTGGGCAAGACAGGGGCAGGGGAAGTTTGGAGTAGGTGAATGTGAGGTGATGCACGCAAGGAAAACCTGTTCTGGCTTTGCTATGAAATAAGGAGCCAAATATTGCCGTACAGGGGTGAAAATTTGGGTTAAGGCAGGTACTGCCATGGATACACCGACTCAGTGCTCAGCAGGAAAACCAAATCAGACGTTAGCAGGTAGGAAAGAAATTGGGTAGAAAACAGAGAACACAGCGATGTCATCAGTGGAGCAATCCGTGGTCAATGCATGGTCCAATGCGTTGTGTAAATCCTGGAATGCTGTGTGATGGTGTCACCCCCTCACCTCAAAGGCTGGACTCAAAGAAGAAGCAGCAGGACCAGAAAAATTTCAGAGAAGGGCAACCCAGACAATCAGAGGTCTGAGATGGGTCGCGTGTAGGCAGGCTAGGAGGACTCTTCAGCATGAAAACACGATTTAAGTGCACACCCACTAAAGTTCTCCAGAACCACGAGTAGCTGGGAGGGAGTGGAGCGGGATTGGTTATTCAGTGCCTTTTCCAACACAGAAGGTAAGAGACAGCCAATGAAGCTGGTGTTGGTGAGGCTGAAAGCAAATGGAGTTGACCTTCACCCATGGATGTCCCTGCCAAAGGACACTGAGGACCCAGAGCCTGGACACAGGCTTGGAAGAGAGGCCCGTTGTGGGTTATTTAATAGGTAGCTCAGGAAATCTTGGTTTTTGTTAAAAATAGTCTGAATATTAAGGGCAAGTGTCATATATGATTGTCTTGTCCTTATTACTCCTCAGCCATCTGTTCGTAGCTGAGACAGAACAGTCATCTGGAGGGACCTTTGCTCTGAACCAACCCAACCACGGGTTTGCCCCAAAGCTCCCCATCCGTTTCCTCTGAGACATTACGGATTTTCCAATTATGTCCTTCTTTAATGCTCAGCACTTAAACCTCCTCAGCTGTCGGCCCTGCACAAGGACGTTTAACCCAAGAACGGACCCTGCGGTTCTTCATGGCTCTCCCCACATCTCTGTCCTCCGCGCCGCAGACAGCGAGAGAAAAGGGCAGGGTCCGCCTCCGCCAGGGGGTTACCACTGCCTCGAGAAAGAGACGGTTCTCTGGGTGTGTCCGTTCAGGGTAGAGGAGATACAGACACATGGACTCCCTGTGGCTTTCCAACCTGGGTCTCCAGTTGCGTGAGCTGGAAAATGATGGGTCGGAGATGATTGTTTGAGCTTCATACGGCTCCAGCCCTTCAGGGCAGCAGCCCCCAGCCCTGCAGGCCCTGTGTCCGCATCCGAGTCTGCTCGTGGTGGGACAGGACTCTTTCCACAGCCCTTTGGGACCCTCCCTTGCTCAATTCACGGCCGGGAGTGGCACAGGGAAGGCACTGAGGATGCTACGGCCATCTTTAGTAAATCACAGCCCTTCGCCCCTCTAGCAGGGAGCATTGGCGCAATTCGGTGGTTACCCGGGACCTCAAGCAAGACACCTTTGGTGCTGGGAGAGGGCAGAGAAAGCAGGTGAGTTTCTCCTTCCTCTATTTTACGGTTCAGGGCACCCTGGATGCCTCTTAGAAGAGGAATAACAGCCAAGAAAGATGTTTGACCCCGGCCAACTAGCTCAGCTTGAGTCCCAGCTGTGGGAAGGGGAGGAGGGACCCAGCTTTGGGGACCAAAGGAATTTGTACAGCAGCCGCTGCCTTCTCCTGGCATCTCCTCGGGGATGGTAGCTTGGGCTCTGCACAGTGGGATGTGATCCACAGCACCCAGGAATATTTTTTCTCTTTTTTTTTTTTTTTTTTTTGGAAGAGGAAATATCCCAACTTGAATTTTGCATTCAGTGCTGATGTTAAGGCGTAACATTTTGAAGCCCTGTAGCTGGGTACCAGCACAGCCCAGCGCCTCTCCCTGAGACAAAAGGCAGCGCGTTTACCTCGTGCTTATGCTGGACAAGGATTGCGCCTTGAGCTTTGGCCGAGGAACAGCAGTGGCTCTGCCTGTGACCTGCCTGCGAGCCGGCTGCAGGACCCCAGCAGCCCAGCATCTCCTCCTGTGGTGATACCTGAAGATATGTCAGATACGGTGGGACTCCACTGTGGTTTCTGCGTGTGGTTCCGTGTAACACGGAAGAGCAGCGTGCACCCAGCTCCTCCGAGGATGCCCTGCCCGTCTCCGATGGCAGCTGCCCAACACCCAGTTGTTGTGCTGCGTTTCACGCTGCCTGCGCAGCCCGCAGCCCTGGCCCCCCATGCTGGGAGGGAGCAACAGGAAACATGGGGGGTGAGATCACACTCTGGAGACTGAAATGTCTCCTAAGCCACAACCCTCCTCCCTGCCCAGCCTTGCGGGGAGGGAGTTTGGTTGCACCCCATATTTTGGTGCCTGACCTCCCAGCTGGACGTTTGAACCGCAAGCTGAGAAGAGCAGAATAAACAACACGGCTCGCACCATGGGCAGGGTAAGGACGGCTCCATCGTGCTCACAGGGTGGAGGAAGGTGTGGGATGCTGTGGGACACGGGGCTGACTGCAGCGGGCAGGGTGGTGGTGCCAACGAGCTTATTGCTTCGCTTTGGAGGCATCCATCGCCTCCCATGTTCTACACAGACAAATCAGGCATTTTTTGGTGTTCCCCGGCAAAGCTCAAGCCCTTGAAAAACTCAACATTGCAAAACCTCACCTGCAGATAGCCACAATTTCTGCAGGATCATGTTTTCTGCTGCATGATGCGGAGGCTCAGTCCGGTTTGGGCAAGATGGAAATCAGCCCTTACTCATTGCCTGACCCAAAAAAAAGCTCACGGGCGCCTGCATCACCCGGAGGGCTCCTAACCTCTGCAAGGAGCTTGTGGGAAGGATGGAGAGGGCTTTGCCGTTTGAGCAGGTTTCTTTTTCATATTGGCTGACAGCTGCTTTCTGTGACTCCTCTCAGGGGCGTTGGGGCTTTTGTGTTGAATGAACTAACGCAGTTGGTTGTGAGAGATCCCTGTTGCAACAGCACACAGGTATGTGGTACCCAGCAGAGAAAAAAAATTCTGTGCCGATACCATCATTGGGATTTTTTTTGGAGTGTTTCACACCTGGTTTTAATTTATTAACTCGATCAGAAAACATCTACAGTAATAACGATAGTCCCCTGCTCAAAAACCTGTTGTGGTCCCGCTTCACACACTTGTGCGTCTTAACGGCTAAACGAGAAGTCGAACTGCAGCGGAAAAACCGACTGGCTGGGGGAGGAGTATTAAACCTCCCGTCCTGTCGCAAAGATTTAAAGCACGGGGCGAGTTTTGTTCCATGGGAACGATCCACTGGTGTGTAAACTCAGAGTAATCCTCCCCACAGCAAGGAGGTGGAGAAGCAAAGTACACCGCTTGTACGGGTTTGTCCTTTACTTGGTCTGAGGAGTGTTCCAGTGAAATGAATGCTGGACTAACAAATATTTACATATATATATATATATAATTCCACAGAAGCCGCAGACCGCACCCCGAGCGCACGCAATGCAGACACGCTGATATACACAAATATTCGTCACTTCAGCAAATAATATGGAACTGATTAACCGGGAATAATAACAACTTAATTTTTAGGAATATTAAAGCAACTGTTTCTGGTTTATATAAACCAGGAAGTTAATACATTACTATTTCTGGTTTATTGGATGAGATGTGATGAAGTCCAGGGAAAGGTGGGCAAGAAGTACTTACGCTGCCAGAAGGTCATTTTTGTTCCCCGGTGTTTTTTTTCTATAGGTATCTGTCAATCTATAGAACCGTCAATGTACATATAAAAACACACACATATATATTTTATACATATAAAACCGCGTAATAGATACTTAGACAATTGTCCCCATAAATAACTGTCAGTCTACATGACCCGGGGTTGCTGGACCGAAGGCTCCTGTAGGTGGTTTGATGCACGACCCAGCGGAGCAGCCGGGGGAGCGGGGCTGTGCCGTGGCCGCAGAAGGCTGTTGTTTGCTGGCTGCTTCTGAAAGACGGGGAAGAGAATTGCCCGTGTCCTGCTCGGGCTGTGTCTGTGCACTAAGGGAGTGCAGGAGAAGCAAGGAAAAACCGTTTTTTTTTTTTTATTTTGCAGCCTCTGGATGTATCTGGTTTTATACAGTGGCAGAAAAAGGCATGTAGAAATTTCCATTTAACAGGTCTGATCCGGATGCTCGAGGTCCTGCTGTGAGTCCGTTTTTCCTGCCAGGAGGAGACGGGTGCTGCTGCGCACGGAGCCGCTCTGGCCGAGGACCAGCGGGAAGGAGTTTAAAGAGCACCCTTGGCTATCCGTATCCCCGTTCCCTTTGCACGGAGTTCGAGCTGAACCACTTCATAGAGCTGTTACCCTCCCTCCGTAGCGTGCCCGGCTCAACTGTGCTTAGGACTCTGCACAATTATTTTTTTACATATTGAGGAGCTTTAAAATGGGATGTATCTTCTGCTCTTATGTTTGGAATCGAACGTTTTCAACCAAATGTTTCCAGCTGCTCCTGATTTGATTTGCTTGTTTGTCTAATAAAGCCGCAGAGCATCCTCAGAAGGAATCGAGGAATACACCAGAGTCTCTCGTTTGCCAGGACATGGTGGCTGGGGTGACACTGTCACGGGTGATGCTGTCACCTGTATCTCTCCCTCCACGGGTCCGGGCACCACGCCGTTAGGAGAGATGCACAGAAATATTTTCCTATTTCTTTTCATGATGGAAGGATCCCTCTTCCCCCACGTGCCAGAACGCGGTGTCCCTGACCCTTGGCCGCTCTCGTCATCCTGCTCTCAGCAGTGACAAAGTAGGACCCCCTCCCCCTAAAGCTGCAGATATCAGGGGACCGGGCTAATTTTCTCAGACATAAAATCATCTTTTTTTTACTGTTTCGGTTTCTCTCTTATATACGCTCTGAGAAAAAAGGCGATGAAGTGGGAGGCGGTTTTTCTCCACCAGCTCTCACAGTTGTGAAAGCTGCTGCTAAAACCTCTCCGAGATTCATTGTCTTAAACCCCCCTATTGATGATGACAGGAATTCCGACAATGTTTTCATGGTTTCCATCGGTAAACTCCCCAAACCTGTGTTTCACAGCACAGGGAGGGTGCTGCCTGTGCTCTCCTCTCCTGCTTTCACTGCACACAGCTGATGGGGAGTTTGGGGATTATTCTTTGCTGCCTGTTAGAGTTACTCACCGTTGGGCAGAGAGCCGAGGGGTAAACCCCCCCGGTGATGTTGGAGTCGGGATAATCTGGGCGTTGAAGTCTATCAAGGCAAGACGGTGCCATCCCAGGGGGTTTCAGCGGGGGCCAGACACAGTGGGGACGGTCCGAGTGTGGGGGTGCGGGGCGGAGGAGCGGACCAGGCAGGGTTACCCCTGAGGCCGCTCACCTTCCCAGGGAGAGGAGGATCGCAGCCTGCC
Organism: Bucorvus abyssinicus; assembly: GCA_009769605.1. Taxonomy (NCBI): domain Eukaryota; kingdom Metazoa; phylum Chordata; class Aves; order Bucerotiformes; family Bucorvidae; genus Bucorvus; species Bucorvus abyssinicus. The sequence continues at coordinate 2,653,287 of CM020026.1, read as the reverse complement.
TCTCACTGCCCAGACCCCGAGCTGGCTGCTTGGCCGTGGGAGGTCATCTCCCGCGCTGGCCGGGAAGTGGGAGAGGTGAAGCAGGGATGGACATTCAGGTCAGGATGCCTCAAGCGTGGGAAACGGAGCTGGGATTTCCAAAAGCAGCTGCAGGCAGAGTTACAAACCCTGCTTTTGAAAGAATAGACCTTTGCCGATGGGACGTTTCAAAGGGGTTTCCTTAGAGCTGTCCTGTAGAAAATACCTACCATAAAAATCATCTGCTCCCGGGGCGAAAGTCTGCACACCGAGAACTTGCAGCGTGGAAAAATGGTGGGTTTAGTTCATCTGAGCTAAAATATGCCACTGGCATGATGTGTCGGAGGCAGGTATGCTCAGGGACCCCTTCCCGCAGCAGCCCTGGTGGGATGGGGTCTGGGGTTAGTGTCCCCCGTGGCCACCAGCTGGGTGGCCTGAGAGCCTGGGTGAGCATCGCAGCCTGGGCAAGGTGGTCCGGTGTGGTCCACTGCTGGCGTTATCCCTGCATCGCTTAGGGGCAACGTCCATCAGGAGGAGCACCCACAGGCAGGGTTTTTAAATTTATGTTAAAGCAGAGAGCGGCAGCTCCCTGCAGCTGGCGGGGAGGGAGGGTAAGGCCGGACGGGCGCTGCAGTGTGTCTGCAATGTTTCACACCCGCTCAAGCTCTTCCCACACCTGCATTTGCCCCAGCCCTGGGGACTCCTGGAGCCACATCAGCCCTTGGCTCCTGGGCAGCTGTGAGGACACATGCAACGTGCAGGACAGGAGATCCCCGCTGCTTCCCCAGCACTAAAAATAGCTGCTGCCCTTCCCAGCCATGCTGGGGACAGGAGGTATCTGGGCCACCTTCCCCTTGCACTCACGGCAGGTGATACAGCCTTGTGCTGGTGCCCATGTTTGAGCAGAGATGCGAGGCTGGAGAGTCACCAGAGAGCAAGCACCCACCGCCTGCGCTCAGCAGGACGCCGAACTCCCAGCCCCACGTCAGCCTTGCAGCTCCAGCGGACCCGTGTTAACATCCCTGGGGAGCCCTCCCCTGCTTCTGGCATCGCTTTGGGGCTCAGCACCCATGGACGTCACTTGGGCCTGAACACGCATGGGCATCACTCAGGGCTCAGCACACACGGGCATCGCTCAGGGCTCAGCACACACGGGCATCGCTCAGGGCTCAGCACACACGGGCATCGCTCAGGGCTCAGCACATATGGACATCGCTCAGGGCTCAGCACACACGGGCATCACTCAGGGCTCAGCACATACGGGCATCACTCAGGGCTCAGCACACACGGGCATCGCTCAGGGCTCAGCACACACGGGCATCACTCAGGGCTCAGCACACACGGGCATCACTCAGGGCTCAGCACATATGGGCATCGCTCAGGGCTCAGCACACACGGGCATCGCTCAGGGCTCAGCACACACGGGCATCGCTCAGGGCTCAGCACACACGGGCATCACTCAGGGCTCAGCACATATGGACATCGCTCAGGGCTCAGCACACACGGGCATCGCTCAGGGCTCAGCACACACGGGCATCGCTCAGGGCTCAGCACATATGGGCATCGCTCAGGGCTCAGCACACACGGGCATCGCTCAGGGCTCAGCACACACGGGCATCGCTCAGGGCTCAGCACACACGGGCATCGCTCAGGGCTCAGCACATACGGGCATCACTCAGGGCTCAGCACACACGGGCATCACTCAGGGCTCAGCACATACGGGCATCGCTCAGGGCTCAGCACATATGGACATCGCTCAGGGCTCAGCACACACGGGCATCACTCAGGGCTCAGCACACTATGGCGTTTCTCTGATCTCAGCCCATACAAGCTCAGGGTGGTTCTCACAGGCTGTGCCGTGCTGCTGGGCTCAGGGCCAGCCCACGGCCGCCTCAGTTTGCTCTCAGAGGTGGTGTTGGCTTTCAGGCTGTGCCAGGTGTTTGGCCTTGGGTACATCGCTTAGTCTGGCTTTTCTCTCCCACTCTTGACTGTTTGCAGTCTCCTGTGGGAGAAGATGCCCTCCCAGACCAGCTCCCTCCGGAGCTATTCTTCTGCTTTAACTCTTGCACAGGCAGAGGCCGTGCCTCCTGCTCGCCACGCAGCCCTGTCCTGCACCGAGTGCAGCCACAAGACACCAGCCTGCAGAGCAAAACGCTGACTGATCTATTTATTCTCTGTTTCTAACAAACATGCCTATACAGGAACTTTACAAGCTGCGCAGCGGCCTGCCCCTGCTCTCTGCTGGTTGCTCTGTAAGTGTTGGTGAAGTTGTATCGACCAGCGTCAGCAGGAGCAAACCAAAAGCACCCATGTGCTGTCCCATGGGCGAACAGAGAGGAGAGCCAAGAAGCTCTCAGAGCATCTTTCCAGCCCATCCGAATCCCCTCAGCACACCAGCCCCGGCGCTCCCAGTGCAGAGACAGCCACGATGTTCGCTCTGCTCAGCGTCCTCTGAGAAGTGCTCAGCATGCTGCAGGATCCAGCCTGGTCCTTTCGCCAGCCATTATATCAAGGAAAAATATTAAAGGCGCGGTCCTTCGCAGGAAAGAAACGTCTGTCTTGCAGTGCAAGTGCCTGTCTGCCCCTGCAATGTCCTCTCGGTTGTGTCCAGGCAGGGCTCAGCACCGTGCAGGGAAGGGTCCGTGGCTTCTCCCTGCCTGCTTGAGGTGGGGGGAGCCGGCGGGATTTACTGCCTGTGGGTGCGAAGCCACAGCCTCCACCGCAGACCTGGGGAGAAATGGTGTCCATCAGCCTTGGGACCTCCTCCCAGCTCCCCATCCTGCTCCTGGGCTGTGCCAGGGCCTGACACCCCTCATCATCCCCCGGGGCTGGCAGAATGCTTACGGTGGAAGCGGTAGGCAGCGGGGACCAGGATCATCAGGAGGACCAGGATGCCGGTGGCCAGGGGGACCCAGACCAGGGGGCTGCAGGCACCTGGAGAGCAGGAGGGGCCATGGTGTGGAGCTGCCACTCCAGCTCAGCACTCAGCACTCAGCACTCAGCACTCAGCACTCAGCACTCAGCACTCAGCATCATCCTGCCCCAGCAGCTTTGGGGCATGACGGGTGGGGTGGGGAGAGGAGTAAAGCAAGGCAGGTCCTCAGTGGGGGTGGAGGACATGACCATCACCTTGGGGGATCCCTTGGAGGGATCCCTTGGAGGATGCACCATAACCTTTTTCGTGGTGTGCTCTCTGGCATGGGGATTCACCACGCCTGAAGGGCTGTCGTTACCCCGCAGGGGCTGCACACCCAAAGGACACCAGAGCTAAGTGGAAGTCCATCCTGTCCCCTGAACCCTTGTCTATCTCAGGGAACTCCTCCTAAAGGCAGAGTCAGCTCCATCCAGAGCGGTGGCTTTAGGTAGACCTGGATGCCCACCCCTACAGGCTCATGTTCTGGTTGCCCCCACCCCAGGACAAACTCCAGCTGAACCCCGGGGAGCTCCAGGAGCTCAGCAAACCCCTTTTGCAAAGCAGCCTGAGCTGACCCGGTGCCGTACCTTTCTTGTCAGCATCTTTGCTTTTGGTTACACACCGCTTGGGTTTTTTGGGGAGCGGTGCCTGAGTGGTCCTCGGAGGCACAGGAAAAACATCCCCTGGTGGGTGAGGAGGAGAAAAGGACGGTCAATATGGCACCGAATGCAGTGGAGATCTCAAACAGCAGGCAAGAAGGGCTGGCATTTTTCACTCCTAAAACCAGCCCCATCCAGCGACCCCTGCAAAGGCCTGGGTTATCCGGAGGGGACGGGAGCTTGATCTGAACCACTCGGTAGCCACAGAAGTTACAAAGAGATTGTAAAAGTGTTAATAAAACAATATACCAGGGAAACAGAGGCAGAAGGCTAAGATGGAGGAAAAGGAAACCCTCGAGCTACATTTACTGACAGACAACATCATCTCATCTGTTGCACAAAACCACCGGGAGGAGATTTCAGTGGCACTGAGAGGTTTTAAGGGATCTCTGGCTCTTTTCTGTATTCAGTTTGCTCTAATCTTTGCGCAGAATTGGATTTTTTTTTCTGATAAAATGAGGGCAGGATTTATTACGGTGCATCTGAATAAATTTGAGCTCATTTAACTCTTCGTAAAGTCGGTTAGGAAAACACCCCAGCAATGTCATTTGATCGCACACCTGACTGCTCAAACTCCACTTATTCAAAACTCCTCTGGGTGATTCAAAACTATTTTTTTCTGCTTCTATCTGGGACTGAAATTCCTCTGGAAAACACTGTTCTTTCGCACGGGAAGATGAGACATCAGGTGCCTGGGACTTATCTGGACAACTTCTCCCTTACATTAGAATAGGTTCAAAGAACAGGAATGTAAAGACGATATGTTTTATCATGTGTACTAAAGGAAACAAAGAAACCAGCCAGCAAAGCCTGAGTCCTCCCAGAGCACCTGCTGGGGTTTAGTTTTCAATTGGAGTGTCCTTCACGCTGAATTCCAACCCTGTTTTTCATGCTTTGTTTGCACATAGGTATGTGCCTGGTTGATAAAAACCAGTTCTCCTTTATCTTAACCCAGCTTTTCTTTCAGCCGGCAAGAATCCAAAAGGAATTTCTCAGCCAGCTCAAGGTGCAGGACGTATTTGCAAAAAAATTAGACAAGCTGTGACACAGACTGTTTTAGAGCCAGCAGCCGTAAGCACATCTCGGTTAAATAAGTTATTTTTCTCCCTAAAAGCCTGCAAAGAAAGGGCTGAATCCAACTTCAAACACATTAATTTTCCTACATCATCTCCTGCTCTGTGGTCAAGCGGAAAATGGGCCAAAAGTGCTGCCGTATGAGCCGGGTCCTGTAAAGCATCACTCTTCAGTGCCAGCCGCAGAGAGCTCTGCTTGGAGCTCCCCAGTGATAGCGGGTGGTGAGCTGTGAGGAATAAATGCCATTTCAGTCCTTTATGTGAAGGACAGGCTTGAAACCTGCCGTCAGACCCACCCCGGCGATGCGAGGGGTGATGTCCTCTGGCCTCGATGCTGCTCTTGTCGCTTGGAGGGAGCATAATGAAGAAGCAGGGCTTGGACGGTCCTGGGAGCTGAGCAGGGCACACACCCAGCCTCCCACCCGGAGCACCGCGGGGGTGAGAAAAGCACAGGGCATGGCAATGTCAGGGGCTGAGGGTCTTGCCCTGGAAATCCTAAACCACTAGGACCAAGGCGGTGCTGAAGGCATGACCACAGCAGAGCAGCTGCTGGTGGCAAAAGGACTATCGCATGCAGGTGACCTAAAATTTAGCTATTTTCCCTATTTTCTGCTTTATCCAGTCTCAAAGGTCTCTTCAGAAAAAACCAGAGCCCCAACCTCGCATTTCAAAATTGGGAAGGATCCACCAACAAGCAACACCCCCTACCCAGGGGACCTCATCACAGCCTGCCAGTGGCACGTTTGGGAGCCCCTGGGGTGATACTTACCCACAGTGAGCTGTGTTCCTCTGTCCAGGAGGAGCTGGGAGGACTGGACGATGCAGCAGTAATAGGTGCCGTTGTCCGAGGGATGGAGGTGGCTGATGTGCAGGCTGTAGGAGTTGTGGGAACTCGCCACCAGGACACTAAACTTGTCCTGTCTGATGTCTGCACCGTACGTGGCTTTGCCCAATGGGTTGGAAAACATCAAGAACTCAAAATTTTGTCTCTCCTGGCTCCAGCGGAACCAGTACACCCCAACATGCTCCTTCTTCAGCTTACAGAGGATTTCTGTTTTACTGTTAGTTTTGGCTAAAATATGCTCTGGGGTCTCGGGTAAAAGTAGATTCGTGCAGAAACCTAAGAAAAAAGAGACAGGAATACTTAGGGTTTTTTTTTTCAGTATTTTTCTTTCATGCTAAGCACAGATTTTCTTTGTGGGCTTACTAAGATCGAGTAGTCTCAGATCAGGGCATCACACGAGCGAGAAACAGGAGCATCTTTATCAAGACGCACCCATATTGCCTCAGAGGCTTTTTGGGGTTCCCCAGCTAATTTTTGGTCAATCCCAGTTATACAAGTAGAGTTTGCCCTGTAAACACTCCTCTAGGGAGGAGGCTTAGAGCAGGGAGAGGGATGGAGCGATGACTTTGAGGGGCTCCTCAGGGCTGTGTGTGCAGAGAAGGGCATCCCCACCTGCTCCTGTGGATGAGCATCTCCTGCTCTCCTTTTCTTTCTCGTTTTTTGGAGAGGCTTCACCTCTCTTTCAACAGTTTTTTTTTTTTTTTGAGCCTCTTATTTGTCAGATTTTTGTTCTAACTGATGCAACACTGACAAACTTCATGTCAGGTGCAGAAAAAGACGAAAAAACATGCAAAACATCTCAAAATGAGCCAATTTGGTATTAGTTTTCAGACAATATTACTTTCATATGAATTTTGAGACCTGAGGAAGGAGATAGAGGGAGGGGTAGCGGCGGGGTTGAAGGCTTCGGTTCGGCATCACGTCGCCGTGTTTGGGCTATGCAGCTTTTGTGGGAATTATCTGAGTTGTGTTTGGCCCGGGCAGATGTGACCGGTGTCTGTGTGCGAGCGAGGATGTGTCCTTGTGAAAAGGATAACAGGCGACTTGTGATCCCGGCTGTTCAGCAAACAGTCCTACAAAGCCGCAGACGATCCCAGACCGAGAGAAAAACAGCTCTGAAGATAAGGATGCTCTCGCTTCCCCCATCCGTTTCCCAGGCGTGTTTTAAAGCTGTGCAAAAAGCTCAACAAAACTTTTTTTTTTGGCTTTTTTTACCTTAAAATGTCCCTATTCCTTCAAAATCCCGAAGTTGCTAAGTAGTTGTTGTGAACATCCCTGTGTAGCCTTGCAGACCCAGTGGTGTGGGAATCGGTTTGCACAACCAGAAGAACACCTGAAGCCTTCTCCATGTCCCATGGCCCTGATGTCCACCACGTCCCCGATAGGGACAGAGGACAGGGTGCTGGTAACTGACATAGGTCCAGAGCCTTCCTCTGTGCCCGCACCGATGGCCCCATCACTGCCGGCACACTGCAGAGATGAGTGGGCTTCAGCCGTGATACAGCAATGCCGAAATGTAGCTGCAGCATTTCACCGTGTCCTCTGGCTCTGTGACAATAAACATCTCCTTCTTAGTAAAATACCTAATTTTCAGGTTTTGGAGTGCAATCTTCTCAAACTTTGCTCTGGCAAAAGCCTGTGTGGTTTATTCAGAGGTTGAAATATGTGTGGCCATGGGGCATGGTGGCTTCAGGGTCTCCTTGGCTGCCCTGAGGTTGGGCTCTGCTGGGCATGGGAAACGTAACCCCCCCTGAAAAATCTTTTCCTCAAGTTGTTGGATTAAGTATTAGATGATCAGAAGGGATGAGAAGGGATCCTGGAAAATGTTCAACTCAGCTCTCAGCCAGTGGGGTGAGTGGGGACAGAGCCAGAGCAGAAAAGCTCATCCTCTGTTCCACCTTCATCCTCCGTTCCACCTTCATCCTCCAAAACCTCCCTGTTCCCTTTCATGGTGTATATGCTCGCAGGGGACCACAGGGAATCAGGGTGAGATGGGTTTGTTTCCACATGCTTGGCTAGACCAGCCTGCAGCAGCTCGAAAACGGTCCCTTTCCCTTTGCACATGTGGAGCAAACTCTAATTTATTGGGTTTTTCTCAGCTGGGATCCCACTAATATAGATCTTTGTCCCTTGGACATTCAGTCCTTGGATAGATTTAGAAGAAAATTTGGTGGGATGTTGATCGTCTTCATGTTACAGAGATAGGTGCTACTTTAACATCTCCGTCAGCAGCTTCCCACAGCCTGTCTACACTAAGATGGTGCAGTAAAAAGAGATTCTGCAGTGTCTATACCATCATATATTGCACTAGGAATAGAGTAGACTAGACTAGACTAGACTAGACTAGACTAGACTAGACTAGAATAGAATAGAATAGACCAGACAGAACAGAACAGGACAGAACATTTCAGTTGGAAGGGACCTACAATGAGTGTTGGGTCCAACTGCCTGACCACTTCAGGGCTGACCAAAGGCTAAAGCACAGTATTAATGGCATTGTCCAAAATTAGGCGGTGATGGGTAATAATAGCCTGTAGATCTCCGCCACGCCTGTGTACTTAAACTGCCATCACCCAAACGTGCGACTCATCCCACATGCTGGAGCTGGTGGCAGAGAGGCTCCAGTGTGATCTGAGGTGACCTCAACCCTTAAGAGACACGTCCCTCTTACCTGGGATCTGGAGGCAGATGCAGAGACGAAGCCATGGCCGGGCCATGGCCATGGGGTCAACGACGGAGGGGGTTTGTGCCAGCTCCCGCTTTCTAAGCACGGTCACCTCTTGGCGGTAGGGCTGGCTTTACCTCAGGAGGTTCTCCCCCGTCTCGGTGCAGATGTCTCACCAAAAGCTGCCAAAGAGCATCTGCTGCGACAGTGCCTGGAGCCTCAGCCCAGCAACTTCTTTGCTGAGCCCTCAAACCAGGTGTGCATCAGGGTGGCAGCCCCACGGGCTTCTCCAGCACTGCACGGGATCTCCTGAAATCCCCTTTAGAAGAGTAAAACGAAAAAATCATTGATTTTTAATTACCATTTCTTCATATTTTATCACCTAGCTTTTCCTCCTTCTTTTAATCTTGCTTTGTGCAATTAAAAAATGACAAGGGTAGGAGCTTGGAATTAAAAATAAAACCAGGAAAGGATGAATTTGGGCTGGTTTCTCCTCTGTTGAAATCAAAAATGCATTCAAAATCAGGAAAAGATGCACTTTGTGCTGTGGGGTTGTTTTCTTCAGCAGAATCTTCAGTGGGAGGTGTTTTTCTCCAGGCCTGGAAAATGCTGAATGTCAAAATATCTCACCCTACCGCGGAGGCAGGAGGCATCTCAGACAACTTTGAACCCAAGAGCAAGAAACCTCAAACAAATTTAGTGGCTGAAAAACCGCAAAAATAAGGAAATTCTGCTGGGGCTCCCCACCTCACTGCTTGGCTAGCTGCGACGCTGCACGGCTCATACGCAGAAACCCTGAAACGATAGATAAAATATCAGAGGGGCTTTGAAATGCCTTTGGGAGGGAGAGGTTTGAAGCACTTGGGGTTTAGGATTCGGAGGGTGAAATACGTGATGTGAAAACACAGGGGTGAACCGGTGTCAGCAGCCTTCAGCATTTCCATGTTTGGGGAAAAAAAATAGAAATTGTTTTTCGATTTTATTTATTCGCTGTCCCCTTGGCTGCCAGGAAGTTTTCTTCTATGCCCTCCTTGGGCAGATACTCGTGGTCCTTATGGAGCCTCAGCATCTCCCCAGGGCTGGCTCCTGGTGAGGGGCATTTCCTGTGGTCTGGGGGGGGTCTCAGGTGGGGACACCGAGAAACCCCCCCCAGGGTTCGTGTTGGCGGATGAATAGGAAGAACGATTGTGCGCCTCGTGCAGTGCAGCTTTTTGGTCCATTTTGCACCAGATTTTCCCATGCTGCTGTAGCACCCCCCCTCCCCATTGCTGTGTACAATAATTTCCTGCTCGAAGCGGGCTGCTAACCGCCACACGCCTTGCCGCGAAGGGCGGGCTGGGCTGTGAAAATTTAGGGTCAGCCAAACTTCTCCTTAACTCTTTCTGGGCGGGAGAAACTCATTGCAGTGGTTTCAAACGCATTTCAGTGCTCTTACGGGCTCGTTTTTGGAGCTGAGCCCCCGGCACGGGGTGCAGCAGCCCTTGCTTCTCCCTGCCTTGCCTTTCCCCTCGCTCTCCGACTGGGACCTCTCCAGGACGGCGTGCAGGCTCCTCTTTTTGGAGGGCAGGTTGCTTAATAGGAGAGATGCCGCTGCAAGTGAATTTTCCCTTTATCCCCGTGGTGAAGTCGGTGAGCTGAGCCGCAGGTCCCTGGCTGCTGCAATGGCCGTGTCCCCCTCTTCTCGCTGCTGCTGTCACCTGCAGCACCTTCTGGCCGCTCGGCCAAGATCAAAGTGCTCCCAGAGGTGGCTTCTGTCACCGTTACGATCTTGGACGTGGGGCACGTTATACTGGGCACCAAATGGTGCTGCAAGGGTGGTGACAGTGGGTTGTCTAAGTGGGTATTTCAGCTTGGAAGGATTCCAAGCTTTAGAGATGCTTCCCCGCAGCTTTTTTATCTATAGGGTGTCTCCTATGGAAAGAAAGAGGAATATCTGCAATGTAAAGGCATAGTGTGCGTGCTGGAACAGGGATTAATCTCTGATTTTTTTTGAAGCTGCTGTTTATAGGCAGTTGAGCTCTTTACCGGCGGCCAAGCTGTTCCCAGGACCGGCCGTTGTTCCTAGAGGAAAACATTCTGGAGGTGGGACGCCTTTGTCTGGCAGCCCATCGCCGACAAAAATAAAAGCGTGGTGGGAACGTGCAGGAGAGCAGCTGCTGTTTAGAACGTCCCCACGTTGTTTGGGGCTGCTGTCCTGGGAAGAAAGCAGGGGAGGAAAAGGGGCCGTAAGTTGTACCGATCTGGTAACACAAACAAGAGTCGTTGGTGACCTTGTTGGGGTGCAGCAGCTCCACATCACGAGTGTTTGGCTCACGGCTGGGCCGAGACGGCCGGGAGGGAATCGTTGAATTTTGGTGTCTATAAGTTATTTGGCTGCACAGTTTCTAGGGGGAATTTATTCTTTTTCTGCAACGAAAGACAACCCCCCCAGTCCCCAGCCCGGCCAGCTCCTTGCCCCATCCTGGTGCTTGCCCTGTGGGTCTTCTCCTCGGCCATTCTCCGTCTGCAGCCTCACCGTGCTGACACCAGTTCCCTGTGCTTCTGCCAGCTTTGTTATAGTTCGACTCCTCGCCCCGAGATGGGTTTCTTACAGCAAACTGTTCGCTTTTGGGGGGTTGGAGCAAAGCGCTGGGGTACAAAAAAGGGTCTACAGACAAGAAGCAGGACCTGGCTCCTCAAAACCTCCCGTATTGCAGCAGAGGTAGTTGCAGCTGGGCTGTAAATGCTGGTTGCCATCAAAAATAAGGAAAAATCCATTCCCTCTGTGGTTTCTGGGACACAAGGGCTGACTTTTAGGATCAGGGAAGGCTGCTCAGCCTCCAGCCTGGTCCAACACAACCAGTACTGGCAGTACCTGGAAATAAGGGCCTGGGGATTACGGACCGCTGGGTGGAAACTCCCCAGGACCCAAGCAGGCATGGGTGAACATTTTTTGCTTTAAAAAAATTTCTAAATGATTTTTTCCAGGGAAGGGTGTAGCTTCTAGAGTGTTTTGTTAAGGGGGGAAAGTGGTGATGAACGACAGCATTTTCACTGAGTAAGATGAGTAAGAGGAGTAACATGAGTAAGAGGAGTAAGATGAGTAAGATGTACAATTTCTCTTAGTGTAATAGCAGAAAAAAAAATCAGGTGGCTCAAGTTTTCTTCTCTAAACTGCTCCGAGCTCAGACGTGGTTTGTAGGGTGAGGTTGGAGGGGTCCATCTGCCTTTGCAGGTGCATATTTACAGCTGTACTTCAGCTGCTGCAGTGCCACTGGGGAGGTTCCTGACAGGTCGTGGGGCACCCCCAAGGCATGTGCCAGCGTGCGGTGGGCTGGTTTGTGGTGTGGCAAAACGCTGCTTCTGAAGTCCAGAATCCCAGAACGGGCCTGAACTACAAATCCTATGAATTTTCCTACCATCTCGTCTCCCTCAGCGATTTGTGCTTGGAGGGGAGTTTGAGGGGATGGCATGTGTTTTAGGTGTGAGCCCCATGTGTGATGTCCCCCCAGACCCCAGGTGCTAACAGTGCGTGCAGCGAGTGAGGGGCCGTTGGGGACTTTGGGAGGATGGATGCTGAGGGGGACAGGCTCCAGGTCTCCCTCTTCAGGGCACTTGGTGCAAACAGGAGAGCATGAGGGAGCGGTGACTACTCCTGGCCCCCCCAAAACAGATAAGGGGCAGAGCAGCTGCTCCCGTGTGGTTTCGCCTTCTCTAATCAGTGCCGCAGAGGATAAGGAAAGACCAGGAAGATGTCCTTGGAAAGACAGGGGAGGGATGCAGCACCTGCAGGAGGGAAGGCCACTGAGAAAGTAAGCAGAGGCGTTATCAGACCCAAACAACGACCTGCCGGGGCTATAAAACACCACCAGGTTGAGACCTCGGGACTGCCTCGTCCTTAAAGGTGCTGAATCGCCCGGAGCTCTGCAGCGACCGACCGTCGCCAGGCCCCTGGAACCGCCCGGACATCCAGCCAAGGATTGGTGAGATCTTATTACGCCTCTGCTTCGCTTTGCCTGTTCCTGTGTCCCTTCCCTGTCCGCTCCCTGGCAGCCAGCGGGCCGCGGCAACTGCCCGCTTGGCCGCGGCCACCCGTCCCCATCTTCCCCTTCCCTTGCTACCAGGCTCGGCATCCCCCGGGGGGCTTTCCGGAGGGGTGGGTTGCAGGGTCGCAGCCTTCGGTGGTGCTGGTGTTATGGTAGCTTTGCCCCGAGACTGAGCCGTCTCGGATCTCATTCCCTTCACTATGATGAGCGACATCGTTAGCAACTGGAAGCTGGAGCAGTTTGTGCTCCAGAAGTGTCTCCCCCCAGTGTGGTCCCCGGGGGCTTTCCAGGGCCCCGAGGCGTACCAGCAGCTGTGCCAGCAGTGGGAGAGCTGGTCGGAGGAGGCCAAAAAGCCCAAACCCACGAACAAGTGCAAGAAGCGAGCGGCTTTGCAGGGTTTGTTGATGGTGAGCAGGGAGTTGTCCAGATTGCTGAAGGAGGCTCTTGACAACGTGCAGAAGTTGGAGCAAGCCAAGGGCGAGCTCAAAATGCAGGTAGACAACCTGCGGGCAGAGGTGCAGGGTTTGTGCGGGGACTCTCTGCGGAGCGCGGTGGAGATCACTCGGCTGGAGAGCAAGCTGGGCTATGAGAAGCAGAAAACGGAGGAGCTGGAGAAGGAGGTTGGCAAGTGGATCGGGGAGACCCACGATGCGCAGAGCGCGGTGCGGGCAGTCCTGCAGGACGTCCAGCGAGATCGGGGTACTGGCCCCGATCACAAGGTATGCCACGCCAAGATCCAGGAGCTGCAGGCGGAGCTGGGTGTGTCGAGGGGCATTGTGGCCGCCATCCAAGGCAAGAGGAACCGGTTTGGGAACAGTGAGGGGGAGGACTCCCTGGACCCACATCCACCCCACTACGACTATGAGGATGACGTGTGGGGTGCCAATGGCCCCACCAGGCCATCCCCCTATGCTCCTCTACGGGAGGAGGTGTGTCAGCTGCAAGGAGGGGAGGTGGAGGCTTCCAAAACTAAAAAGAGCCCCGCTGATGAGCCGGCCAGCCATGGCCCACTCCAGGCCATAGACACCAACAGGGCTGTGCTCTGGTTTACCCCCGAGCAGCTCAAGACGGTGGGGAAGATGCTGGGGCCGTTGACAAAGGAGACAGCAGTCAACTGGCTGTCCAGGGCGCAGCGGTTGCCCAGGAGCCAGAGTGGCAATGTGGCGAGTGACCTCATAGACTTGGTGAGAAAGTGCATGAAACCAGATGATTTTGCAGTGCTGCCAGGGGACGTGCAGATGGGGAATGTCCAGGACATCGGGGAGGTCCAGTTGGCCGTGCTGAAATTGTTCTTCCCGGAGGTCAACCCCTTAGTGCTTTTCCACCAGGAGAAGCAAAACCCTGAGGAGCGGCCGGATGCCTACGTAAACCGTAAGAAGATGCTCTACCAGATGGCCGGGCTGCCTGGCTCAAAGGACTCCCCCCTTGATTTTGACAGGCCTGAATTCAAGGAGCCACTGGTGGTGGGTCTGACCCCACCGTTGCGGGTGATTGCTGGTGGGGATGCGGCCAGAAAGCCACTGTCGGAGCTGGAGCAGATCCTGACGCAGAACTTTGAGCTGCAAAAGCAGGCGTTCCCGGGATACATGCTGGGGGGGAAGAAAGGGAAAACCTCAGCCATGTCCTTCCAAAATGCGGGGGTGAGAAAAATGCAAGGAGACAACCGAAAAGATTTCGATGGCAAGGGTGGCTTGGGGAAGGAGAACCAGCAAGGGCTGAGGTTTCAGAAGTCCAACCCTTGGCGGGCCGAGCTGAGGAAGCGCTTGATAAAATACGAGAAGCAGGAGGACATTGACGGCTTGCCGGACGCAGAGCTCTTCCGAAAACTGGCCCTGCACGAGGCCAAAAAGCACAGCAGCTCCAACCCGATTGACCCCGGGTCTAAGGCTCAGCAATAGGGCTGCCAGGCACCCGCATCGCCCCTTTTTGTGGCACCAATTAAGACCGATTCGTGGGGGCGCCTGATAGTTGATGTAACTATTGGAGGGGGGGTGCTTGGACAAGTGATGTTAATTGATACTGGTGCCTCTTATTCAATTCTGAATATCTCTCCCGGCGAAGCCGGGCTTTTCCAAACCTGTGAAATTATTGAATTGACAAAGCCGAACGGCCAAAAATCCTCAGTGCCCTTCACAGGGCCCGTCCCCTTTGAAATTGGGACTGCTAAAGGGTCTGAAAAATTTGGGAAAATGGAAATGAAGGGAAAGCCGGGAATTTTAGCCATCTCTGCGCTGACAAAGATGGGGGTGGTGGTGGACCTGGCAAACCAAGCGCTGTTACGCTGCCCCCAAAGCGATGCGCCCATCATCCCGGCGAGCCACAGGGTGATGTCGGTGAAAGCCCCTGAGCTCCTGGTCCATCCTGAGTGGGAGCCCCGAGTGAAACGGGTCACAGAGCAGTTCCCCCAGGTCTGGGCAAGGAGCAAGCTGGACTGCGGGCAGATTGACGCCGTCGTGGCAGTCAAAGGGCCAGATCCCCCTCCTCAGCCGCAGCCCCGGTACCCGGCTGAGGCTGAGGATGGCTTGTGGGACACAGTCAAAATCTTGCTGGAGCAGGGGGTGCTGGTGGAGCAGCAGAGCACCAGCAACGCACCAGTGTGGCCCCTGCGGAAAGCTGATGGGAAAACGTGGAGGCTGACGATTGACTTCAGCGCACTGAACCGTGTCACCCCTCTGCGGACCTCCGCAGTGGCCAAGTACCCTGACATCATGGCAGCCATCTCCCGGGGATCTGAGTGGTTCTCAGTGCTCAGCCTGACCAGCCCATCCTTCGCCATCCCCTTGCACCCTGAGTCCTGGCACAAGTTTGCCTTCACCCTTCGAGGACGGCAATTTGCCTTTGCCAGAGTCCCCCCGGGCTTCCACAACACCCCTGCTATCTGCCACGCGCACGTGGTGAGGATGTGGGAGAAGCTCGGCCATCAGGAGAGCGTGCTGTCCTGCGCCGGTGACATCCTCATCCACACCCGGACGAAGGAGGAGAACCTGGAGGTGCTGGCAGAGGTGCTGGAGGCCGTCCAGAAGACGGGCTTCAGGATCAGCCCCACGAAGGCCCAGCTGTGCTGGAAGGAGGTGTCCTACCTGGGGGTGACCCTGAGAGAGGAAGGGCGCTCGCTGGAGAAGCAGAGGGTCGAGCTAATACAAAAGGTGTCGTCACCAGCCGATGCCACCACTCTGAGGGCCTTCCTGGCTCTCCTGAGGTTCTCCCGGGAGTTCGTTGAGGGCTATGCTGAGAAAGCTGCCCCTCTCTGCCACCTCCTGAAGAAGGACACCCCTTGGGAATGGGGGCCAGAGCAGGACGAGGCGGTGAAGACGTTAAAGGAGAGTGTGGCACAAGCCCCTGTGCTGGCACATCCCCGGAGGAACAGACCCTACATCCTGCAGCTGGACAGCACAAGGAGGGGGCTGCAGGCTACCTTGAGCCAGCAGCATGGTGCTCACCTCCTCCCTATTGCTCATGCCTCGCGCCTCCTGACGTCAGCTGAGCAGCAGTTCACTGACTACGAGAGGGAGGTTTTAGCCTTGACCTGGGCCCTGCAGCACTGGGAGTATCTGGTGGGGTCAGCCCCGGTGCTCCTGAGGACCTCCCGTGCCCCAGTGAGGTACCTCTTGTCGGGGAACGGGGATGAAGGTCCCCTGCGCTGCCCCAGGATGGCCAACTGGGCATTGGTGTTGGCCAGCAAGAAGGTCCCCGAGGAGGCAGGGGAGCCTTCGTCTGGCACCTATGGGGTGGTAATCAGTGGAGAGAAGGATGAGGAGGAGTCCGGGGGTCCCCCAGCCGAGCCCAAGCTGCGGCGGGCACCCCTGTTTGAGAGCAGCCTCAGCCTTGAGGAGGCCAAGGAGAGAGGCTATGTCGTGTGGTTTGTAGATGGGTCCAACTACCAAGAGGAAGGGGTGCCCTACACGGGCTATGCTGCTGTCAACTGGGGCACTGGGGACGTGGTGAAGGGGAAGTGCCTGCCACACTCCATCCAGGCTGCCGAGCTGGTGGCTGTGATGGCCGCCCTCGAAAACACGCCGACAGACCAGCCGCTGGCCATCTTCTCGGACTCGGGCTGGGTGGTGCGGGTGGTCCTGGAGTGGCTGCCGCTCTGGAGGGAGAGGGACATGCAGTCGGCCGACGGCAAGCCCGTCACCTATGCCAAAAAGCTTCTGTACCTGGCCAGGCTGGCAGAGCAGAGGGTGCGCCCGGCCCAGATCGTTAAGGTCAAGGCCCACAAGAAGGGAACAGAGGAAGCCAAGTGGAACAAGGAGGCAGATGCCAAAGCTAAGCAAGGGGCGAAGGATGGGTTGATGTGGAAGGCCAGCAAGCTCTTGGAACAGGGCCCTGTGTCGGTGGCTCCCAGCAGACACTGTGAGAGCGTGGATCTGCTGGGCTTGCAGGCTCAGGACCCCAGCATCCGGGAGTTAGCGCAGGGCAGGGAGTATAAAGGATGCAAGGTGTGGAAGGATGCCTCGGGGCTGGTCCTGGCACGGAGAGAGGGGGCGGACTTCCCAGTCTGGGTGGTGCCTGAACTCGCCCGGGTGGAGTTGGTGGCTCTGGCTCATGAGCAGGGGCATCTGGGGACAGACAAGACCATGGGGAGGCTGCAGGGCGTCGGGTGGTGGCCCGAAATGAGGGAGGATGTGGAGAGGTATGTTGGCAACTGCCTGACGTGTGCGGCCAACAATCCCGATGCCAAAACGGCAAAAGCTCTCCTGGGCCACCAGAGGATTTCCGGGCCATGGAGCAAGTTGCAGTTGGAGTTTATTGGCCCTTTGCCCCAAACAGCCCACGG
Organism: Bucorvus abyssinicus; assembly: GCA_009769605.1. Classification (NCBI taxonomy): domain Eukaryota; kingdom Metazoa; phylum Chordata; class Aves; order Bucerotiformes; family Bucorvidae; genus Bucorvus; species Bucorvus abyssinicus. The sequence continues at coordinate 2,636,312 of CM020026.1, read as the reverse complement.
GAACAGGTATTGCCTGGTGATCAGCGATAACTTCACCAAATGGGTAGAGGCGTTTCCGGCTCGAAACAACACGGCCAGCACAACTGCGAAGATCCTGGTAGCGCATGTCTTCTCACGGTGGGGCGTCCCAAAGGAGATCGACTCGGACCACGGCCAACGCTTCATCGCAGAAGTCTCGAAAGGGGTGTGCCAAGCCCTGGGTATCAAGCAAAAGCTTCACATCACAGGGCATTTCCAGAAGCCCGGCTTGGCAGATGGGCCCAACCAACCACTGAAGACAGCGCTGAGGAAGCTCGTGAACCAGCAAAGGAAAGACTGGGATCAGAAGCTCCCACTGGTCCTGCTGGCATTACGGGGGGCCATGGCATCTCAAGCGCCTTGTCCCCAAAAGCTGCCTCCTGCAAGAGAACTGAAGCTGCCGGGACACTGGTGGCAAGGAGGGGAGCCGCCGGACGAACTGCAGCCCCGCGTGCTGACAGACAGGTGGGTCCAGGACATGCTCAGGACAGTGTCAGCCACTTACCATCAGCTTGCCTCGGTGCAGAACGCCAACATCCCCAAGATGGATAAGCAGCTGGGAGCGCTGCTGCGCCCCACGGAGTGGAATATGGGGGACCTGGTAGCGTATCGCGGGGTTAGAGAGAAGAACCAGGTGCTGGAACCCCAGTGGATGGGGCCCGTTAGGGTTGTGAACAGGGCCAGCCCCTCCATGTACCAGGTAGAGATCAGAAAGGGGGCAAAAATGGAGGAAAAGTGGCTCCATTCTTCACAATTAAAAGCATGGAAGGGAAATTAACGGGGCTGGAGAGCCCGTCTTGCTTATGTTTTGCAGATAAAGGAAAATGGAAGGCGATTGTGACCAGCGGGAAGGGCGAACTTCGTGGCATCACCAGCCCTGTTTGCGCTGCGGGGAAAATGCTTTCAAATTTCTGGTTGCAGGATTTGCTTTGCTTTCTGGTATGTGCGTAGCGCTGAGCACCCAACACGCCCAACCAACCCATCAGCATCTCAGGCACAAAGTCGGTCGTTCTCACTTGGAAAGGCACCCCAAAACATGGGGCACAGCCCAGCACAGGGTTAGGAGGTACACAAAAGCTGGGACCGATTGGCCCTGGTCTCAAGCTCACGTAAAATACACGGGAAGCATGGGGTTAACTTCCAACAAAGGCTTAAACCTGTCGACGGTGGTTATGCATGGGACGGAGGTGTACTTGGAAAACGAGTGGAGCTGGGATAGCACCAACAGACTCCCGCAGCTCCTGGGGAAGGTGGGGCAAGAAATAAAGGTAGGGTGCAGGGTAATTAACGGATCCACTCACCAGCGGGTGACTCAAATCTCCGTCACTGAATTAAAAACGAAGAAGAATCAGAAAAAAAACTGTGCCATAGAGAAATTGGACTGTTGGTGCAATTTTACTTTGGTCCAGCCAGTCTTTGTGGTCTGCCTCTGGGCCCAGAACAGCGTGGGGTTGTCCTTTAAATTCAAGATCAGCACCACGACGCACTCCTTTGCTGCCGTTAAGATCTCCAGGTGCCATTTCTTGGCCTGGCACGCGGCCTGGTACGCTGAAGTTGGCAACCAGGTAAAATTGGACATTAAATACTCCCAAGAAAGTATCACCAACCCGATGCAAATCGATGGCACCACCGTCACCATCGCTGCCCCTAACGGCCGCAAGTGGGTGGTGCCAGTAAACTGCCTCCGTGAGAGCAAAACCTTTAATAGATCTGAATTAGGCACAGAGGCTTCATGGTATAATCAGGACTACGGACGCTGCCCACACCTGGTCATAAACCTCCAGGTATGGTGTCGAGGAAACCTCAGCATAGAAATGTCCCCTGAGCTTGGAGGGAAGTGGTGGATAGGAGGCCCCGAAGGATTTAAAAAAGAGTTTACCCTCATCGCTGTCCTGCGCCCTTTTGTTTCCAAAATAGGTCCTTACGTAGTCAAGAAAAATCACGTCCAAGAGCTGTTGACCGGGCCTGTCCGGTCACTGAAGAAGGTGGTGTTGTCTCTGTCCACCGTCAATATTTCATCTGTCAGACCACACTGTACCCCCTTCCTATCCACCCTCCACACCGGCTGGCTGGCGTGGCTCCACAGCCGCTCCATCCAGGGGACCCGGGCCAGAAGAGACCTGCTGGCCACGGCGCTGGGAGGAGGAGGTGCCGGGCTGGGCGTCCTCAACAGCATGAACGTTGAGGTCTTGTCCAACAAGTTGGAGGCTGTCAGCTCGGGCGTGCAGGGCCTCCTCAAGCCCCTGAATTCATCCCTGGCCAGCCTTGGGATGGGGCAGTGGCTCGTGTCAGAGGTGTTGCCCACCTGGGAACAAATAAGTGAGAAAGACCACCAGATGCTGTTGCGAGCGCTGGGCATCGAGCAAAATAACGTCTCTCTTGCTCTTAGCTGCATCCAGGCCCAGATGTGGGTGCAGAGTGTTGTTGCAGGTATCCTGAGAGATGGCGACAACGGTGTCCTCCCCACTGAGATCCGAAAGATCGTATGGGACGCAGCCACGGAGAAGGAGCGGCAGCTCCAAGCCTGGTGGAGGCTTGTCAACTTCACCCACGACCAGGTCCTCAACGCAGTCATCGCCCACGTGCTGACCGTGGCGGAAGCTCGCATCGAAAAGGTCTACCCCATCGTGGCCCTGGGGGTTAACACGAACGGGTCCGTGGTCTACCCCCTGGACCACCGCATGTGGGCGAGGGTGTCTGATGGGAAATGGCAGTCGGTAGATTTGGAAGCCTGCATTTTGGAAAGGGGGCTGGGATTCATATGCGAAGACGATGCCCTTAAGGCGAGTGACGTCTGCTTTGACACCAAAGAAGGGGTGTGCCATTTTGAGATCAACCCCCAGAGCAGCAATAAGACCGTGCTGGTGTACGTAGGGAAAGGGTGCGTGTGTTTTAGAACGACGTGTAAATACGTGCAAATCAATGAAGTTTATAATCAGTCTGTGTTTAACGACTCGAACACGTGTGCTTGCAATGTAGCTGTTATTAGAGGCTGTGACTTTGTCTATAAACCACCTGTGTTTACTAGCCAGTTGCTAATCAGAAACTACACCTTGTATCGCAGTATAACCCCGACCCCCATCGGTATGGATTTGTCCCTTGTAAAAGAAATGTTAGAGCACGCAAATTTGCAGCAGCTGTTAGAGAATGCTAAGGCAGAAGCTAAAAAGATCCTCATAACTGTCCACCATGATGGCAATGTTATAAAACAGGTAATGGAACGCATTAAGAGGGTGGGAGAACACCGCTGGTGGGAAATTTTCTTTGGTTGGTCCCCCACGGCCACTGGCATCTTCAACACGCTGCTGCACCCCATTGTAGTTATTCTGCTAACGCAAATCTGCCTGTGCTTTGCCATGGTGGCGACTTGTTACTGGATCAGGCAGATGAAGCTCTGCATTGACAACCAGGTGAAAGGACTGGGGCTGGCCAAGCGCCTCCTACCATAGTCAAGGGCAAGACTGGGTTGGCCTCTGTGTTTGCCACCAAGAAGAACTTCTAGCTCCGCTGTTGGCTGCAACCCAGTAGGCGTTGAGCGGTGGGGACACATGCCATACCAGACCTTGATATGAGGGATGGTCTCCTCTGTTATAAGAGGGCCACCCAGGAGGAGAGGGCAGGCCAAGAAGCCTGTGGTTGGCATGAATCACAGAATGGTTGAGGTTAGAAGGAACCTCTTGAGATGATCTAGTCCAACCCTCCCCTGCTCAAGCAGGGTCACCTAGAGCAGATTGCCCAGGACTGCATCCAGTTGGGTTTTGACTATCTCCAGAGATGGAGACTCCACAACCTCTCTGGGCAAACCTGTTTCAGTGTTTGATCACCCACACAGTAAAAAAGCAAGTTAGCATAAGTAACTTGTCTTTGAACCTCCATCCCCAAATGCTGATGCGAAGAAGATGCTGTTGTGTGATTTTAAGCCTCCTTAAGCCGAAGAGAAGGGGATGAGGAAAGCCAAGGACAGTGTCTTTGGAAGGAAAGAGTCGGGAATGTAATGCCTGAGCGTGAAAAAGCACCCACTGAAGATGGCAGAGGTGTTACCATCCTCAAAGACTTGGAAGGACGATAAAAGATGAGCAGAATGAAAGACCCTGTAATCACCTCAGACTTAAAGGAGCTGAATCCACACAGACCTTTGCAGCAACTATCTCCAGGCTCCCGAGACTCCCAGGACATCTGGCCAATGGATTGGTGAGATCTTGCTTTTGGAGCCGGGACATCACCGCTTTGCTGTGTCTAGTTGTGCATGTACTCAATAAAATTTGTCTGTAGAGGATGGACTGTCTATTCAGTCGCTGCCTGCTCAGCTGCACGCTGCCCAGGCTTTACGCCGGTAAAGAGAAAGTCTGGTAAAAAGAAAAGATCTGGGTTTTTTCCCTTTTATAGGCCAAAATCCCTCAGTTGCTTTTTCTCTGTGGAATATTCACCGAAACACACAGATTTCTGCCTTGGGCTGGAGAGCAGGGCTCTGAGCTGGGGCACGAACCCGCTCCCCTCTTTCATTCTGCCTCTCCCGAACTGCACCATCTCCTGCCTCCGAACCCAGAAGGAGCCTTAAAATACACATAGGGAGTCTCAAACGATTTAAAAACATGGGCAATTTCAAAAAATAAACCAACCAGCTCATTTCCAGCCCTAGTCTGATCTCGTCTCGGAGGTGCTTGCTCTCTCTGAGAACGAGGGCAAGGTGGGGGTGGGGGGGCTGGGGGGGGGGTCACACAGCCAAGAAACCCTTTGAAATCCAGGCTGAAATAAAAAGATTAAAAAACTGGCCTTAAACCCAGCAGGAGCTGCTGGACTAGCTGGAGAAATGAGTTAAAACTCTGCTTTTCACAACCACCGGGCTGGAAAGTGCAAAGAAATGGCATATTGCCACAGCGTACTTTTTTTTGAAGAAAAGCAAAACCTCACTATGTGGGTTTGGTAAAGACACTTCTCCTTAAGAATGACACATTCTAACTGAGCTCGTGAAAAGGCGAACAAGTAAATCACTGTCCAAAACCACAGCGATCCTTCTTCCCCCTCCAAGCACCACGAAAACACCCCTTCACCCGGGGAAGGGGGGTTGAACTCTTCCTCCAAGCTGCCTGGGAAAGGGCTGCTGCCTGCTCTCCTCTACGCTCTGCTGCTTCCTACATCTTACCCGCCACAAACGCCACAGAAAACACACCGGTATTTTGGTTAAAGGACATTTCTTACTTGCCAACACCTCACGTTTCAGGAGAATTAATTTCCCTGTGAATAACGACCCTTTTATACAAAGCCTTTACCCCTCTAACCTGTTTTGGGAGCCTGGAGGGGAAAAGGAACCACAGAAAAACCCCACAAGATCCACTCTTCAGTCCCAAACTTGCACCGGGACAGCGTGGCACAACAGGGGTTAGCCCCAGGGTGGTGATATGGCCCCAGGGAAAGCGGTTCCTGCATCCCCACGCAGGTTTTGGCTGAACGCAGACCCCTGCGCAGCTGCTGGAGGTTTTGTTTGGCTGTGTTGCCAGTGGTTTCAGTTGACCCCATAAAAGATTTTACCCAAACTTGATGGCTTTTCTGAGCCAAACGGGTAACAAACTGGTAATGCAGTTGTATTTATTCCCTGGTGTTTTTGTCCCTGCCCTCTGCGCTCTGGAGCAGAGACGTGGAAACCCCCTTATCTCTGGATACATTTCATGGGACTGCAGGGATACTCTACCTTCTCTCAGGTACCTGGCACGATGGACTTTCCTGCTGCTGCAGAGGAACTTGCCACTTTTGGGACGTGACCTGCATCCATGTGGAGGTGCCACAGTAGGTCCTCACTCCTTGTGAGCAGACATGGAGAGTCCCCGTCTCCTCTGAAGCAAAGGTGAGGGGCTACATGGAGATATCTGGATTGTAGCTGCATGGGGCCACCTCCAGAGCCAGTCCTGGGGTAAAGACCTAGTGGCTACCCTGAACCTACACATCCCACATTAGCTCAAGTCAAAGGCAGAAGGAGTTTGAGCCTGGGTTTTCCCCTGGCTAGGCTGGTACTCGAGCTTGTTGCTCAGAACTTGATTTCCCAGCCCCAGACAGGTTTTTAGCTCTGTGTTTTTATTCAAAAGAGCTTGGAGTGTCTTTGGGGGGTTCTGCCTCTGAAGCCCTGAAGCCCAAGGTTCAGTTCATAGTTCCTTGGGCAGGGCCAGGCAGAAGCTGACAGGTTTCTGTCGGTCCATCAGAGCTCCCTGTTGCAGTTGCCTCCCCAAACCCACCATCAGCATTTTGAGCAATGTCACTCTCCAGCGTGAACTTCGCCTTTCAGACTCAAGGCTTGGCCATGGCTCTCCTTTTTTCTACTCTTCCGTGCTTTCTCTTCCCTGTTTCCCACCTCTAACTTTTAGCAGGACATTGCAACCCTTTCCTGCACCCAGCACCCACAAGGTGTCCGCACATTCGCAGAGAGGTGATTCTTCTGGCTTAGAACACCTCGGTGCTGACAACCTTCAAACCTCATGCGTTTTGTAAGCAACTGTGCATCAAAGGAATGCTATAAAGGCACAAGTAGTAGCAGGTGGATCGATACCCTGTGGTGCTGTGGTAGTGACCCCTCCATAAGATACGTCTATGGTTGAGAACAAATGTTTTACTATCAGTCCTGCTTAGTGGCCAGGCAAGCTCTCCCCCAGTTCCTTTTGCTCCCAAGAGTTTTACTCCACCCTAGAGCAGAGCGGGTGATTCAGAGAGAAGCTGGATATTCGCCCCAACTGTTAATAATCTGTAAATTTACTGTAGACATGCCCCAGTGTAGCAGAACAGTAAGAACAGAAGAGCAAGAAAGCCCGAGGGACAGCGACACAACCAGACGGTGACGTAGCGCAGCGTGCTGTGTCCTGGCTGACCACACTTTATGATGTACGAGCAGGATGGAAGAAATGAACTTAGGAGGCAGAACAAAGAGCATCAGGGCTCGGAGGCAACATGAGGAGAGCTGGTTTGAGAGCTGAAACGCTGGGTAGCTCATCTGGGATGTGGGACAGATTCTGGCTTGTGTTTATTTTGTTCTGCTTTGTGGAGTCCCACAGAAATTCTGTGACGTGCCAGCACTCAGCGAGAAGGGAGATGCTTCATTTATTCCTTGCAGCAGACTCAGGAAGCCATCAGCTACAGAGCAGCCTGGCTGAGAAGGGGCATGAATGACTCCGTAGGGAGTGGTTTTACTCTCAGGAGCGGTGAACTGACTGGAGTTACATCCCGCAGAGGGAAATGCAGGGAATCCTGAGGGGTTTGCGCGTTTTCTTGAAATATGAAACACAATAGCAATTCCAGTTTTGAGAGACATCTACCACGACTGTTGAGTTTAGCAAAGCCAACACAAGCCAGCGTAATTAAGAACTGGGCCTTCTAGAGCACGGGGCAATCAAAACGCCCTTGTTCCTCCAGCAGTTTCACCAGTGGACGGGAGTCACAGGTACCTGGAAAGGGAACAGAAAGTCCCGAGGTTACTTGGAATAGCACAGGGTAGAAGGTATGGGGGAAAAACACCCCCTTAAACTTCCAGCTACATTTCCCTTCCTTCCCAGCATCCCTAGAAGTAAGGCAAGGCTTCCCTCCATGGAAAGGCACGGGAAGCCGGCGATAGCTGTGCGAGGGATGGTGGATAAGCCATTCGATCTGATCTGAGAGCAGGAAGCAGCTGTAAGGCACGGCTCTACAAGGTGGGTGATGGTGTGAATTGGCTGCTCCATGGACACTGGTACTGCAGAGTGGGCACAGCGTGACTTCTCTCTCAACCAGACTGAGGTACGTTACTCATACTGGCCCTGGGACAAGAGCACATATCTGGCCAGCAAACCCATGCTCTGTTTTTCTCCCAATAACTTGTCTGTGCAGCTGGACACGGATTTGCAGGTCTGGCCCTCCCACCTCATCTGGCCGGAGGGGCTCTGTCCCCTGTATGCCCATGGATGCTGCACTGGTCCATGTATGGTCACCAGCAGTGACGGGATAAAAGTCATGGCTGGAGTCACCTGCATCGTATGTATATCAGCCTTCCCCAGAGCCACAAGCTCCCATAGCTTACGCAGCAAGAGCTCCCAAGGGAGAGAGGGCAGACATCGACCTTCACAGATGCCCCGAGGCAGTAAGCAAACAGGAAGTGCCATCGGATGGTTTAATGACTGTATCAGTTCCACAGCCACCCTTAAAGTGATGGAAGAGCAGAAGTTTCAAACCTGGAGGCCTAACACAAGGCACCCAAATCTCTTTTTAGAACCATAGAATTGTTCCGGTTGGAAAAGACCTTTAAGATCATCGAGTCCAACCATCAACCCAGCACTGCCAGGTCCCACTAAACCAAGTCCCTCAGCAGCACCCTGACACATCTGTTAATCACCTCCAGGGATGGGGATTCCACCACCAGGCTGTCCTAACCCTGACAACCCCTGACAACTCTTTCGGTGAAGAAATTTTTCCTAATGTCCAGCCTAAACCTTCCCTGGCACAACTTGAGGCCATCTTTTCTTGTCCTATCACTTGTTAACTGGGAGAAGAGACCAACCCCCACCTCGCTACAACCTCCTTGCAGGGAGCTGTTAAAAGCAAGAAGGTCTCCCCTCAGCCTCCTTTTCTCCAGGCTGAACACCTCTAGGTCCCTCAGCCGCTCCTCAGCGCACTTGTGCTCCAGATCCTGCTCCAGCTTCATTGCCCTCCTCTGGACATGCTCCAGCACCTCAGTGTCCTTCTTGGAGTGAAGGGCCCAAATCTGGACACGTTATTAGACAGTTCACTGGACTGTCTTTGATGTTTAGTGCTGCTCAGCAGCAGGTGGTCAGTCAGCTGTTCTCAAAACTAAACCCCTTGTTTAGGTGCCGACAAGGGGATGTAGATGCTCGTTTATTAAGTTTCATGTTAGTTTCATGTTCTTTGAAAAAACACTGTTTTGTTTTTTGAAGCATAAACACTACAAATCCATCTCATTGGGGACTCCCGCTGCAATATCCTTGTTCTCTGTCAGCAAATGTTGCCATAATGCTACGAAGATGCCCATTTGCCTAAGCAAACAGCACCAGAGAACTCGATAAAACATTGCTCAAACCCCAAAGACTTATTTGCCTCAACAGCACATCCACCAATGAACAGGAAAGTACGGCCACAGCAGTGGTGGTACATCTGCCCTCGCTTCCTTCATGCCTGTTCACAAACCTGACCAATAATCTTAACCCAGTTCATCGTCAGGGCTAACGCGGAGCAGCAAAATCATAACGAAAGATGACGTAGCTATGAGATGAGCCTTGGAGAGAGGATAAGGCGAGGTTGAGATGGACCCCAGCTTGCGGGTGTTGCCTCAACCTCCTGTTCTTCACCAACAGGCACTTCTCGCTGTTTTGGGCACAGAACAGGAAGATGAAAGGCAAGCTGTGCGCTGCCACACGTACCCCATGCCTGGCGAGGCCCCCTTTGCAGCTGTGTGGCAGGCAGCGCACCGGCTGTGCCGGGAGGAGCGACCAACACCTTCACCACAGGCACAGCGCGAGGTCGGCGCACCAGCACTCCTGAGCAAGCACAGCTGCTGCGTGTGGTTGGATTTCTTTTGTTAAGGTAGAAAAAAGAAGAATAAAGAGAGATGTAAACAAGCCCGAAGGCTGGCAGCGAAGCAGCTGCATCACCTTCTCCCTCAGGTTCAAGAGGAGTTTTTCTTAAAACAAAGCCCCTTCCACACAATCGTCTCATTTTGAGGGCAATTCTACGGAAACAAGTATGCAGCACCTGCTTGCTTTAGGCTGAGAGTGCAAACATCCTCCCAGAACGTCACGAAATAACATCGCAGGGAAGAGACACTCATCCGGAGAGTCTTCAAAAAATGTCACAGATCTGCAAGCGCTTAAACTGACACGAGCTCCAGCAACGCTAACTGCTGAGGGTCCCAAAGCCCAGACTTTATATCATAGAACAGTATGGGTTGGCAGGGACCTTCAAAGCTCATCCAGTCCAAAGCCCCTGCAGGGAACAGGGATATCTGCAACTAGAGCAGGTCGCTCAGAGCCCCAAGGTCCAACCTGACCTGGAATGTTTCCAGGGATGGGGCTTCTCCCACCTCTCTGGGCAACCTGGGCCAGAGTCTCACCACCTTCAGCGTAAAAAATTCCCTCCTTCTCTCTAGTCTGAATTTCCCTCTTTTACTTTAAACCATCACCCCTTATCTTGTGGCAACTGGCCTGGCAAAGGCAATCTTTCTTACAGGCCCCTTTAAGAACTGGAAGGATGCAAAAGGTCTCCCTGGAGCCTTCTCTTCTCTACGTTGAACAATCCCAACTCTCTCAGCTTGTCCTCATAGGAGAGATGTTCTAGCAGGTCCATGTCTTTCCTGTGCTGAGGACTCCAGAGCAGACCCAGCACCGCAGGTGTGGTCTCACCAGAGCAGAGGGTCAGAACCACCTCCCTGAACCTGCTGGCCACCCTGCTTTTGACGCAGCCCAGGATACGGTTGGACCTCTGGGCTGTGAGTGCACATTGCTCACTCATGCCCAGCTTTTCATCCATACAAACCTGAAGGGATGGGCTTTACATCTGATTGCTTTGTGGGATGCAACTCCGCTATCATGGTCTTGATTTCACAATGACTTGCCAGGCATCCTCTTCCACTCAAAAGGTGCCTTCCTAAGGGGCCTGGTGCCTCTGCATCATGGGCACTACCGACACGAGCTATTTGGCCTGGGAACCTCAGTGCGTGCACAGATGCTGCTGCTGAAGGCAAGCCTAGGCACATCTGAGAGAAACCCTTGTGAGCTGAGTGCATCCTGCACAGTCCCTTGATCTGGACTGGCATGAGACTACAGCACCAAAACTCCTATTGACCTCAAGGAAGAGGGCAAGAGCCAAACCTTGCAAGCTGCTGAGAAGTTTCACATCTCAGCGGTCACACACCACCTTGCCCGGGTGATTCATTTGACCACAGTGATGTGACTGGTCTTCTGGTGTTGCAGCAATGTGGGGAGTGCACAGCAAGAGAAGGAGCATTACTGGGGTGGAGCTGAGCATGGCAGAGCAATTTGTCTTTAACCACAAGAGATGGATTTGAGAAAGGCTGAAGGCAGGGTAGGAAAGAACTGAGCTGACACAGAAATGTCCCAGCTTCTCCCATCCTGCTCTTGAGGCATGGACTTCACTTCCACATGAACTAATGCAAGGACACAGACTCCAGGGTTTTGATTAACACGCTGAGGAGACCCTGTGTACATACCACAGTAGTTCAAGATGTTACTGACTATTGACACAGTGTCACAGTCAATATGTTTCTCACACAGCACGGCATTATTGGTAGTTGTGGTTCAGCCTGTGGAGGGTTTAACTCGTAATGCAGGTGGTTTGGAAACACCCAGCACTTGGCTTGAGGGAAACAATTTCATCTCAGCTGTTTGCCAGGTTAGTGCTCAGAACATTGCTGGAAACAGTTCCACTGCCAGTTCTAAGAAATCCTCCCTCATTTTGAAGGTTTCTTTTAAACCTCCCCTCCCTCCCACACACGGAAACTTTCAGTTTTCCCCACAGCTCTTGGAGGAAAAAGAAAATACAACATACCACTTCTTTCACATTCCCCCCATTGAGATGCTGGTGCTATTTCAAACTTTCATGTCTCAGGTAGAGAAACAGCAAGGCCCTGTGCCTATCGATGCAAGGAGAAACCTCTGGCCCGAGGTGCTGTGGTTTTGCCTGGTGTTCAGTATCAAGCCTACGATGAAGCACCTCCAATGCCTTCAGGCATTTCCTGTCATTCCTGCTCCAGCAGAAGGGTGCCCTGGCCTCCCTCCAGTGTCCACTGCCCTTATGGAGAGTTCAAGTTGACCTGTTTGACTGTGAACGGGAACTGCACATGCAGGGACACAAGAGTGTCCCAGGGATGGTGACCTTCAGGAGAAAGGAGGGGAAAGTGGCAGCAGAGTTTGCTTCAGGGGCACAGCACGGGCAGGATAAATCTGCTGGAGTGCCCTTCTGCACCATTTGGAGATGGAAAAAGAGGCCTTGGAAGAGTTGGAGTACTTGATGCAGGTGACTTGGTGAACCAGGGACAGAGCCAAAATGGAAATGCAGGACCCCTCCTTTAAGCTCAGTTTTAAACAGCAGTTTTAACCCTGTTTTTGTGCTCTGCTGCTTGCGTGCAGTTTTAACTCGCCTTGTCGATACACAGCAGTTGTTTCCTAAAGCCAAGCAGCTCACAAGTTTACTGAAGGAGAAGACAGATCAAATTCAGCACTGCTGAGCCCTTGCAGTGGAACCCTCATGCCCACATAAAAGTACCATGAACTCCAATGGGTCTCCAGGCAGTCTTTGTCACATCTGAGCAGAAAGATCTGTGACAATTTGTTTCTCAAGTCAGAATTGTGACATGAACAATAATCATTATTTATGACCTTAGAAAATCAGCTATCACTTACCTAAATTAGAGCTACAATCATTTCTGCTAGATGAGAATCTGTTATGTCTCATTTGCAGCATTTACATCATCGATTAATCTTTTTTTAAAGTGGCAAGAACGTGTCCTTTGACATCTTATCTTTCATGTCTGATACCAAGAAACTTTGTTTAGAACTATCCTACACAGCCTGTGCAAGCACTTTCCACTGGGTGGGGCAGGAAGGTATGGAGTTCAAGTACACTTTTGGGAACGATCACTGAAAAAAACAAAACCATCTCTTTATTCTGCCAACTCGTGCTTTCACCATATTTTCAGAACTGTTAATCCCTCTCTCCTGAATTCTCGAAGCTCAACTCTGATTTCAAAAGCAAGTCAATCGGCACTAATTTCCCTTCAATTAGCCTGCTCCTGGTGTACGGGCAGAGTACTACATGGTGGGCTCCCTGCCTGCAGGAGGCTTAATTGTATTCTTAGACTGACCTCTACGGAAATGAGGTGTCCGTGAGCACAGGGAGCAAGGGTTCCCTACTCATAAGTGTGAGAGACACTGGCCACCTTTGTACAGCCCTTTGTACAAATACACTTTGTATTTGACAGAGTGGCAGAAACATCAGAGAGATCTTACAATGCCAAGTTTGCTGAACTAGGTGTCCTGAGAGAAAATAAAGTCACCTTATCTGTCATACATGGGAGACAAGCTGCAGTGTTGTCCACATTATTCTCACAGCAAAGAGTATGCACAGGAGTGAGCGCTTGAGAACCTCCCCACTTCAACTGCAGGACAATACAAGCAGTTAGCAGCTTACAACAGCTCACAACAGTCACCAACAGTCAGAACTAAGTAAATTATGATTGCGCTCACTCTGCCCCAGTAAATGATGAGAAAAGCAGTTATTAATGTGTGACTTTAGCCCTTGCCTGATGCGGGAGTCTAAGGAAAGCCAGGGAAAGTGACCTTGGAAAGATATAGAAAGGCTGTAACTTCTGAGTAAGGAAAAGGAGCCACTGCAGAAAGCAGAGGCATCATTAGCCTCAGACAAAGACCAGGAGAGATCAGGAAAGGGGACCAGAATAAGGATCCTACTTACACTTTGAACTTACAGGTGAAGCCCCACAGACCTCTGAGTTCAACAGTGAATTGTTATTGGCACCTACACGTTCCTGTTCAACTTAATTTAGTTGTATAGGGATCTAGTTAAGCTTGTCTGGTCAAATACGGACTAAGTTATTGGAGGGCTCAGATGTTAACTATCTAGATATATAATTTTATCAGCAGCAGGAAAACTCTAAATCCAAGACTGCAATCAACCCCAAACCACAAATCCTTAAAACAATAAAGCAGACTACATTAATTTCAGGGCTTTTCAACCTCCTTACACTTGCAAAACTAAAACTAAGACAAACCAGACAGAATTCAAGGCTTGAGGGCCCTGGTCTCTCCTCCATCCCACACCACCACAACCCACAACAGAAAGTTTCAGTTGGGCAGATTTACTGAGAGCAGCAGCTCAGCACAGCTGCCTCTACAAACACCAACCCAGTGGAAAGTGCAGCCTGAGTGGTGCTAACCAACAGCCTGATGGCTTTCAGATCCCACATCAAGGCTCAAAACCTCAGAAAAAGCTTTCTTGCAACCTGAAGGCAAAAAGAGAGATACCAAATGGTGCCTTATGAAATGGCTTTTAGATAAGCATTTTTCAGAACTTAACTCTATTTGCTCAGCCCAGCAGCTTTCTGTAAGACACCACCCAGGCTTCAAACCCTCTGCACAACCCCAGCTCTGCACAGTGCAAGCAGACGGTGCAACTACCTCCTTCTTTTGGGTGGGCAGCCTGTGACAGGCTCTGTTAGAGACTGATGTGTTTCCAGTGTATGCGGCTTACCGACAGTCTCATGTGAGAGTCCTGGGAGCAACACAAGAGCTTGAAACCCATCACCAGAGTTTCTCAATTAACTGCACACATGTAGGACATCACTACTCATGCCATAACAACGTAAATCCATGTTGTGAATGAAGGTCTGGTGACAAGACATGTAAAATGAAAATATAAAGCCATTACTGATTTTTCAGGGTACTGTTTGGATCACAAATCTAGTTTCATGTTAGCAATTAATTTTGCATATTGCACCTTTTCTGTTTCCTAAATTAAACTAAAAATCAGTATTACCATGAGAAAAATCTACTAGACAACGTATATCTGATAACCACTGGCATGTTTAATAGACTAATTTTCCACTCAGAACTGGGTGACAAAAAACCCAAGTCAAAACAAAACCAAACCAACACCAACAGCAAGTAAGGTCTGGAGTCAAAAGCCTTTCACATTCTCCTTCTACATCTGTCAGAAAAATGGTTACAGACATGGCCAGGAACACTGTAGTGCTTACATACTTTCCTAGAAGAATAGTAGACACCATTAACATTAGAAAGAAGCTACACATTTTGGCAGAATTTCAGCAGTATTCTGGTATATTCCAGAGGAGATCACAGACTTTCAAAGTTGCATCTCTGCAATGGCTGCTGGGCATGTAAGACAATTAAAAACTGACACCTAACCTACTGCCCAAACACTTTAAAGGACAGGCTATTTCTCACTTCCAGGCTGGAACAAGAACTTTGCTTAAAAAAACCCAAAAAGAAGTCTCAGTACAGCGCAAAATGGTCAAGTGAGACGCTAAACAAAATCAACTTCTTAAAGCTAAGCAAACCTTTCTCAATATCCCAAGGCAGATTCATCCCAGAGTATCTCCTCTTCTCTTTTGACATCTATCTGTGGCTTCTTTTGATCCTTTTTGCTCTCTTTCTCAGCAGGGTTTTCTTTAAGCCTTTCATCTTTATAAGGTCTTGATTTCCTCTCACTTGTCAAGTCTACCTCAACTTTAATTCTCTTCTGTGTCTCATTTTCTTTTCCAAAATCTGCACCTTCACTGGTTTTCTTTCTTTTCTGCTTTGTGACTTCTTTCTCATACTTCAGCTCTTCACTGACATATTTTTCCTCCTCAACATGTTTTGTCTGAAATTTCTGCTCTTTTTTGCAGGAGCTGGTGGAATTTTCAGCACACATAACTTCGTGGCAGTCTTTATATTCTTCAACCAACAGGCTGAAGCTCTTATCTCTGATGGTGGCCACCTCAAATGCTTGATCTTCTTGCTCTTCTTTACAGAATCCCTTGATAGAATGACAGTTAGGTGTCTTTTCTAGCGTGTGCTCACAAGCTGATGGCCAGTTTGGTGATCTCTTTTCCCCAGTATTTGTAGGTAACTGGGTTTCTGAGTAAAGGCTGGGATGCTGGCCTTGCTCACTCTTAAAGTTTGAAGATACAACCTCACTAAGGTCACTTCCTCCTTCAGTGTTTTCATCTTGAAACTCTTTCTCTTCTGGTTTTCCTACGCACCTTCTTGGCTCTTGACCTCCAGCTTTCTGAACTTTAATGCAATCTGTTAATTCATCTCGAAAGGATTCACCTGTTTTCTTCAATTTCTTCATGAGACTGACAAGCGCTGTTTCTCTGCATAAATTGGACAGAAAGTATTAGTTACAAATACTGACAAATTTGCTGGGCATCTGTTGAGTTAAAAAAGATATCGTATTTCCAGTGCTAGAAAGAGAACATATTCCAGGTGCGTTGTTCTGTGTAACTAGATGGAGCCTGTTACAACGATCACAACTGTAAAGCTGAAATTACAGGGAACAGATTCTACTCTTAGTGAAAACTGAAAACCTGGAATAACTTTATGGACCAAATGAGTTTCCTGTGACCTAGGGCACTGTGAGAATAAGATGTTTCTAAAAGGACTGCATACCTTTTTAAAACTACTTTTGAAAAAGAAAGTTCACGATTCTCTCTTACTAACTAATCTCCAGTTAGTTGCAGATATCTATCGACTGTCAAGTAATACAGTCACTAATTTCTTTGAGATTCATTCTACTGAAGAGTTGCAGTACAGTAATTTCAGGCCAACTGTGTGACTCCACTGCAGAAACAAAACAGAACAGAAACAAACAACCTGGATTGCTAAAAACCCCAAACAAGATAAATGTGTGCCCAAGGCAAAACTACCTGTCAGTTTGTATTCTGCTCTCCCTTTCCTCAGGCTGGAAGATAAAGATGGTTAGACGACAAAAGATAAGCCCTATGGGAAGGGCAGCTCTGCAGACCCATCCCTAAAATGTACCTTGTTCTGTCTGAATTTACTGGCTGTAGATAGGGCTGTAGCACTTCCCTACAATCCTGGTTTGGGGGACTCTAATTCTGTTGACTAAACAAACTTTTAAAAACACCAGTTCTACACCAGTCTCCTGTGGTTATATTATTATTGCACCTTCACTTAAAACATGTCTTATCAACATGCTTAACATGTAAGCAATTCTGGTCTCTACTTCTCTCAAAAGTAGATCTTAAATCATTTTGCAACTCAGAGTCTACCAGCCCTCTTCTGGGTAAACGGGAAAGTACAAGAGCAACCATCTAGTCCACAAATGATCTTACTCCACATGCATCTTGCATGTGGATGAATCCTAAAAGCAACACAACTGATGGAGCCTTGGCACTTTTTGGGATTAAGGTATTTGCTCTATCAGTAGGAATTGTTAAGTTCAGACCATTCCCTTCCAGACTGAGCACTGAGGATGCTGTACCTATCCCCAGACAGCAAAATAAGTGGGGAAACTGTCCAGGTTTCAGGACCTTCCCCTATGAGTTGTCCTTGAAGATGCAACTGTGAGAACTCTTAAGACTGAACTTCAGTCACAAGTATGATGTTTAAATGGACAGTGCCCCTTTAAACCAAACAAGAAAAAGCCCCAAACCAAAAAAAAAACCCCACAAACTAGTCACAGTCACTTAACAGGGCTAATGAAAAAGTCTGAAAGTACAAACTACAGAGGAATAGTAACCAAAGACTTCTTGACTTACTTAATCCGGTGCTTATTTCCTTGCAGGTGGGACTGGTACATTTCTATTGATGTCAGCATGATGTTACATATGGGGCATATGTAATAACCAGCCCCAACTGCTGCAAAGAAGGAACTCGCAGGTTAGAGAGACTACAAACGAAAAACAAAACTCAAAGCACATCAGGATCCCATCCCATGCAAGAGTCCTAACATAACGTTCCCATAAACAAGGTTTATAGACAGATATAAAGTCTCTGCTGCAATTTTACACTGGAATAGTATTTATGAAGGGAGCTGGTGAGGTGTACAGTGGCAGCATAACCACTGTTTAAACATGAACAAAGAGTGTTTCTGATGACTGAAGTGATCCAAGGTGTGATGAGAATGAGTTGTACTGAGAAATTCAGTATTATTGTAAATAACTGACCCAAAGCAAGCACCAGCAGATACCAATCCAGACAGTCCAGATTTAATTAAAACAACATCAGGTTAAACCTCACCTGCTCAAATGTTCATGCAGCGTTGGTTCAACCCTGCGAAGACGCTGAGGGAACTGTCAATACACGGCATTATGAATATGGTACACGGAGCCTCAGGCAAATATAAGGCAAGGTCAGATGAGGAAAACCCTTGTGTTTCCTCAGTTGTCATTTTTTCCTCTCCTACAAGCTGTGTCATCCACAGACCTAAGTATTCTGAAACCAGTGAGTACCTTTTTGCCATGCAAACCCAAGAGCTTCATCCATTACCCAAATGCAGCATTAACTCCAATGGGCCACTGCAGTGCACCAAAGCTTATCTTTTTGTTTGAATTACAGCATGACTTAATGAAAGTTGGTTTATACTAACAAGGACTTTTGACTAACAGGTTAGGATTTTGAATTCCTCACTAAAGAAAGGATTGACAGTTCTGTTGCACAGCACAGACGATGCCCCCTCAAAAATCAACAGAAGTTGCACAGCAACAGGGCCTTGGCTTTGGACACAGTGCTGATGGGAGGCTGTTTAGGAAACAAAATTTCCTTATGTGGGAAGACTGAAATAATTACAACAACCAGTTTGATGAATAAAAGATTAAGAAGAGACATGACATCAGTTTTCCATTATTTAAAAAATGCCACAAAAACAAATGATTGAATTCTTGTGTCTGCTTCTTGTTCTGCACACAGTGAAGAAATACACTGTGGTCAGAGAGAGCTGAGTTCAAGGTCAGTAGAAGGTTTTAAGATCAAGAGGTGAAGATCAAGCAGTCCTGGGAGATGCTCTTCATGGAGGTTGAGAAGTTTCCAGCCCAGGCAGTTTTTAAGAACAAGGTGGATTAACATGGTAAGAATGACACAGATACAAGTGGTCCTGGCCTTGGATTTAGGGGACTGGGCTGTTTTCTATGATCCCTTGAATCAGACTGCAGAACTCAGTGAGGGCTGGGTTTGGATCTCCCACTCAGTAACAAGTATTTTCCAATCTACAGCTGTCAGAGACAGAACCTCAGCAGTTCATAGACCAAACAGAAAGGAAGAAAGGAACTTGTTCTCTAAGACAGGAGAAGACTACAATTTCCTTGCACGCATCAGAGCAGTTCCTTGAACAAATCAGGACTGAGCACTCAAGCTACGCTCAGAGGTTGCAACACGTGCTCATGTCCTGCTTACCACATGTGCCAGATTCTGCAGGGACAGCTTTGTCTCCCAGCTCCTCCAGGATCTTCTTCCGTGCTTCGCTTCTTCTGTGCTTCTTACCACCATAATGCTGCTGGGCCACAAGTGGATTAGCAAAGGGAGCACAGCAGAGCCTGCAGTACTTGTTTGGATCATTTACTTTTGACCTTGTGCTGGAGGATGACGAAGATTCTTCTGCAGGTGACTGCTGAACTACAGAGTGGAAAGGAGAACAGTCTGTTGGGTGCTGAACTATAAAATATCTTAACCCTTGCAAGGATATCAATGTATGGACTGATAAAGAACACAACCCTGGAATATTCAGAAACCCCACCATTAGATACCTGCGTTTGATGGCTGGTCACTCTAAGGTCCTTACACAGCCCAAGAAGAGAGATGTACCCTGCAGAGGGTGATCCAGAGCACACAGACTATGCTCCATCCTTGAAATACAATTCAGCAACTTGTACAGC
This sequence comes from Bucorvus abyssinicus, assembly GCA_009769605.1. Lineage (NCBI taxonomy): Eukaryota > Metazoa > Chordata > Aves > Bucerotiformes > Bucorvidae > Bucorvus > Bucorvus abyssinicus. Next base: position 2,616,898 of record CM020026.1, on the reverse strand, counting down.
ACTAACACCAGTTAAGTGTTGCTCACGGACTAATTATTTTTTAATGTCTTATATCAATTTATCAGAGGAACATCTTGTTGAGACTGAAGTGAATTCTCAGAACAACAATAAACACCTTTCAATAAAAACAATCAGAATTTGCCTTTAGCTTCAGTCAATGGAAGGCAGGGAATTTGAAAGCAAGGCTCCACGGCTTCAGAGCTGCACAGGGTAGTACCTTTTTTTTATTTGCCTAAGGCCTTACCACAAGCTCCACAACTTTGCCAGAAGAGGAAGGCACAGAGACATGGCAAGTGTAGGAAGATATTTCTCTGTATTTTCTTCAGAGTGACAAGAAAACATATGCAAAGCAAACTATTTAGTTCTTACCAGAAAGGGGCTGTGTGCTCTGTTCTGGCATGTTGGCTTGGGCTCCTGAGAATTGCTGTGCCTTTTTAGCATGGATCTTTCCCAAGTAGTGAGACAAAGCATCAGCTGGGGAAGTAAAACACACGTTGCAGAGATTGCAGTAGGTGGTTTTGTCCACTGCTCCACTCCTGTCCATCTGAAACCAGACAAGGGCAAGTTCAGTTACAAGCACTCACTGAAGTATACAAGGAAGCGTTTTATTTAGTGATGAAGAGGAATAGTCACCTGAAAATCGACACAATCTGTTTTGTTCTCTTTGCCATGCTCCTGCCTCTCATCTTTCTTACCATGCATTTGGATGTAATAATGAACTTTTTGAGCATGTTTTTTGCCCTGGGGAGAGACTAGAATTATTCCTGTTTCAGTAACAAAGATCCAAGCAGCGATATATCCAGTGACTGGGACTTCATTCATCAAAAACTGCTTTCAACACTTCCCAAACTGTATTTGTATAAAGCAGAGTCACAAACAGACAAACTCCAGCTTGTGTAAAACTACTACACTTTGATCAATAATACAGTGCTTGGCATGACTCATAACATTTTGCCTGAAGCAGCCCTTGGAGTCATCTACTCTCGACTCTTTGGGCAATGAAAAATCCCAACGTGTCCCCCTAAAAAGAAAGACACTTAAGAGAAGGAGTGCAGCTGTGCCACAGAACAAGCCTTTACCTGGGCTCCTTTACCACCAAGCCTGGGGGCTTGACATCAAGGCCGTCCCATGTCCTGGCACAGAATAATGACAGGCAGCACGACTCAACTTCCCTTCCTAAAGGCGAATTCTAGTCTCCTCATGCAGTCAGTGGAGAGAAACAGGTTCCCTGGAAGCTGAGTTCAAGTATCTCCAGCTTGGAGTCAGTCCATGGAGATTTCTACACCTTTCTACTGAGGATACAATCGTTCAGGTAACTCCAATTGGGCATTAAGGCATACTTTCCTCAGACACAATTATTTTTTAATTCTGAGATGCTCTCTCAACCTATAATCCTCAATCTCTTGCACTAGTAACACACCTACCCACATGCCACCCTATACAGTGGTAACCTACAAAGCAGAAATAGTAACTTCCCGTCTCTGATCTGATGCTTTTCAGGTGTCTTTTAAGGATTCTGAGGAGCAGTGCAGGATATTATAACAATATTAACAAAGAGAAAGGGGTCCTACCATACCTGGCTAGATAATACAACTGAGAAAAAAGAATCAGTTATTGCCATCAATTTGATTTGTAATGGTGAAGTCGGGTAACTTTACAATTGCATCTATTATCCTCAACTGGATTTGGATCTAAAACAGAACATCAAACTGGGGCTCTGAACTCTGTGAAGTTCTGACAGCACAGCTGCTGCTTCACTTAAATATAAGTAAATACAACACCTTGCAAGACATGAGTCTTAATAATGTCAATAGCAAGAAAGACTTCTGACAGCAAATGACATTTTAAACTTTAACTTTTTCAAGAAGAAAGAAAAAGACCAATGTCTGTGTCTGAACACCCTCAAGATCAAATTTCAAAATAATGCATGCTTGCCTATGTCTACAGCGATATCTCAAGGCACAGAGTTGCAGCTAGAAATGCCTTCAGCATGATTCATACAACCTGCCTCAAGCAGATATTGAGGAACAGCACAGCACAGCATGTGTGTGTCACTGGTGAAGCGTCAGGAGGAGGCATGACCTCGATCCACTACAGCTTGCACTGCTCCAGGCCATACATTTGTTGTGGTTCACATCGTGCAGATCTGTTTCAGTCCCAGACACAGCACAGCCTGAACCTGCACAGTTCCTTCTGAAATCATGCTGCAATATGCATGTGAGTGTCCTTCACTCTCACTGAACCCAAAACTCTCACAAGATTCAAAACCTGGTTAATGTCTAAGCCTAGCATAAGCCTTAAGAAACACTGTAAAAGGTCTTCTATAACACTGTGTAGAAATCCCAAACCAACCAACCAAAGCTGGGAGAAATTCTCCTTTCCAGCCTACCTTATAGTGCGACATCCTTTGAGACTCAAACTGCAGCACTGCCCCACAAACCTTACACAAAGTGTCGGTGAAAAGGTCTTTCCTTGTTGCCTCATCTAAAACGTCATCTGAATGGAAAGAGCAAAAAGGAGCCATTTACGACAAGATACGTTTGCATGCCTTTGCTTACACAAAACATCAACCACTTAAATTCACATGCAGCCCAGGATGAAGGGCCCAACGTTCTGAATCACACTGTGCCTCACTGTAGCTCCAAAGCACCACTCTAAAGCCACTAAACCTTCCTACTGACCGAAGTATCGTTCTCACAGACTTGCAAAGTAGTTCTGTAAGAGTACCTGGACTTTATAAACGCAGACACAGACTCTTCATTGGGTTTTCAGTCCACTTCAAATATGCCACAACATCAGAAATACTTGACTAACGGCCTAAAAAGAAGGGTTTTAACGAGACTAGATCCTGCAGTTAAATATGGGAATAAAGAAGAGATTTTAAGAGACTGGGAGTCGCTCCGTCCATGAGAAAGGCCAGAAGGTCTCAGATGCTTAGAAAGGTTGTACACATGTCCCCGTAACAATTTAATTGATTTAGTTATATGGGGGGAAACTGCTGCAATGGCTTCCTTTGATTTTCTTTGCTCTTTTCCCAGTTAACTTACGCTTTGTGTACACTTCAATTTGAACTAAAATTGCCCAGACTCAAAGCTATTCCTGAGCACTTGTATGTGCAGGCACATTTGATCTGGGGACATACTCTAAGAAGCATTAAAAGTAGGACCGACATCATGTCAATTAAAAGAATTAAGCACACCCTTCATAAAAGCACAGCTGTGCTAGCAAAACCCTCATGAAAACATAGCTACATCACCACTCCTGTGATTTAAGAGGAGAAAGAACTTCAATTCATTAGGGAAAGCAGTTTAACTCATATTGCTTGAAATGCTTCTCTAGTACAGGGAACAAGTTTACCCACACTGCTTTACCACCAAACCTTTGCCGTGCTGACAAAGTCTAAGACTACCTGTTTCTTTTGCATCCCCGGTGGGTCACTCTAATTCCAATTAAGCTAAAATTTCACTTTTTGGCATGCCCTGCTCTTCAAAATAAACAAGTTAAAAGCAAAAAGAAAGGAAGTCACCTAACCAGACAGTTAACTAAACTAACTCTTCAAAAGAAGCTGAGATTAAAGGGACAATATTCCAGAAAGTATCTCAGTCTTCACTGAGCTTAAACCCTCTAAGTTTACCCAGAGGTCCATCCTGGAAGCCACACGTGGCGCAGTGGGTTTTCTGTGCTCTGCACACAGCCTGGAGAGATCATGGGCAAGGAAAGCATTGCTCCCTGTGGTCTAAGGCTGGGTGCCAAAAGGCATCTAGAAACCCATAAAGGCAATCAGCCTTCACCATTATTTCTAACTACTGCTCTTTTGGCCCCTTGCCAAAGGTAAGCAAAGTCCAAGGAACATGAAAATCCAGAATCAAATACTGTGCGTTGTGTCCCGTAACTCTAAATAACAGCGCTAAGCTTTGGGAAGATCCATTCACAATTGGTTAAGGAAGGACTAGAATCTCCTCAGCCCTCCGCATGTCATCCAAAAGATAGCTTTTGGCTGAGATCGCACAACTAAGCATCAAAACGCTGCTGTCTGGCATGGTTTACCATCAGCCCACTTCATAAATGTGTGACTTTCATGAGGTACAACAGCCAGGTGACGAGTCCTTTAGAGCTTTTGTATTCTGTACTACAAGTTGCCCAGAAACGTTCAATATTCTACGGTTTTTGATTCATGCAGCTTAGCTCCTTCAGGCAGAGGAGTGAAAGATGAACTTGAGCTGATCCACAGAAGAAAATCCAATGACTGGCATTAGGTGAAAGCCCATCTTGCACCCGAAACACTGGAATTGCCGATGTTTGTAGCAGAAAAAGCCACTTACGGGAAAATTACACCACTTTGCTCAAGGGTACTGAACTGTAAAACCAGCTACCTAGAGAAAGATAAATGGAACAATATTCTCAACAGAAGGCAGACTGCAATGCCACAAGGCACAAGTCTAGGAAATGTTCTCTTTCCTCCTCATAGTGTTGTTTTTTGTTTCTCATTATGTGTTTCCATTTTCCACCTCTCACTGTTGTGTCTCTGTTTTGGCTCAGTTTTTTTCCTCAAGCGAAGGTTATGCTACTACAGCTGAGTCAGCGGTGATGAATGCAGAGCTACCACAATCTCAGGCAAGTCTCCTACCTCAGTCTAACACCTGTAGTGTTGTTAAGCCCAAGAACTGGTTTCTCCCCAAGAGAGAAATACCCACAAATAAAGACACAGAGTTCACAACATTTGCCTTGATTTTGGAACTGTAAAGATTTGCTCCACTCAGTTTTTCTCCACGGTCACACGATGACTATTAACACTATGACCTGAAACAGGCAGGGTTCCCAAACAACAGTTTGGCTGGGGAACGCGACCAGCACCATGAGCATGGTAATGTCACCTGCTTTAAGGCAGCCCTTGGCACTCACCTGCTGTTACTTTAGCAAACAGCACAGGAGTTCAGCTCCAGCTTTGTCAGTGTGATACATGTAACCTCGACTGCTCTCCTTAAGCCAAACAAGGCCAGAACACTCTGACCCACAAAGAAGTCAAGGCAGCTGCTGCTGAAGCTGGTGATAAACCCATCTACCAGGACTTCTGAAAACGCCGATCTGGTGATTTCAGCCTCTAACAACATGAAAACCTGCACATACCAACATAGCCCTTTTCTGCTCATTTCTGTACAGTTGGTGGATTTTTAGGCCAATATACGTGCCTTAGGTAACATATTTCTACATGGTCTTCTGACAAACTGCATCGGGAATAAACTGATGTGTCTCTTGCTTAAATCCCAACCAGACAGGGAGTCAATAAAAGGTCTTCAGTTTGGTTTGGGTGACTGCAGGCTCCTTCTCCATGGCACATCAACAGCCCTCTTCGCTACGTGACATCTCTGCTCCCTTCCAGAGAAGGGTCATGAGCAAGTCTGCCCTTCCTCCTTTTAACTACGCCTCAAGGCCACTTGTGACACACAGAATTGACAGAGCACAGGGAGATCTATGCCACCGCTGCCTGTGTGCAACCAGTACTATAAATATTAAGTTGAACTTGAGGTCTTCAGCTTTCAGATTCACAAGACGACTTTCCTGGCAACTCAGAAAAACTTTTTAAAAAGACAGCTTATCTTACAGTTTGCAAACACTCCAGCAGAAACTTCAGACAAGCAATGGCCTTGCACAACCACCATACTTAACCTTGTCATTTTTATGCTTCCAAAACGTTTACATAAAGCTCCTGGTATCATCAATTTGAAGCAACTGTTTGGATCAGCTTTTTGATCACCACGAAACAGACCATCTGCCGTTTTGTCACAAAGCTACTGCTCCTTAATAAAAGCTGCTGTATAGGAAGGCAGCTTTCCAGTCCGTCTCTGGCAGCGAGACCGCTCGGCACAGCGGACACCTGAAAGCCCAGGAAGGGGATGGCTGTTCTGATTTTTTTTTTTTTTTTGAGGTACTACCTAAATAAAGTAACTTCCAGGGTGCCTGGAGAAGGATCCAGTACTGAATCACACAGCTTGAGTAACGAGGCAGCAGCCGGCATTTTTGCTGAATGAGGTTGGTACAGATGTGTGTACACAGGCACGTGTGTTCCATTGACGTACAGTGTGTGAGGACAGCGACGCTGCTGTCTGGTGTCAGGGAACTTTCTCCAACCTTTTCATGGTGTGGAAATATAACCAGTCTTCAGCATCTCAGATAAACCCACCTTGTCCTGTTTCTCCATGCAGGGGCATAAGGTCTAGCCTCACCCTCTCTCACCTCCTCCCACCCCCCTCTTCCTCCTTCATTAGGGCTCCATAGACCCTGCCATGTTTTTGGAATTTGAATCTGACTGTAAAGCAGCCCTTTATTAAAATGCCCAAGTACCTTGGATGACTACTGTAAATCAATGGTGTTACAAAACTGAGAAGGAATACAGATTGGCTTGTGTGTGTGTATTTTGCTTTTTTGTATTTTATAGGCATCTTGATTGAGAATGCCTTTTCAACTTTAAACCTTTGCTATCTGTTTTCTTACTTTTACTAGGTTAATTGTAGACGAATTTTTGTGGCATATCATGTCGGAAAGGCAGGGAAAAAAGTCTTCCCTTGGGGCAGTATAAACGTGGCAGGAAAAATATTAAAATTAAAATACAAGAAACCAGGTAATTTAAAAAAGCCTATTCAGCCCAGGATTTTCTACCAGTGGATTCAAAGGGACATGCTCCCAGCTTTAGTCAATTACTAATTTCTCTTTCCAATTCTTGAGGGTAGAGAAGACAAAAAGCAGAGTAATGTAGTAAAGAAGTCGTGTAGGCTAGAAAAATCCCTTAAGGCAGAGGTGTAAAGTTTCAAGTTCAAGGTACTAAACCCACAAGATGACACAGCCAAATTCTGTCCTCAAACGCCAACGGCAAACATCACATTTTAACGAAAACCAGACGGATTTACATGAACCAAGTTCAACGACTTCAAACCTTCAAGAGCAAATATTGACCCCCAGGTTTTCTCCTTTGAGAATCCCTTTCACACGGCTGTCTCCAAGGCACACCTGCATGAGCCACAGGGTTCGCGTATCCCACCAGGCTACCACCCGTCAGCCTCGCAGTAACCGAGTGTGCATGCTCCAGCCTGTCCCAGCTGCAAAGGAAAACAGGTTCACTCACACCTCGTGCACTCCATTAATTTACTTTACTCTGCACGCAAGGAAGGCAGGAGCCTGTGCACAGTTCTCTCAGCTGACTGGCTGTAACTTCACGTGACGTGCAAACTTTAGTGCTTGTAACCAGGCAATCATACTCCTATGCCATAACAAGATGAACAACAGCTTCAACGCTTAGAGGATTGGCAGTCCAAGACTGCCAACAAGCAGCACCACTGGGATCCAGTCACTTCTGGTTGTGGTACAGCAGGTGAGCACGGTCACTGCACAGTGCAGGTCAGAAAGCAATCCTAGAAATAACCACGGATATCCACAGATACCCAGCTTAGAAAAGGCAAAGATAAACTTTAAACCCCTTATTAACCACGCTGAACTGTGGTATTACAGCGCTGTATAGAAGGAAGGGAGGGGTGAACCAGACAGATTGCGATTGCTGCTGTTGGGTAAAAGAGGGTTCTTCTTGGAAACAATGCTGTAGCAGCACTAAGTTTTCATTTCCTCAGCAAGTTTAGTCCCTGAATATCCTTTTGAATTATTTTTTTGAGTTGGTTTCAAAGCTCAGGTGACCATAAAATAATGAAAAGCCAAACTGGGCTCTGTTGTCTGGAAAGAAGCGCTGTTAATGCCAGCCCTGCATATTTCCATAAACTGGTTTAATCACTCAAGCAGTATTACTTTCCCCCCACAAAATACAAGTTAACTTCAAGTTAACTACCAGTTACAATCATTTCTATGTATCTCTGAACACCACGTTATCACAGATTTGACTAAGACACCTGGTTAAGCCTGTACACGCACGAGGCCTTCGAAGCGTACAACTACGCTACCAAAACAGGTGTTTAAACCTTGCATTACCCAAACCTTCACAAACTAAACCAAACCAGCGCTAAAAGCTGATGGACAGAGGGTTCTGCAGTCTGCCCTGACACACGACAGCAGCAGCTCGCAATCGATGCGGAAGACCACTGTCTTGCCCAGGGTGAGCGAGAACAGGACACTGCCTGCTCCCTCAGTGCTCTGAAAGCAGCCTGGACACTGAACATGCTGTAGAGCAGTAAGACTTAAGTACAATATATCAACCGCTGCTAATAAAATTAAGGCGTCCACTTCTTGCAATACAATTCCTTGAGCCTCTTCATTTTTCTCCCTGTTGGTCCACATCCTTTTGTTTTGAGTTCTCTGCCCCTGCTGAAGATCACACTGACCTCTGCTCCCTCCATCCGATAACGCTCCCAAGGGCTGGGCCAGCCTGTTGCAGCAGAAGCAGACTGAAATCAGAATACTGAAATCAGCTGTTCTGCTCTTACCAGCAAACAAGTTCCTTTTTTTTTTTTATCCTCTGAAGCACCAAATAATTTTTATTACAATAAATTGCTCAGGATTTCAGAAAACATTCTGTGAGCATAGTTTGATCCAGCTTCTTGAAACACACTGTCAAAGCATAACTGAGGTGCAAGAGAAGGCTGAGTAAGTCCATGCTGGGTGGAGAGTCTAACCCATTAGACATCTTAAACACTACAGGATAAGCTGTTAGTTTCCTTGCCAGGTATTAAGTTATTTCCTTGGGATAACAGACCCTTTTCCCATTCCACTCTGTTGTGGTTTAACTCTCCTTGAGTCTTAAGAGCACGTAACAAATACACCTCCCAGTCCCCACTTTGTCAACTGTCTGAGGCAGATTAAGACAAGTTACCCTCCTGCCTGGCTCGCTTCTGGCATGTAAATGCTCCCTCCCGATATAATTGTCTGACAGTAGTTTGTGTAGTGTTATTTATCAGTCTATTTTCAGTGCTGTTTAAAACGGGCCTGTGGAACACTGAGTGAGAAATGTATAATCAGTTAATTGGTACCCGACTCTTTCTTCCCCCCTCCAATAAATGAGGAAGATGTGTAGAATAGAAAAGGAGGGAAAAGGGAAAAATCAGTGATTCATAACATGAGATATACTGAGTCTTGAAAAAGGATGGGTGGTTGTAACTACAGATTAACTACACACTTATGGGTACTAAGGGTTTCTATCTTGTTGCCACTGAGTCAAATGAAACCCCTTGGGCTAAAACAAACAAAAAACCCCAAGGGGTGGTGTGTTGAGTGAAGAAATTTGCAGCAGCTGTTATCATAGGGAGCTTCCGAAGCCAAAAGTTAGTTCTAATTGTGTATTTAGGGAAAGGGCTCCCTCTCTCCTTAACAGCCATTCAAACCAGAAATTACCCATCATACTCAGTTCCACAGGTCTGTTTGGCACAGGTATGGCCTGACAAGCACAACCAGCAATCCTTGCTGTGCCTGCCTCATGACAGAACCTGCACCAGCTGTGCTCTACAAAGAAGGGTGTGAGCCACCACACAGAATTCAAGCAACAACCTTCCGACCCTTCAAATCCCCTGAAGTTCCCAGGAGGTCAAAGTACTTCTGAAGGTAAAGGCTTTGCTGCTAATGCACCAAAGCACATTTTGGCGTCTGGAAACATGGCAATTCAGTTCAAGAAATACGTGTGAAAAATGGAATTTAAACCTAAACAATGGAATCTAAAGCTAAACACAGCAAAACCACACTCCCAGCCTTCCCCAAGTATAGTCCTTTGAAGAGCAAACATACTCGTGGTGCTTTTATCCTCCAGAAAGCTGACTGCTTAAAATAGCCGTCAGCTTTTTAAACAGAGAGATTAATGCCACCAGAGTTATTTCTGTTCAAGAGGATGACTAAATTTAACAGACAATGGGGAAATCTGCTGTCAATGGATGTGTCACATATTTAACAAAATCCCATTGCTCAACATGTGGGGTTTTTTTTACAACTTGATTTTCATTATACAAGCGAAGAGTCAGTGCTTATGAACCACTGACCAAAGCCTTTCAAAAGGCAAGTGGTTCACACCCACTGGTGTTCCTGGAAACTCAACACCTTTTTGGGTGTTATTTGCTAGATTTCAGGAGAGATTACCTGGGAAGGAGAGGACTCGGGAAGTCACCATCTCTTCTCAGCCACGACCTGAAGGTTCAGTTCCAGGGCTCTAGGTCACAGCTCCGGTACCTGCCACCTTGCTGTCCCAGAACCATACAGAGCTAAAGCAACACCACTTTGCACTTAAAAATAAAACGTAGGTACCTTTTACAAGCTGCATATCAAAGGTGGGACCAATTTCAGAGCCTCCACCTGCTCCTTCCACACGGAAACCACAGACAAGACTCTAGTTGCAGCTCCCCACTAATGTCTACCTTTAGTATCAAACTTCTACCACTCTCCACAGCGGCACCATGAGAACACGCTTTATTGCACCGAGGGAACACCACTACCACGCCCCCGCCGTCTGCTGACCGGCCCCTGGCATCACCGCCGGGCCCCACTCACCTTCGCGGCGGGCGGCTGCGGGCTGAGGCCGCGGGGGACCCTCCCCGGCCCGCGCCGCCGCCATGGCCCCGCCGCTGTCGGCAGGGAGCCACGGCCACGGCCGCCGCCGCCGCCGCCGTCCCCGCCGCCCTTGAGGGCCCGGGCGGGGCCACCTTGCTGGGAGCTTCAGGGCTAGGCACCTCACCAAGCCCCCAGCCGCCGCCTCTCCCGCCCGAGCTCCCCTGAGGACCGGCCTCACCCTCAGCGCCCCCTCGGCTCCCCTTTATGCGCCCGGGGGTTTCCCGCCGAAACCGGCCCGCCCTGCGCCCGGCCCGGGCCGGCCTCCCCCCGCCCGCCCCGCCCGTGGCCTCCCCTCAGCGACCCGCAGCCCTCCCAGCTGTCCGGGGACTGCTAGTAACGGCCTAGTAACTACTAAGAGCTGCTAGTAGGGCACATATAGCCTGCTGACTGCCTAATAACTGCTAGTAATGGCCTCCTAACTGCCTAGTAGCAACCAGTGACTGCCTACCAGCTAGGAGCATTACTAATGCTTGTAATATTACTAATACTAGTAATTACTAGTAAATACTAATACTAGTAGCATTACTACCTACCAACTACTAGTATTGCTCTTACCAGAAATTACTCAAAAGGGCCTAGCAACATTGTAGTAACTGCCTAGCAACTACTAGTAACTGCCTAATTACTAGTAAGAGCCTAGTAACATTATAGTAACTGCCCGGTTGCTACTAGAAACTACTAGCAGCAGCTCAGTGTCTGCCTAGTAACTTCCCCAGAACTACCTAGTATCTTCCTAGAAACCGCCGGTAACCGGAGGCCTCTCCCCTCGCCTGGGGGGGCTCCTCTCAGCCCCCGGCACCCAAACCAGCCCCCCGGGGCTGCTGACCCCCCGCTGGCCCTGCCCGCCGTCACCCCGTGGACCGGGCCCTCCGGGGCCGCGTTCCCCTCCGCTGTCGTTACACCCACCCCCGGCACAACAGGCGGGCTCATTTCCCCCCAGTTGTCCCCGAAACGGGGTTTCATGGGGCCACCCTCGCTCTGCAGGTGGTTACGTTTAACGGTTAAAGCTGAATTATAACCACAGGACAAGACCTAGGACAGTTTTTTCCCTCTTTTTTTTTTTTCTTTCCCTTTTTTCTATTAATTCAGGACCTGCCTGAGCACAGTTCACCCCAATCCACAGCCGCAGTGATTAAATTTGATAGCCTTGTGCTTTGGATAAACATTTAGAGGGCAATAGAGGGTACTGTTCTCCTGTGAGGAGGGTGGGTCCGCTAGTCCCTCCAGCCCAACATCCAGGGGATCCGAAGCGCACCATGACCTGCTGCTGAAGGGCTGCCCTTGCTTGGTGCCCCAGCGACCTGCTGACCACACACCGCTGGGCTGGAAGGGGAGAAACGAGACCGTCTCAGCCAAAATGGGGTTGGGTTTGTGATCTGAAGGGCTGAGGGGTCCATCGTACCGCAGATGTCCCACGCAGGGACCTCGTCTCTGTAACTCTGTCCTAGAAGGACTTTGAGCTGTTGGGTTTAGCTGATTACTTTGAAAATACATCTTCTTTGTTGTAATTATATTCCTTTTACTCCTCTCCTCTCCTCTCCTCTCCTCTCCTCTCCTCTCCTCTCCTCTCCTCTCCTCTCCTCTCCTCTCCTCTCCTCTCCTCTCCTCTCCTCTCCTCTCCTCTCCTCTCCTCTCCTCTCCTCTCCTCTCCTCTCCTCTCCTCTCCTCTCCTCTCCTCTCCTCTCCTCTCCTCTCCTCTCCTCTCCTCTCCTCTCCTCTCCTCTCCTCTCCTCTCCTCTCCTCTCCTCTCCTCTCCTCTCCTCTCCTCTCCTCTCCTCTCCTCTCCTCTCCTCTCCTCTCCTCTCCTCTCCTCTCCTCTCCTCTCCTCTCCTCTCCTCTCCTCTCCTCGTTATTCAGGAATCAGAGGCAGTGTTTAGTGTGATTAATGACTAGGTTCAATATAGCCACACTCCAAATTATGGGTTTTCTTTTCGGGAAAAAACCCGAACAAACTAGTGCCTAAATTTTAGGTGCCAAAGTACTGCTGGCAAATAAAGGGACTTTATTAAAGGCACAAATAAAGGGCACTTTTCCCCAGGGGAATTAGCCGTGGGTAACCGGTGAGGCCAGAGCACCCTGACATTACCTATCACACTTGTAGAGCATTGCAATTAAAATGGAAATTTCTTGTAGGGGCTAATTGCCTGTGGTGACTCTTCTACGCTGGGAGGTTTGTGCTGATGGCTCTGGCCCTGCTGAGGACCAGTGGAGGAGTCTAGTTGTTTGGGGAAGGTTGCTCAGAATCCCGTGAACCACATCACCCTGAACCGATGGAGTTGTGGATTGATGTTGCTTGAGCTTAGCACATATATAACAGGGAATATTTGTGCTGCAACATGGTGCCATACTTCATCTGCAGGTGAGGAAGACTGCTGGATGCTTTCAGAAGAAGACACTGAATTACCCTCTTTGTTTCTCTGCACCTCACTTTCCCTGTTCATCAGACAGGTTCTTCTGTGCAGCAAGGTGTGGGGAGAGGTTTGCAGATGGTGAGGTCTGTGCAGTCCTTAGAGATCCAGGGGGAAATAGCGTCAGGTCTCCTAGGGGTGGGAGGGTGAGATTAGCAGGAACCAGCCCCACAAAGTGCTATTAAATGTTAAAAAAGTGGGGGACAACATCTGGGCTGGGTTCAATTTCCACAGCAAAGTTCACTCTTACCCATGGAAGCCTTCTCTTGCACCTCCCCAAAGTGGTACTGGCTGCTGGGTGTGGAGAGCAAAGCCAGAGCCTGGCTTCTCGTGGGTTTGATCTGTCTGGTGGACCCTCCTTTTCCCCTCAGATGGCTCAGCTTGCCCCATCTCTTCCACTCCTGAGCACTGTGGGTGGGGAAAGCTTCCAAATGCAATGCTGTCGCAAAGAGGTTTAGTGCCTCCAAAGTTGTGTGAGTATCTAAGATGTCCTGCTTGCTTACACAGCCCATGCTGAACCGCTGCTGTCCTTCCAGTTGGTTCCACACTGCTCCGTGTGCCAGTCACCACTGGCATTTGGGAATTGACTCCGCTTTTCCAGGCTCCAGTGGCAATGGAGGATGCCAGGAATTTCAGGGGTTGTGTTTCATTGTTATCCCTGCTGCTAAACATGCCGTCCATCTCCTGGAGGGTAAAAATAAAGCAGCATTGTTTAATTTCTGGAAAAAGCCAGATGGCAGTGGAAGGGGTCAGAAATACATGTACGAGCCCTCCCTGTCCCACTGTCTCAGCTGTTGCTTGCTGAGAGACAGAAGCATGTGGTTGCTAAAAATACCCTGCAAGAAGAATACAGTCTCTCTCTCCAATGGGAGAGTATAAATTAATCCGAGTCGTAACGTATACAACTGCTGGTGGCTGGGAGGAACGCTTCCAAACGTGGTTTTTGGAGAGGGGTTTCCTAATGAAGCAGAAGTCCCAGCCCCACGCCTTCCCTGCGTAGGCTGACGATACTGCGTGGAGGATCTTCGCCTCCTGCCTCTCCTGCTCCCGCCCCCTCGCCCTCCTATGGGAAACGGTGCGGCTGGGGGTGGGGGGAGGCCAGGCCATTTATAAGCGTGGTCTTGCAGCAAGTCAAAGCTGACAGGAGTGACGGGAGATTTGGCTGGCTCTGAGATACCCACCTCCCGAGCCCCGGGATCCCTGGGATGACCAAAGGGGGAATGGAGTCCGTCGAAGTGTTCACGTCTGAAGGCAAAGGCAGGGGCCTGAAAGCCCAGAAGGAATTCTTACCTGGGGATGTCATCTTTGCGGAGCCAGCCTATGCAGCCGTGGTTTTTGATAGGTAAGAGATAAGCACTGGTAAACACAGACCCAAAGTAATATCAATGCAAATTTTCATCTGGCCAGGTGGGTAAAAGTTTGAAACCGTCTGGACAACATCAGAGAAGGGTGCGAAGGGAAGTCAAAAGCACTTCTGTAAAGACGCGTTCAGAGCTTGCAGTGAATGTGCCTCCCCGGGCTCGGATCAGTTTTTTTACTTGTAATATGGTGCAGTGTGTTTCCAGGGTGTGCTCTTGCGAGGTGCTCAGTGCTGTCAGCCTTTACCAAATGCGGTGGAAGTTGGGTGCCTTCAGTGCCTCACAAAACCGGACCCGTGTTATGCTCCGGTGAACCGCAAGGAGTTGGTGCGATGCAGGTACAGCAATCTCAGACCGACTTTGCTGAAGCCTCTGATGTCTAATGTGCGATAAAAGTGAGTGACATGGTGTTCTGCTCATGTGTGCCACCTCCCAGCTGTACCCGCAGCTTCATCGCCCGCTGCCTTCAAACGAGAAGTCAGTGGGGGTGTGCGAGTGACAGTGTTTCTGTTAAAGTGATTGTAGATTTATGGGTAGCCGAGATAACTGGAGACGAGTTTCTGCTTTCACTCTTGCCCGAGACTGGTTCACACTGATGTGGCCAGAAACTGAACTCTGGTGCAAAGGCGTTTTTCTTTTCTGTTCCTTGTGTGAGGGTGAGTGACATTCAATCAACCCGCGCTGCCGGCTGGGTGCCCACTTCTGCCCTTCGCGGCAGTGCAGGATTCACTTAAATACCCTGAAAGCTACAAGACGCAAGGAACCAATTTCTGTGTTAATCTCCCATGGGATAAATCTAGAATAAAGCCTGAGACGTTAATGGAATTTGTTCAGCGTGGTATTGCATTAACTGAGAACAGAATTTGGCCCAAACGTTTAAACCGAGGAGCCAGATGTCAGCTGAGATGTTTCATTCTGGGTTTAGGAAATTTGTGAGCATTTTTCATGGGTGTCATGGTGAGGGCTGAGACTGAATTTTTTGCCCCAAACTGCAGGTGACTTTAGCGAATATTCTGCACTCTAAGTAGGGTGGTAAGTGATTCTGCCTGGCTGGTCTTTCCCTCTTTGAATCGGATTGTTTAACAAAGGCGGGCGCAAGCAGAGCTCATGCTGCTGTTTTAAACCGAGTCATCTTGTAGCTGGAGCTGGTTCGTGCTACTGTGTGATCTGGCAATAGCAGAGAATTGGGGATTAAATGGACAGAGCAGGAAATAAGGGTTTTTTGTGGCTTTCATTCACTTTTTCCTCGCCCTTGTACTGTCAGTGGGTGAACCTTTATGAATCTACAATAGCAGCACTGACACTTTTTAATTTTTATTCTAATATGTCATTACAAGAGCTCACATTAAAAATGGAATTTTTTATTTTAAAATGTTAAGTTCTTGAATTCTTAACCCTGAGGTCAATTACAGTAGTTAGTGACTGAACCGTCTCTCCTTGACGTGTCCTTTTCGCTCTTGTACTTCAGTTGACTTGTGTCACTAGCTGGAATCTTGCTGTGATACTGTGTTTGCTTTGGAAGTGCCTCCGGACAGTGATTTCTCCATACGCCCTATTAAAACGACTATGTCTCTTTTAAACCACTGAAAACACTTTGCCTTTTGATTGCTGGTTTAGAATATTTTTTCTTCTATGTGAAATGTTGCGAGCATCATGCACAGAGTACAGCTGCCCAAGTTGAATAGCTACAACCTCACTGTGTTTTTAAATGTCAGTTGTGTAACATGAGATGTGGAGAGAAACTATCACCACCTCGGCTCTTGGGCTTAGGTTTCTACAGAAAACCTTGGATGGGGAGAGGTGTGCTTCCCTCCTTCCCTCCCTTCCTCCCCAGGCTGGGTTTGTTTAGCTCCCGGAGGGCAGATCCAGACACTGAGCAGCCAGGGGTAAGGTAAACACATCCCTCCTCTGCGACTGCAGGAATGAGGCTGCCCTCAGTCATTCTTATCTCTCCGATTCTTTTTCATGCTGCTGCGCAGTAACCATGGACTCTTGCCCTCCTGTGGCACATTTCATCCCAAAGCACTTCATATACATCGGTGGTGAAGTGCGTTCCCCTAAATCCCCAGCTAAATGCTTGTAGGTTGGTGCTCAGCAGGGAATATCTGGGGGCTGTATAATGCAAACACGCTTTTTTCTTGTGGAAACTGCTCCGATGTTCTTCAAACGCACACGTGGGCCTTTGGTTTTGAAGGGACCTTCTAGTGCTATCCAGGGTGTTAAATTGCACATAACCCCCGTTGAACTGATTGCTATCAAAGAAGGGTAGCCTGGATCCTTGAAGGACCTGCAAGAATAAATCCACACTGGCCCACAGTGGCTGGTTTTGCCCTGAAAGAACAGCTGTTGCCTCTGCTTGGATGGAGAGTCCGATGAAAGAAGCATCTGTTTTTCCATACCCATGAACAGACATGTGTAGTTCCTAAAATTGGTATTGAGTCTACCCTATTAAAAGAGTCTCACCCCGGATTGGGAAACCCAAAGTCCAGAGTCCATCCTCCTAATTCCCTAATTCTCTTGCTGGAAGCAGTGTGTATGTGTACTATGGAAATGGGATTCCAATGAGTGATTGGTGGGTTCAATTTTTCATGTCAGGTCCCACCAAATAGGTGACTGTATTTTCCACGGAGCTCTGCTTTCTTTGTGTATAAATGTCACCACAGAACACTAGAGCGCAGAGCTGCGCTGTACTTTGCAGCTCTTTGAAAAGCTCAGTCCTTTGGGAAGTCTGGTCCCAGGGTGGACGCTGAGCCCCTAAAATCCTGCCCCGGATTTTGCTGTTGAAACCAACTTTTGTGTGGGTGTCCATCATACTCTGGTGGCCACACTGCAGACTTCTGTATGACTACATGTGATGTAGTCACATCTGTTTTTCAGATTAGGAGGAGCAGCTCTTCAGAGATACAATGCTGTTTTCTTGGTGTGGCTGTACTACAGGATGGAAAGCAGGTTGTGTTTGTGCCCATGCACAAAGCTGTCAAGAAGTGGGAAGTCTTACTCTTTGGAAATGGGAGAGCCCTGTAAAAGCTGATCATCCTGGCTCTTCTGGTGAAGAACTTAGTTATGAAATGAAAAATTTGCATTACCTGCTGTAGATGCTTAACTTCAGGTGCCTAAGTGAGAATCCCCTCCACAGGGCTGTTGTGTAGCAGAAACCTGCATTTCGCACTCGGAGAGACTATCAGCAGAACAAACCTCTTTGCCCTGACTGTCCAGGGACCTGGGGAGCCTGAACAGCTGATTTTGGCACCCTGCGTATGGTGCTCACAGGAAAAAGTGCGAGGACCCTTTGGGCTTAAATGATGTGAAGGCCCTTCTCCGTATATTGACGTGAGGAATTGCAGAAATAACTTGGACCTGAGGCTGTCACCCACCTGCACTCCATAAACGTCTCTCTTTCTGTAGGAGGCTGTTTCAGGAGTTGTTGAGAATTTTATTTTTCTGGGAAAAGGAGAAATGTTTTCTTTGATGGCTCTATAAGCAGCCATCATACTCTGAGCAAATAAGGCCCAGCAATTTAACTGAACCAGCCTACAGAGTGATGTGATGGCTTGTCCACCAATACGCTTTGGGGTTCGGCTTGCAAATTAAGACACCCAAAACTAAGGTCTGTTGTAAGTGTGCGTAGAGCTAAGGGCAGGATTCAGTTGTCGTAGATATTTAGCGTTATTTGAGATGCCCTAGGGTGTCTGAGACATCCTCTTGGGACTGACAGGTACAAAAGAGGATTTATGAGAATCAGGCCTCCTCTCAGGCCAGATGGGTGTCCCTGCAGAGCCTAAAATAACACTAAGTTCCAGTGTCCAGGCAAGTGAATCCAGCCCTAAGTGCTCCTTTTAATCAATGGAGAACTATAACGGGCACCGAGCACAGACATCTACCTTTGAGCTGAATGGCTTTCCAGACCCAACTGAGTGTTTTGATGGGATCTCTACTTAGACACTGAGGGTACAGATGAGCACAATATAGGTGTCTAAATCTGCAGACTGCATCCCACCCTGAAAGTCCCTGAAGGTCACAGAGTCCTTGAAGGTCCCTGAAGTCATTAAGGCTGGTGAGGGCTTGTACTCTTCAACCCGGTAATGGTCATCTGAGCAGCAGTTTCTTAGCTGATGCCAGAGACTTTTAGTCCAGCAGTACATAAACTCGAAGTGTAGCTAAGCAAGGTTCCTGTAGACATCAGCCAGCTCCCAGTTTATTAGATTTCAAGGCCGGGGTATGACTTACAAGGCTAACCCCACTCATTGCAGGAGGTTGGACTAGGTGACCTTTAAATGTCCATTCCAACTCAAAATGTTCCATGATTCTATAACCTTTTGCTTTTCGCAGGGATTACCTGGCATTAACTCCTGCATCAAACCTGTTACTTCTACCTGAACTAGAGCAGGCTGTTTAGGGAGACAGTGAATACTGATTGAAAGGGAGTGCAGATCTCAGTGTGATCTCCAGTGTTTTGCCGTTTGGATAAAGTGCAGACACACTCTCTGATCTGCCTTTGAATCAGCCTTGCTGTTAGCAGCTGAAATAGCACTCAGAAAACACCAGTGTCAGGGACACTTTACCCTAAAATAGGTGAAAAAGATTGGAAAAGTGTCTTCTCAAGGAATTTTTTGCCGTTGTTGGAGCAATTTTTTTGATTTGCAAAGCCCCTGCACAGTCCCCATTGGCATTGCCTCTCACTGAAGGTGAGCCCTCCAGTGCTCTGCTTATGTGCTGGTGTTTAATCCTTCCCTCCCTCTTCACCTTCTCTTTGAAGATCCCAGGACTCCTTTCCTCACAGCCACCTTCAGGACGATGCCATTCCCATTGCCCGGGCTCAGTGTATGTGACCTTCTCCTCTGGCATGTGAGTTGGCTCTCAATCCTGTGAGAGTTTACATTTCCTATGGGCACGGGGATGCCTGATATATCTCTGTCAACCTTCATCAAGAGAAGGTTTGCTCTTTAACCAGTGCGTTTTGAGAGACAGTAGTTACGGCAAACAGTGTCATGTGGTAGAAAGCCAATATCACCTGAAGATCTGCTTGATGAGTGATCTGCAAATTGCTAAAAATCTGAGATCGTGCAACTTTTCCACTCCTTTTTGGTGTATGAAGCAGGTCCTAAAGCGTTTTCCAAGGGAAATGTGGGGAGCTCTGTAATTGCAGCTGCGATGACCAAGGGATATAAGAAATGCCACATTTTCCCCAACAGTACGACTCTGAAGAGATCGTGGAAGCAAATTCTTTGAGTTGATACCGATAAAAAACTGAGAGCTAGTGTGATAATATTCGCATGGTTTAAACTTTTCTGGGGTTTGTATTTTTATTTTTATTATTAGTATCTCATTTGCTCAAAAGCTGAAATAAAACCTGGGAGAAAACCTAGCTTTTTAAAAGGAAACCACACCTACACCAGCGCCAAGTGGACTTTGCCCACCTCTTAGACTATTCTTCCTCCGTCCTCTGTAGGATGTTGAGAAGAGAGTTGCCCAGTCAGCCAATAGCAAATATGAAGCAGGTGGACTTAGGTGTAAGTTAGGTCATCTGTGTGTATCATCTATGATGTACAGAATAGAATAAACTCATGTGAAATAGTTTGTGAGCTTCTCACCAGGTTCATTAGCTGTTCAGTGAAAACCTCCTCTAATTCCTCTGCGCTGTAGCCATCTCACCTGGCTTCTCCAGATCAGCAAATGTGATGCTGTGGGAGCTGGGTGGGAAATGGTTGGCAGATGTTTGGGTTATGTATGTCTCAGAGTTGAGGTTAATGTATTTCCTGTGGCAGTGCTTAGCCCTCTGAACTGGCAGATCCAACAGATCTTAATTCATCTGAATCCAGTCCAAGCAGTCACAAAAGATATTTGCTGCTTCTGCTTTCACCGAGAGCTGTGCTTGTGGGAGCCATGGTTTAGCTGACAGAGCACCACTGTCACCTCATGCATTTGCTGGCTGGCACTTTGAACCGTTGCTTTTGTGACTGTAGCTATGGGCATCTCATCTACCTAACATCAGAGCTCATGACCCCTGGGAGTTCAGCTCAGCTGATGCTTGGACGAGCAGCCAAGGAAACCTGAGGCTCCCAAGAAAGTAATTTGGTGAGTCAGTCAGTGTCACCTGCCCTCCAGGTCAGTCCTAACCCCTGACCCAGCAAAGCTTGGATGGGCTGGAGAAATCACTGATCCTGCTTTTGGGGAAGGTAAAAAGAAGTAGTTCTCACTATGGGTGGAAGATGGCAGTGAAAAAACAGCCAGAGATCACTCCAGAGGCCACGGTGTACATAGGCACAACAAAAAGCTGTTGTGTTGTCCTCATGATAAAGCAAGGGAAGCTGATCACTGAGTCTGTAAGGTTCAAACCTTCAGGGCTCCTGGCTAGGTGCCGTACCTGTCCTCAGAAACCTTCAGTGCTGCCCGGCTATGCAGCACCCTGACCACGTGGGCATGGGCTGCTCTCTTCTCAGGGAGAGGAAGCTCCATCCAGGCCGCCTGGAGCCATTTCAGGTTGTGATAAATACTTCCTAGGCCAGACAGAGGAGTTTTTATAGACCGCTGATTTCCATGGGCTGAGACACTTGGGTTTATCTTCAGGCTTCTCCCCATGTCCTTGGGGGACCTTAACTGTTGCAGGGGCAATGTCAGGGGAGACTGTGGACTGCTGCAAGCCTTTTGTGTCCTTGGTGGTGTTTACCTCCAGACAGATGGTATCAGAGACTGTTGTAATGTCCATCCCTGGGCCCAAGAAAGAGCCCCACCTTGCCATCCCCATTCGGAGCTTCCTGCTCTGAGTGCCCCTGGGACAGGAGGAGTTTGCACAACTGCCTAGAGGCACCCGGGGGATTTCGGGGCTTGCAGGGTCAGACAGTGCTCGAGCAATGTTTGTGGAAGGTTCAGGCAGTAGATCTCAAATACCTGTCTCCTGTTTTTTTGTCTGCACCAAGAGTTGAGCCCAAGCTTCTGGAGTCCTGGTAACACACATTATCAGTAAATCCAGTCTTCTTTTAAGCCATTTATGAGCAGGGAGGGTCCCGCAAGGGTTTTGTGAGGGACATGGTATTTCTTCTACCTACCAGTCTGATTACCTGTGAGTGACTGCGTCTGCAGCTCCTTCACCTCCTCAGGAGGTCTGGTATACCTTTTTTGTGTCTCCTGAGAAACGAGGGCTCCCCAGGGCTGTCAGTGAGTTCTGCCAGTTGGGTTTGCATTGGAAACTCCGGACACCTTATGCAATAAACAGCAAAATGCAAAGCCACACTGTGTTCTCCTCCAACCTGTTGCTCCTCTCTACAGGGAAACTTCTTCACCTGCCTTTTCACTGTCTGACTGCCCTCAAAGCATGCAGGCAGCAGGAGGGAGCCATTCCCTGTGCGAGGTATCTCCCCGTACTTCCCGGCACAACGTAACCAGACGGGTTTTATCAGCTCTCTGGCTCTCCTTTGCCTTACAAGGAGTGTAATCTCTCTGGCACCTCTCTACCCTCCTGACCTGACAGCTGACAGAGCCCAGCCTCGCATTTCTCACCAGCTCCCAGCTCTTTCATTTGACTTAATGGAGCTGACTGCATCCCCTTCCCAGACACGTGCTCCCCTCTGCCCCATTCCGGGTGCTTACCTTGTGTCTGGTTCCCTTCAGCACTGCTCACTGTCATTTTCCAAACCTCATTTTTACATGCGGTTTTGTCAGTTTTGGGTCATCCTGCTTTAAATCAGTGGCCCGCTGCTTTAACTCAATGGCCCTCTGCTTTAAATCAATGGCCCTCTTCATGCCGCAAGAGCCAAGGCGCAGGGTGGACTGTGTCAGCAGCTCACACAATACTGCCAGAGGAATGAAAGTGCATTTTAAATGGACTGTGATAGATATAAATATGCCTACGTATGTTTATATATACATATATCTGTATAGTGGAGAGGCAGGACAGTCTTGGAGCTGGGAGCTCCTGGGCCATGGGTCTGATTCCCACCTGTGGCACAGCCTTCTCTTGTGATCATCAATACAGTTTTTATTTCCTCCCACTATGGACCGTGTGTGATGCTGTTGTTCCCTTGGCAATGAAGCCTCTGTGGTCCGTGAGCTTTTTGCAGTGAGGAGAACCTCCTTCCTGGGATCAGCAGTGCCTGAGTGATGGGAGTTTAAATATTCCTGTGCTGTTGAGCCTGGCTGGAGGCAAAGATAAAGTGGGCAGTTGCCTGGAGAAGCAGACAGCTGGGAACACCAAATCACGCAGGGGAAAGCCTTCTCTAGCAGTGAAGTCCCAAGGTTGTTCGGGCAGGAGACCAAAGTGTCTCCCCCTCCTTCCCAGTGAATTAAGTTCATCTTTCCTCTGTGAAGACAGCTGTTTGGTGTTCCCTGTCTGTCCCTGGGCAGCTGAAAATCCATTTGTGCCTCAACACTTGTGCTTGGGGGCTGCTGAACGGCTGGACTTCTGCCCTGGTCCCTCAGCCCTTCATTAATCTACAAGCAGTGTCTTTTTGGAATTACTGGGACCAGGAGAGCTCAAAACCTACCTGGCCTGGGGCTCCATGCTGCTGTCTCCTGATGATGGATAGCCAGGAGACAAGTGGCATGACTGAAGGAAGGAGGAGAAGAAATAAACCACTCTGTGATGGGAAGATCTACCTTGAAGGGGGCAGTTTTCTTCATTTCCTCACGTGATTTTCAAGACAATGCCACAACTGCCAAGTGCAATGCTTCCAGTACAGCTGCGCATTTGGCCCAGTGGCAAAAAGAAGTGACAAGCAAAGCTGTTTTTGAGTGCATAGAAACGTATCTTGGTTTGAAGCAGCACAAAACCATGGTTTTCCTAAGCAGCCGCTCCGATTTATCAGTCTTCTTCATTGCGATACACCTCTGGTCTGCTCCCCAGCAGAGCACTTCTGAGGTATGTTTTTATCCCCACAGTGTGCCGGTGCCTAAGGAAAGCTCAGGAGAGCAGTTAGGATGGCTCAGAGCCACGTTCCTATTTGGTCCCTTTCAGCCAATATTTTCCTAAGTCTCTTGGGTGGGGTGGTGTCCCCTGCTCCGTTTTGTGACCTGGTCCATGTGGGGTCCAGGAATAGTGCTTGGGGCAGGGTTCTCTTCAGCCAAATTCAGAGGCTTTGCAGGCAGGTGAAGCTCTCAGGGTGTCTCTTTGCCTTCACATTCTTCTTCGTGCTCTCCTGAGCCAGACTCATTAGGCATCTGCTTTCTGCTAAGCAAGTGTGTGGCTGGTGCTTCAGCACAGGACAGACAGAAAATGGAAACAGTCTGAAATCCACAACAGCGGTGCTGAGGAAGAGCAGATGAGCTGCCGACAAGAGGGCTGAGAGCTGGGGAGTGCTTTATTGCTGTCCTCCTTTAAACAAACGATTTGTCTCTCTGGCTTAGCTAAACAGAAAAGCAACAGCACTGGGCAAGTGCAGAAGGATTAAGTTGGGTGGGATGTTTCTCCATTCTTCCAAA
Source organism: Bucorvus abyssinicus (assembly GCA_009769605.1). Classification (NCBI taxonomy): domain Eukaryota; kingdom Metazoa; phylum Chordata; class Aves; order Bucerotiformes; family Bucorvidae; genus Bucorvus; species Bucorvus abyssinicus. Next base: position 2,593,191 of record CM020026.1, on the reverse strand, counting down.
AAATTTCAGGGTATGAACACTCTTAGAGGGTGTGGGGAGCCCAAGGATGCAAAGCTGGTGGAATCTTTACTAGGTGGAGCTGGTCCTTCACCAAGGTACGAGCCAATGGGTCCTTCTGTCCTTCCAGCCTGACACACGTCATCTGTCACACCTGCTTCAAGCGGCAGGAGAGGCTCCACCGCTGCGGCCAGTGCAAGTTTGCCTACTACTGTGACCGGACCTGCCAGAGAGCGGCTTGGCTGAACCACAAAAATGAGTGCTCTGCCATCAAGAGGCACGGCAAGGCACCCACCGAAAACATCAGGTGAGAGCTGGCCCCTAGGGACTGAGCCAGCAGCCTGGGGACAGTGGGAGAGGACAGGGCATCCCTCTGGAGGGTGGTGAGGAAGAGCCGGGTGGCCTGATTTGGACAGGGTGGAGGTGGGAGACGGTTTGGGAAAGGCCGGGAGCATCCCTGAGCCGAGGGGATGGGGACCTGGAGGAGCATCTGGGGTGCAAGGGGGTTGTGATCCTGATTTTTTTTTTTTTGTGCTGGGCCCGAAAAACTCTACTGCAGCTGAGTATGGTGAGGCAAACCCACCTGTGGCTTAGGAGGTGTGAGAAAGTGGAAGAGGAAGTGGGCGCTTCCCTAATTTGTCTACAGGATACATTGATTTGGATTAACACCCTGGCTCTGTCATAAGAAAATGAGAGGAATCCTCCAGGAACTGAGGGCTGTCCTGAAGGGCTGGGGACCTGGGGTTCTGTAGCACTGCTTCAGATGAGAACATAGATGCCAGAGCAAAACCTGCATCTCCCTTCATCCCTTTAAAAGCCCCTAGGATGATGACCAGCCATCAGCCATCTGATGCTGAGCCTGTCTTGCTCTGTCTGTCTGCACCCAGTTTCCCATCCATGAAATGGATTGGGTGGTCCTTTGGTCCCTCTTCTTGCACTGGGTGGTGGTGGTGCTAACGCCTGGGTCTTTCTCCTGTCCAGGCTGGCTGCCCGTATCATGTGGAAGATTGAGAGGGAAGGCAGCGGCCTGTCAGAGGGCTGCCTGGTCTCCATCGATGACCTGCAGAACCACGTGGACAGCTTCAGCGAGGAGGAGAAGAAGGAGCTCCGTGCCGATGTGGAGAGCTTCCTCGAGTTCTGGCCACCTCAGAGCCAGCAGTTTGGCATGCAGTACATCTCCCACGTATTCGGAGTGGTACGTCAGAGGGGTGGGAGAGCGGACAGGGGGCTGCTTTTAATGCCAGCTTCCTGGAGAAAGACTCCAACCAGCTGGAGGTGAGGATACCAGAGTTCATCCCTCACTTGCCCTGAAGAGGCCAATGCACTTGGGACAGCCGAAACCGGCATTCGCTGCAGGCAGTTTGAATACTGCCTGTTCCCCATCTGCATCATTTCTGCACAGACACTGGGAAACTGAGGCACGGCAAGGGCAAGGTCTGAAAGCTTTAATCTGTCTAGCCAGGCAGGCAAGTGGCTCATTCCACTGCAGGTGCTGTGTTGTCATCACAAGTCCCACTGGGCATCTCTCTGCACCTGGGAGAGCTCAGAAAATATATTTACATATATTTTTTAGTAATTAAACATAGAATACATTTGAATGTAACAGAAGTGTTTTAGTATATGAATTAATGTCTAAGGTATATCTCCAGAAGCCATTTCAGGCTGAGCTGCTCTGCCTCCAGCCCCAGCACAGGTCGGCACATCCTGGGCTTCACTAACCCCTCAGCTAGCAGCACTGCCTGAGGGGCCAGGGTGGGCTGAAACGAGCCCCTCGCCCTGTTCGCACTTCTGCCGGTGGCTGGTGTGCTGGAGAAGTTGTCTTTGCCAGCCCCAGCACTGCGAGGACACACGGTGTCCTTTGGTACCCACCCCCCAAAGGAAACCCCGTCCACTGGGCACAGGGGGCCAATGTGCTAGTGACTGGCATTGCTTGCCCTGGCAGAAGTCAGGAAGTACACATAAAGTACAGAAGCACTTAAGAAAGGTAATAAAACTATTAACAAAGTAAAATAATTAGCAGCCAAGTTAATTATTTCCTTTGGTCTTTCCTGTCACATTTTCTCTTTGCAAATCCTCGCTTTGTTTCTCTTTGCAACTAAAAACTGTTCCGTCCACGTATGATAATAGTGCACCACATAGAAAAGTATAATAATGCATTCTTGGTCTATAAATATTCATTCTGAGAATGGTTTGGGACTCATAACAAACAGTAGTAATTGTTTTTTATAATCCCTGTGGGCCACTCAGCAAACGTGACCAGGCTGAATGCAGCTCTCAAGGTTAATTCCTCACTGGTACCTGTTTTAACAAGCGTAAACTTTGCCTTCTGCTGATGCTCTACTTGAATTGCCTCAAATTCATTTTCCTGTGAGCTTTTTCGGAATTATTTGCAGGAAGCGAATATAAGGAAACCAATGCGTGTTCAAACCAAATTCCTCTTAGACATCTCAAGTGAATATGAACAGCAAATACCCTGCAGCATTTACTCAGCTCTGCTCTGGGCTGGTCCGTTTGCATGAGTCCTACATTGCTTTTCTTCTCAAGTTTTATCCCAACTAAAGATGTTGTTCCTACAAGTACCTTCTGCAGTGATGTCGTAGGCGTTCCTTTCTCCGTCAAGCTTGGAGATGGGATGCGGGAGATACACCTCTTCTAAAGCATCCATGGGAAGTGAGAAACCCTGAACGTAGCTGAGTTCAGCTTTTTCTCCTTTAATGCTTCTTCCTGCCTGTGTTTTGGGACTAGATCAACTGCAACGGCTTTACCCTCAGTGACCAAAGAGGACTGCAGGCTGTTGGTGTGGGAATCTTCCCCAACCTCTGCCAGGCCAACCATGACTGCTGGCCCAACTGTACTGTCATCTTCAACAATGGCAAGTGAGTGGATTTCTCTCCTCGGGCGCAGCGGCGATGCATCCTAATGGGCGACTCAGCAGACTCTGCTAACCCCACAGTGTCAGATCCCTGCCCCAGAAACATCTATTCATTCTTGTTTCCTTCTCTGGCACAGAAAAAAAAAATCAGGATTTTAATTCTAAAGAGGAACTGTTTCCTCTCTCATTATTGTTATTTCAAAAATGGTTGGCTGATGTGCAAGACAAATACCCCAAATCCAGTGAAACAACAAAGAATTTTCCCCTGGTTTCTGTAAGTTTTGAAACCAGACAGAATAGGTAGATAAAGTACTAAGTAGCTGCCTAGATCATCTCTTAAATTGAGGCTTTATTTATAAATAGTTAAGGAACATTCACAGAATCACAGAATGCTGGGAGTTGGAGATCGTCTAGTCCAACCCCCCTGCTAGGTTGGACAGGATCACATTCGGGTGGGTTTTGAATCTCTCCAGAGTAGAAGACTCCACAACCTCTCTGGGCAGCCTGTTCCAGTGCTCTGACACCCTCAAAGTAAAGAAACAATTACAGTTAAGAAATTCTTAAAGATGATACCGAGTCCACAGTCCAGGATGTTTTCATAGCCCAAGCTTGCAATCAGCTGTGTATCATGATCTGCTGATGCTTTTATAACGACTCCTAACACAGCCCTCATCCCTGTGGCAGTGCGCCCTCTCTGTGAATCACTGATGAACTCTTTAGCGATAAGACCTTAGTGACAGTCGTGACTATTATCTACAAACCCAGTGCAGGACGCCCTAAGCTGCCGGGCATTCCCCATTCCCACCCAAGTCCTATAAGAAAACCTCTGCGGGACACGTGAGGTGAAAGAGATTAAGTGGGAAATGCAGGGACTTTTCAACAGAGCTGGCAGTGGAGGCTGCTGCTGGCAGTGCTGGGAGCAGCCCATGGGAGGGATGCTCTGCCCTTCCCAGCCTCCAGACCATAACAGGTACGAACTGCTGCTGATCCAGCAAGTTGCATCGTGTGCGAGACACTAACTGGGGGGAAGTACTTGCCAAAAGCGGCACAGCCATGCTATTTCATCCAAATTTTCCACTAAGATTTTACAAAATAGTGTGTTAACCAAAGTTTAGGGCTGTAAGTTAATGCTCCAGCTTCCCCTTCTTTAACTAACACATTGCTTGTGCACTCGTTATCGCTGCTGGTTTTTACCTGCTAAAACTATACCAGCATTTATCCAGCAGCTGGTAAACGAGCAAAGAGAGAACAAAACTCCATTAGTATGATTACGTTGGTGGGAAATAGGGTCTGATCGAAAGTCAGATTGGAGTCTGTGCTCTGACATCCTATTGCCCTGGATCAGATCCGTAGTGGGATGATGGAGAGCCTCTCCAACAAGCCTGGGAAGTGGCGGAGGTAACCAGCAGTGATAGCAGCCCTGAAGTCTGAGTTTCTGGGCGATAAGTAGAGGAGTGGCACTGTGTTTGCCTGGCAGCTTGTCCAATTCCCACATGTATCCATTTAATCATGGATTTTAAACTTGACCATCTGGTTATTGGCCAGGTAAATTATGAAGGTTTCTTCTCTTCCTGTGGAAACCTGATGATAAGCCCCTATGGTGGGAACTGAGCTCAGGGCACAATACTGGGACTTGAGAACCCACTAAACTCATCACACAGAGCACAGTCTTTGTTGCTGGTATCCCAGTCTGATTTCCATTTCAAGCCCTGTTTTTGAGAGCACAGTTACTGATTTCAGCAGAAACATTTCTGTGTGGGACAACTAGCGCCCTTGTGTCTGCCACACGTCAGAAGCAGGTTTTGCTCACCCGCCGGGCACTCCTAAAATCAAAGTGCCGGGACAGTTCTCTGCCAAATCCTCCTCGGCCCAGTGACGGGCTGTTCGGTTCTGGGAGCTGCATAGCAAAAGCAGAGCTCTCATGCAGTGACACATGAGCCAGGCACAGGGACTCCCCAGCCTCCCATCAGTTCAATGTCCTGATGCCCTACGTCGTGTACCCATTTTTTTTCTGTTGTACTTGTACCTGTGTAAACTGCAGATGTTTGTTTTGTCTTTCAGTCATGAGGCTGTAAGATCAATGTTCCACACACAGATGAGGTGGGTCGGTCTTGAAAGCATCATCCTCCCCCCTTGCCCTGTACCCCTCATGTGTTTAAGGGAAAAGCTGCAAACAGCTGAAGGGGTTCCCTCTGTTTCACTTCCCCTGGTTTCTGAACTTCTACTCCTCCCCCATGTAAAACCCCACTAAACCCAAACCTCACTTAACTCTGCATTTTGTAGTAAATTAAAACCATAGTGGTAATACTGTGACTGTCTCCCCCACCGCAAATTCCCTCTCTGCCTTCCCACCCTCTCCCTTGACTTCCTCCCTGTCAGTATTTCCCCTCTCCATTTCTCATTTCTCCTCTGACTACGGCAAGAGCATGAAAGTCAGAACAAGGTCTCGCTAATCTTGTACAGCCCAAAATAAAACCTTGTGTTACTGACATACTAAATAGAACACGTCTCTTCTGCAACAAACGGTGCCCGTTGAATGCGTTGCCTACAGCAGCAGTACCGTGAGATGTAGGTTTCATCCTTTTCTCTCGTAATACCTGAGTAATGTTTTACCTTTTAATGATGCCACTGTTACCTGATCCAAATTAAAGAAATCACAAAAATACTTGCAAACAAAGAGAAAAGTTCTCTGCCTAGCTCACCGCACTGGGTGTATTATAGTCAGTCCTGTTAAAGGGACACTGTTGTCTTCAATTTCGAGCAAGCACACAATTTCCTCAAATAAGATGTGAAATACTTTTGGAGTGCTCTTCTTCACCATTGACACTTACTCCGTGCATTGTAGTAGGTAGGATCATAAAAAGGGGCAAATGAGTTTCACTCCCGATTAGAGTTGCTGTTTTGGGGCGATTTGAGTTTTGTGCTATTGGGGACTTGCTGTGTCCGTGCGTGGGTCTTTCAAGGTCCTTGGGGCTTGGAGCAGACACTGGGGAAAGACCATGGGACAAGCTCGGTGGGGTGCTCTTGGCTGACAGTGTCTCTTTAACTACGGCATTTACAATATGCCATGTGTTTCCAGGCTTATCCCAAACGCCATCGATCCCTTCCACACAAGGCATGGCTGCTTAAAATATCCCTATGGTGCTTAGGCTATCAGGGGCATCATAAGATTCAGGGGCTTGATTTTGCTTCTCTGGTTGCATGACTAACGAGGATCCCATTAAGTGTGAGCAAGAGAGTTTATAGGTGTAAACCTTTCTGATGGGATTTGCTTTTTTCCTTGCACTTTCTCCTGGAGTAGCCGGTTGCGTTTTTCTCTGGCTGGCATTTACCTGTGGTTGTGACATAACTAATAGCCGCCCTTCGTGGTGATGTCATGTTTAGTGATAAATTTTGTATGAAATATGCTGTTGATATGATCTAACACCCAGAGAAGGTCAAGACCAGCCTCAGAGAGTAGTTTTCACAGCAGCTTTGTCACAGCTGAAAGGCTCAGAGCTGTGCCCTTGGTATTGAGAACTTTTAATGAGAATTACAAGGGAATTACAATCCCTTTGCAGAGATATGATCACACAGAAAAGTTCATGTCCTTCTCAAAAGACTTATTTGTAATGCACCTGGTGAAACCTTTGGGTCCTATGCCACCTATGTCTTTGTTGAGACCTTCACTGGGTCCCATCTAAAACCCCCCATGCTCAGGTGTGAGCCAGCAGGTCCCCCCGACGTCCATCTCGTAGCAGGGGTGTACATCGAACGTTCCGTTGGGCTCAGCAGGAGGATGATCAAGGCACGCTGCCCACAGCGAGGGAGTCCCAGGACTGATGTTACGACACAGTAGCGTGACAGTAGGGTGAAAGCTCAGACCACGGGACTGGCTTCATATTGATAACTCGTAAGTAAGCCTACCTGCAAAAATGTGTTTAACCAACTAACTGGTCTGAGCAGAGAGCCCAAGGTCAGTGGTCTCAAGTGCAGTGAATTATTTCTAACCATGGGTAGAGTCACTAGTAGATGGGTGAGTAGGTAGATACAGAAGCACCACCTTGCAATTGGTATTTGATGGAGCTTTTTCCCACTTTGGCCAAGTTCTTCAGCCAGTTGTGCCTGTCCAGTCCTCATGACTGAGAGGTGGTCCAGGGTAACTGGGAGATGAAACAAGTAGATTGAAACAGCGAGGGAATAATTTTAGGTGTCCGTGTTATTTAAGACCTTTTGCAGGGAAAGTCATGAGAGAAGGGCCGGTACAAAGATGTGGTTTTCCAAAAGCCTGGCATTAAGGGTTTCCTGTGGATTTTGGTTTAGTCACAGAAACTGGTGCTCTCCTTGTGTTTAATAGTAGCAATATCAGATCAAATGGGCTATGTGAAAGATAGACCATTTCCAGAGAATTGTTTCTAAGTCTTTTAGTAGAGATGCCTGAATAAGGTGAGGACACCTCTTACCCAGCACCCAGCAGGAACATGTCTTGACTTGTCAAAGGGAGAATGATACTGAAAGCAGCGCGGCTTAGGATCCAGGAGTCTAGCCAGGGGTGGGTGGGTAGCATGCAAAGCAGTACTTAAGAAAAGACCCAAACTCATCATTTCGCAAGGCTTGTTGGGTATTTCTGATCTCAGGCTTTTCTTCTGGAGAGCTTTCCTGCAACATTTTACATCTAGGTTCAGCCCCCATCTGGATGAAGCGATGGAGCTGTCATTGGTTTACAGCTCTGACCCTTACCTATCCCTGCCAGGGGACTTGCAGAGGGGCGGGAGAAACTGGTATGGCTGTTTTTACTCTGTACTCAGGGAACCAGACTGCTGTCCATCTCTGTATTCTCCCTGGAGAGCTAAAGCAGTCCCTTAGGGCAAGGGCTCACCTCTGCAAGGCAGGGGCAGGTCACCAGGTTGTCCCTGACAGCTCTATGGTTGCACCTTTGCTTTGGCTGCTTCTCCAAGTCCACATCTCCTCTCTTTTGCACCCAGGATCGAGCTGCGGGCACTGAGCAAGATTTCTCCAGGGGACGAGCTGACTGTTGCCTACGTGGATTTCCTCAACGTGAGCGAGGAGCGGCGGAAGCAGCTGAAGCAGCAGTATTACTTTGACTGCACCTGCGAGCACTGCAAGAAACAGATCAAGGACAACCTGATGCTGGCGGTGAAGGAGGGTGAAAGAAAGGTATGGTTTGTCCTGCTGTGTCCAAACCCAGAGGTGGCTGCCTCTCCTCCACCAAGGCATCGGTGTGTCTCTGTGGCTGCGGTTCCTCAGCCTGGGGACACTCTCAATAGGGACAGTCAGATTTTGGAAGAAGCCTGATTAGTGCCGATGTGAAAAATGAGAACAGAACTGAACCTTGATTGAGCACAACACCAATTCAAGCCCACCATGCAAGGCAGGTTCAATCCCTATTGTGCAACATGAGTGCAGTTTTTAATTTTAAAAAGCCCACAAAAGCTACCTTGAACTCTAATCTAAAAGTCCATCAACAAGCAGAAAGCTAAAATATTGGAGAATAAAATCTAAAGCTGAGAGAAATGCTGGTATTTAGATTGTGGCTTCTTTTGAGGAACTGAGCGGAAATCAAAGTTTTGAACAGCAGAAAGGAATATGTGTTGCAGGTGATTTGTGGTGACAGGACTAACCAGCACTGCTGAAGCTGTTGGTTTGTAGAACGTGTATCATCACACTGGTTCCAGTCCCTCCTTGCAAAGGCCTGTCATGGGGAGTTTGGACCATTGCCTGACATTCGTGCATGGTTGCTGGGCGCGGACTGGCGGTGAAGAATTAATATGTTTGACTGTTCATTTTTAATTAATCTGTGTTTTCCTTGGAGGTCTCACAAGTCATTGAGTGGGAGGGTGTAAGGCTGTGTCTTGCTGTCGGCAGTGGGTTGTGTCACTTGACCAACAGCTCCAGTTTATGAGCAATACTGGTAGCTCTAAGAGTTTCCTTTTAGTTCCGCTGCCCAAGAATGCAATTGCACATACTTTTTAGTCCTCTGTGGCAGTGTTAGCTTAGGGGGTTTCTACTCCTGCAAGCTTTACAAAGCGTGTAAGGGAAGGCAAAGCAAGGTAGGACAATTGAATGTATTATCAAGTCATTGATCTGCACTATTGAGCAGTCACGTAATGAGTAAGACAGTACAGCTCAGGTGCTGATGTGGGGCAGAACCAAACAGCAAAGGTAGGATGAGGAACCGTGATCTCAGACCAGCACTGCCACCAGGAGAGGCCTGACAAGCTGCACCTTCCTGGGAAGGAGTACAGAAACCTCAGCCTCCAGCTCAGCTGTTACCGGAAAGCCAAGCTCTGTCTATGAGTCTTCTTCCATAGTCGTGGCAGCCAGGAAAGGCTGGATATTGCAGAGTGTTAGTCTTTCCTTGAGAAAGGTTTGGAGAAACGGGATTGAATTGACATCAGGGAGCTCCCATGGGAGACAGAACATGGGACTAGAGGAGACCCTTTTCTTTCTGGGTGAAGTTCTCCTCTAGTGCAAAAGAACCTGCTATAGAATCCCATTACTTAATTATCAAGGTTCATCTCAAAGCTAGTCCTGACTACTGAAACTCCCCTCTTCTAATGTAAAGCTGTCCCAGAGTTTAGTCCTCTGATGCCGAAGCATTTTTATCTGACCTTCTTTAGACGTATTTTTGAATACTTCCTCCAGTGGATGGCATAAAAAACCCTCAGCTCTCATTCAACACCTGCTACCAAGCCTTGACCGAGCACTGAGATGTATCATCCCCTTTTTGTGAGCATTATTGGAGCAATGCAGCTTGCGGCAGCAAGACATGAACTTTTGGGTGAACGTCCTCCACCATGTGAAGTGCTTGTGTAGAAAAAGCATGTAACTATGCAAGGCTATTAAAAATAACCTCCACCCACAGACAATAGGAATCCAGACTGACCTCACCCGCAGAGCTCGGCCGCTTGCCGCTGGCTGTATCGCATTTTCTGAATTCAGGATGACTTGCCTGAGAGCAGCAACGCTCTCAGCTGCGTGGAAAAAGAGCTATGAATATATGCAAGATTGACAGCTTCCATCCTCAACAGCCGCTCCGACCTCCAGTCCTTCACCCATCCCGAATAGAAGCAAAGTTCCCATTGTTTATAATGGCAACTGGCTGAGGGGTCTAGTAAATGCGAGAGAGGATTTTTGTTAGACAAAGCCGCTGTGGAAGAGTTGTTTAAAGCGCCTATTCTGGGAGTCTTCACTCAGACAGCATAGCGATGTGATTTGCGCTGACATTAACAGGGACTTTGAATGTGCTCTGCCCACTAGGATACCCTCTGCACTGCTCAAACGGCTGCCAAAATGTGATTAGCTGTGATAGCTTCGGTCTAATTATATAGAATAATAAATCATAACACATACATATGTGTCCATAAATAGATGGGGGGTATGTGGCTCGGAAAAGCTACTGGTTTTCCTTCCATACGAAACTTTTGAGAGCTGAATTTCAGAGATTCCTCAAAAATCTGATTGACCAGAAGTGGGAAAAGACAATGGGGCAGTCGTTGCAGTGTTGGGTCTCTGCTTTTGATCTGCACCCAGAGGTCCTTCCTGGCTGCTGGGCACATGCCTGTGCTCTGACTCTGTTGTGTGTCTCCAGACCAGGCTTTTCCTGCTGGCTCCTGGAGTCACATGATTGTCGGCTGATTTCAGACTTCCCATTTACGAAAAGGAAGGTCACGATAGCTGGAATAGTTTGAAAATGCAAATTTGAAAGGCCCGGAGAAGTGGAAGATGAATGATGGTGATGGATATCATAATGTTCTATTTCATCATTAAATGAAGGAAGAGGAGGCAGCTAATTATGAGCTGGTTAGTGTTTTGTCAGGCATGCCTAGATGTGCATCATGTCTTCAAATAGAGGGTGAAATCCAAACTTCTCTGAGGTGTGCAGGGTGAGCATTTCTCAGAGTAGATAAATTCTCTTGATCTTTCCTATACTTATTCCACCCACTTCTCATTCAAGAGCCTCATTTGTCTCAAGCAGCTGCACTAGGAGCACCTGAAATGCACCAACTGGTGGCTTTCACAGCCCCTTTGGTGTCCTGTGAGTCCTTCCTGTTGCAGCGTCAATTCTGTCCCTTTTCCAGAGCAGAGAAGTGGGAGAAGAGTCGAGGAACCCAGTTATGTGTGTCAGATGTACCTGGCTGCTACGCTGATGAACAACACCCTTGCTGTCAAGGAAGGGGGAGCATCACCTCTCGGCTTGGTAGCAGGGCCATTTCAGCCCAGTCTTGGGCAGGTCTGAGAGGCACGCTGTGATGTACAGCCAGTGGTAGAAAGGTGCGGGAAGCACCCTGCTGAGCTGATCTGGATTTCCGGACTGCGAACAAGCATCCCTTCAACCAGAGTATTTTGGCATGTGTCAGGCAGTGCATTTTCCTCACTGTTTTTTCCTACCATCTCCAGCCCTCTGCAGAGACAGTGAAGGAGGTCATCCAGTTCTCCAAGGACACGCTTGAGAAGATCAACAAGGCCCGCATGGAGGGACTTTACCACGAAGTAAGTCCCGGTGCTTCTGCTCTTTTGCTGTACACACACTGCCAGGGGAAGCAGATCTTGTCCTTCCCTATGTCAGTGATGCAAGGATGAAATGAACTCCCGTTGCTGTAACCTGAACATCCCCGTTTGCTTCCTGCCCTCTTGGCAGATCAAATTGCAAAATCTGACACTGATTTCTGACCTTTGTAAAGCATGACTGTGACTGAGACAACACCCCAGACTGTTTTATTTCATAGTGATAATACAAGGTGATTCAGCTGACTTCCAGCACTTCCAGTTGACACAAGTGTTGAACCAAGGGCCTCCTGGGTGAAAAACATGAGTTACAGGGCAAGAGTAATGACTCAGCTCTGCCAGGTAGCTTCATGACAAGGAGGACAGTGGGTTTGAGAGAGGGACGGGATAGTCTGGAGACTTGCCACATCAAGCTGTGAGCTATGCATGCCTGTGTTGATCTCTTCACCTCCTGGTTCCTGCATGTTGTCCGTTTGTTGGGTGCTGAGGATGGTGTGTGAGGTGGGAGACCCGCATCCCACCTGGAGCACAGGACACATGGGCAAAGGGTGAGAGACCTCAAGTCACTTCCTCCTTTCTCTCTCATTTTCTGACCCAGGAAATATTTAATGTTTCTCTTCAGAGTGTTAACAGCTTCAGGAAGACAATCCAGGTCAAGCAACAGCCTCCAGGTTTGAACTCACTTTGGGAAAAGGCTGAAGCCCTCCAGAGCAGAAATCTGGTCATTGGGTCACAGCTAGGTGCAGATGTGACACAGCTGAGCAGACAGGCATGGGACAATGCAGTGCCATGTCTCCAGCCTCATGGAGTCATTAAGAGCATTCATTCCATCAGGTGCTTGTCAGAAGTTGGGTGGATGTCATTGAGGTGTAAGAGTCCTGTAGGCACTTGGTATCTGGCAAAACTCAACCTCCTGGGGTCTTTCTTCTCCTGAACAGTAGTTCTGCCTTTTCCTTAGTAGTTTTATGAATGTAAGCCTGTGAGAGAAAGCTTTGAGCACCACTTATTTTGGTAGCTCTTTCACGGGCACCCCCTTGCCGTGGGGAAAGAGCTTGCGTGCCCTTGTGAAGTTGAGAGCTATGCTGGTGGTGGCATATGCCTCCGGTAGGGTCTCCCAAGCCAGACAGGTCTCAACTGAAGGGTCAGACAAAGTGTGTCCACGGGCAGGATGGGCTCACTAGCCTTCGGGCAACCATCCTAGGAGAAGGACAACTCTAACTCCAAACCCGGGCAGATGGAGCTCGTTTAGCCCTGTAAGGCCATCCATCTAAGAGAAGGATACTCTAACCAAACCTACGACCTGAGGACTTCGCTGTCACCGTCCAAGCTCTCTAGGCCCTGGCAGATGAACCTCAGGTGTAAAGGGTGGGGCCAGTCTCGCGCACGCTGCGCCTCACCTAAAAAATCCACCGCGCAGGCTTGAAGGGTGTACTCCCTTTTAAAGCCCTTCCCAAATCTTCGTCTGCGAAGCCAAGCCATGATGATTTTGGTAGGCTGTTGTTTCTTGACAAATCAAAGCATATCCTATCTTCCCCAACCTTCGCAGAGGCTGACTTGGCCTCTAGGACTGGTATGGACCATGCATCCCACAGGGCTTTGGTGAGGCAGCTTCGGGGCCAAAGGTGCTCTGACTTGTCCTTCCTCTCTCTGCTTCCTCCGGGCGCAGGTTGTGAAGCTGTGCCGCGAGTGCCTGAAGAAACAGGAGCCTGTGCTGGGGGACACAAACCTCTACTTCCTGAGGATCCTCAGCATTGCCTCCGAGGTGCTCTCCTACCTCCAGATGTTTGAGGAAGCAGCTGACTATGCCAAGAAGATGGTGGATGGCTACCTGTATGTCTGTGCCCTATTTTTGACAGCTCTCTGGTTACGCGGTGTTAGGCAGTGTGTTACAAGAATGATTTTCTTAGTCTGCTCCCATCAGGGCAGTGGTGCTGGCATTCAGACCAGGACCTGATTATCTCACCAGATGGAGAGGGATCCCTTCTTAAATGGACCAGAGCTCCCGAACACCTTGATTTACTGTAACTGGCAAATGGTTTGGGCACATCTTTCATTAGTCTTTTCAATTTGTCTGAGAAGCATCTCAGGGCTGCCCTGGTAGCAAGACACAGAGCCTGGGGTGCAGGACAGAGAGGCTGTCACTGCAGGAGATGGTCTGTTGCCCTGCACTTTGTCTCCTGCTCTGCAGAAGTTCCAGAGAAAGGAGAAACCGTGTCAAATAACTGTCACTTAAGATATCCCTTCACTCTTGAGTAACACATGGATTTTTGTCTTGTAAAAATGATGTGCTTTGTCAGGTTTTACTACAGAACTGATGAGTATTAAATAGCAAAAAGATAAAACAAAACACCTAAAAAGTAATGGAAGCTGCAGAGAGAGAGAAAAGCCCATTTCATTATCTTGTTCACCCTCCTGTGAAGAGCATCTCATACCCATTACTTGTCTTTTTGGTCAGTTCTACCCCAAAAGGCCTGCGATATTTTGTTCTTTTTCAGAGGGGTGACAGAGTCACCTCTCCGGCTTGTTGGCCTGACAAACCACTTCATGTCCCAGCCCTGGCACTGAGCTGATTGCATGATACAGAGGAAATTGTTTCCCCCTCCCTGTTCCTCAGTTTTGCAGTCCAGAGTGAGGACTGCAGTAATTTTCTTCCTTGCTTTGGTCAATTCCATATGCCAAGTAAGCCCTTGAAGGCAAGATTTCAGGTAATTCCAAGCAACTTCTAACTATCCTCTGAAGTTGGCTATAGAAGCCGGGTTTCATTTTTTCCCACATCAGGTGCTGGCCATAGGGGAGTGATCTGACACTCTCTGCAGGCAGTGATGCATCTCCAGTGGCTGGAGTTTCTGGAACCACCTGTTTCTTCTCCCACCTTGAGAAGCTGGTTGTTGTTGCATTCTCAATTTAGGCACTGCATGAAGTGTCTGAAGATTTGTCTGGGCTGTAGAGTCAGATCTGGGTTTTGTTTGTGTCAAAAAACTCTGGAATGACAGAGCTTGGCATTCTCCAACCCAAGTGTCCAACTTTCCCTGTTCACAGGTTGTTCATCCTCTCTCACAACAACTCACGTCCTCATATGTTGTGTCCTCAGGTAACTCATGCCTGCCCCTTTCTAAGCAGAGCTTATTCATCCATTTCAGTGGCGCAAAATGCAACAGGCTTTTCACCCAAGTGAAGAGTTTACTCTTTGGCAAACATCATGTCACAGACAAACGTTTAGGAACCCAGATCTTTCCTGAACTAAAAGGACTCCACGTTTTTTCCAGGAAAATATACCATCCCAACAACGCGCAGCTGGGGATGGCCGTGATGCGGGCAGGAGTGACTCACTGGCATGCTGGTCTCATTGAGGCCGGGCATGGCTTGATCTGTAAAGCCTATGCCATCCTCCTGGTAACCCATGGACCTTCCCACCCAATTACCAAAGACCTGGAGGTAGGTGTCGTCTCCTGTGTTGTCTCTGCTGTCTGTCTGGACAGAATCACATCCAAGCTGTAGAAACAACCCATCCTGAGAGATGAGCTGAGAGATGTATCGAGTATTGACTGCTTCTTCCTAGTGCTGTGATTTTCTCTGGATTGTTACATTCTGCTGGGAAATGCATGTCTCTTCCTACAAGAATTTTCATCCCTGAAAAATAGCTTTTATCTTGCACAAGGACATACATTAAAATTGGCTGCTGAGCCCTTGAATCATCTTTGAAACTCAAGGACAGAGCCTCCCGCTCTTCAAAGAGCCTGATTTCGCTGCTCTCAGATAGATGGCATTACAAATTGACTATATCAAATTACTTATGGTGGATGTTCCCAGTTCACCAACTGATTAGCAATGTCCATTCCGCTTTATTTTCTGCTCCCTAGTCCTCTTAAGCCCCAATATATTTTTTCCTCGGATAACTGATAGGTGTATTTCCTGGCTTAGGGTCAAGAGCTGCAGATCCCAGGGAACTGCATCTGCTCGGATATGATGAACTATTTACAACTGCAGCTGGGAATCTATCTTCTTTAGCCTTTAACTCACCTGATGTGAAATGTTGGCTTTACAGCATTCCTCTTTATTAGCCCAAAAACCCCACATGATACCAAATGAAATCTTTTATTGATGGCTCAGTCCCTCTTACAGCAGAGCTATAACCTTTATTAGTGTAATTTTATGTCATCAGAAAAATGAATATCTAGTACCTAAAGCCAACTTGTCTGTTGACTTTTTCCTTACATATAGCAGAGGGCGAGACCCCAGCACTTCCACTTTAGGAGGAAAACAGTGGATATATGGCGTGTGCTTATCTCTGTGCTCCTAAATCAAAGGTTGAACAAACTCACAGACAGGTGTAAAAAGATTCCCTACAATTCCTTCTGAGCCTGCGCTATTATGCAGCACTAGGAATGACTCTGCTCATGGCGAATCCTGGGATGCAGGGAGTGCAACTGTGAGGTGGTCAAAGAGGGGCTGAGCGTCACTCTCCTCCTCCCCTGCCTCCTGACACATGAGGTGACCCCCACCCCGATGGGTCACACCAAGGGTCAGGCCCAGGTTGTGGATGGGAAGCATACTTGCTCCCTGGCTCTGCACAGCATCGCCTCTAGGTTCTGCATCACATTTGGGAGTGTGAGGCTTCCCAGCAGCCTGTGGATGAGCTGGGTGCAGGAGGCGCTGATGGCCTCTTCACCCTCACAGGACACTGGTTTGAGAAAGTAACTGGATATCTGAGTCCAGTCAGCTTTGATCCTGCTGGTGGGACACCTAGAGCAAGGTGCATCAGCCATTACATGGCCTAGGACATCACAGAAGGACAGTCCTCGTTTTTAGGCAGTGCGTTATTCACTTGTTTTGAGATTCCCTGCGTGACAGGTTTTGTAACCCGTTGTGTCCCGCAGGTCATGCGTGTCCAGACGGAGATGGAGCTGCGCATGTTCCAGCAGAATGAGTTCATGTATTACAAGATGAGGGAAGCTGCCCTCAAAAACCAAAAGATTCAAGTCATGCCTGAACCCAGCAATGAGACCTCACCAAGCCTCTTCCACAAGAAGGAATAAACCCCGAGCTTGACACAAATCCATGCCTGTGGGATAACATCACCTGTGGCACCTCCAAGCACTGGGAATGTGATATAGGGATGTGATATATCTGTAAGGATTGTTTCCGGTGGCATTGGTCTGACAGCATGGAACTGTTGGGGGAGAGTCCTGAAAAATCTTCAGAGGGCTCAAAGCAGAAGAGATCTTGGCAGAAAAAACATCCTTTTTCTACCACTAGCATTAAAAATCAAAGCAAAAAAACCTGTTATAAAATTATTTACATTCTTACTGGAAGCCTGTTTCTCTCTACACCAGTTGTGATCCTGAAGTCCTCAGTTAAATTTTGTCTCTTTCCTAAGTGGTTTTTTTCCCCATCACTTTCTTGTGATGACATAATTTCTTTCCAGTGATGTCCATGGGTGGTTGACCAAGGGACAGTAGAAGCATGAAGCTGGTTCCAAAAAGTGTCATGTGTGTCCATGGGCATTGAGTGCACACTGAGTAAGACCCACGGATGATGTTCTGCGTAAAGTGGTGTGTTTCCGACGAAAAACTGCGGAAAAACTATTCCGCAGCTGACATGGGTGCTACATCAAACTGTGGGTGCTTTGCAAGCCAGACTAAGTGGACTTCCTACCTCAGGATAAATTAATTAGGGTAAATTAAGTCCCCGTAGTTAAAAATCAGAAAATACCTGCAGTGATGGCGGCAGATGGACACGAGGGGAGCCTGTGCCAGAGGCAGTTGCACTGGTGTGGTGCACTGGCTGTGTGGATCGCTCTCACTGAACAGGCGGTTTCCAGGGAGGAGGATCCACCTCTGCTCACCGTCAGGGTGAGTTGGGGGCTCCGATGCCTTGCAGCTGAGACAGGTTCTTAATCAATTTGGCACCGAGCAAAAAAGGGATTGTCCAGGGATCAGCTGCCAGTGGGCAGCCAATGTAGCTAAGGCAAAGTCTAAAGGCAGTGGTTGGATTTCTAGATAAAAAAAGGTCTTTGCTGTCTGCCCGTCTGTCTCAAAATCCATCTGGTTTGCTCCAGACCTTCAGTGGAAGCCAAGAGATCAAAAGGGCTGGTTTGCCTCTGCTCTTCAGCAGAACAGCAAGAAAACAAACGCAAGGCTTTTCCTCTATGATGTTTCTCAGGGATTTTGCTGGTATTTCTCTAGATGTGAGTTCACTGGAGACCAACATCTACTTTTTAGGCACTGTTGAGCTAAGCCTTTCCATTTGTCCATGCCCACCTGATACCCAGCATGACAATCCGTATCAATTCAGTTCTCAGAGGACCTGTAACATAAAAACCTTCCCTGATGTGAGAGGAGTCATGGGAGAGATGCAGGTGAGAACAGATTGGTCCTTTAGTGGCATGCGTTGCTATTGCTGAAGGATCTGGGGAAGCACTGATCAGATTTGAGTGGTTGTAAGAACATCATCCCAGCTAGGTATATCACACCAGCCATGTACCCATTTCCCAGTGACAATTCCCAGTCATCATCCAAGCACAGGGCTCGGAAAAGGCAGCTGGGAAGGAAGAGTTTCCTCTCCTGTGCGCATCAGAAAACCACATCTCCATCTGGCCTGCAGCACCAAGCAAGAGTGGGGGAGATGATTTTGGTTCTCCTTCTGTGTCTACACTGTGAACAACCAGTGCCCATCTCCTGTCAGGAGAAAAAGTCTATATTTCACCCTGGAAGAAGTGTTCAATCCTAGTTCAACCCAATTATCAGGTGAGGTTTGGGGTGAAACACACTGGGCTCCTGAGGGCTGTCTGGAGCTGTCCTGCTGGTGGGAAGGGATGAGGAGATGGGGATGGGGTGGCTCGAGCCTGTAGGGCTGGATCCTCTTGCAGAGGTGTGGGGATGAAGGGGATGGCTGGGACACTCGAACTGCCCCCAAGCTGGTCATTTCCCCAAGACAGTTTTCCAGGTAGGATCACTGACATTTCCTTGAGTCCACCTAAAGCACCCCATCCTTTGGCCCTGCCAGTCACCTTTGTAAGGAAAGGGAACAGAGCCCTTTCCCTGCCCAGTGCTCCTCCATCCACCCAGCCAGGGCAGCCATGGGTGTACAACCCACCGGCACATCCCCAGCAGGATGAGAGCCCTCATCAGCATGGAGCACATCTCGGAGGGTCACTCAGTGGCTCTGAGCCTGCGCCCTGTCCTGGCTCCATTCACCAACGTCAGCACAGCCTTGGCTCAGCCTGTTGCCCAGTTTCTACCAGGGCTTGCATGAGTTTTGGAGGCTTGAATCTCTTTATGTGATGATAATGATAGGGTGATAACGAAGAGGCCTTTAATACAAATTCTACTTTAATGGACACATTTTACACAGTAAAATGATTGATGTGTGCAGGGTTTCTAGATTCTTTTGCCGATTCTCTTGTAGGTGAGGTCTCCCATGGTCATCGTCTGAAAAACAATTGGAGAGTGTTAGTTTTTCATGGTGCTTGGCTCCAGACTCTACTTGGAAGGGATCTGGTCTTGCAAATCAAAAGAGGACTGGCCCCCAGTCTATCTCCTACAAACTGAATTGCTAAAGCTTTGGCTTGCTTCATGAATACCCCAAAGCAGGAGGGGATAGTCTGGCTTCCCTCCACTGGGATCGGTCTGCAGCGTCACTTTTCTTTAGAAGTGCCAGACCCAACACATCTATACGTCTGGGTGGGTGAGAATATGTCCTCATTTCATGAACCTTTGATCAGCAATGCCTATGGGGGTCTTACAGAGCATTTTTTTGCATTGGACTATAATGAAAAACTCCCTTTAGTGCCTGGCCAGCTGATCAGCTTTGGCTGCACAGCCTGAGTGCACGCACGTGCTCATCTCCAGGACCTCCCTAAGGTTCCCAGTACAGAGATACCTTGGCTTTCTAGGGCCAGACACCTGAAGGCAGCTGTATGCACCATAGCTGCAGCCTTTGCCCTTCTTCTACACTTACATGGGTGATGGTGTCTCCATTGAGTTCGGTGACGGATTTCAGCCCTTTCAGGTTTGCGATCAGTTTGTTGTTACCTTCCATATGAACAACGGCCTGGTGGGAGGAGACAGAGGCATTCATGTTATTGCTGCAGATCATCTCAACCCCTGAATTTTGTCCTCCCCCTTCTGTACTGAGTTGCCACCATCCCCTCTGCAAGCTGTTTAGAGCAAGCTGCTCCCCTGGTGATTTTGGCTTTTCTGGGAGAACGAGGAGAGAGGGTTGTGCTGGTGGTAACTACAACACAACAATGGTATGGATGTTTACTTTAGCCTCTACAGCGGTATGATTTTGCTGCCATACCTACATCTCTCTCCTTCAAATTGAGATTTACCCACAGCTCCCACACTGTTAGATGCCAGAGCAGGGATCCTTGGCATCCCTTGATATCACACCAACACATGAGTTTTGGGGGAGAAGAAGGAAGGCTCTTCACCCTGCTAATGATGGTGCCTCTGTGCAGCCCTAATGCTCCTTGAGGCAGCTCCTCATGCAGCACCCAGACCAAGAGGAGCTGCACGCCTCCAAGGAGAGGACTGAAAAGCCACCTGAGCTGGGCCAGGGCATGCCATGTCATCTCCTCTCCACCACTTGCCTATTGCACATTGCTGCAGCAACCTCCTTTGGGATGGGGTAGAGGGGGAGCTAGGTGACAGCAGGGGGATGGGGGGAGTCTCGGTCAAGCTGGGAACATATTTAAGGAGCTTTCAGAAACTCAGTCATGTCTGGAAAGCTCTGAGGGACAGGCACATCTGCTGAGTCTCTGCCCCTCAGGAGCTGCACATCTAAAAAGGTTACAGACAGCACCAGCACCCCCAGGGCAGCTATCACTGATCATTGAAATTACTCAGGTAAATAACCCAGCAAAACCCGTTTCTGTTCATCTGTTTGTGTAGCTACAGACATGTTCATCTGCCCTTGAGTTGCTGATTTCTGGAGGGTAAAACTCTTCTAATAGCCATTTCCCCCTAGTTCATGTGCAAGGGACTGCAGTGGTGCTGGTAATCATGCTACAGCTCTTAAGCCCGAATCACTGGGGCATTTCTTTGGTGATCATCCCTCCTGCTTTCAAAAGCCCCTGCAATATCATCTCCTCCCGAGGTAGAGGTGAGAGGGGATACGTGCTGGTGGTGCTGTCTTGACATCTTATGAACCATTGGAAGCTAATGTCCAGGAACGGGAGCTGACCCAATTTCAAGGGTGATAAAACCTCACCTTGCCAACTCATCTCACCCAGTGAAAACAGAAGCAGTGCAAAAGGCAGGCAGAGAAGCTAAAGCCCCTGGGACTTAAAAAGAGGGATTTACTGGTTTGTGATTCATTGTCTGACTTTCCTGCACTACCTTTAAATATAAAAAACAAAGATGGGAGTATGCTCCATGTTGCAACATGACAAAGAGTCAGCCCTTTCCCACCTCAGATCTGTCAGACCTTGTGCTGTCAGAAAAATGTACCAAAGCATCTCTATTCCTCTTTTCCAAATGGGCTGTGAAAACACTGGCCTCAGGTCCTTCCAAACTGGCTATTAAAATAGCTTTAGAAATGCAAGGTTCTGCGGAAGTGCTGGTTGAGGAGCTTGTTTTGTAAAAGCAAAGAGGGGAGGAACGTCAGACCCTGAGGCTCTGAGTTTCTCGGGAAGGTGGATCAGAAATGGACTGTCATTCTCAGAAATGTGTCCCTAAGAGGCTTGCTGAGGACCTGCAGGGAGCAGGGCAGCGGGTGTCACATCTGCAGACCTGGTGTCAGCAATGAGCCCCTTCCCATTATACAAAATCACGCATTCAAAGTGTGAGAGAACGAACCAGGCTGGGGAATTACCCAGGTCTTTTCCCTGTGTCAGCTTTAACACCTGTGGTCTGGCTATTCCCTTTGCTCAAGTGCGGAGGGAATGGCTAGAAAGGAAATTTAATGATGCTGAGACCCCGCGGCCCTGGCAGAGGATGAGCTGATCACTCACCTTGACTTTCTCTCCCGTCAGCATCTCCATCTCGCACTCCTCCCCAATGGTGAACTCATTCTGCAGCACTTTGCTGCCGGTGGTCACGGTAATCTTGAACTTCTTCCCATCCTGCACAATTTCTGAGATGCTCTTAAGGTCCTTGCCCTTCTGGATCTGGTCATCGGGAAGCCCTGTCCAGGAACAAGAGATGTTAGGTGGACCTTGGAGCCATTGGTGGGCAGATTGCTGCTGCCAAATGAACGTGGTGGGATTTGGGGACACACAGCTGGGAGGATTTTATTTGTGTGGAAAAATTCTGCAGTGATGATGGTTCCCCAAAGTCCACATGGCCCTGTGTCTGCTGAGGAGGAAGAGTATCAAATGCTGCCATCCTGGGTTTTGTGTGGGAGCTAGACATCTCCCTTGTCTCACCGATCTGGCTGGGAGCAGAACAGCCACCTCCCTGGTTAAGCATCAGATGGAAAGAAAAAATTCTGTTTTCCTTCCTTCACTGAGAGACAAGCAGAAAAAATGGAGTAAATCGAGGCAGAATGAGGGAACCAAGTGGTTTTTTAATGAGATTCAGCTCAATAAAATCTTCTCCTAAAGATGATCTGACAGGTAGACCCCCTCTGTCACATAACTGTGCAGAAACCTCCTGCATCCCAGCAGGAGCACATTCCCTGGCGTGGATGCTGGTGGAAAACTAGCTGGCCACATTCATCCTCAACAATTTAAACAACCCTGACTATTTTTCTGATGGATTATAGAATTTGGGGCTTTGCAGCCCTGCTGAGCAGCATCATGGTGGGCTGAGTGATGTCCTGCTCATCCTCAAATTTCACAGCCTGACAGAGCAGATCCGAAGTTGCCCTAAACCACCGAGGTCCCACTGGCTTATCACGTGTGTGAGCACCCTGCTGCACTGGCCTGTGGCTGCAGAGCCTGCTGGGACCATTTTTCTGCAAGCCATCAATTTTCACCCAGCATCTCTTGACCTCTGGCCACCAGCCAGAGAGATGCTTTCTCTTCTCTTTTGAGATCACATCTCCAATGCATGTGTAAGCATTTAGAAACCCCAACAAATGCAAGATGACAGACAGAAATAGGAAATCGGAGAGATATTTTCAATCTACATCATCAGCACATCAGCACCCTTGGCCTCCCGAATACCGGTGGGATCTGCGGAGGCAAAGCAGCTCACAGCACAGGCAGGCACTTACCAAGGGCTTTCATAAAAGGCTCAAAATTTTCCTGGGACTGGAGCTCGTACTTTCCAGTGAAGCTCATGATGGAAAGGCTCCCTGTGCTCCCAACACAAGAGGCAGTGCCTTGCTGGTGAGCAGAGCTTGGTTTTATAAGGTCCTTTTGCCTTAAATGTTGGTCAGAGGTAAGATGATGTCATTCTTTTATGGCCACGTTCAAACATTAACATAAAACTGGGCAATGGTCAGAGATAAACTGCTCTGCGTTTCACGGACCTCGATCTACCCCGTGGGGGCAGGGAAAACCCCATAAACCCCCTTTATGGAGGTAGCAACGTGGCGTCCATAAACGAATGATAAAAAAAAAATTGTGTAAAGAGATTGTTAGAGGAATGAGCTGAATCATCTAACCAGCCTGCGGCCTGGAAGCACACGTCTGGAAGAGGAGAAAGTGGTGGGAGATAATGGTGTCCCCTGGAGCTGACACCGGTGGGGTTTCTACCTGCTAATGAGTAACGCTGAGGCTTTAGCACCGGCGTGAAGAGTAGTGGCTGCATGGGATGAACATGCTCACTCCTTCAGATGCCTCGCGGTCCTCTGTAACGGTGGGTGTTGGTGTAACCCAGACATAACAGTAGTCGCAAAATCATCATTGTCCCCTAAGGACATGACCTGAAGTTAAATCCTGGGCTTGAACTGGCCCATCCTGAAGACTGCAGTTGAAGTCAGACTCCATCACCATGGCCTTGTCTCCAAGAAAGGGGTTTCATGTGGATAGATGGACTGGTGCCACTAGCGATCTACCAAAGCTATTGCCAGGAGCCACTGCTAAAAGCCCCTTTCCTCTCCTTCCCCAGAGGACGCCGGTCACTCATGTGCTGAAAGAGCGTCCTGGCGCTCGGAGCTGCATTTCTCCCAATGCCGCATCAGAAGCAGGGCCAGTGGCAGCCTCCAAGCTGAGCCCAGTGCCTCCCTTGGAAGCAGGACTCAGGGCTGGGCTCCTCTCCCAGTGTGGTCCCCTTGGCTGAGCGTCCTGGGTTGCTGCACGGCTCCGCTTCTTGCTCCTATCTCATCCTCTGCCCCAGTGAATTCCGCCTCCTGAAGTCACCAGCTCAGCGATTTTGCCCCTTTTCACTCACATGCCTTCTCTTCTTCGCAGTTCTTCCCTTCTGCCTTCTCATAGCATCTTTAACCCTTTTAAAAGTGAAATCATGGATAAGTGTGAAAAAAACCTGTCTCCTTCCTATGCGGAGGTGCTGCCAGAGCCCTCCGCAGCCGCCGTGGAACGCTCCTGCAGGCTCGGCTGCCGTCTGCCGCCGCTCTCCGTGCTGCAGTGGTGCCCAGTGACGCTGCCTGGGCTAGATTCAGCCCCAGTTTCTGGTTAATTAGTACAGACAGCGTCTGCCTGACGAGGCAGGAGAGGGAAAACCTCTGCCGGTGGGGCGGGCAGTGGGGGGAGTTGGCGGGGGGCTGTCCGTAGGGGACATCACCACTCGACACCATGGAGGGGGCCAGGCAGGTTCAGAGAGCACTCGTGGGGGGTGGGTTGATTCAGCGATTTCTCCAAACAGCTTTTCAGCCTTTTTCCCCTTTACCCCCCACTTCCCAACAGGAATGATGTCACCTTAGGAACTGCGTTTCATTTTTTACCCCACCCCAGGTGCCTACCCCCCGGATCACGCAGGACTGCGCTGCCACACGCCCCTTTTCAGTGTCTCCTTCATGGGGACAGTGGGGACTGCCCTCTCCGGACAGGTTCTGGCAGCAGCTGGAGCTGGCAGCTCCCTGCCCCCCACCAGGCAATGTCCTCCTGGAAGCACACGTGTGCCTCCTACGCATTCATGCTCTGGACGTCTGGCTGCTCCTCCAGGCAATTCAGGTCCTCTCTTTTTGCATGATGGGGAGAGAGACTCAGACTTGAAAATACATCTGAATGTTTTTCTATCTCTCTGACTCATTTTTGAGCCCAGTGCTCCCAATGCACTGTGGGGTGAGCATCATGGGAAAGCTCCAACTCTGCATGGTTCAATTTCCCCCATGATCGTCCACTGCAGCAGCCTGGAGTTGTGGTTTTCATTCATTTTTCAGTGAGATGCACTCCCAGACTGGCCACGTCTGACCACATCCTACTGCCAGGGCGGATGCCCAGTCATCACCCATTTCCACATGCAGGCTAGGGAGAAGGGGTAGGCGCTAACTCGGTAGGGACAGACCTTTCTCAGCTGAGCTCAGCCACACTCGGTGCAATGAGTACCTCTGAGCTGATGTCTGCATCAGCTGAAGGAGGGAATTAGGAGAAACACATCATGAGTAGTGTCCCAGGGCTGCCTAACCCTTCAAGCCTCTCCAGAAGAAGTCTGTGTCTGTTTAGGGCATTTGTAAAGGTTTCACATTATCCCAGATGAGCCCGGTCTTAGGTGCTTGAAGGAGCACCTTACTTTCCCCAGCCCCCAAGGCAGCCTGACATCTCAGCCACTGCAGACTTCCCAAGCCCACAATCTCCCTGGAAGAAACACGCCAACTAGAAAGGAGGTAAAACCACCAAGATAGTGAGATCTGAGCCTAAGACAGGGTTAGGAAAAGCCCACCAGGTCTTCTCCAAGAAACTTTTAAATGATTGTCATGCCTGGGCATGCTGGGCAGCTAAACCACTTAAAAAACCCCTAGAAATTGGCTGAGAACTCCCTGGACAGTCCAGACCCCTAAGATCTGGATGTCACCCATGGAATGTTCAAAGGAGAATAGAATTGTTCAGGATTCCCTTGGTAACTGGGCAGAAATGGATCAAGTAGTTGGCAGAAATGGACAAAGCACGAGAGAATTCACCCCATTTGGGACCCAGGTCATTTTCCGTGGGTATCCATCCTCTTCTCTTCTACTTTTTGTAGATAGAAATGACATCTCTACACTCCCAGCTTCAGTGTGTTGGATAAAGGTGGAGTATGGATCACGGCTGCCAAGTTTGGAAATGCAACCAACTGATTTTTGATCAATGATCTAAAATAAAACCTCTTTGTTTCACCTGCAAGAGTTCTCTTGGACTCGTGTTCTTTCATTTCCCTTAGTAAAGAAATGCAGAAGTTCTTTAAAAAGAGAAGAAACCCTCACTGAATGAAATCTGGCCAGGATAATTATTATCTAGCCAGGCCTGCTGAGCAAACAGCAGGTGAGATTAAGTTTATCTCAATAGCAAAGTTCAGAATACTTGTACATCTCCCCACCGGAACACAGGACCTTTTAAAACACGATGCCACTTCAACTTTCCAGGGCCACAAAAGTGCACCTTGTTTGCATTAACACAAGGCCCAACCAACTGACCATTTGCTTAAAACTAAATCCGTAGCCTAAAACCTGGACCTGGTTTGTAGAAGGAGAAACGGATCATTTTCAAAAATTATTGAGGAAGCTACATCTTGTGGGAAGCCAGCAGGCAAAGTTGTGTTGAAGTTGCTCCGAAAATAAAGTGTAGGATCTTAGAAGCTTGTCAGAAAAAGTGTCTTGTTTCTGCTTTTTGCACCTGAACCAAAGATACGGACATGCAAAACTTCTCAGCTTCCTCCTAGCCATGGAGGTACCCAAATGCTCTGTGTCCCAAGGTGGTGAATCAGAGGAATGCTGGTTGGGAGAGACCTCTAAAGGTCTCTGCTTCAACCTTCTGCTCAAGGCAAGGGCATCACCAACACCAGATCAGCTCAGCCATGGCTTTGGCAAATCGTCTCCTCCGCCTCTCTGGGCACCCATCCTGGGGCTGCACCACCCACCTCTTGAAGAAGAGGTGCTTAACCCAAACCTCCCAAAGTGCAATTTGTGGCTGGTGCCTCAAGTTATAACATCTGCTGTAATCAAGAAGAGTTTACCCGCCTCATCTCTGCTCATGGAGCAGTTGCAGGTTGTTATCACCTTCCCTCAACCCTCCCCTGGGATTCCTGGCTCCCACTTTCACTCAGTGTCTGCCAGGGAAACCACCCTCCTAGGCGCACCGCTTGATGAGTTGGACATTATGGTGGGGAAGAGGATTTTGAGTCTCAGGGCTCCTGCAGCAAAAATCCTTCTCTACCTCCTCCAGTTTGAACTAAAACTCTTATTTAAGCTCTGAACTATGAAAAGGACTTTACGGATGGAGCACTGTGTGGGGAAAGCCACTTTGCTGTAGCCCAGCATGGGACCAGGACCCCTGACCCTGCCCCAGCATTGGAGGGGACCCACCAGGGCTGCGCTCCCCCCCATCCCACCCCAGCACCTTGTGGAGATCTGGGAATGTCTTCATGCACCTCACCTCTATCTCCTCTCTAGCTCTTCGTATCTATCCCACCAGTAACTCCCCAGACTTTGTGAAGCCTTTGGTTTCACACAGGGCTTTGGGAAGCTGGGACTGGGCTCTGCGCTAGGATTTTCTTAGCCCAGATGTGAAAGGCTACAAGGCTTTTGCTGGTTCAGTCATGGATTTCTCTAATGCAGGTCCAGGTGGACACCCCAAAACCTCTAGCCAGTTTTTGAAGAGCCTGGACACCAGCTTGCAAATCACAGATCCGCAGGTGGCCTTCCCTCTGTCTCAATCCGTATTATTGCTTGTGTCATCCCTATTTCTGCTGTGCTTGTACCTGGGAACTTGGTCTGCTGCCCAGTTTTCACATCTTCAGTCTGATTATTTTTAACCTTGGGGACCAAAGGCTTCTTCAGCAGGCCACCTGGCTGCATTGCTTCGAAAGGTTGGGTGGGATGGGAGAAGATGCTGCTGCTGCTGTGAACTCTCTGTCCCTCTTAGTTTCCACCAAGTTTTCATCGCGCTGCATTGCCAAGACAGCACTGAGATGAAATGCAGCACCTTTCCCAGACTTTTCTCTTTTTAAAACAGCCGTGGCAGTCTCCTGGAGGCTGGCTGCCTCCAGGCTATAACTTCCAAGCCGTAGACATGCAAGCGCCAGTTCATGCTGGTTTAGATTAGATATGCCATTATCAGAGCCTTGATAAGACTGCCGAGAGCGGCAGCTTGTACGGAACGCTGCTGCTTGATAACGCTTTCTATTAATGCCGAAATTCAGTGAAGGGCAGCCCTCAGCCCTTGTCATCTTATTACAAAGGTCCCAAAGAGACCAAAGGCTTCTCCAAGGCAAGGCATGAGTTTTACCGATAACGTAAGACCTATCGCTGCCTTAGCTGTGCTGCCAGCCATCATCTGGGGAGCAGAGCTTACAGAAGAGCTGGCCTTTGCTGGTGGGGTCTTGCCTTGTAGCACAAATAAAGCCTCAAACATCTGCAGCGCAGTGCCGTCGCCTCTCGCTGGGCACGCGGACCCTGGCTCATGCCCTCAGAGAGCACGGATTGTCCTTGCAGCTTGGCCTTCGGTGGCGTGAGGCTGTCCTCCATCCCACCACCCAGCTTATGGAGTCAGGGGACGACGACTGAAAATGGTGCTTGTTGCTTACGGAGCTTGTTTGTGCCAGGGCAGGGGAAGAAAATGTTGGGAAGGAAAAAAGCAGTTAATGTTCTTGAGTGAGGAAGGTCTGGAAGAGCCCCCCACGCAGAGCCAGTGAGCATTTAACCAACGCAAAGGTGTTTCATCTCACCCCACCACAAGTCTTCAGTGCAGATGTCTCCATCTGATCCAGACGCATGAAGAGCCCCTGAGCCGCAGTGGAGATGAGCAAACCTTTGTCTGACCAAGTGAAGCCGCGGGTGTTGGGATGAAAAGAGCGGCAGCCTCCGAGTGCCTGTAGGTGGTCAGATGAACTCCAGTCCTGGAGGGACACCTGCCTGTAGCTGTGGGTCTCTCCAGCTGGCCCATGCCCTCCTGGTTGCTGATTTATCAAGCACAGCGGCTCACTTAATAACTGCTCACAGTGGGTTGCAGCTAATTAGTTGAGGGAGCTCCTCAGGCCCATCCTGGCCTGGGTGTCTGCACGCCCACCGCACCTGAGTCCTGATGTATCCTGGACCCACCCGGCGTCCCGTGGGTCACTTACAGACACCGGACAGCTTGCGGCCAGGGACGGGACTAGGAGACGGGGAGATTTTTGTGGTGCTCAGGCTTATGCGATGTTTTTTTATTCAATTTGGCACGCTCGGCTGCTGGTTGGAAGGCAGGGTCTTGCCACATGCCCCCTTATGAGTGTCTCCCTGGGGGTAGGCTCCAGAGACCCCCAGGGAGGAGACACCCAGCTGGAAGGGGACACATCTCAGGGAGAAGGTGGGGTGAACGTGGAGCTCTTGCACTGCCTCAGGCCACCCAGTTCGTAGCCTGGTCTCCTGCCACAGGACTTCTCCTGCGCCTCCTCGTCCCCGGCTCTGAAATGGGGCTCTTTGGAGAGGCATTTCCTGGCTGTGGCTTGAAATCCCGGTGGGATGGTTGGGCGTCTGTGGCCCGAAAGGTGGTGGGACCTGTGCGAGGGTGGGCAAGGCTGGCTGCGAGCAGGACCAGGCTCCCCAGCAGCGTTCGTGCATCTCCTCGGGGGATGCAAAGCGCTGCCGCCATCTAGAGACACTGCGGTCCCCGGGGCTCGGGGCGCTCTGTGGAGGCGATGGGAAGGGGACCCAACCCCAACGCCTTCGCGACGATGCTGGGCAGGACGGAAAACTGCCCGGCAAACACGAAGCTGAGAGGGTCGCGGTGTTTTCCTTCGAGCGCTGCAACGCTTCCCGGCTGGGAGCTGAAAGTTTGGGTCGCTCGTGCAGGAGAAAGTTGGCTTCTCCCTGCTCCATGTGCCCTTCTGCTCCTCGGTCCTCTCCACGCCTTGGCGGGGGAGAGGCTGAGGAGATTCCACCCAGAGGGATGACAACTGGTGCAGTCCCAACAAAAGCTGGGGAAGTGCAACAGCAGTGACATCGGTCACTCGCCTCAGCTGACCCCGGAGGCTTTCAGTGATGGATGCCCTGGGGAGGTTTCACCATTGATTTAAACCTGCGCCATCCCTGAAGAACAAGGTCCAGCCCTGCTGCCTGTTTTTTGCAGCACCTTGTGACAGGACCTGGATGCATGTCTGGGATGGAGGTGGACTCCCATTATGGGGTCAGCACCCCACTACACGCCAAGACCTGGTGGCTGTGGGTATGGGGGGGACCCTGGGGCCACAGCAGGTTTGGGGGGCTCAGACTTCATCTTTGCAATGTAATGAGAAATGCGGAGCACGGAGATCTCCCTGCGGTGGGGAGGTGTGGGCTGGTTGGGTGATGTGTAATTATAGAAGTAAGTCCCTTTCTAGCTGATTTCTTAGAGGTGGTCGGAAAATGGGGACTGCTGACAGCGCTCTGGCCCCCTGGGTAAGCTCAGATACGTTATTAAAAAGCTGCTGTTTGCCTCCTGCTCTGCTAGAGCTGCCCTGTTCAACCTCGAGCAACACCATCACCGGCAGCTTTGCCCAGAGCCTGAAATTTAGCTTCTGCCTCCTGCTGAGGAGCTTGCATGAACAGTCCTTTTTTGGTGCTGGGTGTAGAAAAGCCCATTTCCACCTCCGTGCTCAGGGCAAGGGCTGGACCACACTCTACTGGAGACTTATCTCATGGCTGCGATAATTCACCAGAGTTAGAGGCAACGCGTGTTGGTCGGACCCCAGTGCTTTGGCAGGAGATGTGTCCCTTGCTGCAGGCGCGGGCTCCCTCATTCACAGCTGGCTGTTAGCAGCCATCCTTTGTACCTTCTGCACCAAGGCTGAAGTCCTTGCACATGGTCCAGCAGCACACCCTGTGCTGTGTCCTGGGTCCTCACAGCCTCCCGTCCTGTGCTGACCTTTTTGCCCTTCAAAAACCACTATTTATTTGAAAAATAAGAAAAAGGATGCACAGCCCTTCCCTGCAAAGGAGAACTGAGGTTTTTTTGCCCAGCCCCTCACATGTCCCCTCTCCCTCCCGTGCCTCAGTTTCCCTCTCGGTGGGATGGAGCTGTTATAACATCCCAGCTTTGCCAGCTGAACACTTGGCTTTGCGCAGCTGAATTACAGACTGATATGGGCTGGAAGGGACCTCTGGAGGTTTTGTGCTTTAAGCAGGTTCAATCTCAAATTTAAATCCAGCCTCGCAGTTAAATCAGGTGTCCCAGTGCTTCCCCTTTCGAATTTTGAGTTTCTCTGGAGTTATACTGGAGACAACAAGCTCTCTATGCCCCGTGCTTGATCACCCTCACGGTTAAGAGCTGTCTCCTAATATTTAACTGGGTGCCTCTCAGCTGCCCCTTGCCCCCATGCCTGGCACCACCCGCAGCAGCTCGGCTCCATCTTCCCCACAAATTCCCATTCCCAGGCTCGGTGCAGGGCGGCCGCCAGTGGCCAGGGGAACGTTGGCACGTTGCGACGGGGAGAAGTTTTCCGTGAGCACAAAGTGCAAAGGGTGGCCGGGTAGTGGGCAGCGGCGCGTCGCTTGGCCGCTTTCCTGCCTCTGTGTGGGGTCAAGCGTCCCGTGACCGTGACCGTGCTGTGCCGAGGGGCTACACTGCTGGCCGGAGTGCCCGAGGTGGGAATGGCTGTGGGGGCTCACGGGATCGGGGTGAGAGGGGGGCCTTTCCCGGCAGATGCTCGGTGGGATCTGCATGAATCTGGTGGATTTAGCTCCTTCCTTCCTACATTGAGTTAAATCCTGCCCGTAGTTTAACCCCTTTGATCCACCTGCTCTAAAACCATCGTGATTTCCTTTTATTCATTTCAATTTTAGAACTCCAGCTTTTGCAAACAGCCTGTAGGGGACATGACGCACTTGCGCAGTGACTTCTGCACGTCAGGGCTTCGGCTTAGGCTGGGAAGTATCTCCGGGGCAGGGTGGGAAGGGTGCAGGAAAAGCGACATGAGGAGCCTCCAGCCACCTCGCTGCAAATTCCAGGCTGTGTTTCCACTGCCTGCAAAGCGTGTGCCCTCCGCCGGCCTCGGCTGCTCCAGCTCCCCGAGACTTTTTTTGGGAGGAGGCAGTTTCTTCCCTGAGCAGCTCTGTCTGTGCACATGGGAAGTTTTGGGGGGACTCAGCTTGGGACAAGGGGCTGTTCCCAGTGCGGGGGATGCTCTGGGACCCTGGCAGTGACCGCGGTTCCTCCCCAGCACCCATGGAGTACGTCAGCACGCGGGGAGGTGTGGGGCCCGTCGACTTCGAGGGAGCCCTCTTCTCTGGCTACGCGCCCGACGGGGGCCTCTTCATGCCCCAGCGCATCCCCTTGCTGGACGGGGACACCTTGCGGAGGTGGAGCTGCCTCTCCTACCCGGAGCTGGTGAAGGAGCTGTGTTCCCTCTTCATCACGGCCGAGCTGGTCCCCCGGAGCACACTCAACGGTGAGCCTCAACGGCGTGGGGAGCTGCTCGCAGGGGCATGCATGAGGATTGTGGGGTGTTCAGATGCATCTGCCTGCCTTCACCCCATCCTCTTCACAGCCCCCAGAGGATGGAGCCTGTTGCACCGGTGCCCGCTCCTTTCTGTACCCTGTTTTCCTCTGTCACCTTGCTGGGACCTGTTGCTTTCTGGAAAAGGTGTCCCCTGTAGCAAACAGGGATTCCGGTGACTGCCGCAGCAATGGCTGATGCTGTGGCCCTGCTCGCTGCTGGTCCACACCGCTGCTCTGCTGGGCTCCAGACCTGCCCTCCCCCCAGGGCTTTCTGCAGCTCCACACTCTCGCTGCGATCTGGTTTTTAATGTTTATAACATTTAGCAGCCAGCACTTCCACCAGAGGGCAGCTACAACCGCTGTCTCAACGGCGCGTTGTGATCAAATTCGGGTTTCCTGTATTTTGTGTTTTAACGCAGTTTGCTCTGATTGTGCGGGGTGTCCTCTGGGGTTACTTGTCCCAGAGCTGTCAAACACGATGCAGCTGGGCTGGTTTAATCCGAATAACTGAGAATAACTTGTTGGATATCTGCCCTCTCTCCAGCCACTGAGAGTCTTCGGTTGTGCAGAAAGCTTCCCAGGAGCATGAAGAGCACAGGGGCAGGAAGCCACGGGTCAGAAAAATACTCCTCTCTCCAACCTAACAACCTCTTTAACCATTTTCCCTCTAGACCTGATCGACAAAGCCTTCAGCAGGTTCAGACACAAGGACGTCGTCCATCTGTCCAGGCTGAAAGATGGGCTGAATGTTTTGGAGCTCTGGCACGGGGTTACCTACGCGTTTAAGGATCTGTCCTTGTCCTGCACGGGGCAGTTTTTGCAGTACTTCCTGGAGAAAAGGCAGAAGCATGTCACTATTCTGGTGGGTGAGTAAGCCTCTTTGGGGGGGGTAACATTTCGGAGCAGGTCTTTACCTTGAGAGCCATCATCCCATGGCCTTTCCCATAGATAGCCCAGGGTGGTATTGCCACGTGGGTGGCTG
The DNA here is from genome assembly GCA_009769605.1 of Bucorvus abyssinicus. NCBI lineage: Eukaryota > Metazoa > Chordata > Aves > Bucerotiformes > Bucorvidae > Bucorvus > Bucorvus abyssinicus. The sequence goes on along the minus strand of CM020026.1, from coordinate 2,560,395 downwards.
ATGAGTCGTCTCTGGGCAATGCCAGGGTGGCTGTTCTAGCCAAAACCATCCGATAGAGCTCATGGAGCATCTCTCTGTCTTTTTCTTAAAGTGCAGTGATGCAGGTTTCGACTGACAAGTAAATTTTTTGCTTCTCTTGGCTCTCCCTCACTTTGAAACAGGGACTTCAGGGGACACAGGAAGCTCAGCCATTGAGAGCGTGAGAGGGCAGAAGAACATGGACATCTTTGTTCTGCTGCCCAAGGGGTTCTGCACCCAGATACAGGAGCTTCAGATGACCACCGTAATTGAAGACAACGTCCATGTCTTTGCTGGTTGGCATTGTTTTTGGACTGTCCACTTTACGGTCTGCTGTGTCAAAACCATGACCCTAAATGTCTCAGGGGGCTGCTGCTTTAGCGGCTGCAGCCAGCTGGATCATTGCCGTCATAGTCACTGTGCCCAGACATCTGGCTAACAGAAGCCAGAGCAGATGTCCCCAGTTTGATGACGAGTGGCTCCAGGCTTCCTTTTCTCCTGGCCACAGATCAGAGGTACCTCCGTACGGGCAGTTGGTGTTTAGCTGCACTGAATTCAGCACTATTTCTTGGCACTAAAAGGATCAAGAGTCACCCTTTCCCTCTGTCCCCTCATCTTCATGGGTGGTCCATCCCTTACCACTGTGCCATCCCCATGGTTAGGAACCACTGCTGGGTGCTTGAGCTGTCCCATGGACTCCTCTGCTCAGCCAGGTCTCACCTTGGCATCTCACAGGGGGTTCAGGCGTTTGCCTTCCTGGCAAATACACGCTTGGTATAAGCAAGAGCCCGGAGAGCAATGTCTGCAGAAACCAGCCAGCATCCATGTGGTGCTGCTCAACCCCCAGCATGTACAGCACCCTTGGCAGATGGGCAGCTCAGGATGTCCTTGGCCACAGCAACCCCAGAGCTGGAGACTGACCCTATTTCGGAGCAGAAATACCTTGTTCCTGATGCAGTGATGTTGGCAGATCTAATCTTTCCTTTCTCCTTTTGACAGCTCACGGGAACAGCGATGAAATCGATGAGCCGATCAAGGAGCTGTTTGCTGATGTTGATTTTGCCAGAAAACACAACCTGATGAGCTTGAACTCTGTCAATTGGTCTAGGATTATGGTGCAGATCGCTCACCACTTCTATGCTTACTTTCAATGTGCCCCATCCCTGGATACCACCCCACTGCCAGTGGTGGAAATTGTTGTGCCAACAGGAGGAGGAGGAAATATCACAGGTGAAGGGGAAAAAGATAGGTTAGATAAGGAAGAGCGAGAGTGCTGTGACCTGTGGACTAAAAGCACTTTGCAGATACGGGGTATTGCTATTTATTAAAACACCCACTCTCTGGTAGGATTTCTTCAGAACCACTTGTATTTTATTACTCATGTTTGGCTGTTACTCACCCGGGTGTCACTGCTGATTTGCAAGGTGCAGAAAATCCCAAACCACCCTTTGATGATGACCGTAGCTATCTTGAGGATGGGCGTACTAGAAGAGGGCAGAATGTGTTTGATCCAGAAAAGAGGGAAGGTGCTGTGGCTGTGATTTCCTAAGTGAGACATTACAGAGGTGTGGAGTCCTGCCTCGTCCTACTCCGGTTTGCATAGTAGTGCAGTTAAGAGAACCACTCTTAATTGCATAATCCAGCCTTCTAATTGTGAGTCCTTGATTGCCTCTATCCCCAAATAGGCATTCAACTGTCTTCTGACAGCAATAAAGGATTCGGTGCACTCATCTGCCCTCACTGCTCTTCCAGTCCCCCCTCAACCCCCCATCTGAGGCAGCACTAATAAGCTGCAGGAGCCCAAAAGCTTCACCTCTCTTGCTTGAACATCAGCTACCTGACCTCTCGCTCCCCTTCCCATCCATCTTCAAATGGGGAGATGCCCATGGGTCAGTGTTCGGTGGCAGGTGCAGCATCGCATCCCTGGGTTTTATAATCTGGTGCTCTACCAAAACACTAAAGAGAGGTATCTCAGAATCCGTGCGTCTGCTTCTGAACTGCATGCTCCATCAATTGGTACAGTGACTTCTTTGCTAAATCTCCTTTGAATGGTTCTCCATCAAGCACGCATGTATTTTTTCACATTTTTTTCTAGCTGGCTGTATTGCCCAGAAAATGGGTCTCCCGATTCGACTTGTTGCTGTGGTTAACAGCAACGACATCATTCATAGGACTGTTCAACACGGAGATTTCTCACTGGCGGAGAGCGTGAAGGCTACGTTAGCGTCTGCCATGGATATTCAGGTATGTAATGAATCGGCCACAATGGGAACATACCAAATATTAAATATTTTACTTTTTTTCCCCCCTTGTACTCTGTTCTACCTGGTTTATGAGAGCATAATTCTGCCACTGGCAACACCTCTCAGCGATGCATTAAGAGGTGTGACTCATATTGAGTGTTTGCGCTGCAGACTGGTGGGCTGAGGTAGGTCAAACACCTTCTTCCTCACTTTTCAGAGCTTGACTTTGTAATCTTCACTGTTACATGCTGGGTTTCTGGGCTTTCATTACATGCCAGGTTAGCAAGAGAGGGACCTTTTCTCAAAATGTGACAGAAGGTTATAAATCCCGTCATGTCTCAAGGGCTTTGCTGAACTCCTGAAAGGCTCCACTGAGAGCAAGAGACCAGGAAGAAGGTAGGGAAGTCCAGAAGGAATGCCTCATCTACGGCCATCCGCAGCTTACTCAGGGCAAAACAAGCCTCAGCAGGCAGGTGAAGGCCTCAGAAATGAGAAGTCATGGAGGTACAGAAACCAAGCACCCGGAAGAAAATACCTCCCGTTTCATATATACCCTGTGATCCACAGGGATTGGATCTGCTTCCAAACGAGTGACCAAAGTGTGGTGGTGTTTCACTGTGGCCTTAAGCTACCTGGATTTTCCCAAAACTGCTCAAGCACAGTGGGAGGACCTGGGAGCCTGGAGGAACTGCCATGCTTTGCAGTCAGGAAGTCATTAGGCCCCTGTGAACAGGCTGCTGTAGTCTGCAGCTTGACTTTCCTGCTGAGGCATGAACGTGTGGGGCTCCTCAGAGCTCAAAGAGTTGCTGGGCTCCTCTCTTGGCCTGTGTCCCTTCAGTAGCACGGGTCTGCTGAGGCACCTGGGCGTGTGCCGGCCTTTGGGATCATGGGGGAAGGCAGCCAGGCAAGGTGATGTCCAGAGATTCCCGAGGAGCTGGATGGGTGTATCCCTCTGCATATCCCTGTCCATGGCTGCTCACATCTGAAGCATCCATGCAAATATTTCCGTAGTTCAACAGATATTCATGCTGGAGGGGCATTCAGGAGGTCTCTAGCTGGGACCTGCTCAAAGCAGGATCAGCCCTGAGGTCAGGCTGTGTTGCTCAGGGTTTTGTCTAGTTGGGTGTTAGAAACCTTCAAGGATGGAGAGTGCACAACCTGTTTAGGTTGCCTTTTCTGCAGCCTAAGTTAAAGCAGAGGAAACTTCCTAGTTAGACACTAACTGGAGATTTGAAGGTGAAGCAGAAAGTCTAGTGTGGATGAGCCTTGTAAGGAGCAGTCCCAGCAGACTCATAGCAGATGCCGTGTCTTTGCAGTACCTGAAGCAAACCAGGGGCTCTTCTCTGGCCCTGAGGTCAGGAAGCACCATGCGGTCCCCAGAATGACCTGTCCTCCAAACAACATTCTCCTGGACAACGCTAGTGGCATGGAACAAAACCAAGAAAAACTGGTTAATAATGGCAAGGCCAGTGCTTGCACCAGTGTCCTGGCCCAGTTTGACTTACTGGTGTTAATGTCGTGACCTGTAGTGGAAACCATAAGGCTGGTATGAATGGAAGGTGAAGGGGAAATCCGGACACGGGAGCAGCAGAAGGAAGGGCAGGAGAAGGGGTGTCAGGCGGACAGTGCTGGAGGCACCTCCAGCAGCAGGTCATCGAAGTCCAGGCATACTGACACGTAGCTTCTCAGGACAGCCATGTTGGGAAGCAGAGGACAGCCTAAAGCAGGGGACAGCCTAAAGCAAAGGACAGGCTACGCCCAGACTAGCCTGAAGATTACAGGCTCTGGGAGATGATGGTGGGAAGATGAAGAACAGGACTGAGGCCATCAGCCACACAGATAAGGACATGGAAGGCTGAGTAAGTCCTGATGACTTACCAAGGTAGGACAGGATGGAGAGACAAAAGGTCACAGGCACCTTTAGTCAGCTGCTAAAAGGTATAAAGAGCTCATCCAAACCCCTTGCTCTAACACAGGAGCTGTGATGAGGACTCAGTAGTCGGTCCCCCTTGTCCTGTCTGTCCTTACCAGGTATCTTGGCCTCGGTGCTTGTGAGCATGCAGGAATGAGCCAGTGAGCAGTGAGGTTGTTTGGGACCCTCCTGTAAGGTCTGGCGGTGAGTTTTGCTGCCGTGTCGCAACACCGGTTGCTACACGGCCATACAGGCCAGTCAGGCCCTATACGTGCCGTATGTGTTCATAAAGATTATCGGTCAGCCCTGCAGGGAGCTGGGTGACACAGCAGCATCTGCCACGCTGAGTAAACAGCTGGATATTTCTGGGTCTCCAATACAGAGTGTGTTATTAGCCTGGGTTCCTCGAGGGGGTTGTGCAGATGTGGTCACACCGACGATTTATCAGTCGTTCTTTCATTAGTTTTTTTTTTAATTGGATGGTCACTGTCAGACTGCTCTGACAGGTCAGAGGTCTGAATGACATCGTGTTCCCAAAGACTTGCCTCAGGATGGAGGTATGCAGGGAGAAGACACAAAGCCCACCCCAGCTTCCACCAAGAAAAACGCTGCAGCAGGACCTCGACCCTAATTAGACATCAGAGAATCCACACAGGTGCGCCCCCCCCCCCCCGAGACAGACACTTGGATTTCCACTGCTCACCTATCGCCTTGTTGTCCCAGGAGCCTTACAACGTGGAGCGGATCCTCTGGTTGCTCTCGGGCTCCGACAGCCACCTGACGAAAACGCTGATGGAGCGATTCAGCGCGTCCGGAAGCCTTAAGCTGCCGGAGGATGTGCACAGGAAGGTCAGTTCCTCGCGCACGTGTGCCTGCAGGTGTGTGTAAGGAGATCTGCCGCTACCAGTCATTTTCGACTCGTTTTCAGAACAAAAAAAATCATAGTGGAGAGTTTCCAACCAAAAATTCGAGGCCAGAGGAGTTTTTATGTCAGTGTGTGTGCAAGAAGATGTTAACACCCCCTTTTAAACGATTTTTATTTCTAAACTGCTTTATTCTTTGCGAAAATGATTTAAAATTTCCTACAATTCTTTAGGGAGAATATGCAGCCACCCCTTCCTTGGCCACCCCAGTGCCAGCATCGGCCACGCACCGAGGCATCGTGCAGCGGGTGCCGGCACAAACCGAGCGTGGCTTTTGGGAGGGGGTCTGCTGGGTTTGGTGCTGCAGTTCAACCTCAGTGTCGTGGGAAATGGGAGCATGAACACAAAGCAGAGAAATAAGAGAGAAAACCAAACGTTTGGGTTGAGAGGCTCTTTGGGCCAGGTGCAGAGTCCTGCCGCGTCCCATCCAACACGTGCTCTCCCCCACTGAGCATCCTTTGCCCAGCGCCTGTAGCAGCAAGATATATACTAAAAAATTTCTTTATTTAAAGCAAAAAGAGCTGTGACACTGAGGTGGGTTTTACAAGCCCTCAGAAACTCCCTCGGAGCATGCAAATAGCAACGCAGAACTGAGTCTCAGCTCCTCTCCACCCACGCTCCCAGCACCTGCGGGTGCTCTCACCCCACCCCTGAGGCCGTTTCTAGCAGAGCCTCATCCCCGGCTGCAGCAACACCCCCTTTTCCTTCCGACCCCGGGGAACCCCATCCTCCAGCCTCCCTGTTTCAAACTGCTTTGCCCGGCCGGGAACACGTGAGGTGTTGATGTGCTGTGCAAACCTTTCCATTGCCCCCGGGGCTGCAGCTCTCCGGGACCCTACGTTCGTGCTCGGCCTCGGACGAGGACATCGTGAGAGCCATGCAGCGCTGCTGGGAGGAAAACCGCTACCTGCTGTGCCCCCACTCCGCCGTGGCTGCCCACTACCACTACTCACAGCCGGACGGGTAAGGACAGCTGTGGTCGGGAGCACTGGGGACCGGAGCATCACTTTCTTTGCTCCTGCAGCACCTCCAGCTCAGGGCTCGCTTATGCCGATAGTTTTCTTGCTTTCCTCTCCTTTTCAGCACTCCCCGCTGTTGCTTAGCTCCAGCCTCCGCGGCCAAATTTCAGGACGCCCTGCTCCGAGCCGGCCTGGTTCCCCAGATCCCCCCTGAAATCACTGCCTTAGCAGCGATGGAGACCAGGTCCGCCCCCCTGGAGCAGGGGCAGGATTGGACACAGGCGCTTCGGGAGCGGATCGAAGCCATGGCACAGCGGCGGGGGATCACTGGGCAGGCAGTCACACAGACCTGAGCTAGCGGGGCACAGCTGCCTGATGCCTTCCAGGGCTCATTTTGCATTCCCAAGAGAGCCCTTTTTGATGCTGGAGGAAGAGCCTGTGCTCTCCACGTAATGAATTATTAGCAAGAACTTTGCCATTGGATTACACAGACTATTTCATAACATTTTCAGTAAAGAGCTCAGCAACTATAACCCCTTTTCCCTAGTAATTTCCTACTAAAAAGTGATTGAAACTCTGAATAAACCCGCCCCTCCCATCATTTCTCGCTGTGACAGAAAGCTCCCGTAGCACTACCTGCAGTTTCTGGCTTCCTGAGAATTATCCAGCAATTCTGCCTCTTGCTGGGATGTTTGGCCCAGCAATCCCAGTAGATGTTCAATGGCAAATGCATGCAGGGCTGGAGTGGAGCCGCTTTACCCATCCCTGTAATTTAAGCACTGCCAGGCATTATTTCCAGGCACCGAAACTTGCTTGGTGATAGTGTTAAGTAGCAGATGTTTTCCCTGGACATGTTTATTTTAATAAAGAGTTACTTTCCAGTGCTGTATCTTGCAGGTTTTGGTCCTTGTCCTGCTGCAGACTCTTCCCGGGCAACTTCCACTGGAACAAATAGGAAATGGGAAATTCCCTTTATCTTCTGCCTCAAACGTCAGGTCTTTCAATACCACGTTCCCATCATATACATATAAATATATAAATACCTCGCGTGGGAGCTGCCTCCACAAGTCATGCATCTGGCAGGAATCTCTTGTGCCTGAAAAGCGGGGGAAAAAAAAAAAGAAATAATTACACCGGGGGGGGAAAATCCCCCTTTGCCATCAAAAAAAAATTCCCCCTTTGACATCAAAGGAAGTCCTGTAATGGGAGGATTAATTTGAAGGTTTAGTGGCATTTAGCAGGGTAAAAGTAAATTCTGTGAGGTGAATCAGCATGGGATGTTGCAGAACGTGCGGGAAGAGTGGGAAGCTTTCCCTGGGCTGCAAGCTGCCTTGCTGGCACCTGGGCAACCTTCTCCTCAGCTCCCCCGGCACAGCCAGCCCTGCGCCGCCTTCTTCCATCCCACCGAAACTCTGCAGGTGAGCAGGGTCCTGCCCCTCCTCCAAGGTGGGGGCCGAGGCTGCCCCATCCCAATTAATGGGAGTGAGGGAAACAGCTTGGCTGAAAATGATGCAAAAAGACCCATGGCGCTTGGATACTGGATTTTTATAATGCTAATGGCTCTCCTAGTCGCATGGATGGAGCAGCTGGGAGGAAAACGGTGCTGGGGTCCAGAAAACAACAGATGCTTCACGAGGCCATCATTCACCCCTCTTTAACATCCAAACCAGCCAGCAAGATACCTCTTATTTAAGTGGCAACAGCCTCGTCTTCAGGAATAACCTTGCCCCAAAGGATGGCTTTGCACTGGGGAACGGTGCAGCCAGTCACTGGTGGTGCCGATGAGAAACACCCCGATCCCATTTGACCCCCGTGATTGCTGCCCCTTTCATTGATGCACACATTATACTTGTTGAACTCCACCACCTTTAATAGCTGCCTCCCCAAGCCTTTCGGTTCTCGCCAGGGACGGCTGCCCGGTCGTAATTTAGCTCTTACTCATAGCTTAAGACACCCTGTGATGGAGAAGAGGCCTGGAATTGCAGCCAGCTCTGCATCCAAGTGAGAGGCTGCAAATCCGGCTTGCTGGCCGGGACCGGAGTGGGGGGTGCAGGGCGGAACCTGGACCTGGTCCCCAGCCAGGGAGCACCAGGAAGGACAGGGCAAGGGATGCTGGGCTTGCAAGCGTAAAGCATGGCGTATACATCCCCATGCTCCCATCCCGGTGCCCTGAAGCAGTAGGATGGCTAAAGGATCCAGCTTCACTGCAGACAATGTGCATGCAGGGTGAAAAGGGGTTTACTTCCCAACCACCCCTGAGGATACCCCTTCTTCTCCCCAGTCCAAATCAGATGTTTCTTGGGCAGGACACTATGAACCTCTCTCTGGGATTTCCGGGGCAGAGGCGCAGCAGGAAAAGCCTGTTTCACGCCTGGAGCTGAGGCAGAGGGAGCACAGCCAGGCTTGGCTTGCAGGGTGGCCATGCTTCCGCAGAGGGTAATGCATGGCCGTGCGTGGTGGCCTGGGTACCTGGGATGCAGAGGTGAACCTGGCCTTGTGGGCATGCTGTGTCCCACCGTCTGCTCGCGGTCTATGGCATCCCTCACCTACTCCCATGCTGGGGGCTCCCACTTCAGTCCCAAAATGGGTTGTCGGGGCTCTGCTTATACCTCCTCAGGTCTCCGGCTGAGAGGGAAGGTCAGCTCTGTTGATGAAAAGATGGAAAACAGAGGGAAGAAAGTCATGCAGAAAGGCAGTACCTCCTCACCTGAAACTTTGGTGGGTGACTGTAGGTTCTGGCAGCTTGACATGTTCCTGGGGTTAATGATACATTAGTTCCACACCTTCCAGAGCTGATCACAAACTCAGGCCAGACTTGTGGAATAATTCATCTCATACATCAACTACTCACGCTTTTCTCCAGCAAAATTTCCAATTTCAGGTCCCTCACCCCATGTAGATCTGACCCACGTGATCCTGGAAACAGTGATGCCTACAAGGCAGTGGCCATCCTCTGTGTTCCCCCAAAGGTCAGGACACCCTTCACGCTGAGGGACATGACTGGGATGTGTTTCTAATGCCTCAAGGAGAAAGTAATGTGTTGGGATGAAGATGCAGTGTGTTGGGTTGAAAATGTGATGAGTTGGGATAGAGTAATAGGGTCCTCCATGGCTCAGCTAGAGCTCTCTATCCAATAGCTCACACGCCAAACTATCTTGCTGTCCTGTAGCCATCTGTTAGCGTGTCCAAGGGACTGGCTTGGGGTCTGTCTGGCCACACGTGGGGTCTACCCTTCAAGCCATCTGCCTCTGAGCTGGCAGTTGACACCTGGCTCTGCACCCTGTGGAGACATCAGCAGCAGAGCCCTGCTGTGGTTCATCTCTCCAATCATTAACAGTGCCATTAAGAGTGCTATTAATTAAAGGGGGACGTGGGATGACTGGCTGTCTGCAGCACTGGCTGAGCTAGAATTCAGGGGGATATAACAATCCCAATGGGCTGCTGATGAGGATGCTATTTCCCACAAGCAGAGCAGTCCAGCTTTTCCCTGTGCTTTGCCATGATGTTCATCCCCATCTTCCAACTTGTGGCCACCCACCCCATTCCTCCCACCCAAGGAACTGATTTTTGGGCATTTCCTCTGCTGACCGGAGGAAATGTTCTGTTCCAGCATTACCTTTATGGGCTGGGAGAAGGAGTCCACAACGTGGTGAATTATAAGCCAAAGCTTTAAAACAGCGTTCTGAAGGTTTGAGAGTTGAATTATTATTTATAATGGCCCGGGGACACCGTATAATTTATGGACAGGTATGAAGACAAGTAGGCGCTCAGACATGGGGATGAGCCCTGTGTAAATGCCAAGATAGAAAGCTAGATAGATGGATAGATGAAGATAATCTTCTTGGCCAGGAGAGCTGGAGATTGAAAAGCCTGCTCTGATAGGTTTCTGCTGTCCTAGGGTAATACCTACTATCCCAGTACTCTCACTCCATAAAAAGTCATCTCAAATATGGTACAAAGAATTTGTTTACTCTTTTTTTTTTTTTTAATTAATTTATCCCAAGTGCAAGGGGAAAAAAAAAAAAAGGAGTTGCTTTGTTGTTGCAGTTTGCTGCTAGGCATTCCTATGTGTGCTAATGATAAGTATTAATTAAATAGCTTGCTGTTGTCTTTTAAATGCAGTTCTTTCAGGCTGTAATTAAACACAGACACCCAGCCCTTTCTGTCTGCATAGAAAGAGGCAGGCAGGCCTCCGGAGCTCTGCACTTCTTTCCTTGTAGCAGGAGAGAAGTGGAAAATGAGGCAAAACCAGTTTCCATTGAAAACTCACCACCCTCTTGCATGTCCTTCACGGGGATTGCAACCAGCTCAAGGAAATGAAAGGAATGCGACTTCCAAGATCCCAGCCCTGCAATCAAAGTAAGTGTATATGCCCTGAAGATCTTGCAGCTTCATACATTTTAAAGGCAGAGGAGATCCCTTTGTTTGATCTCCAGGGAAACTCAGGCTGTTCAACATCACTGTGTTGCGTTCATTGAGCCCAGCAACTTGTTGGTTTACGGGTATCTCCATCTGAAGATCTAAGATAGGAGTGCATCCCTCTCACTTGCTTCTTGGTTTCCCCAGTTTTTTTCACCCTTGCTCTGAAAAAGCAGGTACTGCTGTAAATCCCCATCCCCGTGCTGCTCCCATGGTCGATACTAATCTCCGAACGAAGGGTGAGCTTCCCGGGAAACCGGAGCTCCCACCAGCCTTACCGCCCTCTGCTTGCCAGGCTTCAAATAGAAACTTGGCGCTGAACCCCTTTAGAAATGCAAATAAGAAAGTCAGATGCTCATGTGATGGAAAGTAACCCCCGAATAAAATTTGCCGTATGCCTGCCACACTGAAGAGCACCTACACCCAAATGTTATTCCTGCCCTCAAAGGCAACTGGGCTTCGCTTATCTCGAATAAACACGCAAAGAGACGCTGGGCACCTGCTGTAGCACTTAGAAGAGTGGTGGGGGAAGATGCAGCTTGCTTGGAGGATGCCCTGGTCAGAGCTGGGCCATGAGAGACACATTTGTGTCCCGCAGCTGCTGCTGGGAGCATGGGAGGGAGGAGAGGAGGTGTAGGGGAAGCTGAGCCAGCTGCTCCTGGTCACCCCAAATCCCCACATCAGCCTGTGGCTGGACCTGGTTATCAACAGATGGTGACAGTGAAGGGTTTCACCGCACCGAAGACAGTGGGGAACGTGTTAAACTGCTGCACAAATATGTGTATCTTTTTTTAATGGAAACATTTAAGGATGCATTTGTGTGGTTTATAATCTCACATCTGTAGCATGTGTATAGTAATTATACAGGGAATATAAGACAGAGGCATTGTCTGCCTGCAAGAGGGTCCTCGATTTTGGGCAGTGCAGCCCTTTGGACACCCTGAGTGATGCTCCTCTGCCTTGACAGCTCCCCACAGGAAAAATAATGATTCCTGGGAAAAAAAAAACCCCACAATTAAGGAGTGATGAGCACAGGAGGACAGTGATATTTCATCAATTCTTTGCTATCCATCTCCTTGCTCTTGCTTTGGGACTCCTTGAGCAGAAAGCGTCATGGATGTCTGCACGGCCTTTTGCGGATGAGTATGAAAGAGCGGTGGGATGCTGCAGCGAAGGATGGGGAAGGCAGAAGGGCTGTGTATGAACGCAGCGTTATTTTGTAATCTGACATATGGAATGGAGCAGGACTTGCTGGGCTAGATCCTGGGCTGACACGGGAAGAGAAAGATTGAAGTTTGCAATCAGAGCTTTAAAAAAGAGAGCAGCTTTTGGGCATGGGGTCTTTTCTGTCGCTGAGTGACCCTTGGGAGCGTCAAGGTGGGGTGAAGACCGGGGGAACCCTCCCACAGCCCACTCAGCCCTTTGGCACCAGCTTGGGCACTGCCACGTGGATGACTCCTGGGGTTCCGTGCTGGCTGGGGACCAGGCTGCTGCCACCAGCTCACTCTGAGCTTGGTCCTCTGAAGCTCCACTTGGTCCTTACCTGCCCCACAAAGCACCAGCACGCAGCCCCAGGGAGCTCATCTCTTCCGCTCCTCTGGGATGCTTGTGGGGATTATCCAAGCTCTGCTCCCTAAACCCATCACATGCTTTTCAATAGGTTTAATTGTTGCCTTTAAGATAATTACAGGCTGGAGCGAGCGGACAGGAAGAGCCTTGTGGATTTGCACTGGGGCTTGGGCGCACCGTTGTGTACAGTACAGGAGATTTGCCGCTTAGCAGTGTTTTTCCTGCTTGGGCGAGCGGTTTGCACAGCACAAGGAAGGAAAGACCACAGATCCCTGCTCCCCATGACTGGAACAACTGGAGCAAGGGGTCCCCCCAGCACCTCACGCCTCCCGTCTCAGGGCAGAGCATCCGCCAGCACAGGGCTCGGCAGATGCTGACTTGCTCATTTAAGCCACAACTTTTTCCTCCTTCCTGAGACCGTTCTGACGGGAACGCACACCTGCAGTCAGCAAGACTCACATCAGGGCGGGGAGCACCCAGGGCCCCCCTTGCCCCGACACGAGACATCAACTTCACCCCGCCCTGGCACTCTCCTTGGCTCTTGGTGAGGCGGACCATACTTGGGTTTTTTTAGGAAATTAGGGTTTGTCCTGGTCCCTTGTGGACTATTCATTCTCCATCACCAGAGAAAACATTTTCCTGATTTTCAAGGGACATATCTCGGTCCCTCCCGTAGCCTGGAGTAATTCAATATTGAGTGAGAGGAGCATGGCAACTGCTTTTCCCCTGTTTCCACCTTTCTTGCAATTATTTTGTTGGAGCTCCCCGCTGAGGAGGAGGACAGGCCGGCTCTCAGGAATAACACGACTTCCCGGCTGCTGCCTTGCCGCAGTGGAGCCGGGGCAGCGCTGAGTATCCACAGATCCCCCCCCGGGGCTAACCATGCACACAGGGGTTCTCTTCTAAATATGTTGCAGCCTCTTTCAGTCCCCTAATGAAGAACACCTTGAGCACCCAACGTTAGAGCATCCAGGATAGTCCATAGAGACTTGCATGCTCCATGTCTTTTGCTAGCCAGGCTGTTGCTTTGCCGTGGTTTAAGGTGTTGCTGCTCGCCAGTAGCTCGGTCACATCCCTCTGATGGATGGGACCAGCCCGATGGCTGAGTAGCAATGGTGGTACCTGATGTTTAGCCTGGAGGGCTTTGGTCTCATCCATCTGACTGGGCTGAAGAGGATGAGGAGCACTCCTTGCCTTGTGCTGGCACCTTCCCAGCAGGAGGTGGGCCTCTCAGGTATTTCCTGCCCAAATGAGAAAAACAACCCAAACCTCAATTTTTCTTGAGATCTTCTCCAGCCTGGTACGTCTGCATGAAAGCCAGCAAGGGGTTCTTGCCCTTGCATTTGTAGTAGCCTCTTTATCACTGATGCATTTTAAAACGAAGACAAGATTTCATCTAAATACAAGAAATTGCTCTAGTTCATCCTGCTGATTGCAGGATATCTCATGGCCGGTGCAGTTTGGAGGATCAGGCTGGTTGCTCACAGACTTTGAAACCAGCAGTTAATGAAGGAGTAATGTGGGGCCTGGGACACTGAGGATGTGATTTGTTTTAGTGTTTAATCCATAGAAATCCATTTAATGGCATTTCCCCTAAACTGCTGCCCCTTTTCCGCCCTAACTCCTAACCCGGAAATGATCCCGGCGGGAAGGGGAGACAGCTCAGATATTAAAATGCAGTGAAGGTGAGCTGGCTCCTGGGTGCGGGCAGAGGGGACAGGAATGGGTCCCATCGCTGTTGCCAAGGCAAGTTTTGGGGACACACTCTGCCCTCCTTGCAGGGTTCAGGCCATCTGCAGGCAGTGGGTTAGATAACAAACCCATCCCAGGTCCAGAGCTGAGCATCCCGAGGGGTTCCCCAAGGAAGGGGTAGTCCCCTCCCTGATCTGCTGGCTTTGCACCAGCAGTGCTCTGCACCCCAACCCTCTTCTTCTCTCCTTGCCCCTTCCACCCCCCTGTGCTGTGATGCATTGGCAGAGAAATCATCAGCTATTGCTTTATTACTTTCCACCCATACTTCCCTCACGGGCATCTGTATTTCTGTAAATGTTTTTAGTATTTGCTAATAAAAGCAGCTCCAGTAACGACATGCTTGCTTCTCAAGACAAAATTGCCGGGACTGGTGTTATCTAACAAACTCGTTTTGGCACAAGCGCGTCTGCGTACAAGCCATTTCTGCCCATTCATGGGATTATCAACCATCTCTGCAGCCAGCCCCAGCCCTCCTCTCTCATTCCTAGTTAATTGGTGTGAAATTGGAGCAAGTTCTCAGGTGATAATGTGTTTGCATTTACTGCTTCACTGAACCACCCTAGCCACTCAATCCCAGCTTCATTAAAGCCTCAATCTCAGCTTTTGCTCCTGGCTGTGAGCTTCAAACCCTATTTCCTGCGTGGCAGACATACAGCCTAACACATGTCAGGAAGACAGCTTGAGCAGAGCCGCTGGGAACAAGCAAGGCTACTGCCCGGGCGCCGCTCCGGGAGAATCAAGTTCGTGGCCGGAGAGATGCTCGGAGTCCCCGCGATGGTTTCATGCTGTGTTGGTTGGCTCCCCATGCTTGAAAAAGGCGTATTTTGTGCCCTTTAATTATCTTTGATTAATGAATTAATTTTTTTTTTTCCTGCAGCACTTTGAAGATAAAAAGCCTTCATCTGAATTCTGTGATTAGTATTTAAAGACTCAAGTGAGGTATTTGTAGGCAGAAAAGCCTAACCGAGGAATGCCTGTGTTCAAACATTCAATAGGGCCTATTCACGGGGTGGGATTCCAGGGTTATTATTAGCAATAAGGTTATCTTTGGCATCATCTTTTTATGCACAACACGCTATTGGATTCCACCCTCCCGTTTCGCGCGGGCCCTGGGGCAGAAGGTATATAAATTAGAGCTGCTTTAAGCCTTGCAAATGTTTCTCATGCAAGTAGAGATGAAGTCTGGCGATGTCTGCTGCAGTTATATTTAGGATCATCCATAAGGTTTTTCTGGAGCAAGATGCACTCCCTGGGATGCTCCTGCGTGGGAGAAGTGTGTTTCCCCCGGGGCAGCTCCATCCGTAGACCTGCCATGCGTTGGGGACACCTGTGACACCCCATGGTGTCACCCTGCAAACTGTGGATGGAAAGGGATGGGTCGGGCTGGTCCTAAACCCACAGGTCGCGGAGGCAGCTCCCAGCACCTCCCCGACGCGTGAGATTTCACGGGTCTGGACACAGGGCTCAGGCGGGTCTGGACACAGGGCTCAGGCAGGTCTGGACACAGCCAGGGAGGGTGAAGCCCTGCCAGCCACGCTGCCCAACAAATCTCTTTTTTGGGGAGCCAACGGCACCTCTCTGCCGGTGTGGATGTGCCCAGGGGGTCCTGCCTGCCCCCAGCCCCAGCTGGGAGGGCTGAGACATGAGCGGGGCTGGCCAGGCTGCGGACTCGCTGGAATGGCTTGATCTGGGCGCAACAGCAGGGAGCAGCTGCCTTCTGCCTCTTAATTTGGCTGTATTTCTAGCTTTCGTAAAGCTAAGGGTAGGAGTTGGGGTTTCGTTGTTGTTGTTGAGGTTTTTTGGGTGGTTTTGTTGTTTTTTGGGGTTTTTTTTTTTAATGAATGGTGAGTGTGATTATTCAAATGCCCTCCTCTTTGGCACGTCTCTGCTGGTGACATCAGTGAGAGCCCCGGGATGTCTCTGCCAGAGCCCAGGAACACCTTCCTTTGAAACCCACCCTGTGTGCCTCCCCAAACCCAACCACCGAGCATCACAGGTGGCAGAAGGCGAAGCCACATCCACACGCAATCCTTCACCCCGAATGGCTCAGCTGCTGCGTGGGGTCCCCGGATCACCCCGAAAACAGCTCCAAAAATCCTTTGGGGCGGCTCATCCGTGGCTGGAGTCCCCAGCTCGGATGCAGGCAGAGGCAAAATACATAGAGGCACATTAAAGGAAGGCCGGCGTGGCTTTGAAACGGCGTGGCAACCCCCTGTAGCCTAGTTTTTAGAGACGGTGTTTTGTAGCTGGTTTTTCTCTTTGTGACTAAATGCGGTTATTAGGCCCCAAGTGCATCATTAAACCTGTTATTAAAAGTAAACATGTTGAGGAACATATCCTGGTGTGCAGCAAGCTCATCCAGGGCGCTGGACCCTCTGGAAAAGTCATTAACATTAGTATTTAAAGTGAACGCAGTTAAGAACATATTGGGCTAATTCAGAGCCTTAGAGCTATTAAAATGACTGCCATTAAAAATAAATCTGTTAGGCAGAATATGTTGCATAATTAGAATTATTACAGGGTTTACTCTGATTTTTTTTTTTTTTTTTAATGCTGGCCTCTCATTTAAGAGGTTATTCGTATGTATGTATAATACATAGGAGTTTTGTATATATACACGTTCATGGTAATGTTTCTAACTATATATATTTGGTTATCTATTGTGTTAAAGTGACTCGGTAGGATAAATTTAACTTCCCCGTTGCAGGATGAGACAGAGAGACCTGGCAGGATGAAGTCTTGGATAAAACCATGGGGAAAAATCATAAATAAATCTTGGCTCTGTGTGAGTGTTGTGGCCACAGTCCGGTGTCCATTGAGTGCAGTGGGAACCGCTCCTTGACTTTGCCGCGCTGGGTCAGACCTCAGGAATGCACCTCCCGCTTTGATGGTTTCGCTATTGGTAGGTCAGCTCAGAAAATCAGAAAATCAGCGTCTTTGCTTTCCATGGGCCGTTCCCAGGCCGAGCTTCACCAGGCTTCGGGGACTCGCCACAGCTCATGCGGTCTCATTTCGACCCAGTGTCCTGTGACTCACGTGCTCCTGGGGAGATGGTGGGGTGGGATCATCTTCCTGTCACTGGGCTCTCCCCAGTTGGGGTCCTGGTGCTACCCTGCATGGGAAAGAATGCAGCCAGAGAAGAGTTTCCAGGACTTTTGGGCATGAACAGTGACTTTTGCCCTGCCAGCATCTGAGACTGTTGGCGTCTCCTGCCGTGGGCCCTGCATAACATATATACCATCTATATGGCGTATATATATGCATATGTACGTCTCATAGAATGGTAGAACAGTTTGGGTTGGAAGGGACCTTTAATGATCATCTAGCCCCCTTGCATCTTCAACTAGAGCAGGTTGCTCAGAGTCCCATCCAACCTCTCCTTGAATGTTTCTAGGGATGGGGCATCTACCACCTCTCTGGGTAGCCTGTGCCTGCGTCTCGTCACTCTCAGTGTAAAAATTTTTTCCTTATATCTAGTCTGAAACTCATGTAGGGACCATCGTGCTGAATGCAGTTACCTCCCAGGGACTTCTACGGGACATAAGGTGTCATGAGGTCTCAGCCCTTACCATACCAGGGACGTTCTCCCGTAACTCCTCCAGGAGCCCCAGTAACTCCAGCATGCCACAGGATCAGAGAAGGTAGGACCAGAGACCAGGGAGGAAAAAGCTATACCAAGGAATTGTATGGGGTGTGGGATGTCCCTTGAAGAGCAGCCTGTTGGGGGCATTTAGCTTTATTCATTAAGATGTGAATTAAACCCTGTTGAGTGGCAGTGACCAGCACCTTCCCCTCCAGCTCTTCTCCCAGGGGTGCTCAGGGTCTCCATCCCTTGAGCAGAGACTGTCCTAACCACAGGGCCACCCTGGGTGTCCATGGGGATCTCAGGCTGCCTGCATGCCCCAGCCCTGTGTGTGGGTCGCTCGTGGGGTTGCCCACCAGTATGATCCTGTGTAGGCATTTCTTTGGCTGTTGGGACCCCAAACACCCATCAGCATAAGGGAGGTGAGCATCCGCCTCTCGCTTTCTAGGAATAGAGTTATTAATGTCAGTAGATGGCACTATTTCTTCTGCGATAAATGCAGGTGGTTCTCACCACTGCTCCGAACCATGAGCTGGACCTGGCAGAAGAAGCACCAGGCTGAGGGCGCACTGCATTTGAGGAGCCCCATCAGCCCTGGGAGCCCATGAGGGGCTGCGCCCAGCTGATGCCAGGAGCTAGGCAGAGAGTCTTTAAGGTCCCTGCGGAGACCTGTCCTCCTGGAGTTGCCTTCCCACCGGGTCAGTGCCCAACAGCGAGTCAATGATCATCAGCCCAAACGTCAGGCAGTGACGCCGAACCACGGTGCTCCTTGTTTTGTATCGGCTATTTTTGAGGGTTGAAATGCAGTGTTTGTTGCTGGTTCTCCAGGTGGAAAGGGAGGAGAAGACGGCTTCTGCACCTCTCCCTGCTCCCCTTTGCCTGCACCCAGCTCCGGGGGACACTGCTGTGCCCGCTGTCCCTGGATGCTCTCAGGTGGAGAGATGCCTACAGCCAGGGATCTCATTCAGACGAGCCCCAAGGCGGGGCTCACCACCCTTATAGGCCCTATAAGCTTCTAATATCGGCTGAAAACCCCCTTGCCCAGCCCTGCCCCATCCCGTGGGGAACCACAGGACCCTGGGGCCACTGCCTCCTGCCCTGTCCTTGCATTCAGTAGCACCAGGGCTGCTCCTCAGGTGCCGGCGTGCGCCAATGGGCTCCCGGCCATACCCGTGCTACAACGGTGGCTGCCAGTGGCCAGCCAGGGGGTCATTCTCCACCTCGCTGAAGTAAACCGCACCTCCGCGAGGTGCTACCAAGTGTAACTGAATATTTAAATAATAAAACGAAACCCTGCTGGTGGGAGTACAGCTGCTATTACACTTATTATTTAATTGTGGCGGTGTTTCAGAGCCCTAGGCATGCACCTGGACCCCTCGTGCTAAGTGCTGTAGAAACAGGATGGAGGAGAAGACTTTGGCGTTTAAAGGCACTGAGTCATTCCTTCGCCCTCTCATCTGAAACCTCAGCTTCATCTAAAACCTTTAGGATTTTGTTTAATGGGTGCAGCTAATGGTGAGGTAATCAGGGAGCCTTTCGACACAAACCCCAGCGATCAGTGGGTTGGATGCCTTTTGATCTCACTGCGGAGCAAAGGCGTTGTGAGGAGAAGCCGCATGGTGGGGTACCAGGAGACGTTGTGCGAGTGGGCGGCCGAGACAGGCCCGGGGCTGCGTCTCCCACACGGAGCCCCCTGTGTCAGGATCCGGCTGGGGACCACCTCCCTCGTGCCATGTCCTGGTGCACACCAGGGCCTTGTGGGCACATCCCTGACGCTGCTTGGATGCCAAACAATAGGAGATGGGGACTGCCCATCTCCGTGGATAACTGTCCCTCTCTGTCTCCTGCAGAAAGGAGATGGCTGGGCAAACTTGCTGCTGGCAGGACACCGATTTCAACCTATCCTCCCTGAAGGCACCCAAACCCAGCAGTGAGTGCAAGCTGTGCCCTTCCTAGGCTCCTGGATGTCCTGCTTCTGTCTGGCCAGCTCTAGAGCTTTGCTTCCCAGAGCAAAACCAGGGAGAGAGAAAAAGGTCCCTGGCAGGTTCCTGCAGGAGAATGGTGGCCGATGGGTGCCCCAGAGAGGAGTGGACAGTCTCTGCTGGGTGTTTAGCTGGGCAGCCCGGGCTGTCCCTCCTGTAGCCATGTGCACAGTGCACAGCCAGGCCAGAGCAGAAGTCCTTCACCCGAAACCTTTGCTGTGTGGTTGGGGCGTGATATGGGGCGATAGTTCTGCAGAGGGCAGAGGCCCCAAGGTAAACCTGTGAGGTTCTACTTGCAGGTACATTCTTTTGCACTGATTTTTTGCCTGGCAAGCTGGCACAAGCTACACCTGCAGCACTCCTTTCCCGTCCTACTGCTGAGAGCTAGATCCACCTCAGGAGATCAGTACTGGCACAAGAGGAGTGATGGGGGGACACCAGGGTGGTGCTTCTTCTCTCCCATCATCTGGCACAGGTGGTGTGTTGTATGGGCTGAGTGGTCACTTTTGCAGCACCCCAAGATCCCAACCTTGTAGAAACAACCTTTTTCAACTCAGCTGGGACCAAGCCCTGCCAGGTTAGCGTTCAGCTGGATGAGCCACTGCATGGTCGCGAGGAAGGGGACAAGCAGGGGATGGATGGACTTGGGTTCAACACACAACCTCCTTCTCAAGGTTCACGCTAATCCTCTGGAAGGACCTTGAAGTAGTGTGTTTAGAAGAGCTGCAGCAGAAACAGTAGCACTGAGGGGCTCCTTTTCAGTGACAGCCAGCTCATGGATGGGAAAAAAGGAACTGATGGAGGTAGATCTGCTCCTGCTGGTGTCAGATTAGGAGACCCCAGACTGTTTAGGAGGTCTAATATACAGGATAACCTCCTCTACAGGTATCGTACCTGACTGAGAGCCAAGCATAAATGATAAAACGGATAAAAGATAGTTTTATTGTAAGGAAATTGAACAAACAGGGAAACGGAGTGGGTAATACAACTGGTGGTTGCACTTAAAGCTATAGCTGAGCGCAAGAGCACCCTGTTCAGCGCCAGAAGGGAAGGTTTGGTGCTCTGCTTTGCATTAATCATCATGTATCTGAACACAGAGATGTCAGGCTGGAACTCCAAGCCACTCACCAAGATGCTTCTCCAGCAAATGTCATGGTAGTCCTGAAAAATGACATCTCCCTTGGCTTGGCACTGGTGTGGTGGGTTGGGTTGGTGAAATGGTAGGTTAGCTAGATCAAGCTAAAGCCACGAGCTGCTCTGTCTCACTGCATCATTGCCCGGCAGTGCTGAGAGTCCAGGGACATGCCACTTACTCCAACAGATGGCTTTAGGTAGAATCAGGAGCTGGTCTAAACGCCCACTCTGTCCTGGGAGTTGGTATCCACCACTGAGGTCCTCTCTGCCCTGAGCAATCACCAGCACAGATCCCATCCAAGCAGGGATATCTCTGTAGGGTAGATCAATATTTTTACCCCCAAGCCCATTTTGCTGGTCTTTCTCCCTGTTTCAGCCATGGGGGCCTCACCTACCCTGGTTTCTCCTCCATTAATGCAAATCCTTATCTCACCCAGCTTCAGTCACCAGGAGTGGGGACTATGTGACTAAATGCAGACAGGTAAAAGGCCTAGAGGTCTTGCAATGCTCCCTTTGCAGTTGATGGAGATCTAATCTGTACAGCCAGGGGAATTTAGGGTGCAGTTCATCTTGTCTTAAAGCAGTTGCGAGCAGGCTGGGTGAATTGCACCTCCAGAGGGCCTTTGGTGACTACAAAGGTTGCTGAGGTACCTGCTCAGCTCCAGAAGTCAGTGCTGCAGAGACTGACTGGTGAGTGATGTCACTCACCAGTCCCGCTTGACTGCCTGAGCCTTTTCAGTAGAGACTAAAAGCAAAATGCCCATGTCCATAAGGCAACGCAGCCTACCTCCCTAGACACGTCTCAGAATATGGCACAGGATGGTCCTCTGGGGCATCCTGTTTCTTGCTGTGGACTGTGGATGTGTCACAGGTAGCTTCTAGGAGGTAAGTTAGTAGATTAATATCCTCCTTTCCTTTAGTCTCTGCTTGCTGCCTCCCACCAGCTTGCTGGAGAGCTCATGAGAGTGGGCCCAGCGCTATGACTGGAAGAGGATGACTGCAGGGCAGAGCAGCCAAGAGCTGTGTGCTGGCTTCCCCACTGCAGGGCGTCCCGGTGCCCCGCCAGCATGCCCGCTGTGTCCCAAACGGGGCTATGCCTCTGGCCTGAAGGGCTGTGGGCCATGGGAGAGCCCATCTGCAGAAATGAAGCTTGTGGCTTGGAGAAGGATGTGAATGTAGATGGAAACTCACACTTGTTGGGAGGGACCCTATCATCAGGGGTCATCTCTGACAAAGAAACCTTGGGGACCAGAGCATGCTTGTATAAAAAGGCATCTTGTACCCTCGTGTTTTTCTCCCTCGTGTTTTTCCTCCCTGGATCCAATCAGTGGATGCTTGGAGAGTTTCTCTGAGCTACCATCATTCTCTGCTTCCATGCATGTGTGGCCGGGGTGGTGGTGTCCAGGCCTGGGACCTGCCAGACCACTGAACTCATCCTTGACTTTCATTGACATCCGTGTGCTTTGGGCCAGCTGTCAGTAACAGGACAAAAAGAGACCCGCAGCAATGCAGAACGCCCCAGCAAGGCCGAAGGGCAGGTGGCACAACACGACGGGATCCAGGTGGTGGGATGCTTCTCCCAATATCCCGCTGTCTTTCCTGGTCTCAGCATCTCCTGCCAGGCACTGAGAGCGACGTGTCATGCAAATGTCCCAGCGCCGGTGCGCGCTCTGCCTCCCTTTATCTGCAGATCACGCTATGCTAACGAGGCACACGTACAATGTTTGTGTGTGCATGTGAGAGACAGAGTGTTGACTCCCGGCCAAGTGAGAAAAATCATTAGTTACAGGCTCTGCAGGACTGAACTTGATGAGGAACTTGGGGCTTTGCCCCGACAGCGCCAGGCGCTGGTGCATTATTCAGTTTGTGGCTATGTTGATTTGCAGATCTAATCGCTCCAACAACACATACAGAAAATTAATTTGGACGAGGGCCTGGTTTCTAGAGAAAGTTGGACCTAAAGGCGGAGGTTGGTCGTGTGGCTGAGGCAAAGGCCCAGGCTGGGGAATATCTCATTCCCAGCTCTTGAGCTTCATGGAAGAGATGGGATGGGGATGGAGCGGCAAGGAGCCGCGAAGGTTAGTGGCACTGGAGCATGTGATAAAGAGGACTTCATCCCCATTGTGTCTTCCGAAACTGAAGCCCTAATCGCTCAGGCCTGTGTTCATTCCTCTTGTGCTGATCAGAGGTGTGCTGGGTGAAGGAGGCAATGCTCTCCTGTCCCCAACCAAGGGATGACCCTCGAGGACTATTGATTCAACAGACTGATTTAACAGATGTCTAGTTAGAAAACATTGCTCTTGGAAGTCAAACCAGACCCAGTGTTCCTGGACTGCCAGAGCCTTCATCCCCTTCCCTCCTCCTCACCTCGCTGATGGCTCCTGCCCCCTTCAGAAATTAGCGTCTCCTCTCAGTGGAGAAATGAGTGGTCCCAACACCAGAGATTCCCCTGTGGAGAAGAAGTGATGGGTTTGGGGTGCCCCTGGCTGCGGTGAGATGCTGCCTGCCCTCCTGCCTAGCCTGCGAGAGCCAATGATGTGAGAGCTGGTACCTGCCCAGCACCCGGCAGTGTTGAATTCCCTGGCCAGCACCCTCCCTCCTTTAGTTTGAGCACCCCTTAACGTAGCCTTCAGCCAGGGCTGTCTCAGCCCTGGATGTGCTGAATGGCTCCCTTTTAAAATGGGATTTAAGAGGGCATTAGGGACTAATTAGGTCTAATCAACAGCAGTGGCTGTTTTAGACCTGGTGCCTCCAGTTGACATGAAAGGGTGGAGGGGATGGGGTGAAGTCAGAGGAAGCGTTATCAACAGCAGGGAAGATTTAGACCCTGCGAAATCCCCCCTGGCAAGGGTTTTTGTGTCCCTAATCCCTCCACACCCAGAGGGCAGGGAGGCGGCACAGTCCTCTCACACCGGAGACAGGCGCGGGCTGGAGAAGTCCTGGTGGGAGCCCAGCATCACCGCTGCTGTCTCCTGGGTGTCCATGTCTGCCATCCCCCACCGTGAGTGGCTGCGGATGGGTTTGGAGGATCTGGGGCCACCCCAAGACGTGGGACACCTGTATGGGTCTCCCACGGGAGGAGGCGAGGAACGGGGGGAAGACCAGCAGTAACAGAGGGAGGAGGTGGAAGGGGACGCAGGGACACCTTCAGAGCTGGGGGAAGAAGGGAGGCAGCTATTTGCCTCCCCTGGAGGCTTCCTCAGATGCAGTCAGGGGTGAGTCAGGGCTGTTCGTGCACGAAGCTGCTCATTAGCAATGTGAAGCCTGTCGGATGCAGGACCCCGAGCCAGGTAGGGTTTATTTCTCCAGGGTGCAGCAATAGCAGCTGATTCACGCACAGCTTACCCCAAATTTTCTCAGCAAAGCTTCTCACCATTTTCTGCGTGTCAGAGGGACCTTTGTTGTCATGACCTGTATTGTCTAAGTCACACGGCACGGTCTGAGGGCACAGGCCTTCTGCAAACCCAGCGGTACCCACCTCCCACTCAAAGCACCACCAGTTATCTCTCTTGCGAGCTCTGCGATGACTCGGGTGGTTTCGCCGCTGCTGGGCAGTCAGGGTCAGGCTCAGCACCACGAGAGCCGTTTTCTGCCCTCTGCCAAAGCCGATGGGCCGGGATGAGAAAGATGGAACTCGCTTACAGCGGTTCTCCCGCGATTCTCCCCGCAGTATCGAACGGCGGTTTAGTCGTGGTGGGGGTGGGGGGATGTTAGGGGTATCAAATCCTTTTAATGGAAAGTCAGATCTCGGCAGACGGCGTTTTGGAGAGCGCATGGAAAACAACAACTATTTACAGGGTTATGGACGCAAATGCCCTTGAATGATACAAACCGTCTTAAGGGGAATTTTTGCGGCTGATTAAGCGTAACCACAAAGCTTCAAGAAAACATGTGTTTATTTTAAGTAAGTAATGTTGATTACTAATGAGAATACTTAGTAGATATGATCAAAGGTAGCTGAAGTGCCGTCATGATATCAAAGACTGGGATGGAACGCTTAATTTAGATGTTGAAAAGCCAATCTAAGGTGAGTGCCTTGAAAGTAAATATCATTAACAGTATCTAGATTAGACCAAGGTATAAAAAGAGTTGGAGGTAACAGCTTTCAAATCTCCCATATAAACAGGCAGGTGATGCCGTAGCTGGGGGAGGCGAGTCGGACACGGAGCCTGGGGTAGGGAATGGAGCGTGCATATGGCGCACGCAGGCCCTGGCTGGGCTCCCGGCTCTGCCCGTCGGCATCCTGAGGGAACCAGCTCTCGGGAGCCAGGGTGGCTCCTTTCTGCTCCAGCTTCCCCAGAGGGAAGGGGTGGAAATGGGTCCCCTTGCCCTGAGCATCTCCAGCTTGAGCTCTGGTGCTTCTGTGGAGGAGGGAGGGCTTGTGCTGGGACTCTGGGTTGTGAAGGGGGTGTCCCGCCTGCTGGCTCACCCTAGGTTGGTAACCACTGTCAGGAGGTCAGGCAGACAGATGGACGGATGGGGCTGACAGTGCAGCTCAGTGCTCAGCATCCAGGTGTCTGTCCCCCCTCCTTCTGAAGCCTGTTTTCCTCTCCCATCCCTGTCTTGTCCTATTAGCCAAAAGGTGCTTGGGTAAAGGGTTCCACATGTCCCCAGTGTCACCAGTCCCCCGCTTTTGGCTTCACGTCCCTGCAATGAAGCACTGATGAGATTTGAGGCAGACAGGATCTCATATCCTCTCCTCTCCCAGGTGTGCAATGCAAGAGGAAATATGTTACTCATGTACCCCATCTTCATCCCAAGCAGCTGGGCTAGAAAAACAGCCAACATTAACTGGAAAAAAAATGGGATGTGGCTGAGCCGTGGTCTGTGCCGTCTTCTGCTATAAACCTGTGTCAGATCCCTGGTCTGGCCAGCTCCCTGGTGGCTTCAAGACACCTCCGTCCCCACTGCTCTCGCCTCAGGACCATTGCAATCAATCCCCTCTCAACCCCTGCTCCTGCCACCAAGGAAGACAGAGCTCATTTCTGCCCAATGTCAGCAGGGACCCTCTCAGCCCAAATGCCCCGCTGATGGCTGGCACCCTGTCATTTCACTCCCACGCTCCCCAAGAGCCACCTCGGCACTATGCTGTGCTCCACACGTTTCCCTGGACCAAGCCCCTTTGATGGAGCGCTGCGGGGCAGTAAGCGGGTGCCAGATTTTTGCCCTGCCTTGCGTAGGTTGGGAGAGCTTCACCTTCCTCTTTGGGGGCCGGGGAGGGCAGAGGGAGCCTGGAGTCACCACCTGCATCTCTGGGTCTGCTGGGCACCCTGGCCAGCTGCCTGCGGGTCCAACAGGCTCTCGGAGTGTGAATCATCACCCCTTCCCTGGCCGCAATGCTGGTCCTGCTTGGCGCCGGGAATGCCGGAGCCAGAGGGAGGTGTTTTCCAGGGATGTGTCTCAGGAGGGTTAAAGGAGGATGGCTTTGGAGGCAGGAGAGCCTGCTAATGAGAGCAGATCCTATTCAAGGAGCTGGGAGGGCTGGGTGCTGGTCCTGAATAGACCAATGTTTTCCTGCATCATTTAGAAAAAAGAGTTTAAAAGGTGTTTTCCACAACAACAAACTTGAATCCTCCATGTGCTACTTTCAAACATGGACTCAAACCCCAACCTCGCAGAGGTGCCAGAGGTAAAGGGCACTGAAAGCTTTTCAAAGCCCTGTTGGCCCCGTGCCCTGCCTGGATACCCTGCACAGCCCGCGTGCAGCTCAGGCACCGCTGGACACAGCAGCTCCAACATCTCAGCCGGGGTTGGGGCATCTCAGCTCAGCCAAGCAGTGATGGTGCCGTGCTGAGATCTTCCCAGAAATCTTTTTGCTCCCAAGTGGTTTGCAGGCTCTTGCGTTGTAACAACAATAACAACAGAAAGGTATGAAAGGTGGTGATTTAAGTAGCTGGAGAACAAATCACTTCCCTGTTTGCTCAAGTGTCACCTGCTCAGTATGCGCTCCGTGATATGGAGGTACTGTTTTCTCTTGAGCAATGAAGATCTACATTTCTAATACCTTAGGAAAAAAAAAAATTAATAAACTCTAATATGAACAAAGTGATTTCTGGCCCTCTTTGCATGTTACAAAGGAGCAAGATGGGCACAGACCCAATTCCCTTGTACTTTTCAGATCTCTGCTACTGCGAGCAGTATTTGTCAAGAGATTTGAGGCTGCAGATGAAAAGTGCTACCTACGAACCGAGTATTACTACTGCTTTAAACTCGCTCCCTTTGAGCGAGCTGGCTGTCCCTGTTTTAAGGGAGGTGTGTGGCAAAACAGGTAGGACAGACACCAGCTGCCAGTATGCCCTTGGTCCTTGTTTTGCCCTCGCCGCTGACTGCTCAATGGCTGTGGGCACTTCCCACGTGCCATCCGGCACGGACCCTCGCCTTTGCTAGCACTGGGATGGCAGCAAGGAATTCAAACCTGGGGCAGGGAGCTGCTGAAGAGCATCTGTTTAAGAGCTAGATCTTGAGCTGGAGCTGGACAAGACACTTCAACACCGGCCGTGGTGGGTCTAACACCAGAAGGGCACTGCACGGTGCGTGGGTGGGGTTTGGTGGCATGGTGGTTGGTGTTGAGCAGCACAACCTCGGGGGGACATACAGGGAGGCAGGATCTCATCATTTTTCAGCCAAGCCGGGCTGAGCTCTCCACAACCAAAGTGCAAGTGCATGGGGAGGAGGGATTTGATTTTATTTTTTAGGTGTTACACCTCTGATGACAAAATTTTGCTGCACAAAAGCAAACAGGAGATGCCCTGCTGGGTCGTGCCGTCACGGGGCTGAAGCCCGCGAGTGGGGAGCCATCCCGGTGTCCCCAGCACCAACAAAAAGAAACCCATCCATGACATTACCGTCTGCAAAACAGCAGCTCGAATTAAGAAGGGTTTTCTCGTGCTGGAAACTCCATGAATAAGAATGTTAGGAATTGGCTCAAGCCACCAGTGACATAATTAGAAGGCTTTTGATATGCCAATTTGGCTGATCTCAGTTACTTCCCCCTGGTGCTGGGGAGTGTCAGCAGAGGGATTAGCCTGCAGTCACTTCCTGACACTCTGCTAAATCTTCTCGCTCTTTGTTCTTCATCCAAGACAGGGGAAAAAAGGGAAAACAGGGAAGCAGCTCAGAAGATACTGAAGCGAAGCAGTGCGCGCCGAATCCCTGACCTGCCTTCAGTTTACACTACAGGCTCTCCTTAGGGGCGTAATGCAATTACGGCTATAACTGGGTGCTATACATTTTAATCCCATTAGAAACAGCCCTTTAACAGCTCCTCGCTGACTATAATATGTAATCTCATTAGAGACGCTACCTTTGTACCTTGTAGAAGAACGTCCAAGCAGAAATCAAAGGCTGGGATAAGGATAACATGGTTTTCTTCTTTTAAAACACCTCCTGCTTTCTTGCTTCTCTTTGGGATGCTGGTGCACAAGGGAAGCACAAAGGGTTGGGTGGGACCAGCCTGGATGGAGTTTTGGGGTCACTCTTTCATGCCTCCTCCAGCACCCATCCTGCCCTGCCAGGGAGGGGTTACCACTGTGTTTGGAGAAGGTGCACAGCCCTTGTGCCTGCCCAGGTCTTCTGCTCTGGCATGCGTGGAGACATGAAATCGTCCTCACCAACCTAAGGGCCGTCTCCGTGCAAACTTAGGACAAATATTGTCCGAGGCTGGGGCAATGCTGCAAGGATTCCTCCTGCCAGAGCGTGTTTCGCTGCACCACCTCCCACGATAACACATGCTACGCTGACCAAAGCCCTTGCAGGTACAGCTGTGTCTACACCACGTCTGCTTGTGTTGCTCTGCCAAAGGGGGGAAGGAGAAAGGGAGGGGTGATTTTTTTTTTTTTTAAAGCTGTTTTCCTCAAGGATCTGTCAGCTCTCAACCCTCTCCTTCCACAGCACTCTTTGATGCTTTTGTCCAACTTCAGGCAAATTTTCATGGGGGAAGGCAGACTTGAGGACATTCAGTTGCTGCATCTTATAGGAAAATACAATCCTGGGCCGTTTCCCAGTAGATTTGACCTAGGCAGAGATAAGCACCCACGTGAGAGAGAGACAGCATGAACGTCCCAACCATGGGCCAAGCTTGGTGGGGCTGTGCTCTCTTTCTGAGAATCCAAACTTTCAGCCGAGCGTTTGACCACAGCTGAATGGGGGTCCTCATGGCACTCCAGCCCTAATTCGTCTTAGATGATGTGGAAATAGCAGCTCAGCCTAAAGAACTGGGAGGGAGAGCACAAGGCTCGGGCAGAGCAGCAAAGGTGAGGAAGGGAGGACAAGAGGACAGGACTGACCTGTTGTGCAGGGACTGCAGGGCGGTCCCCTCTCCACTGCCAAAAACCCCAAGATACTGCAGCCAAGGACAGGCAGGACCCAGCCCTGGTCTCTTGCTGAAGGGAGAAGAGCTGCCCCCATCTTGGTCTGAACCGTGGTATGAGTCGACATGGACCAGGATGGCAATCCAATCGATTTGATCGACCAGGATGGCACAAATCTAGTAAAGAGGAGGAAAAGGGTGCTGTTGAACTGAGCCACACATCAGTCTGGTGTTTGGGTGTCACTGTGCTTGTCTTTCTGACTGGACTTAAGAGATCTTGATCTTTGGAATCTTTAAAGACTGCAAAGACGCTTATTTTTGCAAGGGGGGGATGTTAATCCCAGCAGATTCAAAGGGGCGATAAAGCACTTTGTTTCTCGCTCTGAAGTAATTGCAACTTCTGACAACTCCGATAAACTCAAATGAGGTTCTCGAAAGCATCCACCCAAGGCTTTGTGGGGCTGCAGTCAGGGTTGTATTTAAATGCCCCTAATGAGTACCTACAGCAAATGGGAAAGACATGCAAATCAGATGTCTAATTGAATGGGCCTTTGAAGGAATATCCCAAGCCGCTGGGTAATTGATGGGTTATCTTTCCACCGGCTTGCCTTGATTGCATCTTCTTCCGCATTAGTCTTTCCTAGGAGTCTGGTTTAACAGGAAAACTGGTGCCCCAGCATTAAATGCAGATCTTCTTCACAGACCGAATGAGGACATTTGCTGCCCAGCAGTACGACCCTTTTGCAAGGCAGTCGTTGTTAAAATCTCTCTAGGCAGGTGTTTCTTACGGGCACGGAAGAGCCTCATCACATCGCACCTGAACATTGCGCTCAATGAACTGCCGTGTGACCCGCTTTGCAAAGTGAAGTCACGGCAGATGAAATAGCTTTCCTATCAAGCTTCTTGGGTCCACTTCTCCGGCAGGTGTAAGTTGATGTGACCGCCTCCATTTGAACGTAGCGAAGCTGATGTACGCCTGTGAAAATGTGACCTGTCTGACCCATCGACTCCGTTGTTGTCTTATGGGGATTTACAGTGTTGCGTATATGAATTTTCCTTTGCTTAAGAACTTCATGTCTTGCTTGTGCAAGAGCCAGTTGCTAGCAGCCGCTGTTATGACTGAGAAATCTTGCAGATCACTAATGAGCCAGAGAAAGGTTCGCACACTGGAGCATGGAGTTACTCCGAATCTGTTTGCACCCAGAATTGAGGCATAAATCCCTAAATTTGGGGACTTTTCTATAACAGAGTGTCTGGGCCACGTGAGCTTTCTCCAGCGTATCCACTGACTCTAAGGGCCAAATTTTATCAACCACGTGTGGCACCTGAGGCCATTTGAGAGGTGCTGGGGTGTCTGAGACATCCTCAAGGGCTGGCTTATGCGTCCATGAGAGACTGGTGCTCTTCTAGAGGGCTGGGGCGGACACTTGAGGGCATCTCAACAACTCTCTTAAGGCAACGGATTTTTAGCCAAAGAGTCTGCTTCTCAGCTGAGGTTAAAATGACTTTCCTGTAGTCCCTGATGATGACGGGAGGGGCAGATTTTAGCTATAGCTTCAACTTCCCCCGTGTGTGTTCCCACCACTTTCAGAACAGAGTCTCAGGGATGCTGAGCCAGTACTGTCCCCAACACTGACCCCATTGCTCAGTGTACCTTCAATCCTTAGAGGTGCAGAAACCCCCAGTTCAAGCCCCTACACCCCAACACCACCCTCAAGCTCCCCACAGAAAACTAGCACCAGGGTCCCAGCTGTAGATCGTTGCGTTTGAAGGGCACAAACACATTTGCCGGCATGCCAGCTCCACCCTGGCTTTGCTTTGCAACCCTCCTTCTGCCGCTCAGACCCAGACCCACGGCTCTCCCCTGCCTTCAGCTGCCTTTGTCATTTGTCACAGTAAATCATCCAGTTTCTAGCTACATTCTTGCCCATTATTTACTGTTCCTTTCTAACCCACGCCTAAATACCATGCTTTGCTCTTCATCTTTAATTTTCCAGCCCAAACCAAAATATTTAAACCAATAACCTTGCAGGTTTCCCAGATCCAGACTGGGAAGCAGCTCTGCCTTTCTGCCTTTCCCCTCCCAGCACTTTCACAAAGACCTTGCCTCCGGGTAGCCCTGGGACAGGGCAGCAAGTGCGAGGTGAGGCTTCTTGCAAAGCCCCCGCCGTGGGCAGCAGGCAGAGCACGGCCCCGCTCTTGCTGGCTTCTGGATGCTGCGACTGTCTTGCCTGCTGTTGGGTTTGTCCCAGTGCCAGCGTGGGTTGGTGTTGCCAAAGCACCACATCCGAGGGGTGCAACAGAGGGGCTTTGCTGGAGCAGGTTTGCTTACAGCCATCCCCATGCAGGAGCTCGGTCTCAGTTCCTGCCTGCCGGCCCTGCTCGGCAGCGCTGGACTGCTTTTGCTCTTGTCAGTTTGCCCGCCAGTGTTTGCCACCTGGCTACACTGCAGGCTTTGTACTGCTGGCCCCTTTCCTGAGGAGCACGCTTCCCACGCACCTTTGACTCTTCCACCAAAGCTTTCATCCAGACTGTCCACACACAAGTCCTGAGAGACAGGGTTAATGCATGGTGTGAACCTGGACGTGTGCCTGCCTGGGCATAGAGGTTACAGCCTGGGTTTCGCTTCAAAGCAGGCTTTGACCTGTCTACTGTGCTGCAAGGATGGAAGTTAAACTTGGAGAAAGAAACTCTGATTTGGGTAGCTCGCCAACGGTGGCCACAGTTCACTGGAACTGTATTTCTGACCTCTGCATCTATTCCCTTGCTTCCCAGGCATGAGAAATTGCTTGCTGTTTCCTGCTGTTAGCCCAAGACTCCTGTTGGAGATAGGTCTCAGCATGGACAGACACACGTGGTGGACACCAAACACTGCAGAATCTCTCCCAACATCTCTGCTGTCATGAAGGGGCATGTCCAGCCTGGGAGCAGTAGGTCCCCCAGGTCAGAACCAAGGTGACCCTGTTTCAGATGCCATGAGATGGCCTTCCTTTCACTTTCTTTTGATCTCTTCGTACCCCACGAGATAAACATGGGCACCCAGGGAGAAAGAAGGGAATTGTCATCCTTCAGCTATTAACGGAGTTGAAATCCTTCCTGGCTGGGACAGACGAAGTAGGGGCTACAGCATTACATGAGGTGCAGAGGCCTTGGAAGGGTCATTCCCTCTTCCAGATTTGCTAGGGAATAAATGCTCCTCAAACATTACAGCAGCACTGGTAGGAGACCCAGGGATGGATTATCACCGCTCTGTCCCAACTAGACTCGATGATGAAACCCAAAATCCCTACTGCAGTGAGCTGGAGATGTGCCAGCAGCCAACCCCAAGCTGGTTAGCCATCTCCTGCCACCACCTGGGGTAGCCAGCTCCTTGCTCTATTGCTGTGGTCTCCCGCACTTCCATGTCCCGCTGCTGGCAAGCACCGTTGTGTGACCATCTCTTCCTAAAGCAGTTGTTGCAGAGGTGCCCGCAATATCCTTGGGCCTCTGTGACTTTGTGATTGCACCCTGCCATGTGCCCTGTCCTGCATCGCCAGTGCCTCTCCATAGGGAAAAAAATGTATGAGAGCAAGCATCAGTTTTTTCCTTCTACCCTGGCTTGCATGATGCTCTCCCACATGGTATATGTATGGCAACAGCTATTACTGCTGCTTCCTGCTGGAGAGTTTCATCTCTGCCGTGAATTGCAGTCATAGAAAAGTCAGACACGCATCTTAGGTGGAGAAAAGCACCCCCTGGACCCGCCTTTCTCTCTGCACTGGCTCTAGAATGGGATTGGCCTGCTTCCAGAGAGCTGACACAAAGTCAGATGAATGCCACCCTAAATGTGTCAGCTTGCCTTCTGTGCCCTTCAGTGCCACCCCACTTCTCGTGCCCCTGTCATTGGAGTAATACAGTTTTTATGGACCACTAGTCATGTCGTCTTCCAGACTGGTTGTGCCTCTCCTTCTTCCCCCATTTTTTGAGATCAGTTCATTTATCAACGTGCTGTTGATAAGTAGCTCATGGCCGGTGTTGATAGCTCATGGCAGGACCTATCTCTTCCAGAGGAACTCGCCATGCCCTGACACTCGCCGTGCTGTTGATCGCAGACCAGAGGGCTTAGCTGGACAGACTACTTTCCTCCCTATCAAATACAGGCAGCCTGGGCTGTTCTTCAACTTGAGGTGGTCTTCACTTGTGCCATCTCCCTCTTGACAGCTTTTACAGGATGAGACAATCTGGCTCCCTGGACTTGAGCACCTCAACCCACTTCCTCGGCCATGGCCACTTTCTCCTCCAGACTGTGTTTTGTCCTGTGCCCAATATCTGCTGCCTGTGGGGACTTGGAGCAGGGAGTCACTGGATGCCATCAGATGACTCTGCTTTACTTGCCCTGGCTTCAGCCCTTCTTCCCCTTTTATTTTTATTTAAATGGGTTAAAAAACCCAAACTGTTACTGGTTGTTACCTTTCCAGCACTTTTTGGGGCTGTTTTTCCTTTTTGTTCTTTATTTGTTCTTAATTTAATTTTGTTCCTAATTTATACTTTTCTTTGTTGACCTCTCTCCTTTTTTCTTCCTCCCCTTCCTTCCTGTCTCCACTACTATCCCATTTCTCCTCATGTACCTGACACCTGCCCATGGGTTCCTGCAGAAACCGGGGAAGTGCAGCATCGAGCCTGCTTTTGTTGGAAACGAACCACCGTTTCACCGGTAAAAGTTCTGACTGTCAAGCAGTGTGTTACTCAGGGCTGATGAATAACTTAGAGATCAAAAGATATTAAGCTAAAAGAATTATTATACAGGAGCCTACGGGACCACACAGATCTCCCGTTCCAGCTAAAAAGTCCCAAATTAACCCCCCACACCTCTCCCCCTGAAAAAAAAAAAAAAAAAAAAGCGTGTGTGGTCTTGAACAGCCGAAGAAAGCAAGCCCTTATTTGTAAGTCTGCTATATAAAGCATAATTATTATCCTTTTTATCATCCAAGTTATGGGGCAGGCTTTTCCATCTTTACTCACGCCAAGTAGCACCTCGTGTCAGAAATAGCCTCGCTGGTTTGAAGGGGATGAGTCACTCTGCAATCAGGTGGGAGGAGAACAAAGATAGTCACGACTTCCCGGACTGGATCACCTCACCGCTCTCTCTCCAATGCATGATCTGGCTCCTCGGCACCTATCAAAGAGCGACTGCCGGGAGCGTTGGTGCAGGCGTGCCTTCCCAATGGCCTGCAGGCTGGAGACGGCCCACCAGAGCAATGCATCTGGTCCGCAGCTCCCTCCTTCTCGCTCGCCTTCCCAGCAGCTCCTCAGATGTGGGCAGGAGCACGCTGTGGGCTGTATGAACTGTTCTGGCAGCCGGCAGTCCCACTCCCACTCACTCCTTTCCCATAGCCCACAACCATCATGTGACCACAGCTGGGTTACTTGACAAAGAGACTCCTCTTCAGTCATCGGGGGGGCCTGATGCCATCCCATCGCGGCCAAGGGCAGGTACCGCTGTCTTGGAGGAAGGAGAAGATAAACAGCAATGCCATGGCTCGAGGAAATGTATATAAGGAAAAAAATCCTTCCCCACCACCACCAGTGGGCAGGAGGTGCCAGGACTGAAAGCCTGTTTTTGTCAAGAACCCGATTTTGCTCCAGCTGAGGGCTTGCACACATCCTCTGGAACTGGAATTTAGATTTTCACCACTTCTTTGTGATTTTTTTTTAATAAAGGAATTCTGAGGGGTGAAGGGGCTGGTGTTTCCTCTTGCTTGCCCTCGCTGTTACAATTTGAAACCTGCATCTGGCGTTCAAAGTGCTGAGAGCAACTCAAAGCGAACCTGTTGGGCTGATGAACCACCCTGGTTTTGGGGGGATTAGCTGTTTGCCTAGATGCTCTGGGGTAGCTCTTTAATATCCCAGTGGGAGTAACACTACTGAAAAAGGAAAACCCATTACACGTCCGCTCTTGCTGAGGCTCCTCTGCTTCTCTGAGGGTGAGACCTCAGAGGAGACTCCTGAGTTTGTTACGGGTATCGCCTCGGATGGCTCTGACGATGAGCAATGTTAGGGCAATGTTATTCCCATCTACCCCAAAACGTCTCCCCAGCCTCTCAGTCACTACCACTGATGATTAGAAGTTGCTCTAGTTTAATCTACCGGTCTGTTCACTGTGGTGAGCACTCTGCTTTGAAGATGCATTACAGCACACGTAGGGAAACACTGAGTAATGCAGGAAGATAAGCAGCTGTGTTTGAAGCTGCGGATCCAAGGAGCCATGGTGGAGCACAGAAGACACATGAAAAAAGTGGTGTCATCCCAGCTCCCCGCAGGAGTCCCAGGGCCAGATCTTCGCCCTTGGGTGTTGGTTGATTCATGCTCAGCATCCAGCCTTGCTTCCTGACATTACATGCAGCAGCTTTTCTCTCTTTCTCCAGCCCTTCTCTCTTTTGATGCTCCTCTGCTCCAGTGGCCACCGTTTTGTCTCACAGCCAGTTTGGGTGGAGGAATGGGTGAAAGCAAAACAGATCTGGTTGCCTCTTTCATGCAGTCCCTGTCTCTCCCTGCTTGCTCCCTTGCTGGCTCCCTGTGGAGGAGAAGAGCTGAACACCAAACACTCAACTCCGCTAGATGGAAGCTCAGACACTTATCAGAGACACTTGGACTCCATAGGGATGTAAATCAGTGCAGGAAACTGGACAGACTACCCAGGTTAATACCTTAACCAAATGACTAGGATATGGGCACAACAGTGGGAAAAGACCATCCCTGGAGGAGGGGTCGCTATCATGTTATCTTTAGAAATTATGTGATTCTTGGGCTCCCTCCATGGCCATTGGTGGCCGTGGGTAGCTGCTGGCACTGGGAACTAGACTGGCAAGAAAGACAGAACTTAATTTTGAGCACATCTTCTTGCTCAGTCCCTATTTTAGGACAAGAGGAATAGAAAAGCTGGATCTAAGGAGGGGCAGGGCTCTCAGTTTCCTTCCCTAAGCCCATTTTTCCAATTACGAACGAGCACCAGACCACCCCAAAAAAGCAAATTATGAAGATCATCTTCATCTGGAAACATTCAGGTACTGTTTTGTCTTGCGGCATGTTCCAGAGCTCACATAGGACCGATGGGCAGTTGTCCCAGAGCAGGCAGCCAGGACATCTCTGAGAAGCTCCCTGGTGGAATAAACATCCCCAAACTCATGAAAGGCAAATCACCTCCTCTAATACCTGGGTGCTTTTTCCATGTGAGCAGGTGCAGATGTTTTCTGGCTTGTGCCTGCCACTGGGCGTAGGTTCTGCAGAGCTGTTATCTCTCTCATCAGATGATACAAGTTCGCAGGCTCATCTCCTTCCAACTGACTTAAAAAGAGTTCAAAAGAAGATTAGGTTTCAAGGTAACTGGAAGCTATTCAGTCAAAGCCAAGCTGCATAAAGCGAGGGAATCCTCCTTCTACCTCCATGGCTGTGCAAGACAAGTGGGAACATGAGAAGGGGAGCTGAGAAAGTGTGTGTCTCCTTCGCAGACACAAACAGGACTGCAAATTGGAGACAACCGCTACAAATTTAGCTAAAGATGCTTTAGAAACTACAGCTTGCCAATGTTTTTGCTTATCGAGCTGCAGTGTTTTGCTGGCAATTATCTCGGCAAAGCTAGCACAAATAAAAACACCGGGATCTCGTCGCTAGTGCTCCCTCGTCAGCAGGGAAGACAGCGCTGAGGATGGCACTGGGGGACACGGAGGCCTCAGCAATGTGAGCAGTGGGTGCTCAGTTTGGTGAAAAGCCCCCGCCTGCAGCTATGGGTCCATGGTGCTGTGTGGATGGCGGGTGGGAGCTGTGGGCTGGGAACCCTTCCATCTGCCCATCCCTCTGCCTCTCAGCCATCCAGAAGCAGCAGGAGCAGTCATCTCCCCTCTCCCAGCTGTACTGCCATCGTCCTGCCCTGTTTCCCCTCTTCCCATAGCAGGAACACACAGCCTCAACTCACCTCATCCTCTGGGCAGTTTTGATTGCCCAGCTGAGATGCTGTGAACCAGCCCCGCAATAGAAATGGTTTGGGGCAAGAGTGAGAGAGAATTAGGTGACACCAGGCAAGGCGGAATAAACACCCAAGGCTGGGGATGGGCCATGGCTGGAGCTTGGTTTGGAGAACAGGAAACTGTATGGGCAGGCTGCAGGCAGACCTGCAAGGTGTCCTCCTGGCCTGGCAGCATAGCCTCAGGATATAGTGGGACCAGGTTCTTAC
The DNA here is from genome assembly GCA_009769605.1 of Bucorvus abyssinicus. NCBI lineage: Eukaryota > Metazoa > Chordata > Aves > Bucerotiformes > Bucorvidae > Bucorvus > Bucorvus abyssinicus. Next base: position 2,523,384 of record CM020026.1, on the reverse strand, counting down.
GCCTGGAGACACAACGGTGCCTGACTTCCTGTAAAAGCCCATCCATGTCCTGGGCATAACTCTCCCATACTTCTATCAGGTAACGTTGGTTTTATGACAGGATCCTGTTGCACCGGTTGGGACGGTAGTGTCATTATATTAAGAGACAGTATGACCCAAGCCCTGTCTGGAGGAGTTTTTGGATACAGCTTCATACAGAACAGCCCATGATGTGCATCTAGCTGCTCCTCCAGGTCACAGGGAAATTCTTCAGATCATGGGAAAATTCAGGTGGAAAGGGTACTACTGGAGGTCACCTAGTCCAACCATCAGCTCTCCTAGACTTGGCAGCAAGCCCTGGGGCAGCCTTACCCAAAGTCTTGCTATTGGAGACATGCAGAGGATGGCTTTGCCATGCACCATGGGTGAGTGTTGGTCACTCATGAGCCTCCAAGGCTTGGTCACCATGAGGGCACCTGAAGCTGCCTCCATTGCCGCAGAGGTACCCAATACCAGGCCGAGGACACAAGGCACATACTTGTTTGGGCAGCCAGGCCCTTTTATAACATGACTGCCAGAGAGGTGTCCGCACCTGGTGTATTTAAGCTCTCTTGCCACCACCACCCAGCCTCTCCAAGCCCTGCCCCAACCACAGAGCACCTGGCAGACGAAGGTTTAATCCCACAGGGCTGGACAGGAGGAGAAAGTGCATTTGGTGGCTGAAAGCCAAGTGGTGCTGCAAAACGGCTGTTCCAGCTAGCGCCACCCAAATCACCAGATGCTGCTGGACCCCACAGAGCTGCTCCACTCTTGGTCTGGGCACACAGCTCCAATGGCTGCTGTGCATCCCTGGTCGTATGAAGGTCTCATGCTGCTTTCGTGGCCAGGCATGCTCTGCTTCCCTCCTCCAACACCTGACACCAGCATGCTGGGTAGCTAAGCCAAAGGGACTGGTAGCACTGAAAGTCCCGAGAAATGTCACAGAGCTGTCCTGTGGCTGAAAGGGTCACCCATGGAAGATCCTCGAAGCAACTCTGTTGAGTGGCTGCTCAGACAGCAGCCTGTGGTGCTCCTGTCCTTGCTTCCTCACCTGCTGGGTGCTCAGGACACTAGGTGGGGACCCGTTTGTCCTGTCCAGGGATGGATGCTGCTCTGTGTTTGGGAATGTACACATTTTTCTTCTTCATCAGCTGGTAATACATTCCTGATCACTAGGACATGGCCTTTTTCTTCCTTTCCTTCCTCCTCTCCCCACCCAGTCTGGGCAAAACATTTTCTCCCTCCCCACTGCAGCTTGCTTGGGGCTGCTTTTTGAGGTCCTGCATGCAGGATGCCCTGGCAGCCTGGGTAAAAGCTATACCCATGCGAGCGCGCTGCAGCCTGGTACCTGCAGCAGAAACTCTCAGACTCACTAAACCTGTCATCCCAGTCCAGATTTTCTCTAATAATCAGACAGAAGTCAATGATTCACTTGTTGCTCATCCGAAGTTTGCTTTGTCCCTCCTGGAATCCAGTGCTTTGGGAGGGATGGACGATGCCAGCCAGCCTCGAATTGCCCCCGTTTCCCAGAGCTCCTCAGCGCTGGCCATGCCAGTAGAGGAGCCGGACGTGCCTGGGCACAGGATGGCTGGAGCAAACCCACCATCACCTTCGCGCGCCTCCTCTGAAACCTGCCGGTTAAAATGAGGTCCTGCTATTTCACTGCCTCCAGCCTCCTTGGTGCGTTTTTGCTCAGTTTATTTCAGAGGACTCCTTCCACCACACCCCAAAAGTAAACAAGGAGGATTTTGCTGCCATTGCACTTGGGCATGGCACTTCTGGAGCTGCCTTTCTCCCCCAGAGGAGTGGAGCGTGAGGAAAAGGATTGCACCCGCTACTTGTGTCTGTTTATTACAGTGTAAACAGCTTCTGTGCTGGAGCTTTGAAGAGGTGCCGCACATTTGTACACCGAGATCCCTCCACACTCTCTGCGGTTTCCCATGTGATCTGAACTCTTTGGGGAGGGAGGTTCACTCTTTTGCTTCCATCGCGGAGAGGATGGGGAGGCCCAGAGCAAATGCAGAGCCCCAGTGAGGGGTAAAGCCTTCAGTGAGGGAGGTTTGGGCTGAATTACCCTGTTTACAGCAACCCGATGCAGTTCTGCTAATGAGTGGTAATTTGGTAAATCCCCATTAGGCTGATGACCACGAGCCCTGAAGTGACTCTCTGGAAGTCGTGGCTCCCATCAAACTCAGCTGAACTCCAGCAGCAGAAATAGCTCCCTGCCTGGACCGAGTGCTGGTTTGGATAAAACAGATAAAAATAGATAGATAAAGAGATAAAAGATAAATGGATAGATAATAGACAAAAATAGCTAAATAACTCCAGAACCATTTCCCAAAATAGTTATGCAAGTTATTTAAGATGCTACAGGGCATGCTACCCCTTTGGAGGGAATTATCACCTCTGCAAAATCAATCTTTCCTAAAATCTCTTTGCTAAACTCAGAAAGCCCTTCAACAAAGAGAAACCACGACAGCTTCTTATCACACTCACAGCCTCTTGGGTTTGACGGAAGCAATGATGGATGTCAGAAATCTTATCTTAGCAAAACAGCTCTTAACATGCCCTACCTCTGAACGTGATTGTTATCCACCAAGTTGCCTGACTTACCTATTTACTATAAGCTGGCAGTATGACCATGTGCCCCATAATAAACTTAGGCTGCTTCATTCTGTTGGTTAAATATTAGATTTACATCGCTTCAAAATTAGGAACAGGATTTAGGTCATCCAGCGATTACCAAAATTTGCCTTGTGTCTTGAAAGACTTGCCGTCAACAAACTGTGCTCCAAGGAGACTTGGTGCTCAGTGGTTTTTACCTTGGTAGGTGCTCAGCACTACTTCATTTTTCCCCTTAAAATTGTCCAGGGGTCATGGTCCAGGGTCCTGCACTGCTTCACACAGGCTCAGAATGGCCCAAGAGGTCATGGTCCAGCGTCCTGCACTGCTTCACACAGGCTCAAAATCTCCTTCCACTTTCTCACGAGTTGAGTTGCTTTTTCTGCCATGCTTAAAGGCTTGAAGACAGACAGAGGCTGTTTACCAGCTGATGAAGAAGAAAAATGGTATGTTCCCAAACCCGAGGTCTGCTGGTGCGCTTGCATGGATTTTCTTCTCTCCCTCATGCCTCCACAGTCACTTGTGAGGCTTTTGCTATGTCTGGTACAGCTGCAGCCTCCCTGCTCTGCTGACACCCCGCTAGCCAGGACCTCATCCCAGCTGAGCCCACCACAGGGTGCGGGACATGGAGGAAGGATGGGAGCACCAGTGGGAATCACTGGGTGTTTTGCATCAGAGGGACACATGTCTGGGGCAAGCCACCCCCTCTTCTGCAGTCTTGCCTCTGCCAAGGCCTCATCTTGTCCTGCCAACTGCTCAGTAACACCCTGACTCAAGCCCTTTATGGTGTCTTACGGAACATTCCTGCTGATGGATCTCCAAGGACCTCTCCTGCAGCCCCATGTGTGATGTACGCTGGGCACATGAGGTCTCCTGAGTGTAACCTCCTCTCCTTGGCAGCCGTGCCTGTCTTTGGTGACAGCTACAAGAGACCTGCCTGGAGGAACACAATGACGCAGGTTGGCACTGGTGGATGCTTGTGTCTCCCAAGTTGCCATTAACTGATGCATGGGGTGGGCACCAAGAATACATTGGTCTCTCGTAAGGCTAGTGCTGCCTTTCAACCAGACATGAGGTGCGCACATGACAGAAATAGTTAAACGCTGATGTACCCCAGCATTGCCTATGCTCCCTTCTAGGGCAAAGGCCTGATGGTTCCTGTGCTCACAGGAGAAACCCTGCGTGAGGTGGAGAGCAAAGTAGAGGCGCGTTTGCTCACCAGCCTTGCAGATCCCCAAAGCTTGATGCCAAGCTCTAGGTCGAACCCCGGCTGCCCCAGCAAAGCAGACCCCTCCCGACCTTGAGCTCTGCCATGGGGTGAGCGGGGCTGCACGCAGCTGCAGAACCCCGGCTGCCCCCATTGGCTTCGCTGCTGCCATGCCCGTGAGGCGGTGCAGGGGATGTAGCACTTTTGGGATCAAGGGCAACGGCTGCCGTGTGTGGGTGAGGACTGCCTCAGCCTGGAGACCGGGTGGTTAATTGGTTTGTTTCCTGTCTGTATAGGATATTGTTACCAAAAAAGAAAAGGGGGGTGGGGAAAGAAAGAAAAAAAGGCTGAGGCCAAATGATGAAAAGCCCTCTCTCCGTGCAGCTATGAAATCTCACCCGGAAGGCGGTGAGGGGAAGTGTCTTGCAGCGGGGTACAAAGTCAGCAGCAGAGCTTTGAACTCAGGGGATCTCCACGGCGGCGCAGAGCCCTGCCAGCGAGCCCCAGCTGTGCATACCTCAGCTGCAGCTGAGGGTGTCGGGGGACGCATCCTGCACCCCTGCACTGTGCCGACACGAGCCCAGCACTGGGCTGCAGCCCTGCTGCTGGAAAGGGGGGTTTTGCTGGACAGGCAAGAGAAGGGCACACTCCCTAGCCCCAAAACTGACCCACCATGTTTTGGGTTACCCTGAGCTGCTGCTGCTGGGAAGCCTGGCCCCAGGGCGTGGAGTGTGGCCAACACTTACCCCGGCCTGGACAGGGCTCTGTTGTCCCCTCGCCCATCCCCTGGCAGCTCACGGGTCTCCCCTCCATGCCTCCATCACTGCCATCAGACTCTGGATGCACCCACTTCCCTTTGCCACAGGTGCTCTGAGTACACCAAACAGGAAGGTTTTTACTCAAATATGGTACCAGAAAGCTGGGGTTTGGAAGGGATCCCGAGCTACTTGGAGGAATTTGGGCAATTATCCCACCGTGCCTTTTTTTAAATTTTAATTTCACTCTAATGATTTCAGAGGCACCTTTTCCCCATCGCATTTCCAAGTGAAAATGCTCCGTTGGTGAATGGAGGAAGGAGTTTAGAATGGATTTAGATGCCTTAAAGTTAAAGTAAACTTTGGGACGAGCAATGGGCTCTGGGTGGAGCTGGAAGCCAAGTAGAGGTGCTGCTGCTAGGTTTTGCTCTCGGCTGAAGTGTCCCTCACCCTGTCGTCAAGCCTGGTTGGATCTCTGGGGAAAGCAGGCGAGTCTGTGGCCCCTTTTTTTGGGGTGGATCACAGCTGGGCCAAGCGTGAGAAGAGCAACACTATCAGTACGCAGGTGAGGTGTGAAGCAGCACAGCATCAGGCTTGGAGCCTTTTCTCCAAATTACCCCCAATATCCCCAGCAGCAGCCTTTGCTGCAGGGTCCTGACAGCTGCAGCACTTCTCCTCCCTTATCTGCAGCTAATCCCATGAACATCCGTTTGAAGGAGACTTTTGCGGTATTTGCTCATGAATCAGCTCCCAGGTTTGCTGTTTTCTCAATGACTTATGGTTGCCGGATCACCCTGCTGCTCCCAGGGATTTGGTGACAGGCTCACCTCCACCCCTGGGAAAAATCTGCTCAGCCCAGAATGGATGAGACGCCGCAAATTAAATCTCCATGTCGCAGGTATTTCTTAGGGCTGTAATCCCTGAATAAACATCCTGCCACTTGAACCTGCTGTGCACTGCATGACGGTCACCATCCCCAGCAAAGATGTCATGACAAGCTGCCACCGGTCCAGGGATGGGGCAGGAGGATGGAGGTGATAAGCCTTTTGGGCTGTTTTCAGGCTGATGAGTGGCTGGAGTTTGGCCTGTCCTGGTGCTGAGAAGTGGTTGCCACCAGGTTAGGGAGGCTGGGGAAACGATGCCGCGATTATCCACACTTAGACCCGCTCCTCAAACGGTTTTATTCTTTGAGTTGAGAAATGAAGTCTGGAGACCCTGAGAAGGAACAAGGGCAAAGGAACGTCCACATCTTTGCACCACCAAGGTGATGCAAACCATATGCCTCAATTGCTCATCCAAGGCTGCTGGTGCAAACCCCCAACCCCATGTACAGCCTCTGGAAAGCATCTGCCTTAGAGCATCAGTGCAGGGACACCCTTGGGCCACTCTTGAGCCATTGGAGGTGGAAGGGTGTGCTGGGAGCACACACCCCACCAGAGTGGGATCACTGCATGGCCAAGGGCTTCCAGCTTCTCCCTTGCATTCACAGTGAAACAATGACATCATTTGAGCAGGATGGTGTTTAATTAGCTTTTACTTGAAGGAAAAGGGGGCGGTAGTGGGTGGAAGGAGGTTGAGGGGGAGCGAAGCAAAAGACCAAGAGAAAATCCCCTTTTCTCGGTGCGGAAAGGGACGTTGCCTGGGTGCTGAGGACCGAACACCTGCTGCCCGGAGGGAAAGCAAGTTCCCAGGAAATGCAAGAAAGGCACTTTCCAATGTGGAGTATGTTGAAAAGCAAAGAGGAGGAGAAGGGGAGGGGGGGTGGAATGGCTGCGGAGATGCATGAATATTAAAACAATTACAGCGCTTAATAAAGCACGGCACAGGGGAGGAACAATAACAGGTATTGTTGGCAAGCCTGACGCTCAGCTTCCCCTTGATTTGATGGGGCGATAAACATCGCAGTATCTCTTTCATGATCCCTGGCTCCGTATCTCTCGCAGCCCGGCAGAGCCACACACATTCCCGGAGAGACTTGATGTCTCTTGCAAGGCGCAGACCTGCCAGCCCTGGGCAGGCTGCGCCGTGCGGCGGTTTCCCCAGGCAAAGGGTTGGGGTGGAGGATGCGAAGAGGGGGCTGCAGGGGGGTCCCGGGAGGAAACAGCCAGCAGCAGTCCTCATGGGTTTGTTGCCCCCGTCCCCCAGGGTGGCCCTAAATCCTTGGTCTCCTCTTTAGGGTCCACCCCCAAGAGACTGGGTTGCTGGATGTAGTGGATGAGCAAAGCTGACCTCAGAGACAGGCTGTGGGGTTTTATCCCTGGGAGGAGGTGTGGAGCCCAGCGATGCATTGTGGGGGCTGGCAGAGCAAGCCTCTCTATCTACCCCTTCAGGGGGACACAGATGTGCCTTGTGTGACATGGGAGTTCACCCACACCAAAGGGATCAGCCGGTGGCTGTAGCACAGGAAGGCACAGATGTATGTGGATGGGACCCTTGTTTTGGGCTGACTTAGTGGCCAGGGACAAAAAGGCACCAAACTTCCCCCAAGAGCGGTGAGGAGGGCAGATGGGCAGGAATGGGAAGGGCCAGCGGGATTTTATCCCTGAAGAAGAAGATGCCCCAAAAGGATGCTTAGTGAGGATGGGTGGTACGATCACACCCATGAACACATTATCTCCCATGCATTTCCCCCTGTCCCTCTAGGTCTGAGAGCTCTCTGGTTTTGGGGCAGGGTTGCCTTATTTTGGGCAAGGTTTTGAGCAACCTTGTGTGCGGTCGAGATGGTGGAGCGCAGCCAGTGCCGCTCAGCTGCAGTCACCCAATAATGCTCCTTTGGTGCAAACCGTAACCCGCATGCCAACTCTGGAGGGTTCCATGTCATCTGCAGTCATACCCCGTGTTAGCCATGGTTTCTCACCTGCTTCCCTCCCCTGCCTCGTTCTCTCTGGCTCTCTGACCATCTGTACAAGATGAACTATCAGGGCTCCCAACCAGAACTGCTTGCTTTGCTGTTTTCAAATCAAACTTCTGCCGGTAGCTGAGACCTCATACTTAATTTGCTTTAATTGTTGTTGGGTTATTTTTTTAAATTTAATTATTGGTTTCAGAACGCAACAGAAAAAAGTAGTTCCAGCTCTTTTTTTGCATGTGCGTGTTTTCTTTCTTATGGGAGGCAGCCGCAGTGGGTTCACCCCTCCATGGGTCTGCCTGAGAAGAGGGTGCCCAGAGCTGGGAAAGGAGCTCAGGCAAAGTTGTCCCACACCTCCATCCTCCCTGGCACAGCATCCCGGAGCCGAATTCGGGAGAAGATGCCTTTGATGCCGGCTCTTCCCCCACGAGACCGCGCTGATAGGTGCGCGTGTCTCACGCATTGGCTCTGGCTTTGCGATTTGCCCCTGGTCATTTCTGCTGGGAGGGAGCTGAGGTTGGTGCTCTGATGTGGGTGGCCTGGAGTTTGTTACCCGAGGACAGCTGGCTTACCTCTGAACTCCTGCCTTCCCAACGGTTGTTTCTCTGCTTGTGCCTGCTTGCATTTTTGCCGTGTGTCTTGCTGGTACGCCTTGACCAAGCTAAGGCGAGCTGTTTCCCAGGAAAGGGGGTCAGGATGCCAAGGTGCCGGGGGTTCCACTCTTCAGGCACACGTGAAGGTTTAGTCTGGGTAAATCTAGCACCCATAGGGATTTGGAATTGCAAAGGAAGGACCTAAAAGCAGAAAATCCCCACTGTGCCACGGACGGAGAACCGGAGATCAGAAGGAGGCAGTCAAAAAAACCTCGGGAGAAAAGGCAGCCCGATGCCGGTGCAGGGCTTTGCCCGGAGGTCCAGCAGAGCCACGAGCATCTCCTCCAGCCCGGGTTGCTGCAGGGGCTAACGGAAACCTTCCTTGGGGACCCCGTAAGCACCTATCATTCCCTCTGTAATTTTTCACAGATGTGCAACACAGTAAAAAAATGGAAGAGTTAGTTATAAGAACAAGAGAGCTTTTTGGGGGTCAGGCTCAAACTGTGCTGATGCTGAGAAGCCTCCAAGCCCAGGAAGGGAGGGAGGGCGAAATTCTTCCCTGACCCTGCAGGCAACCAGCTTATGCCTTGGAGCAGAAGATTTGATTGCCTTTTACCATTAGCTCTGCTTGCGTTCATACAAAGAGTTATAAAAATGATCCGCCCCCTCCTCCCAAAGCACAAAGGCAGAAGGGCGGCAGTGTGCAGCCCTCCCGACAGCCCAGGCTGCGGTAGTGACCTGCAGCGGGGGGAGGATGCGGATGGGGAGGGGGGTGGAAACACAGTGAAACAGAAAAGATTGACCCAATATCACCCAAGCTGGAGAGACGTCGTTATTTCATTTAAAGCCGCTGAACAGTGCCGCAGCAGGGAATCTGTCTGTCTCGGTTAAAGGTCTCGCTGCCAGCCCAGCCTTGGAAGTGCCAACACTAATCTGCAAATTGTTGCAAACCCTAAAGAGCCGTGGAGCTGGGAACCTTCCTCCAGCCCAGACCCCTATGGACCGGGATGCCCTTCCCCATTAACGTCCCGCTCCCCGCCGCCGCCGGGCAGGCTCGGTCAGGCACCGCTCGCTCCAGACGGGCTGTAGTGAAACTCCCAGGCATTAAAGTGCGGGCTCCTGCTGGCAGCCCCGCTGCAGCGGGAATAGGATGTTTGCCACCGACCAAGGTTAGATTCAGCCTGGGGAAACTCTTGCGTGCTCTGGATTAAATTTGTGCACGTCTTTCTAATTAGTGTCTTCCGGCAGGTCCCCAAATAGACGATGATTCCCTTGTCCTCTTCTGACCCCACGGATCACATTCAGAGCCCGTAGCTTTTGCTGAAATGCCTGGTTTTTGGCCTGGAAACCTCTGGTGCAACCTCTGGTGTTGGCCAGGGAGAGGGTTGTCACATGTGCTCTTAGACTAACAAACAGCACTGTTCTTCTAAGACCGTGGGTAGCAATAATTCAGGGTCAGTGAAAAGGGCATATCTAATAAGAGGGCTTGGTCTGGAGGATACAAAAAACAAAAAACAAGAAAAAAATAGGAAAAAAAACCCCAGCAGCCCAATGGAAGGAGACGGATGTGGAAACCTGGCGACAAGCGGCATCAGGGAAAACAGAGTGATTCAAGGATTGGGATGGAGGATTGGGAAAGCCTGGGTCTAGCTGTGTAAATCACAGCCCCTCCCAGGTCCCAGGCGGGCAGGAGGCTGCAGCACAGCAGCACCCGAGCTGGCCCCTTGCTGCACACCTTAAGGACACCAGACAACTTGCTGGGAGGGTCCCCACACGGTGCCGGTGTTTGTTCAGGACAAACAGCTAACCCAAGGATGAGATCTGAGTCCAAATAAAAGGCCGGAGCTGACAGAGGTGGTAAACAGCTATTCTTAGTAACCGTATTTATTATTAAAAATATCAGCTGGAACGAGAAATGCGAGCAGCAAATTTAGAGGAGCATGAATTCCTTCTGGCAGGAGCTTTAGAAGCAGCCAGGGTTTTAGTCAGGTTTTTTGAGGTATGTAATAAGATGCCAAAAAAAGCACAAACATTCTTCAGAACATTAAAAAAAAACAAAACCGAACAAAACCTCCAGTCAATCACGAAAGGGGAAAAAACAACGTTACTACAAAAAAAAACTGCACAAAGGAAAAAAGAAGGCTCCTAGAGCATTATCCTTAAGTCATGTAAAAATCACAAAACCACTATGCAAAAAATAACCTGTCTGCGCAGAGACTTGCTTATGCATATGACCGTAGCGTGTGCCTTTGCTTGTAGTAAACATGCCCTTTGCCTTCTGCTGATGACATGACACTGGCATGTCACAGCTGATTTATAAACACAATTGGATTCTCAATCTTCAGGTCTAAATTCGTTGCAGCAGACCCCAGCAGGCAATGTATCTCTGTTTACCTATAAATAGGGGTTACGGTGCTTTCCTGGATAGAGGCAGGTGCAGCAGGATGTTGTTTATTTTTGCTAGCTTGCAATAGGAGGAAACTGTGTTTGGTATCAGCCGTCATCATGAGCAAAGTGGCTGCAGGGCTCTTTCGAGGGCTCTGAACTGCGTGATCGAAAACGTGAGCAACGCTAGCAGTGAATCCTTCAGCTACGGCTGGGAACTCACCTTGCCGCTCAGCGAGATGGAGGGAGAGGAGGGGTGAGAAAGGCTTAAAAATGCAGCACTGATCAAGAGCGGGGTGGGGGTTGCAGATAGTTCCAAACCATGAGCAATCTGGATTCAGCGGGAGATGCCGTGCCTGTGCGCTGGGGTTCCCAAACAGCAATGGTTTGTGCGGGGTGGGTTGGGTGAGGGTCTCAGACTCAGCTCCTGAAGGCCCCTGCCAGGGTAGGCACTATGCAGGTGCACCTAAGGGATGCAGGTTAATTTAGTTCCTGCAGCCTCCAGCGCAGGATCTCAACAGCCACAGCCACAGGACACTACAAGTGGAGCACTGTAGAAACATGCCAAATTGCTCATCCTCATGTATTCCCTCTCTGAGGAAGTTCTGGGCTTCAGGAGCCTTTCATGGACCAGAAGCAGAGGCCTAGGCATGTAGGTTGAGGATGGAGAGGTAAACCTCTAGGCTTTCAGCCTCCCTGTTCTAAGCCAAGAGCCTTGGCCCTAGGATGGGCTCTTAGGATCCTGCATAACTGATATGGATTTGGGGAATCTTGGACACCTGGGTCTGGCAGCTCTCCCTGGGCTTACAGCATCTCCTGGGCTCCCCCAGGAGGGAACCAACTCACCTCACAGCCTGCAAGCCCTGAAAATTCCAGTCATACTGGAGCTGCTGGGAGCTGCTCAAGAAGATGGTCATCCTTGCTAGAGCTTCTGTGGCTAAAGGTGGTGGAGCATCAAGTCCATGTAGTAGCCACCAGGGAGATCCTTGGTCTGCAGAGGTGCCAATCAGAGTCAAGAGGAGCTGATCTTTCACTGTAGGAAACACATTGGTTACTTGACAGGCACAGAAAGGGTAAACACGGGCAAGGGTTTAAAGGTGCTTGAAAGAGGCTGAGCACAGGGAGAAACAAAGCTGGGAAACAGCCCTTGATGGTCCCTGAACTATTTAAAAGGGGCTTAAAGGGATTTGGTCAAAATAAAAAGTCAACAAATTAGAAATAAAATCGAATAACAGCAGCCGTGTGGGGGCCTGTGTGGCTCGATGAGCACAAATATCAGAGATCGCAGAATCACAGAATCACAGAATCATCTGGTTGGGAGAGACCTTTAAGATCATCGAGTCCAACCGTTCCCCCTGCACTGCCAGGGTCCCTAAACCATGTCCCTCAGCGCCACATCCACACGGCTGTTAAACACCTCCAGGGATGGGGACTCCACCACTGCCCTGGGCAGCCTGTTCCAATGCTGCACAAGCCTCTCTGTAAAGAAATTTTTCCTAATGTCCAACATAAACCTCCCCTGACGCAACTTGAGGCTGTTTCATCTTGTCCTGTCACTTGTCACATGGGAGGAGAGACCAACCCCCACCTCGCTACAACCTCCTGTCAGGGAGTTGTAGAGAGCGATAAGGTCTCCCCTCAGCCTCCTCTTCTCCAGGCTAAACAACCCCAGTTCCCTCAGCTGCTCCTCACAGGACTTGTTCTCCAGACCCTTCACCAGCTTTGTTGCCCTTCTCTGGACAGGCTCCAGTACCTCAATGTCCTTCTGGGAGTGAGGGGACCAAAACTGGACGCAGGATTCAAGGTGTGGCCTCACCAGTGCCAAGTACAGGGGTACAATCACTGCCCTCCTCCTGCTGGTCACACTATTGCTGATACAAGCCAGATGAGCAGTATCCAGGATGGTTTGATTTTGGCAAAGGAAGAAGAGGAGGGAAACCGGAAGGAGACAGCCGGAGAGGTGCTCCCGAGTTTGGTTATCAGGTTGCCCATGGAGAGGCTGATTCTGCTTCCAGGACACGGGTGTGGGCAGTGGGTCCAGTACCAGAGCAGAGCCTTAGGTTAGACAGAGCTTGTGCCTGCATGTGTCCCTGGAGGGATTCAGGATTCCCAAGGGCTCATCTCCCTGGTATATTGTCCTTCCTCAACTCAGTGATGCAATAGGCAACACCAACCGTGTATCAAGCCGGCGATCTGCCTGTGATGTGTCTCCAACCTTATTTTTGCGAAGATGACCAGTTCTCACTGCCCGAAGCATCGCATCAAGCAGCGAGGTCCAGGCTGTTCCCCTGGCAGTGATAACGAACTCAAACACTACAGACTCCAGCCACTGAAACAACGGCACGAAAGGCAGTGATGTAGACTTTCCTCTTCTGCCTGTGAGGAAGAGCCTTCCCAGACTTTATGACACAACACTAGCCTACGGGGGGAGGACACCAAACCGCTGTTTAGATAAGGAAAGCTCTTATCAAGCAGAAAGGAATTTTTAACAAGAGCTTCCGCCGGTGGCTTCATGTTAACAAGATTTTCCCATAAGCAGTGATGGTTTATATATAAATGTTTTTTAATATCGTAACATTCCCAGAAGACATATTTGGAAACAGCCATAGGTCCTCAAAGTCTTGCCAGATGGAAAATAGCAGCAATAACTGTCTCGGTCTAAGAAAAAACTTCAAAGCCTTGGTGTCTTCTTGTCTGCCTCACGTGAAATTGGGAATGTGCATGCAGGAGGGTGTGAAAACACAGAATGGGTCAGTAGACCACAGAGCTTAGTCCCTTCCAGAGGAATTTCATGTATAGCACAGTGTGGCTTAGCAGAGGGATGGTGGGACTGCCCCTCACTCTTTCCCTGTTTTATTAAGCGGTCCTGGACACATGGTTGGTGTCCCACGTCTTGAGATGATTTGTCTGGATCATCCAATAGATACAGGTTTCAAAGTCCAGTCCCGAGAGTCTCCTGAGATGGACACAGTATCAATGGACTTTGCTGGATGATTTCCATGTGGATTTAGGTCTCCTTAGGCAAGACCCGTAAGTTGGTCTCCATAACAAAGTGCCTTCACTCACTGTGTGCAGATGCCACTAGACTTTCTCCTGCTGCTACCAGAAAAGCAGACCTTTGTGGTTTCAAGGTCTGGTGATCAGGTTTACAGCTTGTAGAGAAACTCTCCAGGAGCTGCAGCAAGGCAGTGGGAGAGCTCAAGATGCTTGAAGATGTTCACCTCAGTGCCTAGGAATGGTCCTGGTTGTGCTGGGGGCTTGTTCATGGGCTGAGTAGTGGAGGCCATGAGAGCCAGACAGCTTCCACAGGCTTGAAACCAAGTGAGATGAATTCCAAGAGTGGAGCAGGCTGGCCCACGTACTGAATGCAGGCAAAGAAAAGCTCAGCAGGCAAACTGCACACAAATAGTGCGAGCGGCAAACAAACAAACAAGTCGAGCAAAGGCCATGCGAGCAAGCCAGGAATCACTGCTCGGTGCAAAGAGTGCTTGGGCCAATGGTTTGAAGATGTGGGAGAAGCACATCTGCCTTGTCTAAGGGAAAAAGCGATTGCGGCTGGACTGGAACGGAGTGTAGACAGACGCATGGACAGCCATGTATGGTCCCTTCTAGATGGGTGTGTGAGACAACTTGGGCGTGCAAACATGTTCATGCAAGATATGGGTGTCCTGAGCAACGCACCCTTGGCACTAGCCTCCCCCCAAGCCTGCTGTACCTGGCCATGCTCCTTGGCAAGGGGGCAAATAATTTGGCCATTGGGTTGAAGAGCAAAGAGCATGAAGCTACTGCGGAGCAGTTGAGCTCCGAGTCAAAGCCCCCCTGTGTGTCCCGTTTCGTCTTGGAGCAAGGCTGTGCTTAACAGCCTTAATTGCATCAGAGAAGGAAGCCGTTATCGTTAGCCCGATCCCAAGGTGTCCACCCAGCGGTACAAGCAAGTTTGACTGAGTTGAGCTAAACTCCATGGACCTCCCCCAGGGTTGCTGTGCCCTTCGTCCTACTTACTCCTGGAGGAAGCCTGGTTTCAGGGTGAGGGGCAGGCAGCGATGGGTGGGACGTGCCTCTTGATCACGTCGTGAGGGCGGGAAGCCTGCAAGAGGAGGACTCTGAGATCACTAAAGCCTTTTCAGCATCGGGAGAGGGGAATTTTCAAAAAACACCCCGAGCGGAGGGGAGGTGTGCTGTTTGGGTGTAGGACTGGATCTCCAGCACGTTCACCTCTGGCATTTGTTTTGGGCCCATCTCTTCCCCCTGGGGCCTTGGGGCAAGCAGGAGTGCCATAACAGGGAGCCATGAAGAGAGCGGAGCCAGCCAGCGGCAAGGATTTTGTTAGCGTTTGGAGGAGAAAACAGGGAATTTCCACATATGGAAAAATGTTCCTTTAAACTGTGATTATGTAAAAATACAAAGCCACAACTGATAATATCTCTCACTCTGGGGAATGATGGAGAGTGTTTGTTTCTTTAATTGCATTTAATACTCATGAAAGTTACCGGCTTGCCACCACTGCAAGCGAAGCTCGTCTGTTGGATTGCAGCATGCACAACACTGGCTTCCCTTCCATGCTCCTTCAGCAGCGCATTCCACCCTCGTTATTAAAAGGCAGCTCCTAATTTGCCGCCCGTGTTTGAGCACCGGCGTTTTGCCTGCAAATTGCTGTAGAGGTGCGAACTAAAATTAGGTGCGTGATGAGTTTCTAAAGGAGGACCCTTGACTAGTCCAAGTCAGGCTGACTCCTATTAGGCAGGAGCAGAGCCACGAGCCGGGCTCAAACGCCTGCTCTGGGTGAGCACGCTGTGTCTTAGATGGCTATAGATGTTCTTCTTAACCCTCTGAACAGTCATCGTCATCTTGAATCTCACCCATTTTTTAGTCTCAAATTTAACGGTTAAATAATTTATCAGTTTAACCAGGGCCTGGGTGGAGAAGCGTTGCCCGTGCTGGTTTTGGATGTGCCACCTTGGGGTTTTGCTTTGATTTCCGTTCAGAGGCTCCCCATCCTCCTTCCCCCGGTGTGATTTATCCCATCCTCTCCTGCGCGCCTCCTCGCTAAGGTAAACCGTTTGGGCTAACGCGTATAAGCATATAATGTCTATAAGGATGCGGAGGAAATTCCTAGCGCGGGCAGGAGCCTGTGAGAGCGGACATGGACTACGCTCCTGGGGCTGCTTTAATTCATCAGCATTCGAGCATGTAAAACCAGGACAGCTGCCGAAGCTGCAGCACATGAATCACCCTTTGAAAGAAACGTGTCTCTGCGTGCTCCGACAAGCCCTTCTTTTCAAAGTGCCATTGACAAACCTGGCTTGCTACGAGCGCGGATTTAAAAAGCTCTCACTGCAAAGGTAAATTACATACTGATCCCTGCCTGCAGTTTGGTGCTGTGCCAAATAGTTGCCGAAACCTCCCAGTGAGTCATATAAATCATAGACCAAAACCCCGAGGGAGTTGGGTTAATACCGGATCAATGTGAACGTGCCACAAAGCTATTTGATCGCTACAATGCCGGTATTGACTGTTATACACCTGTTGTATCATTACGGATTACATCTGTTGTAAACACGCTGTTTGATGTTGCAGGCTGCGCTAACCACACGCACCATAATCACGGCTGGTAGCTGCTGTGGTGGCCTCAACACGCCCGAATGATGCTAATTTTCTTGTTGTGTGGGGTGGCCTGACAAAAGAGGTTTGTTCAGGGTGAGCCTGTGCAGAGGGAGAGCGAGCGCGGTGCGCGGGGGAAAGGGGAGAAGGGATGGGGCAACCATCTGCATCGCGATGGAGGTGGCTGGGGAGGAAGGTGGGGATAAAACTAATACCAGACTGTGACAGAGAGCGGCTGAAGGAGGGAGTTTCCCAAGTCTGGCTGAAGTTTATGACCAGGGTAAGGTCTGAAAGGATGAAAAAAGCAAATATGGATGGGCAAGTAGCCGGAGAGGTGTCGGGCAGGGTTTAGCTGCAGGAGGGGCTGTTGGTGATGGAAGGGAGTGAAGAGAGGTTGTTCAGCCGGGGTTTCGCATGGCGTGGTAAAGCAGGCTCGCTGATGGTCCACTGTCACCAACAGCAATAGCAGCCTCGCAGTCCCGCCTTCAGGAGTGTGGGCCTGCAATTTGGGACCTTTAGTGGAGGGATTTTGGTTCGCACCAGTGGTTCCCTTCCTTGCTGAGTGTATTTCTGAGATCTCTGTTTTGGCAACTTGACACTCTCTTAAAACTGAGAGATGTGTTCCCTCAAGCCGGCAACCTTCCTAATCCTCACTTTTCCCATCTCAGACGCTGGTTTTCTTCCCCTTACACCTCTGCTTCCTTACCCCAGAGAAGGGCTAGGCTTTCTCCACAAACCTTTGCCTCAATGTCCCATGCTGGACTTGCTGACTTGGAGCAGCAGGACTGGGAACCAACCTCTTCACCTGGTGCTGCTCTTCCAGCTGAGCACCCAACGCAGGCAGGGGACCTGACCTAAACCTCTGCACGTGTATCAGCCACATCATGACTTTAGGGTAATGATCGACCTGTTCCTCCCAGATGCTGGAGCAGGTTAAGACCTCCTTCCACCTCCTATATTTGGATGAGGGCACAGGCTGAAGGACATGTTGTTATTTTGTTCCCAAATGAGTACCTGCTCGGGTCCATAGTGTCATTGCATTAACAGGGCTCAGACAGAGAAAGAGAAAAACTTTTAGAATTAGAAGAGGCATCTCAAAAAACAAACATAAACCAACAAAAAACCCAGAAAGGATCTCTGCGAAAAGTTCTTGCTTTTACATTTGCCATGGGCTGAAGGTCCAGCCAATATCTATCCTTCCTAAATTCAACCTTTTCTCTCCCTTTCCATCTTACTTGGGTTTTTGTTGTTGGTTTCAGGTTTTTGGTTTGTTTTTTTTTTTTTTTTGGTTTCCTAGCATCATCCAGGGTAACCCAACACCAGCTGCAAAACTCGTAAAGACTTGGGGAAGAAGACAATGCAGGAGCTATTCCCCAATTATTTCAAAGCTTTTGGGTTGTAATTTTTAACCAGTCCCAAAATGTTGCTTGCCTGAAACTGAAAAAGTAAGATCATGCCAAGACTTTTGAGCTTAGAGGGATAAAAAGTAAACACCATTTTTCATTCTTCTCCTGGAGGTACCTAGTTGCAGGGTCGAGTTGGCTGCCTGACACGTGTCCACTCCAAAGCTGTGCTGGAAACACGGTGTCTGAGACTTTCTGCCCAGCTCTGCCTCAGGCTGGTGCTGACAGTCAGAAGTAGCCTCTGGGTCACATTCTCCTCCTCTGCATTGAGGTCAGTTCAGCGATGTAACTTACTGGAGGCTGCAAAGAGAGAGAACAAAAGTGGTATTTCGGAAGACGCAGATGGAGAGAGAAAAGGACACCTGAACAGGGTCTGACCAGGGGAAGGGTCCAGGGCTGGCAGCAGCCTGGGGCTCAGGACAAGCCCTGCCTATAATGCTTGAAATTACAACGTTCAGAGTGGGAGGAATGATGGATAAAGAGGTTGAAAGTCATTCTCTTATCCCAGCCCCAACAGCAGAGCAAGAAGGGCTCTGATGAGGTGGGAAATGCCGAGAAACCCCACAAACTATGAAGAAGAGCCCCTCAGCTCTCACCCCATCCCAGGTAAGCATGAGCCGCTTTGGGGGATGGCTCTGAGAGCTGTGGTGTGCAGACCTGGGTGGGAGCATGTGCGACTGTGTTTCACTGGGATTCCTGCCACCCCTCTGTTCACCTCCTCCTGCAATCTTTTCCAATGTGTCAAGAGTGTATCCATGAGTCTGCGTTGTCCTTTCTGAACTTTACCTTTACCCTACAACTGTTGTGATGCCCTGGAAGTACCATCAGAGCCCTTCAATCTGTGACAAACATTTCCACTGGCCTTTGCTCCCCTAGAAGAACAAATGGCCAAACTGGCACGTTTTGGCTTTTACCTAGCATCAACCCAAGGGGTTTAGGAAACAAGACTTTGAGCGAGTATCACTCTGGTGAGTCTGGTGGCACCCCTGCTCCTGCCCTTGTTCTGAGCTGCTAACACAAGGCAGATATCTGGGGCATTTCTGCCTTTGCCCATGCATTGCTAAGGCAGTCTGGAAGCTGTTGGTGTGGGCAGCGAAAGCAGAACATTGCAAAGGCAGCAGAACCACCCCTGCTTCGGTGTCACCTCCATCTCTCCTGTTCTGGTCTCAGGACTCACTCTGTTCCTTCCTGGGTCTCCTGCCAAGCGCTGCACTAGGGAAGTTAACTCACAACCAGGGATTATCAAAGCAATGATCACGACAGCCAGTCCACTCTGACCTGGCTGCGTCCATGCCACATCCACCCTTTGTCACCCAGCAGTGTATTACCAAGGACAAACTGACCCATCGGGCAACTCCCGGGCTCTTTTTAGCTTCTCTGAGCAGTGCAGAAATGCTCTGAGACACCTTCTCGGGGTGCCCTGGGCTCTTCCTCATGCCAAGTCCTGATACACAGGCACAAGCCTTGCAAACCGAGCAGCTCCACAGGTATCTCAGTGAACTCAACCCCCAGAGCAGACGTACAGTTTAACTCCTTCATGCCAGGAAGGGCAGAGATGGGCTCTCACTTTCTGGGAGCACTGACCCACACTTTGGGGCACTAGCATTCTTCTTCCATGCTGAGACCTCACCACAGAGCTCCCCATCCCAGCAGCCTTTCCCCATCCATTGCTTTAATTTCACCCTTTGGGCACCTGGGCCGTCAATGTGCTGAAAATACTGACCATGGCCCTAAAAACCACATTCCCCTTTTCCCTGTCCTCCCTCTCCCCTGCGCCTCCCCCCCCTCCCCCCACCTGGGGATGAATGAGACGCTCGCTGTGGCTGCAATATATCATTCTTACTATTTGTTATGAGGTTTTAATGAGTGCGGAAGATTAGGATGTTTGCAACAGCGTAACAATAAAATACATATCTCGCTCATTCCTTGCCAAAAAGTACTTACAAATAATAAAAGTGAGGCTAGCTGAATGCATAAATCTCCTTTCACAAGCCCCCACCCACTGTGCAATAATTAGTACAAAGTGCAGTGCTAATAGATCATCTTACTTGTGTGGGAAACTTGACATTATGCTTTGTTTATATTATCCCTTTGGCAAGAATCTGCATGGCAAATCCTGGCAGCCAGCAAACAAGAGGCTCTCAAGGAAGGTTTCCAGACTGTCGTGCAGAAAAGCAAGCCACAGGATTGCGTGCTGGTCAGGATGCCGAAACCAGTTGGGGAGCTGAAGCGTTAGATCCAGCTTTTATGGAGTTGAGCTACCAAGTTTCCAGCTGACTAGGAGCAACATCCTGCGGCTGATTTGCAAAGGGCTGTTCCCATCCCAGCCACAACAAATCAGTGTGAACCTTGGCTTCAGGATGGTGCCCTTTGCTTAATTATATATTCAGGGCCCAATTTACCGCCTGAGCCTCCTAATGGGAACAGACGAGGTCGCCCAGACTTGAGACAGGCACCGAATACGGCCCCTGCAGCCTCTGGCTGCGTAAGTAAAGGGTTTTCAGCCAGTGCCCAAATAGCTCCAGCTCCCAAGAACCTTCTCCTCCACCCAGCCCTTCTACTCACTTGGCCGATGTGGGAATCACCTCCAGTGGGACAACTGGCTCTGTCCCATGGTCCAGGGTTGCTGCAGTACCACTTGCTCAAGGCATGAGTGGTCTCAAAATGTTGCCGATAGGAACAAGGGCTGTCTTCAGCTCTCTGATGACCAAAATGAGCAGCGTTTGGAAAGCCAGCTCCTACTCCTCATGTCTGCTGCTCTTCAGCCCACAGCTCCTCTCTCTCTCTGGTTGAGCCCAAGTTCCTTCCTTTGCTTGTTCCTCCATCCCAGTGAGCAGTGGAAAAACCAGAGCCCATCGCTTGGATGCAGAGATGCATTCCTGCCCAGTGAATCACAAACCATTAGCACCACAGGTCCAGGTATATTCACAGGAGGGCACATTCTAGGGAGGGAAAAACAGGTTTCTTGCCAGTTGGGAGAATGGGGAGGGGAAGCTTTTCTTTCTTTCCTTGAGAAACTTGGGAGACACCTGCAAGCTGGCTATTTTGGGAGTTCAGTGAGGCAGTGTCACCAGACTGGACCTTGTCCTGAGGACATATCCCCAACAGTGGCAGCTTGCATTTGCAAAGACCTTACAGACCACCACCCAGCACCTTCCTCTGCTGAGGGTTTCCCCAGACTTGTCCCAGTGCTTCCCAGGAGGCTTTTCCCCCTATGCTATGGGTCTGGGCAATAACAGAAAGTCAACAATGCCAAGCTACATGCTTCCACGTGGGCTCTTTCTCTGCTGTCTCATGAAGCGCCCTCACAACATGCTCCACCAGGTTCTTGTGTGCTGCCACACGTGGCCTGTGAGCATTTACCCCTGACTCAAGCTGGCGTTGGGGTGTGCTGAGCGTAGTGTCCTCAGTACCCTCCTTCCCCTCGCTTCTGAAGGGCATTTAGAAGGACTATCCCGTGAGATGAGCCAATCTGCTAGACAAGCCCCAGCAGCCTTTGTAGCGGCAGGTGTGGCTCGGACTCCACCTTCGAACAGGCTTAACTGGGCATGTCCAGATTCACTCCTGCTCCAGCCAAGTCTTGGTGCACACTGGATTCCTCACTTCCCTGCTGGACCCCTCCTCATTACATCCCCCCCGCTGTTCTTGCTCAAAGCCGGACTTCCAAACGCACTGAGGTTGTCCTGCTTTGTGGTTGGGGGATGGAGGAGAGGTATCTTATCCCGATGGAGAGGTGACTCATCCTCCTGGGAAATACATGGTCACGTTGCCCGGTGCAGGCTGCCCTTCTCCTCCAGCTGTGTGGTGAAATCGCCAGGAAAGGAGAAGGTTTTTACCCATGAGCCCAGTGGACATGTTCATTTGCAAACTTACACCCTGCTTGTGGTGTTTTTTTTTTTTTTAATTTGGGTGTGCATTTTCCCATGGTTCACAGCAGTGTCCTCTGCAACTGGAAGAAACCTGCAACCAATTCCCTGACTAGGCACGGTCTTTTTAAAGCTTTCAAATAAGAGTTGGCAACTGTGCCTCCACACTGTCATGACAAAGAACTTGCTTTGTAAGGCATTGGTCAACTGGGAAGAGTATTGCAAACACGTGATCTTCCATGCCAGACCCAGCTTGCTCAGAACCAATTCAGATATATCTATTTTCTTCATGCTGGCGGGCTCAGGGCATCTCGGTAACGTGCGAGTAATCCTGAACAAAGTGTGAAGCACAGAGCAGCGTCGCTGTGCTGACGAGGCTGGTTCAGGCAGGAGGAACTGGGCAGAGCCCTGACATTTCGGTGACTGATGAGGTTATTTGAGGGGAAAGCATTGGGAGCCCGGTGTCCGGCAGCAGCCTCTCCCGCTACCCATGTTGACTCCGCTGGCTCAGGACAATGGCAAATGGGCTGCAACATTGACAGTTTCCCCACAGACTCTTCCCAGAGTTACTAAAATTAACCTTTTTATTCCCCCCTGCTGGAGAAATATAAAGCTTTTACTTCCCTTAACCTCTTTTTCCCACCCAGTGGGCAAAGAGTTTGTCAGATCTGCAGTTAAAATAATATATTAAGGATTTCCAATGGTGCAAGTCAAACTTCACATTTCCTAATGATTCCAGATGCCTTTTTTGTCCTCAGACATTTCGAGTTAAACCTCTATGAAACTGACCTTTTGGCTTGTCAGTCTCTGTAAGGACCCCAGAGATGAAACACTTCTTTCAGTCTGTCACTACTGTCCGTAGACCACCCCCCTCCCTTATCCCCTCTCCTCTATTTTATCAGCAAGAACCCATAATTGAGCCCCTTGACAATAGCAGGACTGTGCATTTCTTTGTCAACAACAATGGGCCGTCCAAGTTCATTACTGGAGATTGTTTAAAAATTGATTCATGGGCCAGTAGTAGTAGCTTATTATACAGCATAAGTGACAGTGTGATCTGGATGGAGGCCGAGTCATTCTTGACCAGTCATGTCCAATTAGAAAGAACATTGCACACATTCCTGTTGGAGCCACATTAATGAATTAGTCCTACCACAAACTGAGAGAAGCTTGCAGGACCCTAATACCTTTTGTTCCTAAGGATAATTCAGTAATTTATAAAGAGAACAGAGCAGAGCACATCAGCAAAAGAAGAGTAATCGCAGCATTCAGACAGTCCTTGTACTTGCCTTTCCTTTCAGGTTTCTGGTGAGCTCCATTCTCTTTAAGCTCGCTGTTTCCCCGTACAGCACAGACCTCTCAAAGCCACCTCTGCAGCTCCCAGGGTTGTGGTTGCAGTGCCGATGGTGGCCAGGGCTCTGCCGGTCTGTGTGCACCTGAACTTGAGTCAACGTCTGGCTTCCGGGCTCTGCTTCTCCGAATAACAGAACAGCCCGGGCACGCGGTACATCGTCATCATGCAAAAGTCATATCCAAGGGCATTCGTGTGTTGTGGTGTTTCCTCCTCGCTCTGCGAATAGGCACTGGTGTAACTCCACGGGGTTGGCAGTCAGGTCTGGATGACACCTTGTAAAAAGGAAGAGAGGACCATTCAAGGCACAGTTTTCAAGCTTAGAAGCCTAGAAGATGTGATTAAGCTGTTAAATCACAAAGCTGGTTTTTTAGGCATGTTGAAATCAATTTAACTTGCGGGGAGCAGCTCCCTGGGACTGGGAGGCTTCAGGGGATTTGGGACATCAGACACCCAGCGCTGAGGACAGTCTGTGTGCGTAAAGTCCTTGAAAAGGCTGTGCTGGGGGGAAAGATGGAAAGATGGGAATGTGTCCAGCTTGCCAGGTGCTGACGAAGTTCACGGGCAGAAGGTAGGAACGCTGTCAGCCGATACCAAAGGGTGCTGAGGAATTTCTTGTGTAGGTACAAGCAAATGCAATTCATAGGTTGAATTATTTCAGCAGAAAAC
Organism: Bucorvus abyssinicus; assembly: GCA_009769605.1. Taxonomy (NCBI): domain Eukaryota; kingdom Metazoa; phylum Chordata; class Aves; order Bucerotiformes; family Bucorvidae; genus Bucorvus; species Bucorvus abyssinicus. The sequence continues at coordinate 2,500,066 of CM020026.1, read as the reverse complement.
CCTTGTACTTCGTCATGTGAACTGCAGAAGGAGTGAAATGGAAAGAGTACAAACTCCCAACAGAGAGAAGGTCAGCAATCTTCTCCACTACCAAATCAGCTCCCAAGAGGAATCCCCCTCCCCCGGGATGTTTAGAAGTTAACTGCTCAAAACACAGTTAGAGCTACCGACCCAGGGGATGCGATCACAAGCGGTTACTGCCACCACTGCCTTCTAATATATAACAATTTTTGACGTGGGGCAGATTCTGCCCGTTGCTCAGTAAATGTCCTTCATTAAGGACCACAGAAACTCATTCCTGGTTGGCCCACGGGGCCTTAAGTAGCATTAGTGGTAATGTAAGTAGTAGCAGTACAGTAATGTCGTCTTCCTAATGACCAAATAATATTTGGACTTCTAAAACCCACCCGTGTGGATGAAAAATAAATAATTTGCAGACAGCGATACCAAGATATGATATTTTAACGAGAACTGTTACTTGTCATCAAGCTGTCCTTGTTGTGGTTGTGATGTTCGTGCCCTGTCACTCAACGGCCTGTGAAATGTTAACGTTTATAACTTCAAAAGAGCTGTGAATTTTTGTAGCTGCTAATCATTGCTCTCAAGTCTCCCTTATTATCCTCCAGATATTCTGTCTATAGAATGCTACTAAAATGGGGTTACATATCTGTTCTGAACGGAGCTGCCATTATCCTGATGAGGCTAAAGAAACATTCGCTTTTCAATGAGAACAAGTATTTGTTGGAAAACGGAGATTCCACTCTGCGTTCAGCACTACACCGTCACCACCAGTAAATAAAAAGTCTGAAAATGAGGTTCTATACAGACACATGTACGTTCATACTAGAGGAGTAAGTGCACGCACGCTGAAGACTTACTGAGCTGCAGATTATATTGTTCACCGTTTTGGTAAGACAAGGACTCAATGGAGAGCTTCGGCTTCTCTTCAGATTCAGAAACATTTGGGTTAGTATTGTGATTTTAAAAATCATGTCTTTTATACCCTATTCTGGCCAGCTGTGGCGCACAGGTAATCCTAACACTGTTATTTTGCTTCTCCTCTGATTAAAACTGTCAACCCAGGGGCATGAATTCTACTATCTCCCATTTAAAAATTATAGGGAAAAACGTGCAGAGATATTAGAAATCCAATTCTCTAAAGAATGCCCCAGTTTTTGGCATCACCATTGGACTGGAAGGGACTTCAAAAAGTCTATCTCCACTCCTCAAGGCTGTTCCACAGGTTAGGTACCCTTTCTGAAGGTGCCCAGTGATGCAGGCATCCCAGCCTGCTCATGGAACCTACCCCACCGCTCCCTGACCTTACTGCTGAAAAGGTTTCCTAATGGCCGAAATGAATTCAGAGACCACTACAGCTTGTGCTGCTCTATGGACATGGAAAACAGACCATTCCCTTCTACTCCACAGCAGCTTTTTCACATTTGAAGGCCATCAGCCTGTTCTCACTCTGTCTTCTCCTTAGGCTACGCAACTGCTGTTGGTCTAAACTTTCCATGTAGGTTATGATTCATACAGACATTTTTTTAACAACTTCTAGCATTGCTCCAGTGACCCGCATCTTCTTTGGGTGGTTCTGTTGAGAAACTGAAATCCTGCTCCAGCAAAAGCCCACTGGTGTTGAAGGACTGCTTCAAGCGGTTGGTGTTCACACATCCCAGGATGGTGTTTGCTGCTTTCACAATGCACTGAGTTCTGTTCAACTCTTCAACCAGCCTCATCCCCAGGAGCTGGCATGAAGACTTCTACCCAGCCAGGCATTGTATATCTGTGCAATTGAAGTAACAAAATTTTGTTTTCTCCAGCCTGAATCTTTGACTTGGCAAGCTCATTCTGAATCTCCTTCCTCCAGTGTGCTGGTGGTCCCGCAATGACGGGTGTCCATGACTATTGCTTGACACATCATTCCCTATGCTGAACAGAGAGCAGACACTTCTGAAAACCTGGGTGTGAACTATAAGTCACTCTTCTGGTGAGCTAATGCTAGTCTTCTGCTCCATGCACATACTCTTGTCTTTTCTGAAACCTATTGTCCTTATGATCTAGGAAGGTCCTCCTGAAGCCAACTGCTTTGCTTGCAGAACCGTCTGAGGTACTGAGTCCTTCCCAGAATGTCCCTACTGCTTGATCTGAGCCATCTAACCTCACCCCCAAGAGTATCCAAGCCCGATTTATTTTTGAAGGAAGTGCTGACTTTGCCTAAAGATCATCAAACCTCCAAAATCCAGGGCCGAGTTCTGAAATGCATCTGCTCATTCCTCTGTGCATGAACTCAGACTTGTAATTAGAGCTTCCTCCAGCAGATGTAAAAGACAGGAAAGACACAGAGGTGGGTCTCTTCAGAGTTCACCACTGTTATTTCTAAAATCTTCAAAAAAACAGCAGGGGACCTGAAGTGGGATCAGTCAGTATGAAAAATGACCATGGGCTTCCTCATGGAAGTGAAGGGCAGGGAGTTCTGGACCTGAATGAAGATCACCAAACTACTGCAGAATGTTTGCTCACAGTCACTGGGCATGTTTCAGAGTCTCTCCTCTATATTCTCATGTTCTGTGCACTAAACGATAATTTAGAAGATGATGAACATGAACACGAACACGAACACGAACATGAACATGAACTAAGGGTGTTTAGTCCATTTTGTGCACGCTTAGAAAGTACGGGAAACCCTGCAAAAGCAAGTAGTTTTTCACACATGACCCTCAGCTTGCTGTCTAATCAAGAATCTGCTTGATGACACCCCGCTCCATCAACACACCACAAGGCCTTTGCAGGGGATGTGCTACATCCCATTCTGGGATGGACAACCAAATGAAAGCATGCTTGGAAAAGGAGGGGAAGGCAGCCAAGGTGATCTGGAAACTGTAGGGAATTTTGAATGGCCCAATTTCTGCATGAGCAGATTTCCATGTTTAATCTACAGACGTTTTCCCCTCCACCAACAGCCAAATGCACATGGGGAAGGCAGATAGCTGTGTGAGGAGAAACTCGGATGACCACACGTATTTTGAAACACCTGCATCTGCAACGGCAGAGAATTTGTTCATCACCATAGCTGTGGAATCCAGCTCAGCTCTGTGTGCACCAGCTGTCACGACTGCACCCAACCCGTGTTGGAGGTACGCCAGTGGCAGGCTCGCTGACTTTCCTACCTGACAGCGAGCAGTCCTCCCTTACTATGAGTACGTTATCTGCAAGCTTCCCCGTCTATTTCCTATTAAGGAAAAGTTTCAAAGAGTGGGAATTACAACGCACCTCCCTGGGCAGGAAGGGAGGAAATGCAGAGCTGGAGGCAGGAGCCTCTTCATGCAGACAGGGGAATCCAGGAGAGTTCTTCCCAGCCTCGAAGCAGCGTGTGAATCCCAGGTGAGACCGGGAGCAATGTTATCTAACGTGTCTTGCTGCCGAAGCCTCCTCTTCCCTTCTGCTCTGAGAAGTGTCTCCTTACCCTCTGCGCTGGGTACCGCGAGTTCTTACAGACTACGAGCGCTGAGTTTCCTCTGAGCTGATTGAGGCTTTGCCAAAGCGGGTTTTGTTCCCTTTTGGCTGGTTTTCTGTTAGCTGTACAGCAAAGATGTCACCTCTTTTCTTCAGCTGGGTGTGTTGCGTTTGATTGCATTAAGGTGTTTCTGATGGCACTAACACAAGCGAGATTCAAAGTCATGCAACGTGTTCCGGCACAGACAGCGTGATGAATTTACACATGGCGTTGTTCAGATCTCATATCGAATATCCTCTGGCATCAGATCTGAAATGAACTGTGTACGGCAACCAAAGGAACACTCCGTCTGTCTGAATAACAAGAAATAAAGGGAGAAAGAGCTTTGCTGTATCACTAGCTCTAATCTGGACTAATGGCAACGTCCCAGCGAGCAGCAGACAGGCAGCCCCATGGCTGCACGCCCTGTGCTGTTCCCACAGCCCACTCTCTCCCCTCACACCTTCCTTTCCTCTCTCCTGCCTGGACTCCCTTTCTGCCATGATGGTCTTTCCTGCTGTCCTGGCACTGGAACTCCTCGCCATCTTCTTGCAGCTGAAGAATGGTCTTGTCCATCGCCTTCCCCTGGTTGGGGTGGTGACCTCTCGGGGTATGTTCCAGGCTCTCTGGCTGTTATTCAGTAAGGCTGTAAGCAGCTCTCGGATGTTCAGTTAAGCCACTGTTAGGATTTGCTGAGCCGAGCTCTGGAGGCACAGCAGGCGACGGGTTTCAAGCCCTTTGGAGTCATGAGCGATGCAGAGCAAGAAGTAATCACTGAGCAGAAGTCCTTTGGGAAGATGGATGGGCCAGGTTGGGTTGAAGTCTGGGAGCAGCCTGAGGACACAAAAAGCCACCTGTCCCTTTCACAAAGACTCACCGCCATGGTATCTTCTTGAGTAGGAGAGGTTGCTCCCTCATCCCCTGTGCCACAGGGATTCTCAGCTACTCTCTATGGCCCAGGGTGGTTATAACAACTCGCACCAGCTGCAGATATGTCTTGGGACTCTCACCTGTGGTTCTCAGGGTAAGTGGAGTTTTTCGGTGAGCTGTTCTGCTTACACAACTGACTCCCTACTGGTTTCCCAGTCCATGCCGTAAAATACACTTCTTTCACTGAATTTCCATTTTCCACCTACCAGTGCCATCTATAAAGTCCTCTATGCCATGGTACCTGGAGCCAGACAGCTCAGTCACACCAGCTAACACCGGAAAACTTCAAAAGCCCTTGTCCTGTCTCCTCACAGCAATGAAAACACAACACGAGGCATGAGAGACTGGACTTGGGTTGAACTTCACAGCTCTTCCACCTCTCATCTGATCTTGTCCAACTCGACAGCAGACTGGTCAGAGCTGAGGGGAAGGATATCCTTGTGAATCCTTCTTATGCTCTGTCATGTGCCTCTTACATCACCTTGAGCATGTCGGGGATAGGCATTTAGGACCTTAAATTCCAACAGAAACTGATTTTAAAGGAAATTAGATGCTTGAATAGAACAGAGGCACTGACATATTTTCAAAGATATTAATATCTGAGTCTCTGCCTCTCAGTGGATGGCAAGGAAAAAAAAAAAGGCCTGTGAAGGTCTTGGCTAGAAGCCCCTATGGACACGTGAAGGTACCTTTCAGTGGTGCTGCCTGTGTATGGGCACATGTGAGCAGGATTTACCTTTCCCACCTCCAGCCATCTGAAGGTTTCTTTGGTTTCCTCTGCGGGTGAAGGACAAGAGTGGAAGCCTGAGGAAGGTGTGAAGTCTTGCTGGGGTGGATGGGATGCCTCTGCCTCCCCCTTACTCAGTGGGGCTACAGGGAGAGCACTAGCTTAGGCACAGATGTGTCTGTAGTGGGTGAAATCATAGTCTCCTCCATTAAAACTTTTCCAGCTTTGGAAGGAGACCAGACTTTTACTTCACTGAGCTGGTGTGTGCCTGTATGTACATTTTACATAACGCGATTAGTCCCCAAAGTCCCCTGAACTCACTCCAGACCTTTCCAAAGGGAGCCTCTGGTGTGGAAGGTAACGTGTCGATGTAAAGTATCATTCCTGGCCTGTCTGTAACCATATGACGGAGCATTAAAATTTTGTGTTAAAGTTCCTGAACATGATTTTAGACAGCATGTTAAAGGAGCTGGATCATTGCTTTGATAGCTCTGACTGTGAATTGCTCGGGTCTGCTCAAGCATGCAACCCCTTCGTGAGCCACTCTGTTTTTGACAGTGCCGCAAACCACCGGTTTCACATCACAGCTTCTCCGGATAGACATCTTGCCGGCCAGTGTGCCCCATGCGGCTGCATTTCCCATGGAGGAGACCCGGGTGCCTGATGTTTGCTGAGATTTCATGGGCTTCTGATTCTCCTAGGAGGGTCCCAGCTGTCCTTCTCAGCGTGGGAGCCTGGTCTGTAATCACCCTCACATGGCTGCTGATCTTGTCTCCATCCCAGTAAACCGTGTAACTTCGGGACCAAGTCTGAACCACTTAAGCCCTCTGAGCATTTGAGTGTTTATTGGCATTGAGCTCTGGCTGAGCCAAGACCATTTCCCCCTCCACCATCACAGAGGGCTTTCTGGCAGTCATTTTTAGAGCAAATTAACTCCTTACCCCCTTGCTAAGTCCAAGCACTTTGGATCTCCAGGCTTCTCGAAGAGGCTTCCACTTGTCTTCAGGCTGTGTTTGAAGATGCTCTCCACAGTGAGGATCAGCAAGCACGTGGCCCTGCTGAGGGAGGAATAACAGCAATGGGTCAGGCTGTGCCAGCACCTCGACCAAGCCCAGTCGGGCATTGCTGAGGGCAGCACTCTGTCTCAGGGAGCTGGATAAACAAGAAAGATTGGAGAACCCCAAGAGCAAGTAAAAGAAAGCCCTGTTAAATCATTGCTTTTCAAAGAGCCTACCCTGGAGCTAGCTAACTGATCCTGTTAGATCTTTCCTAAACCAGATAAGAAAAATAACCTGGCAGTAGTCATCAAAGGCAGAACGATGCAAAAAAGTCCATTGTGTGGAGACCCTGGAATCAAAGGTTTGCAGACAAGACTGGTGGGACTCGCGAGCACCAGCCCCATGGAAATTTCCATTCCCTTCCTGGATGTAGGAAGCGGGTTTGCCCCACTGCCTTTGCCTGAGAGCTGCTCTTCCCATTGATAGCAAACATCTTCTGCTTTCCCCGTCTCACATGGTAACTCATTTCCAGGGAGCTGGGGATGAAGAAGGGCAAGGAATGGCAGTTAAGGGAATAATCGATTGTTCATTATTATTTCAGCTTAGTGGGAAACAAGTGAAGGCTGCATAAATGTAAAGACAAGGGTCTTGCCTTATCTTGACACCCCTTCCCGAGGCTCATGCTCTTGGCACTGTTGGAGACAGATGACTGGTCTGGGCAGAGGGGTGATCTGAGACAGACTGGCTGCTCTTAAGTTCTTCCTTTTCCTGGTGATAAGAAAAATGCCCAACAACTAGATAATGCTTTAAAACGCCATCTGGCCCTCACACTACCCTTAGAGGTGGATAAAGGAGGTAAGTATCACTATCTCCATTTATAGTCTGGGAAAATGGGACAAAAATGTTCTCTGAGATGCTTTAGCCCTTGAACAGCCTGAAGCAGTGTGGCTCTCAGCTGTGGGCATGCGTCTAAGCGATGTCTAAGTCTTAACTGCCCAAGGAAGATTGGGGCCCTCTCACTGAAGGCCTACAGGTGAGAGTTGAAAGAAAAAAACAAGACAGAGCAGCAGAAATAGGAGCTGTGCAAACACAAGGCGTTGCCACAAGATCCACCTCCTGTCTTGCCAAAATGCCCATAAGCCAGAGATCTTGTCTTACATTGCTGTATGTCACACACTGTACATAAATCAGTTTGGTTTTGGCTGCCTGCTACTCCTCTTGTTATAATCTCTTGTGTATCTTTCCATGTCTAATTAAGAGTCAGGCCCTTGGAGGAGAGGGAAAGTCACTAAATGACCTGCTGGAATTTTCTTTGAACAGTCACTACATCTGCCACTTCAGATGTTGGAAAAAGCCGTGGAAAAAAGAGGGATACAAATAAGGTGGAGAAGATATACCTTCAGGTTAAAATCCAAAGATAAGCAAGCAGACACCCTCTGACTCCATTCCCTACCTGTTTGGGACTCAAATCCAACAACAACAACAACAAAACACATGGCATGGAGAAACACCATCAGTGAGAAGTATGGAGGGATGTCCAGGAGGAAGAGGTTACGGATAATTGTCCATCCTCTCCTTCCCACTGAGATGATGGTGCTATCTTGCTGCCAAGCAATCTTCAGATAACCATGGGACTGCCTTCGTGCTCCACTGTTGTGCCAGGAGGTCATAGTGGTCCAAGCCCAGACTGAGGACAGAACTTCTAGACCTTGACCTGCTCAGGGTCACTGGGCTTTCTGGGCCAGCATGTAGGGGGTCCCTGGTGTTCCTCAAGGGTGTAATATGCACATGGTGGGGAATAATGTAGGGTGTATATGTGAGACCCATAAAAAAATATGCTATTAGTGGCCCCTATAGAATTTAGCTGGAGTCATATACACAGCCGAGTTCCTATATCTTTGCTGTTACAGGATTTGAGTCCTTACTTCAGTTCCATGCTGAAAGGGAAAAACCTTGAAGAAAGGCAGTGCTGATGCTCTATAGATGTTGAAGGGGATGAACATGATAGGCAGTTCCTGAGGATCTTTCCTGCTCCTGGCCTGGTTGGCTGGTGTTTCAGCGATTTTCCAAGGAAAAGGAAGACAAATAGTCACAGAATCACAGAATCATCTGGTTGGAAGAGATCTTTAAAATCATTGAGTCCAACCGTTCACCCTGCACTGCCAGGGTCCCTAAACCATATCCCTCAGCACCACATCTACACGTCTGTTCAACACCTCCAGGATGAGGACTCCACCACCTCCCTGGGCAGACTGTTCCAGGGCTTCACAACCCTCTCTGTAAAGAAAATTTTCCTAATGTCCAACCTAAATCTCCCCTGGTGCAACTTCAGGCCATTTCCTCTCGTCCTGTCACTTGTTACATGGGAGAAGAGACCAACCCCCACCTCACTACAACCTCCTGTCAGGTAGTTGAGAGAGCGATAAGGTCTCCCCTCAGCCTCCTCTTCTCCAGGCTAAACAACCCCAGGTCCCTCAGCTGCTCCTCACAGGACTTGTGCTCTAGACCCTGCACCAGCTTCATTGCCTTTCTCTGGACACACTCCAGCACCTCAACATCCTTAAGTTGTCAGATCAATTGTGGATAGATAGTCAGGACTCGTCTTGCCTAATTGCAGATGTTTGTATTGTAGATGTCTACCTCTGAGCTGTCACCCTCACCTTTATACCTCCATAGTCTACAAAGCAAAGCAGGACATGTTTGATCAGTCAGATGCAGATGCTGAATTAAAAAGCAACGGAGTCGTGCTTTAAGAAATCTAGTTTCTCTCCCCTGATGCGAAGAGAAGCCTGGGAGCTGGCTCAGATGGAGGAGCAGGCTGGGCAGACACCTACCGCTGATCAGATAAGCCTCACCTATTTGGCCCCTAAGCGTGCTGCACCCCAGTAGGTGCTCCAGCAGCAGAAATATTCTTCTGAAAAAAATGAGTCTCCAGGCATAGCAGAGGACTGCTCGAGAAGTCCTGCTGGCCATGGTGCAACAGCGTCCAAACCAGCCTACGCGGCACCAGCACAATCGCACAGTGCCTGGAGCTAGTGAAGTCCAACCTACGGGAGAGACTGGAGGGAAAGAAGCTGCAGCGGCTTCTAGGGACCGATAATGCTATTGGCATTAGCATCTGCCGTCAGCCAGAGGAGAGGTTTGCTTTTAAATGGCAGATCCTGAAAACAGCAACTTTTCTTCAGACAAGGTTGATTTTTACATTTCCCCACAATCATTTCTAAGTCCCTTTTAAGCTGGTTTGGTCCTATCTCGCCGTTTTCGCCCCTCAAGATTGTCAGGAGTAATTATCAGTTTTAAAAGCATTTTTTATTTTTTCCCTAAGGCAAAAAAAAAAGCAAAATAAAAATCAAACATTTTGGCTTGAATTACTATTTAGAGCATTAAACCACTAAGAGTTTGGAAAAATCCAAGTTGGAAATATATCTGCATGTTGACACTTCCCATTTATGAACATTTTGCAGGGTGTTATGTATTTCCAGGAAATGTATTACTCGTATTTCCAGGAAAATTACAGCATTTTGTCTTTTTATTTCAGTTTTAGAAATAAATAATTGAAAAAAAAAGAGATTTTTCTGCAAGCAGGACACTCTGGTTTTCTGAAGAGGTGCGTTCACGACTGAATCAACTCCTGTGCCGAAAGCCGTAGTCTGGTTTGTGTGATGACCCTCACAAATACTATAGAGGATCCGGTGTATTTATACATAATTATAACCAAATAGAGACTGTTCTCCATCATTTATAACGTGGCTTTCATTACGCTGTTAGAAGACCTCGTAGCTCTTATGCTGAGATGTTCTCTCCATTCCTTTTAAATAGCTGAAGCGATTTTAAACTCCTGAGGGAAAGGATTTAAATTATCAACAGGAGAAAAAAAGAATGATTTTTGAAAGAAAACAATTATTCTGTCGACTGCTGTTCATATGAATCAAGAAGAGTTTCTTAGTTGAGCTTACGCTCACCAAACTCACTTTTCCTTGCTCCGTGCTAATTACGAGGACAGCTAGATTACATGTTTGGAGGTTTTCTTCGGTTGGTTGTTGCCAAACAAGGTTAAAGTATCCTTTAGAACATTTGATAGTGGAAAATGACCTCCCCACTGCCTTACCCGGAGTCACGGACACCTCTTTAACGCTTTACTTTCTTACTCATCTCCAGTTCGCACGGCCCGGAGATTGGGTTAGAACCCAGCCAAAGACTACAACCCAGTCAAAGCGTTGAGCTGTCGCATCGTTGAAGACTCTAAGGCCCAGCCCGCAGATATTCAAATATCAGCGTTCTAGAGGTTTATTGTGATGTGTAATTACTTTTGTTCCATACTCAGGGTAGAACTACATCAATGTTATTTTAAATGAGCACACGTGGGAAAATCATTCCGGAAGTGTCTTGAGACTTACAAGAGGAATATTTTTTTTTGCCGTCGTGACGTGCAATGAGTCAGGGAAAGCTTCAACGCTGATGAGAGTCAGATGGAGATTTTCCTTAATCTGGTTTTATATGATGTGATGCTTAGCAGGGCATTTCTAGATCTCCCCTCAGGAGTGTTAATTAGAACAACTGCAATTAGTCTATAGCGCCCTTATTAAGGCAGAATTCTTACATTAATCAGTAGAAGCTTTGCTAAATTAAAGGACTGCCCCAGATCTTTCCATAAAACAACACTGACTTGGCACTGGAGCCACAAAGGATTTAGAGGACAAAGCCAGAAAAATCTGTTGAACCACAGGAAGCGTGAACACAAACTTGAAGTTTTAGCATCATCTTTACCCTGTGGTGGATCTCATCTCTCTTGTGCAGTGGTTGACTTCAGCTGACTACGAGGGAGTTTGTCATAGGGCTCACGTGCTCACGGAGAGCGCTTCTGTATTAGCTAACGGTGTGAACCAACAATTCCCGCACAGGTGGGATTGTGACCTTCTGGGAGCTCCAAAGAGACGGAGCTCCAAAGAGAGGGATTTCTGGGCAGGTATCAGAGTTCTGTGTGCAGAAGTTGAGCGTTCAGCCTTCGCTGGCACAGTTCCTGGGGTGCTGCAGGAAACTACCAGGTGAATACTTTAGAGCTTGCGCTACAACCTGGCTGGGGCTCACCAGAGGCTGACGAGGGAGGTCACACTTGCTGTAACTCCTCTTCTCCTAGTGTTGCACCCAAATCAGAGAAGGAAGAACAGATACTCACACTGTTGAGAGGTATGATGGCGCATTGCTCTGTCCTGCGTTCCCTTGCGGAGCAGCAGATGCAAGGTTGCCCTCAGCCTCATGACTCTAAGGAAGATTTGTGAGAACACAGCTCTGTGTATCACAGCACCACCTCGGTTGGAAGGGACCACAGGACATCTGTGGTAGAACCTCCTTCCCCAACCAGGCTAAATACTGAATTCAGACTCTCTTACCCCATTGCAGTGTAACCACCAGGGCTGCAAGAAGGCACCTTGCAGTTAGCATCCAGTTCGGCTTTCTCTGAGAGCACATCTCTCTTCCTGCTTCCAAGCAGCTCCGGTTTTTATTAAGGAGACAGCCTGGCTCCAGCAGCATGCTCCACGTGACAGGCACTTACCCTGAGGGTGCTGGGATCACCCTGAACAGAACTTCTTTTGGGACTAGGGGCTGAGCTTGCACTGCTTTCCGGCTCTTGCAGCACAGATAGCTCCTCTCGACAACTTCCCTCGGAGATCAGCAAAGAGCAGGAGGAAAGACTCAGTCTGGTGTTTTCATCCAGCTCAGAAAAGCCCATGCATGACAAAACGTTAGTCGGAAAGACTGGATTTGCTCCTGGGGTAACGTTCTTGGGATCCACTTGAGGGAATGAGAAAAGCAACTTGGTGTGTGTGTGTCTGCAGATCTTACAGTGGAGGACCCCGGTCCCCAAAAGGGTTAATGCAACCTCTCTTTTCCCCCAACAGCTCCATGGCCCTAACAGCTCTCATTGTGAAATGGGTGCAGGTGTGGGCTATGCTTTGTTGATCACAATCCCTTTTGCAGAGGAAGCTTTGAATATGTTTGACATAATCAGCTCACAGCCTTTGCCCGCACTCTTTCATAAACAGGCCATTTTCACATCCTTTTCATGGGATCCGACAGGCGGAAAAATAATTAATGTTACCTCAGCCTAACAGTGACCCAGCTTTGATTCAAAAAGACGGCATGTTGCATAAACTAACCACTTAATTGAGTGATAGAAAAAGCCCACATGTATCAATTCTGCCTCCACGTATTATGATTACTGGGGCTTTGCAAGGATTGTGCTCCCTTGGTCATGAAGCAGAGTTTAAATTCAAGCCCACGAAGTGGTTTCAGAAGGACTGATTGAGCTGGGGTTTATCTGCGTTTACAGTGGCAGGACATGGGAGCAGGGGAACACACATGCACCCAGCCAGCATGGTGCGTGTCCAGGTTAGGTCACATGTTCTTGTGTGAATTGACAGTGGCCAGACATCATCTAACCCCAGGACATTTTGGATGATGATGGCACTACACTGCCACCTTGCCATGACCTCAGGGACAAAGCTGACTGGTATACACCACGGTTAGGACTCTGCCTAATATGAATGGGACAGAGTCACCTTTGAGGTAGCCCACCAAAAAGAATTGTCCAAGATGAATCTCAGTTAAGGTCAGATAGCGTCTTGAGGTAGCAGTGGCTTCTCTAATGAACTGTCTCCTCTTGTGGTTGCAGAAAGGCAGCTATTTACTAGAAAGTGAATGAAACCAGGAACCTCTATTCCTAACCACCCTAAGTGCAGTGTGGAGATGTCATGCACCGGTGCAGCAGTGTCCCACCAGGGGCAGTTCGACACAAGCCCATCACTGGCTCACTCAAAGATAGTGCTGTTGGAGCCACTCATATTCTCCTGGTCAAGGAGGCTCTGCAGACCACATCACGCTATGGGAGCAACCAAAACTTCTTTAAACGCCTCCAATTCCTCTTCTCAGGCCGCCCAGAGGGATAGGGCATATGTTCTTGTGCTCTTAAATGAAAGGTCTTTCCTAAAAGCAGCCATGCACGTGGGTAAAAACAGGTAGGTTGGTATGTCAACAACCCTTATAATGCAGGGTCAGAGGAGCGTTATCACAAATTCAAAGGGAAGGCCTTTGAATCCAAGAAAAGTCTTTTCACACAGGTGAAGCTGGGCTGTCAGACCCTGCTCCATTAGACATCACTCTTGTCCAGAGCTTAGAGGATTTTCAAAGGGTATTGGCCATTACTGTGCTCACAAGAACATCCCACATTAAAATAGGCTGGGACGGGGGAGGACTGAAATCCTCCTTCTCGTAAAGGAGCAGATAATACGCAAGAGCTGGACCTTGGTCTGATTTCAGCAAGGCAGCGACTATATTCCTAACCCACCTTACCTGTGGGGATCTTGGGATGCTCAGAGTCCTTCCTCTGGCTATTTGGCACCTGCTCAACCTTGCTGGGTTCGCAGTCACCGGTGCCAGACCTTGGTCCGAAGTTCTGGGACTTGCAAGCACATCATCATTGGCCAAGCTGGAGTGAGTTCCTCCTGGCACTACTAGTGCTGTGAAGGTGTGCTAAGAAATCTGCATTTCCTAAATCCTCTTCAAGCAGGGTATTTACCCTGCAGCATGCAGTCAGCATGCAGCCCTGGGGTTGTTTGGAGAGCCTCCAGGAAAGGTCCAGGTGAATGGCAAGGCAATGACATCCAGGCTGCATACCGTATTTCACAAGGAGGGTGCCTTGCCCTTTGATGTCCAGCATTGGGCAGGCAGAGGAAATGACATCCCATTGGAGCCAGCAAGAGCAGAAAGTCCCAAATAACACCACCTTCATAACTAGCTGTTGGATGCACCACCATACATGGCCCCCTGCCAGTAATTTTGATGCAAGCCCTTCTTGCTTACACGAGAATTTCCTCCTGTAATGTAGGAGGGGAGAAGATTGTCCTTTCCCGTAGTCTGAAAAGCCCCGATAGAGGAGGCCAGAAAAGCACTTAGTGGCACAAATAGATCGGTACTTGCGAAGCGCTTTACTGGGGCTGTAGGAAACACCAATTTGCTCGTGTAAGGACTCCTGTGCTCCATGCAAGAGCAGCAGAGGTGGGCGACGTGAACTCAGAGCATCTGCACAGCCACAGACCCTCAGAAAGCTGCTGGAGAGACATCTCAGGCTGTCTGTCAATGAGGTGATGTTCGAATCCCTTCAGGATGAGGTCAGCTAGGAGCAGGGGCAGGAAGCACTCTTCCACAGAAACCTTTAGTGTTCTCCCAGTGGGCCATTTTGTGTCCCTAGCAAATGTTGTCTTTAAAATTATCATAAATATATGATATATGGCGGAGCTGGGGAGCAACCATCGTACTTCAGCTGATTACATTTAGTTTCATACCCACTAGCACAATCCTTTGTAATCCCTCCCTGTCCTTCGACTCTGTACCTTGAGGTCATGTTTCTGGCTGTCTGCCATGCTATTCACACTGGACTACTCTGTCTCTCATTCACTCACCTATTTTGTTGGTCTCCTCTGATTTTTTTCACAGCTGTCCATGTCTTTTCCATGTCCAAATATCCCAGTCCATCTTGCTGGGAAAGGAGGGCCTGAAGAAGCAGCACTGGTCACTGGGTGTTCACCAGCGGTGGTGATGGTACCTGTGGCCACAGGAACCAAGACGTGGTTTCTCCACTGGCTGGTGCGCAACCCATGGAACACCATGGAGGCCTCCACAGTACATCTTCTCAAGGAAAAGCTTGATGGCGCTGCAGGAACCAGGCATCGGACTGGTTGCTCCAGCTCCCACATCCGTGCTCAGATGGGATTGGGTGATCTCTCCATGCCTTGGGGACAGACACGACCTTTCCTGCCTTCCCTGCTATGAATACTGCCTCTGAAGTGAGCCTGCACAGGCAGGGGCTTTTAATTCTCCGCTCTTAACTTCAAAACTGTTCCCAGCATGGACATGCCGGGTAGAGAGTTTGCCAAGCTTTGCTGGTTAATACTCTCAGCCTGCCCTCATCAAGGGGCATTTACCCATAAGTCCTGTGGGTGACTCAACTGCAAGAGAGTTGTGCTTTCCCTGGCGATGCCTGCAATGGGGCGGCTTGCCTGGCTGGCTGGGGTGGCCCTGAGAGCTCTCGAAGCCGAGAACTGAGGCTATTAAAATGACTAGCTATTTCCCAGTGCACAGCGAGGTGGGCAGCAGAAAACAGGTCTGAAGTGCTCTTCCATGCAGTGATGCTCAAAATGCTTTGGGAGGAAACTATTCAGTGTTTGTAACACAAAAGCTCTGCAGCGACCCAAAGGAAGGGCTTGTTTAACTCCCATCAGAGATAATCCTGCAGCCGACCTGCCAGCTCAGGGAGTGCACGCTCCTCACACCCGATTCATCTTTATTAGTCCCTACAGCACTCCTCTTCTCCAAGGTCCTCTCTATTTTATAACCAGTCACTGCATAATTCCCATTCATTTGTCTTTGGGAGGTCGAGAGGCTGCAGACTGGGATGCTCTTGTGTGTCTGATTCTGCCCTCGCAGGAATGAAGTAGGGACAACCTGAGCAACTCCAAGAGATTCCTCAGAGGGAGACGCAGCCAAAATCCCGGCTCAAGCGAGGTTTTACCCTTAGCTGGAACCAGAATACGCTTTGAGGCATGAACAACTGTCTAAAAGCGGTGCCATCATGTTCACCTTTATTTTGGAGGAGGCTACAGATTTTATACCCTGTGGGGATGGCAGTTTGCTGGAGGACCAATCCTGCCAGCACTACTTACAACAGGTATTACCTTACTCCGCCTGTTCATTCCCGCAGAGCACTGACAGAGTAGGATACTCCTCAAGATGAAGGTGTGCGTGGGGGGATCAGCCCTCAGTGGAAGAGTTTTAACGTGAAATAAGATCAAACATCGCTGCCACACCTCTACCTCCAGCAGTTTCAGCCTACACAAGCAAGTGGAACGTGCAGAGCAGCAGAGAGCTAGTACCAGTACTGTGTAACTTCTGGAAGGGTTGATGTAGAGGGGAAAGAGAACAGGGGGAATGGCAGGGGGAATGGCAGGGGGAATGGCATAGGGAATGGCATAGGGAATGGCATAGGGAAGGGAAGGGAAGGGAAGGGAAGGGAAGGGAAGGGAAGGGAAGGGAAGGGAAGGGAAGGGAAGGGAATGGCAGGGAAGGGAATGGCAGGGAAGGGAAGCGAAGGGAAGGGAAGGGAAGGGAAGGGAAGGGAAGGGAAGGGAAGGGAAAGGGAAGGGAAGGGAGGGAAGGAAGGGAAGGGAAGGGAAGGGAAGGGAAGGGAAGGGGAAGGGAAGGGAAGGGAAGGGGAGGGGAGGGGGGAGGGGAGTGGGAGGGGAAGGGAAAAGAGAAGGGGGGGGAAAAAGAGAAGGGGGAAAAGAGAAAGGGGAAAGAGAAAGGGAAAAGAGAAAGGGGAAGAGAATAACATAAGAACAAGAAAAGAAGATGAAAAAGAAAAGAAAAAAGAAAAAGAAAAAGAAAAAGAAAAAGAAAAAGAAAAAGAAAAAAAAGAAAAAGGAAAGAAGGAAAAGAATGTCTGGAGCTGAAAGTAAATTTGGCTCTCTACTAACACCCATGGGCCTAATTGGATTTACTGCCTGCGTGCAGGAAAACTTGGAAAGATTGTGGAAAGAGAAAAGAATTTGAGATTAACACATACAGTACGTTTCAACACAGGTGGCAGGACCATTAGGAACGGAGTTAAGCTTTGGAAAATCTTTATCAACCTGGAAGGGATTTAAGTCTGAGTGTGACTTGGTGTGCCCAGCCCTGATTTTTCTAGACCAGCCAGGTGCTGGGAACACAGTGTGGAAGGATGGTTTTGGGGCTTTTCCTCCCCTTCATTGAAAACCTTGAGGAGAAGGAAGGAAAACACAGAGGACTGTCCTCACGGGCCCCAGGAGAGGACGAAGGGAGATTTTCCCTTTACCTCCTGGGATGGGTGGTGGTAGACTCCAAGCAGCAACGCTGGTGGGAAGCCTGCGTTGGTCAGAACATAAACCCACAGAAACACCAAATCATTTGGGTTGGAAGAAACCTTTGAGGTCATTGAGTCCAACCGTTCACCCTGCACCGCCAGGTCCGGTGCACCACCTGTGTCCTTCCAGTAAAACACAACTGGAGCAACTCACTGGTCAGGAGAGCCCGTGCGGGCTGTTTCTCCTCGCCGCTTGAGCGGCGTTTAACAATCAGAGCTATTGAAGTCTATTTCTAGGTGTCAGTCAGTCAACCTGGGACCAGCGTGGCTCCCGGGGCTGCTTTCCGAGCAAACTAGCAGGATGCGTCCAGGGGGATTTACATCAGAAGAGGGACTTGGCCTCATTCCTCCAACAATTAGAGAAACACAGTGGTTTCTCTAGGTGTTAGGAGAAGAAAAAAGTCCTTTTCCACGGGCAGTGAAATGAAAGAGTGGGTGCTGATGAGTTTGTCTTGTCCTGCGTAACCCCGCTCCTGCTCCACATCTGCCATCAGGCAGCAGCACGGTCTGAAGGCCAGTGCTGATGAATTCTAGCTCTTTCCCTGGGGAACACACTAATCTGGGTCTCTGCCCTCCATCCCTTGATGGCTTTCACGATACGTTGGACTCGATGATCTTAAAGGTCTTTTCCAACCTAAACGATTCCATGATTCCTAAACGATTCCTCATCTGCAGTACTGCGGGAAGGGAACCGATCCGACCGAAGCAGAGCTGCCCCTTCCCATCTGCAGCAGAGATCTAGAGACCGATCCCTCCATTACTGAGGGAAACCTCAAGGAGAAAAAAAAAAAAAAGCAGGTGCATCACCCCCATTTCTCCACTTCAGCTCAAAAGGGAGGCCAGGGTGATCAGCTCAGATGTAGACATCTGTGCTGGAAATTCTTGGGGTTGGTGAAACGAGTCCCACTCTTAGAAAGAGTTGTGGAGTTTCGGTGAGGATCTGAGAGCCAGACATGTAGGTGGGCAGGGAGGGCAGGACACAGCTTGCAGGTAAAACAGTGAGCCGTACGTGTCTGCGGGTGGGTGTCTATAAGTGGGAAAGGTGTCCAAACCCTGCAAGCAGGGGGGGAAAATATGCTCTGTACAGTCAGAGGAGCCTGGGGGTGCGTCACGCAGTGAAACGTGGGATGTGAAGGGAGCTGGGGCAATTCCTGGGCTGCGAATTGACCTGTTTTCCTGGACTTAGTGAACCAACACCTCCCGATAGCTGAGGATCCAGTCACAGTGGCTTGGCCAGGCAAAGGAGTCAACCCTCCTCCTGTTTCCAGCACCCTCGCAGCAGAGGTGCTGAGCAGCACTTTCTCCTAGTGGAAACAGATTGCCAGTGGCAAGGGGGAAAGCAGCATTCCGGCATTCACCAAACCAGAGGTCAGGAGCTCATTTGTCCACCAAAAACTGGTGAAAAAACTCCCCTCACCCCTGGGAACACGGAGACCAGATGCTCTCGGGGCATTGCAGCAGCTACGCGGAGGGGCACAAGCGCAAGCAGCACGTGTAACACGGGCAGCAAGGCTGCTGCCTGGAGAAAGCTCAAACTGGGTGGAATCAGATCCGTATCACTCCTGACGCAACGTGATTTGCACTGGGGGTAGAGAAGGGACCTGAACTGCTCTAATTAGGTTATCAGATCTCCAGAGCAGCATTTGACTCATAACACATTTTAACCCTTTCTTCTAAGATCGTGGTGTGCAAACTAAGTATCGCTACTATGAAACCTGAGCGGATTCATAATGCACGGAAACGGATCACAAGTTTCTGGTCACGGCAGCTCGCAGCTGCTGCTGTTAGTTCTGGCAGGTTTAGCACCTTTCCAGTTGTCCTGTGCGCTCTACGAACACACCGTGAAAACCCCTTGGGAGAGAACCAGTCCCTGGCCATGTGGGTGACTTATGGGGTCTCCAAGAGGGAGGAAGATTAAATGCTACTGCGTAGCCTAGGCAGGAGCAATGCTCCCCCTGCAGCACCCATGCTCCCGGGTAAAGCAGGTACAGCTAAGATTTAGGCAAGCAGTGTTGTGATCCATTGTGCTTTCCTGTGACAGCACCAAGGAAGGATGAGTCCAAAGCCATGCCAGAGTGTCTCAGTGTGTTTCGCTGAGGGACATGGTTCAGGGACCCTGGCAGTGCAGGGTGAACGCTTGGACTCGATGATCTTAAAGGTCTCTTCCAACCAGATGATTCCCTGATTCTGTGACTCAGCAGGGCCAGTTTTGTGATGGAGGCATTGGGAAGTCTGGCTTTGACACCTAACTCTGCTATAGCACTGTGTGACCTTTAGCAAATCACTTTCCCATGAGGTTCCTTGACCCCTTGCAGTAAAATGGGGCCATCAACACTTCCTCGGTCATACTTGTCTCTTCGGATTGTCACCTTTCCAGGGTAGGGAATGAGGTTTCACGCTGTGACAAGCAGCTGCTGTCTGGAAAGAAAAAGCATTCAGAGCTATGATGAATGACCTTAACATTCATGACATGCTCATTGCTCTTGTCTTCCCACTGCTCACATATTCCCTGCCAGGGACAGTGAAAATAAATACAATCACTTGTTCTGTTATAATAAATGCATTCCCCGATCCTTTGAAGGGTCTCCTTGGTTTCTTGTCAGGTCTGCTTCCCTGCTGCGCTGCCAAGGATAAGCTGAAAATGTTGGAGAGGAAGAAAACAGTAAATCCATCTCTATCAAAGTATGACAGCGCTTATTATCTTTTGACAGCGTATATCTGCATGGAGGCACACGCTGCCTTGGCTGCTGAACCCAGCTGCTCTCCGTTTGCTCACATGGCCTTACATGCAAGCAGAGACAAAGCGGTCCCTACCTTTTTCACGAGCTGAGAGCTCTGTCTGAAGAGACCATGGTTTATTTTCACTTGCTGACTTGGGGGAAAGCCACAAACTCATGTTGTCTCCACTAGGATGTAAATCTGTTTCCTTGAACTTGAAGATGAGCTCTGGTCTAATGAAGAGCCCCGAGGAAGTTTCACCAGTGCAAGGCCAGGGCGTCCCGGCATAGCTCTCTCATGAGTGTTGCTCTCCTGTTGCCCAGCAAAAGTTGTCCAATCTTCTGCCACTGAGACATCAGGTGGTTTTGATGCTACTGAGCAAATAATGATTTGGGCTCATGATTCCAAAACTGCTGCCCTAGGTTCTGGAGACAGCTTAGGGTCCAGTGGACCTGCAAATCTCAGGGCACCACAAACCTCGTCCGCTAGTCTCCAGCCATGCTGCCTGTCGCAAACGGCTTTTTCTACGAGAAATGCAGAGCAGCCTGGACGTGTAGGAAAGAGTATTACCCTCAAAATCAAAAGCTTTACACTTCATGAGCTGTTGTCGCAGCAGAAAAGAGAGAATAAACACGACATTGATTATGTTGCACTTCTGGAAGGTGCCTTCACTGATCAGGGCAGTGTGTGAACAAGAATACAAGTAAGCAGAGTAAAAAAGCTCGTCAAACCTTCCTGTCACACCTCAAAGACGTTCCCTGGCTCTCCCCAGAACTGAAAGAACCAAAGCAAGGCTGAGATGCTGCTGCCTGGGAGAAGGAAATGCTGTGCAGAGGTTTACTTCTCGCGTACCTCTCCCATGACTAAGGAGGCTCACCTACAGATTAGGTCTGTGTCTTGCTTTGGAACCTCCTTGGACTGCTCTGTTTCTGGTGGCCAGGGTGCTTTTTATAGCCAGGTGTAAGACCACCCACCACAGATGCCCCATATCTGCAGGTATCTACGCATTCCTGCCCTGAGGGAGGTCTAAAAGCTTGGCCTAAATTAGCTTTCCAGTCTTCCTCTGCATTGAATGGAGAGAAATAGGCACCTGCAGAGAGCAACTTGTCTGCCCTAACTTGGCCAGCTTTCTTTTGAGGGTGAGAACTGCTGCAGCAAGCAGGGTGTCTTCAGTGCTCATGCAAATCAGTAGGGTTGGCCAGAGCTCTGCATTAGCCTGTGCTGAGCTGGAAACTTGAAATGATGTTTTCAACTACACTGCTATAAATATAGGAGCGTAAAATGGTTCTGTTGGATCGGGCTGTCGAACTCACTGTCCTGCCTTACGGTGCCGAAAGGTGATTTGTCTTGGGAAGGCTGTCTCATGCAGCGGTACTTCCCCAAAATATATTTCCATGCTCCAACACTTTGCAGTTCAGGAACTTTCTAACTAAAGGTGGGGCTCTTTGCATTTCCTAATCCCTGCTGAGTTTCCTTCCTATGAACTCATCCTGCCTCCCTACATCTTCCATCCTCCTGACACAAGACCATCCCCAGGGCACCTCCACCACCAGGAAAGCATCTCCACTTCCTCTGGTCTGCTTCGAACCCGTTGCCTGGCAGCTCCACTAGATGTCCTCTGGCTGGACTAGAAGAACGCTTCTATGGACGTCAATCTAATTTCCGTCCCCACACAACACCATTTGGCCCCATTTGAGTATCATTTGCTTTGCTGAAGGAAGGCCAGGCTTGGTTCTGCTACGTGTCACCTTCGACTCCCTCCTCTTCCTGGGAGTCGAGGCACTTGCCCTGCGTGTTTCAGGATCACTATCTGTGGTGGTCCCGAAGTGGTAGGGTGAGGTGTGGGTTCTGCCACCCTCTGGAGTGGCCTGGAGGGAAGTGGCAGAGCTCAGTTCCGCTATTTAATTAGGTATAAAACCAGCACCACTGGAAGGGTCCAAGGGCAAATTAACCATCGGTCCTGACCTGATTTGTCGCTGTTTATTGCAAACGTAGACCAGCCGCACGGCCAGAGCTTTGCTGTGTCAATAAATCCAGACACAATGGACTGGAGAAAAGGGAAAACGATCCGCGGAGCCCGGGCGGACGGGGGCGACGGCTTCCGCTCTCCTCCAGCAGCCAATTGCCTGGATCAGGACTACAGTGTTGAATTCAAATGTGCAATCTTTAGCTCCTTTTACGTGTCCCCGGGCGGTCTCGTAGACACCACCTGAAGTGTATCAGAGCCTGGCTGATTATGGGTCCGCTCCAAAGCCCTCTGAAGTCAGTGGGAGTCTTTCCCCTGACTTCACCGTGTTTGGGGCAGGCCCTGGATGAATATCCCTCAGGTTAGACAGTTTAATCATCCATTCAGCAGTACACAAAGCAGATCACATACACTTTTAGCCTGCATTGTATGGTGTTATGAAACGAGAAGATTATTTGATATGATTCAGAGATAGCTCAGGTATAAGGTGAAAAAAAACCCCACCTTTGATGTCTTACATTACACTTCAGTTATTCCTTGAGGGGGAAAAGCTCGTCACCTTACCCAGGTGAATATCGCACGCGGTAATTTGGTCAAAAACATTCCATCGACCTTCTTTTCAATAGAAAATGTCGGAGGGGGAGCTCAGCTCGATGGAGATTTCTACCAAAAAAGAAAGAAAAACAAGAGGTAAATCCATGTTTTTCTTCTTTCAACAATCAGAGGGGAAAAAAAAATGGGAACAAAAACCTCTTTTGGAGGGATTTTCTAACATGACAATAAAACTAGTCTTTTTTTTTTTTTTTTTTTTTTTTTTTTTTGCCAAAGCCTAAGGAGAAATAACAATTTCCCACCAACTGCAGTCTCCATCTGCCACAGCTATTTCCAGCTGAGGTGTCAGCCATCCATGCGCTGTCAACTGCACCTGATTCTCATCGTGCCTTTCTTGGGTCAAGCTCCAAAACGAGGCTTTGTCCCTCTTATTTTGTGTGCCATCGGAACGAGACAGGCAGGAGCACCTTCCGTGAACCAGCAGGGCAGAATTTAGGTACGTCACACCCAGAGTCCGGTGAGAACGGCAGAGCTCGCGGGGCCTTATCTCAAGAAGTCTGATGAAGATTTTCTATCGATAGGAACACGGCGAGGGCAAGCGCAGGGTATCTGGGGTTCCCTTGAACACTACCACACCTTCCGAACTGTTCCTAAAGGTTTCAGTGACAAATCATCCTTAATCAGCATAAAAAAGGAAATAAAGTCTTCTGCACAGGCACAGCGTGCTGCAGCCGACTTTCATGGACTTTGTGAGCGAGAGGGCAAATCAAACCCTCCTCCTTCGGAGGAGATGCAAACCACAGTCCATGGCCAGTGGCAGTAACTGAAGCCCTATTTCCAAAGGAGTTGGCGGGCGATGAAACCCAGCGCGGATGGCTACGTTCTGCCGCTTGAATCCCCTCCCACCGCCCCGTAATATACTCACTATTGCTGGGGTGGGGGGTTTAACTTTACTGGCACAAGGGTTTCCTTTGTTGATGGGAGCTGGGTCTCCTCTAGGGGACTGGGCTGATCCAGCTGTACTGGCAAAGCCTTTGTAATGTGGGGTAGCTCAAGTGCAGACCTGCAGTGGGTGCCTGCCTGAACCTTTGCTGGCATGTCGATAAGGCCAGCGCTGAGCAAAGTTAAACGACCCCGTGCTGGAGAAGTGCCACACGTAGGAGCCAGGCAGCATCTGTGTTACTGATCCAACGCGTCTCTTGAAATGCCTTTGGACTGTACCTCTTTTCAAGCTGGGACTGCCTATTTTAGTAGTTGTGTGTGCCGGAAGAGCCACAGTCCCTGGCCAGGAGCGTCGGAGGGTGCAGGCAGCACAAGGCAGAGGTACCAGGCAGTTACGCTTGCAGTCATCAGTATGACCATGGTTTCACATCAAGTATCGCTGTGCTGCATCTGTCTTGCCCAGTTGAGGTGGCATCTTTCTAAATGAAAGGCACTTTAATCTGAAAGTGTGAAGAAACCAAGCAAAGATGAGACTTCCTGCCAGTCTTTGCTTTAGCATCCGGCAGTCGCTATCTGTGGGCTCCCAACTTCTCCCCATGAGATCACTGCTCCCTCAAAGCCATAAGTCATTTTACAGGGTGATTCCGATGGCTGGCAGAGCAGAGGGGACAGAGCCCTGAAGTTTGCGTGTCTCTCCAAGGGAAGGACTTTTCTCCCGCTGACTTCCCTGGAAGTGGGCTGTGCTCTGCACTGCTGGGCAGTATCACAGAGTTACAGAACAGTTTTGGATGGAAGAGACCTTTAAGATCAAGTTCAACCATTCACTCTGCACTGCCAGGTTACCACTAAACCATGTCTGTAAGTGCCACATCGACACGTCTTTTAAACTGTTCCGGGGATGGGGACTCCACCACCTCCCTGGGCAGCCTGTTCCAATGCTGCACAACCCTCTCTGTAAAGAAATTTTTCCTAATGTCCAACTAAATCTCCCCTGTTGCAACTTAAGGCCATTTCCTCTTGTCCTATCAGTTCTTGCTTGGAAGAACAGACCGACCCCCACCTCACTACAACCTCCTTTCAGGCAATTGTAGAGAGTGATGGGGTCTCCCCTCAGCCTCCTCTTCTCCAGGCTAAACAACCCCAGGTCCCTCAGCTGCTCCTCATAGGACTTGTGCTCATAGACCCTTCACCAGCTTCATTGCCCTTCTCTGAACCTCCTCCAGCCCCTCAATGTCCTTCTTGGAGTGAGGGGCCCAAAACTGGACACAGGATTCAAGGTGTGGCCGCACCAGTGCTGAGTGCAGGGGGACAATCCCTGCCCTCCTCCTGCTGGTCACACTATCGCTGATACAAGCCAGGATGCCGTTGACCTTCTTGGCCACCTGGGCACACTGCTGGCTCATCTTCAATGACCAACACCCCCAGGTCCTTTTCTGCTGGGCAGTTTCCAGCCACTCTTCCCCCAGCCTGGAGCACTGCAGGGGGTTGGTGTGGCCCAAGTGCAGGAGCCAGTACTTGGCCTTGTTGAACTTCATACTATTGGCCTCAGCCCCTTGATCCAGCCTGTCCGGATCCCTCTGTAGATCCTCCCTACCCTCAAGCAGATCGACATCCCTGCCTACCTTGGTGTCATCTGCGAACTGACTGAGTGTGCACTCAATCCCCTCATCCAGAAAATGCCTTTGACTGAAAATGCCGTCACCTGATCCAGGCTGGGCAGAGGCTCATTGTCATGGAGAAGAGCCCATCGCAGGCATGGCCTTGGCACTTAGAAGGCAATGGGGACTCTTAGGGTGGGACCATCAGGCTAATTGCCTTTGTCTTCTCCCTCCTTCAATGGGGGAATCGCAGCAAATCCCCAAAGCCCATGACAATAGCCCTACTGCTTTTAAGTGCCTTTCATTAAGCTCAATCCCCTCGCCCTCCCTCTCCCAAGATTTGCTAATAGAAGAGTCTCTTTTAATGACAAAAGGAAACCTAAAAAGGCTGCCATTAGTTCATTCACTCGGCTCCTCTCTGCAGACTAGGTGTCTATTTGCTGAAATCTACTCTCAAGTGTCCCTTGGGCAGCTCGCTTTATCATGCGCACACCAGCCTTTGGGCTGGTGTGTCTGCAGGAGGGGCCACAGCCCCTGGCTCCAGCTAAGGGCTCACTTTCCCTGGAGGGAGCAAGATTTGGTGCTAATGGCAGGAAAGGTGCGCTGAGGACAGTTAGACTGCCAAAACCTCCCTAGAGCTCACCACCATCCCTCAGGGCAGAGCTGGAGCACTGCGGTGGGTGAATCCTTCCCTGGCTGGGCTCTGGCAGGTCCTGGCTATGCCATCACCCAACCGATGTGGCACGAGAAGGTCCGTTGGTCCATGGGATATTTGCTGAGGACGTAATGCCAGAGGCAGACCGCACGGTGACACAAATTTGCCACAGATCCTCAGGAGCAAATGCTTACGGGTACGGTCTGCAGGAACACTCAGCTGATGGAAGTGGCAGAAGGTAAATCCTGAAACAAATCTGGGTGGAAGAGCATGAGCTGGACACATGCAAGTGTCCCACGCTGGCCCACTGCTTGCTGAGGTCTGACAACAGGCTGGTGGAGCAGAGAAGGTTTGCTATGCTCACTTAGATATGTGAATCAGCAGTTCCTGGCTTACTTAAGGACTGGCTCTAAACCTTTTGAAGGTGTTGTGAATCCCTCTACCACTTTCAGATCAACCTCGGCAGTCCAAAATCCAACTAAAAGCTATTCCACGCCTGGTGCCATTGAGCAGGACAAGAACGACCACCTTGTCTTTTTGCCAGCGGCAGTCTGCCCTTTCCCTCCCACTCTCACTACCACCGCATCACCTGAGACACAGTTAAAAATCAAGACGTGAAGGAATTACCCCTAAAGCCAGGAAGATGGTATCTGTGCTGGGAAGGGGTGAGCGAGAAGGGGATAAGGCAGGAGTTGCCAACCGCCCACTGGTCTCAGCTATTGCACAAATGGCAGTTGGCCAGTGCTGGGGCAAGTCCTTGGTCCCGATCCCAAGCACATGGAAGTCATCTGACGTTTCGTCAGGGCTTCATTATATTTTGGATCGGGCCAGCGGTTTGTCTTGCATCACCACCCGGCCTGTTGTGCAGGTAGCCGGTGAGGCGGCGCTGCATCGCGCTGCCAACCGTGCTGCTTTCCGAACAGCCTGCGGCCGTGGCCTGACATCATGGCAGATGCATCTATGTTAAGTAGCTGCAATTTCATGCTTAATTTCATTATTGATGCTACATTCCTCTTGAAGACATTTATATTTACGCTCGACCCGCACACAGCACCCAACAAACAGCTTCTGCAAACGGCAAAGGGTTGGGAGTTGATGTTTTGCGCAACGGCTGCTCTGGGACGGAGTCTCCTTTCCCAGCAGCGTCATCAGGAGGGACACACAGCGGAGGCTGCTCACAGCCCGGAGCACTCAGCGGAGCCTGCTCACAGCCCGGATGCTCCGGATCCCGTCCAGCTGCCTCCATAAGCAGGTGCGATCCGACCCAAAAAACTCAACTGCAAAACGGATCGAGCCCACAGCCAAGCTCAGGCTTCGTACCTCCTGCTGGAACCAGCTCCGCTCCTTTTACTTTCGCAAGCTTTTATTTTTTTTTTACTAAACCAGGCTGAAAAAGGACAGTTGTAACTCAGACAAAAACAATCAAACAAGCCCCGAGTGCCCACAGCGAGACCATGAGAGGCTGCAGGTCAGCTCGGATGTGTCTCCCGTGGGCCCTGAGCCGTTATTTTCTGTCTTGCCGCGTAGCTGAAACTATTCGTAAACCTCTGCACCTTTTCTCCCAACCGCGTGAAAGCCAACCTGCCTCCCACAGAGTTTTTAAAATACCTCGAACCAGGCAAAAAAAAAAAAAATCTAACAATTGTTAACGTTTTATTCCCAACAGCTGTTTGGCCTGAAAAGTTTCGTTAATACACTAAACGAACAAAACCAACAAAAATTCCAAAACAAATAAAACAACAATGAAAACAAAAAGGGGGGTGGGGGGGGGAATGAAGTAAAATAAACTTTAACAAAAGTTTAAAACACATTATAAATAAGTACAGCTCCAGAGCATAATTTACAAATATAAAACCACATAGAAACGTATGTACAGCAGAGTTACAATACGTACAAATATGTATAAAAATACCGCAGCCTTTACTCTGGTGCTAAAGCGTCACGGCTAAGAGTTCTCTTTGGTACTAAGCTCAGGGGAAAACGGTGGTTGGACACGACGCGGCCCCGGCTGGGCAATACGCCGCACACGGGAAGGGCAGAGCCAACGTCCGCCCCTTTCGCAGGGGTTTGGGGTGGGCGTTTGTCCAGCGTGTCCCCCCCGTGCGTTGCATATGGCAGGGCCGGGGCAGAAAGCAAGGGCTTACAGAGGCAACTGCTGGCAGAAGAGTTTTTTAATACATTGTACAAGGCACTTCATAAGAAATCTCTTCATTTTTTTCTTGCTGTTCTCTTCTAAGACTCACTGGATGTCTACACTTGGCTCCTCCCGACACCTCTTTATGGTTACAGGTTTTAAACTTCTTATTCTACATTCAGGATTAGAAACCTCTGAAAACATCAGTTCAGTTCGCTTCCGTCGGCAGAACTCTGATGGCAAACCATCCAAACCACCTCACGTTTCCCCGGATGGGGAAGAGGCTCTTGCCCCTGCCTTCTGCTGGTGTTCAAGGGGGGTTCTGATTTTGGAAGGTGAGAAGATCTGTCCTCCTGGAAGAACTCCCGGGAGGTGTCCACATTGAAATGCTGTTTGCAAAAGCCTATGGTCCTCCGTGCTGCCGCACACCCCTGGCACCTCCCGTTCCCTTCGCGGCGCTCGCCGGCCGACTGCCCCAGCGTCCTACACCTCTGTTCCGTCCCGGGTGTAGATGAGGCTGTTAACCGTGAAGTTGTAGTAGTGGTTGTACTGGGCTCCCTGGCTGCTGCTGCTGGGATGGAAGGAGCTGTAGTAGGCAGGGGAAGGTCCCGCAACCCGCTGCAGCTGGTCTGCTGAAGGCACCTCCTGAGAAGAGCTGCTGGAAGGGGTGAAAGTGCCACTGCTCAGCTGTCCAGCAGAGAAGTTCCTGTGATGCAGGTCACTGCCGAGACCCCCTGTCAGCCGGCTGCCTCCGCTGCTCAGGGAGCTCATGCCGCTGAAGAAGGTGCTGAGGCAGCTCGGGGTGGATGAAATGATACCGGAGGGAGAGGAGCTTTTTCCATGGTCCCTGGCAGAAGGCGAGGGGTCCAGCTCTGGAGGGGGGCTGTTTCCACACGGTTTGCCCGTGGGTGGGATGGGTTGCTCTTCCTCGGCCTTCAGGCCCCCCAGAGAGGAGGCCACAGATGCGCTCGCAGGGGTGTTGGGCTCAGAGCGCCGCTTGCGTTTGCGACGAAAGTTCCCATTGTCAAACATCTTCTCACAGTTGGGATCTAAGGTCCAGTAGTTTCCTTTTCCTGGTAGAAAAGAGGAGAGACCAGAGAGCAAGTCAGCTCCTGTGACAGCAAACCCCACCACGGGCAGATAAGCAATATCCACGTCTTGTCTGATGGTCACAGAACCCACACCTCTCCTACAACTGTCTGTTGTCTCCTCTGGCTGTTGTCCAGTACAAGGATCCAAAACCCAGCTCCAGGGCATCATCACCTCCACCCCTCCAATGCCCAAGTGAACCATAAGACCACATGGAGGAGAACCTCCCCATCGCAGAGCAAAAACCTCCCTGGGGGACGGGTACCTCCACCTCAGACCTGGCCAAAGGGAATTGAAGCGGGGCTCCCCTGGCTCTGGCTGCCTCACAGCAAGCAGCCACCTCAGCAGTGGGTGACAAGGTGGTGCCCCTGCCATGGCTCTCCTCAGAAGAGCTGATGGAAAGGCACACTCGGGTGCACCGAGGGCACCAGTAGCCGCCCAGCAGCGCCGAGCCATGGGGCTGCAGACAAGCTGCCCCACGCCCAAGGCTTAGCGATGGCAGTAGCCTCTCTCCCATGCCCAGGCCTGACAGGAGCAGCGACCCCACGGCGTCCACTCCCAGCCGGGCCGGGCCAGCACTGTCCGGGCGCGCCTCTGCCCTCCGCCCACTGCGGGCACCGGCCGTGCCCCGGGCCGGGCCGGCGAGCGGCGGGCGGGGAGGGGAGCCGTGAATCACGGCCCAAGGAGCCGGGCCTTGCACAACCGGCGCTCCCGCCTCAGCCCACCCGGCCAGCTCGGGGAGGAGCTGAGGGCTGAGGCCAGCCGCCCCTCGCCCGCACCGCCCGCGGGGGCCAGCGCCGGGCCGGCCGGGGGCGAGGCCGACGGTCTCCTCACAGCGCCCCGGCTTGCGGTGACAGCGGAGCCCGCTCTCCTCCTGTCACGGGCCCCGAGGGGACAGGGGACCCCGGTCTCCTCCTGTCACCGGCCCCGAGGGGACAGGGGACCCCCGTCTCCTCCTGTCACCGGCCCCGAGGGGACAGGGGACCCCCGCTCTCCTCACCGCACCCGGCCCCGCGGGCACACGGGGCCCGCCGCACACGGAGGCCGCTGCCGCCCGCTCTCCTCCCGGGGCTGCCGGCGGCCCCGCGGGTCCGCGCCCGCCGCTCCCCGCTCCCCTCCCCGTCCCAGCCCAGCGTCCCCGCCCGGCGCGGCGGCCTCACCGGGGTCGTCCTCGTCGCGGGGCACCTTGCGGAAGCAGTCGTTGAGGCTGAGGTTGTGGCGGATGCTGTTCTGCCAGCCCGCCTTGCTGCGCTTGTAGAAGGGAAGTTCTCGGCCACGTACTGGTAGATGTGGCTGAGGGTGAGCTTCCTCTCGGGGGCGCTCTGGATGCCATGGCGATCAGCGCCGAGTACGAGTAGGGCGGCCGCACCAGCTTCAGCAGCTCCTCCTGGCTGGCCAGGCTCAGCCAGCTCAGCTCCGCGCCGCCCGCCGACGGCGAGCCGGGCGCCGGGGGCGAGCCCACCAGCTGCCCGCCCGCGAGCAGCCGTACGAGGCCGGCGGCAGGAAGGGGGCCGCGGCGGCGGCGGCGGCGGCGGCGGAGCCGGGCGGGCCCTGCAGGTAGGGCGCGGGGCTGTTCATGCCCCACAGGTAGCCGGCGTTGGCGGGCGCCCCGTAGTCCCCCAGCGCGTACCCGCCCGTCCGCTGCCCCGAGGAGGCGGCGGCGGCGGCGGCGGCCTGCGGCGGCGGCGGCGGCGGCGGCGGCGGCGCCGGGCGGGTGGAGGCTGGGCTGGGGGGTAGACGCTGAAGTTCTCGCTGCAGTACACCGCCATGTCGGGGGGCTTCCTGGGCGCGTGCGGGGCTGCGGGGGCGCGGGGGCGGCCGCCGGCGCCGAGGTCTGGGCTGCGCTTGCTGCAACTCACCGGCGCTCATAATCCCTGGCCATGCAGGGCGGCCGGCGCTCCCTCCCGCTCCCGACCCCTCTCCCGCGGACACCCGCCGCCCCCCGCGGCCCCGGTGGCCCAGACCAAAAAAATCCCGGGGGGCTGCGGCGCGCCGTCCTTATAGGCGCTGCCCGCGCCCGGCCTCCCGCCCGCGGCCGGGGCTGGGCGGGCGGCGGCGGCGCGCAGGGAGCAGCCAGTAGCGCGGCTCCGCGCCGGGGAGGGAGGCGGAGGGGGGCAAGGCCGGGCCCCAAAAGCGGCGATGGAGGAGGGACCGGCGGGGGGAGCTGCGGGAGCGCCAGGGATTTGGCTCCCGGCTGCGCGGGGGCAGCATCCCCGAGCCTGCCCCCCTTCCCCGGCCGTCCGAGCCTCCCTCGCTGCCCGCCCCGGGGGTCTCTCCGCGCTGCCCGGCCGCCCCCCCCCGCCCCGGGGGTCTCTTCGCGCTGCTCAGGGATCCTTTCCCACGGCTGCGATCGTCCCCGATCCCGTCGGTCCCGAAGGCGGCCCCGCAGTTGAGCTCTGGGGGCAGATGAGCATCGCTGCGGTCAGCCCGACGGGAGCGCGAAGGAGAAATTCCCTAAACTCGGTTATTTACGGGTTATTTTGCCGCCCGTCTCCCAACAGCCGGGGCTGCGATCGCAGTTAGTTAGCTTCGGATAAGGAATTGCCCGAATTCAACGACCAAACAAAATCGGGATGTTCGCTCGTACTGCGGGGGTTAAAGGGCTGGCAGTCGCGGGGCGCGATCTAATGAATAAAAGTTGAATTTCGCCTTCGTGCTTCGGGGAAGCTTGAGGGAAAGCGCATCCTCTTGCAGAGGAAAAGCTCTCGGTATTCCTAACGATCCCGGGGTTTAGACGAGGACCAGCTCCGGCAAGCCCTTCCCGTCCGGAGCAAAGCGCACGATCGGACCCGCACATATCCCCAGAAAAACAGTCGATGGTGCCCGAGAGTTTAGATAGTCTTTGTTAGAAGGTGTAAATCCCGGGTCTTAAACGGGATTGTGAGTCAAAACGCCTGAACATCCCCTCCTTTCCAGGTACGGATGAGAAGCGCTCTCTCCCCAGGGCTGCGACATTGACATCAAGATTTCGGGGAGAGAGGAAGTTGGGGAAAGTCTTTGGATTTTTACGTCTTCAGTGAAATAGTTCTAGAAGCACACGGACATCGGTGAAGCTGCCTCGAGGCAGCTTTCCCGGGCTACCTCCAACCCCAAATTTTCATCCCTCCCGTAATCTAAGTAGGGATGTGACACCCGGAGGGTTTTCTCCGTGACATTTCGTTTTAAAATAAGTGGACAGAGTTTGGAGACAGAGAATCACTTGAAAGTGAGTGTGATACAGAGCTATGATTGGCATTTCCCTCCTTTAATCATCAGGGAAGGTGGTTGGGGGGTTGTTATTTGGTGATTTCGTTTATTTTGGAGGGGGGGTGTTGTGGTTTTTTTTTCCCTGTTGTTATTTTGTTTCTGTCACTGTTGCTGCTGATTTTATTTTGTATCTTTTGGGAAAAGAACTTACCGTGTGTATTCAGATAGCCAGGAGAGCAGGAGAAAATTTTACATTGTGTTTCACAAGGTGACTTTCCCTTCTCAGCTTCTTTGCTTTTATTATTTATAACAGCTCCACGACTCTTTGGAGAAGGGTCGCGCTGCAAAATGCTGGTGTGAAGCCTGACCGCACCACAGGCATCTAAACCAAGCAGTTTAGGGGGAAATCACAGCTAGAAGGGACACCTAAAGGACAGGAAGCAGGTAGATTTTTAAAAAGCGACTTCCCGAGCTAAGCCGAAAATGTTCCTCCCTAGAATTACAACAACTCTGTGTATGTCCGTTTGCTGAAAACCCCCACGATTGTTGCAGGCGGGAGAGGAGCGGTCAGTGGTATCGCCGTATCGGTCCATATTTCAATTTTTGCTTCAGGGATTTGATGTCTTTGGGCAAAGGCAGAGCCATCTAGAGGAACAGCCCAGCTAGGACGAGGCGGGGAAGGCAGTTTCCCTCAGAGGTATGGTATGCTGCCTTCGAGTTTTCTTGAGTTGATTTGTCTGCTTCCAACAAAGGAAATGGGTGAGAAAATAATGCTGAATTAGCTCTAATAAAAATGCGCGTCCTCAGAAAACTCCCGCCTGCTTTACCAAATAGTAAGGAATGTGAAACAAAAATAGCTGCTTTAGAGAGGTTACCACATAGCTGGGATGTGCAAACCAACGCTTAATTGCAAGAGGGGAGAGAATAAACCTTTGATGGTGTGGCGGCTGTAAAAGTGTTTAATTTTCTTAACGCATTTATCCTGCAAGTAGCGCGCAGCGTTGCCTCGAAACATCAGCAGCTCTCAGTACAAACCTGTTGCTGTTCCCTCCTGCCAAGGCATGAGGAGAGCAGCATGAAGAGACCCAGCACTCTGCCTCTCTGCTTTCTAAGTGCTGCTTTTTTTTCCAGAGAGGTCTGGGAGGCGGTTGCCTTTCAGAAACACACCGAGAAGCGGGCAAGCGAGGGGCCAAAACGCTAAACTGAACCGGTTTCGAGGTAAGAGTCTGAGGCTACTGTCCATCACTGCGAGCGGATTTGGGCTTGGGTTTAAGCAACACTCTGAAATTACTTTGTAATTACCGAGTCGCTGGGACATTTGTTAGCATCGACATTACGGGGGTGGCAGTGGGGTCTGCCAGCTAGAGGAGCTCATGGCACCTGGGAGTCAGGGCTGAACCGTACCCCCAGCCAGCTGCGCTCACGTGCAAACCTCCCCAGCCAGCTGCCATGGAAAGGGTTTCAGGACTTCCCGAGGAAAAGTCTGGCGGGAGAGCAAGGTCATCCCCATCCTCGCCTTGTGCTGCCCATCGTTCTCTTTGGCGTTGCGCTCGTCCTTGTCATGCATGCGGCAAGCCCTTCTCCTCCTGCGAGGAAGACACGGTCTTTGCCTCTAAGGCCCTGCTCCTCTGAACATGTAGGTACAGGCTTAACTTTCCTGTTGTGGATCTCAGGTGTGTACAGCTGAACACGGAAACCTGAAAATGCTTCAGACCTGAGCACCCAGCCTCACAGCAGGGACCAGTACCTGCACCCATCAGGTCTTGCTCCGTTTGCCAAGGATGCTGAGGTCTAGGCACAGCAAACCTGTTGGAGGATTGGGACCTAATAGCTCATATGGGCTACTTTACCAGTAGGAGAGAGCCCAGGATCCCTTCAATGGCTCTGAATTGCTGCAGTGAAGCAGGAACCACAGGTTTGGTTTGTTTTGGCTGCATTCGCAATAGAAGTCTCACTTTCTCCCTAGGGCTGGCAAGAGGCAAGGCAGTAACTCGATGGCCCACATATAAAAGCGTTCTTCGTGGGCAGATTGTATCTTCCTCCAGAGTCGTCAATAAATTTGAGAATGTGTTCTTCATCCTCTGGGACGACACAGGAGAATTGTCTTTTTTCTTGCAGTGGTCCAGAACTGTGGTTCTACTCTCAAGAAGAGTATCAAGGAATTGATTAAGAACAGTTCAAATTAAATTTAAGCTCCGTCTATTCCTTCCTAGAGTAGGTGCTTTTCACCCAGTGAGATGCTCTAAAAAAGTTTCTCTCTTTCACTCACTCTCTGATTTGCCCTGTAAATGGGTAACAGAAAGTCCGATGGTGTGCAGTAGATGCTTCACTGCCATGAGTTTGGGAAGGGTGTTCTGTGTACGTGCATACAGATTGAAGTAATTTTTATCCCTTACCTAAAGGAGAATAATGTCTATTCCTCCCTCCCTGTATCTAGTCATCTATTGGACTGAAGTTCTGGCGATCAAATTTTGCCAACTTACCTTATGATAAGATCAGAGGTTTTCGAATCTTTCTTGATTTTTCAGACCCTACAACGTTTCCTGGGGAGGTGTCCTCATTCCGCAATTTTAGACTACCAACAACAGCATCAGTTTGGGTTTGGTTCTCGTTCACGGTCTCTCTAAAACCACTGCAGGCTGCAGACTGAGGGTTGGCATTTTGGAAAAGCAAATATTTTCCCGGTGCGTTTATATGGTGCTGAGTGTCATGGAGCCCCTGAACTCCATCACGAAGCAAGGGGTAAATCATAGTTTCCCACAAGCCGTATTTTCTCCAGCACTTCAGGCTGTCGTGAGCCAACACCAGGGCTGAGAGGAGCAGTTCTGCCCTGTGTCCACTCTTGGCCGCGTTTCCTGGCTGCTGTGCTCGCACAAGTGTTTCTGTGGCTGTGGACTGGGGCGCTGATCCAGGTTGAGAGGAACACCCTCTTCCCAATTCTTTTTTTTTTTTTTTTCCCCCCTTTTTTACCCCCTCAGGTTAGTTTTAGCCTAGCCCCTTCCTGAACAGGATCTTGTTAGCAACTGATTAGCCCAAGTTTTGATAAAAGCTTCGTTGTTCCTAACTCCTGAAAGCTAGCTGGAGCTGCACCCCCAATAAAGTGGGATTAATAGACACCTTGGGAGTGCGACAGTTGCGAGTGGGGATTTCAGAGTTTTGGGGGCCAGAGGGATGCGGCCAGGCTTCAGTAACTCTGCGTGTCAGAAGTGGTTTTACCAAAACTGGGAAACAATCCTGACTTTTGGGTTTGGGTGGGAAGAGGAGCCTGGTGGGAGACAGAAGGAAGTCAACTGTTTGTGGGTGGATTAAGCACACGCTCCGGGTGTTTGGAAAGGCATTTGGAGAAGCTCTTAGCGCCCTGCATTCTTCCTGCCTCTCCTCAGGCTTAAGATTCGTAAAAAGAATTTAAAAATCCCCACTCTGATCCCATGAGTTTAATCCTTCCTCATTTCATTTTTGCCACAATAAAGAAGTCCACCTGGCGATGAGGAGGCTTCATCCCTCCTGCTTAAAGCTAGGAGTTGACCTGGGCTGAAGTAAAGCAACACCTTTGTGCTTTTTACGTGTTTTGATGTGTAGTGGATGTTGAACTGAAGCTTGGTGTTCAGAGCTGGGTGTCCTATAGTGATCACTCCTATAGGGGAAGATAATGGCCAATTAGCCTTTGGTCTTAATTCATCTGAATAGGCCACCTCTGCCCT
The DNA here is from genome assembly GCA_009769605.1 of Bucorvus abyssinicus. Lineage (NCBI taxonomy): Eukaryota > Metazoa > Chordata > Aves > Bucerotiformes > Bucorvidae > Bucorvus > Bucorvus abyssinicus. The sequence continues at coordinate 2,464,438 of CM020026.1, read as the reverse complement.
GGAATGAGTAATGGAGGTAGAAAAACATGAAGATGCGTTTATGGTCAGCTAAGGTAAAAACAATTGAAACTGTGAGAAGATAAAGGCAGTAGCTGCCATCACCACCACCACAAAGAAACGGAGGAGTATTAAGTTAATATTTCTTTTCCATGTTTGTCTCGGGGAGAAAATCAGGTAGTGTCTTAGTATCAGGTGCGGGTGAAGGAGCATTTTGGGCTTCATTAATAACTAGGGATTATGTCAAATAGCAACCACATAAATGAAATATTTTATGATCAGCCAGTCCTGGTAATTCACAGCCAAGAGGTTCGGAACTCTTGGAACCAGGAACATATCGTGTGGGCCATTAATGCTGACTTTTCATTTTGGGACACTCGAAAGATTTTAGAGAAAGCTGATCCTGTCTCATTATTTAAAAGGGTTGGGCCAACGATGTGGGTGATGCTAGGACTGTCAGCCTGTTGCTGTTAAAGGCAAGAAATAGGGGGCACATCGCTTGATTTAGAGTGTTAAATAGTGGAGAGGGCAGTTCACTGACACCGAGCTACCTCGACCTCTGCGTGGGAACTGGGAGCAAATGGCCAGGGGGTGTTCTGATATGGAGAAGCAACAGGACACTTTTAGGAAAAAAATCTGAGATTGATGAGGTAACGGAGCCCCTCTCAGACATCATTATTTGTTTTCGGAATTTGTTGTGGTTCTTGCGAGTAATCAAATAAAACTGGAGGAACCATGTTCCTGAGAAGCCACCACTGCACACAACATGCAGCTGGGCCTTGAAGCTTCTCTAGGAACTCTGTTCAATCAGTTACTGGAAGGGAATATTATGGGTGTCTTGTTCGTAGCCTCTAAATACCTATGCAAGAGCAGAAGCAGGTGGACAAAGTCAGAACAGGAGTCAGTGGCCCGAACTGAAGCAGGACAGACAGAAAGGGCTCAGTTCCGCTGCTCGCTCAGGGATAGCTGGGGCTGTTGAGGAGCTCTGCAGTCCCCAGTCGTCTCCCACTGGCACTGTTTCAAATGCCGGGCACTGCAGACATCTCAGATATCCTCGGGAACCTCAAACAGCTCTCAACACCCTTGTGTGCGACTGAATTAAGTACGAAGTATCGGGTTTTAGTGTCTCACGTAATTATTACAACAACTGACTGGGACGTATTGCGGATTCTCCACCCATTTTAAAATCAAGATGGGTATTTTTTTCTCATACGTACTTGAAAGAAGACAGCTATGAAGAGAAACCTTACCCTGGATCCTTTTACGTGCGGCTGGGCTGTCCACAGTGATCTCCCATGTTCCCATTTCCCCACCGGCACTCCTGCCATGAACGTCGCACGACATTTCAACTCCAGACTCAAGGTTTTCATCAGTTGGTTTGTTGTTTTCGCACTGTGTTTAATTCTGTCCAGTACAGACGAGTTCGGTGATGTTTCTGTTTTATTGCCAGGCCAGCATGTGGTTTCGGTAATCAAGATACTGCTGCAATGCCTAAATAAGAATTGCTCTCTCTTGGAAGTGTGTCTCTTATGAGATGGGCCGAGCACCTTGTTACCACCTAAGCCAAAAACCCACTCGTGAGAAGTGCTCAAGAGGTGCGGAGCATCATGTGCTGAGACCCACAGGGCCATGTCTGCCGTGAAGGCTACTGGCAAGAAACATGTTGAGCTCTGCTCAGTCTTCTTGGCCATGTGGATGCTGTCTGGTATCTGTGACTAGGTTAGTGTCTGAGGAGGGGAAGTGGTCCAGCGAAAGGATTGCTGCTAGTGGAAGCTTTGTCCAGCTGAAACAGGAATCTGAGATCACTTTGGGTAAAATCTCACTGCTAATGAGCAAGTTAGAGATACACCAGCATTATACTGTATGCCTTCTGAGAAGCAGGTGGACAGACGAGGTAGTGATGCCATATGGGAAAACTTCGTTTTAAGGCAGTGATGCGAAACACGAGAGAGGCATCAGCAGGAATCACAGTGGTAAAAAGAAAACCCTGGTCAGCTCAAGATTTGACACCTTCTAGAGATCAGCCCGTTTGTTTAGAGCTGTGGAACAGGTTCTGTAGTGCTTGTAGACGTATGGGCTCCTATGACAGATACCGAGGAAGAATTTCCTTGAGTTCTTTGAAGAATTTCAGGCAATTTTGCTGCCAGTCAAGGCATGCCTAAGGCGTACCTTGGGAGTGAACCATGCAGGTGCCCAGTGACTGATGTTCGTGACTGACTGGCACATGCCAAAAACTGGCAGAAACAATACTAACCAGGAGGAAATATGGCAAGTGCTTGCAGGCTTTCATGAGGCTCTACAGACTCTACACGTGTAAAAAGAGGTGTAAGTGCAAACTAAACAGGCAGCAGAGCTGAAAATCTCTGATTGGCATTTAGGAAGACCAAAATTAGCAAGTAGAGAAAGAGCAAGCACTCATCGTCTGTCTCGACAACTTTTAGTGAACGTGGCTTGGTGAGAAAGGAAGTGGGCAGCCCCTGAACCTGGGTGGTGGAAGCCATTCTCCACTTGGCCAGTGCTGAGCAGAATGCGTAGGTGAGAAGACATACTCTGAGCAGGCATGCCCAAGACTTGGCAAAAGTCAAAGAGCAAGGGCAGTAAAGGACAATTAGTTTTAAACGCAAGGCAGCATTAAAATATTCTTGTGAAAGTCCAATTCAAGGTGATCTTTTATAATATACACCAAGGAAGAAGAATCAGTGTATCCTTCACAACTTTAATGTTGAGGGGAGCTCCCTTCTTTCAGAAAAGGAGAGGCTGAAGAGATGGGCGAATTATTACCAGAGTTTTTACAGACGACCGATCAAGAGATGAAATGCTTCTCAGTGTCTGGGAGATTATAACGCTTCAGGAGCAGGATGACAAGAAGAATCTTGCTAGCAGAGGCTGCAAAGAAGGGTCAGGAGACTGAAGAATTCTGAGGGGCTGAGAATGGATCGATGGGGCTGTAGCATGGGCCACTGGCTCCCAGCCAGGCGATTTTATGTTAGTAGGAAAGAAAAGATCCCCTCAACAAGGAAAAGTGGGTTCTAGGAATTGAATTCCCACAATAACGACCTTCCCAATTTGTGCAGTTCCTGATACCTAATCAAATTCCTCACTGTGTTCCCTGCTGGAGGATTCAGAAGGTAGATCCCATTTCCACAAAGCATGAGGGACAGTATAGCAAAACCAGTGCAAGAGGCTGGTCATTGGCAAGCTCAGAGATATCAAGAAGTACTTCGGTTGCACAATTTCAAAAAGTCATTTGACCTGGTGTGTTGCAATAGGTGTGTGGAGTGTCCTGGGGCTATATGATATGTGTAAGAAGCTGCTGGAAAACATTATGAAGAGGTGAGGTCAGCAGTCCTGGTCAAGAGCAAGCTGAACAACTGGTTCAAGACAATGACTGGTAGCAGACAGAGTGACTTGATAATTCGCAGTAACTTCTGGAGCTGCGTGTAGAAAGTGAAGGATGGAGTTACAGTCACCAAAGACTTTGGGCAAAGTCAGACAAGGAGATCAAAAGCTGGAAGATGATCGCATCGTCAGTGGTGGTGCCAGTTCATCAGATGTGCCAAGTCAGGTTGCTGCATCCCGTGATGAATGATGCAGATCAAACATCGGCGTGGGCCAGACAATGACCAGGAGGAAAGGGAGAAAGGATGAGAACTATGCAGGCAGGTAGCAGCTGGGTGGACGAGATGGGCAGCCCCATTTATCTGAGAAATTTCACCACACAGGAGAGCAACAGATTCCTCTACTGAGACCTGAAGGAGGATGTGGGTGGCACACGTGGGCACAGATCTGAAACAGCCACGAAAAGACACAGACAAATCGTGGAAGCCCAAACCAGGCTACTCAGTGGGTTCCTGTCCTTGCTCTAGGTGCAAAGGGATGGATGGTCAGGAAGGAAAACCAAAAAAAAGTCAGCTGATCTTTGCAATGAAATGCTACAGATCGTGAGACCATGTTAGAAAAGGGACAGTCAGCAGCAGGATGTGCAAAAGGGACAGTCATCTGTGTGAGGAAACTGGCTGCTGGCTGGGTGGACAACCACTTTTAAAGTACCCTGTTCTTTGTTCTGGTAAAGGGAAGAGGATTAAGATCCTGGTGGTAGGAGAAATGAGAGCACTGGCTTTCATTTTTATTTAGTTGTTGTTGTTGTTTTACCATTTTCTCAATAGAGGTGTGGACCTCTACACACCGAATTTTCACCTACCTCTGTAAGCGGCTACTTCTTAATCTTCCCTCATAGACACTTCGGGTCTGTGGATCGAAGGGGTGGGTGACATAAGAAAATGAGTCTGTATTTGCTGAACGCAGTGGAGCACTTGAGAATGACCGGTAACTGTCCTTTACATGGCCATTAGTCTGCGCGACAGAAAAAATAAAGGGCAAACCTCTCTGAAAATGGAGATGGCAGAGACAAGGGAACTGAGAAGGGGCAGAGAGAAGATTCATGCATGTAGCAGTGTCCTGTTCATCCTTGAGCAATGAAGCCACTTTGAGTTTCCACCCACTGGACCTACGACACCAGATCCCTCTAATGGGCCAGCCAGCCAGAGCCCTGTCAGACAGCAACCAGCACCAAGCGTGCAGAAGAAGAGGCAAAATCCAACTCAAATTTCCACCCTCTCCTCTTGAACAGCTAATCTGGCTCTTTACAAGTCAGGAGGTTTCTGAAGAGTAGTGAATTCACATTGCATAGTCCCAAACTTTTGGATGGGATCCCTAAAAAAAAAAAAAAAAAAAAAGAAGAAAGAAATCAAATGTGCAAGATGGAGAGAACCAGATGATTTAATCTGGGTTGTAGGAAGGGTGAGTTAGATAGAGGTGATTGAGCAGCATCAAAGGATGACAATCAATTTGAATTTCCCCAGAAGTGATGTTGATGCCTGTGTTGCTTCTCCCCGTGCTTTTTCTTTAATTAAATACCGAATGTTCCATTAGTAGTTGGAATAACACGCTGTTCTCGGGGAAAAGAAAACCCAAGTAATCCCTTTATCTGCTAAAATAGATGATTTCTAGTAGATTAAACAATGGCCTTTCAGCTACCAGAGCATAGTTCAGGCCATAATTGAAGTCCTCTCCTTGGCCTCTTCTCAGTCCCTCGCAGCCAGTAGTCCGTAGAGACCCATCATCAGAGATAACCTCGGTGACTCTTGTCTGCAGTGAGTGTTTCTCCAGATGAGGAGATTAGTCAGAGATAAAGCATATTACCTGAAAATAATAAGTGATTATGGTCCCGGACTGTCTCTCCACATTCATTTCATGCTGGTTAACCCTTGCAAAACTGGCTACTGGGAGGGTTTACGTCTTTAACGAGGAGGGATAGTGAGGGAAGGTTTCCCATGTCGGAGTGGAAAAGGAGGAATTTCACCCTTAGTTTTCTGTTTCTTGCCCTGGGTGGGGATTTCCGAGCGGGGCGGGAGGCTCTTGTCTCCGTGCATTACTGCAGCCCGCGGTCCATAGAGGAGCCAGAGCTATGCCTTGCAGTGTCCTCGTGGGGTGCCATCACCCTCTGGCTCCTCGTGTTAGTCAACTTGAAGCTCTGAGGACTTATAACTCCCTTGCAAGTCATCTACCATACACCTGATAGCAACACAGAAAACTACTGGATGCCCAGTATGTGCACACTGGTTGTGTTTCCACTGGTGCATGAAACAGGACCAGGCTGTGACCTGCAGCAGTCCGTGCTGTTAAATCATTAGCATGGGCCAGGCATGTTTTGGGGACAACAGTACTCTTGATGCTCAGGTATGGCTCAGAGGCTAGAAACTTCTCCTTGGGCAGTTTCCATGAGACCAGCCTGCTATGGGGAGTGCTGGCGGGGCTGCGTGGATGTGAGCTCAGGGCCAAAGAACAGCCCTTGGTATTTTTTCCAGCGTGGACGTAGCTGCTCTGACTTGACAACACAACCCCCCTTACAGTTCCCGTATTCCTTCATCAACAGGAGATCCAGAGAAATACAAAAAACTTGCAAACAGCAAATTGGCAACATGCCTAGGAGAAAAAAATGAACGTGTTGTGGTTTTCTAGAAACTGAGATCGGTGTCCTAGGCTGGATGGAGAGAAGAAATGTAAATGAAAACTCGGGTTGAAGAAATGCCGTGAAAACTGCTTGTGGGGCACTGCTGCTGTTACCAGTGCTGGGAGTGAGCTCCCCTGCTGCAAAACAGCGAGTGTCCTGACGGGACGGCCTTTTCCTCCGTCTCCCTGCAAATATTGCAGGTGAGGTCCGGGCCCCGTCCGAGTCACTGGCAGTTTTGTTAACGCCTTCATTAGGACCGCTGCCGTCTCATTCATAAAAGGCGTCTTCCCAGCGCTCACGCCATTACAGCATCCTCTGTCTGTCATCGGGCTGATCCCGGTGAGTGAGGGACGAGCGGGTTCATCCTTCTTCCTCTAAACACTCCATCAGCCGCTCCCTTGAAAACTGTAAATAAATGCCGCTGGGGATAGCTTTTCTGCTTGACCCCTCACCTGCAATGAAAATAAAGGTGACTGAATTTCATCCTGATGCGGAGCCCCTTCCCGGGCTGGCTCTTTCCCGTGGCTGTTGACAGTTACCTGCCAAGCCCCACGGTTACCTTTGATTTTGCCGTAATGACATCTCAGCACTTAGGATGGCTCTGGGACCGTAATCCTCTCTGCAGCCTCAACCAATTTGTGGGGTAACCTGAGACCAGCCTCCCGCTTCCCCGCGATTTTGCCTCTCGTTAACGCTCACCGAAGGTACAACAAAACTAAATGCGAAGGGTTTATTTTATTGCGTGCCCAGGGTGGGCAAAGATGTGCGTGCAGGGCTGCTGTGAATCCCTGCTTTGAGAAGGTGGCTGCGTGCGCCGGTCCCTCTCAAACTGCACAGTATTTTATTTCCCCAGAGCGTGCTGCTAAAGCAAATGCTTTGTTAGCAGAAGCCAGGCAGCGCTCCAAGGAGCTGTTAAGAGCAGAAGTGAGGATTCAGCAAAGTGGGATTTATCCACAGTATTGCCACAGATTTTCTGTGTGATCTGCAGCTTGCTTTGTCTCAGAGTGCTTCGTCCTTAAAATCCTTCAAGTCAAAGCCCTTTATCGGTCTCGTGTGTTTAGACTGTGAGCTCTGCAGGGCTCTTCTTTGTTTGCATAACAGCTTTTATAATAACTCTCCTCTGATCTTTAGAGGACCTACCTGTGCGTGTATAACACACTCATACAAGGGCGGTCTCAGCTTCCTTGCAGTGAACGATCCGGGCGTTAGAGGAGGACAGGAGTCCCGGACCCTGCTCCCCACCCCGTATTAATTGGCTTTTCTAAAGGAGATCTCAGGGCAGATGATTTACACGGCGGCGGAAGTACAAGGAGATCCCTGGGGAAAGCAAACACTTGAGACTTCAAGGTGGGATGACTGCGGTGGCACACTTCTCCAATGACCATCTGAGCCAGGAGGTGCCTGCTTCCCAAGCGCAGATCAAAGACAAAAGGTGACTTCTGAAATGACATGCAACCACCTCCTGCATTGCTTAAATTCTCTCCTCCTGCTAGCGTTTGATCTCGCTTTACTTCTCCTGTCACTGGGAGCAGGTGGTTACTTTATTCTCCCCGACGAGTTTAGATGAGCTGGACAGCTGATGGCTGCAGTGGGAAAATCTCCTGGTTGTCTATCCAGTGCAAACCCTGGTGCAGTCAATGGAAAGGCTCCTCTTCACTGTAGCCGGCTGCGGATGAGGTCTAGATGAGCTGATCTGGAGTGGTCGTTGTCCTGCCAGACTTGCCTTTAAGAAGTGTTCTGGGCTCTCAGCTCTTTACGGTGGCTCCACTAACTGCTGGTGAAAACGCCAGGCTCTTGGGCCACCACAGGATCGGCGAGGAATGTGGTTGCAAGCGATGGGTAGAAGTCACACCAAGGTTATAGTGCAACCAGAGTTACGTTAGATCAAGAGCCTGCCTGAGACTTGGGTCACTTGTGTGCACGGCTCTGAATTTCATCTGATACTCCTAATTGTCTGTAACACAAGGTGCTGCTCTGCCGTACTCGCGTGAGCCTGTCTCTAAGTTTAACCTTCTCCTTCCAAAGGGAAAGAGGAGCAGAATTTACCTAACAGGCAAGCTCTTAACAAAGCCTCGGATATCTGATACACATAATGGTCCCAGAGGCATGTTTACTTTGGACTGAGTGAGTGAGTGAGTGAAAACCCTTTTGGAAGGACTTTTTCACCTCTAGCGACTTAACCTAACGAGGAGAAAAGTGATGTGGTTAAAGGGCTGTTTAAACAGCGGCCTTAGTGAGCAGATCTAGGTTCTCCAACAACACATCTATGTATTTGCCTCACACAGGTGCATAAATACGCACCGGCTTCTATCTCGGGACACATCCCATAGACAGTGCTGAGGTTGCAACCATGATGGGTGCTTTATTGAGGGGTACCGTCAGCAAAGAGCTGATTGTTTTAGCAGGCTACAGCGGAACTGCCCAAAGATTTGGGATGCCACCACTGAGTTCTCCAGCTGCTCTTGTCTTCTGCAGAGAGAAGTGTCTGCACAAGGAGTTCGATTTGAGGGCTCAGTTCTGTCAGTGATTTTGGTGGCCGAAGAGGGCTACAAGTGCCTCAGGTTTAGGCTGAAGGGCACTGCTTATTTCTGATCACGAGATGCCGTAAATGCCCCCTACCCCCCCAATTTATCAAGAAAAGTGGAGAGAAGCATGAAATAAATAACTCCCTGGGAAACCTTCCCGTGCTGGGCTGCTGCACTGCCACGGAAGTTCATGTTTTTAGCCCCAAATGGATGGCTGAGCTCTTGCTGACAGAACGGGCTGTCAACACTCGTCCCTTGAAGAAGAGTCTCCCCTTTGCGCTTTGTCTCCTCGTGGCGATAACCTCAATGGAGATTTGCAGATTACGCCCTGCCTCTTTCACACGATGGGGGTCCTGCTTACTGATCGCTCCCCTCTTTCAACAGCCTCGCGGGGGCAATGAATCTTATTCCTAGCCCAAAGAGCGCTTGTCAAGAGCTGGGTTGACAGGGAGATATGTCCTCCTTGGGCACGTTTTCGTGCCTTGAACTGTTCATAGCTGAGATGGTTCACCTGAACCCTGCCGGTACCCAGTGCAGTGCCTTGCACAAGAGCAGTGTAGGCTTAGACACCACCGTTGCCAATTCAAAAGTGGAAAAAGGCAGCAAATGTGGGAAGTTAGGGCCAAATTGGGGTGAAATGCATCTCTGTGTCCTATATGCTACTGCGGTCTTACTGAGGCCACGAGATTGACTTCCCAGAGGTACTTAGGTACCTCTAAGCACAGGGAAATGTCCAGCAGGATGTCAAGAAGGAGCTGCACGGGTCATGTACACGAATCTCATTGTTTTACATTATAATTAAGGTCCTTCACTTTAATTTAAACTCTTCCCATCTGATTTTAAAGGACCTGAACTCATCACGCATTTGGGCCCATTGGAAAAATTCTCCCAAGGCGCTACAAGAACACGTAATTGTCTGCCTTTGACAATCTGGTTCTGACTGGCTTGTTGTCATTTCCTTGTATCCGTGCCCGTAGCGTGGTGTGGAGAGGTGGAAAGCAGCAGCACCCTCTGAAAACCTGCCCGGATGTTTGGGGTGATCATTGCCTTGAGAACAGGGGCACTTCCATTCAGGTATGTGGCTTAGGCTTCTGACCCTGGGAATCTCAGCTGTCACCTCCCTGGAGCGTTGTGAAAATAAACCGATCATTTAAGAGCAATTTTCTCCTGCAGGTGTTTATCGCACGGTGTTGGTCTTCAGCATTAATTTTGGTTTTAGAGATGTGCAGACAGCTGCACAGACAGCGGCCACGCGGGGTACGGTGAGCCCCCTTCAATGAACTGCTTCTAGGGCAGGGAAGCTTTAGAAAAACATGTAGAAAGTGTTTAGCTGGGCCAAGGTGGGGTGGAAGCACACAGGAAAAGCTGCCTGGACAAAAAAAAAAAAAAAAAAAAAAAGCTGAGAAAGCAACCCCGTGGCTGAGATTCACAGGTAACACTGAAGTGCCCGGTGCTGCTTTGTGTAGCCCAGCAGAGTTTGAATGATCATGCAGTGGGTAATGCCGTAGGGAAGGGGCAATTCCAGCTTCTGTGAAGCCAACGCAGTATTTCCATTCACTGCAGTTGGATGTCTCCCTCCTGGGGCTTCTCTTGCGCAGCCCGTGCTGATCTCTGTGTGCGGGGACACCAGGGGAGGGATCTGACGTGTAGGAGCATCCTTCTGCTGAGTTTCCTTGTATGGGAGGGCTCAAGGGAAATCTGGACCACTGCAGGGAGTTGGTATTGCAGGAGAGACGATGGCACTGCAGCCCACAGGCGTCTGCGCAGGAAGGTTAAAGAAACTCCATATGTATAAAAACACTTAAAAAAAAGGCTTGTGGCTCATTTGCTTTTGCTCCATATCTGAATTAGCAATGCGGAGGCAATTACGCTCTCTTGGAGGTACAGGAAGATGAGAGCTGGGAGTATGGTTCCGACCCACTTCTAATTGGGATTATGTTGGCAATTACCAGCCCCGTCATTTGGGATCTGGGGAGAAGAAATGGGAAACTGAACAGCAGTAGTGGGCTGCTCCTGCATGAACTATCCTGGCAAAATGCCTTTTAATTTCATGTGAGCTGCGCCTGCGAGAAGACGGAAGGATCAAGCCATCATCAAGGAAGATTAGGATTTGGAGCCAGGTTTTGGAAATTGTCTCCTATCTCAGCAATGAATCAGACACCTTAGGTGAAATTCGGATCCTACTGAATAAGCATTTTGGGTTTTGAGTTTAGCTGGGCCAGGATTTCACCCCCAACTTCAAATACACCCAAGCACTGCTGTGCCTGCAGCTTGGAGATAGTTACTGATGTTACATCCTAAAGTGGTACCTCATTTACATTGGTCTTGTAGGACCTGATTCTGCTTCCCCTGTAACTGATGGGGGTTCAGATGCTGAGTTCAGGATGATGGGAGTGTCCCTCCTTTACTGTGCTGCTTTACAGAATTATGATGTTTTAAAAATGAGTCAAAAATTATAATATTCCGGACCATTCTAGAGTGCAGACTTGGTTTCATTTACATCAGAAATAGGATCCATTTTCCTGGCCCTGGAAGGAAGACACTCTCAAGGGCTTACTGATATTTGTGTGTTTGACTTTAAGGCAGAAGTTTGTTCCTAATTAATTGAATAAGTGCTTTAATCCCTGGCCTGAGGGCTTCCCATAGAGCATTAGCTGAATTAAGAAGGAAATGGAGTGTAATCCCCTTAATATAAGCACAGGAGAACAGGAGAGTTTCACATTTCTGGAAATAATTTCATTCCTTGTTTTATCATTTATTCTAGTAATAATTTGCATAAAATACAGTGGGGACAAAGGGCTTCTCCTTCTGCCTGACTCCAGTGCCGAGCCGTTAGCACACGACCCTCGCCAGAGTGTAAGCGCCCCTGGGCTCCAGTTACACACTGGTGCCTAACAGCGTGCAAAGAGAAATAACTCCAGACATTCAGCTCATTCCGACGGTGCCTGTGAACATAGGTCCCTGACCAGCTCTCCTCTGTGGAGGATCCTAGAGCCGAGATGTCATCTTTTGGATTCCTGCGTCATCACCAGCGTTTACTACTACTTGTATCACAGAGAATCTCGTTTCTGAACTGAGAATCACACTCATGTGTAGCTACAGGAACTGGACTCCTGGATGAGGTTCAGCTCACCCAACCCTTCCTGAGAAAGCCGTTGATTTCATTCCTGAGGATGTATCTACATCGGCCCCGTGAATTGTGCTAAATGAGCCAGGAAGCCAGGAAGGATCAGCTCAGAGACGCCCTCTTTGCAGAAGGCTGAAATTAGGTGAGGTTAGTCTTGGATGAGGTGCATCCAAACCTGGTTAATGCTTGACATTTTTTAAAGAGTAACTACTGTTTTGTGGATCTGGTCTGGTGGTTTTGTCCTTTCGTGGGACAGAAGACTAAACCTGAGCATCCTCTGCTGTCTTACGTTGCAGGTCATTAGAGGAATAGAACTGCAGCATCTGGATGGGACAACAACTTCAGCACAAGAAGGGTCCAGAGGAGGCCACAAAAATGATCAGAGGGCTGGAACCCCTCTGCTGTCAGGACAGACTGAGAGTGTTGGGGATGTTCAGCCTGGAGAAGAGAAGGCTCCAGGGAGACCTTATTGTGGCCTTCCCATACTTAAAGGGGGTTTAGAAGAAAGATGGGGACAGTCTTTTTAGCAGGGGCTGTTGCGACAGGACAAGGGGTGATGGGTTTAAACTTAAAGAGAGAGATTCAGACTAGATACAAGGAAGAAATGGTCTATGCTGAGGGTAGCGAGACCCTGGCCCAGGTTGCCCAGAGAGGTGAGAGAAGCCCCATCCCTGGAGCCATTCCAGGTGAGGTTGGATGGGGCTCTGAGCAACCTGATGTAGTTGGAGATGTCCCTGCTCCCTGCAGGGGGTTGGACTAGATGACCTTTGAAGGTCCCTGCCAACCCAAACTATCCTGTGATTCTACGATGATTCTACGAGGTGTACTCGGCTGCGCTCCAAGACCAAGCAGAGATCCCTGCCTGCCTTGCTTCTGCAAGGTTTCCCACCCTTCCATGCAGTGAGGTAAGGATGCTGCTTTCTTCTGCTCAATGCACTCCTTTCCTCCCCAGTTTTCCCCATCTTTTGCTTTTATCTTTAGCAGGAGCTGGGGATTCTTCAAGAGCTCATGCAGGGCAGGCTTTGTCCCTTTCCTCGCCATTTGTCCCCAGTATGGCTGGCTCCAGCTGAAGCAGTGGGTAGCAGCTCCCCGGCTATGACTGCTGGGTGACTTCTTCTCCAAGAATCCCTCACCCCACACCTTCAGGGGTCCCCCCCTCTTACCAAGGCCTCTAGGGTTCTGGAATGTGACTGTGTCATAGAGGGACGGAGTTTTCCCTTGTCCTTGGAAACACTGTGACCACACAGTCAGTGGTGGATCCCATTGCACACGTAACCTATCCCAGGAGGGAACATCCATGTTCACTCCCTGGCTGGCTCTGGGGCTGCTGGTGGTGGGGTGCTGCCATCTTTTCCCTGCTGGGTCCCACCAGGCTGCATCCCCTGAGGTGTCCAGCGCTGTACTGCTGGTTGCTGGGCTGGACGGGTATATTTTGCATTGCTGAAGTTGGATGAAGTCAGTCATACTCTAACTGCCAATTTGGGGTGCACAGGGGTCTTACGACCCCAGCTGAATCCCATTCGTTCTGCCAGTACCCAACTCCAGGTCTCTAGATCCTTTATCAGTTGGGACGGTGTGGAGGAGAGCGTCTGGTTTGCTGGTTGTTAACTGAGTGACTTTTGTGTTCCAGGTGAACATGGTGGACACAATGAGGAAATCAGTGCACTCAAAGGTGAAGTACACACGGGATTCTCATCCTCACCACTGTCTGAGTGATAGGTAACTGGGGAGATAATAGGAGCTGGTGACAACGATGTTCTGGATCCTGGCCAAAGGCAGCCACCGGTCTGGGAAGCCCAGAGGGGGAAAAGAGTGAAACATTAGAAAAAAAGAATAAAAGTACAGAATATCTTCATGTCCATAATGGACATTGTTGGCAAGGCACGAGGAGCCCTCCTGAAGGTGCTGTGTGCCGGTGCAGTTATTGGCTCCCTTTTATCAAACAGACGTGGGAGCGCAGACCTGTGCCTCGGCCAGCCAAGCCACTCCTGTGTGGTGGATGCGTCCATGCAGCAGTGGAGATCCCAGTAACACCTTCAACTCCCGCACACGAGCTCACCTCCCTCAGCCCCCTGCCATGCATTGACAAGTTAGCACGTTCGATGCTTCAGCATAAAACCAGCTCTCTTGGGTCGGCCTGAAGGCTCATCTCACCCCATTTCCCGGCTCCAGCGGTGCCCATGGTGGATGCCGAGGGAGGGAACACGCATACGGTGCTTTTTCCCTAAAATCCTCTGCCTCCAGAAGTTTGCACTGCAGTGGTTTTCAGAGTTAGGGCAGGTGTCACCAGCTTAATATCCCTTGGCAGAGTTTTCCGCCATAATTTCTCCAATCGATTTGCAGATGAGTATTGACATTAGCCAGCGCTGAACTTCAAATTGTGATAAGCACACGGGGAATATTACTGAAACAGAAGAACGGAAGCATATGCTGGTTTAACCTGAGTGACACTGGACCTCAGCAGCTGATCAAAGTATTTCTGCAGCTTTATGTTAGTGCTCTGCCTGGAGGCATCTGAGCAGTCAGGGGAGGTTTGAGAAAGGCAGGAGGAAGGTGTTTGTGGCAAGAAACTGCCTGGGACAGGAAATGCCCCAGAAACCATTTCCAAAAGTGCGTAGGACCTTCTTGGCTACCCTACTTGGACCTCAACTGAGCAAGGAGATGCCCCTGTTGGACTGGCGCCAGGTGGCCCAGGGGACAGAGGCTGTGCCCAGAAGAGCAGCTCATCCTCTTCTGAGCTATGAGGGAGCATTTTGGGTTTGTCTCACCACTTTTGAAGGCTTCCCCCAAGTCCCAGCAGCTCCTTGTGTTTGCTTTCTCTCGTTTCAGCCGCCTGTGTCAATGGGCATGTACATGAGTTTGTACAGGAGAGACTACCGGTGGGGCGAGGACTACAAGCCACCCAGCAAGGAGGACATGAAGGTACCGTGGGCTTTTCCTTGCTTGGCTCTTTAGCCCATGATGTCAGGTCCCCTCTCGTGGCTATGGGACAACTGGGGACCGGGTCGGTGCCAAGGTGGCAGCAGGCATGGGTGCTCTGTGCACTGGCAGAGTCTGCTTTGGTCCCCACTGCTGTGACCCACCAACAGGTCACGTCACGCCCAAATGCCCTTGGCTTGTGTCCCCATCCCTTCTGCGGGAAATCCCCCTCGCACCCTCCAGTAAGGCTGCTTGGGGCAGGCAATGCTAATTACACTCATTAAGTCAGGGCACTAACGACTGCCTGCTGAACCCGTGCCTAAGCCTTGGACTCCTGTTGCTCCCCGTGGGGCTGATGGAGCGCATCAGGATTAGACCCATCCCAGTACCGCCTTGAGGAAGCGGATCGCATTTGGGATGGAGATGGCTCCTTGCCCTGACACTGGCCTGAGAAGACTTCTGCGGGGAAGCTGAGGTTGTTTTTTTTCTAATCTCCTTGCAGTGCGAGCGACCCCCTGAGCTATTTAATCTGATTTGCCTCGCTCCGCCTGCCCTGCCTTAATTGCTTGTGGCAGCCCGGTGGGGACAGCTGTGGTTTGCACCGGGCCACTGCGGAGAAGTGGCGGGGGGCATGTTCGGTTGCTAAAGTGCTTTGGGCTCCTACGCTCACCAGAGGAAGAAAAATGTAGTTCAGGCTGGGGAGGAAAAGGAGGGGACAAGGACAGAGAAATCTTTGTGTGGAGGTGCCCGCTGGGGCAGAGGGGCTGTCTGCGGCCACCACTGCCATCCTCGCCTGGGCAGCAGCCTGGGGAGCCCTCTGCTCTCCTCTCCTCCCCTCTCCCTCCATCTGCCCCGGGGAAGCGCTCCCGCTGCCAGCAGCCTTCATTAACGGTCCTGCTCGGGGCTCCTGCTGTTCTCCGGGGCTGGCGAGAGCTTCCCGGGCAGCCCCAGCCTTAGGTGGCTGCTCCACTTCCAGGAGCTGAGATCCTGGCCGGGAGGGCAGGGTTTAACCCCTGACTGCTGGAGCACAGTTTCCAAGCTGTGCGTCTCAAATCTTCTTTCTTTTCTGCCTTTCCCTTTTCTTTTTTTTTCCAAGTTTAACTTTTGGAAGGCTGCACACTTCCTGCGGAGGTCCTGGTGTATTTTGGGAGGGAAGAAGGGAGGAAGCACCCGAGCTGTTCCTGCTTTCCTCGGGTTTCAGGTCCCCTTGACGCTGTATTAACTCCCCAGGCCTGCAGAAGAAAGGTGTACCCCCCGGCAGGCTCATGATGAGGTACTCGGGAGGCCCAGGTTTCCCTCTTAGTCCTGCTAGGATTTGGGGTGTTTTTCAAAGAGGATAAAACCTCTGCGGTGGTTTTATCTGGGAAGTTTCAGATGGTAGCCTCTTCCCTAGCGGAAGGTGGGGATCTCCTTGGTTTAAGGCATAAAGCACTGGCTGGTGAGCCATCCCGCTGTGGGCTCCTGGAGGATCCTGTCCCTCTGGAGATGCCTCCTGAGGAGCTCTGGCCATCCTCGGTGGGGGAAGCCCCCAGATACAGGTAGTTCCCATAACTCTGCAGCCTCCACCTGCCCTAATGTCAGCACAGGAGAAGCAGAAGCCACCTTGGGGAGAGCCCTGGGGACCTTGGAGGTTGAGGGTCAAACAGAAACCCATGGAGATCCAAAGCAACAATGGACAAATGCTGTAAGGATGGTTCTTGACGGCCCCAGCAGCCTGACAGAGCTCACACCAGGAGAACTCTTTCTGAGCTCCTAGAAAGGAGCATCTGGCTCCTGGTGGAGCTGTAGTGTGCAGCTGAAGAGGCTGGAGCCAGCAGGCACCCCGAGCAGCCCCATTAGCCTTTTTCTGCAGACATTCCCTCTCCCACCATCAAACCGCTGCTTGTGCCGGGGCACTGTCCATCTGGGGCCCAGCAGAGTCCCAAGCCGTAGGATGGGCAGAAGGACGAAGCCATGATGGTCTGTGCATTTTTAATGACCGTTATGGAGCTGCTTTGTGGCTGTTATATCCCCAGGGGTGCTGACCCCAGCAGAGCCCAGGCTTTGCTGTGGGGCAGGTAGCGTTGCTTCATGATGCTTTAGCAACTGTCCTTCCCGCTCGCTGCCTCTCCATTCACGTGGGACCTTTTTCTGCAGAAGCTGCAGATTGCAGACGCCCAGCTGAAAGCCAAGGAGTTCGCTGTACCCCGGGTGAAGCGGGGAATGACCTACAGCAACGGCATTATCGGGGAGAGGAGAGTCATCCCAGCACCCAGCGTCAAAGCCAGTAGTCGTGCTGATGATGCAGGAGGGAGGAAGGCTGAAGGCAGCACCGCCGGCCCCAAAGCCTTGCAGCAGAGAAAGCGCTTTACTTCAGTCCTCCCTGTTGCAGAAAGCTGCCAACCAAAGTACTACCCTGCCACCGAACTGGCAGCAACCCAGGCAGAGAAATCGGAGAGGCTGCAGGCTCTCGCCGAGCCGGAGAACGAGCTGTCTTACTGCCAGCGTCTTCCCGCTGCTGCTCAGACTGCTGGAACAGCAGGTAACCCCCCACGCCGGCGCCGGCTGCTCGCGAACAGCTGACCGGCCATATCCAGCTACCCGAGGGGCTGTCTGCCTGGGTCTGTGCCAGCTGAGCCCCCCTGCCCACGGTCCACGCTGGCTGGGCACGCATGGATGGTAGCATCCCGACAAAGTGTCGGTGCCGGGCTAAGCCCGTGAGGGTTAGCAGCATGGGCCCAGCACCCCGTCAGCATGAATACGCAGTTCCCCGGCCAGCTCAAAGCACAGATGTAGTGAGCTGGAGTCTTAGAAACATCTGCAGAGCCACGCTCGGTGCGTGAAGAGCCCCTGCCAGCAAGGCATCAGCACTGCAAAGGGTTTTATCTTCACAGCTCCTTTGAAATGGAGGGAGATTCAGTTAACCCATATTGCAGGTCATGGTCAGAAGCACAGGGAGGCAAAAAGGATTCCGTAGTTGAGCATGAGGGACTTGGGTGGTTCAAACCAGCAGCCCTCAGTGCGCTTCTGCTGGAGGGACCTGTCTGGTAGCAGATGCAGCAAAGGGGCTGGTACTTGGTCCTTAGCCACACCGTTTACCAGCTTGCTGGCATGGATTAAAATGCTGATGAAAGTCAGGAAAACAAAATTAGTGGTCACCAAACATCACCCAGCCATGCTCAACCTTCCCAAAGCAGCGGAGATCTTCCTCCGAGTTCCTCTGTGAGAGGGAAAAGAGCAGCGTTGCTCACCAATGTTCCAGCATCACACAGAAGGACGTGAGCAGGGATGTCCACTCCGTTCCCTGAGCTCACCTCTCCCGATGTGGGTCATCTGTGTCTGAATCCTTCCATGATCAGCAGGGAGGAAAGACAGAGCCATCTCCTGTAGCTTAAATGCCACCTTGAGGATGAGGTGAAGTAAGCCCTGGCGGGTTTTCTTTCCACTCACTAGACGGAGAGTCTGGACAGACAGCTCAGACAGGCATGTCTCCATTTCGACACACGTCTGTTTGGACAGTCCACTTAGACTTCACTTAACATCTGAGGGCTTCGAGCATCTCCTTGCCAAGTCCACCTAAAGCTGTCTGGTGCTAATGACAAAACTGCTGTGGGCTTTTCCCTTCCTGCTCTGCCCCTGTGTAGCCCAACAGCACGGTATTTCCCTCAAAGTCATTCTCTTTCACACACGAACCTCCTGCAGAGTGTCTCAGCAGCCTTTAGCACTCCAGAGCAACATGGAGACAGCATGACTCCTTCCACTTGCTTTGCATCGCCATAAATCCTTCCCCTGCTGGCTTCACGAACCAAGACGATGCCAAATTGATGCCCCTCAGCAAAGCGCTGCTGAAGTGAATGGGTGTCCCCGATTTATGCCAGCTGAGGCTCCAACTTGCCATTGTTTGCTTACTCCCATCCAAAGGTAGGATTTGGGTGAGTGATTGATTGATGGTGCTTCCCGGCTAATGCACCCTCTTCTCCCATCTCTCAGGGATGTTGCTGCGTAGGCAGAAGATGGCCCCAGGCTGGACCACCTACCAGCAATTCAACCAGAGGACGCACCAGGCAAGGCTACGTGAGGCTCAGCAAAACAGGAACATGATCCTGGGCTCGTCTGTTTTGGTGGAAGGTCAGTGGATGGAGGTTGGGTCAGCTACCCCAGGCAGGTGACTTGTGGCCTTCAGCCTAGCTTTGGATTTCTTAATTTAATGCAGGAGGAGAGTGAGGAAGGTAAAGGGAAGAGGAAAGGTCCACAGGGTCCCCGTAACCATCTGCCCATCAGTGGGGAGAAGCAGGGCAGAGAAAAACAATTATCTTCCAGAAGAACTTGGGTGTTGTAAATATTGTTTCTTTCATCCTGGTGTCCATATGGGCCACCCCATGCAGCGCAGCCCTGCTCGATGTGGCCTCGCTGGAAATAACGTCGCAGCACGGGAACTGCTGCTGCGACCACTTAGGTTGCATTTACAGCCCGACGCGGTCATGCACGTGAAATACCTGTAACCTCAGCCTCGGTGAAAAGAACAAAAATACTTTACTAATGACTCCTTGCAGGAACGAGTCATTTTTAAAAATACACATAAAATCTGAAAGGTCTACCTTTCTTTGCGCACCCTTCCTGCTTTGTTGTGAGAGGTGGCAGCACGGTTCTCTGCAGGCAGACCTGCTCAAAGAGAAGGCGGTTAACGTACAGATGGGGCATCTCTGGAGAGCAGGATAGGAGACCTCAAAGCAGCTCCTGCAGGGATTTCTGGGGAAGACAGCACAACAGATGTGATGGTCCTCACTTGGGGGTGACCCTGAATCTCTTCCCTGGTTTGGTTCCTGGTGAAATAAAGGAGAGACGCATTGCTCTGGCGTGATGAAAGAGAAAATCTAAGACAGTAGGGGAAAATATATACCAGCTGACAAGTCAATGTCCAGAAGGGAAGAGCACAAGATATCATTTGCAGATCTGCCTTGTGTGACTTCTGTCATACGTGAAAGGCTGTAGAAAATAAATGCTGAATCATCTCATCTAAAAGACCTTATCTACACCAGGGAAGCACTTTCCCTTGGCTAATCCTTCAGTCCTGGTATGAACACCAGAGGGACCTCAGAAAGGGGAACACTCAGACTGTGGGATACGGGAGGTAGAGACCAAAAAAAATCTTCCAATTGTTTGGACTCTCTTTCTCTAGAGTGCTTTGACCTTGACTGGAGAAGTACCTACAACACACATTTCCAGCACCGGCCAGGAGCCCGTCGTGGATACTGCAGAGCAAAAAAGAGCCTTTCTCATGTTTTCCCTGATGAACACTCAAACCAGTAAGAGAGAGGTGGGCTGGGGGGAAGAGGGTGGCTGGTGGGAGTGGTGGCAGGGTAAGAGTAGGGCAGGGAGGTTTTGGAGCTGGTTGGGATTGGAAGATGTTTCTCAAGTGTGTTTCTCCCTGTTGGTGTTACGCAATGAGCTCAAACGAATTCCCTCGGGGCTGAATCCTTTCTCAAAGCCTGCTCAGCCTTTTCTTGAAAAGTTTTTCAGTAGGGTTGATAGGAGCGAGGAGACTTCTGGGACAGCCTTGTCCCCGTGGAAAGAAGGTACTGAGGTCTCTGTGGGGCAGGGGGACGGGAGGCACGTTTCAACATTTCCTCACCGTGGGAAAGGCTTCTTTCAAATCAGACAGGACAGGAGCTGTTCGCAACATGACTCATCCGCGCACGATGAACCAACAGGCATAAACCGCTCCTGAGCTCTCATTTCTCACTGGAAAGGCAATTCCTTCCTGCTACCTCATCCCCCCACCTCCCCCTAACACACACATACATTTCAGCTCTGCGCTGAAGTCTCGATTTTGATCTACGGTCCTGGGGTTATGTGTGGGCTGGAGACCAAGCCTGTGTAATGGTTGATCTAGGTGGGAGATTGATCCCAATGGCAGCCATGTGTGTGGTAGCATCTGCACCACCCCTGATGGAGACAGGCTCTTCCCCCTCTCCCCCGTGCCATCGGCGTGTCCTTTTGTTTGCTCTGTACAGTTTCCTGGCTGGGTGGTCAACTGCTGCAGAAGGGCGGCAAGTCCCTTGTCCCGGTGCACAAAGCAGAGGATGGAGGTCCTCTTCTTAGCCCCTTCTCCATGTTCTCTGCAGGAACCACTGGGTATCAGAGTACAACGACAGCTACAGCATTTACCTGCAGAGGCTGAACTGAGCATCTCACATCCCTGCTGTGGGGCTGTGCTCTGAGCTGTCCTCCGGGAAGGGGATTGTGATGGACACAGCCCAGTGAGTGGTGCTACAGGTGGCCACGTAAGTACCAGGATTACCCATTTTCGCACGGAGAGCTGGCAGTAATGGTGGGATTTCAGGGGCTGAGGCAGCAGGAAAAAGTATAAACAGTTGTGAAACCTGTTCCAAGCTATCATGAGACCTGAGATAAAATGCTGAAATACTGAAATACTGCTGAAATACTCTTCTGAGTAGCAGCATTTGTACCTGCTTGTTGCAGGAGGGTTGGGCTAGATGACCTTCCAACCCAAACTGTGCTTTTCTGGGCTTCTAGAAAGCCATTTTCCAGCCAGATCTTATCAGGAGAGTATTTTTCACCATGAAGGTGGTCGAACACTGCCTGGAGACCAGAGAGGTGGGGGGAATCACGGGGAGATGTTCATGAGATGACGAGACAAGGTCTGAGCAACTTCATCTAAGCTGGCCCTGCTGGGCCAGGACACATGCACTGTTCCATGATTTTCTGATTTATTTTAGGTCGAGTTACCTCTGCTGTTCCACGATTGCAGCTCCTTGGCTCGCCAAGCTGTCTGTATGATATTGTCCATCAGAGACCCTGAAAGCCCGGAAACCTCCTCTCTTCCAAACCCAACACTGTGTCCATCAAAGGTGAAATGTTTGGCAGAGACCGTTTTAAACACATTGTCACTAAAATCTCCAAAGAGCCTGAGCTTTTATCATTTCTGACAGAAAAAAGCTCTTTTTTTGGCGGGACAGCGCAGGCTGCAGAGCTAAAATCGCTCAGGCCATTTCTTTATGTTCTTTGACAATTTAGCAATTTACGTTCTTAAAACTTGTCAATAAACTTTGTCTCCCAGAAAGAAGTCATGTGTGTTAAACAGCACGGCTTGTGCTCGTTTACGCTCCAAAGCCTTGTGTGCTCGAAGGGAGGGAAATCCTCGTGGTACCCAGAGCAGCTGAGGACCAGCCTTGCAGAGCTCCTTCCTCTCCTTTGCATTCAACACCGTTTCCCAGGGCTTGGCCACCAATTTCAGCTCATGGGGTGAGCTGGGATTGAGTTTGCTGTGTCTGTTTGGGGTGTTTCTGGGATTTCTGGAAGGAGCGAGGCTGCTCCCAGCCTGAAGATGGCAATGAAGAGCCGCCGATGCCAGACCTGGGAAGGGCTGATGTCCCCGGGCAGGACCGTGCCCAGCGCGGCCTTTCTGCAGAGCCCTGTGGCTTCAGTGATCTGGCTTCGGGTCTTCTGAATTGGCGCCAAAATTTGCCTGGAGTAGATGTGTAGAGAACTCTCTCCCTAGAGCCTAAAAGGTGTCGCTTTTAATGCGACGTCTTTGTGGTATTCACTGATAAGAGATTCTTAACAGCCAAAATATAAAAGCAATAATAATAATAATGACCAGAAATGACGTATTTTATAGTAATACCAAGTCTACCTAGACCTGATGGTGACAGGGACTTAGACACAGCAGCACGCTGGTCCTTGCCCCAAGGACCCATCATCAAAGCGAATCACCTCTCCTGTGTCCTTGTACTCTGCAAGTGTTTCAACCCATCACCGCTTACCTGTGGCAACTTTACCATTAATTTGCTGCAGGACCTTAGGAAAGTCACACGCAGGGTTGTGTTCCTCTGCAAGAAGATAAGCACTGTGAGGTTTAGCAAAATGAGGTCTGGCAAGGCCAAGCTCCAAGCAGATGATACAGGGAGGTACGAGGGTCTGGTGTTTCATAGAATCATTTTGATTGGAAAAGACTTTTAAGATCATTGAGTCCAACTGTTTCCCCAACACTGCCAGGTCACCGCTCAACCATGTCCCTCAGCACCACCTCGACACCTCTGTTAAACCCCTCCAGGGACGGGGAAACCACCACTGCCCTGGGCAGCCTGGGCCAGGGCTTCATAACCCTTTTGATGAAGAAATTTTTCCTCCTGTCCAACTTAAACCTCCCCTGGTGCAATTTGAAGCCATTTCTTTTTGTCCCTGCTCTGGCATGGGACGTTGCAGATGACAGCCCATGCAGCATTTAGGGCTACGTGTAGTGGACTAGTGGCTGCAGAATTAGGAGGGCAGAAACAATGAAACTGCCTCTAACTTAAAAATAGGGGAAAATAATACTCGCTTACATCAAAGGCTCCTGAGGAGACAGAGAATTCGATTTCTTTGGGGAATGAGACCATGAGAATAGAGATGTGTACTTTTGCACCACTTAAAATTGATCCCGTGGCCTCACTGATAGCTTTATGAAAAACCTCCATGATGGAGACAGGCTCCTCCAGCTGATTTCGACATTGTTCCACCGCATCGGTTTGTCACGCTGAAAGGGGCTGTGTCTAGACGAAAGCTTAGGCCACATACACAAGGTCATTTCAAGTCTTCCTCACTAGGAAAAAGTACGTTGCTCAATGCTAATCAAAACGGGCAACCACGTTGGAAACAAATGGCTGAACGAGAAGATACGGTTGTGGTACACGCCGTCAGGAGCACTAACGAGGGTACTCAATCAGGCAGACGGGTGCTGGATTTGCTAACGTGGTGTTTAACCGTGTGCCAGGGAGAAGAACGGAAGCTGCTGATATTGAAGATAGATATCCTTGCTGGTTATCCTGGCAGGATGTTTATTTAGGTGCTTTCTAGCTTCGGAGACCAGGCTTAGAGACGGGCCTTTTGAAACCTGCACTCCCACGTTTCAGCCCCCACACCCTGTTGCATCCTCATCTCCTGCCATGTCTCTTCCCAGAGTTACATTTATTCTCCTCTCTTTCACGGGCACCCCCTTGCCGTGGGGAAAGAGCTTGCGTGCCCTTGTGAAGTTGAGAGCTATGCTGGTGGTGGCATATGCCTCCGGTAGGGTCTCCCAAGCCAGACAGGTCTCAACTGAAGGGTCAGACAAAGTGTGTCCACGGGCAGGATGGGCTCACTAGCCTTCGGGCAACCATCCTAGGAGAAGGACAACTCTAACTCCAAACCCGGGCAGATGGAGCTCGTTTAGCCCTGTAAGGCCATCCATCTAAGAGAAGGATACTCTAACCAAACCTACGACCTGAGGACTTCGCTGTCACCGTCCAAGCTCGCTCGGCCCTGGCAGATGAACCTCAGGTGTAAAGGGTGGGGCCAGTCTCGCGCACGCTGCGCCTCACCTAAAAAATCCACCGCGCAGGCTTGAAGGGTGTACTCACGTTTAAAGCCCTTCCCAAATCATCGTCCGCGAAGCCAAGCCATGATGATTTATTCTCCTTCAAACCTTTGTTTCTCCAGCCCTCATTGCCCCTTCCCAGTAGTGGTCTGTCTGACATGGCCATGATTGCTGTGGATACTTCTATCCCACCAACTCCCTGCTGTGGGAACGGTGACGGTGCCAAGGCAGTTTGAGCACACAAAGGGGGGGCAGCGGTCGGTACAGTGCAAAGGGTGGCTCTCACGGTGTCCCGGGGAGTCACAGCTATGTTGTAATGGGCTTCATGGAAATATGCCCAAGTGACAGAAGAGAGCAGCCACAGGGTCAGCCTCCCTATTTCCCCAGCACCTCCAACGATGCTCCCATTTTTCAGTGGATGGAGCCTCTTCGTATGAGTGACAAAGGCTTCACATCGAAGAGCCTGGGGTCAGAAAGAAGTAAGAAGCTCTAGCTAAGACTGGCATTACCCCAACACCATCCATTTTCAGCCCTTTTTCTGCACAGCCTGGGCTCATGGCACCAGATAACACCAGCCATGAGCTCAACAGGATTCAAACTGGGATACAACAGTTGTGTGGAGAACACCAGGTTTCACACTAGTAACAAAGTCCAAAGGTAAAAAAAAACAAAAAAAAAAAACCAAGCCAGCACAGAGAAACAAACTGAGCGTGAGTTAGGCTGTGGCTGGGGGAGATTAGAAGATATTTTCCAGGACCATGTCACCTCGTTATTGCTATGGTTGAGCCTAGGAATATTTTTCAAAGCATTTGGTGCTGCCCTGTCCCAAACAGAGGAACATCCCTGGATGGGGGCTGCTCATATACACCAGTTGTCTGGTGGGAAACTCTCTGGAGCCATGAGAAGGACAATCCACTTCAAATCCAAGTAATAACATCCACAGAAACACATTTCCTCGTAGGATGCTCAGCTGGTCCCATCACAAGATGCACAATCCAGTGAATGGAAATTTCGCAGGTTTTCTCCCTAACACGCAACTTCAGGGAAAACAGGTTTTTGGAAAGGCCGAAGTGATGCTTTTTGTGTGCGTGCCTTGGTGCCATCTCCTGGGTGGAAGGGGAAATTCTCATTTTGGAGGTGCAACGTGTGGTCTGAACACCCTTGGCTGTGCAGGTTCAGTCGTTTAGCGACTGGGTGTGTGAATGTGGCATCGGATACCACACTCTGCCTCGTCCTGCTAAATTGCTAAGTCAATGTCTTGCTTAGGATACGTAATGGAGTTGTGTCTGCTCGGGGAAGAGGATGCTCTGGATTCATCCCTCATCATCACCATGAGTTTTCAAGTAGTGTTTTCCATCTTTAATTTTGTCTTTTATATTTCCCAGCATGGAAGAACAGACTGAAATATAAACTTACTTTGTGCATCCTTTATGGGAGAATTCGTTCAAAATAATTAGAGGTTAGTCCAGTCATGACCACTTCTCTATTTTGAGGCTTTCTAGATCTCTGCAAATTATCTCATTGGACATTAGAAGTGTAAAACCTCCTCGTTGAATAGTTTAACGAATTACACAGTGCTGGCAGCCAGGCTAAAATAAGTCTGTGGCCGTGCTGCGCCCCACTACAGAACATCGGCTTCACCAAGAGGTGACAACAGTCAGATGCGTTTGATGGCATTTGCAGCTTGCATGGAAACAGGCAGAAATCCCGCTGCAACGGCTTCCTTGGAAGAGCAAGGTTAGGGAGAGGTGACAGAACACACATAAATTTTCAGAGGTGTTTTTACAAATGTAATTAGAAGCTGAATTTAGCTTAGCAGAGTCAAAATGTTGGTGCTTGGGCTCTCATTGGTATGATGTGAAGTTTGTAAAAGCAAAGCACCTGCAGGTACACTGCTCGGACACCTACAGTGCTCTGCAAACCGCATCGCTCACTGAGTTCCTCTCACTCAATTCTCAATATACTCCACTGAGTATATTTACGTGAAGCCCATTACAGCACAGCTGTGTCTTCTCGCTCACTCAATTTCTTGGAAGGCTGCAAGGACATTCAAGGGCTGAACCTCAGCGCCGTCACTGAGCACTCAACTTTTCCTCCTGCTTTGAAGAAAATGTGGCCACCACCCAACCCACAATTACGCAATAAATCGTCCAGCGTATGCTCAGTGTTAAGCCTTGTAAATAGTCCCACTACTCTGCTTGGCAATTGAAAGTTAAAGCAAAACAACTGTGAGCACATCTGTAGTCACGTGGCTTTGATGGGCTGAAAAAGCAGAGTTCCTGTGGATGACTGTGGAGAAGTGCTGCCCTGAAGAGCACTCCACCACAGCAGCATCTCTGATCTCTTCATCACAAGACAACTAACTGCATGCTTAAAGCTAATGTGTGTTGAAGAGTTTCGTTGGAACAGGTTCTTCATGTAATGTTCTATAATGCAGCAGTCATGGAGAGGGTGGGAAATGCCCTTCTGCAGAGGGGGCTTGAAGTAGCAAGAGCTAACCATGCAAAACCACTGTCTGCTGCAGCCACATCTCCTGCAGTAAGTCCTGTTCATGGCTCAGCCACCAACCTGAGCGGAAATTATAAGCCAAGGAAAAGAGCTTGTCAATTAATATATTTCACCAAACCATTTTAATGAAACTGTCTTGGGCCAATGGTGGAGTTCAACAGAGATGGAGAGAAGAAGAGAGGAGAAGCGAGAAAAGCTTATTGCGAAGTACTGGCAGTCAAGAACAAAAGCAACTGTCAGCCACTCCTACCAATTTTCTTAAAAATCAAGCCTTTTGCTTTTTGTCCAGCCTTAATTGGCCTCATGCCTGATTCCATGTCGTTTCTGCGTGGCAGCTCAGGTTCTGTTAGCGTCCAGGACCACATCCGCTGGGCTTGAATGTGGGTCACTACCTTCGTAGAAATTTAGAAGCACTTAAGTGGTCTTTAGTGCCTTTATTTGAGCTTGCTTAAATGAAGAGAGATTCTTTGGTTTGGTGAAAAACTACATGAATCATCCAGTAGAAAGTGAAGGAGAATGTATTGCTGAGACATAACGACTGGGTTTATTCTGTACAGATCCCCCCGGTGCTGCCGCAAGATAAAAATGAGTTTATGGTTATAAACGACTGCCGGGTGATGGCAAGTCCTCTACACGCAGCTGGGCTCAGCTCAGGGGCAGGTACCAAATGCTTCGCCTCAGCTCTCTCTCCTTTGGACAAAACCCCACTGCTGTGGGGCTTGGTACTGGCAGATCTCCGCGCTTCGTGGTCAGCTTGCACATTGCTTGCTGGATTTGCCTCCATCAGACATAAGTCACGCTGGTAAAGCTCTCGGAATTTTCCACTGATTTTTTTTTTTTTTAAATTGGAAATGACATATTCTATAATACTGATGTTTTGGTTTTGTCCATATTTTTCAGTTCTCCTTTGGTGAGATCGAAACAAAATATTTCACCCAAGGGCTGAGCTGACACCAATGTTTTACTTTCTTTAGTTGCTCAGTCCGCTCCTCAACCCTGGTTTTGGGGCATCCTGAGCCTTCCCTTCACCTGGTCACGCCTGGTGCAGAGGACACATCTCAGGTAGGCTGGGATCATACGGCCTTCACAAGACCTAATCACTGCTACAGTCCCAGCTGACAGCGGTGCATCCACCCAGGCCTGTCCTAAGGAGGAGCCAATCTTACACTGAACTAAGCCTGTATGAGACATTTCCTTTTTTTTTTAAAAAAAAAATCTTTGTCAAATTGAAACGTGCTATTATATTCTTCTCACCCTTCCACGGCCAGCAGGAGACATACAGCTGCGTGTGTTACTGGTCAGTAAAAGGAGATGCCAAAGCAATAGCAAAAAGAAATAGATTTTATTTCTCTATAGGCTGCATATATGGAGAAAACGTTCCCACAGCCGACACATAGCTCCTGGCTGAGTTGCTCACAATGAGCCAATTAATGGAATAGGTCAGCAGGGCAAATGGTCACATCGGAAAACTCCTGCTCTGATCCACACGTGAGGCTCCTCCAGCCTGGCTATGCCATCTGCTTGTGCTTCCAGTCTCGGTCCCCAGTATGAGATTTCACTGTATTGACCCCAGGAAAGTGCATATAAAAGACACAAATAAAGAGGAGTGAAAACAAGCACTGAAGTATTTTATTCCAATCAAGCTGTCTTTAGCGTCATGTAGAGGAGCAGATACAGGCTGAGATTTACTCCGGTGTGTAATCACCTACGCCCTCTTCCATTCAGCTGTGACACCTTCTAGTGAAAAACTAATTTCCCCGGAGGGCCAGATGAGCCACATTACGCCACACGTGACAGAGTCTCCCCAAATCACATCGCGTTTCTCACTACGGCATGAGCACCCTTGTGCACTCCTGCAGGTACCACTGGGCTCGCGCACCCTGAAAGCTGCATCGGAAGGCCGTTGAGTTCCCTTGAGGTTTCCACTTATTTCGAGAGGCTCAGACTTTATCGCTCTTGAAAAAAGTTAGTGAGAAGAGCTCCCCATTATGGCTCTTCGCTTGCAGTCCCAGGACTGAAAGCGCTCGTCTTCCTCATCGCCCTTCCTTGCCCTGGTGCCTGCAGCAGTCGCAGCTCCCTGCGATAAAACCAGTAACACCAATGTCATTGCTACGAACACCAGCCTGCAGGTGTTATGCTGACCATGCCTTCCGCTAGCTTTGCAAGACACCTCTGCTGAGTTAAGCTGCTCTACAGGACCATGCTGCACGGACTGGTGCGGGGTACCAGGTGTGAAGGGGTGTAAGAGATAAGTCAATAGCAGAGCGCTTAAAAATAGGAGCACTGGCTCAAAGCGGAGTCCTCAAACTTACCGGAGGTAGAACCCCCTGGGGCTGTTGGAGAAGTACAGCTTTAAGAACGGGAAGAAACTGCTTCAAGCACAGCAAAGAAACCAAGATTTGGTGAAATAAAGGAAAAATAGTTGAGCAGCAGCTGGGGAATAAGATGCCCTCTGAGTCCATGTAACTCATAGGCGTTGGGGCAGAGGTTGATGGCTGAGGGCTGCATAGAGGCTTGGACATCTTATACCTTGAGCTTGGAGAGGGCATTACAGGCGATGAAGGTCCTCCTGGGGTCACTGGGGCAGAAGCATGCTGCCTGCCCCAGGGACCCTGATGTTTCAAAACACTTTTGATGTGAGAGAAGGTGATGGAGGACTTTGTATGGTGGTATGTGTGCTTGAGTCAAATATTGGTGACGGAACTTTTGCTTACATCAGCATATTTTTGCCTGTGCAGTGCTGCCTTGAAACCCAGCCAGTGCACATACAAGGAATGACAGGTCTTCAGCAGTCGTGGTGCTTGCACCAGTTTCCTGTTTGCCTAATGCAAAGTAAATGGTTTTCATCCAAATGGAGCTGTGCAGCCAGCCTGAGAAGTGCCAGCTCTGATACTTGGGCTTTGCTTACAGTTCTTTCTCAACCTGATAGTGTGTTTGCAGGAAAAACATCAAAGCAGCATTTCTGCAGTCCTTGGAAGTTCTCTTACTCCAGTCCTTTCTGGAAGTCACACTGAAAGAGGTGAGACATGAAGGAGGAGGAGACTATAGGAAGACCATATGGAGTTCCTTTGTTGATTAAGAAAGGCCTGGAGGGCTCAGGAGAAGAGGGTGGTGGTGTAGATCTGTGGGATGAAGAACATCTTGGAGATCCCTGGGCAGCCGGGAGTGCCTGCAGGGCACAGGCACCATCCTGTCCTGGTTGGGATCGGGGCGTGGGGTGTCAGGTGAGTGCAAGGATGGGGCGTTTTGTGGTTTGAGGAGCAAATTGCTATTGGTTAGAAGAAGTTTGAGAGTAGTCTTTGAACTGGAATCACGCCTTCTCCACTCACTGACACGTTTCTAGCTTTTAAGGCAGAGGGCAAGAAAGCAGCGGAACTTGAGAAAAGGCAATACTCGGTCTTCTGGAATATTATAATGGTCTTTTTCCATTTGTTTTAGACCTAATCTGATCCCCCACCTTTCCCAGGGCAGAGTCAGCTGTGCTAGCAGGTGGTGTTTGGTAAAACCCGTCTGAATTTTTAAATGCTTTGTAGCCAGAACAGTTTTTCATTCTAAATGAATGCTGCATTGAAGGGGACCCTTCCTTCCTCCCAAATTTCCCCTCTGGGAAGGAGGGGGAAAGTGCCCAAGTGTGAGCCCCAGACTCCCAGGTCTGCAGCTGCTGGAGAAAGAAGGACCCGAGGGTTTGGGGATGCTCCCGAGGATGGAGCTTGCATGACAGGACAGGAATCTCAAGAGGCTGGAGATGAAACTCTCCCGCTGAGTCACCTCGGCTCTGCAATGCAGGTGCTTTCCCATCACGGCTTTCCTGACTGTTTTGACCACTCTTCTGGGGATGACCAATGCCTGAGTCACCCCCTCATAAAGCTGCTCCTGGATTCCCATTTTCCACAGTTGCTGCACAGCCTGCAATAGGTGTTTTCCTATTCAAGCACAGGGAGATGGAAGGAACCCACTCCTCTGCCCCTTGTTCACATAAGAACTTGATCAGTAGGAATGATAGTCCTTCCTGGTGGATGGCACAGAAAAATGGGGGTTGTTGTTGTTCTTTCCACGTTTAGACACACCGTGGAGAATGGGGTTAAAAGGGATGCTGAAGGCACACCTATGCTGCTAAATGAGAGGGCCAGGGAGATCAGCTGAAGCCCTGGACCATCGTGGTCCACGTAACTGACCTGGCAGCTTACTCCACGGCTCTCCAAGACAAACCTGCGGTAGAGCCTTAATCAGTGCGGATGAAAGCCAGCTCCGGCTGCTCGGCCGTGTGGCCAAGGCTTGTTCTTGGCCATTTTTCATTTAGCACTATATATATATATACATTTGTGTGTGTGTGTGTGTACATACATGTGTGCGTCGACCTCATTATAGGCACAATACTCTATTTGCAGGGGAAATAGCACGTGCACCCCACACTCCAGATGTCCATCATCCAAAATGCCCAAGTTCCAACGCCTCGTAATCAGTCCCATGTGCAGCATACCGTATCTCCTGCACTCATTCACCATCTGCCATTTACCTGTCACGAACCGTCCATTAATTGAAGTCTTGTATCCGCTTGTAAGCACCCAGGAAAGCTCCAGTAGCTCCCAGCTCCGGGAGTTCAGTTCGAGCTTTTAATGCCATATCTGGGTATTTTCTGGCTGCAAACCTTTCCCCATACAGTACCACTTACTGTGAGCCAGCCTTTGCTCATCCTGTGATGCTGTATGGACATTATTTATTGAGACTTTCACAACCACGATAAACATTCCTCTCTTCGGGCCTGCCATCATCGCTGAGTTTTTCTGGCAGCCAAGAGAGCTGAAAACGGGTGGTTACATGGGAAGATCACACGGGGTAAGTGGTGGTACCCATTAATGCCAGAAGCATCGCAGTGGTCCCTGCATGCCCTTCACCTCCGGGTTAGCACTGATTGCATTGCCAGGCTTGGCCACCCGTTATAACACACCGTGACAACTGAAATCTCTTTCCTTGCGAAAAAAGCTCAGAGGTATTAACCAGCCAAATGTAAACCTGCACTGACAACTCACGAAATGGGGATTTCCCTTCCCATTCTGTGGCCAGAAACGCAGAAATACACCCATACTCTGCTGAAGCTGTTAGGGGTCAGTGGGCATTTTGCAGTTTCAAAGCAGGGTAGGTCCTTGCTCCAGTCGGTCTATATATTGTGCCAAGGGCAAGATGAAGCCTCGTCTTTTCATGTTGTGAATAAAATATTAAACTCCCGGGGTTTTGGATTGTTTCTTGAAGATGCCATTTGGGAATGGCTAACAAGAGAATTGGCTTGGTCTGACACTGAGCTGGACCTTCAGCACAGCTCATACAGTTTCCTCCTCAGCTGTTTTTTGACCTTCAGCCTCAAACTCTGTTTTTTTACTTCAGGAGAACTTGCTCCCAAGTGCAGACCACTGATGACTACCAACACAGATGTGTTTCACCACTATGGGGTTTTGAATCCCAGTGTTCACACTGTAGCAGTGATATAATTTGGCAAGGCAGCAGCATATCACCAGTTGGAGTCTCATGGAGCGCAGCATGGCCGTAGATCTCACTGGAGCATTTGGTTTATAGAACATCTTCGGGACAAGCAAGACCACTCTTCATAGGTTTGAATCCTTCATCCATCCCTGTTCAGACTCATGGCTTGTTTTTCTTCAGGTATCTCCAAGCTGTAGTGAGCACCTCAGGCATTGCTTGTAAGGCTGACGATAGGACGTGTTATATACGGCACTGGAACGTACGTCACGGGCAGAGTGTCCATGCCATGGAGGAGCAGGTACTCCTCTTCGGGGGGCTCAGAAAGCTGTAGATCAGTCCTGCTGTGGAGATGCCTTTTGTTCTTTGTGAACAGATCTCCAAGTGCCTACAGAAACCCTGCAGACTCCAGCAGGTTCTTCCCCCGTATTTGTTCATCCCCAGCTGACATCCCAGCTGACCACGCTTGGCAGGCGCTCACTGATGCATTTGCTAAAGGATTCCTGCAGGCAGAAAAGGACATAAAACTTTGCTCTCTCTTTTTTTTTTTTTTTTTCAATTCAAAAATGTGTTTTCGAAATAGGGGTCACTTCCCAAAGTGTCCCAGCGACTTAGAGGTCGATGGCTATGCCACAATGGGATTTAGGTACACAAGTCCAAATTATGGCCTTGAAAGCTGCGCCTAGCCAGTACTGGAAGTCTGTGTGTCCTTACGGTTTTGGTAGGAAGGGTCTTTAGTCTGTCTGACAAAGAAAGAGGATCCTGGTTCCTCTTCAGGGATGGTCTAAGCCTATCTGTAATTCACATTCAAGGTATTGTCCCAGTTTTCTCATTTGGAACTAATGCTCAAAACAAACCTTTCAAACAGGACCTCATCTCAAACACCTGCTGAGAAGGCAGAGGCTGGGAACCAGGCTGGGATGGGAGATGCTGTCCCTTCTGCTTTGGTGTGCTGCTTCTCCGCCCAGAGTCCCCACCATGGTTCAGGGCTGACCAGGACCCGTGGGTCCAGGCTCTGGCAAAGCACTGGGAAATTGCAGAGTATTACAGCAAGGTGCTCTTTGGTGGGGGTGACCAGAAATGCTCAGAGCATTCATCTCACACTACTATTATCCTCTTTCAGGGGCTCTTCTGCCTGAGTTGGATGCCTTCAACCCCACCGTAATGCAAGGGGAGAACCGGGCGTGTGGGCAGTGTGATCCAGAAACAGTGGGAAGGGGAAGCTGTTGAACGTGCCCACAGGTTGATCTGAGCCCAGCCCTCCTCTGGGAAATCGGGCAACTTCCTACACTTTGGACAGGCAAGAAGAAACGGAGGTTCGTGGTCTTTTCCCTGCAGCTCAGGCGCGGCTGCCTCCATAAGCTGGGATATGGGGCCAGGGGCTGTGGCCAGGAGGAGATGACACTTGGATAGCTGAGGAAGAGGATCTCAAAAGTTTATTCTGTTCATTTGTTCTCCAAAACTATTTTCCATCTGATATCGGACAAAACATTAAGACATTTGTTTCTCAGTTCAGAATAAAAAATTTGTGGGGTTTCCCCTTTCCCAGTGTTTTTGCCAGCTTGAAAAAGGTGCCGAATGGCCCCATTTAAAGGGATAAAGAAGGAAACTAAATCTTTAAAAAGCAAACAGGTTTTTTTTTTTGCCTTAAACACAGAACAGGAAGGGTAAATTTTAAATCCAAGCACTAAGTCAAAACAGGCTAATTTTCATGTGTCAATATTTGAAGTGAAAAATACAGATTGGCTTCAGCTGCTGGTTTTTTTGTACCACGTTTATCCTTGATAGGGACGAGGGCGAATCGCGGGAGCAGGATGCCGCTTCAGCAGGAACAGCCAAGTGTGACGTTGTCGCCAGTAACCTAGAAATTACACGCGGAGAACTGCTGCTTGTTTAATCTTGTGCTCAGAGCCAATCAATACAATTTCTGGGTTGCACAGGTGGGAGTTCACAGGCTCTCCTGGGCACCTCAGCAGTATGGTTTGGGTGAGCATTGCCCCTGCCTCTGCTCACCCGACTCTGCCCCTGCAAGGCATTTTCACACTGCTGCGATAACGTATTTTCACTATTTTATGTTACACGGCAGAGAAGAGGTGTCGCTAGGTACCTCCACCCAAGGAGTTCAGAAAATCCTCAAAGGCAGATATTTTTCTTCTTTCAAAATTTATGAGCACTGGATTTACCCTTTATTGCTTTCATATAGATTCGGTCTTACAGAAAAGTAATTTCACCTGAGATAAACTTACCCTTATAAAATATTCCTGCCTTCGCTTTAGAGCTGGTTGCTTTTTCACTGTACATGATTTATTTTCCAACCAAACTAAACAGGTTGTTGCAATTGGATGGGATTTTTCATTTTCTGAGCGAATGCAGCAGCAGCCTGCGCGCAATCCAAGTTCATGAAGATTCAAAAATAGGTTTCCCTGTCCTCGCTACCAAGCACGAAAGACCTCATCGTGCTAACAGAAATGTTTTCTGTAACCTGCTGTCCCGTGATGTGGGATTTTGTGTGTTTTGGGTAAGCACCAAGCAGTAAGGAGGCTCAAGTCTTTTCTTAAACCAACCTCATCAGCCTCCTCTTCTGGACACCAGATGTCTCAATACCCCCTCAAGACATTGCACAGAGGGGACTCCATAACACTTGTTTTTATCGTATCTTTCCTTCTTGGATCTCTTCAGGCATTTTGTGCCAGGCTCATTCTAGTTTTTAAGTCCAGGTTTAAAACCTGTATTATCATTCGAGCAGCAAAGGATGCTGGCGCAGATCAATTACTGAACACGCTCTAACAGCCTGGCTGCAGAATTGCATGTATTGGCTTTGCAGTCCACGGGAGCACGGTGCCCACAAAGGAGAGGCTGCGGATTTTTAAAACGACAGCCTTTCTGTCAGAGGAACCTGGGGAATATGATCAATACGTGAATCAACACATTGGGGAAAAGAAATGGAGTTGCAGGGTTCCGCTCTGAGACCTTGAGTTTTGTGAGTCATGCAATTCACAAGGGAAGGTTAAAAATGTTCTTGGGCTTAAACTTGTTGTAATCCAGGGGTTGCCAAACTTTGCTAATTGCTGTGTCTCTTAAAAAAGATGTGGGGAAATTTTGTATGCAAGGTTCTCCTCCTAATGCATGCTTAATTAAAAACTTAATTGGCTTGAGCTAACTATTTCTGAACTATTTTGAGCTTGAGCTAACTATTTGTGAAAGTTCCCCTGAAGCCATTGTAACAAGCACTAGCCAGAAAAATATTTGGTAAAATTCTTTTACCAAAAATAAAAGCTTTAACACAACACGATGTATCACCAAGACCAAGACCAAGCAGCCAAGAGGGCAGCGAGCAGGACAGCCGGGTCTGCACCGGGCAGTGTCGGGGGAGCCTGCACTATCGCAGGGCTTTTTCCTTTTGCCAGAAACCCTGTTTTGTTCTCTGGTCCACAACCATTTTTTCTATGTTCTGAAATATCTGTTTGTTCTTTTTAATGGAGCAGCATTTCCCAAGCAGTCACCTCGCTGGAAAGCACTTGAATTGCTCTAATTAGCGCAGCCTTTGAGGACATCTTGTGTTTTCATTAAAAAAAGGAACACCACGTGATACTCCCTGTTAATGCTCTGTGCAGCGTGAACTATGAAAAAAAAAGAAAAAACCCAATTATCATGAAAACCATCCTCATATCGCTCTTAATATTCTGCAATAACCCAGCACAAAATGTCTCACAGCCTAAGATGTGATGACCCATCGAAGGGACCCGTTCCCCAGGATGAAGCTTTGGGAAATGCAGCACTTTGTATCTGGGGACTTGACTTGGAGCTAAATCTCTGCTGGGTTTTCCACACAGACCTCAGGCATTTGGAGACCACCCGGCGGAGGCCAGAGCAGAGGGACAGCCACCCTTGGGAAGATGCCCCAGAGAGGGGGGGCAGACCCCCTGCCCGATAGTCTCTCAGAGCGAAGAAGCCGGAGCTCTGCCTCATGTAGGGTCTGACTTTAGCACTTCAGAAACACCACTCATCTGTTGCCTAGTCTTCTCTGTAGGCTCATCGCCAAGCCACCAGGAGGTACTTATCACTCGGCATTAACATAGCAGAGAATTTATAATTCTTGAAATTCATTCTTTTACATGAGAAGTGCTCAGCTCCCCGCTGAGATGCTCTAAGTGACCGACAAGACCCCGAAGCATCAGAGCTGAAGCTGGCAGAGTCCTACCACTGGTTATACAGTTTGGGAAGTCTTCACTGCCTGTGGTGATGGCTTCACCCCAGGCTTTAGCTGCAGTTTATTCCTGGTACATTGTGGGATTCAGGCTTCGGAGCCAAAGGACTCTGCTTCAGCCACAGTTTTAATGGATGAGAACTCATTATTGACCAGGAGCTTCTGCCAAACACAGCCGGTTCCAGCTCGTTCACATCAGATTGCTCCTGGAGATGCTCCACCAGCAGCGCTGGGCAAACTGTTCTCCTGCTGGGTGGTGGGATGGGAAGGTTTCCTCAGTCCTGGCGCTGGGTTGTCTTCCTGCACCTGCCCAGCCAGCCAGCCAGCCCTCCTCAGACATTTGGCCATGTACCTGAGTTAGCCACTGATCTCAAAAGGTCATTTAGAAGAGCAGCTGGAAAAATAAGAAGAAATAAACTCCTGCTCAGGATGAACGCAGCCATGAAAAATAGAATAACCAAAAAGCAGGCAAACCTGGTTTTAGTATTCCGGATCAGGCAGTGGAAACAGGTAGATTATTACTGTGAAAGGTCTTTGGGGGTCCTTAGGACTCAGTCTGCCACGGTCGTTAACTCAAACACGGTTTTGGACTTTGTTCATAAGTTACTGGCTAGGTAAAGGTAATTTGTGTTATAGACCTACAGAGACAGCACCTGGTGCTTTACGCGAATGCCTAGGTGAGAATTGCTGAGCTGGGAGACCAGGAGGGAAGGGGGGAAAAAGCAAACATGAGAAAGCAAAGAGCTGATACAGAGATCTTCTGGGTGGCTGCAGTTCACTGGCAGGGCAACATCATGTGTCCCCCCTAACTTCTGTTGCCCTCATCGATGATGTTGAAAGTTTTTCTTTCCTCTCCCCACTTCCTGTATGTTTGCTCCTGGAAAAGACAAGGTTTTGCTGAGGTGGGTTTTTGTCCTGCTCCTAAAGGGCTGCGTATTCCAGCTCATGTAGTAGTTCATCTTCTTAGCAGACGAGACTGTTAGCCACTATTCAGCCTCTTGTATCGTAACCTGTCAAATGAAGTTTCCCTCTCTCCTGATCCTTGAGAGCCAGCGGCTGCAACTGTGCAGGAGCAGAGGACACAGCTGGGCACAGCTGGGCACCCCTAGCAGAGGTGTCAGGGGCTGCTGGTGCGTTGCACGCATGCCCTTAACAACCGACCAATATGTGCAATGATTCTTGCTGGCTCCCAGACAGCTTCTTTTTTTATCTTCCTTCACTGACCTTGCATTTACCTTCTAGCCCTTCCAGATTTTATGACCAAGTAAGATTCACACGTCGTGGGGAAAAAAAAAAAAAATCCTTGGAGCAGAACATCTAATTCTCCACATATGCTCCTCTAATCTCCCCGGGGTTAACTTACCTTCGGAGCAAACTACCATTGGCAGAGTTTGATTTCCCATCCCAGTGAGGCAGCACGTTTCTCATCCTGCTAGTTTAAACACATCCTCATTGCTGCAAACACTTCCACAGCGATTCGGATCAGGTGCTTATTCTCAGCACAGCCGTGGGCAATTACCCCACTCTTCTGGTGCAACAGCAAGGCTTGACTGCTCTGTTCGACTTTCCACCCAGGGAGCTGCAAGCTGCAGCTGTAGTTACGCTTAAAAAGGCAAGTAACCGTGTGGCTTTTATATGTGAATGGTCAATGGATACGGCATCATCAAGTTACTCAAGTTAGTAAAATTTTTTTTCTCCTTTGGCAATGGACTTGAGTTATATAGCTCTGAAATTTTTTATAACTGTAATTGTGATTTTACTGAGGAGTGCTGCGGGGGGGGAACCATGTTCTTAATTAAAAAAAAAAAAAAGGATATTTGCCGCAAAAAATTGTGCGTAGGTGAGGCATTAAGATTTGTAAATATTTTGACATCCTCGGGTGAAAATCCATATTAAAATGCGAAATATCACCCTTGCCAGACAACATTTTATTCTTCAGCTATGAATCACATCAGTAAACAAGGCTCTCACGGATGAGGAAAAAAGATTATGAATTTGCTGTTGCTGTGCTCTTCAGCATAAGGTAGTCCACATTAGGTTGGTATTTATGTCCACTCCACTTGATCTTGGAGGGCAGTGGTAAGATTTGAAAGGAGATCTTCAATCAAAGCTAAAAATAAACCACAGTTCTATTTGCCCAGCGACAGAGCCGTAACGCAGCTATTTGTAGAGGAGAGCACAACATCTCAACCCAGCATGGGATGGTCTGAGGGTTGAACAGTCTAGAGCCAAAAAAGCATCCTGCCTAGTTCTTTGACTGCCCACAATTTCCCTGTCTGCCTGAGTATTTCTCCTGGATTTGTGATTTGCTGCGGTGAATCTTCTCCGAAGATCAGGCACCGCCGCGCTGACATCACCCAGCGAGATGAAGGCTTTGCCGCGGGCACGTGGGAAGGAGCCGGCGGGGTGGAAGCGCGCAGGATTCACAGCTCAGCAGCCAGCCTTGGCTCGAACCGCGTGGGGAAGTGCCGGGCGTGTGAATGAGACCGAGCGCTGCGCTCCGGGGCTGGGAGGTTAAACGGGGAGGGGATGGGTTTTCAAATGGGGTTGTAAAATCGAAGCGAGAATGCCTCGTGGTGGAGCAGACAGGCCCTGGCACCAGGATCTGTGCCAGCAAATCAGGGCCGTGGACGCTGAGGAAGGGCATTTAAGAAATACGCTGCCCAGCTCGCTCCGAAGGGATGCTTTTCTTCAGAGTTCACCAGGGTTTCAGAAGGGACTTTGCACTTATTTATTTGTTTATTTATTTATTTAAGCTTATCTACAGCAGTTTCATCATGTCTGCTGCTCTCTGGGACTGCGACTTACTCTTCTGGCCCCATCTTCTACTCAGCCCAACGCGCTTCTCTTTGGCTCTGGTCTGCCCCGACAGGTGTAGACCCAGGGCAGAGGAGAAGCTATGCTGTGCTACCTGATGGGACACCCGTCTTCCAGCAAGGTCTGCGAGGGAGTGAAAGGCGTTCACTGAGCATCGCTGTCTGTGGCCATGGGAGAAGGTCTGCAGCCTGGTGAGGAGGTCTGGGGTCTCACCATGTTGTACTGGAGTTCCTCCTACCCATCACCTGGTCCAGAGCAGGGCTTTTGGGCATCAGCCTCACTCCTGCACAGGAAGTGGCCGTGAAGATGTACTCCAGAGAGGCATCCTCTTTTTGTTTTAAATCTGGGAGCCCAAGTTATGGTTTCACAGCCCTTTGTTTTAGAGGGGAGGCTAAATTTGTCTTCTTGGGTGAGAACTGGGCAGCCTGGTTTAGGCAGGGCAACCCCAGAGAAGCACTCAGCTTCTGTTTGTGATACAAGCGTGGCGTGTGGTCCCAGTCAGCAAGCTTCCCAAGGTCAGCCTGGGGCGAGAAGTTCAAATTGTGATAGGAGGGACTCAGTAGGAGCAGGTCTGGGCTTTGGTTGCTGCGGCTGCTGCAGTAGCAGGGTGCGTGAGAGGGAAGCCATCCCCAGGGAACGGCTGCGTTCGAGACACCGTTGTTCTTAGGCGTTGCCCAATGTGGGTGTCTCCTCTTCCACTTGGACAATGCTCTGTTTCTTCACACTTTCTGGGCTGTAACGCCCCGCGATGGTGGTTGCCATGGAAGGCACTGGATTGTCTCTTAGAAGTCGATCTTCTACAACGTTTGTCCAAGATGCCCAGCGAATTCTTCCTCCCACCTTCTCCCAATTTCTCAGCCTCATCCTTGCCAGCCGGTAATCGAGCCAAGCAGCCTTGTGAGACGCTGATGTGTTTCGTGGTTGTAGTTTTCTTGCCAGCATTTATGACATTTTGAAAGACAGTGGTGAGTCATGCGAGACAAACGGTTACTGCCGTCTGATTTTTTATGTATGGATATAATTAGATTTTGCAGCACTAGAGAAAACAACCCCTGTCCAGCTTGTCAGGTAAACAGTAAAAAGGAAAAAGAAAATTTTCTTTGGCAACTTTTTTCAGCCTGAGAAGTGGTTTTGATAAGTCTCTTAGGTGGGTTTGTTTGTTTTTTTTTCCCTCAGTTGTAAAATAATTTCAGCTCTGTTGCTAGAAATACCTAATAGAGCCATGAAAAAGAATTGCTGGAAGCAGGTAAAAACATGGCAGCTCTTCAAACAGATACTGTGTCCTAGTAGAGCGTGTAGGATATATCGTCTTTTTCCCTCCGGTTGTTTTGTCTGTGGGCGTTTGGTGCTCAGGACAATGTTTTGCGTATCACGGTGTCCACTGGTGGTCTTTTTTTCCAAGGTCAATGAAAGCCTTTGCAACTTCCCTCGATGGTCTCTGCAACAGATCTCCAGTCTCTGCTCAGTGGGAATTCTGACCAGATTTATGTTTTTCTCCCTCCCTCCCATCAGACGTGGTCTAACAGTTAACACTCAGAACTCAGGGGGTTTGCTTCAGACCATGACGTTGAGTCATTATGCAGTTTTTGGCAAGCACAGAGGCTTACAAAAACGTCCACTCATTTCAGATGACTCAGTGTGAGCAGCTTCGTACCTCTTGCGCCTGGATTTTCTGAAGGTCTTTGAGAACTCAAAGCACACGCCGTACTTGGTTACACCTCCCAGCCAAGTGATCCCAACCTGGACGCTTAGGAATGGAGAGCACTTTGGGGAACGCTGGTCTTACTCACTGGGTTTCAGTTTATTCCTCATTAACATAAGGGTGAAAAATATCAAGGATCTTTCTTGACAATGGGCTTTTGTTTGCAAAACACGGTGGTCCTCAGGTGAAAGTGCAGCGATGTAAACAAGGGAAAGGAGTGTGCCTGTGTTGAAAGCCTGACCATCTGATAACTAGGACATGCCCTTTTACAGGCAAAAACATTTTGCTTAGAAGTACTGTGGGAGACTTTAAGGAGCAGCAGGACTTGTTGCTGTCAGATTTGTAAACAAGGATGGACATGAACGGACAGGTACGGACATGTACTCAGAGTGAAGCTAACTAGCCAATTATAGTGTTAGAATAGGCGCGTGAATTTCACTAACGAGCCAATTAACTGTAACCTTGAAGCGCGTGATCAGTGCATGTACGGAAACTCTGTGCCTATAAATATAACTCTGTCGCACTTAATAAACGGAGCTTTCTGCACGCCATATTGGCGTCTGGGTCTGCTCCGTTCCGGCGTGAGCATTGTGTAAACCGCAGCGACAAGTACCATCAGGTTTCTGGAGAAATCTCCCACTCAAATACAAGGCATCTGCCCAGCAGCTACAGAGATAAACAAGCCACTTCAGAGATGTGAGCAAGCAATTTCCTTAGAACATACGGCAGATGCATGCACAGTTCAAC
Organism: Bucorvus abyssinicus; assembly: GCA_009769605.1. NCBI lineage: Eukaryota > Metazoa > Chordata > Aves > Bucerotiformes > Bucorvidae > Bucorvus > Bucorvus abyssinicus. The sequence continues at coordinate 2,423,064 of CM020026.1, read as the reverse complement.
GCAAGCTAGCCAAAGCTCCCAGAAAGTCTCCTGATATGCAGCAGCTGATCCTACCGTAAAAAACATGAGTGCTTTGATGTAAACTCGGGGATATTATCCTGTCAGCCATAGACACCTCTATTTGAGTTATAGCATATCTCCTACGGCTGTTGGATTATCGGTCAAGGATTGTGACCTGGCAGCATCAGATCTATGGGATAAAATGCCCAAGGTCTCCTCAAGGTGTGATAAAGGTGCAGCTGGAGCTGTTCATTCCTCGTGGAGTAATGCCTGAGCGTGGCTGCGCTGAAATGAGGCCACAGCAAACAATTCAAATGTTGGAGCAGGAGAGCATTCAGGAACTATCGCAGCTGAAAGTCACGCACAGTGCTGTGCCGTTGCTGTTTCTGAACAGGCTTTTGCGGCTTACGAGCCTCAAACTCTTCTGTAGCTCAAGGGAAAATCCATAACTGAGCGGAACTTGGGCACAACTCCATATATTAAATAAATTGGTTCAGTAACCACAGCCTTGCAGTTGAGGGGTTGTGAGCAGGAGCACAGGGAGAGCGACCACTTCTAGAAACCACACTTTGATTGTTTGTACCATTGCGAAACCCCTGAAGAATAACAGAACAGGCATTTTGGCACCCATTTTCATGAGCCAGCAGCTACCAAGGATCCACTGTCATCTCAACAGGAATCTCTCAGACCGTACTTCAGGAGTTCCCCTGCGAAACTGCCCTCTTCTTTGCCCTGCTCTCCGTTGCAGACGCCTAGTCCTGCTCTTTGTCAGACATTGCATTTCCTCCACACCAAGGAGGACTGGGGTGCATCAGCACTTGCATGGGAGACTTCTACCACATTGGAGAGTTTGGGTTTGGAAGCATTGAAATTATAATTGCTCTTACTTCCTTTCCTAGTGGGATTTATCCAATGACCCAACAATGCCCCATAAGACCAAAAGCATTGAGCAATTCCATAAAAACCTCCTGGTGCTTACAAACACTCGCTGCCTTGAGCCAGGTCAAATTCTGAGGATTGCTTTTCTTTTATTCTTTTATTCTTTCAGTAACTCCACAACTATATACCCATCCCTCCTTGAATTAATGGGTGCTGTGGTAATAAATGTCTGATAAACGCCAACCCAGGCTCCGGTAATGTCCATGGATTTCAGTAGGAATATTTTTGGGATTTCGAGTTTCCTTGAAAACCAGGAGGATCCTGATTTTTCAACAGAATGACGCAGGCTACAGTTTAGCAAGGGTGTGCACAGAGGCATGGAGGTGTTCGCAGCGTTAGACGTTTATCAACAGAGCCACTAATGGAAGCCAAATGTGGAAGGGCGGTGGGAGTATCTGTGCTATTGACTCCCAGAATATAAATTAGATACAACTGAGACAGGAAAAATTAGGAGTGTGTATCCCCTACGCAACCGTTGGCGAAAAGTGAGACCAATTTTGGGGTCAGAGGGGCAAGTGGAAGCGGTGTAGAATGGCTGAGCTGAAGGCCTGCAGTGGGCAGTAGGAGTAATCCCTCGATGGTCATTGAGGAGTGGATGTATCGAGGTGGCATGATTACAGATCCCACCTGAAAGAGAAAATATAAATATACAGCGTCTGACGCGGGAAAACTGAAATGGAAATTGTGAGTCAGAATTCATCAAGTACAAGAAACGTCTCTGACACAACAGCATGTATGACGTTAAAAAAGCACAGTCCGGGAGCACGGCAGGGGTCGTGTGTCAGAGGAACCTCATCGCTTGTGCTGATGGCTAACAGCATTCATCCAGAGCTCAAGCGTGACACACCGATGCAGCCTGGCAGAAAGCACATCTCGGAGGAGCTGCCTCTGATCCGTAGCGCTGCTGGAAAAGCCGTGGTTAGCAAGTGTCTTTGGTGGCTCCTGTTCAGGAGCTCTGCCCATCAGCAGATATTCGAGAGTTATTTAACGATGGAGACAACCGTTTGCACAGTTTCATACCTGGCTAAATCCGGACAGACAGGAAAGCCAATGCTCATTTCTTCCGTCTACCTTTCATGCAGCTGCCCTAAGAAAGGTGCTGAACAAGGGGCAGCACCACCAGGACAGCCCCCACCCTCCCCCAAAGATGACAGAAGAAAAAACCCAAGCCCAAACCTGCCACCCCTACAGGCCTATTTACCCAACGCCATGCGATTTACGGGCCCTTTTCTGTCGTTACTCTCGGTGCCTTGGGCAAATCTCCTTGTGCGATGGTGTTATCATGTGCAGTATCGCCACTGCCGAAGCCTTGATGTCTAGAACCCACCAAGGAGTTGCCCCGTATCCTTCCCCTTGGCCACATAACACACTCATCTGAGATCCTTCCTCCCCTTCCCGGGGGTTTTAGCAATCCTTCCCAAGCGGGTACCAAGCATTCCTGACTATTCCAAACCCTCTACCCTCCTGTTTGACAACTGAAGGAGATGTGTTGTTAAGGATATTCTACTTTTGGCTGTACCTCAGTGTCTGCATGAACATGGCTCTACTGCTGGGCAACCTACTTGAAGTAATTTTTTTACAGTATGGGTGGTGAGACTCTGGCCCAGGTTGTCCAGAGGGGTGGGAGAAGCCCCATCCCTGGCACCATTCCAGGTCAGGTTGGACCTTGGGGCTCTGGGCAACCTGCTCTAGTTGAAGATGTCCCTGCTCCCTGCAGGACGGTTGGACTGGATGACTCTGAAAGGTCCCTTCCAACCCAAAACATTCTATGACTCTATGAAGTTTTCAGAGATAAGCTGCTTTTGATATGCAGATGACTCTGGAATGTACATTTCCTATTACTCTTCCTGTTGCCAAGATCAGAAAGTCAATTAAAGTCTATTTTTCCTCCTCCTCCCTTTCCAATAACATTGTATATAACGAGAAACAGAACCCCAGCAACCTATGAGACAATATCCTAGAAATTCCTGCTTGACGATATCCCAGAAATTCCAATAAAATATTAAATCGTGCTCTGTTTTTTGATGGTTTGTGACATTCTGACAGGTGATACCCATCACAGATGGTATTAGTTCGAGTGGCTGACACAGCATTTGCAGCACTTTGTCCAAACCACTTATTCCTGTTATCTGTCGTCTTTGTCAGCTTTTTGGGATCCGTACTATTATGCTTGAAGAGCTGCAGGCCTTTATTATTACTCGGGTCTGACAGCCTGCCTAGGTTACATGAAGATAAAGAAAGCTACAGCGGGAAGAAAGTCACCGTGCCTGCGCACGGCGGACGGAGCCCCTGGGTGTCAGGAGGATAAAGCGACCCGCCACTACTACGGTCAGAGGCAGGTCCCACTCGGCCAGCTCCCACCCGTGGGAATCATGGAATGGTTTGGGTTGAAGGGACCTTCCAAGCTCCTCCAGTCCAACCCCCTGCAGGGAGCAGGGACATCTGCAAACAGAGCAGGGGGCTCAGAGCCCCATCCAGCCTGACCTGGGATGGTTCCAGGGATGGGGCTTCTCCCACCTCTCTGGACAATGAGTTGGACAGAGGTGCTGTGCTCGGCTCTGGAGTCCACAGCACAAGAAGAGCATGAACTTGTTGGAGTGGATCCAGAGGAGGCCACAAAAATGATCAGAGGGGCTGGAACCCCTCTGCTGTGAGGACAGGCTAGGAGAGTTGGGGGTGTTCAGCCTGGAGAAGAGCCGGCTCCGGGGAGACCGTATTGCAGCCTTCCAGTACTTAATGGGGGCTTATAAAAAAGATGGGGACAGTCTTTCTAGCAAGGCCTGTTGTGACAGGACAAGGGGTGATGGAGAGATCCAGACTAGATAGAAGGAAGCATTTTTTTACGCTGAAGGTGGGGAGACCCTGGCCCAGGTTGCCCAGAGAGGTGGGAGAAGCCCCATCCCTGGAAACATCCCAGGTCAGGTTGGACCCTGGGGTTCTGAGCAACCTGCTCTAGTTGCAGATGTCCCTGCTCCCTGCAGGGGGTTGGACTGGAGGAGCTTTAAGGTCCCTGCCAACCCAAACTGTTCTATGCTTCTGTGATTCTTTGAAAAAGCGTGCTTTAAGAAGGTTCTGTCAAAAAAAAAAAAAAAAAAAACAACTAGTAATTATTTAAAGCTACAAAGTTTTTCTTGGTTTTGCAATTTTTATATACATTATATTTAAAAATATAAAATAATATAAACATATAAAATAAAATAAAATAATTTCTGATATTATATTTATTACACATATATGATTTCATTCTATTCGCTGATGTTCGGTTGTCAGCACTGTAGAACTAACAGCGTTTGTTACAAGCTTTTTAATAAAACCCTCAATCCATAAATTACTTTTATTACAACGACTTCCCCTCTGCTTGCCTTCCCTGGTCAGGTGCTCCCATTTGGCTCTGCGGCACTAACAGCGTGCGGAAGGAGGATGGAAAGTGTCTTCCAGCGCTCAGCTTACAGAGGAGCTTGGCGAACAGTACACGAACAATTTTCTTCAGGTTTGAAAATTGCCCTTTTTGATCAGAAATAAAATATTTTGCTCAAATTTCAAATTTTACAAAACCCTTTTTAAACAAATGACATGGAAATTAGAATATAACTTTAAACACTCCAATGCTGAAGTATTTTACCAGAAGTTGTCGAAACTGACTTTTTTAGAAATACACAGAAGTTTACATTGACTAACGTAACGCCATCGTCTAGATTCACAAAATACTCTGACCCACGGGTTACTTCTTTCTCCACCTTTACAGAAAAATATTTTAGCCTTATTAAAGGAAAATACAGACACGGGATTGTGTTTAGGTGTGATACAAATTCCTTCTCCTTTCTTTCCTTCCTTCCTTCCTTCCTTCCTTCCCTCCTTCCTTCCTTTTCACTCCTGGACTGGAAAAACATAATTTTATTTTTTTCAAAGGGTAATCTGCTATTTCTGAAGTAATAAATATGACCAGAAAATGCTCCAAATTTGCCCATCCATCACAGTTTGATTTTCAATGTCAAATGCAAGTTTGAAACCTGAAAGGCCAATGGCCAGCCAAGAACCGAGCTGTTCCAGGGAGAGGAATAGCTTTTTTTTTTCTTTTCACCAGCCCTGCTCATGAGGTTTCCTCTCCAGACTCATTGAGAAAATTCTCCAAGGACGTTTTTGATGATGAATGACGCTACAGTCCCAATTCTTACTGGTTGTCTTTGGAAAACAGAGAAAGGAGAAGGACTTTCTGGTGATAGCCAAGCGAGTGTAGAGTTAGAATCACAGCATCGTTAAGGTTGGAAAAGACCTTTAAGACCATTGAGTCCAGCTGTTAACCTAACGCTACCAGGTCCAGCACTAAACCATGTCCCCCAGCACCACATCTATGGGTCTTTTAAATATCTCCAGGGATGGTGACTCCATCACTACTCTGGACAACCCCTTCAGGGAAGAACTTTTTCCTAATGTCCAACCTAAACCTCTCCTGGCACCACTTGAGGCCATTTCCTATTGTCCTATCACTTTTTACTTGAGAGAAAGACCTACGCCCCACTTTGCTACAACCTCCTGTCAGGCAGTTGTCGAGAGCAAGAAGGTCTCCCCTCAGCCCCCTTTTCTCCAGGCTGAACAACCCCAGGTCCCTCAGTTGCTACTCACAGGACTTGTGCTCCAGACCCTGCACCAGCTTTGTTACCCTTCTCTGGACACACTCCAGCCCCCTCAATGTCCTTCTTGAAGTGAGGGGCCAAAACTGGACACAGGATTCAAGGTGTGGCCTCACCAGTGCTGAGCACAGGGGGACAATCCCTGCCCTGCTCCTGCTGGCCGCACCAGTGCTGATTCAAAATGAGTTGATGCATTTGGGTGTGGTTTGGAGGGTTGTTTTAGCACAGGAGCTATGGACGGGGTTTACACGCTGCCAGCTTCATGTGTGACACTCACCAAAGCTCTCAAAGAACCAGATTTTTATACCTTTTCTTGCCAAGTTCATTTTCTGCCAGACCGTTGAGCTGAATCATCTCCCCTGAGCAGTGCGAGAGGTGTCAGTCACTCCTTCAAGCCCAGACCTGCAGCTGACAGGAGGAGCTCTCCTTTCCAAGCAGCAAATTTCACAGAATCATAGAACAGCAGCTTGGAAGGGACCTCAAGAATCATCTGTCCAACCGTTCTTGGCAAAAGCACCGTCTAGACAAGATGGCCCAGCCCCGTGACTAGCTGAATCTTAAAATTTACCTGGGTTTCCACCAAGGACATGGCGAAACAACCCAGTGCCCAGTGTCGAACCCGACCAGCTCTGCTCCAAAACCCACCAGCCAGCATCCCGCCACCCCCAGCCCAACAGCCTCCTCAGCAAGGCAAAGAGGGGCTGGGCAGGTAACTTCTCCCCCCTCTCTAGCGCTAACTGATGATCCAAGGACTGGGAAGCTGCCATGCGAGGAAAGGCTGAGAGAACGGGGTCTGTTCAGCCGGGAGAAAAGAAGGCTCAGGGGACACGTTCTCACCCTGTTCGGGTGTTTAAAGGGTGGCGACAAAGAAGATGGGGACTCCCTTTTTGCAAGGAGACACATGGAAAAGATGAGGGTGATGGGGACAAGTTACTCCTGGAGAGATCCTCATTAGACACAAGAGGAAAATTTTTCACACCAAGAACAGTCAGCCACTGGAATAACCCCCCCAGGGAAGTGGTGGAGTCCCCAACATCAGATTTTTTTTAAGATTCGGCTGGACAGGGGGCTGGGCCAGCTTGTCCAGACCACGTTTTTGCCAAGAGGGGTTGGACAGATGCTCCTTCAGGTCCCTTCCAACCCGCTGTTCTACGATTCTGGGATTCCTGCTGAAGTCTGGGATTTTTTTACCGTTCCGGTTCGGTTTATGACCAAGGCACCCCTTGGCTGGTAGCAGCGGGGAAGCCGGTCCGGCCGGACGCCTCTTTTTCGGTTATTTGCTGCCGGCTCTGCCCTCGCCGTGCCCCCGCAGCTGCCGTGCGTTGGGAACGACCGGTATGAAGGAAAAAAAAAAACCCAAACCAAAAAAGCACCGTTTGCCCGGGGAGCCCCCGCGGCCGGCGGGACCGAACGGCTCCCGGCGGGGAGCGGGGCGGGGCGGGGAGGCGGAGCGGGGCTCCGCGGTTCCCGGCGGCCGCGGGAGGCGGCTGCAGCTGCGTCCCGGTAAGTGCTGCCGCCGGCATCCCCCTTCTGCCTTCGGCGGGCGGGTCCTGGGACCCCTCGCCGGGCTCCCCGCGGGCAGCGCTGCCGCTGCTCGCCCCGCCGGGGGGGAGCCCGTCTTCAAGGCGCTTCCCGCAGGCAGGTCCTGCGCCCCCCACCCGGAGGAACCCTCCCAAAGTCTGCCCCCGCGCCGGGCAGGGCTCCTTTCGCTCTTTGCCCCGCTCCGAGGCAGTCCCCCCGCCCCGGGCAGGGTCCCTCTGCCCCGGGCTGGCTCGGGGGGGATGTGCTCTACAGCATCGTTGGGTTTTTACCCTCCCTGGGTTTTGACCCCCGGGGGGGTGGGATTTGGCACCCTGCGGGTTGGTATTTTTGCAACCCAGGGGCTGGGGCTCTTTTTCCCCCAGGTGTCGAGGTTTGGCACCCCAGCTCGGTTGCTCCCTTAATGCCAGTGGGCACCCCCGCATTTTGGGGGGGGGGGATACCTTTGCCTTGAATTGCACTGCTGTGATCGCCCTTCAGCCTCCCCTTGCTCCTCGGAGAAGTGGTTGCAATAGAGACTTGGTTTTGCTGTGGAAGAGCGTGCGCTTCTGCCGGGGGGGACCCGTCTCAAAGGGCAATCCGCTGCGCTGGCTCATAGGCGCAGGTTGGACGTCCTGCGTTGGGGCAGAAACCATCCGCTTCGCCCAGCCAGGCTGGGAGCAGCTCCGTGGGGTGGGATCTGGGAGCCCTGTGGGCCAGCGTGAGCCCCTTGTACCCTGCTGCTGGGAGAAGCACCACGCAGAGGGCTCGTGGTACCGTTGAGCTGCTCCAAGCCAGCTGGCTGCGTTCAACGCTCGGGTTTGAAGGTAAGGACTGTGTGTTTTGCTGCTTTTCCAGAACCTGGCGCTCGTTAGCTGTCGGAGAGCTTGGAGGAGTTATCCTGCACTGGTTTGGGGGGGAAAGAAACCGTTTGTGCCCTGAGAAATGCTGCCCTTCGGATGGGAATGTTGGTTGGAGGAAGAGAGAGGAGGGGAGAGAGAGAGAAGGAAAGTCGGTGCAAAGGTTCTCGTGCCCCATGGCCTCCTTGAATGAGGGTTTTCCAGGGGGAAACATCCCCAGGGATGTTTCCTCCTCTATCACCGCACACCAGCCTTGCAGAGCAATGCACTGCTCGACAAATTACCGAGCTGCAGCAGCCTGGGCTCACGGCAGAGGCGAGGGGGGAGATGAGGTCCTGGGGCACGCTGCCATATGCTGTTTTGTACTCGGTTTAGCGGAGGAGCAGAGTCTGGCAGCAAACAGATTTCCAATTTCCATAATTCCTCCAAGATTTTCCTGTGCAGACAGCCTTGTGATTGCAGAAGGGTTTTTTTTTCCTCCCCCACCATCAAAACATACAATTTAGTGATGAAATAGTTAGAAAATAGCCTTTTACTGGGGATTTGTTGAATAAATTAGGTCAGACTTTCCGTATATTAAAGGAGAACTGCTGAAATGATGGAGCTGCTTCGCTCGGGCAGACTGAGGGCGCAGTCTAGCCTGTTGATTTGTGAAGGGAAGCAAAACTGAAGTGTCCCATAAGGACAGCATAAACCCGAAAGCATCCAAAAACCCCAGGAAACCTGGGACGATCCCACATCACGGTACAACTGGGCGTTTATCCCATTAGGAGGGTTCCTTAGAGCAAAGGCTGAAAGACTTCTGTTGAAGAGAGACACTGTGCCGTATCCGCAGAGTAACCACGGGCGCTGCTGCAGCGCGTAAGGAAATACCAAACTCCAACACGGAAGCTGTGGGAGTACATCGCTGGGAAGGATGGCACATCCTGCTTTGTCCCAAAGGTGTCCACAGACGTGTTAAGGCTGTGTCACCCCCCACTTTATTAGCAGTTCTCTGGATGGCTCAGGGGCAGCACTTCTCAGCAAGAGGTAAATTGCTGGCTGTCCACAGGGGCAAAAAAAGATGAGAGGCATCAAGTTGGGGTGCTCGGCTGTGCCACAGCCTGTGGATGAGCTTCCGGGGACTCTCTGCCTGGGCATCCTTGAACAGGAACCAGGAGCAGCAGGACCCCGTTGTCTGAACCCGAACCTGAAGTTTCAAGCGCCCTTTGCTGAATATTTGTTGTTGGAGAAATTGCGGAGGTCGAGCGAGGAGAGTCTCGCTTCCATCCCCGCCGCCTGTCCTTGTGTTGGCCAAAACCCACTATGATGCAAGAGAGTTTCTCTAATGTTTTGTGAGTGTGGGCACATCTGTCTCCTGTAGTTGTGCATCATTGTGTCATGCTCCTACACGTATCCTGTTAGTCTCTCACTTGAGAAGACTTTTTAACCCAGGCTGGTGGCTAAGGTGGTCCTGGAGTAGCATAGAGAACTTGTGAAGCTGAACTCAAATAGCTGTGTCCTAATTGTGCTTGAAGTTTGAGTGCGGGGTGTGTTCCCAGAGGAGCACCAGAGCGACGTGGTGTAAGGAACGATCTGCTTTAATTAGAGCTGTGCTAACACTGATACGTACTTGACAGCCGTGTGGGCACAGTCATTGTTCGCTGGAACAGGAAGATGTGACTTCTGATCCTTCTTTCAGAGGTACATCTAAAAAACCCAAATAACGAATCCAGCGTTCTCATCTACGATTGTGGAAAGCCACAGACCAAAAGTTTGACATGGATTTTTTTTTTTTTTTTTAAAACCTCAGAATTTTACATTGATTTTTCAAACCATGGATTTTTTTATTAAACCTGATTTTTGCTGTTCGGTCCTGGCAGCCCGTCTCAATGCTGTGCACTCTTTTGGGAGAACGTAGTGTTGACTGGGTGGTGGTCATGGGCTTAAACTGGTTAGGGGTCAGCTCGAGGTGGAAATTGGAGGACTGTTTCCAGTCCTTGCAGAGGCAGGCCCTGGAGGTGTGAGGACACCAGCATCTCCCAGCAGGTACGGCAGCTGGGAGGTGGCCACGGCAGCTGGGAGGTGGCCACGGCAGCTGGGAGGTGGCCACGGCAGCTGGGAGGTGGCTGTGGACCTTGCAGTGGCAGGTTCCGCACCTCGGCTGGCTGAGCGGCCACGCACCGTCACCGCGTGGTTTTGGCAGCCAGCAGCCACTGTGCTGTCTGTGAGGACCACGTACAGGGGAGAACGGGCTGAACAGAGTTTTTTGGCCAGGAAGTGTGGTTGCATTGAAATCAAACTGTTCCGCAGGAGCTCATCCAGTTTGATGACATCCTCAGTGGGGTTGTTAGAAAGAACGGCGCAGATTATCCTCTTTCCTGTCAATAATGTGAGAGCTGGAGACAGGAGTTTTTATTTTAGTTTTATGGGGTGTTATCGGGATGTGAAATGCCGGCCAAGGAACATTTTCATTAAGACTGATGTACTTAAGACACCCTGTAGACTTCTAGCAGCACCTGCTCAGGAGTCTGCCACAGAGCTTGACGCCCAACAAACCTGCTTGTTCTCAACGCTGGAGGAGCAGGAGAGCTTCAGGTCTCGGTCAGCAAGTCCCAGCTCTGGTGAGGAGGGACAGAGGAGGAGCTTCCTTCTGAATTTTTTCTGGGCAGCTTTAGTTATTTCTTGATTTTTATTTTTTAACTTGAAAGGAAGGAATGCACTAAATCCAGTACATAGATAGAGGTCAGGGGAGGGAGCTGGGAATTTTGAAGGATGGGTGGGTGCGTGTAACACACCATTACATCCAAGGAAAAAGTCGGTATTGCTTTTACCAAAGGCAGCGCAGGCTCACAATCGTATGGGAGTGCTTGGAAGAAGACAGCAAGTACGTGGATGAGAAACACCTTGTTGGGGTGGTCTGCTTGTGTTTCTGAAAGGTTTTCAGTATGGTCCCTCATGGCGGGAGCTTTTAAGGAAACTTGAGAATTATAGAATCACAGGATGGTTTGGGTTGGAAGGGACCTTCAAAGCTCATCCAGTCCAACCCCCTGCAGGGAACAGGGACATCTGCAACTAGAGCAGGTCGCTCAGAGCCCCAGGGTCCAACCTGACCTGGGATGGCTTCAGGGATGGGGCTTCTCCCACCTCTCTGGGCAACCTGGGCCAGGGTATCACCACTCTCAGGGTAAAACATTTCTGCCTTCTCTCTAGTCTGAATCTCCCTCTTTTAGTGTAAAACCATCACCCCTTGTCCTGTCGCAACAGCCCCTGCTAAAAAGCCCCTCCCCAGCTTTCAGACAGGCCCCTTTAAGCACTGAAAGGCCACGCTAAGGTCTCCCCTGAGCCTTCTCCAGGATGAACACCCCCAACTCCCTCCCCTGTCCTCACAGCAGAGGGGTACCAGCCCCTCTGATCATTTTTGTGGTCTCCTCTGGACCCGCTCCAACAGGTCTCTGCTGTGCTGAGGACTCCTGAGCTGGACCCAGAACTGCAGGCGGCGTAACTTCCTAGTCCTGAGTTAAGAAGGAAGTTCCTTGTGTGAATGACTACTTGTCTAAAAGTTGAAATGCAGGGGGAAGTGGGTGGTGAGTTATCGTGTGGAAGAGAGGTCAGCGATGCTCTGTACAGGGATAGGGGCTGGGATACTTGGGGTTCAATAAATCTGTAACCGGAGAAATTGTGAATCATAAAGTGGTGGTATTTGCAAGTTTAATCAGGGCATGAAGGACGAAGCCTGACTGAAAGAAAAGCTTTTCTGCAATTATGAGGCTCATTGAGCATTAAAATGGAAGAAGAAATTCAGCTGTGAAATGGTGGAGTTTGGGGAAGATGGAAAGAACCTAATTTCCTCATTTCAACCTGTTTTCCTATCTAAAGCAGCAGGCTCTGAGCTGACTTACTGCTCAGGAACGAGATCTTCGGATGGCGATAGGCAGTCCTGTGGAAAGGTCAGCTCGGCGCTAAGTGCCAATCAAAAGCAGCAAACCATGTTAGGCATTCTTACAAGGAGGAAGCAGGACGAAACAGAGAACGTCGTTATGCTCATGTAAATCCACAGTGCATTTACCTCTTGGTCATTTTTTTCCAGTTTTAGTCCATCTCAGAGGCTCAGAAGAGCAGGAGGGATGGCCAGGAGTCCTGTCGCTTCTGTTTGAGGAGTGAGCATGTTGGCAAAAGCTCCTCAGCCTGACCAAGAGATGACGAGGGGGCTGGAGGATGTGACGGAGATTAAAGAGCCCACCAGTGCATTGAGAGAGTGGGTTGGGGTTTCTTGGTGTGATGTCTCTTTCAGTGCAAGGACCAGAGGGAAAACTAGCCGGTGACAGGCTCAAATCAAGCAAAAAGAGGTGTTTGCCCTGCAGATAGCTGAGCTGGGGTCGTTGTTGCCATAGGAGGTCATGGATGCTAAAAGTTTGCATGAGACAGGGCGGGGAGCAGGACACCTTCATGACTTAGAAGTTCTTGAAACCACCTTTAGAGGTAATTCTGGATCACAGGCTGCTGGAAGGAAAAACAGACATCGGGGAAATTTTGGTACGTGCTGCCTCGTTCTTGTAATCTTCCTGAGGCCACTGTGAGATAAGGCACGTTGGGCTACATGGACCCATTCTCACATCGCGCTTATTCGTGATGCCCTGGGGATGGGGGGTTGACCTGAGGGTACTGTGGAAGCACAGCCCACTCGCAGAAGTGGTGGTGTTCAAATGTAACATGTCTGGAAATATTTGTGTAATTTTTATTTCCCCACGAGTTTTCCGCTTTTGGTTCCCGTTAGTGATACCAGTGAATTTTGAACTGCTGGACTTTTTGCAGCGCGTCCTTCCCACCTTCCCTGGTGCCTGTGACACCACTTGGTCAAAGTCTGGGAACTGAGCTGTGGACACAATTTCCTTGACTGAGAAGTCCCCCCAGCATCCTCTCCCATGGTTCATGAGTCTGAGGTCGCTGCCGCGATTACTTGCGTTAAGCTCCCTGCGTGGTTGCTGGCGGCTCTGCATGACCATTCAGATGGTAGGATGGAGCTGACCAACCTTCAGAGCCTCAAAAAGTACCAGGACAACCCAGGGCAGAGCATGTACTGAACGGCGGGTTATGAAAGCAGCCAGCCTGGGCGGGCAGCCTCGCCGGGTCTGTGGCTGGCCAAGATGAGGATGAGAATATCGAACCCTCGAACGGTTTGGGTTGGAAGGGACCTGCAAGAGCATCTAGTTCCAACCCCCACGTCTCGTGGGCACGTCATGCAGTTCAGCGGGGTTTAGCAGAGCTGCTTTGTTTTGGATTTCAGTTGCTTGCTTGCCCTCTCTCTCTGCTCTCAGGACATATTTTTTTTTTTTGGTGTCATGCTTCACCTGATGATGATGCATTGTCGTTCACAGGAGGGTTTTAATTGCCGTGAAGGACTTTGGCCCGTGCTGCACACGTATCGTCACCCTCAGGATTTCAGACACTTTAATGGACCAATAACCACGGGACAGTGATGGCACAGACACCGCAGGGTGTGTGGATTTTTCTTGAAGTAAATGAAGCATGAACATCCTTTCTGTACTAACTTTCACAGATCTACAAGTCATGTGCGTTAAAGTCCTTATTTTTTTTCCGCCCTTTTTTACCCTCTCTTTCAGATTTTAACAGTGGGAAGATGCTGATGGACAAAAATGAATCTTGGTTTGCTAATTTCTCCTCGTTTGTGAAAGGAGGTGGCAACTGGGCAGGGATCGGCCTCCAGGAGGTGGTCGTAGGGCTGATACTAGCCCTCATTGACTTGATCACGCTCCTGGGAAACACAATCGTCTTCATCTGCCCGGTGGTGGAAAAGAGGCTGCGCACCGTCACCTATATGTTCGTCATGTCCTTGGCCATGGCAGACTTCCTCGTAGCCTGTCTGGTCATGCCCTTCAGGTAAGAAGAGCTGTAAGGTGAGATCAGATGGCGCTGCGAGCATGCAGTGTCTTGCTCTGAGCTCTTCGAGCAGGGCTGGCCAGAAGTTCACGTGCTGTGCTTAGGGCTGGGCTCTCCAAAGAGCTTAACTGTGGATCGCTGATGATACGTGCTTCCACGCCTCAGTTTCCCTACCCTTTGTAATGGGTCCCCTTATAACGAATGGAGAGAGACTTCCCAAGGGTGTTATTCTTGTTGGCTGCTGGTCTGAACTCGCCATCCAGCCTTTCCGGTGGCTCCGGTGCGATGGGACCCCTCTTCCAGGACTAGCTCTGCATTGCACACAGGGCCAACACGGCTGCTACATGATTTTGCATGCTCCGGGTGTTTGGGGAGTGCGAGTTGGGGTCTGCCGCTGGTGTGTCAGCATTAAGGGCAATGGCTGTGTTGATCCTGCCGGCATTGCAAAGGCAGAGCAAATCACGGAGTATATTTTTCCCTTAAATTTTTTTAGTCAAGAATGACTTGAAATCAGTGAAGTTAAATTCTGTGCTTTCAATTTTATACTTCTTTAACCTTCTCTTTTATTCTGGTAGTGGGAGGGAGAAGTAAAAAAGTTCCTTACTAGCCTAAAAAAATTGATTTTTTTTTTTTCCCCCTTATTACTGAACTTGAAAGGCTGTTGCAGAGGTGTTTTTCTTCATATTCTTGGTGAAACACGGAATTTCGATGGTTCCTTTTGGTTCAGACAACATACCAGTGGCTTTTGTGGGGAAGGCTGGCGACCTTGCAGAATAAATCTTTTTGGCTGCATAAACAGACTAGAACTGCAGTGGGTAACGAAGGGGATTCGCTGCACGTGGGGAATTGTTTGGCCCCTATTATTTGACTGCATTGGACATTGAAAACCGGCCGCGTTGACCTGGGGACGAAGGCCATCTCCCCTCTGCCTGTGTAAATGTAAGGATTTTATTCTGGTGTGAGTAGGGTAGGTTCGGCTCCCCCTATGTGGGGGAGCGGCACTTCAGAAGGCAGTTGTCCCTTGATGAGGTTTGACAGCGGCTGAAGATGAGCCAGCAGTGTGCCCAGGTGGCCCAGAAGGCCAACGGCATCCTGGCTTGTATCAGCTCTGGTGTGGCCAGCAGGAGTAGGGCAGGGATTGTCCCCCTGTGCTCAGCACTGGTGAGGCCACACTTCGAATCCTGTGCCCAGTTTTGGGCCCCTCACTCCAAGAAGGACATTGAGGGGCTGGAGCATGTTCAGAGAAGGGCAATGAAGCTGGTGAAGGGTCTGGAGCACAAGTCTTATGAGGAGCAGCTGAGGGACCTGGGGTTGTTTAGCCTGGAGAAGAGGAGGCTGAGGGGAGACCTTCTTGCTCCCTACAACTCCCGGACAGGAGGTTGTAGTGAGGTGGGGGTTGGTTCCTTCTCCCATGTGACAAGTGACAGGATGAGAGGAAACAGCCTCAAGTTGCACCAGGGAAAATTTAGGTTGGACATCAGGAAAAATTTATTTCCACAGGGGGTCATTAAGCATTGGACCAGGCTGCCCAGGGAGGTGGTGGAGTCCCCACCCCTGGAGGGGTTTAACAGCCGTGTGGATGTGGTGCTGAGGGACATGGTTCAGGGACCCTGGCAGTGCAGGGGGAACGGTTGGACTCGATCTTAAAGGTCTCTTCCAGCCAGATGATTCTGTGTATTTACAGGAGCTTCACTGCCTGGCTAAAACATAGTAAAACAAATCCAGAAACCAGTTTATTTGTAGGCTCTGGCTGTCTCGTGCTGCAAAACGGCCGTAGGTTGGTGTAGAGTCGGGGCTGCACCCTCCGTAGTGTTCCTGGAACACTACAAAGAGGCTGAACTCCTTTCCCATTCTGTGTTTCAGTTCTCACGGGGCTGCCCATGCTTTGGAATCTGGCACTGAAGGATGTTTTCCCAATAAGGGGTTACAAACTGAGTTATAAGTTTATAGTGTCAGGTGAAAAAAAAAGAAGTTAATGACGCCTTTTAAAAAAATGTTACTGCCAATTTCAAGTCTAAGCTCGGTGGATTTTACCTTCGGGTTCTGAACTAACCTGTCTGTGTTCACCTGTCTCTCCTCTCCGCCTGGTGCCACAAACCCCTGCCCTGGGCCCTTGGATGGCAGGTTGGTCGTGTGATGGTCTGACCTGCTCCTGTCCTGTTAAAGCCGGTGGGAATGAAGGTAGTGACTTAACCAGGAGATTTGTGTCGCTGATAGCGGGGGGTTTGCTCTGCGTTGGAGGAAGGCGGGATGGTGGAGAAGCTCTTTGCCAGACAGGGATGGGAAGGGTCTCCGGGTTGGCTGATCTTGTTCCCTGAGGATTGCCAGCAGCTCCACGTGGATGTGTGGGTGAGGACCTGGCTGACAGGGCTGCAGCAGTCTGGCTATCTGCTTCTTTCCCCGTTTCCAGCTACCAGGGCTAAACTGGGCTGCAACTGGTGATGGTGGAGTCTGCAGGACCCACGCTGGGCTTGCTTGCAAAACTACATGGCTCCCTGCACCCTGCCCAGAGGGGTTGCAGAAAGGATCCCCAGTAGCACCCACTGAGTTTTCCCAGAAGCAGCTCTGACGTTTCCCGCTGCATGGACGGGGTCTCCACAATAACACGTGGCAGACCATTTCCGCCTCCTAGGAAGAGGAAACCAGTGTGTCAGTCACCAAAGGTGAGCTAAAGCAACAGTCTTTCTGCTACCTGGAATTTCCCTGGGCTATTATTTTTCCTCTCCTTGTTCTTGTTAAGCCCAGAAATGAGAAGTTTTCACCCCAACCCAACGGAGGTGTCTCAAGGGCTCCTCTCTGGGAGTGCAAAGCATTACCTTTCCTTCCACGCGCTCCACCCATCCGTCCAGGAGACCGCCTTCTCCATCACCCCAATCTTACCCAGGAACTGAAGCACCCCATTTGCTCAAAGAAGACAGAAGCTGAACAGCTCCTGCTTTGGAGTGGGTTCCAGCTGATGATCTCCGTCACTGCCTCCTCTCTGACTTGCCTGTTGTCTACTTGACTCCTCTGGTATCTCCGTGTTCTTCTGTTCGTGTTTGACAATATGTGTCCTCAATTCGTTTTCTTCTAAATGGAGTTTGGGCATTTCTAGTTACCCAGCATCCTTCATTACTTCTGCCTCCCACCTACTGGCGTGGTATTTGCAATCCGGACGATAGGAGGGAGCAGAAGCAAAGAGCAAAGGCAGGTGGGTGTCTTGGCAGCTGTAATTTCCCCTCTAAGACTGGTGGCATCCCCCATAACTGGAGTAAGATCTCTTCCTTGGCAAGGGGATAAAGGGAATTTGGCACTAGGTTTTGCTCACTTAGAGTCGTAGAATAGCGGGTTGGAAGCGACCTCAAGGATCATCTGGTCCAACCTTTCTTGGCAAAAGCACCGTCTAGACAAGATGGCCCAGCACCCTGGCCAGCTGAAGTTAGGAACACAAAGGGGAAGGAAACTGGACAATTCCTATTTCTAGGCTTCCAGGGAAGCATGAAAGGAACAAGCAGCAGCAGATGAAAATATGTTTCATTGGAAAATCTGTCTGTGGCTTCTCACTCCCAACAGGAGAGGAGAAGGGCACAACAGGGATGAGAAGGGGACCACAGCTGTGAGGAATATGAGTGGAGGGGAAGGATCATAGAGTTGTAGACCTCTAAAGGTCATCTCATCCAACCCCCCTGAAGTGAGCAGGAACATCTTCAACTACAGCAGGTTGCTCAGAGCCCCAAGGTCCAACCTGACGTGGAATGTTTCCAGGGATGGGGCTTCTGCCACCTCTCTGGGCATCCCGGGCCAGGGTCTCACCACCTGCATTGTAAAAAATTTATTCCTTTTATCTAGACTGAAATTCCCCGCTTTTAGTCGAAAACTGTCACCCCTTGTCCTATCAAGGGGTGGTTGAGGGCATCGTGTGGGGGGGGAAAGGATTTCCATGAAAACCAATGGCTTCGCTATGCAGCCAGAGAGACAATAGCCCACCTAGGAGCGTGATGTCTTATTTAACAACAGTTTAAAAAAAAAAATTACAAAGGGGAGCAAAGAGCAGAGTTGATGCTTTGTGCCCCTCCTGAATGACCTGCTGTTGCCTGCTCTAAAGACTTGCTGGCTCTTGGTGGGCCGCGTGGTGAGGAACGGACCCTGCTGGCTCCACGGAGCGGAGCGTTGTTCGACCCTGCCGATGGAGTGGCTGCTGCTTCACATCTTTTCCACCGTCTTGGCTTTGTGTCTCTGTTGCTCTTCTGAATTCAGTTTGCTCCTCAGTTGGCGTGTTAGCATATGCCAAAGAGAAGGAAAAGAGGTGATCTCAGGAGCCAGTTTGGCTCAGGAAAAAGGGGTAGAAAATAAAACCAAGGTTGACACCGGGTGCCTTATTTTCGTAAGAGTAAGACTTTTGTTTGTTCCTGGCTTGGCTTGTTTGCAGGAGCAGTTCAGCTTAGCTTGTCATCTGGGCACTCCAGCCAGCCCGGTTCTTAGTTCCAGCTACGCTTTTCTTTTTCAAGCACAAGAGAAACACAGAGGTGACTTCCCTTCAGCTCATACTGTGCGTTTCTTTGGGCTTTTATTATTCCTTTTTAACCAGCATCATTTCCAAGGTGCAGAGACCTTTTACAGCAGAGAAGAAGGAACAGGTACCCCCTACCCTGTGTTGTGAGAACACCTGCTAGGTCAGGCACATCCCACCAAACGTGGGCTGATGAGAGCTGGTACCTGCTCAGCAGGGATCTGTGTGCAGGGACGTTCATGACAGCAGTGTGGTCTGCTTCTGGAAGGACATGATGCTCACACCACAGGCTTTGCAGCATCTCTGGGGTTAAGGAGGGCTTCTGAGGACTGGCAACAAGGCACCTAAGTCCATTACTTAGTTGCTTCAACTTCTGTAAGTCTCATTTTCCCAGCTAAAAAAAAGAGCCGTGCAACCTTTCCATGCGTGTATGGTGGGACCGACCATGCTGCCCATGCGGAGGCCACCCGATGTAGGGTGCGTACTTTTGCGTAACACCCTACAGAACAAAAGGCTGCCGAGGGCTGGGGCCCTTCAGCAGCACTGTACCCACCTACAGCGCTTGTCCTGCTCCAGCGCAGCCTTCACGAGTCGTTTTAATGAACCGTTGCTGATTAGAAGCGGAGCAGGCGCTGGTTTTGAACTCCTCTGACATCAGGTTGCCCCATTCTGCCCTTGCTGGCCAGCAGAGCCCACCTGAGCGCGCTTTCCCTCTGTTCGACCAGCAAGCTGTGCAGTTACAGGATAATTAAGGCTTTGCTGGACTGGGTAGCTACTCAGCCCTTCACATCAAATTCCCACCCTGGTTCCTTCAGCAGCCCCCCAGCAGCTGCGGAAAGCTGGGGAAAGAAAGGGGAAGGGAACGGCACGTGGCTGTGAAGGCTGTAGAAACACGCATCAGCCTCCCTGCAGCTGCCACGGGTTCCTTTGCTGCTCGCTTCTTACAGGCTCCTCTTGACTTTCTGAGAAATAATTTTGGCATGATGTCTGCTTTTTGCTGGTGTGTTTACCTCGCTGAGGCATTTGTGAGCTGCGTCACCTACCAGCCGCGTCGGCTTCCTCCTAGGATTTTCCTTTTTTTTTTTTTTTTGAACCAAGAGTTGAAACCCTCTAGTTTTGAAGCATGAGGCCACCAGATGAAAAGTGAGTTTCTTGGAGGAAGGAGCATCATCCATGCCCCAGGAACTGGGAAGAAGTCATAAAAGCCTGTCCTCATAGGAGTCTGGAGAAAGCTGTGATAGACAAAGCTGGGCAGATGTAAATTTGAGGAGCTCTGGGGACAAAGCACCCCTCGCAAGGCAACCGCTTAGGGTGCGGGCAAGAGGCATAGGTTGGGTCTTCTTCAGCCAGGCCCTGCCTGTGGGTTACTGCTTTGGGTTGCGCTTTGAGGATGAATCCCCAGTGTCTAACTGAGCTCCACACCCATCTTTAGTTCCTCGGTGCTAAAATACGGTATTACCTCAGTGGAGTCTTGAAGAACCGCATGAAATCGGTCCTTCTAGCTTGGATTTCTACCCGTTTTCTCTCACAGTATCATTTACGAGGTGACGGGGATGTGGCTGTTTGGGAAGCTGTTCTGCAAAGTCTGGATCTCCTTTGACGTCATGTTCTGCACCGCATCCATCGTCACGTTGTGCTTCATTAGCCTGGACAGATACTGCTCTGTGGTGACCCCGTACCACTATTCAAGAAGGATGTCCCGTGGCAGGTGAGCGCTGCTTCTCGCTTTGGGTCCCTCCAAATTTTCCCTTGGCCATGGCCTGTATTGACTCAGGACCAAAGGAGCCATTGACAGTTCCTGCCCCAGGGCAGAGCGACATGGCAAAAGGATCTTCACGCCATTTAAAACTTCACGGAAAAGTTTTAGTGTGGTGGAGGAGAACAGCAGAATGCAGGAGTGCTGGTTTGACAGAGCTCCTGGGAAAGCACTGTTTGAGCTAAGGATGGGTCACAAAATGAGGTAGAAACCAGTGATGTGGGCTGACGTGTACCTACATCTTCTGCCCTTTGTAGGCATTTCCTGGGGATTTCCCAAGGACCAGGGGAATCGACACTCAGAACGCAGGTAGCAGTGGTCTTCCCCCTCTTACACTCAGTGTTTACTGAAGTGATGTTCGTGGGGGACGCGCAAACAGAACGGGATGATTTTCTAAGGTCCTGTCATGGTTTCATGGGAAATGTTGAAATGAGGGCTGCAGGGTGGGGAAAGTTGTCTGAGGGTGGACAGGGAGGACGCTGCAGCTGCAGGGTGCTTTACAAGGTGGAATTCAGGCTCTCCTGGGGATGTTTCTCCCACTGCAGCTCCTGTTGTGTATGGGTTGTGAAGGGTGGGCAGTCACCAAAATGAGGAGGGGGCTGCGCAGCTTTCCTCGTCGCGGAGCAAACCCTGCAGTGGTACTGAGGAGCTGGTGTCCATCAGCGTCACTCCTGTTATCCTCAGAGGCTAAGATGAGGGCCAGGTGTTAAATCTGAAACTGAACCACAGAACGGTTTGGCTTGGAAGGGACCTCAAAGATCATCCAGTTCCAACCCCCTGCCATGGGCAGGGACACCTTCCACTAGAGCAGGTTGCTCAAAGCCCCGTCCAACCTGGCCTTGGACACTGCCAGGGCTGGGGCATCCACAACTTCTCTGGGCAACCTGGGCCAGGGTCTCGCCACCCTCACAGGGAAGAACTTCTTCCTTACATCTAATCTAAATCCACGCTCTTTCAGTTTAAAACCATCACCTCTGTCCTGTCCCTGCGCTCCCTGATGAAGGGTCCCTCCCCAGCTTTCCTGTAGCCCCCTTTAAGCACTGGAAGGCTGCGGTAAGGAAACAGTATATAGAAAAATCTACAAGCTGTCGTTTTAAATATTAAGACAAACCCTCTGTGGACCCTTTTTTTTCCAGCCAGCTCCGAGCATCCCTCACACTGACCCAGATTCTGTACACCCAATTACCCGGTCATTAGAGATACTCGCGCATGGGCTGGTTGTACCCTGGCTTGTTCCCTCCTCCAAGCCCGGTGGGACTGCGGAGCAGGGCTGTCCCCCACGGGTTACCATGGGGATCGGATCGTACTGCATGTTCTCAACACAAAATTGCTCAGACCCTCCCTCCCCTCCCCGTCTCTTTCCTTTCGCAGATGCATTGTGATGACCTGCATGGTCTGGGTATACTCCTCCCTCATTTCCTTCCTTCCTGTCATGCAAGGCTGGAACGAGATCCCTGGCGTGGACTTTGATGCGGGCAGAGAATGCATCTTTGTCACCAACTGGATTTTTGCCATCGTGGCTTCTGCTCTGGCGTTTTTTGTCCCCTTCATGGTCATGTGCAGCATGTATTTCTTCATCTACCGAGCTTCACGGCTCAAGGCCACTCGTATCACGTCTCAGGCCCTGGAGATTCACTACCACCCCAACAGCAAGCGGCAGAACCACCTGCAGCTGGAGAACAAGGCCACGCGGACCATTAGCATCATCATTTCAGTCTTTGTGCTGTGCTGGCTGCCGTACTTTGTCCTGAACGTCTGGCTCGCTGCCAGAGGTGCTGACTCCACCAGCACGGTCTTGGTTGACACCTTCAAGATCATCACTTGGTTAGGGTATTGCAACTCCACCATCAACCCAATGCTCTACGCTTTCCTGAACCGGGATTTCCAACGGGCCCTGAAGAAGCTCCTCATTTGCAGGCACAGGTCTCAGGTGGACATTGGAGAAGACATGGTTTCCATAGCCACGTTTTCCAAGACTGCTCCAGAGCTAGAAGATGGCATTACGGTGCCAGAGCCCAACGGTGCCCTGAAGGGCAAACCCAAGTAATGGGGGTTCCGAATCAGTTGCTGGAAGTGGTGGTACGGCAAGTGCCAGAGCACCTCCTAACGGGAAAACAACGGGTCGGAAGCAGGGGACGGAGGGGCTGGGACGTTACAGCTGGGGGCATACAACAAAGGTGCATTTCTTCATCTTCCACGGTTTCAGAAATGAGGAACTGCGATATTTTAGGAGCGATTTATTATGACTAATGGAGATAATTCCTTCCTGGGTAATTATTTTTTTTAATGAGCGTTTCCTAATATAAATTCAATCTTCATGCTGGGGGAAAAAAAGTCAGTACGATAACGTGAACTTGTCTTTGTGTACACCCTGGTGACCTACAGCGTACGGTGGGACAGTATTACAGTATTTCTTCTCAGCAAGCCGCCGTAGCTCCCGTCTTGCAGCTTACATTACAAATTTGACCTGTTTCAGTACTCTGCGTGTGCCAGATGTGTGTGGGAGTCGGGAGGGATGTGGTCAAAGAGCAGAGGTCACCTCCTCACAAAGGCACCACTCTGCAGGCGGGGTTCAAGTCGCTGCTGAAAGAGCGAGAGGTTCACAGTGGCTTCCTGTGGATGACCTGTGAGCTTCCTACCAGTTCTGGAAGGGAATGTCCTGTGTGGCAGACTGGCAGATGAGCAAGACTCGCTGTACCGCTGAGAGCACCGGGTGCCCAGGAGGTTCAAGGGGGCTGCAGGTGACCAAGACCAGCCAAGGAAGGGATGTGAAGGGGAATTACTGCTTACTTGTGTGTTTTGCATGGTGATGGCCATGCCTTGATGCTCTGAGTGTAGCTATAGAGTATTGCTGGACCACATGGCCATGAAAAAAAGATGATGACAAATGGGAACGATCATTTTTACCACTCCCAAGCACTTGTCTGGACTTCAAAGAGCATCAAGCAGCACCAGCTGCCCGCAGGCGGGCCACGGAGCACCTTGCTGAGGGATTACCCTGGAAAGGCAGGACTGCACCTGAACATCTGAACATCTCTGCAGCATCATGACAGCGGGTAGAGGCAGGAGTCAAACCCCCAGGACCACAGCTTTTCCGTAGCAGAGTCACAGGAGGGCTGGTGACCGCTCAGACAGCAGCCATCACTTATCCCGGCACGGTTCTGGTGGGGTCTCACGCTGGTTTACAGGGGAGAGTCATGGCACTCAGAGCCTGCTCTTGACTGACCTTCTGTGGACATGAAACACTTCAAGGGTGGTCTCTAGAAGAGCTTTTTCTGAGTGCTCAACCACCTACTTGGCCCCGCAAGGCTGTGCAGCCTGGGAAGAGGAGCGACCACAGCAGAAAGGTGTCCAGGATAACGTAGTGCTAAAACTACTGGACTGAGGTCCTCAGCGGGGTGAAGAATGTCTCTTTGTTAATAAATAAAAAGCAAGGAGGTAGTAAGAGTCCTGAGTCGTCCTGCTCTTCCAGATGAAGGGTGGTGGAGGAGGCCTGTCCCCAGAGGTGTAGCAAAAAGCAAGGAGCTACTGCCTGGAGCAGCTCGGGTCCTGAGGGCACTAGTGTGAGGGGCCGAAGTTCTCTCTCAAGAGCCCCGGAGAAGAGACGGGCCTGACCTGGGGGCACAACGCCGGCGGGTACTCCTGTCAGAAGACTCTTCACGGCGTGGGTCGCCTCTCCCAGCTCCTACGGCTCCAGTAACACGGTGGAAGGGGTAAGGACAATAACTACACCATCCCGCTCCTATTCCGGGGGAACCTTCTAGGTCGGGTGGGCCCAACGGTGGATGGGGCAGGATTCCTGCTACTGCCACCCGGTTTGTTTGGCTGAAACAGGACAAGGAGCTGTGTTTCATCCCCAAGGGCTCTGAGGGGGAGGGAGCTGAGGGACAGGGAAGAACAGCCCAGGACCGCAGTGCGGGACGGAGCTCCCCTGTGCGGGGCTGTAAGCCGGCAGCTGCCCCAGCCTCCCCTGCACCGCTGGCAGGAAGGTGCACACGACAGTCGAAGAAAGGAAGACCTGAAACAGTCTGAGAGTTGGATTCTAGACATTCATAAACCAAAAGAAGGCAAATTTGTTTATGAGCCAGCAGATGTTCCTGGGTTGTGTTGCCTGAAGACCATCATCCGGCAGGACAGGGCAGGAACAGGGAAACGTGGTGTGATGAAATCCTGGCTTACAGAAGGAAGACAGCGTGGGAGGTGCACACCTCGGGGTAACCTGGTTCCGAGGAGCTGGTAAAACAGTCCTGGAGCTGACAGGCGTGTTGAAGTCCAGGTGGATGTTTCACAGCACAGAGAAGTGTCCTCTTCCCCCACCGGTGGGGCAGCGCCGAGGGGAGCTGCCAGAGGCAGGGTAATGCGTGCTTGTGGGCAAGACCTGAGTCCAGAGGAAAACCCCTCTGGTTAGGGAAAAGACTTTCTTAGTTAAACCCTGGAGCAAAAGGGAGCAAAGACAGGGACAAGGCACACCAGCATCCGGCGCTCGAAGAAGCAAAGGCTCACTGACACGGGCAGTTAAGGGCTGAGGAGTGGTGTCGTGGCTGGGCACGTACAGCGCAGGATCCGTCCCTGCCTCGGTGGGTAAGAGCAACATCCCAGCACTGCAGACACCCCTAGTGTGACCCGCGCGCCACATTTGCTGCAGGGCCCTTGGAACAGGCAGCTACTGACATCCAGCACAGACGTTCAGCAAGTTAAATATACCTTCTTCTTAATTTCCTGTGCTCCACCTGTAATCCCTGAACTGGCAGGGAAGGGAGAGGCTTCAGCATGGCCAGCTGACTGTGCCTTTAGAGCTGATGCTCACAGGGAAGCCCAGGGGAAGAGGACACACTTACCTGTCTTGTTTTAACCCAGCAACACTCGATAAAGTCCTGTTTCTGTCCAGAGAAAGGCAACGAAACTGGTGCAGGGTCTGGAGCACAAGACCTGGGAGGAGTGGGTGAGGGACCTGGGGTTGTTCAGCCTGGAGGAGATTCAGGGGAGACCTCACTGCTCTCTACAACTCCCTGACAGGAGGTTGTAGTGAGGTGGGGGTCGGTCTCTTCTCCCATGTTACAAATGATGGGATGAGAGGAAGTGGCCTTAAGTTGCACCAGGGGAGGTTTAGGTTGGACATTAGGAAAAATTTCTTCACCAGAAGGGTTGTGCAGCATTGGAACAGTCTGCCCAGGGAGGTGGTGGAGTCCCCATCCCTGGAGGGGTTTAACAGCCATGTGGATGTGGCGCTGAGGGACATGGTTTAGGGACCCTGGCAGTGCAGGGGGAACGGTTGGACTCGATGATCTTAAAGGTCTCTTCCAACCAGATGACTCTGTGAAATACTCACTGCAGCATTGTGGCTTCAACTGGACAAACCCATACCCAGGAGAGCTACCCAAGAGCATGAGGAAGACAACCTCTGCAATCCACTTCTGCCTTATCATAAGGCTGCAGGGTGGCAGCTGCCTGAATCGCTAGCCGTAGTGTCACACCACAGTCCAACCCAACATCTTTTTAAGAACCTGATTTCAGAGACTACAACTTCCAAAAGCTAAGCCTGTAAATCAGGAAAACGCATTTACTCAAAACCAGTTCTAACAGTGTAAGAATTACCCCTTCCCCCCCCTCATTGCCTCCATAATCGGCTCAGTTTAGAGAGCTCAAGTCCCTCTTTCTTCAGACAGTACCTTGCTCCCACATTCATCTTTGTGTCACCACGTGCACTGTGGCATGAGACAGGACAGCAAACGCAGAGCCCGTCCTCCTGTCCCAGGGGCCGCCTGCAGCGGGCACTGATGCGGGCTTTGAACAGAAGCAACTAGTATTTTGGTTTATTTTTTATAAATAAAAAAGTTTATTAAATCATTTAGACTTGAAAGAAGTCACAATAATTAATGCACTCAACAATTATAGCAAGTGCAGTCTGTACACCACCAACCCAAACGGATTGATTCGGTATTTTATAAATAACAATTAACATATTTACAGGGAGAAGTGAAAGCGTGGCGTTAGGCAGTTAAAGCAGCAGGTTACACAAAGGCCTACCAGCTGATTTCTGAAGAAGTACAGATCTACGAGATTACATACGACATGTATGACTTCATTAGGTTTAAATTTTCAGAATCACAACATTCTCGTACATAATTTTTACTATGGCTCTTCCGTCCACTGCCTATAAAACCCCCTTTTCAATGGCAAAAAGCTCCTTTTCCTTCTCTACAGGTTTCTCTGTATAAAATGCATTCCCTAAGATATACTCTAGTGCAGAAGTATGAACGAGCTCTCTAACGGCTGGCTGTGGAGCGTGACAGTATGTACAACGGTGGTCATTTTTTGCTTTAAAAATAGTGCAGATTCCCTGTTTACCCACCAGGGACAACAATGGAGTCATAGGGAAGAACTCATCCGGAGTTCGTTCCAAAATCATCGTCATTTCACCAAAGAGCAAGTGATCTGGATAGATACTCACTAGGCTTAGAGACTGTAATTTGCTCTATAAAAATACAGTATTTTAATTCTATTTACACGTTACAGATCTCTCTCGTACCCAGCAAGCCGACATTTACAAGCTGCAAAAAAACCCAACAAACCCGATAATGGAGCACGATGTCGGTGAGCACAGTAGCTGGACCCATCCGCCTCGGACAGTTAAGGTAAGGAAAATGGAATGTCAAAAGTGTGGTTACTGGCTTTCATCGGCCACCAAAGTAAACAAAAATCCGTCCAACGCGTCTTACACATGAAACGTGGCAAAAAAGGCTTAAGTAAACTATTTTCAGGATAGACATTCTGCATCATAGGATCCTTCTGCCGAACAATCCCTGTAGAACCTGCCGAGGGGAAGAGGTGATCCTGAGGGCAGTTATTTGCTTGGTTGTCTGGAATGCTTATTTCCTGATAAACTCATTGTCCGCGACCTCTGCCTCAGCACTGGTTTTGGTGGGAGCTCCAGGTCTTCAAACACAGGATTTTCTATGATTGCTGCAGCCTCTGGTCTTTCGGTGGGACTTGGAGAGAGCATGTCCTTCACCATCGTGTACTGAAAGAAACCACGTGTTACACCAACCAATTCATAAGTTCTTTCTTATTTAAAGTTCTGACTTTAATTGTGGCTCTATGAACACGTGGAAATCGTCCCCCGTTGCTTTCCGAGTCATTTGGGTATTAGAGCTTTGGCGCAGTAGCTACAAGCGCATTAAATATTTGAAAATTTATCACTCTGCATCTGTTAAACTGTCTTTACTGGACTACAATCCGTTTAGCAAACCAAATCTGACCCAAGATTTGATAATCTTTACATTATTTGTAATAAAAAAAAATTGTAAACATGTAACTTGAGTAATTTTTAGCTTCACATTTCAGCCACCATGTTTTAAGCCACACAGTAATTTTTCACGGCAAATTAAAGGTTTTCCTTTGAATATACAGGTAGCTGGAATATTTGCCCCAAACCGAATCAGAATCAGTGTCCTGCTCCAGCCGAGCCCCACACATCCCATTCCCTCCTACAGCTGCTGGTCTGACGCTCCCATGAACACTCCAGCTTTCTGCTGGAGGGGTTTCGTCCGTCTCCTCCTCTTTATCCACAACCCTATCGCTATAGAGATCTGACTAAGAACACAGCACAGTTTGCTCATGTGGGTTCCCACTGGAGAGCTCCAGTTCCTGGAGTGAGATCCCAAACAGCCACGGTGCTTCCTCCAGCCTCCCCTCTACCTGTCTCGAACTCTGCGCTTTCTCTTTGTGAATATAGCTTTGAAACGCGGAAAAGCACAGGGATAGAGGAATTCATCTTAATAACATGAAAGGTATTTTTTTTTCCTCCATTTTTTACTGGGAGGCAATTGCAAAGCAAAGAGGAAAAGCTACAATTATTCAAGGAAAAGCTGCGGTTAACAGCATCGGAAATACTCACCTCTTGTGCATATTTCTGAGTGAACAACGGTGGAAACTTCAGATTTCTAACATCACTTAAAGTCTGCGAAAATATTAAGAAAAACATGTAACTTCTCCGAAATACCATTCTTCAGCAGTGTTGCTTGAGTATTCTTCAAAAAAACATGCGAACAAATCAGTCTCATGGGAAAAACCCCCTGTTTTAAAGTCTTGTTTTAGTGGTTAAAAAAAAAATCATAATATACTTTAACGGGGAAGTTGCTGCTTCCCGGGGTACATCGCCTGCGATAGGAACCGTGTCACCAGAATTCTCATCTCTGCAGTTCTAAATCAGCCAGACACACAAACTTTGTCACTTTGCCTCGACAAAGTCGACAAGTCAGTGCACCCCCACAGCGCCCAAGATGCCCTCAGCGGCGCTGAGACATGTGAAGTGACCCGGCTCGGTCTTAACAACGTTATTTAACAACTTATTTAACGCTTACGGACTAAGGAGCAGATTTATCGGCACTTTTGGAAACAGTTTGCGCATATTTCTGCGTCCTTCCAAGGTAGCTGGTCTCCTGCAGCGTCTCTTCCATCACAAGCCCATTGGCTCCATCTAGTGACAGCTTTTATCCCATGGGGCTACCTGATGAAGTGAACCTTATGACCTATTATCTTATTATCTAACCTTATAAATTTTAGTTCTGCGATTGCCACCAGCCCATGACCCACTTCAGCACGTTTTTAGCACAGAAGGGCAATATTCAGCCCTTGATTTCTTTCAGGAAGGATGTCCTCTTACAAAAGTTTGAGCACAAAATTTAAGAATTCTGAAGGTAAAACAAAATTCCCTGTTAACTCCACTGACAGTACAGCCTGACCTGTTAATGGTGATGGGCAATAGTCAAACTCCTGTTCAAGAAAACTGAGTTTTATGACAATAAAATGCTCCAAAAAAAAAAATTGTTCTCCTCTACCAATTCAGTCTGCATTTAATGATCTGTTTTCAAACATCTAAGCTGGAAATAAATTGCACTGCCACAGGCTAACTGCTGACAGCTTGAGACAGAGGCAGGTCTCACGCTTCTCCTCTGGGGATTTTCCCAGCTCTTTGTCACAGATTCCCAGAATTTGCTGGGCTGCCTGGTCAGGCAGAGCGCGTTTTGCTTCAGCAAGAAGCGCTAATGCTTGGCTAATGCCAAAGAAAACTTCAGCGTAACAACTCGGAAACAGCTGCTGAAGTGGCTGAACTCCAGACCTTGGCTATAAAGGGGTGGAATGACAGTGAAAGTCATGGAATTCAGAGCACTCTTCTTACCCTCCCACGCAGTAAAACACTGGAGCTGGATGCAGTTTAGGATTCACTCTGATTACTTGCTTTGCTTCTGTACTCAGGGCAGAAACCGAAAGGGCAAAGCTTGCAGCCAACTGCTGCAGGAGAGCTGGCGAATCCAGGAGAGCTCTTTATTGGGTACTAACTTATTTCATTTAGGGAAATTGAAAACGGTTTCAGTGCAAGGGGTTCAGATGAAGCACTGTCATTCCTCCTCGAGACTGCAGCCCTTTGTACCATCAAAAGCCAGAGCGTTTGAGGGAACAGAATGCAACACCAGCACAGGCGAAGCATTCGGTCAGGCTGTCTTCATGGTGTGTTCACATAACTCTGCTAAAAACAATCCATCTTCAGATGAGAATTTAACCTCCCAGGCACATGTAAATGACAAACACAAGTTGTAATGACTCCTGCTT
Organism: Bucorvus abyssinicus; assembly: GCA_009769605.1. Taxonomy (NCBI): domain Eukaryota; kingdom Metazoa; phylum Chordata; class Aves; order Bucerotiformes; family Bucorvidae; genus Bucorvus; species Bucorvus abyssinicus. The sequence continues at coordinate 2,393,379 of CM020026.1, read as the reverse complement.
TCCTGCACTGGTCACCATATTCAAGAGGAAAAACCTTTCTGGCTGTAGCCCCTGATCTCTATGAACTTGTTCCTGAGCAAGAGGGATCTCACGTGCATTTCAACAGCAAGGAAGAGTCATCCTGCACCTCCAAGCCTCCCAAATTCACACTGGATGCGAGGAAGGTCGTCAGTTACTGGGAAGACTGTGCTTGAAGTGGAGTGAGACTCACAGCTAAGACGTACTGTAGGGAATTTTTCAGTAAGTGCTTTGGGTGAAAAAGCACCGCAAACGAAGGAAGAAACACTAAAAATGCACATCATGGTTCCAATTCCTGAATGAAAACCAAGCTGCTAGGCTTAAAGTCACAAGCTGTATTTGTTGCTTGAGTTCCTGGATACCCTAGTTCAATAGTTTCTCTTACTTGGCTTGGCAACAGAGGAGCTTTGTAAAGAAATGATGGCTTCAATTGAACTGCAAACATGAGGAAGACTGCAGTTTACTTTCAGTGATTCAGAGGGTCTGTACAAGGCTGATAAAGAAGTTGTGGTCCTGATTGCAAGGCTTTTTCACAACTAAAGAGAACCTCTTGCAAGTGTTTCACCAAGAGAACAGCTATTGTAAACAAACGACCAAACTGCAGACAAACCAAGACCATACGTACCCTGACCCTCTCCATCTGTGTGCTGAAAGGGTAAAGCAGCTCAAAGAGGATCAGTCCCAAAGAGAAGATATCCACTTTGTGCGAATAGGTGTTCCCACAGATCTGAAAATTCAAAATCAGGGTTAGGTCAGTCCAGCTACTCACTGTACGTAACCATGCGCAACGTCACCACCACCCTTTCCAGTCAGCACGTGGGGGCGAATGGCCCTGTGCGGAGCTGAAAAACTACAGCACAGGCACGCTGGCAAACTTCGTCAAATGAGCATGGGTGAGCAAGGTCCTGACCACAGCTCCTCTTTGCAGACCCAGCTGCAAAGCAAGATGTTTCAGCTTGCTTAAACTTCATGCACAATACTGTGTCCTTGCTCAATTCGCTTGAATATTATACAGTTATCTTTCCCCTACATTAAAAGCAAGGTAAGCAAATGCATCTCAGTACAGATCATTAGCCACTTTTTTGCTATAATAAATATATTAAAATATTAATTTTGGAATTTAACTTAGCTCAAAACTCTACTTTGATGAGAAAGAATTTAATTGATTGCAACAATCTACTAGAAAGCGTGCCTGATCTTTGATCTCCTGGGAATTCAGGCACTGCCAGTTGCAGCTTTAGAGCAGAGAGCACAAACCTGTTCTGGGCTCATGTAGAGTTTGGTCCCTACTTGTCCTGTGTGCCTGGCGTAAGCTGGCATTGGGGTAAGAACTGATTCCTCCTCCTCATCTTGGTCCATAGCAGTTACCAGTCCAAAATCCCCAACCTTTACTATGTCATCCATTGTGAAAAATATATTGGAAGGCTAAGAAAACAAACAGGTGAAAAGAAAAAAATATGTCAGTGATGAACAAGTCTCCGTGTTTCAGCAGATGCACCACTCCGTTCGAATTCAGGTAAGCCACGCTGCCAAGGCTAAAAATGCTCATTAAACATCGGGTCAGCAGAACCAGCCACGAATCTCAGTTGTTCAGGAAAGAGGAATTACTCCCGCATTAAGTAGTCTCCCTTCCTGAAACTCAGGCTGCTCACTTCTTGTAGTCCAGTAGAGGTTTACTAGCACCACGCAGGTCTGCTGAGTAACATACACAAAGTCAGGAGCTGTGGGAACAGCACCGAGAACTCTCCCCCTCTGCATCACAGGGCAAATTCACACCAGATGCTGGGGTTCCCACTCCTGATCTTTTTAATTCCACTCTCCGGGCGCTAAACTCGTTCACCATATTATTAACCAGCAGGCAGCACACCGCCTTGATGTTAAATCAGAGATTCACTGGAGCTCTGGGGACAAAGTCTGCTCCTCAGTGGGCACCGTGCAGTTTAACCGTGGGAACAGCTGGCTGCGTAACAGAATTAAAAGTTTATTTTTGATAGAAGCTTAAGAACTTTGCGATTCACAAGAGCAGCAAGTGATGATCTGGCTTAACACTCTGTTAGCTTGTTCGCCACGTACCACCACCCTTGGCTTAACCTGCTGATAAAGAGGCTGCACTGAGATGCCCCCTTGCCCATGGTACGTGTCTCCGGCGGTTTTTCGACAGGTTGGCATTCTCGCTGACAGAACAGCACCGCACTACGTGAATGACTATTTCTGTGAAGCGTAACCACTCCACCTCAGTTACAAACAAAGACAGCCACACAGTTTCGGGGGAAGAACAGACTGATCCTGCAAGGGGGAAGAAGCAGCAGAATTATGTATGGGGAAAGGGCTGAGGCGTGGTGAAAAGGCAGGTGGGGCTGGGCAAGCTCCTCTCAGAGCTCCTGGACCTTCGAGGCTGGGAGAACACAGTCGTACTTAGACATAAACCCTGAAACAGGAGGAGGCAGACAGAGGGCAGTGTTCTTCCACAAGATTAAAGGTCTACAAAGGTGACCTATTTTGTGGTGCTGAGGGACATGGTTTAGGGACCCTGGCGGTGCAGGGGGAACGGTTGGACTCGATGGTCTTAAAGGTCTCTCCCAACCAGATGATTCTGTGATTCTATTTCAAAATCCATCCGACTTCTTCAATTAAAGACAAACTAACTCTGTGCAAGAGAGAAACATGACAGGAAAAAAGGCTTGTTTTGTTTAAACGACAGAGCGCTGAGATAAGCACTACAGAAATAGTTCTAAGTTCCACAGTGCCCACATCCTGCCTCTAAAACTGCCTTCTGAGCCAGGTCTTATCTCCTGCTGTATTTTCCTGTCATAAGCGTCATGCCCTGCGGAGTCACAGCTCATTTAGTGCACAAAAGCTCCTACCCGGGAAAGCCACAGCGCTCCCAGGCTCTCTGAAGCATCTCTCCAGCACCTGCCCCCTGACTGCACACCCACGCTGACAAAAACCTTTGTGTCGGAATTTTAGCGCTCAAGGCACAAGCGTCTCCATTAGGGATTTGTTTCCCATTGCCTTCATCTCCTTCCTCCTCCTCCTCCAACGAACACACAAGAAGTCAACAGGATCTGTCTTGCTTCATGGAGCAAAATTCTTCCTAACACACAGTTTTCTTTACTTCTCTGCCTGAAAACAGACTGTCCCTGAATAGGCTGGCATTATTTTTCTACAGATTAAGGAGAATGGATTCTGCTATCACAAGCTGCCAGCAAAAATAAGCGACCAAGAGCACATTTGGAAAGAGGAAGCCTAAGGCTGAGGCCCACAATTTTGATGTAAGTCAAAAGGATACAGGCACCCTCTAGTTTAGTTAATCTTGTCCCGTGCACAAAGAAATTTCTCTCCGGGTTCTTCAATCAGAACAAGAATTCCCATTTTTCTCACAGACGTGAATAAGCTGCTCGCACATCTGGAGGACTACTGTTTAATTCAGTCAATGCTGCAAAACCTGCCTCAGACTGTTCTTGCAGTTCTATGAAACTCATCGCTTCTTCTGAGCTGTCAAGCACGACCGACAGCTTATCCTGGGAACAACAGTAAACTCCCTTGATGGACAGACTGATGTTTCTGTACTTGACGTTCTCCAACAGAAATTGAACTGCGACCTCTTCACTTGCCTACCTCAACTCCTGCCATCTTGTCATTACGGGGTCTCTGATTAGTGGGAGCCTAATTAGTGCATCTCGATGTGCACCGTTAATTTAAATATTTCAAAGGTCTTCTTGAATCTTCTCATACCCGTGCATACAGATTTATTTTCACACAGGTCAATGTGTTTATGCTGGTGTCAGTGGGAGCAAGAGCTGGCCTCTGCTGTCAGCTAGCTCTGCCTCTAGCAAAGGTGAAACTGCTTTGCTTTGCAGGCTTTTTAGTACCTTAGGTTTTATTTGCTTTTTAGTTATTCTTGCTGTTTTAGTTTGCTGGCATGAACTTAGGGCTGCATGACCAACCTCCTGGACAAATTACCAAACTGGGCGAGATACGTTTCTAGGAGCTTCTGAAAACGATAGAAAAAAAAAAATTAAAAATCCTGGCTGGTGTTTGGGCCAAATAAACTGCCAGGATCCAAGAATAACACCGATAAACAAGTGGGATGTTTTCTGTAGCAGGAAGCGGTTCGTTCAGGGAGAGCCTTTCCAAGTCGTTCGTACCAAAAATAAAATGTCGTGTTCAAATTGCTGCCAATATTGGAGTTTTAAGATGTTTCCAACTGCTGATTTAAGACTAATACAGCTTGAAGCGAAGATCTACACCAGCTTTACTGAAGGGTGATCGCAGTAAAGACTGCGAGAGTTACAACAGACGGTATTGCTAAGGAAGGTTATTAATTAACACGTCTAGCAACGTCGTAGTACAGGGATTTAGTTACTTCTCCAGTCATTTTCTCAAGCTCTGGTTCAAGCTTAATGCCGAGGGGGAAAGAAAACACTTGGATGTGTTCATGAGTTTTTCTAACTTGGACATATCCTTTTAGCGTCAGTGAATTTGAATCCCCTTTTACTGCCACCTCTGAGATGGCATTTTTATCGTTTGTTTCTATACCAAATGGTTACACCAATGGCTGTAATCATTTCAGGATTTACTCCGTTGAAGAATACCTATTAATGCCTCCTCAAATAAAGAGAAACAGGGACCGCCTCTTCACCATTTGGCAATAACAATCCATTTCTCTTATATAATTATTACATATATAGCTTAAATATAATATATATAGCTTCTTATAGTAAGTCTAACTTCAGCTGGGCTCTTTAATTAAATTCTGATATTTGGCACCATACACTGACACTTCCAGTGCTAAAAGTTCCAGCAAGATTAGGCACTGACACAGAACCAGAAGCAAAATGCAAGAAAAGTATGAAAAACTACTCGTGACTTAGGTTACGTTAAACGTGAGGTAAAAACCACCTTCCCAGTCTTAACCACCTGGCTGTTATCAGATGTTAAAAAGATTATGAATCCTTCAGAAAGCTGCTCTGTGAGAATTCAGCTCCAGGACAGTTTCTGTTTCAACCCTAGACCAGTAATACTTAATTTTTCTTTCTCTCACCGCTGCTTTTAGGCAATATTGCTCTAGAAAGAGGACGGAAAATATCAGAATTAGAGTCTGGAATCATTTAGGTTGGAAAAGGCCTGTAAGATCATTGAGTCCAACCACAAACTTAACGCTGCCATTTATCTACTTCACATGAAACGGCAGAACAGGGTCCAAAGTGGCTTCCTCTGCTGCACAGCTCAGCAGTGAACAACCCCATATAAAGAACCCGAGTTAAAATACCATAAAACAAATGCAACTGCCCTGTGCCAGGTACAAGAAGTCTTGCTGTAAGACAGACTTTAATTGCACTAACGAATGATTAATGTTTATTTCCTGGAGCACTGCACTGCACCTCCAGATCATCACAGAGATGTTACCTCAGGTTTTCTAACAGCCATGCTGAGGTCACTGGTAAGAGTCAACCATTTTAGCAGGATTTGTCTCCAGTGCCATGTTACTCCTGCAGACAAAAAAAAGTCACCTGTATCCACACACTCCTGATGTGTCAGTTTAAAGCAGAACTTGACACTGAGCTAAAGAGCCTGGCACTGCTGCATTAGGAGCGGTCAGATCTGGAACGGCTGATGCTCAAGCGTGTAACACAGTGGAGGGACAGCTACCCTGTGGTGCCATTTGAGTCAGTCCACCCGCGTCAGGAATTTTACAGCACCCGAGACTTCTGAGTGATACTTTGGGCACAGAGAATTCAAGGTACGATAGCTCCGGAGATAACCTCACCGTAGGAAACCAGGAAACGTTTGCCTATAGGACACAGCCAGGGAAATAACCAGTTACCACCAGAATTTACAAAGTTCAGTCATTTGGTGATGATCGTGCCAATAAATAAATAATAAAAAAAAACCCCAACACATTTCCTTCCGTAACCTACAAATACAAACCTTGAGATCCCTGTGCATTAATCCTTTGCTATGCAGAAAGTCAACTGCTTCAGCTATCTGCAGAAATATCTGCAGGCACTCTGTCCTTTCCCTCTCCTCTATGGTGCATCTTCTGCTCATCCAGTCTTTAAGGTTCTCTTTCCGGCAGAGCTGCATCTGGATGTAAAGATACACCTTTGGAGAGGTGGGCTTGACTTTTTCTGCAATATTTTTAGAAAGGTCCAGGCTTAAACTTGTTGGCCTTGGTGGAGAAACAGAGAGGGGACTTCCTGAAGCAGATTTCTTGGTATCAGATTCCTTTGTACTTTTTGCCTTATCCTCAGAAAGACTCTCATCGAGCGAAACATCGACTTTATCTTCCTTACTAGAAGCATTTCCACAACCAGAATCCTCAAACACGATAGAAGAGGAGGTCCCTTCCCTCAGGTGTACACCAGGAGCAGCTGAAGAACAGATTTCCAAGGAGTGACCCAGGTCGTTACTGTTGATGGTACTGTCTTCTACATCACAGCCTGTAAGGACACTGTCCTGGAGGTTCAGCAGTGGATCTTCTGACTGGTGTAAGTCCCTGTTGTCCGTGGCAGAAAATTCCAGAGGAGAAAACTGGCTTCCAGATGAATCGGACTGACCACAGGGTATTCCCACAGACGGTCCCCCCTCTGATGAAGTGGCAATAACTTCTACGTGCTCCTTTGTAGAACATGGCTCTGTTCTGATCTGAAATGATGGGACATCCATTGGACTGGGAGAACTGAGTGGCCAGTCGGTGCTACGAGAACAAAATTGAAAGATCAATACTATAGAACTTCATTCCACTAGAAACGCATTTTCAGAAGCCCAGGTTTTAACAACTGCTACCACTGAGAACCACGTCATAAGTGTGGGAGTCACCAAAGACCAGGATTTGGCATCTGTTTTTTTTTTTTAGAAAGAATAATGTTTTCTCATTGAGACAGGAGTGTTGATAAAGGAAAATTTAGCCAGCTCTACTGCCTGGATTCCCAATGTGCAATCAGGCTCATTTTCAGCTTGAAAAACTTCACTCCTTTAGAACATGCATTGCAATGACTATTTAAACTGCCTTGGACGAATTACAGCTGTGAACTGTTAATCTGATGCCCGAAATACAAAGGTCGCTGTATTCTAAAAATCGTTAGGCCTGTTAAGATGTTATTATGAGACCGTTAAATAGTCTTGTATTAGGCCTCATTCTTTAAACACTAACATACACCCACTTTCTCTTCACATCCTCTAACTCCTTTATCTAATTTTCCATTGTTAACCTACTTCCACCAAGCATTATAAACGGTCACTCTGATTATCCCTCACGTATTTCTGCAGAAATAATTCACTGGAGTACTGCATCAGATCCATCTGAACCAAGACAGCAGAGAGGACAAAAGCAGTGCAAAGGAACAAAGGCAGAGATGCCAAAGCTTAAAATTGAATCACAGTAGCAATGCTCCCACCTTCCAACCACCTGAAGATCCGATTACAGAAGTTAAATTAAGAACTACAAGATGTTTCCTAAGCTCAGATAAGGACCTTAACACAACAGAATGCCCAGAAGCTGGGAGACGCTAAGCACAAGTGTGATATATTTGCGCCTTGGTGAATTGAACATGACAGGCTAAGTTAATAACCATCTCTTTCCTACTTTCCATCTTCCTGGATCTTCTACCAGTTTTCCAGTGCTGTCGATGGACAATCTCAAATGCAATTGTTAAAAGAAAAAAAACACCCCTTGAGTTACCTTTCATCTTTTAACCACTGTTCATCCATCTTTTCCTGCCATCGCTCAGGTGGGGCTTCCAGCCACGCGTTGAAATACCGAACAATACCTGGATGCTCAAGTTTAGCTAATGCCTTGACTTCCCGCATCACCTTTTCGCGAGCCAGCTCCCTATGATTTGGGGTGAGGAGAACAACAGAGACGTGGTCACATAAAGCAACAGCACAGTACAGACATTTCTGCAAAGGGATTTAATCAAAGCTAGCCCAGTATAAACCAGGCTGGTAGTATTGCTCTTCAGACCAAAAGACAGATACGTCTTCAGTTCCCCTGAGTATCTCCTTCAGGCTAGAAGTGTGGAGGAGCAGTATGTGCTCCTAAGTATTTAGTCATCCCTTTCCAAATAATTGCAGGTGGCAAAACTGTGAAGAAAAGGTTTATCTTGCTCTCAACTATTTACAAGGATAGAAAAAATGACCACTGAACAGCAATATTCTACAGGGATGTAGAAGACACTGACACAAAAGATGACAGTCAGTGATACCTTAGGATTTCTTTTTTAATTGGCGTAACGTAAGGAGACTGCATAAAGACTACCTCCATTCTACGGACAGGAAAGCAAGTAGCCTGCTCTCTTACTGAAGTCAATAATCTCTCCTCATAAGACCGTAACAGGATGAAATGAAGTCAGATAGTCTTATTTAATGGGTTTGAATACGCATGGAAATGAATTTAGGCTACCTTAAATTTCTGAACAAAACCTTTAATCTTAAATAGTCACACTTATTGAACACATTCAAAAAAATAGTAATTCTAGATTTCATAGCTTTACCCCCTCCCTCTACTGGCCTGCCTGTTGCTGTTCTAACTTGAGATTTCCAGAAGCAGTGTCTCCCATCTCCCACTAAAAGGAACTGCTGCAAGCTCTGTGTAGGGTAATTCAGCAGCATGGCTTGACCACCTATGACTGAAAGAAAAGGTAGGGGTTGTAGGACCAGAAAATGAAACAAATGGAGTCAGAGAAGCTGGTGAGGGAGAGAGAAAGGAAAGAGAAGGTGGAGTAGGAAAGGTAAGGAGAGGAAGGAGAAAAGCAAATTAACAGCGCTACAAATAACTGGTCCTGTTATCAAAGGCTCTATTCATCAGGGAAATCAAAGGAGTTCCCCTGTAGCCGCAGCATCCTCACAAGGGCCCTGCTGTGCAGGCACTTTAGCCAAGCAGGTCACCCTTCTGCTGTGATTACATATGGCAAATTCTTGAAGCCAAAACTACATCAGCCCCCCCCTTAAAAAGCGTGTCATTCATCCAAACGTAGTTTCTGGGAAATCAGTTCAGGAACAGATGGTTCAGTGTAGGACGGGATCCCACCATTCATTCATTACTTCGAGATCTCGACAAACTCATTCATTACCTGTTAGGCAAACGGATCCTTTTGATGGCGTAGTTGCAGTCGTCCACTTTATTTCTGGCTTCAAAAACTACTCCAAAACCTCCACGACCCAGACACTGAATTGGCTCGAAATCTGTCAGATATCTGGGAGGAGAAGGGTGTGAGGATGGGACAGAAGAATGGAGGGAGGACACAGGAGAAAAATGGATTAGTAGCGACAGAAAAATAAAATCATTTATGACTAAGAGTGAAATATTTCTGTACAGGCAAAACATACTGAATGACTTGAAGCATTTTTTCCCTGCTCACCCCCTGAGGCAAGCAGATGGCTCTGTATTTATGAAATGGACAGTTGCTGATTATGCATTTATGCAGTGTCTATCACAACCCAGCAAGATCCATTATGCATGCCCAGCACACACTGAAGACGTTTCCAGAGTTATCAGGTTCCATGCTTACTGGACCATGGACCATGAGTTATGTAGCCCAAGGTTCTAAACCCAAACTAGGGGGTGACAGCTAAGTATTTTCTAAATCATTTGTCTTTAACCACACCCCAAATAACTATTTCTGCAGCTAGACCTTCTAAGCAGCCCTTCCAAAACATCACTGTTCTTAAATCTCACTGCCCCTCTTATTCTTCTGCGTTTTAAATTCCCCAGTTCTTACTTCTACTGAGTTACAGGAAATGGTCACATTTTCTCCAGAGTATCACGACACAACCCTATACACCCTACTGTCTTAACCAACTCCTTCACAACAGCTACAAAGGTTCCAAATATAGTCTGCTTATTCTGCAGGGTATATAAACCATCATGTTTCCATCTGCAACTGCCCTCCTCTGCTTTCATCCATAAATACAGAAACAGAGGGAGTAAACACTGCTTAAGACCTTCAAGAATCAATCATCCATTTCACACAGCAGCAGGAAACATGAGAGCAACTTTCCGGATCACAGGTATCCTGTAGACTCTCCGGGATTGCTTAAACTAATCATAGCTGCAACCTCCCATCGGTAACGGGCTTCTTTGAGTCAGTTGCCAAATACTCTGCGGAGTCGGAGGACTAGGGTAGGTAAGAACAAGTGAACACCTCGTCTTTCCTCCAGATAGTATCAGCTGTCACATGGACTAAAAACCCTGTACATGCTGTGTTGAACTGAGCTCACCTTGACACGTATCCCGAGTTCTTGATATCGCTCCAGCTGCTGTCTTTAACTTCTCCACAAGTGGGCTCGTATTTACTATCGGTCTGACACTGGGTTTCAGATTCCTTCCGCAGCTAACAAGGGTTACCAGAACAAGAACAAAAACCAAACAAATTCAACTCCCTAAGTACCTGAGAGCAGTCTGTACCCCTAGATACGGCATTAAATAAATTCCAAAGACCTCAGACATGGTTGAAGCAGTTAAGCAAATTGTGTGTGGCAGCTGACAGCCTTCACAGAGAGATTAAACAATAAATTGAGGCTTTTGATTTTGTTATCTCATTAGTTATTAACTGACTAATACTACTCATTGCAGACTCAAAACCAAAAGAAAAGTCTAGAATAACTCCTTTTGTATTTAGGACTCAAAAAAATACTTACTCTGCTGTAAGGATGGGGATGGAAAAGTTTGCGAACAATAAAAGTTGTGGCCACAATGCAAAATATAATGGTGCCAACAATTTCCTTCCACCAGTGAAGCAGAAGAACAGGATCTTTTTTGCGAATGTTCTTGTAGTTCATATCATCAAAAAATCGAACCGTGATCTGGGTGCTACGTTTATTTCTCTCTCTCTTGTAGTAGGGTAAGTAATAACCATTATCTGTGTAGAAAAGACACAAAGAGAGCATAGATTTACTTCTAGTGTAACTACCAAACAACTTTGTCTTCTCTTAACAGGTGTCCTCAACAGACACAGGGTATTTTTGTTTCCAAGCCCCATGATTTTAAATGGCACATAAGCAAATTCAGTTAATTGAGGTTGTGTATGTCACGGCAACTAGGTCTCTAAGCCGAGTTTACCACCTCTTCAGAAGGCACTGATAACTTTAAACCAGAATATCTTCCATATGGAAAACTTTATACCGCCAGGCTGAGACTCTAGCACTGTCGGCAAATTCTGAAAAAAATAATTCATGAGCTTTTCCCACTCAGATCAGCTATGTCTGATGTGTCTATGGCAGCACACACAGTACCTCTGCAGCAGCAATTTCTCCCACTCTGAAGTGCTTTGAGAGGCACTAATCCTATGTACACCACAATTTGGAAATCCTAGTTTGGGCAATAATCTCCTCGTTCGTTAGATGTTAAAAAAATACTCACATTTAAGAGCAAACAAATGGCCATTTGTTGAATTTCACAGATAATAAGTGGGATAAATAAATGGCTCTTTGAAACTCTTCAGGCTTTGGAACTTCCACCTACCGTAGGGATACTGCAGAACTGAAAGTGCTCCATTACTGTACTCCTCATGAGAATACTTGTCGTTGCTGAGACACTTATCGAACTCATCGGACCCCACCAACACTGGAGTCCTGGAAGGGGAATCTAAGCAGAGAAAAGACACAATGTGCTGAGCTGAATTGTTATAAAAATTCCGTTATTTGTTAATTTAATGAGAACTCCAATTGCATAATCTTAGAAAATGTCTCTTGGCTCAGACCATATGAACCAAAATTAATGCAAGAAATCATTAAGGAGGGTATTGGAAGGTAACAGTTACTTAACACCTCTCCCCCTTGCCAAAATACTAGTTTTGGACAACTCAGTTCATTTGTTGTCACATCACTGCAAAAAAAAATTCTATTTGTTGAAAAATTTCATCTAGAAGATGCAACATTTCATTGTTAAAAAAGACTCTGTCAAATCAACAGTGAAAGAAAGCAGACATTAAAAAGATTTAATCAGAGAAAAAAAAACCAATTAATAAAGCACAGAGATGGTTCCTGAACTGGTTTGCAGCTGGAAACATTAGACTAGTTTGAAACCTACTGGAAATCAGAAAGATGTCCTAAGATAGTGAACAAAACTCTGAATTGTTACTTACGGATTAAAGGTTTCCATTTGATTTTGGGAAGAGGAATAATTGCATTATCGTTCCGGGATTCCAGAGCCTTTGGGTTGGTTGGGAATTTCTCAGAAATTCTGACCGATGATTGAAGATACAGCTGGCCCCGGTACATACCTAAGTAAAAAACCAGAGAGCATGTTAGTCGTCAGGTTCAGTTCTCAGAATAAAACTGCCCAGATAAAATATGTGGTTAAAAGCATTTTTGAAAATATTTCTTTATAGTCAGAGAATCCAAGATCCTGACTCTGCTTGCTAGGCTGGATGAATTTAAGTAATATGTTCCCTCCGTTCTAGAAAAGCACGAGATCAGGACATCTCATTTTCACTGCTGGAGAGCTGGTGCTGCAGAAAAATGCCAGCTATTTTTAAGAGCTATAAAGCAGCTTGGGCTTTGCAGAGGTAAGGCTTCTTTCAAACTTCCCACGCTTGTGAACGCTGGTGCAGATTACTCCTCAACAGCCGCGACCAGGAAGGCTGGAACAATCTGACTTCTCCCAAGCACCATTCTTTATCTGTGTAACCACTAACAGGAAAGCTACAAGGTCTAAAGACTTACAGCAAAAGGCTAAAGAAACCAAGTCTTAGAGTCCAAGAGTCTTAGAGAGGTGAGAGGAACAAGGACCTGGGGCCACAATTCCAAATTGTCACAAACCACATCCAAGGAATTCTGACAGCTGGTTGAAAACATAAAATCTTAACTGAAATTTCTTTATGGTAAGTTATTGTCATCAGAGTAGAGGAAAAAATTCATGTGACAAATTGGCGGAGGGAGACGTTGCTTATTGCTCCCCGAGCAATGAGACTGCCTTGATAGCTAAAAACCTGTCTGTGAAAGTTTCAAGACTTTTGATCATCTCCAGTGTACTGAACCTACAAAGCAGTGAAAGATTCAGAATCAAAAGGGCAAAGTTTTATGGTTTTGAAATGTTTGGGGTTTTAGAAAGGTAAATACATAAATAAACAAACCACTCTTTTAACTATCACTGTTTAGGTTGAACAGTCATAGCTGTTAATTCTGCCATAGCCAAAGGTATACCATACCTTCTGTAACGGTCAGAATTTCTAAGACGGGTACACAGAACTCTGACGTTGAATGACACCAGCAAAGATGACCAGAGCAGGCTAGGAAGAGATGGGAACACACCACGCTACCTTTTGAAAGCCTTTAACTCAGGGCAAGGTGCCTTTCTGGGATATGTACCTGTTAGAGAAGCCTCAATTTTTTGGGCTTTATGAAGCAATGTGGGTCAAGTTTTACAGCCTTCATTATACAACAGCTGAATATCAGCCTGGACGTGTTACAGCTCCTCTTAACTGTAATCTACCAGTACAGAAAGATCTGCTTTACTACAACCTCAACAGAGAAAAGAATAACATTTCCTACAGAAAATGCTGCAGTCAGTGTCTCACCCAAATAGACGCTGGATTCTGTGGCCCCTCTAGCAGCTTCCACAAGATCTTCTTCATCTTCCAGTACTTCACTGTTTGCAGTGTAACTTGTGTCATCAAACAGACTGATTGGAATTACTTTGCCATCCTTAACCAGCCACGCAGAAGCAATTGGAGTGCAAAACTGAAGAAGAGAGAGGGAACCAAAAAATTAGCGACAAATGCTAAACAACGTGCTTCAATTCCTCGGTTTAGTTTTTGTAACAGATGTAGCAGCTGAAAGTCAGAACTTCAGTTAAAGAAGTTACAAGCAGATGTGTGCTCCTTTACAAAGAGGGCACCTGAAACCCAAGATGACAGACATCACCTGTGATGCTGCAGAACTTCTGCTCTGGTAACACTGAATATTCTGTCTTTTCCCTTACCTGGTATTCCCATTCCAGATGTCCTCCCCGTTTGTTGAAAGCCATCACCTTCCAGTCAGCTACTGAGACCTTTATCACCGTATCTTTCATCATAGCTTCCTGCTCATCCACATCCGAAATAATTTTTGTTTCTTCTTTGTTCGCATTTGATTTAAAATTGCTCTCAATATATCCGGCTCTAGTTTCAATATCTGGGACATAACGCAGCTCAAAGTGACCAACGCTGAAATTCCACCTTAAAGAAAAAAACTTTGTAAAAACCAACTTATACGTTCCAAGGAGGTCCCAAATCCTCTGTCCAGACGATTCTTCAGCTGAATTCCCTGTAGCTGGCCCATATTTTCACAGTACACTCAGTCAGGTCAACATAACTGTACCAGCAGGGGGAGTGCTAATCCAAACCGAACAAACTGAGAAATCTCGTCCCAACGTGATGGGTGAGTTGAGAAAACAGCTGGTGAAGCAGGACCAATGGATTAAAAGTTTCGTATATGGTGAGGGCAATTAAAATCATCAGGCTGGGTCTGTTCAGTAGGAAAATGTTATGAAGCTGATGAAAGCATCAAGCATAAAGCATTCTGGAAGCAGCATTCTACACAAGACATTTATCTCATTAATAAAGCAGATTTAATTTGAAATGTAAGGTTTTTCAAGCTGAGGGAGGGGAAGCAGTGCTTTTTTTTTTTTTATTTTAATCCCACACTCAGCCTAATACAGGATCTCTTTGACAGGTACTTCATGAAACCAGGACTGCTCACGTCCCACAGGTTAGCACCAGAAAAAGACAACTGTACAAGGAACAGGGAGTTGTCCTGCATCGCCAGAAGTTCTTTAATTTTTGCAGACCAACAAACGAGGGTGGAAACTGAACATTATTTTCAGAATGAGAAAGAACAATTCTTTTCTTTTTTCCATGATCTAGAGAAGATACAGATGGGAAAGGATGGCAAGTTTGAACAGCAAGAAGGGGCAAATATTTCTTGAACAGTATGTTTGGGCACCCAAAGCTTCTTAGGACCAGTCTGGCAACCAGCAGGAGCCCAAACTGTCTCCTGAAAGACTTTACACCCTTACGGTAAAAGTTTAGATTTTATATATTCAATGGACTTACTAAGTTTTTCTTTCTCTGGATTAAAACCCCAGATCTACTGTGTAAACTCCATAGCGGCCACGCCATGTCACCGGGAAAGCACCTCTGTTTCTGCCTACCAAGACCGGAGGATTCTGGTGCACAAGACGTCACAGTATGTTTTGAAAGAGCTGTACAACGGGAAAAGCATGTGTTTGTGACACACCCCTGCCTGCCTGCACCCGTCTCCAAGAACCACGGAACCCAAGACTGCTCTTTCAGACATCGGGTCTGCTAATCTACTGGAGCCGTAACGAGGTTCTGTGCTACACCACAGAAGCACAACCTGTCAAACCCTGCTGCCAACAGAAGAGGGAGCAGGGGAACAGGGAACGACTAGTTCTCCCCGAAATCGTTGGGCAGCTGTTGTATCTCTGAATGGCAACCAGCCTTTTAAACCTGTATTTTATAAAGTGGGTTTGGGGTTTTTTCAGTAGAATACACGTCTGTATTTTTAAAATATTGATGTATTAAACCTTCAACGTGACAGCGTTAGTTAGGGAAGAGTGAAGCCGTTTCTACTGCTTCTAAAGAACAGACCACCTACGTTATGAACAAAGTACATTTAAGAAAGGGGCTTTTAGAAAATAAGGCTGAAGATACTTTAAAATATCAACTTAAAATGAAAGCTAGAGACATCAAGTATTGAAAAAAAAAACCCAAACCCCATTGACATTTACTATGAGTAGGGAAAGAACTGAGAAGTGAATCAGAAGGTTACAAGAAGACTTTTAAGCTGTCTCCTTTTGTACAAAAACCAACAGCTGGAACAAACATTAGTGACATTTGCCTGGTGCAGTTGAGCAGCAACAAACTCTTCTGAAATATGCAAGAATAAGGAAAGTAGTTTTCATCTGATTTAGAAGGAATAACTATGTGCACGTATCTCTTCTGGCTACTCATCTATAAAACTGAAGTTCCAGACATTTTTCAAAAGCACTGGAGAACAAAGGGGTTCGATCCCAGCCAACAGTCTGCTGCATTCCTTTGGTTACCAATCTAAACTCCCTTGCGCAATTTCTAGTCCAATGAGAGGAAAAAGAAGGTCAAATCCTTACAGCATGACGTCTTTAAGAACTTAGCTCTATCGGATTGTTTCTGAAGAGCTGTTACACTCACTTTTCATTGCCACTGCGCGGTCCAACAGCGCGGACTGTCTTCTGGGTTCGGTGTAAGAGCAGCGTCTCCTCCTGCTCTGTCTCATCGTCATCCCACCGGCGACAGCCCATAGCTGAGCAGATGTACTTCACCTAAGGGACAAGGCAAGACTTGCACATGCGTCGGAGTTCTGAAGAACTTCCAAGACAAGCAAAAGTAAGCAACAGCAATATTCAAAGCTAACAAGCCTTACAACGCACTTTTGGCTCACAGGTGACTTAGAGCTCCGTGATTTTAGATGCTGCACTTGAGGGATGTTGAAAAGCCTGGTTTAAGAGAGAAGAGCTTTTCAGAACTAGAATTTTCGGAAGTTTCTAGTAAGCCTACAGTTTGGCCTGTTTTGACCACCTTTGGACGTTATTTTGCACATATTTCTACTTCTAACAGAAAGCAATCTTAGCTCTCTCTTTTCCCACTATTTCTATGGACATGGAAAGACCATTCCTACAAGACCCACAGCATAATTCTGCTTTCGTGCCGTATTTGTCTCAGCATAACTCTATTAGGTCCAAAGGAAGTCCTGCTGATTCACCTCAAACAGCGCAGGGCCTTTCCCCTGTGTCTTGTGGGCTACTAAAAGGGGCAAGACAGCCTAACTTAACTCTCACAGTCACACAGACTTTGCAACCTCTGACAGAATTCCGGTTATATGAGCTATTGTATTTTGCAAAGGATGTTGAACACCCTTTCAGGACTCCTGAATCAACATCACACTGTCAAAGACATCGGAGTGACCAGACTCTAACCGAGGAAGAGTCAGGCGCTATTTCCTGTATGAGGTACCTTTGCTACTGTCAGCATAAGCCAGGAATCAAAGCAGAAACCAAAATCTCCACTTCCTGAACGGGGCGGGGAGGAGCAGTCTGTTGGGGCACAGTACCCTCTGCTATCAGTGAGGAAAGCAACACGATTTCATGAACTCTTGGTTGGGGTCTATGCTCTTTATCACTGGTGATCGCTCTCCGCCGTGCCACCGAAGCGTTCTACGTTAAAATGTACGGCCAAAATTAAAACACTGAGGTTGTGGAAAACAAACGTTGCAAGTTGAAAACTTTTCAACTGAATCTATTTGTTTAACTTGTTTTAAAATGCACCAACGATTCTGATTTAGCAAATGTCTGCTCTTCACTCACAAAGAATCTACAGGCACTTTAATGACATCTGACATTAAGGAGGGGGAGGGGGCGTCAATTCTAGGACTCGGAATAATTCAATTAATTCTGGTGCTTTTTTCTAGCCTTTTCTTTTTTGTTTGTGTTTCTTTCAAAATATACACTTTTAACCAGTGGATTTCAGAAGAAAAATATCTTCTGAACTAGTCTGAGAGCAAGTAGGTTTTAGCTTAACTTCCGCACATGACTTTCAACTGTAAGGAAAACTTTTTCTAGGAGACAGTGAACTCTCTGACAACAACTATGACTCTTAAACTTTTGCATATGTTGAGTGGTTTTGTTTTCAACCAGCTATCCCTCATTAGTTGTGAAAACAGAGTCACCTAAAGCCTTCTTTGATATGCATTAAGCTGAACAGCAAAGTCTACTTCAAGCAGAGCTATGTGATAAAGGTGAACTCTCCCAGATCAGCAGAAGGGGTCATCCCTCTTCTTTCCCCTCACTCACCTCTGGTCGCAAAAGCCCTGTCCCTTCGCTTGAGTTGGCTCTGGCACCACCCAACCCCTCGCTGAGCTGGCTACAGCTAACCCAGCACAAAAGAAAACCAATACAAAATGAACAGCTTTTTGTTGGCTTAGCAAGTTGCAATCAGCTTAGCAAAGGGTGAGGCAAGCGTTAAAGCCAGCACAGGGGATGCAGCAGGAGCTCCCAGGCAGGAGGAGATGCAGTGAGGGGCTCAGCCATATCTCTACCTGCACCAGCCGCACTCCACCCCTTCGCTGCCCAAGCAGCTCAGATTCTGCTCCGTTGTGCCGTGCAGTTGTACGCTTGGGCTGCACTGCAGTTTAAATCTCAAGAGCAATCCGTTTGCCAAACAGTGCTCAAAACACACGCACACAAGGTAACTTTGCAGGCTCTTACCTTCCCTGAGTATGAGCTCAGCCCATAGGTCGTCAACGACTTTCCCCCAACTAAGACAACGTCCTCGCCAAATTTGTAGGATGACTCGAGAAGAGATTCTACTGTGAAAGGAACTGCTTCCATGCTCTCTCGATCCCGATCCCACTGGAAAAGGTCCCCATCCAAGGAAGGGATTATCATCTTATTTCCAAATACCTGAGGCAATTGAATTGGAGGTTAGCTACCATTTCACCACAGTTCTGTCAAACACACACAGCACAAGTGGAAACAGGAATGCTGTATAAGTACAGCGCACTATATTCCGGTGCCCTGTTTCATACCCCAGAGTCATATTTTTCAAAGTTATACTGAAGACAGAAGACTTTCAGTCTGAAAGTTAAAGCTCCACGAGTTGATGAGTATTCATCCAAGCCATAGAGAACACAAGCCGGGGAGAAGGACTCTTGAGGAGGCAGTCACTGGTTAAAGCGCAAGTCTTGCCCATTATTTGTGCTAGTTTCAAGACAGCGGCATTGTAGGTAAAGTTCTCCTTCACTGGTGTTAATTTCCAGAGCTAGTTTACTACAGGATCATTTTCATTTACACACAGAATCATGCTCTCTAGATCAGAAGACTGAATTCGGTTTTAAAAGAAAAGCTGAGGTTCTCCTAAAATTAATGACTGCTCCAGAATATCTATCCAAACAGACAAAAAAATCTTCACCAGGATCCGGCGTTTCATCCATTACACCGAGATTTTCCAAGAGATCCTGGTTCGGAAGCGTGAGTCATTGTCAATGAGGACTAAGAGACTTATTAAAAACTCATTATCGGCAGGATAGACCGTAACTAATCCTGCGGAGCCACAGTGGCTGTGCCTATCAAGAACGGCGAGCAACTGTAATTCCCATAATCTCAGCTTTTGAGGATACGGATGAACACAAAGGATTTGAATGCTTTTTCAGAACCTCTGTCCATTTGGGCAGTATCCTACAACATAATGACATTAAATTCAGATCCTTTACACAGTCGGATTTAAAGTCTACTTCTGGTACATGTCTCTCAGTCACTTCTAACGAACTACTCCTGCTCGGACGCCAAGACACAGATGGGTATTACAAAGCCATACAAAAGATCC
This sequence comes from Bucorvus abyssinicus, assembly GCA_009769605.1. Lineage (NCBI taxonomy): Eukaryota > Metazoa > Chordata > Aves > Bucerotiformes > Bucorvidae > Bucorvus > Bucorvus abyssinicus. Next base: position 2,374,000 of record CM020026.1, on the reverse strand, counting down.
AGAAGGTTTCTGGTTATTATTTCTGGAACCACTATGAGGATCTGAAAACCACATCTTCTGCATGATTAAAATTCTCTCTAACATGAGACTTTTTATTCCTCTAACTGGGTCACAGACAAGCAAACAGCACCTAAACAGGGAGGGAAAAACAGACCTTGAAATGTGCGGATGTCATGACTACGACCTCTTCTTACACCGTTCGACACACCTCATTCAGAAAGAAAATTCAGGTGAGTTACCTGGCAATACTAGTGACTATATTTAAGATCCCGAAAGGATCCAACAATGACGCTTTCTGGCTTTGAAAAGCCTCATGATGACTGACAATTAACGTAAAAACTTCTCTCAGGAGCCCAATGTGTAATAGACATTCACATTCAAGAGCGGTCTTGTGATCTTGAGAAACAAAGGCATGCAGATTTGGGGAAATACCTTATTAAGAACAAAAGATGCCAGTCCCAAAGTTGCAGCTATGACCATGCTGGAGTATCTTGTTAAAACATTCAACGCAGAAGAGTAATATCATAAAATGTTTTTGTAATAGATTCCTTCAGAAATGCATCATAATTCTGATGACCACTTTTAGCCTGTGCAGCTGTTGCTTTGCATTAATTAATCCTCTGTAAGGTTTCTTCCTGCACACGGTCCAGGTACCTGCAAGTAGCTTCGAGGCCCACGTTCACCTCCAGCAATAGGAGATATTCCATAAATAAATAAGAATGATCAGCAAAAGTTCTTTTTATAAGCAGCTTTCCAAATATACAAAAGCCCAACCAGCTCCTGTACCACTGCTCCAGCACACAGGGTGAAGCCCAAACCCAGCCATCAGCTGACTTCAGGAAGTCAGATCCTGAAGAAATTCTACTGGTCACCAGTCAGCTAAATTCATATCATGTGGTCAAAGCAGACACGTGCCAGCGGCAGCCACCTGCAAGTTCAGACTTTCAGATACGCTTGACCCAACCGCAATGGCTTCGTAATGCGGCGTGCTCCGACGGCTGTGGACCATCCCGTCGGCTTGTGGAGAGAGGAGGCGGTGGTGCAAACTGCCCAGGAACTGCTGCTGAGCCAGGGAGACTCTCGGCGGAGAACTCTGCGGGCTCTGAGGACAGCGTGACACATGTCACCTCAAGCGTCTCCCTTGTCCTGAAGCTCTTGCTCCGGTGTCTGAGTATGCGATTTTCCACAGCAAACAGGCAAAATGTTGGCCAGGTCTGGGAACCACAGACCCAAATTCTCAACACACTAGGAGCTCAACTCAACAACAGACACTTGGGTACTCCCAAGATACAGGTCAAATCGGGTCATGGCTGGTATGCCTCAAAAATTCCCTGACAGCGGGGCACTGCCTGCTTATCTGTTAAAGCCTCGGTCCCCATCCGCTGCGGAGGACAGACGAGACCACTTCGGTCAGCTCTGCTGAGCACCTGCCCCTGCTCCCAACCTCGAGGGCACCCACGGGAGCCGCACGTCCTGTGCGACACTGGGAAAGAAAGGCTGAGAAAAGACACAACTGCTGTCGGTGAACACTTCAGGAAAGAAGGAGCTACTGCACTGAAGGACAATGCCAGAGTGAAAAAAACGGGGGGAAATACCTTCTTTTAAGATGAATCTATCTATAGATGGGGTTACACGACATGCTGCTGACAAGGGACCCTCATTAGCTTGCTGACGAGACCCTCGTTACCAGAAGGGTCTTCTTTTACTAAAATAGCTTCATTCGAAGAACAGGGCGGGTACGCAAACGTGCACGCTTGCAGGTGCCCACATACACACGTAACCAAAGGCGTTTGTGGCCGCTTGCGCTGACATATTTAGAAGAGCAGTTTAGCCAGCGGCTGCGGAAGGACGTTAATAACAACAACTCCTCTCCGAGTGCTGCAGCTCGTTCTGCAGCACATCAGAAGCAGCAAAGGGACTTTCCTTGAAAGTATCGGCAGGCAGCATCGGCATGCAGCGCAGGTAAAGGAATGACATCACCCGTATCTCCAAAGCATTACCTCATCTCCTAATCCAAGGAGTGAGTCACCCGGGCAGTCAGCTGCAAATCTCCTGGCACAGGGAATGTAGGTTACCGCGATGCACTTACACATTCCTCTGATCTGTCAATGTAAATAGCTATTTGTTCAGCTTCACTGGTCAGCAATATGGCACATAATTGTTAAGTGGCTTGTCTTTCAGAAGTAACACTTAACCCCCCCCCCCCCACATTAACTATCCAGCCCTAAATGAGACGCTGCTCTTTTGCTCATTAAGAGTTTGAAGCCGAAGTTCTCCATTGGCTCGGCGCGGGGTGCCGCAGCCCTATCAGCGACGCTGGCTGCTCAATCTCCAGGCCGACGGGTGAGGTAATGCAGTTTCTAAAAACCCTTCACAAAAAAAAAAAAAAAAAAAGGCAAAAAAAAGGCATAACGATCCGACACGGCATATGCTACCAGGGACTTTGCTGTCTAGACTTTTTACTGGAAAGGAGGGCATCGCACGCGAGTTTCCACAGCGGGCTGATGGGTGCAGAAAGAAAGCTGCTGATTTATAGCAGTGGAGAAAAGAAAAAAATAGAAAGGAAATAAAAACCGTGTAAACAGAGCCCGTGAGTAAACAGCAAGCGTGACATTCACCTCCCAAGCCCCACACTCATCTACGATACAAAGCACAGATCAACCCGCTGGCGTGCAGGCACGTCTGAGACCAGGCTGGTGCCACAACGGTCAATATTAGTGTTTTCAGACGAGCGGGGCTTTCCAATAACTACGAGGAAATAACGAAGCACAGGTAAAGTCTTTTCCTTAGAATAGGAAGCGTTATATCTTCGTGTTTTTCTAACCCTTCAGCGTGTGGGTTTCAAACTTTGCAGTATAAACTGTGAGAGCATCATTCCAGTTACTAATTAAGACTAACCTATATGATCTTAATTTTTTTTCCTCTATGATTATTTCTACAGGATCAAAGCCAACATCAGGCATGTTCTCAAGAAAGCAACTTCCCAGTGACAACTATGTCTTTTAAGCTCCTTTAAAATTAATCTAGGCAACATATGAAAAGCCACATATGGCAGCTTCACTCTAAAGGGTAGAAACAAGAGTCTGCACAAACAAATCCGGGAAAGAGAAAGCAATCGTTGTGTTTTCCACAGATTTTTTAAAAATGCATAATACAGGTATCCCTACTATAAATGTTTATGGATTTTTGAGGTGAGAGAGAGATATGCACACACACAGAGGGAAAGGTCTTGAGATGTTCCCAGTTCAGGTTGGTCTGGACCAGGTTTTGAGACACGTGCAGAGAGGTATCTGCACAGATGCACTCGTTTATGACTCCTCTCCAATATACGAGGTTATCTCTCTTCAGCTTGGATTTCAGGATGTTGATTCATGACATCCTGAAGCACAGGGTACAAGGATGACAACGTACTGTTACTAACCAGCAAACCCGACTCGAACAGGAGTACACTGCGGGGAAGGGGCCAACTAAAGAGATGTATTTTCTACAAACTTTCTGCAAAAGACCCAGGCTCTAGTACCATCTTTTGAAATACAGAGCCTGTTGAGTTAAGCTATTCCACTGCCTAAAGCTCTGGCTCAAGAGCAGAGTGTTCTTCAGAGCATACAGTGCTATGTAACCAGCCAAGGAAGAAGAAAATCGACTGCAAAGGGGAGCCCACGATTCACATCAGTAAAATAACCTTCTGAGGCATGTTCAAGGGCAATGAGGAAGCTGCAGCAGGAAATACCGACAGACAGGTGGTTGTTTAGTCTAGAAAAACTTATCTTCCGGTCTCAGCACCTCACTCCTTTACCCAGAGCGTACCTGCTCCCGAACACCTCCTGTTTCTGTTGGCCCACACGTGCCCAGACTCTCTCCAAGAACAGGACCGTGAGAAAGGCTGCACTTGGACACCTGATCAATCAGTATTTTATGGAGCAGTTTATAGAGGCAGGATTACGTGGCCTTCCTCCTCTGAAGAGTAAGAGCCGGCCTGTGCCAGAGCGGCACATCAGAGAAGCCGTGAAAATCGGTTTCATCTCGGCTGGGGTGTGACATGCTGCAAGGGCACAGACCAGCCCTGCACAGCAACAGCGAGTGTAGATGTTCCTCAGAGCTCAGGACGATCTTCACCCTCAGGCTGTACAGCTCACCCCGTAAGAGTTCACAGGATCCGTCAAGTGACCAGACCTGGTCCCCTGCTCCTGCCCATGTTAAGATCCTTATGACTGAAGTTTATAGGTATTGCGGTCTGTCTTCTCCTTCCACCATCCCTCATACTCCGTGAGCTGGTAGTTTCTATTCCGTTTTCCACTGGTTAGAGTAGACTGGTCCAAGACATAATGTAACTTTCATGGCCCTGTATTCTGTGTCTGATGACTGCATGAAGCGATGCTGTCATCCTGTGCCTATTGTTGGCATCTCTGTCATGATTCTACACTTCAGATCTTGAAATCCGATCAGGTTTAAGCCACCAGGGTCCCAACAAAACTGTCTTTTATACAAACAGTGTAAAAAGCAACAGATGACAGCAGCGCAGTAGCTTGAGAATTATACTGTCCTTTCAAGCGTCAGGGACGCGGTGTCTTGGTCGGCTTGAGTTTGCCATTAAAAGAATTAGCCCTGCTCTGTCCTCTGCCCTCCCTTGAGCGGCCATGCAGGGAAAGAGAGGAACTGCCCCAGCTTCAAAAGAGACCGCGTTCCCAGTACTGTTTGCTGTGCAATCAAACAGACCCTCCTGAAGACAAGCAAACTAAAATACCACCGTTACTTTAATCACAGTCAAACAAGACTTGGGGTTTTGACTACAGAGATGCCAGCCTGCTCTGCTGCCATGGTAACAGACTTTTAAAAACTGTTCTCCTTAATAATAATAAAAAAAACAACGCACGGTGCTGTAAGAAAGACTTGATTTTGACATTATTCCATCCCCCTCTTTAACATGGCAAGTTTTATTAATAAGAAAAGACTGCAACAGTCTTCTGGAACTTAAGAGCAGTCCTTTCTGAGACACACCGGAGCTGCTGCTGCTGAGCCCATCCCTGAGCTCCTTAAATCCAGTGGTACATAACGGAGAAGATTAGTGAAGAAAATGAAGATTACCCAGAACATTGCCTCTCCAGAAGCTCATTAGCCACCATGTCAAAATTAGCACTGTTCCAGTATTGGGATGTTTTAAGGCAGTGTTTTGACTACACCACCACCTCCACCTCCCTCCAAGCTCTTTTGCAGACTACCTGGGCTCCTACAGCACCACCACTTCTCTTCAGAGACAGGAGAACGGGCAATAGCAGAAGCCCATCTCACTTCACGGGTCCAGGATTGCAGCTGATCTCTTATGTGTTTCTTCCCTGGCCCTGCCTTGACAGGGTGTTTTTTTTAGACAAGGCCACAGAGTCCATGTGTCTTGAAAAATTAAATCACAGAGTAACTCCTATGGGAAAAGAGAGAACAATCCAGGAGAGCAGAAAACGGCAAATGCTCAGTCTCCTCTTGCAGGGATGCACAGGAAATAGAGTGCAGTGACTCTGACAAAGATTAATAGTTATCTGCATGTGGAGGATGAAGTCCAAAAGAAATTCGGAAATGAGATGTCAATGGCTGTGCTGCTAGACGAATAATTTGCACGTTTTTTCCAAAACGCTTAGCGCTTGAAACAGGCACTTTCTTTTACAGCTAAAGATAGAGGCTGAAAGTTCAGAAAGGCTTTAGGGCAGAGTAAATCACTTTGTAACGTTTCGGGCAGCTGAGCTCCAAATATCTACGTTACCCAATCCCTGTGCTGAAACGAGTACTTATCTAGGGATTACTAGAGATGATCAGTTTTAATTACCGCACACACTAGAACTGTGTAACAGCCAATACAAAGCATGCAATGTACCCGAAGTAATTCAATTACAAGCTACTATAAAGATAACGAAACAGAGAGCCTAGAGACAGCGAGCTGATGGTAAATGACCTTTCCAAGACTTGCAGCAACACATTTTGACCGTGTCTGTGAGCGCGACAGATGAAAGCTGGTGATAAACACGAGCCCAGAGTGACTCTGGGAAACTTTCCTGGCTTTGTTCAGCGTGGAGTGTCACTTGTGAGGATTGGGGTTGAGCGCTCCGATACTGTACAAGGCACCAGATCTCATTCTGTAGCTTCCCACGTGTCTTACCACAGAAGTTGTCATCCCCCCAAACATCCTGACAGCACGAGTGAGAAGACACATGTCAGCACTTTTATCAGAGCTCTATCAGTGCTAACGACATCAAGTGTCAGCAAGAAAGCTACCGAGCTGCAGTTATAGGAAGTCTTTTGGTTTTTTAATTGAACAAGACACTGAACGAGGATGACTGTCTTTGGAGATGTGCAGGTTCAACAAATACATGACCACTTGTCTAAGCACTAGCCCTACCTGTCACCTTGACAACACCCATGCTGCTGCAGCATACTAACCAGTAACACAGCACCGGCATCCGTCAGCGGTTCCCCTCCTCCAGGGGTTTACCACTTCACATTACAAAGTTTCGTTGCATTTCCTGGAAAAGCACAACTTCCAGCTATCCAAAACAATCAGTCTTCTGCCAGTGACGTTTTGTCCACTACGCGTCACTAGAAGTTTGTTTTCAGGAGAGTTATAAATTCTGGTTTTTGTTTCACCATGAAAGCAGCAGAGATCTGTACCTAGAGATCCACAGATCTCTCCAGCAAGTTTGCAAGCCTGTCACCTCTCCATGGCCGTGCACGTTTCCAGCAACAGAAATGAAAAGAACTGCTTGTGCCATCAGGAATCATAATACATCTAGGGAGTTAAAGAGCAGTCACATCTATCTTCTTCCTGCCAAACTCAGGCTCCGCTCCCTGCAATAACCCTAATAAGCCTTTTCTGCCTCCATTGCAATTAGAATTTATCTTCCTTTGAAGTACAATTCTGGACACTCACTTTTTATTCATTATGAGCTTTCCCAGGACCATTTAAGACACTAATCTCTCTCTCTCTCTCTCTCTCTCTCTCTACCCGCAGGCAGCACAGGATCACATTTCCTTCCCCTGCAGAGGAACTGAGATGGCAGCTGATAACCTGTCACCGGGTCTCTTAGCACACAGTACTCTCAGTTTTAAACTGGTCACCTCCAGCACGATTGTGGTTATCAATCCCCACATCTTGTATTTCATTTTGCACAGTTTAATTCCACTTCTATTACAGGAAACCTGTACGATAGGAGATAGGAGAGCTGGATAATGCTGCAGCCTTCCTCCTGAGGAATGACACCTCTGCTAGCTGAGCATCTGGTGGTCCTACATCTGTCTCTGCAGCACACAAAAAAATAAGCTACAGGACACAAGGAACTCTACTAGAACACTATTCTGGACAACTAAAATTATACCACCTTGCCTGCAAGATTTTCCCCAGATTGGTCATCTCAAGACCATTAATTTATGGCAATTTGGGGCTTTACATCCGGCCACAAAATATTCCAGCTGGAAAGTACTTTGACAGCATTAATAGAAATTAAAAAAAGAAAAATTATTCTTTACTTTCTGGAGTAAAACCTTGCTTTAGAAAGTTTTGCACGCACTCAAAGGCTTAAGAGAACCAACTTGTTATCCTCTATATGGAAGCCTGACCCCACTGCAAGCAGTCTGTACGGTGCACAAGGACCCTTCCAAGTACCAAGCAGGAAAGGTTGCTTCTGTGGCTGATGTGTCCCATGCCAGATGTTTTAGGATGTACAAATACACGAAAAGTTAAGAGTAACACTAGTAAGCTGGACAGAGCCATTCATTTTTAAGCAGGATTCAGAGAAAAAGGCATTTTCTCTTAATGTTTATGTGGTTTGCAATGAATCTGGGTTTTGTTTTGTCCAGTGCCTGGGAGCAGTCAGAACAGATTTATTCAGGTTTAATAGAAATTTGTAATATTCAGCACTGTAATCAACAGCTGCTGTAATACCATTTAAGTGAAAGTACTCCAAGGAGTCTGACCCACAGTCTTAGGCGTTCCCCACCCAAGCTCAGAACAAACCTATCTCAGCTCTGCACTGGATGAGATTTACAGGCAGTGACTTAACTGAAAAGTAACTAAAGTAGGAAACTCTGCACCAAACAAAAACCTCATTTTCATTCAGGCTGATAAAATGCTGCTGCAGCCTGTGCCCTAAGTGGTGGGTGTGACTTTTTTGCAATGTCACAAGATTTCTCTTTCAAAGAGAGGGTTCAGTCACTGACCCTCCCCTAACCTCTGGGAGGGCACGTAAAAGAATCCAGAAATCACAATTCAAGCCCCTCAGAGGGTGTTTTGACCTCCTGTCTTGCCCTGACCCCCTTCAATGGGGGTTTTGCAATTTCTTCTGCTCCAAAGTGTAAAAGGCTGAGGGATGAGAGTAACTGCATTTCTTCCCGTGCTCCCAAAGCAACCCAGGACGGCTTTTGGCTCTTCTCTGGCTTGACTGGGTACAGAGTTTGCCTTGTCCGACGTGCAGGAAAGGGCAGGCAGGCAGTACCTTAGTGATTCCCAGATGCCTGGCCACTTCACCACAAAACTCAGTATTTCTTTTGGGGAACCAAAGCACTGAAAATTTGAAACTGTTTGTGGTGCTGACAAAGGGGAAAAAAAAAAAAAAAAAAAAAAAGGATACATTCACACTATACAGTAAATCCTGTCACAAGTGGAGCTTCAGAGATTTCAAAATCCTTTCCCAACTCCCTGCTCTAAGCATCAGTCGTCCTCTCCCAAGGGCAAAAAAGGAACAATCTGCTAAAGGTGTCTGTGGGTTCACTTTGCCTACAATGCAACCAGTTTTCAGCTGACTTCAGTATAAACCTCCTTTGCACCTCCACATTTCCCTGGCGGAAAAAGTAAAACACTGGGCTATTCCACGAAAACACACCACTCTTATGTCCAAAAAAAGACAACACAGGTGCGTCAGTTTGTAGAAAAGTTTATTTTATGTGGCTATCACAATAAAAAATGGCAAAAATTTGATGTATATACAATGCAACTCAATGATACTGAGGACCCTTAGAGGGATAAGGATGTTGTCAGGTTTTGACACGCCATAAACCAATTATTTCATTTTTCCAGGATGCAGTGGTGTGTTTGCTATGCCTGCTACAAACGCCAGCCTCGTGGACTGAAACTCATTTTGTCCCATGATCCCTGGCCTCTCAAGTGAGGAAATAAGATGCTTAACTTCGGGATTAGTCTGTTAGAGCCAAATCACGAGCCAGGCCAGTTACTTTTACCAAGTACTTCCCAGCGCAGCCTCTGCCCAGACCACTGCAACAATACGAGGGGAGCTGCCCTCCCTGTGGCACTCCTGACGCTGCACAGAAAAATCGTGTCACAATCGTGAATGCAGTTTCCAGCTGTTACTCTCACATCATCACCATCGATATCACACTTATTTTCCCCTTTCCCATCAAACAGCAGCTACCAGCTTTTTCACAGGAGCATCTGTCATTTATCCATCCCACAGTGGGCTTTCTTCTGCCTCCATGTCCTCTCCAGCCTCCCCCTGTCCCACAAGCCGTGCCAGCCACTGCTGGGCACCCTTTTTAACATACAGGCATACAACGTACACACTCCTACTTCTCTCCTAGAACAGATCCTCATAAAAGAAAGAGACAGAAGCCCATTAAGTAATTTAGGATAAAGCCGTGCAGGTAAGAGGACCTGTCACCCTCCCTAGTGAATGACAACAGCCGCAGTAATGATGTGCTGTGGACCAGACAGACAGTTCTCTACTTTCACTATGATTAAGCATCACTCTTACCAGGCTGATTCTTCCAAAAGTATTCACTTCTAAGTAGAGATGAGGTATTCAGTACAAAGCTAAATTTTATAGAATTAAGGTGTTCTCCTGGAAAGGAAGCTCCCTTTTAGAACAGTTGAGGTTCAGTGACTTTACCCCCTGAACTTCAACAGCCAATCTTCACGTGCAACTAACAAGAAATCTTGGCGTTGTAAACGTAACAGCTTTTATAGAGGAGGGCTTTTGCTTTTAACACAATGGACAGGGAAACACAGTTTTGCATTCTTATGCATGAGACTGAAACGCAGAATCGTACCTTTTTCAGCCGTGATTTCAACCATGATCGTTATTTGGAGCTCGGAGCCAAAGAGCGAATTTTACGTTTTAGTTACCCAGACACACACCCAGCAGCTCAGCAGCCTCTCCTTTCTAATTGATCTGTTCACATGACAAATGATGAACATCTCACTTGTCAGCGACTCACGCAGTAGTTTCAAGATCTGAAGTGTTTGACAGAGCTGCTGGAACATTTGAAATTTTACTACCTCACTTTCCTAATTAACACACGAGCTCCAGACAGCCGAGTTGACACTTTACAGTTAGGCAAAGGAAGTAACTACAGTTCTATTAAACACTGAAAGTCTGGACATCTAATGTCGTTTCTTAAAAGGCACCCGGAAATTAAACTGATGCATTTGCACCAGGACCTGAGGCTACAGTTCACTGCATCTCTCCCAAAGTAGTTAAAAAACCCCCACCTCATCAAAACAATTAAGACACAGCAGGACACACGCTTTCCTCACTCTGAATTGAAGATAATACTGTGGTTGCAAGCACAGAGACCTTTTCTACCTCAAAAATGTTGGAAGAGGAAGAAAAAACCTCAATAATTTGAGTAAAATTTAACGTGCCACATGCCCAAATCGGAGAGGAAAATCAGAGTGGGGAGATGACAGACTCTGAGACTACAATGAATTTGGTACTTTGACCCAAACCAGAATCGTCCCAACAATTTTAATGAGGCCAATTACTCACTCAAGTAGCGTCTAGATTTACTGCCTGCAGTCTTTCAGCTGATACAGACAGCAGATTAAACATTTAAATATTTAAATGTTTAAGCGTAGCTTATTTGGAGTATTCACCACTCTTGTTTCTCGGTAAGTTCTGTCGTATCTTAACAGCATTTGTTTACATGACAGTAAGTCTAAAAAGGCCTATATTTGTAACGCTTAATGGCTCCTAAAAGGCTAGAATGAAGTTTTACTTCCAAAATTACTTCTTTCATAAGCTCTGCATCTTAACTGCCAAAATCCATCAGTGTCTTTGGCTGCAGTTGTAGAAATGAAACAATTTGAAAGCCCATCTGAAAACTTCCTATATGCATAACAAACACTCTTTAAAAGTGTATTTTTATGACACCCACAACCTGCTAACTTGTAGCCACAAAAGGGAATTAAATATTGCATGGACAAAGGACAATTTTTGATGTTTAAGCACCAGCCTTTAGTTCCTCCAGTCACAGCACGCTGGAAAAAGATCAATTCTCCGCGCAGGCCAGTTGAGTGACAAAATCTAGATTTGCAAAACCCCTGCTATAGAATTAAAGGCTTACATTCATGCCGTAATTTGTAATAAAAAATGAAGTTTATATCTGCACAGATTTAACGGTGTGTTTTATAACCGGCGGTTCTATTTCCACTGTGGTCATCAGAAACTATTTACAGCAACAATCACTAGACCAATATTTTAAGTATCTAGTATTGAAAACATTCGCGAAGCACCACAGGTTAGAACTGACACCTTCCTCTTTATAGAGCTCTTTACGCGTTTTGTATTCTTTTCAGTTCTGCTCTAGAACATACGTTGGAGGGCAAGGTTCTTTTTCCCTACAGAGTTTTTTCTTAAACGCAAAAATACACCTGAACGAGTCACAAGAAGTTGCATCCATAATAAAATTCTCTCTCAGAAACAACTTGAGATACTTATTGCCAACTCTTGTACGTACCCTACCACAGCAACAGACCAAAGCCTTCCCTAGACTTCTTTGTACTGAAACAGAGATCGTGTAAACAGGCAGCAACAAATAACCACCAGCAAGAAGCTCACACAGCCTGCACACCTCTGAATTCAACTTTCATTCTCTGATGCTCATCATGTGAAAGCATGATACAGGACTGGTCATCAAATCCAACCATCCATGACAGCGAAGGACCGCGCATTTTGTCATCACCACAAACTACCTCCGAGATGTTATGTTTATTCCTCCTAATTGTAGGAGGGAATGACTCACAGATCTCACTTTTGCAGTGCAGAAAAAAAAAAAAAGCAAAAAACTTCCTCAGTTTATTCAAACTGATGGTGGAAACAGCACCAACCAAACAAGAAACTTCAGTCTTTTGATTTCCTTCCTACAGTTCATCATTAAGAGAGTGATGCAACCCTTTACCAGTCAGTATTTCAGGGTGACCTTCAGCACTATTTCATTGCTACCACATTCCGTTTCATAGGCAGTTTGCTTATCTAGAATAAAAAAACCCACCACCCTTTGTTCATTTATTAAGTCACAAGGACTTTTGCTTTTCTTGAGGGGGAAAAAAAAGCCAGTACTTGCCAAGACATACTCTAGTAATACAAAGCAGATGATCCTTTCATTTGCTTCAAATTACAAGTAACTTGTTTTCAATCAGCTATTACATACAGTTCCCAAACTCAGTTACATCATCTAGTTTGATAGTTGTCACATACATCAATTGCAGACTAAAATGCTGACACCCTCGAGTTTGAAATGGCAACATGATGTAAGCACTCCAAAAACCAGCTTGAGAATAGCTACCAAACTTTATCCAGACTAAGCTTGCTGCACTATTTAACATCCATCAAATATGGAGGAAGTCACATTCATTTTACCACAGGAAATCCTGGTTTTAAAGATTTAGTCAGGAAAGAGAGGAAGCCTTACCTCTGGTTTACTGAGACTGGATGACACAAGAGAACCTGATCCAACATCCAGATCCCACTGTTTCCTCCCACTGTTTTCTGGATCCAGCGCAGCAATTCGTCCATCCAAAGTGCTGATAATTACGAGAGATCTGCAAGTCAGAAGCATTCACAGTCAAAACTACAGCCATGTGGACCTTATCTGGTAGCTGCTTTCGGTACTTAACAGAGTCCAACTTCAGCTCTAACGTTAAGGCTATATATTCTGCAGAACAGCCCTTTAACTTGGTAGCTCCACCAAGATCAACAGCAGAGAGCAGAAAAGTTGAAGCCTCTGGCTGGACAAACCAATTCACGTGTTTTAAGACAATTTCAGAGTTCAGTTTCAGGGGCAGACAGTTGACATTTTGCTCCCACATGCAGGTGTTACCACTACAGCACTGAATGAGATCATCTTCTTTTGAGATATTTATACAAACAACTTAGATCCTATTTTTTTGCAGTCCCTTCCACACTGATCTTTAACACATCATTTCAAACCAACCTGAACCTGAAACTATTCACCCAGCAAATCAGTACAGAAGAAACATTAAGTCACCACTAAGTTTTCAATACCTCTGGATGAAACATGGAAATCCTGGAGATTTCACAAGCCTTAGAATAAAACAAGCCTCACCTAAGGCATCGGCAGGACTCCAGAGACAACCTCCAACACGTGCAGATGACAAAGTAAGCAAGCTGCCTGATGCAGCTTGGGGTTTAAATCACTTTAGTGTCTGGGGGTGCACGGTAACAGCAGGCTAGCTGTTGATTTCAACTTCTCTTTCTACTTGAAGCTTATCGGTTTTAGTAAATCTTGTTCCTAACACAGCAGTACAATTAGAGTAAGCATTTCTGGTTGAGCTGGAATTGAAGTGTTAAAATAAAAAGCCCAAACAAACCAAAAAACTAAACAACCCAGAGACAAAACAGCGAGAAGGCATTTTTGAAGGGCCTTTCTTCCCTGGCAGATTGTTCCACTCTGACCTGAAAAAGCTGGGATGTGCCGGCAGCTTTGGCTCGCAGCAGGCTCAGCGATCTTCAAAGGCGGCAGGAGTAGAGCTTGATCACTTTACAGACTGCTTGCACTGAGGGGGGCTGGATCCAGTGACCCAGAAGGACCTTTATAGACTGTGGTTTCAATGAGAACAAGGAACTGGGCAAATAAACCTCACGGGTAGATTAACTATTTTCGGGCAGGGGGAGCGGTAACGCACACCCAGACATGTATATGGATCACTACTTTAAATAATAAGGGACATTAAATTATTGTGTGGAACGGAAGCCACATATATTCACGTGCCCAAAGTTCGCAGAGTAGCGAGCTGAAGTTTAGAGAGGAAATGATGGGGGCTATCGTTTTTATTTAAAGAGGGTAAAACTAAAATCATGACCTTAAAATCAAGGATAACAGCTTATTACGTCACCTATAACAAAGGTCATGTAAAACACCACAGTTTTACCTGTAACACACACATTTTATAGGACTTTATCCTGTCCTGCAGCTCCATGTTGTTAATAAATAGAAAATTAAATACATCTTTAACCTGTACCAAAAATAAGGCAGAAGCTCCTGCTTCTGAAGCTGGCCAAGCATCACATTCCTTCCAAAGTTAGTTTAAAAACTGTTAGAAAAATATCAGTTGTGCAAATATTTGAACAGCAGAATTCGTCAGTTTTTATAAGCCGAGTACACACAATTATCCCAACTGTACAGAAGTCAAGCCTGGGTTAATAATAAACCGGACTGCAGGAGACGACCTATTCTCCAGCAATGTCAACAAGTGTTGGCACACTGGTCTGGGACACATGTTTAACAGGATCTGCTTGCTTTCTGGTAGAACCCTCTAGCATTGCATAAAAAAATTATTCCATGTGGGTCTACTTAAATTTAAAAAATCCTAAAATCACACTGTGAAGTGTTTCCTTCCCACCAAGTCCCATTGTTTTCCTTTACCTAACTCCTCCCGTACAATGGTACTATTTATTAGTCCTCCTGGCCACCAGCTCTGTAATGGACTTTGTTTCACAAACTCCACCTATGCTGAGCAAACACTTTGATGAGACATAGGAACGGGAACAGCTCAGTTATACCCACTTCTGCCATGCGGCTCCCTCCAGAACTGGAATCAGGTGCAAGAAAAGCGCTAAATTCTCTATCAGCTTTTTCACGAGTGATCATTTTGAACTTAATCACAGAATAGCTTTGCTTGAAAGAGATCTTTGATCAAGTCCAACCGTTAACCCAGCACTGCCAAGTCACCATTAAACCATGTCCCTCAGCACCACAGCTACCCGTCTGTTAAACACCTCCAGGGATGGGGACTCCACCACCTCCCTGGGCAGCCTGTTCCAATGCTGCACAACCCTCTCTGGAAAGAAATTTTTCTTAACATCCAACTTAAATCTCCCCTGGCTCAACTTGAGGCCATTTCCTCTTGTCCTGCCACTTCTTACATGGGAGAACGGACCGACCCCCACCTCACTACAACCTCCTGTCAGGCAGTTGTCAAGAGCAAGAAGGTCTCCCCTCAGTCTCCTTTTCTTCAGGCTAAACAACCCCAGGTCCCTCAGCTGCTCCTCACAGGACTTGTGCTCTAGACCCTGCACCAGCTTTGTCGCCCTTCTCTGGACACACTCCAGTGTCCTTTTTTGGAGTGAAGGGCCCAAAACAGTATTTGAGGTGTGGCCTCACCAGTACCGAGCACAGGGGGACAATCACTGCCCTACTCCTGCTGGTCACACTATCGCTGATACAAGCCAGGATGCCATTGCCCTTCTTGGCCACCTGGGCACACTGCTGGCTCATCTTCAGTCACTGTTGACCAACACCCCCAGGTCCTTTTCTGCTGGGCAGTTTCCAGCCACTCTTCCCCCAGCCTGGAGCACTGCAGGGGGTTGTTCTGACCCAAGGGCAGGACCCGGCACTTGGCCTTGTTGAACGTCGTACAGTTGGTCTCAGCCCATTGATCCAGCCTGTCCAGATGCCTCTGTAGAGCCTCCTGACCTTCAAGCAGATTGACACACCCACCCAACTTGGTGTCATCTGCGAACTGACTGAGGGTGCCCTCGATCCCCTCATCCAGATCATTGATAAAGATGAAGAGAACATGCCCAAATACTGAAACCTGGGGACACCACTGGTGACTGGCCACCAACTGGATTGAACTCCATTCACCACCACTCTCTGGGCCTGCCCAGCCAGCCAGTTTTTTATCCAGCGGAGAGTACGCTCATCCAAGCCATGAGCAGCCAGCTTCTGCAGGAGAATGCTGTGGGAAACAGTGTTTTAAGTCTTACAAAATCCAGCTAGACAACATCCACAGCCCTTCCCTCATCGGCTAAGCGGGCCACCTTGTCGTAGAAGGAGATCAGGTTTGTCAAGCAGGACCTGCCTTTCATAAACCCCTGCTGACTGGCCCTGATCGCCTGGTTGTCCTGTACATGCTGTGTGACGACACTCAAGGTGATCTGTTCCATAACTTCCCCGGCACCGAGGTCAGTCTGAGAGGTCTGCAGTTCCCTGGATCCTCCTTCCGGCCCTTCCTGTGTCACATCGGCTAACCTCCAGTCAACTGGTACCCGCCCAGTTAGCCAGGACTGCTGATAAGTGATGGGAAGTGGCTTGGTGAGCACTTCTGCCACCTCCCTCAGAATTCTTGGGTGGATCCCACCCAACCCCATTGGGCACATCTAAGTGGTGCAAGAGGTCACTGACCACGTGCTCATGGATTATGGGGGCTTCATTCCACTCCTCGTCTCTGTCTTCCTGCTCAGGGGGCTGGGCACTCAGAGAACAACTGGTCTGACTATCAAAGACTGAGATGAAGAAGGCATGCAGTACCTCAGCCTTTCCCTCATCCTTGGTCACTGTTTCCCCCCACATCTAGGAAAGGATGGAGATTCTCCTTCTTTCACTGTTGATATATTTATAGAAACACTTTTTATTGTCTTTCATGGCAGTTATTTTTCTGGTCCCATCTTCACTTTGCACTTCAAGAATAATCCTGTGCGTCTGAAAAAAACTGCTAAACCCCCTTACTCTTGTGATAAAATCCTTCGCTACTTACTCTATTCATCTATTAAAATCTTAATACTCCCCATCTCTGACCGACTCCAGTGATTTAAAATGCTGTCATTTGAACTCCAACTGGTATAAAATCTGCAATTTGTCCATGTGTGCCCTAGATCCATGCTAGTGTTATACTTTCTTACTCTCAGATTTTCCTTTTTCCCAGTTTCCCCAATTTCTCTGTGAGATCCCACTGCTTGCACCTTTGCGTACTGGGAGTATGAAGTGGTGACAAGCAATCTTCCCAGCTTTCACGTAGTCTAATCAAGCACTAGATTAACACATCCTGATAAAAGCAATTTAAGCAACTACTTCAAGAAACTACTTCAGAGCTTGAAAACTGGCAGGCAACTCGCTTTTGTCACCCCGCAGTGCTATCATAAGTTTACTGTAGCCCAATTCTTACAGTAAATTCTTACAAACACCAGTAGAATATAGCCACAATTCAAGAATAAAGAGCCATCCTTTTTGCCATCTCTTTGCAAGACTTCGCTGGCCGAAGAGGTTAGGACTGTACCTGTGATTCCATGGCATTAAACTGAAATAGTGATTGGATGCACCTTTGGGACATCTACTTGACAAGTTGTAAGGAAAAGGAATTCCTGCATTAGCTTCTCTGCTCCTTAAGCCTGATGACCTCTGTTATTCTCTGCAAAATGATACCTTTCCAGGGACTTTATCGACACCACCTCCTGACCAGGGTAAAAGCCTACCTTAAGCAAAGAAGCCAGTTTGCAACAGGAACACTACTCAGTTCTGTGCACCATCCCACACAAAATATTACCCAACTTAAGGTCAAAGGCAAAAAGGTCCAAAGTCACAGCTATAATGCCAAGGAAGCGAAAAGGATAAGAGACCAACAGCACTGAGGGTGCACATTTCTGAAATGGCAAAGCCATTCGTTGAAAGGAAATCACGGACTATACTGAGGAGGGAAGCACATCACACAAGTACCAGAGAAGGGAAGACAAAAAACCCAGCACAAAACCAGAATCAGAATAGTCTCCACAAGCCTGGACCAGTACAAAAACAGATACAGGAAGAATCACACCAAACTAGGCAGTTACTTAAAGAACAGGATCTATCAACCAGGCACCTGAAAAACAAACATCAGTACAATGACGAAGACACTTACGTACTTCACCTTGTCTCTAGCTGCTGCTCCAGAGCAGACTATGATCCAAGTGATGGAGGAGAAGAAAATCCCTCCTGGGCCCTTACAAACGGCCAGCGGAAGGGCTAAAGCAAGGGGCCAGTACAACACAGCGCGTATGAAGATACCTGGAATCACAGCAGCTGGCAGAGACTAAGCTGATACTATCAACTCAGATTTTATTTGCACTTTTTCAATATGAAAACACATCTGGACATACTTCCCCCATCCCCACCATCTACAAAGAGCCTCTATGGTTAAATGGAAATGTTTTCTTACCATTTCCTATGCTCCTTTGCTCACAAACACGAGCTTGTAATTGAAGTGGAGTTATAATGTTCCCCCTTGAAACTATGCAAAATATCTGCTACAAACTTCCACACACATTGACAAGAGCCCAGTTCCGGGCCTTAAAACCATTATATCCCATCATGAACAAAGCCTCCTTCTTGAGATCAGGTGGCCTGAGCACATGTTTCTCCTACCTGATTTACCTCTGAACAGAAGAACTGGGCTAAGACTGCATGGGAGGATGTAAACGGGATAGGAGGGACTCTTATTTAGCTCATCTACATCCTTTCACTGCACAAAAACTTTGCACTTATTCAAATGAGTTGTTTTTGTTAGGAAATCAAAGCAGAACTTACCATCAGTTTGGTACATTTACCACTATTCCTGTTTCAGTTTAAATAAAAAGCCAACCAACCCTAACACCCTCCAAAGCCATTCAGGACATGGCAAATAAGGCTGTTTGTCAAACTTGCACCCTAAACAGCTATTCCAACTTCAAAATCTGCTTGCTGGTATGTAAAAAGCACAGTAATTCACTATCCCTCACATTTTCTTCCAGGAAATTAAAAAATCCTCAAAATTATTATATTCACTAGCCCACAGCAAAAACAGTTGGGGTTTGGTTTTGGTTTTTTTTTTTTTCCCCAGATTATACTGCCCTGTTATATTACATGGGTATTTTATTGCTGAAGAACAATTAGCTGAGGTGAGTAGAGATCTCACAAACACAGATGAAAAAAAAATAAAGAAATGCAGGCAAATACTATAGCCAGGCAGACATTCTATTTTTATTTGATGACAGCAAATCTATTCCTATGCACTAACCAATTAGAGAACAGCTACATTTAATCTCAGGCTTAAATTGACCATCTTCAGTGTATCTTACTTAGCTCTAGTAGTCAAATAGAAAATTCATTTTTAAATATTTTCAGGGCTAAATAAATGAAGGTCCTTTATAAAATGGAATACAGGAGGATTGTAATAAACTAGGCAGGACTTTGATGACCTGATACACAATAGAATGATGCTGTTGCTAAGTGGTGAACAGATTTTCCTCAAAGCAAACAGGATGCCAAGTTATCAGCCAGTTTCTTGCTCTAAGTGGATGCTTGGGTATACTAATAAAAAGCTTTTCTAGAACAGGTTATATTAGGCGTTTAGTCATGCTCTTCCTTTAAACTCTGGCTGTGGTTTATCACCTCATCCTTCTCAGCCAATTCAGAAACAGCATGGAAACAGCTCAGCAACGTTTCTGCACTTGAGTCATTCATTAAAATCTTCCTTTTGCCAGAGCTTCTTGCCACACGCGGTTATTAAGTGTTTTATTTCCCCTTGTTATACCCTGAGCCTTGTCTAGCCATTTGCCCCGCGAGTTTGGCTTCCCTTCCAGCACAGACCAGTGTCTGTGTTTAACAGACAATTCAGGAAGCAGAACTGCATTTCCTCTAAAAGAAAAGATGCCAGAGAAGGATACGATGCTCTGAGCAACTGCGAGTTGCAGGTGTTGGAAAGAGTTTAGACTATGGCTGCAGTGCTTTTGGGTCTCCTTCCTGCAGGCACGGCACTGCTACCCGGTAACGGGTCAAGGAAGGGATCAAGCCTTGGTACTACCAGGGTAAGCAGACTGGCCAGATGTCACACAGCGTGACCTCCAGCAGCTTATCTGCCTAAGGATTGAGGCACCTTTTCTTCTTGCTAACAGCTACAGAAAAGAACAAGGACCTCAGCGATGGCGAGGTCCTGGAGGTCCCTCGGCCATGGCGAGGTCCTGGGGTCCCTTTCCTCACTGCCACAGCCTCGCGGTCCAGCCTGTCCATCACTGCAGCGCTACTTCCAGCCCCATCGCGGGACTCCTCTTCCACCCCTCCGTCCCTCCTCCCACTTTCAGACACTTCCCTGCGTGTCCCCGCAGCTCGACCCCACGCACCAACCTGCAGCACCCTTGTTACCCCACGCACCCCCTTCCCAACGCACCGCTCCCTCCACCAGCCACCTTCAGCCCAGCTCTCCCGCCTTTCCCCGCTCTCCCCACTCCAGACCTCCCGACCGTACCAAGGGCTATTCCCCGGCCGCGGACCCCTCCACGCCCACTCCTGCACGGCCCCTTCCCCACACACGAGCCCCGGGACTGAGCAGCTCCTTTCCCACCCAGCGCTCCCCCGCTCCAGCACCTCCAGCTGCTGGTCCCCAGCCTGGACTCAGCACCGCCCTCCCCAGCACCCCCAGACACCGACCCTGGACCCTGCTCCCTTCTCCCCTCAGGCACTAACTCCCGCCCCGGGTACAAGCACCCCCAAACCGGCCGCTAACCCCCTCCCCAGCATCTCCACGCACCGACCCCCCGCCCGGAACGCCGAACCCCCCTCAGCAGTCCTAGGCACTGAGCCCCCCAGCCGGAGAGCCGACCCCCGCCCTCAGCAGGCCCAGGCACTGACCCTCATCCCAGGCACCGACACCGCCCCCGCCCACCTGCCGCCGGGCCGGGCCTCTCCGCTCTCCTCAGGCTCCTGCTCGCCCGTCGCCGCGGGGGCCACACCGGCCTCATCGTCCTCCACCGTCACGTCAGCGGAACCAGCCGGCAAAGCGGCGGGAGCGGCGGCCGCCCCCAAGCCGAATGCGGCCTCCACAGCCGCGGCATCGCCCGGCGGCGGCTCCGGGCCGCCCGCCACCACCCCCAACAACACCAACAGCGTGAAGGCGGCCAGAGCGCTGCGGCACCGCGGCCCCCGCATGGAGGGGCCCCGCCTCGCCCGCCGCTACCCAACCGTTAGGACATGAACGCTGCCGCCGCTGCCAGCGCCGCCGCCACAGAATGGGCGCCCGCCGCAGCCCGCCCCGCCCCGCCGTGCGCCCCGCCCGCCCACCCGCCACGTACCGGCACTCCGCGCGCGACCGCCCCTGACACCGCCGCCCGCCCCTTCGCGACGGAGAGTGACGCCATTGGTTCGGCGCCACGCCGCTCCGCCCGTCGCTTCCTCTTGATTGGCGCGGCCGGCGGCTGGGGCGGGAAGGAGCGGTGTTTGTCAACAGAGCCGCCGGGCCAATTGGAGTCACGCCGCTCTCTCCCCTCCCTCTAACGCTGCTCCGACCAATCGAAAGCGCATGATTCACCGACCTGCTCTGGGATTGGCAGAGCCGGCGCGCCACACGTGCTGCTGACTGGGGCGCCGGGCGGCGCGGCCCCACCCCTTCCCGCCGGCCCTCGCCCGGGCTGGAGACGTGGCTGCTCCTATGTGCCGGCGGGGCGGGGCCAGCGGCGCGCACCACCCGGCGCGCGGGACGGCGGGGGTGGGACGAACCGCGGTCAAAAGGCCCCTCCGGAGCGGAATGGACTCGTCGGGCGGGAACGGTCGAGGCCGGCCCGCCCCAGGGCCCGCGGTGTCCCCCGGCCGGCCGGCCGAAGCGAGGATACGTGTTCCTACCCCTACCCCGACACGTGCAGGCTCTGCCGAGGGGCCCGTAGCTGTCAACCTCTCCCGGGGGCGGCAGTTTATATTGCTTCGGGCCTCTTCTCCAAGCAAGAGCCTTGTCTCCTTCAGGAGAGGGCCATGGTGGGATCAACCTCTCCCCTCAGGAGCTTGTTCGCCAGTTAACGGCTGCCCGGGCTGGCCTGACCCCAGCGGATGAGCCGGTACAGACACCCCGGGATGACTGGTAGGCCCAAGAACGGCTGCCCCAGCCTGTTGGCCGGGCACTGGAGCCACCTCAAGCCATCTGTGGGGCGTTCAATCCATGTTTCCTCTGCGTCACAAATCGTTATTTCCTGTATGGAGTAGGTAACACCTCTGGATCCTTTTCCCCGCTTCCAGCAGTCACCGTTGTGCTGCTCCTCCAGTTCCCGTCACCGGGGCTGGCTGTTGCCCACACCACCGGCATGCCAGTGGCCTGCAACAGATCATCCGTGATTTGGGCTGCTACCCCCAGTCCCATTGGGTCCGTGTGGAGGGAGGTACGGAGTTTATCAGGTCATGCCACTGTAACAAACCCAATTAGTTACAAACTCTTTAATTCCGTTGTGAGGCATCTCCTCCAGCCCTCAAACTACAGTTTGCTGTGCCTCCCCTTTTCCATTTTTCTCAGCATGATGCGGATGCCATCTGCAAATTGTATTAGGAGCGATTTTGTATTTACTTCCGAATGACTAAGGAAAATATTGGTGACGTACAGGTGTAGCATGCACGATCCTGGAGGGCTCCCATCAGCAGCAGCCTCATTCTTCATTTATAGCCAGTTCTGAAAACCAATAATCTTCATGGCCGGTGTTTAATATATTCTTAACTGATGCTTTATTACTCTCTTGGTTTTTTTAATTGAAATATTGTGCAGTTCCGAGTAAAAACCTTTTTAGAAGTTTATTATTGGATTTATTTGTTGTCTTCTTGAAGCATGAAGTGAGGCTTCTATCAGACTTCTGCCTGGCATTACCAGTCATCTGCGTCACACACCAGCTTTGTTCAGTATTTAGCCAGGTACTGTTCTTACATCTACATTTATCGCATGTCCTATAACTCTCCTTCCTGAAGATGATGGATACCAACCTGGCACTTTTTTTTTTTTATTCTAGAACTGCCCTTCTCTATCAAGGTTTACCAAAGATGAGCATCAACGGACAAGGGGGCTCTGCAGGCAGCTGTTTCAGAGCTGCTGGGCCACAGTTATCCCTAGAAGACAAGAGCTTCCCTGGTTACTAATGGACTGACATTTATCACGTCGCTGTTCAGTAACCCACCCACACACCTTCCTGCTCCTTTACAAACACAGAGCACAAATGTTCAATAGACGCTTCTCATCATTGTTGACATTTTAATCGCGTCCGCCTAGTAGGGGGCCTGGACCATTATGAGGGTTTTCTGGGATTTAGCCTTGCCAGCTATGGATTTCCTTTGACGTGCTCCACTTATAATAACTACTCTGCTTCTTATAACTTCTCATTTACCAACAAACACTTTTTTATTTCCCGCTTTCCCCATTTTGCCTATTTATTTTTGTTTTTAATCACCATCTCCAATCCACTAATAAAACGGGAGTTGTCAATGTATTTTCTCTCTTGATTTTCAAATTGCAGCTCTTGTGAACACTTTTTGAAGAGCTTGTAATCGTCATTTTCAGGCTTCTCCCTGCATTTTTTCTTCCTGCTTGCACTCTTCTTTTCTGGTAAGTTGGAAATACAGCTCTTTCAAAGCTCCAGCTGAATGCAGAGCCAGGTCACAAACACTGCTCCCCAGACAACCACGCAATTGCAATCCAGAGGTTTTTGGTTTGGTTTTTTTTATAACAAAGTCCGAAAGTGTTTACCTTGTGCCATATGCAAACGGCTCATCTCATTTTTAGTAATTTAAATGACATTTTATTATTGAACCCATATGGTTCTGTGCTAATATTTTATTTAGATAACTCCTCTCTCTTGAGCGTCTACCCGGTCATATGTTTATGAAGAGTATTCCAATTCCTTCTGGTTTGCTAAGAAAACCAAGCCAAAGGCTCCTCTTCCTCCCTTACACTTTTGGCTCTCTGCTCCTCCGTTCATCTCATTATCTCTTCCCTGCCCCTGGTCCCTTTTTTAATCTTTCTGGCATAGTGATGGTTTGAGCAGGCATGTTGAACGGTCACTAATTTATTTAAGTTTTAAACTCCACTGTATCTATAGGCTATACAGAAACACTCTTTCTGTGCCATCCTTTGTACAGTGACTTACCTCTGGTCCACTAGTTATTCAAGGGGCTCAGAGGCAGCTACGCAGTGACCACACATCCCAGCATGTTTCAGAGTGCCGGAGCTCTTCACGAATAAACTGGCACATCACCCTTTGTGCTGGTTCATGAAGGTTTATTACGCTTAAGGCAAAACAGTAACCGCCTTGTGCAAGTGTCCCTATCACACCCCGGAGTATTACCTCATTGCTCTCTCTCTCCTCCCAACGCCCCTCGCCTAGATCAGCAATCTTCCAATTGCAGCCTTTTATTTTAGGGGGGCTCTGACAGTTTTCACGAGAGCACACCTTTTCTTCTAGACTCCTCCTAGACTCCTCACCACTGAGGCATAAGGAATAACAATCATAATCTAAAAGCTCTTACTTTTCTGTTTTGGAAACATTTCCCTGAGGATGGACAATGTTACTCACAAATCCCCAAGGCAAGCACTGCAATACAGCCGTGTAATTTTCTCTCAGTATTAAAAATTTGTGCCAACAAGCCCAAACTTCCTGCTCTTGCAAAGCATGACTCACATTTTCCGTTCTGTTTTGACTGACTGACATAAGAGATCTATTTCAATCATATGACAGTAACTTTAAATCTGACCAGCCATTTGTGTGGAAATCCAAGCCTGTTCCTGCAGGATGGATGGATGTTAGCAGGAATGATGTTTTTTGTAACTCTGCTAAAGACCTGCCTGCTTTTCTGGAAGAACTCGCTCTCAGAGCAGCGAGGCGCAGCAGCGAAAGCCCAGCATGCCACCTCGTGGCTGCCCTGCTCTAAGGGCCATTCGTACTCCCCTCCAAAATCATCATTCCTAGCCTGCCTTTTCCCCCAGGATAATTCAGACCCCCAAAAAGCTGCGTATGCTGTAATTACTGTGCCAGCACCCCTGCTGATGGCTTTCCACAAGCAAGATAAAACCGAGCGATTCTTCAGCCAACAGATCAAACCAGAGACAAGCAGGTGTTCCTCAGAAGATAGGTCACTGAACTGGAGGCTGCACGGTAAAAAATTAGGTAGCCAGAATGTTGGGACATGGCAGGCTTGGAGAGCTACTGCCAACCAGCAAGAGAATTTGTCTGGAAAGGTGCGTTAGAAATGCTCAGCCTTCCACTTGGTTTCTCCAGGGCGCGAGTGAGGTTTTGCCTTCATAGGTCTTGTTGGGTTTTAGCTGTTTCACGCCTTATCGAATGAGAGAGACACACCGGTGGTTCGATGGACCCACCTGACACCCGGAGCCTGCTGGGTCTTCACGAGGATTTCACTCAGGTCAGCATGCGCTTTTGCAACAGGTTTAAGGTGGGCGAAGTCTGCCACAGAAGATGGTCCGACAGCCTTCCCACTCGCACCTGATTGATCTTGCTGCCTTCCTCAGGAAAGGCCAAGGAAAACTGACCTTGACTTTGTTGGTTGCTTTACCTTGCAGAAAAAAACCAGCTCTCCACCAACACACGGAAGTAGCAGGAAGACTTGGCAAGCGACGGACCTAGGGCAGGAATGCTCCTAAGTGCTGTCTTAGACCAGGGCGGCTTAAACCAGCTACAAAACTCGCCTTCAGAGAGATATGACGTGTTAAGTCTGGCCGAGCCAGTTCCACCTCGCTCACCGGGCAAGAAGAAACTGCTCTTTTTGCCTGTGTGGCAAGGTGAATCGGGACAGGGGCAGGGGAACGCCAGAGCCAGCATCTGGAAGGTGGATGGTGGGTGAAGGCAGTAAAGAGCAGGATCGTCCCTTCCTCAACAGCGAGCTGTTATCTCAGCTACCGTGTGATTTCCTAACGTGTAATTTCAGCCTCGGATGCAGAATTCAGCACCCAGAATCCCGCAGCCGCCCTTACCAGCCTGATGGCCCAGACCTTGCAGTTGCCACCCTGTTTGACAAGCCCAATGTCTGTTCAAACAAAGCAGGTTCAAACACCTCCCTCTGTGCAGAAGCAGAGGGCACGAGAGCTGGTTCCCGGAGAGGCTTTGACGCGGGACAAACACGGGCTTGTACAAGGGGCCGTTGAGCTGCGTGCGAACAGAGCTGGTTGTCGCTGAAACGTAAAGAAAATCCATTTCTAACATGTCCAACGCCTTTTTTTTTGTGCATAGGCAAGGCTCAGCACGCCATAAGTGACAGATTTTCCTGCATTCTCTGAAACTGCAACTCACCGGCAGGGTCAGATCAATCGCTAACAGAAAGCCTCCTGATCTAGAAGTGGAAACGTCGTTCGTCCAGGCAGATGCTCTGCAAGATGGGCTTCAAGCCAGAGCCATCAGCCATCACCGAAGGATCCCAACAGGTTTATCACCCCATTCCTAACTTCCAGGCTAACACTCCCCGCTCTGGTGGGGTCTGAGCAATGCCCACACGAAAGGATGGGCTTCCTGAATTGGTGTAAAACCCCCGTGACTGCTTCTCGTTTCAGACATTTAGGATACCGACCGTGATAACCCCAATCCCAGTCCGCTGCTCCTGCACTTTTGCCACTAAAGCATCGTGCAAAAACACGCTGGTCTGCTTCTTTCTGAAATATCCCACTGGATGCGTGTATTTACACTTTGACACGTGTAACTCGCAGGAAAGTTCGTTGCCCGCTGGCAGAAAACACCGCGCGACTGTACAGCTATCACGTGCTGCTCCCCATGGCCAGTCACCTGCCCCGTGCAGAAAGGTGAGGCCGTCCCGCGCCGCAATAAGCCGGGGCGATGATAATGGGGTCTTTGTTAACACGCCACGCCGTTGTTCAAAGGCGAGCGTGCCAACCCAGAGCAAACAAAAGGAACCGTTTCTAGCCCTTAAAACTCACAGCAGAATCGCAGAGGTTGGCAACGAAACAAGTCAGTCATGCACAGTATAATAATAAAAAAAAAAAAGCCAACAGCGGCTTTTCTGTTGTGCAAATAATTTAAAAAAAGATTTTAACTCTACGCGCTGTGGTCTGACCTGAGAGTGAGAAGTAAGGGGAAGAACCTGCAGTTCAGATCCACCTTGGTGGGACTGCAGCCTGGAGGGAAACTGGGATGCCTGTGCCGGGGCTTAACGTGGCTCCCCGTACTGGGAATGCTGGGGCACAGGTACTCGAAGGGTGGTCTGCACCTCATGTTTTTTGGAATTGGCTTCAGCAGATGCCAACCCAGGATGAAGAGGGAAAAAATAGGGGGGGAAAAAAAAAAAAAAGCACCTCTGTGTGCTCCAGGACAGAAAACTGCCATCGAGTTTTATCCCGACCCTCCCGCAAGGTGAGATGAAGCCTAGTGAGAGCCGTCTGATAACGGCTGCTCTGAGAGCCAGCATCTTTTGGCACATCCATGGAGATTTTCAAGATGCAGTTGGACAGGCTGCTAGATCATCCCAGCGAGGGTCCCCTTCCCGTGAGAGGTTGGACCAGATGATCTTTCAAGGTCCCTTCCAACTCGAGCTGTTCCCTCAGTCTACATCCCTACTCGTGAGTCCTGCCCCACAGCATCGTCCCCAGTCCTTAACCCCCCCACCAGAGGTAAACTTTCCAGCGAGATGGCGCTGAGTTTGAGTCGAAGTCCGAGAAAGGCTCTTTGCCGGCACCCCCGGAAGCGCAGGCAGAGCCCCGATGACCCCCCCGAGCCCACCGCGCTGCCCGCCGCCCTGCAGGGGCTCCCCCGCCGCCCTCGCTGCCCGCGGGAACATCCCCCGTTCCTCCGCACGGCACGGGAAAGCCCCGAGCGCCCCTCGCCGGCACCCCCGACGTACCGCTCTGTACGCACGGATATACAGCCGCGGGGCGGGGCGGGCAGCCGCAGCCGCGCCGCGCCCCGTGGTGCATTGTGGGGGCTGTAGTTCGCGGCTGGCAGCACTACGAGTCCCAGCCTCCCGCAGGGGGAGGAGGAGAAGGAGGAGGAGGAAGGGAGCCGGCTCGGCCCAGGCCTCCAGCCCGTGCGGGAGAGCCCCCCGGGGGCGGGCCGCGGCGGCATGCGGCTCCCCGGCCGGCTCGGCCCGCTCCGCAGACCGCCCCTGGCTGGCCGGCCGCCGGGGAGGGTCCGAGCGGGGCCGGCGGCGGGGCGGCGCGCCTCGGCCCGCGGGCGGCTCGGCGGCACCATGGCGGAGGAGGCCAAGAGGCTGGCAGCCTGCGCGGCCGTGGACAAGCACGTCCAGGTGAGGCGACCCGCGGAGCCCGGCCCTGCGCGGGGGGCGGCGGGGCACGGACCGGCCCCGGGGTGCGCGGAGCGGCTCCGGGGCGCAGCGACCCAGCAGGGCGCGGAGTGGCCATGGGTAGCGCGGCACGTCCCGGTGCACAGACGGACCCCGGGGTGCACGGGGCGGCTCCGGGGCGCAGGGACCCCCCCAAGGCACGGAGTGGCCGTGGGGTGAACAGAACGTCCCGGTGCACGGATGGGCTTTGGGTTGCACAGAGCAGTCCCCCGGCGCACAGATGTGTTGTGGGCTGCACGGACCCCTCACACCCACACCCCCCCCCCCAAAGCCTGGGCTGTCTCAGAGTGCCAGGAGGGACCCTGGGGTGCACGGACGAGCCCTGCCGAGCCTCTTCCTTCCCTTTGGACCGCGCTCCTTCAGCCTGGAGAGAAGGGAGAGGACTACTTCTCCCTTTCCATTCCTGCGCTCGCCCAGCTCGCACCTGCCAGCGCGGCTCCGCGCCGTGCCCGGCTCCGCACGGTGCACACCCAGGTTGGGGTAACACCTTGCGCCTCCAAACTTGCACCACGCACCTTCCCACGAGCTGGGCTGCGAGCCGTCATCGTGTCCCACGCCTTTCGCCTTCCGCTCCTGCACCCTGTTTCTGAGCACCCAAGCAAGGAGCAACAGCCCCTAAGCAGGGGGTCGTGTCCTGGCCCCTGCAGGGAGGGAAGTGCAGCAGGGGGCTGTAATCAGCGACCCCTTGAAGGTCAAATAGGACTGGAGCTGCTTGAGGCTTGGCACAGCCTGATCGGGAATGCTTGGAAGATCAACGGTTAAAGTCACGCAGGAGTTTATTGCAATCTTTGCTGTGCAAGCCCTTTTGCAACAGCAGTGATGAAACGGGAGTAGAGTCGCTGCCAAGGAGGTACATGTTAGCAGTCAGGGAGGAAAAAAAAATCCCTTTTTCTTCCTGCTCCCCGCTCCTGGGGCAGCATCTTGAGGTTCAGTTGCGGATGGCTTCCCTGCTGTCCGATAAACGTTTCACTTGTTTTGCAGCCTCTCCTTCCTTGGAGCAGCCTGTACCAGCCTGCAGACAGCACAGCCACGTGTTATCTGAGACCTCTACCCTGCCAGCCAAATACACTCCAAAGCAGGCTGTGGGGAGGGGAGGCTGGAGGCTGGACCGGCAGTTGCATAAAAAAATCCCCTTTCCTACCCAAAGGAAGCCCAAAGCTGCGCATTGTTGCAGGAGGAAGGACTTTGTGTCACAAGGTGTGGAGCTGAGGCATGACTGCCACTGCGGGTTACTGCAAGCGGGGTGCACCTTCGATTTGGGCTGCGGCGTGGCTCTTAATTTTGGACTTTACCTAGTGAAACAGCTGGCCTTTGTGCTGCTCTGGGGCCAAGCAAGCTTAGGGTGATGTTCCTGGCCGTGTCCCAGCTGATTAAAGTTCAGGGCCTGGCTGCTGAGGCTGATCAAGTCCCGCACGCAGCGGCCGGGGCCATACTGCGATTGCTGGTCGTGCAAGCCGGCTGAAGCAATGGTGGAGAAGCGGGTTAGAGTCACCACCAAGGAGTTAGGAGGACTCAGCTGTCAGAGAAAAACTATCTCCCCTTCAGTTTGCGCTGCCAGGGTGTAGCCGCAGTTTGTAACGGTTAGTTTGGGGTTTGGTCGTTAGCGCTATCGCTGATAACAGAGGGAGCAACGTAATCGTGAAAAGCGAAGGTGCAGACTCCCTTCCTTGCGTGGCAGGGACGTGTGGGAGACGCCGCTGACTTCAGGGTTATGCTGGGCAGATCTCTCTTGTTTCACTGTGCCATAAATCGATGGCACCAAGGGCTTGGTACTGGTACGGGATCAGGTTCCTTGCTTGGCATCTTCCTTCACACCCATCCCTATCTGCACCAGCCCAGCAGCATCTCGTGCAGCCTGCGGCAGATGTAAACCTGGGGGTGGGTGGGTGCGTGGGGGGATTAGGAAAGGAGAACTTTTAATTTTTTTTTAATTAAAGCCAGGTCGGTGTTTACCCACAGCGCTTGCCCCTGGGCGGCTGTAGAAGCAGAGTTCTCCAGTAGTGGAGCAGACACCAAGATGACCAACCTGAGAAGCCGTGGGCTGTGCTGCCGTGATGGCTCTGAGGAGCGGGGCTGGCATGGGGCTTGGGGCTTTAGAGCTGTAAGCTGCTTGGGGAGAGCTGGCTTTGCTTTTTACACCACCTCTGAAGGCAGGCCCTGTTAGCGGCTCCGTCTGGAGTGAGAAGATGGGCGAGAGCCGTAGGTCCTGCAACCCCAGAGGGCTGAGGAGTCATGAGCGGAAACGTTGGGTTTGCACTGTATTTATCTCCTGCTCTTTGCCGACGTAACTCCTTGCCTTGAGAGCTCACGCTGGACGGGCCGGCCCGTGTGGTGCTGCTGACAGCCACTCGATGTGCGTTGCCTTGTCAGCTTCTGTAATGTTGGGCAGCGACTCTAGGGCCTTGGGTTAGCAGAGAAAACACCGTGGTCAATGCTCGCTCTGCTCGTGGAGTCCGTACGTGGCTCCTCAGCTGTGCTCTGGCTCAGTGCCTTGGTTTTGTTTGCATGGACTGCTTCTCCTCGATGCTGTGAGCTGGACCTGCCCCTTGCACCCTGACCTTGTGCTCTGCTTCTCACCAACGTTTGTTCTGCCTCTCTTTTTAGAAGTGGACTGTTTTGGCTGGTTTTGCCCCTGTTCTGGCTGGGGTTGGAGGTGAGGAGGGAGAGGTGGGAGCCGCACTAAGGCAGGGCTTGTGAGAGCACCGGTTTAGGCTGGCTTAAACTGTTTTTCTGTGAAACCCATTCAGCCCAAGGTCTTGCCACAGCCTATGGGCGGGTGCTTCCCCCCTCCTCACTCATAAATGCCTTCAAGTTTTTCACCAGGGACGGGCTGGGACCCTTCTGAGCTCTTCCCACTTCATTACAGTGGAGTGGCTGTTGCAGAGGCTTTCCCCATCCCTTTAGGGCATCCAGCTGCTCCAAGAAGCTGTCCCAACCCTCTAGAAATGAGGGCAAAGAGAAGAAACTGCCTCTTCCCAGGTCGAAACAAGTCCCTCGGGAACACTGGTACTGCCTGTGTCCTGCCAGCCTCCGCGCAGCTTTGCTTGCCCCCTCCTTGGCTAGCCGCGCTCGGCTCTGCCTGCCAGGCGGGTGAAACCGAGAAACCTCGGGAGCTGTTGGGTTTCTGCTGGCAACGTTGCAGGCGCGCAGCTGCGGTCCGTTGCTTTCTCCGTCTTTTGCAGAGTCACGGTGATTAGTGAGGACTGGGTTATAAGCTGAGTCTCTGGTGGTGTGCTGGGTGTCGGAGAACGTTTGGGTTTTTAAGCTCGTAACCTGCAGAAGCAAGGTTAATCCTAGGGGAGTGTGACCTGCTTTGAGCTCCAGCTTTCCAGGCTAGCTGGTAAGCCAGTACGGTTTCAACTGGTGGGAATGCTGCAGGTGTGGCTTTTTCTACAGCTGCTGAACTCTGGATTTGCCGCATATGAAGAAAGAGCTCTAGACCCGTGTAACGTCCAAGAGATAAGACACAACAGCTCTGTGCCTGCGCCTCTGGCTGGCTTAAAGTCTTTCTCATCTGAAGTCTTTGTAGTGATACTGGGCCTCCTTAAGTCAATTTAAGATTTGGATCCCGTCCGAAGAAGAGGAAGTACATTGAAAATTGGAATTGTGCAAGAAGCTGCAGGTAGCTCTCGGTGGGTGGCTGACTGCGCTGGTAGTAAACAGAGGTTTACGTGGCAGAGCATCCTCGTGCAGAGGTAGCACACTCGCACCCATCCACTCTCAGCCCGCAGCACCTTTCAGAAATGTGTCGGTGTGACTGACGAGGCGGTAGTGATCCTTCTTAAACCAGACCACGAGCAGAGAAAGGCCAGGGCTGAGGTGTGGTTAAAGCGTGATCCTCCTCAGCGTACGCTGCCAGGCTCACCCACCTTTCAAGCATCTTGCTGGCCTCTCGTATAGGCAGTTGTATGCTCTGTTTTGGAGAGCAGTTTCTGTTATACTCTAGGAACGGCTGCTGAGCTCTTTGCTTTGGCCGCTGGTGCATCTGTACCGTTTACTAACAATACCGTTGGCAGCAAACCCGTGCTTTTACGGTGCGGCTTCCTTGGGAGATGTTATCTTGAGGTTGTTTCAGCCTCTTCCTCTGTGGTGTTGTCTGAAGCTCCCAGCTTTCCGGCAGGAGAGGATGTGTGGAGTGCTGGCAACCAGCAGTGAGCGAGCATTCACCACCCTGAGCGTCAGACCGTGGTTTTTCTCAAGGATGTGTCCTTTAAGGCGAGGGCAAGTTGCTTAAAACCCTTAGCCGCACTCAGTGGTCATGCCCTCACTGGCACAGCGTGTTCCCTTCCTTGCCTGCAGCGTGCTGAGACGTTGTGTGCTGGTGTGCGTCTCTGGGCAAGGTTCCTCTTGCGTGTGGTTCTAATGTCAGGTCTTACCAGGGGAAGCAGAGAGCCCTTGTGCTGAGCCACCAGTAACAGCTCTCCTCTGTCTCTGATTTGCAGAACAATCAAGTTCTTGGGATTGGAAGCGGTTCTACGATTGTCCACGCGGTGCATCGATTAGGTAGGATGCACGCTTTCGTGTCCCTCCCACTGCAGAAAGTCCCCTTGTCCCAACTACTTGAGAAACACGCTAAATCGTCTGGATGCTGACTTAGAGCTATGCGTCGGGTCTGTCCACCGACTGCTGTGTCCTCCTTGAAGCTGAAGGTTAAAGCTGGGTCTTGTGCTCCATATTTATTCCATAGAGAGTCCCGAGGAGGTAATGATTTGCCACCTGTTCTCCCCATACAGCCAGGCAGAGCGCTTTGCTGGCACTCACCAGAGACTGGAGCGAAACTCCTCCGCTTAGTTCCAGCTCTGCCAAGTCCTGACTTGCTTTGTGGCTTTGGGCCATGCAGCTGCTCGGCTTCCGTTAACCCATTTGTATGCGGCTGACGGCGCTTGCCTGCATCCAGGGTGTTCCCAGAGAGAGTCCTGCTGAGGTGTCATGAAAATGAGGAATGTGAAGTCCTGCTGCATTTTTTTTTTATGCCCTACAGCTAGATTTATCTGCTTGCCCCAGGGGCACGTTTACTCAAGGCGTGATTCAGAAAAATTCAGCAAAATATTCACGTCAGGCACATGCATTTTTGCAAAGTGAATGTGAGGGTAATTATCCTCCTGGCTCATTACAGAGGGTGTAGAGGCTTAAAGTTTCTTTCACTGGGCACTCTCAGCCCTAGGGCAGATCTGCGTGTGGAGGTGCTGTACCTCGTCCTTGGATGCAGAGCAGGGTGGGGAGCGCAGCACCAGCCCTGTCCTTCAGGGGGTTCTTGCTCGGACGCAGAGGGGGATGCGGAGTTCAGTGTGTCCCAGCGTGGCCGGGAAGTCCCCTTGTGACCTCCAGCTCCCTTGGGCAGAGCTGTCCCCCAGCCCAGCACGGACGAGCGGGGCTGGGCTGTGAGCACAGCGCAGTGCTTGGCTTCGCAGGGGGACAGCAGCGGAGGTGCTGTGCCTGCCCTCGGCACACACCCCACCCCACGCTGCGTGTGCAAGAACTTATTTGTCTGGAAGCTGGTTTGGGAGCTGCGGTTCGGCTTTGTGGGTTTGGCTCTGTATTACAGCAACCACTCCTGACCCTGACAGGATCAGTCTCTAAATAAATGACTGTAGTATCTAAAGTGGAGTGCCTGTTCCAGGCTGCAAATTCTGACTTTTCATGTCTCCTGAATGCGCTAGCGCTGGGACATGGGTTGTAACAACAGCCTCAGTTGCATCTTCAGTCCTTCCAGCAGCAGCGTTACCTTGAAGCACGTGGCCCGTGTGCTTGCCCTGGTGCAGGAGCTGTTGCTGACTCTTGGGCTGTTGGTTTGTGCCGAAGTACTGCAATTACTAAACCAACATTTTGTCCGTAATGGTATCGTGGTAATAGATTTTAGTCATTTGGGGTTAACCCGGGGAAGGAAATATTTCCTTTCATTTAATGGAATACTGTATTTTATTAGTCCTTTCCCTGCCATATATTTAAAAGTTCTATCATAAGTGAATGTGATGTCCCCAAGGCAACAAGCCAGGAAACCTTTCAGACAGCTGCCGAAGCTTTCTGTTTACACGGAGCGCAGCGAGTCCTGTCTAATGGAGTGAGAGGGGGGAGTGGGGCTCATTGCCCAGGTGACAATTTGCTGACGAGGCTCCTCTGCTGCTGGAGACACAAAGGTTAATGGCTCCTGGTGCCTTGAGCTCAGTCAGGACGGGTGTTCAAACATTTCTGGTTGTAGAGACTGAGCCTATGCAGGGTGGCACCTGTTTGCATTTTGAGCGTGACTGAGTTATTTGCAAGCCAAGCAAATAATTGCAGTAATTCTAAGGGGCTGCTCTGAACTGAGACTTCTTAAAGTGAAAGCTGGCATGGTTTAAGCCTTCTGCAACAAACAAACCGAGGCTTCTGCTTTTCTTCCTACAGCTGAGAGGGTTAAACAGGAGAACCTGACCATTGTCTGCATCCCGACGTCTTTCCAGGTAAGCACTTTCCTCCTTCACTTTCTGCTGCAACACTCACACAGGGGATCTTTCCCACGCCGCTCTCTGGACTGGCTCGCTGCGGTGTGAGTGAACCGGTGGAAGCAGTCGCGATGCAGCCTGCAGATGGACCTCGTGAGGCCGGAGGTGATGGTGCTGTGTCACCCTGGCCTGAGCTGCAGCGATGCTGTAGAGCTAGGAGGTGTGTTTGGAAGCAGTGTGCTAACGTTGGTTATGTCGGTGTTGGTGCGTGGCTTGCTCTGGATCCCACTTATGGAAAAGTGCTGTTTAGTGGTGAACCAGACTCATAATGCAAAACTCACTGGAGACTCTTAGTCCACTTTGATTCTGTATCGAGCCCTGAGAGCTGCAGAAATCCCACTGCAAGCAGTAATAGCAAGCTCATGTGTTTTCAGGAGGAAGTTGAAATCCATCAACTGGCTTTTACAAAAAATTGCAGAAGAAAAATCTGCTTAACCTTTCCCTTGCAGCACAGCTGTTGCAGGATTGGTTCATACCAAGCTAACACTCAAGAGGTTTTCATGGAGAGGGAGAACGTGGCTTGGTGGTGAAAGGCAGAGCTGCTGAGGAAGCTTCTGAGTTGCTTCTATGCCTTCAGGCAACTGGCTTTAGTTTCTCTGCCTCTATACCCTGAGATGGGAAAACACTGCAGAGGAGCAGCTGTTACCTTGTCCCCTTTGGGCAAGGAGAGGTGATGGGGCAATGCTCTGGTCTAGGAATTGGGCATGTGTCCTTCTCATGGTCCTGGTGTGGACCTTGAGATTGTACTTTTGTCACACCTTTTTCACTGTGAGGACAATGAAGCAGTGAGGCAGGCTGTGCAGCATCTGTCGTAGAATCACAGAATCATCTGGTTGGAAGAGACGTTTAAGATCATCGAGTCCAGCCGTTCACCCTGCACTGCCAGCGTCCCTGTCCTGCCAGGTTCTGATGACCCGAGTGGGTAAAGCCCTGAGAAACCTGGTAGCTGCCCCTGCTTTGAACTGGAGGTTGGGTAGAGACCAATCTGAGTTATTCTAAAATCCCATGAAAATTTAACATCCTCTTACCCTTTGATGTTCTTTAATGTGAGTGTGGGGTGATGGGACTCTATTTTCCCAGCTGTTGCAAACAACCAGTGACCAACTGGGGTATAATACAAACTACTGCAAAGGGCAGAAAGTAAAAACTAGATTTTTTTTTCTTTTCTTTTCTTTTTTTGACTTATGTCAGTACTTCTTTTGCACATATAGACTGTGGTGAGTTGATCTTTGATTTGTAATGATGCCCATCCTGAGATACCATGTCCCGTTTGAACTTGGGAAAACTGCTCTGAGAGCAGTCATTAGGTCTTACAGAAAAGAGTGGTAACGCTGTGGTAGTGAGCGCGGGTTGGAGCCTGTCCTGCCTTGGAAAGCCGGGATTGTTCATGTAACGCCACCGAGTTTCTTACCAGTAAAACAGAAAGGTTGCTGTCAAAGGGAAGAGATAGATCGTACACCTGCAGGAGCCAAAGCCCCCCAGACACGGGGCTGCCTCGTGTCTTTTGCTGTCGCTTAGACCTCAGCCAGTTCCGAGTGAAGAATTCCCAGGTCAGCAAAAGAGCATCTTGTTTTCGCTATGTACAGGCTGCCTGAGGTCACTGGCAAGGAAGAATTGGTTTCAGTGGGCTTTTATTCTCCTCCCTTCCCTGTTGTCAGGCTGGGTTATTCCATCACCATCAATAAGCTAGAGCCGGGGTAAGTATCTGTCCCTTGGCTTTTGCGTTGTTTCTTCTTTTCACCTGGACGTGTGCCCAGAGCACGCAGAGAGACCGTTCTTGGCCAGGGCTGCACAGTTACCGACGCTTTTCCCTCGGCTGTGGGAGCTCTGCTTTTGGTTCCTGCTGCTCTGCTCCCATCGCCTTGTGAGCGGGGAGCCTGAAGAGAGCCACCTTGTTTCCACACTGCTGACTCTCAGCCTGTTCAGGATCTGGCCTGCATGTGCAGCGCAGTGTTTTTCAATGCTTTTGGTTCCCGGATCCCTGAAATCTCTTTATGTGGACACCATGTAAAACCATTGATTTTTATTTGGTGAGTCCTTAGGGAAATCCTAGTGCATGGATCAAGAGCCTACAGGGTTTCAAAACTGCATGCTGTGAACTACCACAATAAACTGCTCAGATCGTATCTCATGGCCAGGAGTACCGCCTGCTAACTGGTCTTGTTTCTGGGATGCCAGTACATGTGACCGATGCACTTTGTAGGTAAAATTCAGGGGAACCGGTTGATCCAGGCTGTCTCACTGGGGTTTCACAGTAGGAAGTTCAGACTCTGTGAGCAGAACCCATGCAAGGAGGTAGTCTCACTCAGGTGATGCTTCATAACACAGAAAACTCAACCCGTTCAAGGTCCTGTAAGCTTGAACTCCTGTTTAAACTGATGGTCCGAGTGGAGGGTGGCTCTGGGTGCTCTGTGTTGTATTGCCAGTAGAGGGAAATACGCGGCCACGTCAGCAAAAGTGGATTGGAGCCACCAAGCAGCTGTTTCAGGAGACTTCCCACACTTTTTCCAGGAGTTGGG
Organism: Bucorvus abyssinicus; assembly: GCA_009769605.1. Taxonomy (NCBI): domain Eukaryota; kingdom Metazoa; phylum Chordata; class Aves; order Bucerotiformes; family Bucorvidae; genus Bucorvus; species Bucorvus abyssinicus. The sequence continues at coordinate 2,336,916 of CM020026.1, read as the reverse complement.
CTTTTCTTTTTTTCTTTTTTTTCTCTTTCCAATATGAAAAATACTTTCATTGTTAATCCCACGTTGCTATGGTGTAAATATTTCATTTTCTTGCTCTGATTTTTCAGTTGAAGGAAATCAGAGGGGCTGGATGGCTGTGAGGGAGAATGATGTCCAAGCTGAAACACCATAGGACTCAAACACCCAATATCTGCTGTAATGCTTAGACATAAGTTACTCCCACCAAGCTGCTGGGGCCGCCTGGTCTTTAGTACAGAGAGACCTGAACCAAGGAGTCCTCCTGCACCTCTGAGCAGTTTAGTTCAAATCATTAGCAGGGCTTTCTTCTGATGAAAATAATGTGGTCTGGAAGCATCAGTCTCTCCTTGCCATGTGTTCCTGCTTCTGGCCGCAGCCTTCCCACCAGCTCAGGGTGGAGCACTGGAGCTGTCCCAGGGAGATTCCATCCCTGCTGCAGCCAGGGGAATGACAGGACGAGTCTGTTTTCCTTTGGTGCTGCTGGTAAATGGTGTTTGCTGTGTTCTTGGTGCACAGGCCCGTCAGCTGATCCTGCAGAACGGCTTAACACTAAGTGACTTGGACCGACATCCAGAGGTAAGCAGGACTGTGGAGGTGAGACCTCACCCGACCTTTCTCTAACCTGGTCCTTCATAAAGCATCCTTTGTCCTCTCCTGAGCATGAGAGTCCAGGCAGCCACACTGCTGCACTGAGTGAGAACCAGCGTAGTTTGTTTTTTTCCCCAAGCCCTAGTCGTGTTGTAGTACTTGTCCCTTTAGATGTAGGCTGCCGAGTTGTGTTTGGCATCTCTTCAGGCTGCTCGCTGGCCTGACGTGGGGATATGGCGTTGCTGAAGTGTTGTGACCAAGACTTTCCCCAGGAGGCCCCCACCCCGTAGCTGACGACACTAGAGGCTGAAATGATGTGCCTTGCAGGCAGGCAGTTGCTTTGGATTTTTTTCTTGCATGCCTGTGGTTTAGATGGGGCTGGTCTCCATGGGTGGCTGCTCAGACCCTCATCTCTGGTCAGGCTGGTATCAAGGTGGTCCCAGCTCAAGTGACATTTCTGGCTGCTGCTTGGGCCCTGACCCCCTCCCGAGCTGTGCCAAGAGCAGTGTCTGGATGCTGCATGGGAGAAATTTCCACACCAAGTTTCTTCTCTTCTTTCTACAGCTTGACGTCGCCATCGATGGAGCAGATGAAGTGGACTCTGACCTCAACCTTATCAAAGGTGGCGGGTGAGCCTTGCTGTCTGTCTGTGCACGGTGCTGGTGGTGGGTGGCCTTCTCTGAGCATCTTTTCTGGCTGTGGATGTCTCTGGGGTGGACTGGGGAGGCTGAGGGGAGCCTGTGCAGGGCTGTGCGTCCACCTGCAGGGGGAGATGGCTCCTGACCAAAAGTGTGTGCAAGGGACAAGGAGGATAAACTGATGGGGGAAAGAGCCCTGACATGGGACCACGGCAGCACCAAAACCAGCCGGGACACCAGGCACACTGAGGAGCAGTCTGTTTTCTGATTTGTATATTAATTTTTTTTTTTTCCCCTTTCAGTGGCTGCTTGACGCAGGAGAAGATAGTTGCAGGATATGCAAAATGCTTCATCGTTATTGCTGATTACAGGTGAGTATTGTCATTACTGAAAATATTTCGTTATAGCCCTCTGTCCCGTGGGAGGATTCCTGTGTTGGGCCATCACTGTCCTTCCTGTGGGTCAGGGGAGCAGGAGTAGGTGGAAATGAGCCCGACTCCCAGTGCTTCAGCCATTCAGTTCAGCTTTTTTTCTTAATTTTCAGCTCAGCAGGTCTGCTCAGGAGTCAGCAGCGCTTGTGGGGAAATGGCTGCTCTACTCTTGAGCTCACAGATTGTCAGCACAGAGTAAATTTCCCCTTCTGTACATACAGCTGCGGGGCTATAGAAAAAACAACTCGTGTCCTGCTTGTCCAAAACATGTCAAAACAGGGCTTATGAGTGAAGAGAGCATCGTGCATTGAACTGCTTCTTCCTACACGTGTGCGTGTGTGAACTGCCCGCTGTGCCCTCCGGGGCCTTACGCCTGAGGGGTTTGCAGGAGGTGATGTGATAACGTTTATGGTGTGCCTGCTGCTAATCCCACTTCCCTCTGTGTCCTCAGGAAAAAATCAGAGAGCCTCGGGGAGCAATGGAAGAAGGGAATTCCTATCGAAGTCATCCCCATGGCTTACGTCCCCGTCACCAGAGCCCTGACCAAAAACTTTGGTGGTGCAGCGGAGCTGCGGATGGCTGTTAGCAAAGCGGTACGTGTTCTGGCTCAGCTCCGCACCCCCGTAGGAGCCATCTGAACGTGGGCAAATGGAGGACTAGAGGTCTGGCCTTTCATCTAATTAAATTTGGGCTTTCACTCCCGTGAGTGGCATCTTGTGTAATTCCTCCTATTTATACTTTGGTTAATGAACTGTGTGTTCAGGTGTTCAGGCTGCTCATTGAAAGCCTCTCTGGCTTCTGCCTCCTAAAGCAAACATCCCTAAGCAGGGAGAGGAGGGATTGCCAGTCCCGGTCTGACCTGCTTCTCCTTGGTGCCAAAGAGGGTCTCGAGTTGGGTGGACAGCTCGTGCTCCATCCCAGGCTCCTCCACACCACACAGAGCCAGACTAAATGAAACTGAAGCTGCTTTTTCTCTGCCGCCACTGTTCTGTCCTGACTTGGGCAGCGGGGCTTCACCAGACCACGTTGCACGGCAAGGGAAGGGGAAGGCTGCCTGCAGTAACGGCTGGAGTTAGCACCTGAAGGCCAAATACTTGTTTTTAATGTGTCTAATCCCAGGAAGCTCTAGGGCCCGCATTTGGGTGCCTGAGACGAGCAAATCAGTCATTTCTGTGAACTCGAGACCAGTCTCACTCAGGGAGTGCACATCAGCGCTGCTCCAGCACACGCCGTGTCCTTGGGGGTTGCTGGTCCCTCCTGGCGCCTGTGGTTCCGCACCTCGCTCAGTGCTGCTGAAACACCTTGTCCTCAGCCCCAGCAGTCTCTGCTCTGTTGAAAGGAACCAACTGCTCCTTCTGTTGGGCATGCTGAAGTCCATCAGTTCTTCAACTCCAAAACCTCCTCGTGGCATCCAGCAGCACACTGTTATCACTGGGGCAGAGGGGTTTTACTTTGGCTTCAGTTGTCTGTAATAGCCCTTTTAGGACATTAATCTGGCTTTACTCTTGTGAAAGGATCCCCTGTTGCAGTGATGAAATTGCATCGTTGTTTCCAGCTTCTGCGTGATTGTCTGTATGCAGGAGAGAGAGGAACGAGCAGTTGCCTTGGGTGATGGTTTAGCTTACGGACTTACTGTGGACTGCCCTGATTTACCTGAATGATGACTCTCTCTAAACCGTTGCAGTGGGGACTGCTGGTCCTGCAGAGGCTGTGACAGTCCTGGGCTGGTAGACAAAGAGCTCATGGTGGTGACAAATGTGTTTGCTTCCCAGGGCCCCGTGGTGACAGACAACGGGAACTTCATCTTGGACTGGAAGTTTGACAAGGTTCATGAATGGAGTGAAGTGAACACCGCTATAAAAATGATACCAGGTAATGTCTGTGATTTAAAAAAAAAACCCAAAGCTGGCTAAGGCTCAGGCCGTGCTCGATAACCCTGACTGTGGGAGCTCTCCTCTGGACAGGAGGGAATGTGTGTGTGTGTTTACTGCCCTCTTATGAGTCCCTACATTTGTTTCTACTTGAGAGATCTATGAGCTGAACTATTACAACTGTACCCATGTGGCATTTCCATATGGTGGTGAAAGCCGGGGATGATGCCTTAATGACAGTGACTCCCATTAGGCACGACAGTCCTGCGCTCTTCCTTACCCTCCTTGTGCCCATTTAGAAAGGGGCTTTGAATGGAAACACTGGTGGACTCTGGAGGGAGGGTTCGCCCTGGTGTTTTCCAGAAGCTGCTGGCAGCTCTGCATCCCGTTACTGCTGTGCGGTCCTACAGGCTCACCTTGCCCCGAGGGTGCAGCGTGCCCTAGCTATTGCTGCACAAGGGAGGAGCAGTGGCTGATCGTACTGTTTGCAAATGAAACTGCTTCTCTGCAAGAGAAGCTCCGGACTTGCATGAGACCTGCTGCCCGGGTCAGAGCTGCTTCTGGATGATCCAGGTCTGCCCTGGACTTCAGTGAAACAGCAGACAGCCTAGCTCAGCCACATCTGGATATCTTTCTGGTTATCCTGGCAAAGTCTGCTCTTGAATCTGGTCAGCTTTTGAATACAGATTGCTGTATCTTTTATCTTTGAGTTTATCCCAGATACCTGCCTGCCCCTGAAGTCCGTAACACAACTGCCTTCACTGACCGTGCTTTGTCAGAGCGTGCAGGAGCAGGTTGGCATCCTGCCGTGCAAACCTCGCTGTCCCCACAAAGCAGCCGTGTTGTCCTGGCACTACAATTAAAACATAACAGCAGGGAAAGGCCATGGGTGTAGGAAGTCACCAGTAACTTCTAGTTGCTTCTCTTTGGTGACTTTGCTTCCCTCAGTGCTGCTTTTAAGGCTGATTTACTGAAAATAGACCCATGTTGGTTTTCCCTGCTCTAGGAGCAAACCGCTAGGATGCTGCCCTTGGCTTGTCCCGCTGTCTTTGACGTCTGAATAATTACCTGGCACTTGCTTGCAGCCAGCAGTAGATGGCAGGTTTGGATCTTCGGCAGGAGCAGATCTGAATGAACCAGGGACTGACCTAAATGAACCAGTGACCACTGCTGCTCTGGGCTATGCCTGGTGCAGTGCTCCGTATCCCCATGCGGTGGCTGCCCATGGCTGTATAGATGTCTGCATCCGTAGAGCTGTTCCTGTGCAAGAGAGAAACAGAGGCCGGTTACACCATTTGCGAACAAACCAGCAAGGACTTCTTCCTTGCTTCCCTTTTGGTTGAGAGAGGAACAGTAAACGATGGGACCTGTTCCACCGTGTTGGTGGTCTCGGCACCATCTGCTGCTCAGGAATGGACCTGCTAAGGGGAGAAGAGCATCTTCCCTACTCAGAAGTGGATGAGCAGAACTGTTAAAGCCTAAATGCAGTGGTGATAGCAGGGCTTGGGCCACCTTGTGCTTGTGGTAGCCCTTGTCCTCCATTTCCTTCTACCTTCCTGGCTTCTGGTTGCGGCTCAGTGATCACTGTGAAGTGAGAAGCATCCTGTAATTAAATGCAACCAAAAGTACATTTGCAAACGGGCTACAAATTGCAGAGGCAGCATCAGATCTTCTGTGTCTTAACATTTGAACAAGGGTTATCCAGGCGTTCTCTGTCAGGATAGTTCTTTTACGTGTGTTTAAAGGAAAATGGAGCCTGTGGCTGTGTGTAGCTGCTTCTTGCTCCTCTGGGTCACAGATGGCTGAAAATGCCACACTCATGATCGTGTTAGTCTAATGGTGGTGGCTGGGATGGTGTGAGTGTTGGGGGAAGCTTTGGGAGTTGTTTCTTACTCTGGAGAGAGCTGCTTCGTGGGGTAGCCACGTGGAGAAGACTTCCTGGAGCACCACCCAGGTTGGACGCCTCTCTCCAAACCTCCGATGGAGACGTTGGTCCCTCTTCACAAACAAACCCGAAGTCAGTGCAGGGGATTCAAGCAGTGGGGTGGCTCTGGCATTAACCAGCACATCCATTTGTTCCCCAGGTGTGGTGGAGACGGGACTCTTCATCGACATGGCACAGGTGGTGTACTTCGGCATGGAGGACGGCTCGGTCAGCGTGCGGGAGAAGCAGCCTCGCTGACGCCGGCCCGCTGCCTGCTCTGCTTCCCCTTTGGCCAGTTCAATTCAGCTGTTGTAACGGTGCCAACCTGACGTTTTGCCTTAACAAGCAGCGGTTGTCGCGGGAGACGGACGGGAAGTTGATCAGAATCCGCTGATGTGATACTGAATGTCTTTTTTTAAAAACAAAAAATTATATTCTATTTCTATATATATATATTTTTACTTTACAGGAATGTTGTCTTTTTTTAAAGAATCATTTAAACAAATTGCTTTAATGTTTTTATTTTATTTTTAAGAAATTACCAAAAAGAATACTCCTTGTTTTGTGTTTTGCATTTGGGTTGTTTTTTTTTTTTTTCCCTTCGTTTGAACAGAACTTGAACCCTTCTGGTTGCTCGTAGTGCTTAGCGACTGAGGTCAGAAACACAATCCTAACGCATCATTCCCAGCCACCCTGGCTGGGAGGGTGATGCACGTAACGGGAGCGCATCCAGTCGGGACCTGCTGATGCCTTATTGGGAACCTTTTTGGTTCGGTTTTTTATGCCTTTTATTTTTCTATACCACTGGTTTTTAATAGTTCGGGATGTCTAGTTGTCCTCTGTGCACATGACAATTCTCTGAGCCTGTGGTGGTCTCCACATCCCTCTGTCTGGGACATTAATAAAGGCCTTTTCTGGGCCTCTGTATGGAGGAGACGTTCATCCTTTGAGCCAAACTCTGCTCTCCATTAATTCAGTACCTCGGATTAAAGTCTGTTCCTGTAGCTGGAGATGTTCGGGACTTCGTCCTTGTAAACCAAGGGTGGGACTGGGTCCTTGATGAAGTTTACAGAAGCAGCTTAGGGCAGCGCGGAATCCTGTTCAGTGGCAAATTACTTGACGTGGAATGAAGGTTAGCTATCACCCCTCGCAGCTGGTTGATTTGTGGAAGGATAGAGCAGAACGCACAGGAAAAACACACCGTCTTCCTGCCTAAAAGTTCCACATGTAGCAGGAGAGACACTCGTTCAGTACCTTGTTCTCGGTGTGTAGGTGCTTTGCATGGTTCTGGTGTCAAAATGCAAGCCCTCTCTTTGTATTGTAGACATGGAAATAAAGAGCTGTTATACCAGTGTTGGTGGTACTTTGGTTCTTAAAGTAACTGCTGTGTGGACCGCGCGGCAGATCATCGTCAGACTAACTCTGCCTGTCGTTTCCCCCTTACAAGAGCCCTTCACCCAGACTGGATTCACCCTTCTGCATTTGATTTCTTTTTGCTCAAGGTAAATAATTGTTTTAAACGAACCAGACGGTCTAATCACCAATTGTTAGCTGCAGCGCTTGCCTCCAGACTGACTGAAACCATGTCTAAAACCTGTGCATCTAAATACAGCTCCTTTTTCTAACGCCTATTTTTACATCTTTCAATCTTCCCCTTCCTGCACATCTATTCTGTTCATTCTGAAGCACTTGCACTGAGCAAACTGGCTGCCGTCCAGCCAACAGCTTGCTGGAAACACTGGAATATCTCTTCCCGCAAATCTGATGCTGCAGAAGCCGTTTCAAAGCCCTAGTTCTTGCCATGGGCTGTTCTCAGATGCGTCTTGGGCTCCTCACGTAATCCAGGATAAACAGAGAGCAATTGAGCCGAGCTTTGTGCCCCAGCGCCTTCTCACTCAGCGTGCTTCTGGAAATGAGATTAGCAGGAGCGAATGTTGCTGTTGACTCTCCTCTCTCTCTGAAATCAAACAGGTCCCCCTAAAAAAGCCAATAAAACCATTACCGCACCATTACTTTCTGGCTCTGGACCAGATGTGATCTCACTCAGCTTTGTGCTTATTAGGGTCTTGTTAAATCCAGGCTTGAGGGTGGGAGGTCTGATTCTTGAGCTTCTCCGGGTGCTTGCGATGCAGGTCGCACTGATGGGTGCTTTTGTAACAGATGCCTCTGCTGTGGTGGGACTTTGAGTGGGTCTCGGGCTGTGGGTTATAGATACAGAGTCCACTTTACTACAGAGGTGGAATTACAAGCTCTGGATGGAATAAAAATTCCTGAAGTGCTGGAGAAAATTTGGTGTCTGAACCAGTTCTGAAGGGTTCGTGCAGATTTCCCTTGTGCAAACTCCCCCAGCTGAGATCTGCCGAGTCACTAGATGGATTTTTGAGTTAAGGTGTTCTTAAGAATGCTCTGGTCCTTTCCCTGGGAGGCTGCCAGGCTCCCTGACCTGTCATGACCATCCACATCTTCATCTGCCAGCACGTGTGGGACAATTTTAGACACGGTGCAGGGTGTCCATCCTCTCCCGGGGTGGCTTTGTCATGCCATGGCTGTGCCCTGTCGCTGACACAGCCTGCTCACAGCAGCCGAGCCACGGGTGTGTTTGATGGAAAATAAGTGTTTAGGAGCAGAGGTATGTCTAGTCCCTGGTCCTTGCTCTTCTAGACTATCACCATTATCTATGTTTTTCGGAGAGAGAATGGTTTATAGGTAGGCATGCCATGGTAAACCTTCAGGTAAGAGTACCCACGACTTCCCCGGGTAGGGACAGTTCAGCTGTGGCCACGCTGGTGAGCTGCTCCCAACAGCTTTTGGGCTTGAGTTTGCTGAATTTGGTTTTAACACCTTGGCTGGTTTGTGCTGCATTTGCTTTGGACTTTGTTTTTTCAAGGTGACCAGCAGGAGGAGGGCAGTGATTGTCCCCCTGCACTCGGCACTGGTGAGGTCACACCTCAAATACTGGGTTTAGTTTTGGGCCCCTCACTACAAGAAGGACATTGAGGGGCTGGAGCGTGTCCAGAGAACAAACCTGGTGAAGGGTCTGGAGCACAAGTCATACAAGGAGCAGCCTGAGGGACCTGGGGTTGATGAGCCTGGAGAAAAGGAGGCTGAGGGGAGACCTTCTTGCTCTCTACAACTGCCTGACAGGAGGTTGAAGTGAGGTCGGGGTTGGACTCTTCTCCCATGCGACCAGTGACAGGACGAGAGGAAACAGCCTCAAGTTGCACGAGAGAAGGTTTAGGTTGGACATTAGGAAAAATTTCTTCACTGAAAGGATTGTGAAGCCCTGGAACAGGCTGCCCAGGGCAGTGGTGAAGTCCCCATCCCTGGAGGGGTTTAACAGCCGTGTGGATGTGGTGCTGAGGGACATGGTTTAGGGACCCTGGCAGTGCAGAGTGACCGGTTGGACTCAACGATCTTAAAGGTCTCTTCCAACCAGATGATTCTGTGAAAAGAGCCTTAATGAGCCTTTAGAAGCGGGGGTGCCGCTTCTGTCCCACCCTGCTCCCTGGCAGCTTGGGAAGAGCAGGGATGTGTTTCTAGAAGATGGCATTGGGAAAAAAAAGAAGCACCAAAAGCAAGTGGAAGGAGTTGCCCTTCAAAAGCCCGAGGCAGGATGGTTGAGGCCATTTAGGGTGCGTTCCGGCAGCAGGTCCTGTTCCCCGATGCTAACGGCGGTGAGGTGATGCAGTCCAGCCCTGGCAGCGCCTTCTGGACGCGGGCAGCGGGTAATGCACAACTGATTTACCATTAGCGCTGAATTATGGATTAACCCGGCCCTGGAGAAAACAAACGTTTCAAGAAAGAGCAACAGCAGCACTAAAATTAATGAGGAAGAGAGGTAATGAAACACTCGTCCCACTCCCCCCCCCAAAAAAAAAGCAATATAGTAGGAGAGTGCTTCAGATTCAATTTAATTAACCTTTGGTTAACAGGTTAAATAATTAAGCTGAATTAATTAAACTAAGTAGAACAAAATAAAGTGTTTAGTTAAAGTGAATCACCTTGTTCCTCATTATGAAGCAAGTGTTACTGACTGTCACGTTTTTATTACTGCCACTGGAGGACAGGATTTATGATCTCTCATAAATATCGTTCTGAGCGATGTGACGTAAAGAGAAATGAAAATAATTAAGCGGACGTGTGCTCCGTGTATTAAACCAATGATAGCCAAAGGGATACCGAGAAAATAAGCACATTATAACCAGGGATAGGAAAGAGCCGTAATGGCTATTGGTGAGGTGAAACAAGTGTTAATACACCGTAAAACCAGATCCGTTTTGACACCGGGTGGATTGACCCCAAACCCGTGTAGTGATGTTGGCTTGGCTCCAGCTGCACCAGGGAAGGAGGAGGGAAAAGGAAGAAGTCCTGATTTTCAAAGTGATTTTTCAGATTTATCAAGCCCTGTGAATCGTCCAACACCCCTTTGCGGATTTATTTTACTCAGTACATCAGCAAAAAGGTGGCGCCTTTCAGCTTGAAGGTGAACTTGAAGACAGCTAAACTGCCGGTTTTGGGTACCTAAAACTTGTAAAGTTTATTCCTTTCCCCTTCCAGAGTTCAGAAGCCCCCGTGGAATTTCAGAACGGGACCGAGCTGCTGTTCGGGTATCTGGGATCTCGTGTGGGATTTATCTCCTGACGGGGCACAATAAATTACCCTGAAATTCCCTCAAGAAAAGGTTTCTGTAGAAGAGTTTTTGTAACGTCGTCTCTGTCAGAGAAGTGATGCCGCGTGTCTGTTGTTTCCAGGTCAGGAGATTGTCGAGTTTGTATTTTTACAGCTGCTGCCACAAACACCTATTACAGTTCCTTAATGACACTTGGAGCCGTGTGAGAATAATGTCAGGCCACCGAGGCACGTGTAGTGAGCACAACGGGAAAGGGTCGGTGCCTTGGCTTTAACTCTTAAGAAATTACATAAACTGCTGCTTTTAGTGAAAAACGACTTTGTAGAGGAATGGCACGTTTTCTTTCTAAGAAAAAGCACCCACTAGCTGCTGCTGTTTTCTGTTCTTTCTGGGAGTCAGTAGCAGAAAGATTAAAATCGGTGGAAGGAAAAAAGTGACTGTTAATGGACCCACCTCCTGGCTGTAAACCTCCCTACGCTTGAGTGTCCACTTGGAGTGTTGAATGAGGAATATCCGTAATCCTGCGGAAGTCAAAGCTCACCTCACGCTGTACTGTTAAAAATCTGCGCAGAAACGTGATCGTGCGAAAAAAACCGCAGAAGCTAAAGCGTCCGCTAGCTGGAACGGTCCTTTCATGGTGCGCCCAACTTTAAATGCCCTTGCGGTTGTCTTCCAGTGCAGGATTAATTAAAAATAAAAAGGCCAACATCAAGAATCCTTTTGACTTCGGAATATCTCACAGGTCTGTGTAATCGCTCACTGAAGCTGTTCCTGAAACGCCTTCTAGATCAAAATAATTAATGAAACATTAATTCCCTTTAAAAGCCTTAATTGCAGTAACTTGTCAGTTATTTGCCTGCCAGGGCGCGCTGTCCTCTTGTAATCGGGATTTAATAACCTGCACAGCTTAATCCCAACGCCGTGACTGTGCCGATGACCAATTCCGTTGAAAAACCCCGCCGTAAATCCAGACGGTACGCGGTGATGCTTTTCTTACTCTTAACTCCTTGCTGACAAAAAGACGGTCTTGCCTTCCCCTAATCCTTACAGGAGTGGTGGTTTCTTCGAAGGGGAGGTCATCGTTCCTTTCTGTACATTTCCGTATAGCTTAGTGCGGGCTGGGCCAGCTCAGTGACGAGTCAAATCCAACAGCTCGTACCTAATGTACCGAAACCTTGTGTAACGGCAGAGCAAGCAGATACTCACCGCTCCTCTCTACTGAGATGGCCACGTGGCTTCAGGATACGACCCACTGTGTCAGCTTCTTGGGAAAACTCGGCCACTTTGCTGCCGACCACCATTTACCTACTGGCCAGGGTACTCGCAGGCTTTTCGGCAGGACAGCTGTGTGCAGAAGGCCTCTGTGGTCATGGTTTATCACTTACGAAGAAGTTTCTTCCAGCCTTGTTTGAGAGCTCAGGGAACATGTGTTGACCGTGGCCAGGGTTTTGAGGTCTGCACGGCCTGATGTTGCTGAGGCTCTACACCATTCCTGTGGATATGCTGATGTGACTAGCCCTGGCTGTCCACAGCCTTTTCAAACATGCCATCACTCAAGGCCCTTCCCTGGGCTTTCCTGGGCAGGAGGCTCTCGGCAGCCCAAGGCCACTATCGCTCCCTCCTCTGATCTTTGGAAGCCTGTCAAGGGGTTGCTGTGAGGCTGAAGATAGTATTGCAGAGAGGGCCGTGTGTCCCATGGATCTACCAAGGTTTGGGAGGGATACCTGGGCTGGAAGGATTCACCCCTGAACTATTCCCCATTCTGTGCTCTCCTGTATTGACCTGGACAAATGTCCACCGGCGAACTGGTGACATGAGCCTCTCCAGTGGCTTCAAGTTGTATAGCCCACAGTTACCGGTGTTTCTCTATACATGGTAGTGAAGTCAAAATGCCACTGGCTTCCCCATATCAGCACAAGGTCCGTAAGGATGAGGTTTTGGTATTTGGGTTAGTCTTCTGTAACCCAGCCCATCAAGCCTTCAACATGATAACTAGCAGTAGCTGGAGGAAAACAAACACGGTTGTGGTCAGACAAGCCTACAATTTTATCTTCGGGTACAGGGAGTCATCCTGGGAACCCAGGGCAGGATCTTCAACAAAATCGTTGCCCAGATGCAGGATTTTGGCAGTGTTGCTTGAATACATCTGGATGCCACAGACAGGTTGCCCAGAGAGGTGGTAGATGCCTCATCCCTGGAACCATTCCAGGTCAGGTTGGACAAGGCTCTGAGCAACCTGCTCTAGTTGCAGATGTCCCTGGTCATTGCAGGGAGGGTTGGACTAGATAACCTTTGAAGGTCCCTTCAACCCAAACCATCTGTGATTCTGTGATAGGTCCAGCTCTGTGCGCTGAGTTTGGAACGAGGCATTGGTCATTCGGCCAGGAATGGAGCCCATTCCTATCGGAGGGTAATGGGTGGATTAAAGGAGGTGAACAGCATCTACAGATCCTTTAGAGTTATTAATATCTCATCAACAGTGACTTCTAGGAGTTTTAAACGAAGAAAAGATGATACTGGAAAACAAATTGGGGAATAGTAATTGGGAATATAGAGAATTGTCTCTGTGGTTACGATCAGTTAACTGCTTTGGAAATACTTCTAACGAGGAAGGAGGAACGCCAGTAGCTATGTGCAGAGAATCCACTTGAGTTTTACTTTACTGGAATATCTGAAACTCAAGGTGGCATTTGGGCGTTTACACTGGCGGGGACAGCAGAGCGGTACAGTTCGTGCCAGAGATGCTTCACAATTTATCTTGGTTTGAACGTTCTGTTATAAAACTGATTAATCTCTTCTTTTTCACTTAGCTGTTGCTCTGCAGTGGGTGGCTGCCTTTTCCAAGAAAAAATCACTGGAGAAATTCATGCCCTAAGGCCTGTATTTCGTGCTTGAGGAGTGGGTTAGATGTTTCAGGGATATCATTATTTACAGGATCAATATTGCTATTCAGCCAGACGGCTGGCCAAGCACAGACAAATATTGTCTGCTCTAATACATTTATCCATCTATCGATCTATTGCGGCACCCGTTTTGCTGATCAAACAAAGCTGTAGCAGGACCAGGAGCAACTTCTTTAGTTTTACCGCATCAGTAACAGGGGTTGTCTCACATCACTTCCCAGTCAAGAGCTACGTGAGCGGTTAGCTGGAGCAAACGTGGAGCCCTGTGGAAGGAGCCAAATGGATTCACCCCATCTACTTTCGGCAGGACCCATCACCTCCTGGGAGTGCCTACCCCAGCGAAGCGCAGCCCACATCCCCTCCAGCCTCCCAGTCTCTCACCAGCAGAGAACCACGACAGCACGTTAGCAAAGTATCGCATTACGTAAAGCAGAAAATGCAGTTATAGTAGAGACGGGTCAAAGTGAAAAGGATGGACACAAAAATTTCCCAAATTGGGCACATTCAATGGAGGAGGCAAAGAAATTTTTTCGGATCTACTCCAGAAAATATACAGAGTATTCCATGTCAGTCCCAGCTCTTGATTACTTGCTAGAAAAGCACAATCTAGTAAAAGGCTTATACTGATCAGAGGGCGATGACCCTCAGTTCCTCACTCCACCCAGAGCAGGAACAACTCCAGCGAGACGGGTGAAGTTCAGTACTAGCTGCAGATGGATCAAAAGATGGAGAAGGAAGATGTTCTGAGATTTTGAGGGAGATGTGGTTCTAAAAATCTATGTAATTCATAGAAAAACCCCTGACGTGACACATTTACCGGGCTTGTTCTACACCGAGGTGTGCTCAGGAGGAGGATATGGAGATTCACGAGCTGAAAGGTCCCATGAAACCTGGGTGGGAGCCAGGGATGCTTTCTGGGAACCAGCCAGGGCACAGCAGAAAGGTGACAGCTGATTTTTGCAGAGTAAGATGGAAGGGAACATGCTCAAATTTCCTTTGTTTTCCTCCTCTTTGGATGGATGGTGAAACATGGCAGCTGGTCACTTCCTGCATCCAGTGTTTGCCATCGTATCAGTCCTGCCATTGCCTTCACCACCCGTGAAGGTCTGATTTAATGGACTCAGATGCCAGCAGCCAAGTTGCTAAAGAGCATTCCTGGGTCACGACCGAACCTGACGCAGCCATGGGGTTGTTTTTTGTGATACTGCTCCAAGAAGACAAAGGAGATGAGGGGACTCAGTTTTCACCTGGCAATACTAGTTGTCACCCCTGTTGATAAACAGATGGTGTGAAACCATCCTGTTCTTCTGCAAATGGGCAAGGACTCTCTAGACAAATGTGTGCAATGCTTGGGGAGGTCAGTCCACGCAGCGGAGGCAAAATACACAATGACCCTTTGGTGTCTTGAAGATGATCACCTAGAGCATCTCTGATACAGCCCCATCCCTCCATGCCCCGAGGATGGGCTGGTCCAAGTGGCACAGCCCGGGCAGTTCACAGAAGGAAGGAAATGCCCCTGGGTCTCACACGGTTCTTCTCCAGGCTGACATGGGGCAGAAGATGGGCTGTAGCTGTAGCTATGACTATTAATGTCTTCATCTAGGAATTGCTAGACTGACTTAGGAAAAAGTGGGCTACATATTGAGGATGGGAGAGGGGGAAAAAGGTTTAATTGTTGGTTTTGGAGAGTTTTTTTGGGGGTGGGGTTTTTTGGGGTTTTTTTGTTCTTTGGTTTTGGTCTACTCTATTCTACTTCTATTCTATTCTATTCTATTCTATTCTATTCTATTCTATTCTATTCTATTCTATTCTATTCTATTCTATTCCGTTCCACTCCATTCCATTCTATTCTATATATACTACCTGGAATAGCTTATGGGCTGAGTTTCTTTTCCCTCCGGACGTGAAGGGCAGCTGGCACCAGCCTTGGGTGAGCTGCGATTCGGTGTTATCGCCAAAGAAAGCGTCACTGAGCATAATAAAAATGCTCATTTAGCAAAGCGTGTAAGCGTGAGCAGCCCCATTGGCCTCAGCTGGTTTTAGTCTGCATCTGAAGTCAAACAGACAGAAAAAACATTGCTTTAAAGTGTGGAAAAGGATTTTGCCTCAAGCCACTGCAATAAATAATCTCGTGACGGGCAAGCTGTGCAAATTAGGTGAATGGAGACAGAGCGGGAACCATCTGGCCAAGCTTTGAGACAGGTGAGGCAGTGCAGACACCTTCACGCCGCTCTGGGTCCATGTTACAGTCCATCAGTGGAGAGCCATGGGCCACCTCCACCCCCATGATCCATCTCCTAACCCATGGCCCACCTCCTCCTCTGCCGTCCACCCCAACACGGAGGAAACAGAGCCAGCATGGCAGGAGGCCAGTGGGATGAGAAGGGGTCACCAGGCTGACCTTGAAGGCAAGTGCACAGGAGATGGATGGGGAGAACTGGAGACAAGGGGAATGTGAGGGCATTGCTCCAGCTTGTGGGGATAAAAGTGTTGAATGGATTTCCAGTGAGCAGACGACTTGGTCCCTGCAGCTAGGACCCGTGGCGGATTTGCCCTCCCGCATTCTCAGACGATGTGTTCAAGGTCTCCTCCATGGCCACAGGTGCCTCTTCGCATGTTATAATTTACGTGTCACCTTTGAACCATGCAGACTAAGATGATGTGTCTATCACCGCAGAAGGTACGATTTTCGTATTACTGCACAAGTGTGTCCAATCGAAATCATATTTTGTCACCTGCAGGCATGTGATGAGCACTGTTTCGCTGTGGCCTTCCTCAGGACTTGGGCTCATCTAATTCCAAAGCTGTGAATAATCCCGGTGATTTTCAGTATTGCAAACATTTGTTTCACAGACTCACAGCATCATCTGGTTGGGAGAGACCTTTAAGATCATCGAGTCCAAACGCTCACCCTGCACTGCCAGGGTCCCTAAACCATGTCCCTCAGGCCACATGGACAGGTAAATGTCCCTGGGTGTTTCAGTGGGGTGTGAGCGCAGACAGGTAATGATCTCATGTGGTACCCCCTGAAGTGGTGTAACCAAGCAGAAACCCTACTGAGCCAAAAAGTGCCCCTTGCTCAGGAAAAGTGCTCTGTGCCCTCATGCTTGTGGTGCCCCATGGTGGGACACCTCCCAGAGAGGTGGGAGAGCCACGGGTGGAGGAGCCTCCGGTGGGTTTCATCTGGATGTCGTTCATCCGTTACCCTCTGGAGGTCTGATCCAAAGCTCATTCCGGTTAAAAGTGCCATTTATTTTTGTAGGGTTTTAAATCTTTTTCCTCATAAATGCACTCAGCTTTTAGGGAAGTCACCCTGGATACGAATGAATTTAGCTGAAGTATTTAAGTGGTGGGACAGAAAGCTCCCGGACTTTTCCATTTCATCTCCATTTTAGGGACGAAGTTAAACCAGGTTTTTCCTTGGTTTAATCCTTGCCTTGGATGCAGAGTAGGAGCAGCCAGGCGAGTCAAGCCTGCAAGACCACCCTGGTGTGCACGCCAGACGAGATGGTGTGTGAGCAGCAACGTGGAAAGCTTAGAGCAGGTCCTCTAGACGTGCAATGCTCTGGGCAGGGAGGTGAGGACTTGGTCGAGGATGTACGTGACACGCCGTGGGAACGACGGAAAGTCCAAGCTGTGCAAGGCCGGTGTATCTGGTACAGACCCAGCACAGCCCCACCGAACGCCTCCACTGCTTTTGGTGAGGTGCAGTTTGGCCTGATGAGCCCCTTTGTCTTCTTTTTTTTTTCCTTTTTAAATTGTTTTTAGGTTTTTTGGTTTTGTTTTGGTTTTTTTAAACTTCAGGGAACGCTTTAATAGCAATTTCACAGGAATTCAGTTTTGGTTTTGTTTGTAATCAATGTTGTCATTGGATTGAAGAAGGAATCCACAGGAGCAATCACTGGTCATGACAGAGTGAATAAAGGAATTAATTATCTTCAGCTTTGATATTATTTTCGCATGCATAACAATGAGACAGGCTGGTGCGCTGACTACAGCGTGTTTAGAGCAGGAAGAAAAAATTCTCTGAAGACCTGTGGGAGGCAATTAGTTTGAATCTGCCCCTGGAAAATGTGCATTTTTCTTTTGTGGTAACCTCTGTGCTAAATCCTGAGGATGAACTTGTTCTTACAGACAACACCAGAGAAGACAGGAATCAAACTACCCTGAGAAGGGAGGAAGAACATACTTCCCCTGCCCTTCACATGGGCTAGAGCAACTGTGCTCGCTCCTTCTCGTTGCAATTGTCTGTCTCTCTGCCACAAAATGCTAAAATCAGGCAGGGATACAGCCAACCTCCGCAGCAGCCTGCCACTATAATTAGCTCCCTTTGGCAGAAAATGCCCCGAGTTTGGCCTCATTATGTTCAGTTGATGTTATAAACTATTTCAGTAGGAGGAGGTGGGTGTTGATGAGTTCCAGGACCAGCAAGCACCGATAACCACAGCAATAACGCAAATGCCATACCCTAACTCCAGAGAGAGTACAGAAAAGTTACTTCCGACACCAAAATTATCAGGATAAAAGAGAAAATAACATCCTTGTGGTCACTTTGCTTTCCTGCCTTCAGCAAAGTTTTTTGTGTCCCTCTTCAAACCTCTTCTCCTCCCTGATTTTCTGCTGTAGCTTCAAAGGGTCAGGGAGGTCATAGAATCGTAGAATAGTTTGGGACCTTTAAATGTCATCCACTCCAACCGCCCTGCAGGGAGCAGGGACATCTGCAACCAGAGCAGGTTGCTCAGAGCCCCAAGGTCCAACCTGACCTGGAACATTTACAGGGATGGGGCATCTACTACCTCTCCGGGCAACCTGGGCCAGGGTCACACCACCCTCGCTGTAAAATTTGCTTCCTTATATCTCGGCTGAATCTACCTTATTTTAGTTTAAAACCATCCCCCCTTGTCCTGTCGCAACAGCCCCTGCTAAAAAGTCTGTCCCCATCCTTCTTCTAAGCCCCCTTTAAGTACTGGCAGGACACTATAAGGTCTCCCTGGAGCCTTCTCTTCTTCAGGCTGAACACCCCCAACTTTCTCAGCCTGTCCTGACAGCAGAGGGGTTCCAGCCCCTCTGATCTTTTTTGTGGCCTCCTCTGGACCCTCTCCAACAGTCCCCTGTCTCTCCTGTGCTGTGGACTCCAGAGCTGGACCCAGCACTGCAGGTGGGGTCTCACCGGAGCAGAGCGGAGCAGAGCAGCAGGATGACCTCCCTTGATCTGCTGCCCACGCTGCTTTGGATGCAGCCCAGGATACGGTTGGCTTTCTGGGCTCCAAGTGCACGCTGTTGGCTCATGCCCAGCCTTTCACCCGCCAGGACCTGCAGGTTTGATAGTTTCCTTCAAACTGAACAAGCTGCAGAGTCTGAAAGCAGAGGATTTCAGAAGCGCATGAATCTTTGCTCAAGAAAACTCTGTCCTAAAGCATCTTGAGCTTTCTGAGGACCAAAACTTGGGTTTGCTTACTTGCACGGCCCTTGATTTTGCTCTTCGACTAAACCTGCAAAGGTCCTTCTCCAGCCAAGGCTGTTCAGTAAAAGAGTCCAGGGAGAAAAGTCCTACAGTGCAGCAGGGGTGTCATCTAGTGGTGTCTGTGGCTATTGCAGCACTGTGAAAAATACCCTATGACCATGTACATATATGACCATGTACATATATGACCAGCCCATCATGAAGGAGAAGCCTTCATGGCCAGCCTGTACTTTTCCTCAACGATAGGGCTGCGGGAAAAAAAATGTTCCTCATTTCAGTCATGTGGTGACTCTACTTCCCATGGAGGAGCAGGGCTGGTCAGATGCTTTTCTCGCTTTTCTCCGCTGCAATGAAGTTTGAAAGGTTTCCCAGAACACAAGAATAGAAGAAATTGCTTTAAGAGAGATTTGAATGTCATTAATTCTGTGGGTTTTCACCAGTGCCAAGGCAACTTTAAGGATGAATAGAAAAATATGTACCAAACAATGTTAAAAATGTAAGACTGGCTATATTTAGTGTGACTTTGTGCGTGTGATAGCACAGATGAAGATGTGTCTGCAGCTCTTAAGGATATGGAGCCAGAGGGACCTCGCAGAGACCAGAAGGTGCTGCCATTGGAGTGCCTCCACTGCTGGTGCTCCAAATTTAACTGCCGGGATGTGAAACGAAGATTAGCCCCAGCTCAGACATTTGTCCACGTCTTGTAGACAGTCAATTTTAAGGACTAATCCTGAAGCAAAGAATTTCAGTAGAACATTAACTTGGTCCTGCAGAGCTTTGCACAGTTATTTCTGCAAGGACAAAGGTGACTTCAGCCCCCAAAAACTCCAAGTGGAGCAAAATACTTAGTACAAAAAGTTCAACAGATTCATTTGTGAAGCTGCTGTAGCCAACACCGGGATTTCCAGACCCTGGGTGACTTGTCCAGCTACTGCAACATCTCTGATGGCATCCAGTAAAACACAGTAAAAAGGCATAATTTGTCAGCGCAGCATTTCTTAAGGCTTCAACATACAGGTAAAATTAATTTAAGAGCCACAACTGAGCTTCGCTTTGTGCTGTCACACCTGTGTCCTCAGGGGAGGTAGGGGAACATCACTGAAACTAAGGGAACATCCCCGTGAGGCTGCTGGAGAGGTTTATCTGTCGGGGCTGATACAAGCCACCAGTTCCTGCTCCAGGAGCACACAGCCCAGCCCAGTGGTCCTCCTGTAGTTGTCCTATTTCCCCACGAAATGGGAGATGATGAAAATGATGGGGGAACAAGAGAAGAGGGCAGCAGCTGGATCTGCCGCTTTGCGTGGCGAAGGAGCTTGATCCGTGTGTCGTTTGACCTCTGGGGACGCAGATCCAGAGCTTATCTGTTACAGTCTGTGCTAGATTAACTAGGCTGAGACCTTCTTGGATGTGCCTTTTGGGTGCGCGGAGGGAGGTTGTTTCCACTCCTTACCTCTCTTGTTTTCTGATGCTGATTTTCCCAAGCATGGCTTTCTTAAACCCCATGGAGATAAAAACCCCAAACTGCTCCACACCTCACTACGCAGAGACAGAAGAACCGAAGTGTTTCAGGGCTGCTGAGGTCAAAGGGCAGGTGCCGATTTCCACCGCTGGACTTTAGGGTTGAACCAGCTTTCAGCTTAGCTCATCCTGAGCTACACCCCACGGTCCTGAAGCCTTCAAAACCAGCATGGACTCCAGGGAAGGAGAGGTGAGGGGTTTTATCACACAGATATTCGTGGTTATTCAGTGAACGTCTCTTTCAAGGCAAAGAATTAACAGCCAAACCCAATTCCTTACAACAAGCGGAGAAGCCACGTCAGAGGCTTTTCTGGTGTAGGCATGCCAAGGCACCTACAGCCCATTTTGCTCCTGCCTCTTCCCGGGCTGCAAAAGCTCCGCAGGATCCTGTATCCTGCTCCAACACCAGGAGAACCCCATACAGGGTCGCTGAGAGCAGAATTTGCCCCAAACTGCTGTTTTCCTCTTGTGCACCCTCCCAACTTCAGACCTGCTCCGTTCCTCATGACCAGCAGGGCAACCTGATCATCTGGAAGAGCAGGTCGCCAAGACGTGAACATTTCCAGCACCGTGGGGCAGCCCCAGGTCTGACGGCTATGTTTTTAACGAAGCAGATCGTTGTGCTCGGCTGCCCTGTCTCCAGGAGGGAAAAAGGCAGCGGGACGTGTACGGCTGCTCCAGCCGCAGCCCAGTGAACTGCCACAGAAGCCCATCAAATGTCAAGCTTTTCTTTAAGACCTGGAGTTGCTGAAGCATTTCTGGCAGAATTTCCTGAATAAGCTCCGATAAGCCCCTGCTATGTGACAGAGCCAGACTTGCTTCAGATCACACAGCAAAGGGGAAAAAAAGGATTTACATGAAGATGACCACAGGTCTGCAGCAGCATCTTCCTTCCTGGAGCAGTCTAAGCGGTGATGGACCTGAAAAGGCCAGTCTGGGGCTGGTGGGCTGCCAGTACTGGTTCAGTGTCCACCCTTGGGGGCTTCCTCCTTCCCCACAAAGAGGGGTTTGTGAAGAGCCAGTCAGGCTCTTTAGAAATACCAAGCCAAGGCACTGCTTGGGGAAGAAGGGGGTAGCATTTGCGCGCTTATTTATTTTCATTAAAAGGACTGTACTAATAGCAAGAGCACAGACGTTTGTCTGATGTTGCAGAAGCAGAGAGCGAAATATAAAATCTGTGTCCTGAAAGCAGTGTGGGGATTGCGCAGAAAAGGAGCAAGCGAGGTGACATCACCCACACCCGCCTTTCCCTCCCCGCTGTAAACCCTCAGCTGGTCCTGTTCTCTGCTACCTGAAGGTACACCAGAAGTCCCAGCAAGCCCATTTCTAATTCCTTAGCGGATGCTCTGAGCCATAGCTCTGTTACTGCAAAATCACAGGCTGTAGGGAAAAGATAAAGGGGTTAAAGCCCCCTTTAAAATGTAGGGTTAAAGCACAAGTGTGGCTAATCCCTCCCGAGGGAGTCCACACCTCTGATCCCCTCCGTGCTCTGCACAAAGGAAAGGAGAGCAGTGGCCCAGCTCCTCCCGGGGGCTGAGATGCTGGGACTGGTTTTGCTTACAACCTGTAAACTAAAGCACAGAAAACCACAAGCTAGTCTGGCTTTAGAAGGTCAGCACCCTTCGCTGCCGGAAGCTGGATACAGGGTTTAGCTTCATGCTTGAGTCCCTGCCTTGATCCCAGGGAATGGAGGGGAATGACCGAGTTGTTTGCACATTCTTAACCTCCAGTGATAGGAGGTGATGGTGCCGCTAAAGCGAAGAAGATTCATGAGGATTTCAAGCTGCAGAGTTGTTTCCGTGAGGGTAAGAATGGGAGACAGTGACCAAACATCAGCTGGTGCCAGGAGCAGAGGTCCAGGGTCTTTGCTGATGTGAGTAAAGGCTAAACCAGCTGAAGAGCTTGTCCCTGGTTTAGCAATGCCCTAAATACAGGCTTTCGCTTGGAGGATGGGCTTCCTGCTAAACCCTCCCTGCAGCAACCTGCATTTGTCAAAGGGATGTCTTTCAGCTCGGGCCAGCACCAGGACAAACCTGCTTCTGATTCGGAGTAGGAAGTGGGGGGAATACTTATGCCATTAAAAATCTGCCCACAAAGTCAATATTGTGCCTCTACCAACCGTGTGGTTGGTGCCGCTGAATGCAACCGTCAGTTTTTCAGTATGTCCAGGTTCACCATACAGACCTTGTGACGTAAGGGGCTGCAGTCCGAGGGCAGCGAGCAGCCGGGAGGGAGATGATGGAGCAGGTCTCTTGCTGGCACCAAACCATCCTTGGACAGAGCTCCAGACAACCCTTTAATCCGTGCTGCACAGAAGGAAAATGCCTCTTCTGATTTCCCATTTAATACGCAATCACTCTTTTGAAAAGCTGGAGGTTTGCCATGATCAGGGCGCACGTCCTGTTATGGAGGGGTCTGCAGGAGCATGACCGCTCTGACCAGCATTTTCTTCAGCTCAGAGATAAGTGCTGGCAGTCCGGGCACTTCATATTCCCGGGAAGTTGAGCTGTAGTGGATGCCGAAGACCTCGGGGTGCGAGAAGCTTATTTCAGTTTTGGGCTCCCTTTTTGGGAAGTGGCAAGAGGTCGATGGAGTCCCACAAGCGCCCCCACAAATCAATAATACAGAAAAAGATGGCAGGAGGAGCTGCTGGGCTGGAGCAGTCTCCAAGCCATTTGTCATGACTGTGGGGTAGACAGAAGTGTTGAAGGCTTTATTCAAGAAAGAAAACATACTTTCAGCTTCACGCTAGAACAGACCACTCCACGTGGTCTGCAGGTCCCATTATTTCTGAAGCTTGGAACTGAACCTTGCCCCAACCACGGCATCAGCCTGCCTGTCCCTGCCTCTCTTATTTAGCAACACATTTCACTGAGTGCAAAATACTCGTGGGTGGGAGTCAGGTCCAGCTTCCACTGGTAGCTGGACACCAGCTGGACACTTCCAGCAGACAGATCCACCATGGGCTGCCTTCACGAGGGTGAGTTTCTAAGCTCTTGTTGCAACCAGAGGAGAGCGTCCAGCACTGCAAGGGCTCCCAGAGAGCAATTCAACCCTGTCCTTGCAGCAGACCCCCAGAGACGCAGGTGAACTGCTCTCTGGAGCTCTGGACTAGGTTTCCAGTGGCACAGTGAGCGCTGGGGTGACACACATGTACACGCCTGCCATGCAAACACCTTCAAGTGGTTGAACCTGGACCTCAATTTCAGCCTTAGCTACATACTGTTCAGACAGCAAAGACTCGTCTTAGGAGTCTCAATAGATGTGTCTAGTGCCACGTGGGGTGCCTTGAGACCTTTGTGGAGGACCAGATAATGGCATACAGGACTCACAGGAAACCCAGGAAAGGCAGAAAGAAGCAGGACAGGGTGCTGCAGAGTGGCTCAAGCTGCACTAGACACAAGTCCACGAGCAAGAGTATTGAGCTGCAGCTCAAACGCTCCAAGTCTCCTGTGTTATCTGCAGGAAGAACCAAGGTCAGTATGAAACCTAGAAGCGGAGATACATGGATTCATACATGGAATGTGGCAAAGAGGATGCTGTGTGAGTTAAGGGGCGAGTTCCTCGTGTGGTTGAAGAAGACTGAGACTGGCAGGCACTTGCTGTATCCAACCAGGTCTCATGGAGAAGAGAGACACGGAGGGTTGGTGCATGTGACAACTGTATCTGGATGGTTCTAAGTGCCAGTGCCTAGGGCACAGTCAGGTTTTATTCTGTGGGTATAATATCAAACCCGGGCTCTGGGGTGTAAACAGGACACCCAGAAAAACCTGGACGTTTAAACTGGTTTTGCTGCTCTCAGCGCTAGTAAATCCAGACATTTAAGGGGTTGGTGATCTATTTGCATTGCGCATTTTTGGCTGATGATGCAAATAAACAAAGCATTAGCAAGTTCTTCTCTTATGGAGAAGAAGCCAGGGCTGGGAGAGATTGAGTAATTTCAGTGATGACCCAGAGGAAGCTGCAGCCAGCCCAGCACCACACCCAGCTCCTTCAACTGCCCAGCGAGTATTTAGAGAAGAGATAAAATTGACCCTTAGTTTTCAGGAAATCGCAAAAGAAGTTAGATTTTGTGTAAGCAGTGAATCTCCCGTTCATATAAAGATCTGTGAAAGGGAAAATGTCACCAGACACTGTGTTTTTGTTCGCTGCTAGAGCTGGAACTTCTGGGGTAGGTGAACATTAACATGACGGTCCTCTGGGCTTTTTACTAACAGAAGGTCAAGTCTTCTGCAGATGGATAGGAAGCAGAAAGTCCTGTGTTTAGTATCAGGAAGATCTGCTTTCAAACAGCATTAAAGCCCAACTAAGAGAGCAAGAAAACTGTTTTCACTAGAATTCAGCTAGGTCGTTGTGTTGATCTGCTTGAAGGTCAGGAGGCTCTGCAGAGGGATCTGGACAGGATGGATCGATGGGCTGAGGTCAACTGTACGAAATTCAACAAGACCAAGTGCTGGGTCCTGCACTTGGGCCACAACAACCCCCTGCAACATTCCAGTCTTGGGGAAGAGTGTCTGGAAACTGCCAGCAGAAAAGGACCTGGGGGTGTTGGTCAACAGCAGCTGAACATGAGCCAGCAGTGTGCCCAGGTGGCCAAGAAGGTCAATGGCATCCTGGCTTGTATCAGCACTGGTGTGACCAGCAGGAGTAGGGCAGGGATTGTCCCCTTGTGCTCAGCACTGGTGAGGCCACACTTTGAATCCTGTGTCCAGTTTTGGGCCCCTCACTCCAAGAAGGACATTGAGGGGCTGGAGCGTGTCCAGAGAAGGGCAATGAAGCTGGTGAAGGGTCTGGAGAACAAGTCCTATGAGTGGCAGCTGAGGGACCTGGGGCTGTTTAGCCTGGAGAAAAGGAGGCTGAGGGGAGAACTCATTGCTCTCTACAACTGCCTGACAGGAGGTTGTAGTGAGGTGGGGGTTGGTCTCTTCTCCCATGTAACAAGTGAAAGGACGAGAGGAAACAGTCTTAAGTTGCACCAGGGGAGATCTACGTTAGATATCAGGAATAATTTCTTTACAGAGAGGGTCGTTAAGCATTGGACCAGGCTGCCCAGGGAGGTGGTGGAGTCCCCATCCCTGGAGGTGTTTAACAGCCGTGTGGAGGTGGTGCTGAGGGACATGGTTCAGGGACCCTGGCAGTGCAGGGGGAACGGTTGGACTCGATGATCTTAAAGGTCTCTTCCAACCAGATGGTTCTGTGATTTTATAAGGATCTGTGTTGCTCTTAAATGTTAAGTCACTTACTTAAAAATTCATTGGGGAGAGATTCCACCCCTTACATGGCCTTTGGGCTTTCAGCAGTGGTTGAAAAGTATTGTTCTTAGACAAAATCCCCAGATCTTTCTTAATCCTCTGGCTACCCCGCTAGAACTGGGTCTGTCCCGAACTTTGCAAGGCAGCCCCTGTCTTTGCTACCTGCGCGTTGCTAACGAACGGCTGCATTGTTTCTCCCTGGGCTGAATGGTTTCTTTCTAGGCAGCTGATGATTAAATCAGCTGAATTAATGCTGGTGGGACAGAGTGTTCTTTGACAGGAACCAAACCACTGCGTTAAACCACAGGAAAACAGGTTGATCTTTTGTCAATTCCGTGTATGTCTGGCCAATTCTATACTGTACAGCTGGTTTTGGTACCCGGAAACTTCTACGGTCAGGGTGATAATGACTTTTGAATGTAAATGACTGAAGAGATGTTTCTGTTACTAGGATTTGAAAAAACCAACCAACCAGTAACACAATCCCTCATCTTACGCAATCCTCCTAAAAACACTAAAAAATTGCAGTTGTCCTTATTTTGTCACATTGTTTGACTTCATGCCTGCGGTATTTTAAGTGCATTCGATATCCAACAGATTGACTTCTGGCACTACATAGCTCCACAAAAGGAGAGAAAGAACATCCCGTTATAATTCTGCTCCAGATCTGTGTTGGGAGGACAGGGACTTCTCTGACCCTTGGCAGTGGGACAGTCCTGCCTGTCACTGCCACCTCCGAACCAAGGTGAGGGGGATCACCTGGAAACAGTCAGGGCTCTTCTCATTCCCGCTTGATTTTCTGCTATCCAGGCTCGCTCATTTCTTTGTGTGTTGTTTTCGCAATCAGCTTCTCTCTCTCCCCCTCCTGAAAACAGGGTTTTGTAGAGAAACTGCTAAAAGAAAAATCTTCCTGTATACAGAATGATGATACAGTGGCATCTAACCGAAATTCTATCATCCCCACAAGAGTCTTAGTGAAAGCTTCAAGACAAAGAAAAATTGATTTGGAAATGGGTCCAGGCATAAATCTTTTAGTAGTGAGGGGGTTCCTTATAAAACCAGTGTGCGTATCCTCCTAAGGGGGTCATAGATACCTCGTGAGAAGCTGAACTTTGGGATGCTTGATTTATTTATCACAGCCTCGTTGTGGCCTCAGTTTTATGGACAGAAGGTGAATGAAATAATCAGCATGAAATCACAGCATGCCTTTGCACGTCCATTTTGGTCCTGAGGAATGCTTTGTCTCCTCCTGCCTCGCTCCCACTGCCCCTCCTCACGCCCCCCGCAGACACAGGGTGACAGACCTCTGTCTGAAGCTCATGTGTAGAAATGAAAGCCTTTTAAAACTCCTTGTGGGAAGCCCCCTTGTAGAGTTCAGTGGTTTCTCGTGACACTGATCTAAGGCAAATTTACTCACGGCCGCAGGAATTGCACATTTTTCAATACAGGAGCTGACGTCACAGCTTTGTCTGTTTTTTCTAACTTTCCTTCAAGTCCCAGGTACAGACATACCCTCTGTTTGCTCTGGAGATGCCTCTCCTCTAATCACTGTCCCTGACACGTGCTCTTCTTGTGAAGGTTTGGCTAAAGTCCTGCGTCAAAAAATAGGAGCTGAGGTTTTCTTGTGGCTCATTAACCATTTTCTCTCTGAGAACAAATGTCCCCTGAAGTTTAGCGAAAGAAAATGATGTTAAGAGTCTCTGTAGGGAGGAAAGAAAACAGTAACTATTGTTTCAGACCTGTGTTGTTTATTCAAATACATAGGGAGCAGGGACATCTGCAACTGGAGCAGGTTGCTCAGAGCCCCAAGGTCCAGCCTGACCGGGGATGGTTCCAGGGATGGGGCTTCTCCCACCTCTCCGGGCAACCTGGGCCAGGCTCTCACCACCCTCAGGGTAAAACATTTCTTCCTTCTCTCTAGCCTAAATCTCCTGTCTTTTAGTTTAAGGGAGGTAATATATTTAATTTGTTCAACCAATTAACTTGTATGTGGGCTTATATATCAGTTACTCAATTAGAAGATACCACCTTTTCCTGAAAAATGTGACCTTTTTTTTTGTCATCTGTGTGTCCCCACAGCCACAGCACACCGTGAAGCCTCCCCATTCCCAAACCCCTTTGGCTTGTTTGGACAGGCTGAGCCTGGAGAGGAGAAGGCTCCGGGAAACCTTAGTGCGGCCTATCAGTGCTTAAGGGAGCTACAGGAGACACAGGGAGGGACTTTTTCCAAGGGGATGTCATGACAGGATGAGGGGTGATGGTTTTAAACTGAAAGAGGGTGGATTTAGATCAGATGTAAGGAAGAAGTTCTTCCCTGTGAGGGTGGCGAGACCCTGGCCCAGGTTGCCCAGAGAAGTTGTGGATGCCCCAGCCCTGGCAGTGTCCAAGGCCAGGTTGGACGGGGCTTTGAGCAACCTGCTCTAGTGGAAGGTGTCCCTGCCCATGGCAGGGGGTTGGAACTGGATGTTCTTTTGAGATCCCTTCCAACCCTTTACTGACAATCTATTGAGGTACCAGGGTGGCTTTAAGGAGCCAGCCACACCGCGCACTCATCAAGAACTGGTTTTGGCCTGAATTTATCACAAGTTAGGAGCTATCTAAACACAACTGAACAATGAAACCCGGTACATTCAGGCTCCAGATTTAAGGAGAGGGTTGTGCAGGCCTGGCCCAGGCTGCCCAGGGCAGTGGTGGAGTCCCCATCCCTGGAGGGGTTTCCCAGCCGTGTGGAGGTGGTGCTGAGGGACAGGGGTCAGTGGGGACCTGGCAGTGCTAGGGGAACGGGGGGACTCGAGGAGCTTAAAGGTCTTTCCCAGCCTAAACCGTCCCGTGACTCCACGGCCGAACCAGGGCTGTCTGTGCCCCAGCCCCGGCCGCCGCGGCCACCGCACTACCATACCCACAATGCCTCGCGCGGCACCCTCCGGCCCCGCCCCGCCCCACCTCCTCGTCTTTGATTGGCTTCCGCCGCAGAGGGGTCCTTCGGGCTAACCCAATCTGCGCGCGCGGGGCTGGCTGGCGCCCTGCCGGAGTGGACGGTGCTCAGGCGTCGCGCAGGGCCGCCCGCCCGCCGCTATCCGCCGGGCCAGTGTCATTGCCGAAGGGGACGATGTCTCACTGCAGCCGCGCCGCCGCCCGCCTCCTGGGCCGCTTTCTCCGCCGTGAGTACCGAGCCGCCGGCACCCCCCTCCGCGCCGTGCCCCGGGGCCCTTCCCGCTGCCTGGCAACCGCTCTCCGCGGCGGCCTGCTTCCCCGCCTCGCCGCCCCCCGCAGTAGGCCGCGGGGCCTGAGGACGACGAGGTGGGGTGGGGGCTGCTGCCACCGCCGGGGCCCGGCCGCCTCCGCTCGCCACGGGAGGGGAAGCGGTCGGGCCTGCGGCGGGGCAAGGTCACCCTTGGGAGGCGGGAGCGTCTCTCCTGTCCCCGGGGGTATCGCCGGCCTCCGGGCGTTGGGTGCGGCGAGCAAACCCGTGTCCCGGGCCCCTCGGTCTGCCGGCGGAGCTGGGTCTCCTCAGCCTCAGTGCAGCAGACCCAAGGCGGGATCCGAGTTCTGTTCTCCAGTGCCGGCTGCCGCCCTTCCAGAGCGTTAGGTGGAGGGCAGACCGAGGCAGGCTCTTCTTGGGTGTCCCCGGCGGTATCGGGCAGGGGACACACACACATACACACAGCTGCAAAGAAAACTTTATTAAAAAGTTAGGAAAAAGTTTCCACATTGAGGGTGGTCAGGTGCAGGTGTGAGGACCCAGAAAAGTTGTTTTCTCCATTATGTCCCCAGAAATACTAAAAACTCGGGAAGGCCCAGAGGAAGCTGGCAGAGTTGGATCGAGTTGCTTCGAGTGGTGGTTTGCACTAGAGACTTCTTGAGGTCCCTAAATTATGCTGCGATTTCAACACGAGTTGCTAAAGTTGGTTTTGTTGTCAAGAAAAGGTTATTGGCCTTTAATTGTGAAGAACATGAGCAGTCTGAGACTAATTCTTCAGCTTGAAAGTTTTTATGTGGTGTTCTGAAGATTACAATTAAAAATAAAGTGTTGTGGTTTTTTTTTTTCTTTTCAATGTGCTTTTTCTTTTTGCAGTTAATGCTTCATTCTCTATTGAAATGAGTATGGGTGTGCCTAGGCACAAGAGCACTTTCTTGGAATCTCACCTCATTAATCTTGGTTCATGCAGCTGAGAATGACGGGACAAACTTAAACTGACCTCATTTCACTGCACACAAAGCTTTTTTGTCTCGGTGTGGTGATAACTTGCCAGTCAGGGTCTAGTAACATTCCCACAGCATTTTAAGCTGGTCTGAGTTGTTCCTGTGGCACACCTACAATCCTCTTTAGGTATCTATTCTAACCTCTTGCCCTTCATGAGCAGAAAACCATCTTTTCCTACTTTGCTGTTAATTCTGCCAGTTCAGCTCTTTGAATTGGCTCCCCTGAATCTGATGAGAAGCGTTTCTGATGGAGGGGAACAGATGGGAAAGTAGCACCTCTAATTTAGTTTAATTTATACTGCCAGCAAAGCTACTCTTGGGTGCGGTTTTGTGTGTGAAAACCCCACGTTGTTGCCTTTACAAGTAGCAGTTACGCATTCGGGTAAGATGGTTTTGGTGGGCAGAGGAGAAGTGGTGTATGTGGCTCAAGAAGTGTTTTGTCTTCAATAGTTCGTGAAGTCTTTTAAAGAAACTCCTGCAAGATGAAATAGTCCTTCAATGAAAATCTTTGTTTGGTTTGATACTTTTTTTACAAAACATTAAAAGACTGATGAAACCTTACATGTGGACTTTGTACATACATTTTCAGTAACAAATAATTAACATCTGCTTCTCTCAATGATTTAAAATCATGAGTTTCTAGTGTGTTCTGTTGCAATCTTTTTTTGGTTGCATTTCTGAAGCAAATGCGTAGCATGCGTATGTGTAGGGTTCAGGAAGTTGTGAAAACGATGATATGAAATATGTCAGTGAATGGTTAGTGCTTGCTCAAAGGTCAGCTCGGAGCCCTGTTTGGATACGGGCAGGGTCAAGAAAGACCTGTGCTGGTCTATTCCACACTTCACAGAGTCTTTGTAGGTACCTTAACTGTGGTCAGAGAGTTGGGTTAGGGATTTTATGTTCTGGGTGTGTTAGGCAGCTTTGGAGAGCTCTTGGATTAAAAGATTACAGTAAATTATGTGAATAGCCTGGGGAAAGAATTGAAATAACAATCCAAACTGGAGAATTTGTTAGTTGTTCTTATGTCAGCAGTGTGGTGGGAGGAAAGCTCCCAAGCTTTAGCTGCTCGGTGGAGTTCTTAGTGGAGTGTACCTGGGGAAAAACTGCGCGTTGGCTTACAAGAAATAGTCTCTTTGTGCTGAGAAGAACATGCTTTTTTCCTCAAAGGCTTCACTTCGTGTCAGCTTCATAAATTTGGGAGAAAGCTTTTCTGTGAAGTGCTGTCGTTCCTCCTGTGGCCCCCTTTAGCCAGCCATGTCCACCACTGATGAGGAGAGGTGTATTGAGAGGACTGACATGTTTCTGAATGTCATTAGTCCTTCTGTTTTAATGTGGCTGGAGTCGAGTGGTCATTGCATCTGTCCTTTACAGCCTGATTCATTTCCTAATTCCTGTACGCCTGTGCCATGTTCATACACTGGAGGTTTCATGATTAACTGGGATTTGGCAAGGGAAAGGTTAGAGAAGAGAGGCTGGGGAGTGATACCTGGAAATCCTCTGAGCACATAATCCTCTTACACAAAGAAGTAAGGTATTTTGAGCAATCCCTCAATACAGTGAAAACTTCTTTGTCAATAAGTATCATCTTGTACTAATGTAACTGATATCTTTAAGGGTGAATTCTGGGTATGGGGAGGGGAGAGATTATCTGCCTGTAATTGTGTGTGAATATACACATATGGCCTCGTAATGGGGACTGAAACTTAATAAAGAACTAGAAAGGGCAGCTGTGTGTGGAATTTGTTAATATCAGGCTGCTAGTCAGTAAACTCTCAAATTTGCTGCAGCACTTTGGTCTTGGCCAAACTTTAAAAAAAAAAGTCTATACTCTTCTGCAGTGCAAGAAGCTGTCCAGAGCTGCCTCTCTACTGTCCTCTTCAGGCCATGCATTTATAGGCAGAGGAAGGAGCAAGATGGACATAAAAAAGTGAATTAAACATGTACAAAATATTGAAAGGATTTCTCAGAAGCAAACTGAAGGCCCATAACTGATGGGACATAAGGGGAGTGGGGTGTGTGTGTGGAAAAAAGACTTCTTGGCATCTTCGTACCTCAATCCTTCCCTGAGTTTCCCCTGTGCTGGCCTCCATTTCCCCCATTTGCATTGGAGCCCATATGATTTCTAAGGCTTTCTTCTTTCCTTCATAAAGGAAATAGGAAAAGGAATATCTTCCTTCCGCTCCAAGTTCTCTGGCTATTTCAAGGAATAACAAAGGAGGAAGTTCACTTATTTTTAGTCTTGTGGCAATGTAGATATCTGCTCAGCTCCTTCTAGAGAGAAATCTCTGCTGTTTCACTTTGCTTTTATGTTGTGCTCATTTTATAAGGACCCTCAGATACTATCTCAGCTTCCAAACTTTTTTTTTTTTTGGTCTGGGATAAATGTGGGTAAAAGAGAGACACTTTGATTGGATTCCTGTCTGTAGCTGTAGGAAATCTTGCAAGAAGTCCTGAAAATAAAAATTTTTCAGCTTTGTGTAGTTTGAGCGAGGAAGAGATTTACTATCTGTACTGTTAGCTGGCTTGCACAACCCAGATAAGCTGGGGGTTGGACTAGATGATCTTTAATGGTCCCTTCTGACCCAAACTACTCTATGATTCTGTGAAGTGTAGCTTGGGTTGTATCATTTTAAATGAGATTTGTGTTTGGGAGGTGTTACTGCTCGAGGAGTGCCTGAAAGCTCAGTGTAAACAGTGTTTACATTGAATGTAAACAGTATTTACATTCAACCTGGACTTTAAAATACCTTGTAAAGGGGTCAATTTTTAACATGTCAATTCATGTTTGGACTTCATGATAAATAATAGGGTCTTTTTCTAGAAAGGCTTGTTATTTGTAGTAGGCTACAGATGGTGAGTTTTCTTTTAAGAAGTAAATGTAGCTGGATTTTCCTGTTCCTTGAACTGGACTGAGTTCTAGGCTCAGCTGGGACCTTGTTCCCTGGAAATGCAAGAACCTACCAGCAATCTGTGAGTTGGAAATAACTCTATTCCATAGTTTCTAGTAAGGTTTCTTTACTATGAAGCAACTGATGCTTTATATACAGGCTTATACCCCTTTGCTAAATTTAGGTGGTGCTTTTCCAGTCTGTCTTGGGACAGCAGGGGTTTGGTATTTGAGCAGTTTTCACAACTACTTGGTTGTCCAGTTCAATGGACCAAAATAGGTTCTTGACACACCGTGTCAATTTTAGCTGTGCAGAAGGTAAAGTCCTGGAAAGCCAAAATAAATGAATTTTTTTTTTAACCTGTGAGCTATGCAAACCAGAACAGGGGTGAGGCAGAAAGGACAGGATTGCCTGGGAAAGATTCTCCAGTTCCTTATTTTGTTTTTAATGCTCTTTTCTAAAGGTCTATTACAGACCTTTGCTGGACACAGTAGTGTTATGTGGGAACTCTGATTTGACAACCTACAGCATTTCCACTGTGCTTTTGGTGAGATTTGGATGGACAAGACTTGTCCTTCTGCTCTAGGACTTCTTCTGGAGCCTGCACCTTTGTAACTTGGCCTGTAATTTAGACGTGTGCATTAAAATAGCCTCACTGATGAGTGATGGTTTATGGCTGAAGAGCAAATTGGTTTTTCTTTCCTGTGTTCTTGAAGCAACATTCATTTACACTTGGGCACCCTAATTTTTTCTGGTAAAAGCAATTGCCTGAACGGGCATTGGAAGCTCTGAAGCAGGACAAGCTGGAGAGTGAAGCTTCTGGGTGGAAGTTGAGACTTGGATTCTATTTCTGACTCTTACCTGCAGTGAACTGCAGCCTATCATTTCCATTTCCACCTGTTTCAGCTTATATCTGTCTTAACTGTTTGAGTTGCCAGCTGTTTGCACCCAGGACTTGCTCTTTGTGCCACATCCAGCAGAACCTCATCTTGACTGACACCTCTGCTGCTCCTACTCTGCTGATAACTGAGGCAAACTCTTCTGCTGCAGGCAGGGCCATGGACAGAAATACGGAGATCTCTCGTCTCAGTGTAATACCCGCCTCCAAAACTCAGACTCATCCAGCCCAGAAAGTGCAAGGTGATTTTTTTTTTTTTGGTTAAAGTTCTTCAAAAATATATTGCTCCCAGATGTGTGCCCACGCTAAGCTGCCGCTGTCCGAAGACAGCAAACAACTCAAGCCTGTAGCCAGGCTTTTTTGAACCAGCTGCATTTTCTCTGATCCAGCACTCTTCAGTAGTGTAAGAAGCACATCCCGTCTTTAAGGGTAAATCCACACAAAGCTTGGGATTAAGCTGTCTTTCAGTTATCAGTGCCTACAATTTTTTGGGGTATTTTGATAGCTTGGAAAATACTCAAAAGCTTCTTATTCTTGAAAACTCTATATAGCCCTCTCAAAACTGAGAATTGACCAACTGAAACTTTCAAAAAAGTATGTGGGACAGTCCACGGACCATGATTCAGAATCTCTTATTTTTATTTCAGCTTCACTTTGTACTTCCTCAAATGCTAGGTGGTAAAGTATTAAAAGAGGTGAAGAGGTATACAGTAATGTCCTGGTGTCGGTGTACAGGACTGTACCCTCCCATGTTCACTCTAGACTTGAAATATGGCTTCATCTAAAATACTTGCAGGGAGTAAATTGCTTCTGATCCCCTCAAAACTCTGGTATTTGAAAAAGGATATGGCAATGAATGTCGACAATATATGAGTCCTCTTTATACTGGAAGACCTCTTTTTCCTCCTCATCTCAAGCTTTCTTTCATGGTATCGTTCTGTGCCTTTCTTTTTTTCATCAGTTGATGTCAGTTTGTCTTTCCCTTCAGCAGAGGGGCAGTCATTCTCCTTGTCTTTTTTGATATCAGCATGCGCCATGCTGTTTTTCTGTCATTGAGTGGTATTGTTTTGTTTTTTCAGTACCAGAGTTGAGAACTGAATTGAAAATCATTCTAGTGGAGTGTCTGGACAGCTGTGTTTCCTCACAAGCTCGAGTATGTTTCAAGCAGTGCCTTGGCTCCCATTGTGAGGCATCTGTTGGAAAAAGGTCTCTTGTATGTCTTGCTTGGCATTAGGTTTCCCCTGGGCTGAGGGACCCTCGACCTCTTCAGTATCTCTCGTTGTCTAGTATGGACTGTCTTGTGCTCACAGGAGATGTAACGTGGTACCTACGTTGTAACAGCCTTTGGGATATCAGGATTTTAGTAGTCTCTTTGCAGAAGTTCTTAAGAGGATGGAGACATGTTCATTTGCAAATGAAAACAGTGGTTAAGGTGTTCTGGCTGTTTGTCATGACGAATTCTGATATTAAGGGCTCAGTATGAGAAATACCTACCCTGATTCCTAGCAAACTGAGTGATCACAGTGAACTACAGGTGTTAATACCTTAGAATGACAAGTACTAACCCA
Source organism: Bucorvus abyssinicus (assembly GCA_009769605.1). NCBI lineage: Eukaryota > Metazoa > Chordata > Aves > Bucerotiformes > Bucorvidae > Bucorvus > Bucorvus abyssinicus. The sequence continues at coordinate 2,302,122 of CM020026.1, read as the reverse complement.
GCTTTCAGAACTGCTTTTGAAAACAGGAGCTACTGGATCCATTAATTGTCGGATATAAGCATTGGTGTATATGCGCTTTCTTGGTAGAACGGTTTGTGACCTGGAGTCTAACAAAGCCGTGGATTAATGGTTTGCGCTCTCTTTTTTCCCTCTAGTGCAGCAGAATGGAGTACGACACTGCTCCTACTCGGCATCAAGGAAAAATCTGTACATCAACAAAACCACAAAGGTTATCTGTCAGGGTTTCACAGGCAAACAGGTATGTAGATGGATGGTTTCTTCTATGGCCCTTTCAGTTCACCAAGTTAGTTGACTGAAAAGCATACCAACGTGTAAAAGGGGTTATATACTGGTTTTGTCTGCGTCGATAGGAAGTGGGACTTCATGATCAGGAAGGTCCCTTCAGCGCTGTAGTTTCTTTTGTCCAGATAGACTTTTTCATAAATTCAATAGACTAGATTTTTTTTTTTCACTTGTGCATAAGCTTAAAACTTGGTTTTGAGTCATCTCTGTTGTATTACTTTTGATTTTTGTTCTTCAGCCTTTTTAATATATACAACTAAAAGGGTTTCTTTGTAAAGGGAGATGTGCAAAAACCGACAAAACCTTCTTCAGCATTTTAGAAGCACCTCTTTCACAAATGCCTTTGAGTGTCAATGCCAATGAATTAATTTTCTGTTTTTATTTCAGGATATTTAATAATTTTTTCACGTTCACTCTTTTACATGTTTGCAAGGGGAGAAGACTGCTTTATAAAACTATTAGCTAGTCATAGATGAGATGCTAATTTCTCGTATGTCATAGTGTTTGTCATCTGCCAGACTTGATGTGGAAAATAAAATGTGGCTGCTGTGGCTGCAGGTGCGTTACCAACACACACCAAAATATCCGGTAGTGTGCAGCCCCAGTGCTCTGATTTAAAAGAAAAAGCCATGGCATATTCTGAATGTATTTAAAACACATTGATGCACTCTTCAAAACAGCTGATTGTGTATATGCAGTGAAAACTTCCTTTCTCATCATAAATTTAAGTGCCATAAATTGCCTTCAGAATTATAGAAAACATCAACTTTTTTTTGTTCATTTGCTATTACATCCTGTTGAACTTTACTTATTTTCTCTCTGATAGGGCACCTTTCACAGCCAGCAGGCGTTGGACTATGGCACCAAACTAGTCGGAGGAATTTCTCCAGGGAAAGGGGGACAAACTCATCTGGGTCTGCCTGTGTTTAATTCTGTGAAGGAGGTAATTTGCAGCGGTGACCGGAGGGCAAACAATTTCATGCTGCTGAGAGGCTCCTTATTCCATTGCTCACACTGAAGAGACAAATACTCGAGCCATGGATGTCACTGTGCAAGGAGTGAAATCGAAGCCTTATAAAAGAGGAGCATTCAGTGTGGTCAGGCATGAGTTTGGCTGCCACTGTGAAGTTCACAGAGTCTGGTTACACTTTACGCATGCAGCTAGTTTCTGATTGAGTCTGGTGTATATGATGAATTTTTAGCAAACTATTACCTAAAGGTGTTTATGATGGTGTTCATGGGGCAGATCCTTTCCAGACAGTGGTTAGCTCTCGGTTCCCTAGCTGTGCTGTACGTGTCCCATCTTCAGTGAATTTAACACTTGCTTTGATTATAGTAAATTGATACGGATCCATTTACTTCATTCGTGCCTGTGAATGGACGCATTGTAGATGACTAGTTGTGAAGCACTCTCTTCGACCCCACTCAGTACTCGCTGTCTTTGTTATTATATCCATTGCAGGCCAAAGAACAAACCGGTGCTTCTGCCACTGTTATATATGTACCACCTCCCTTTGCTGCTGCTGCGATCAATGAAGCGATCGATGCCGAAATGCCCTTAGTTGTGTGCATTACTGAAGGTATTCCCCAGCAGGACATGGTTCGGGTTAAACACAGACTGCTTCGGCAGGCGAAGACTCGGCTAGTGGGCCCAAACTGCCCTGGAGTCATCAATGTAAGTGACTTCTGGATTTGCTCCAAGGCTGAACCATTCTTAGCGATGGTTTGAATGTTCCATCTGACTTCTCCCACTCTTTCCTTAGCCTGGAGAATGTAAAATTGGTATCATGCCTGGTCACATTCACAAGAAGGGGCGAATTGGTGAGTTTTTGAAGATTTGTGCATCATCTAAAACTCAAGTTTGGTACTTTAGTGTTGTTATTCATGAGGCTAGTCTCATCCTGCCCTGAAGACAGTTGACAGGCTGTGTAACAGCTTGTCTGTCCTTCAGTTGGTAAGTGAACTTTGCCATTATCAATCTCGAAGGCTGAAATCAGTCAGTCTGCCATAGCAGGCACTGAGTGCTGGTGGCAGAGGCAAAGCGACTGGAGGTTGCCTTAGAGTAATGTGATTGACTTAGCTTCCTTAACCCTCTCCTTTGAGGATACCTCCATTTACCTTGGGATTTGAGAGCACTAAGCTCTCCATCGTTACTCCTTCCAGCGTCTTGGCTCCTGAGGACTAGGATCCTACACCGATAGTGAGCTCAGTATTAGAGCAAAGAAAAGAGATTACAGGCAAGTCTGTAACACATTAATTGTGTGACAAATATACCCACTTCTCAGACAGCAGAATTAAAATCAGAAAGGCAGTGACTTGGCCATAATCATATATTAGTTACACACCTTGTTGCATGCAAGTCTCTTGTCCTGACTTCTGTTGGTTCCTTGTTCTAAACTATGGAAATAACTTGATTTTAAAATAATTCAGGAGCTATAAAGAAAGTTCGTCCAAAATAAAGCTTCTGAAACACAGTTGTAAACAGCTTGTGCTGCTGTTACCTGTCAGTGGGGCAGCCAGTTTAACTGGAGCACAGTACCCTTTGCAACATTGCCATTTTTTTGATGAAAAGACTGTTTACTGTGGGAAAACCTGTTCACTGCTCTTGAACAGCACGGACTTAGTGCAGTCTTTTGAACGCGAGAAACTGTCTCTGGTAATTAACCCCTTCTGACCTGAAAATAAGCTGTACCTAGTGAATGCTGGAGGATGCGTTAACACTCTGTTACACCTCCAGCGTTCAGAAGTACCTATAAACCTGGAACTGAAAAGTCAGCAGACTGCAGTTATGCCCTTTGTAGATACCATCAAGGCATTTATGACCGTAGAAGGTAACATCAACTGATGTTGACCTGAGCTTCCTCCTGAATCAAAGGTCTGTTAACATTTTCTAAATATCTACAAGAAATGACTTGTATTCACAAGATATTAGAATCTGAATGCAAGGCACATCAAGAGCAAAAGAATATTTTAAATCCTGAATCCAGTTATCCCACCATTGCTGGAAATGTTTTCAGTGGTGATCCAAGGATCAGGGAATAAAAATGTAATTTTGTCGTCCTCCCAGCTTCATCTAACAGTATGACCTTCGGTCATATCTGCCCAGCTTTCTATCGCTATGAGGTGTCCAAGAATCATTTGATATTCTTGGGATGCAAGCTATAAAAACAGCCACGGTCTTTGGCCCTTTATCTGTACCTTCTCTGAAGCAATCTGATCTTAATAGTGAACACCAAGGCCTTTACAAGAAAAAAACCTTTGCTGGCAGACGACTGCATTGTCCAGTAGTATGAACAGCTGATTAAAGTTGTTAGTCTAGTGATGTATTTTTCCCTCTGTTCATGCAATATACTTAGTATATTCCTTGCTAAATGGCTTGAAGTAGATGGAGGATGTGTCTGGTTTTCCTGGAAACCTTCCTTCTTGTAGTATTAGAAATCTAAGCTTGGAAAAATGAACAAAAAACCCATGCAAATAGTTTGCCCCTGATCTAGGCTCTGTATTACCTTCCATTCTGAATTTAAAACTAGGGTTCTGGTCTCTTGCAATGTTGAAATGTAGATGCTGAATGCCTATTGCAGAGCAGTGAGCTGCAGCAACAAATACCTTCAGAGTGAAAACTTGTGTTTGTGCAGCCTGTTTGTGCTCTGGAGGATCTCTCGGGTGCCCGGCCATTCTGGAGATGTGATTAATACGGATTTTGTTTGTTCACTGTTGAGCTGCAGCTCTGGTTTGAAGTTCGGTCCATCAGCTACTCACATACAAGACAAGAAGTATATTCTTCTATTTTGCTTTTAGTTTTCTTTCCTGGTAAAGCTGTAGCGTGAGGAATGCTGTCTCAGCTGATACTACTGACTTTCTGGGCAGGTTTAGTCTCTTGACAATTAGGTGTCAAAAAATGCCAACAAGAAATAGTACAGATAGAATCTCAAACAGAGTTTTCGTGCTTTGGCAAGGACAGCTGTAAAACCTGGCATCTCATGTTCGATTTAAGGTGATTTTCATGAACATAAGAACAGCCGTCTCTAGTCATGTGCTTAGTTGTGTTAGGATTAAGTTTATCTCCTTTTCTTTCCTCAAGGTATTGTGTCAAGATCTGGCACCCTGACGTATGAAGCTGTCCATCAGACAACGCAAGTTGGATTGGGGCAGTCTTTCTGCGTTGGTAGGTTTCCTCAGAAACAGCCGGTTGCACTTAGACTTCAGAAGAAGTTTAGTGCTATAAAGGGATAGGGTGTTCTTAGGCACTTAGTTGGGTATGTTAATTAAATTCAGTTTTCTCACAGCAAAATTCTAGAGCCGGGGTCTTGGTCTTGCTGTGTCTTACACAGAGCCTCTGTATAAGGCATAATATTTTGCTTATGGCTTGAAAGGTGATTAGTCAGCTATCAAAGCTTTCTGTAAATTGTGGGGGAGATATTTGGAGCAGGAATTTGGCACGCTCTGACTTGGGAAGAATCTCCAGACCTGCCCCTCTTATGAGCCTTTGGGAATACTCTCTGTGCTAAAATTTACTTTGAAATTTTTGTTGTAAATTCAATATCATTATCTTGAGTTAGTCTTTTTTTTTTTTTGTGGTTATAATTTTTTTTTCAGGGATTGGAGGTGATCCCTTCAATGGAACTAATTTTATTGACTGCCTTGATGTCTTCCTGAAGGATCCTCATACGGAGGGGATTATATTGATTGGGGAAATTGGAGGAAATGCTGAAGAAGATGCAGCAGCATTCTTGAAAGAAAATAATACCGTAAGTTTTCAGCAGCTTACTTAACAGACACCCTGGTATTAGCTGTCTTCTTTTGCCATGTCAGGGAAAACTCAGTCCAATCTCTATCTCTATTTACAAAAAACCCAAACATTCACACTTTTATTAAAGAGAAAGAGTTGAAATTAGGTTCTTTATCCAGACTACATCTAACTGGAGAGCAGTGTCGGCTTTAGATTTTTACTCCTGGACCGGTATTTGTAGTGAACATTCTGATTTTTGTAACAGACGTGGCTCTGTAGAGAGATGTTTTAAAGTTTCTGATTCTGGTTTATGATGATTATCAGGAAAGACACTCTTCAGACTCTTTGTTCTGTGTCATCTGAGGTTTCTAGCCTTTTAATATCTTTGCCTGGCTAGTTGATCTGCCATCTGGAATTGCTTTTCATCTCACCCTCCCCCAGGTAACATGGTGTCTTTTCTTTCTTCACAGGGTCCAAATGCCAAGCCTGTGGTGTCATTCATAGCTGGTCTGACTGCTCCTCCCGGCAGGCGGATGGGTCACGCCGGGGCGATCATTGCTGGGGGAAAGGGCGGAGCTAAAGAGAAGATAGCGGCTCTTCAGAGCGCTGGTGTGGTGGTCAGCATGTCACCTGCTCAGCTAGGTAGCACCATCTACAAGGTTCGTTACTTGGAAATTGCTATACGTACGCACCCAGATCAAGAAGCTACTTTTGAGGGGATACGTTGTTCTGTGGCTGAACTTGGCTAAACAGAAGAACTCTGACTGAACAAACTGCAGTTGTTACTCAGATAATATGTGCACGTAGTTTTATATAACGTTGTCTTTACAGAACAGGAAACATGGCAAAATAGAGACTACACTTTGCTTTCAAGTGTAGCAACTTGTTGAGTTGTGTTTTCTGGATGCAAAGAACCTGAATTAATTGGGACGATGAAAACGTTCTTTGAAAGCAGGGTATTAGAGGAAGGAAAGCCTTGGCGAGGAGGTCTATCTATTTCAAGTACTAAATCAGGACATTGTAAAACTCATGTGTGGAATAGGATTAGTTACACTTTTAATTCAAAATCAAAAAACGGCAGTGCTTCCCTGCTAAAGAAACCCATAACTCAGCTGTGCTAGTTTGGGTTTTTTTTCCCTGTGGTGACCGTACAGAATCACAGAATGGTTTGCATTGGAAAGGAGCTCAAAGATGATCAAGTTCCAGGCTAGTACAGCATCTTCACAGGCCGCTGTGGGATTCTTCCCTTCTGCTGTTGTGTTTTTTTCGTTTACTAAAAGGAAAATTTTTACTTCATTGCTTCGCTGCCTCGAGTCCTTTACCGTAAGGATTCTACCGCAGTTCTTACACAGAATTGGTGATTTTCAAGCCTGTGACGCTATGCCTGGGAGCGGGAGGTTCACTGACAGCACTGCAGTCTGCGTGCAGTCTAGCACTACTGGTTTTTCGTAGCTGGTTGGTTAATGTGAGGTGGGAGAATACTTCTTCCCACTCACCGCACACATTATGCTTTTATAGTTTAATTTTCAATGTTATATTCTATTCTTTAAAAATCAGATTTGCTAAGAAAAATACAAAGTAATTTAAAATAAAATAGTTATAGCAGCTTTTTCTTTTTTTCCCCACCTGTAATGTTTGTGTGCTATCTGCAGGAGTTTGAGAAAAGGAAATTGCTGTGAGAGAAGACACTTGGGAATGCAGCCTCCAAAACATCAGTGCAGCACCTGGCCTCCGCTTACCGTTTGTCTGCTAATCTTCAGTTGCCCAAATGACTGACACTGGTCTAAGAATTTGACTCAGAAGCCATAAACCTCCAGTCTAAACCTGTTTTGATGTCTCCTTGGTTCAGACTTTATGACCTCATTGTAAATCACAGCAAATTAATAAATCTACTAAATCCGATTCATCTTTTGGATTCCTGAAGCAGAGCCATTTCTTCAGTCATCCTAAATGAAATAATCTTTTGTAACTTAAACACTGCCCATTTTTAAGGTAAAGTCGCTTATAGAGCTGCTTTTAAAGATTGAGGCACTGACTCTCTGTACATATCACACCTTGCTTTATTTTTAAAACATCCAACCTTACTTGTTTATTGCTGGCAAGTGTGTTTGTGTGAAGAACAGGCTAAAGTTTCCGTCCATTAAACCAAGCCTGCTGGATCTGAACGGGTTGCTTGAGATCCACGTAGCTGGATATGCCTGAAGACTGGACTTTTTTTTCAAGGCTGATGACTTGTGCGCAGTGTGGTCCTCTTCTGGCCAGGAATTCTGTTCCTATGTGGAGGGATGGAATTTTTACTGGGGGGGAAGAAAAAAGTCTAATTTCCCACGAAATATATATCCAAAATTGTCTGTAACTATGGAAATGATTTGTTCCTTAGCTTACATACCTGAATTTCCCCTTTTTCTTAACTAGGATTGCATTGCTTGTGTGTTCTGAAATCCTCATAACAGGGGGACATAATGGAGGAGAATTGCTATTCTCTGGAAAAGAATGTAATAAGGTAACTTTCCTGTTAACCACTCCCAGCACTGTAGTGGAAAGTTCCTTTTTTTTTTTTTTCTTTTACATTGGAAATAGCCCAAGCACCATGCCTATAAGTGAGTGTTACAAGTTTTATCAGAATGGACTAAACCCAAGATTGCTTTCTTTATCTAGAAATCTGAAAGTTCATGTAACCTGGCACTTGTCTAGAGCTACCCTTGTGTTGCATAAAGGTGCTGCTATGAAAACTCGTGTCGTTATTTGTTTAAAACTGTTCTTGGTTCTCTTACTCAAATGCCTGTGGTGTTTCTCTTCTGCTGTGTTAGTCACCTCGGTGTGATGTGCTGAAAGGAACCTGACATCCTGGCAAGAGACGGCAGAAAGCAGTGCTGAGGGGTAAATCGTTTGATAAATAAAACCCGTGACAACATAGAGGAATTTTCTTACTAGATCCACTCAGTGTTCTGGTGGTGCCTGTTGTAATGTGGAGCAAAAAGACCGAACGGTGCCCTTTAACTAGAGAAACACCAGTGCTGACCTGTCTCAGTCTGTGTAAGAGCGCGGTCCTTCACCAGTGAGTGTCATGAGACTGCAGCCTGTCCTCTTAGGAGCCTACAAAGTGACTCGTCATAGCACTGGGCTTCTCCACGACACGTCTTCTGGGATGGGTGATGCTTCTTGGGGAACTGCCTGAATTTCATCATTGCCACCAGTGTTACAACAGACCTCCCAGGACAGCTGAGGTGTAGTAAGTTTCCCGCTAGGGATTGCTCCATGGAAGCTCTTTTAGAGGCACCAGTTATTTCAGAAGACAGCCATAAACTCCAATGACCACTGTCCTTTGAGAAAATTTTTCCTCGTATCTTGAAATTGGAGGATGGGTTTAAAAATGTGACCTTGATTCTGGTGTTTGCAGCAGTCACCTGGTGCTGTGCCCTTGCAGCTGCCTGGGTCTGTTCAGGCTGGGGGCTCAGCCTGTGCCAGCCTGGAACCGAGCATCGCCTCAGGATGGGGAAGAAACCTGACCCTGTCTGAGAGAAAGGCGTAGTTTTTACAGTTTTCCCTCTCGTTGCCTAAAAATGTGCACTTGACAAATATTGTCAGAGCCTCTTACGTTGCTGATGACAATGCAATGCCTCTTTGGAAAACGTAGTCACATCTGTTTAATACTGTATGTACCTGTGAATAAATTCGTCACGTCATCTGATCTGGAAAATGGTTCATTTACTTTAAGGCAAACGTTAAGTTAGTGTGGAGCCTCAAGCCTGTTTCCGCTTTGTAACATAGTAAGTAGTTTTTATGTGCAAGAGAAACCTCGCTGGTGTTTGAGTTCTCATTAAGGTTTATGAAATGGTCCTTTTCTTCTGTGATGTGGACTTGGCGATGGCATCCGTAAATCGCTCACACTTTTGAGGGGTGAATTCTAGATGTTCATTTTGGTCGGGAGAATTAATTGCCACGTTGATTTTCTTGAACAAAGAGAAGAGGAAGTAGATCCACTTCATACGTTTTTTTTCTCTTACTGGCCAGTACTTGTCTGTGTGTGGTACCTAGTGCTCTCACTAGTAAGTGCTCCATGAGGTTGGTGATGTTAATTTTTTTTTTTTGAGGTTGATTAGAGAGGTCTGTCACACCCAACCAATACTATGCCTTTTGTGGGTTTTCAATGTATTAATGCCTGATTTTTATTCTGTGTTTATGCTGTTTTCCAGGGTGAATGTTTTGATATGTAATATTTTGGGGGAAGACAGTGGTAAGTTCCTCCCTGTACCTTTGTACTTAAAATGACGCTCTGATGTGAGATTCTAGCAAGGGGATTTCTTAAGATGTGTTTTATGGATGCTCACCAATGAAAACAAAGCATTGATGCCAATTCATTTGGTCAGGTAAGGTCTCCTTTGTATACTGGAGGTGGAGAGGGAAGGAGCAGCTGCGGAAAGATGGCCAGCTCCATACTCTGGGGCCAAGATGCTCTTCAAACTGTGAGGGATTGCGGAGATGATAAGTGGTGGATTTCCCAATAGCTATTGTCACAATTTCTGAGGTTTTCAAGCTGTCGCATTTTTTCATGTGCTGCTTTATCTTCTTGCTTATCCGCTTCCTTTTGTGGTGGCTTGAAATTCCACAGAGCCCTGACATGGTGCTATTAAAATCAGTTGGCTGCTGTATGGAGGTGATGTCGAAGATGCAACTTCATTCTTTGCAGATCAGATGATAGATTTCAAGCTTTAAGGTGAGGAGAGGAGTGCTCGCTAATGGCCCTCGCGGGTGACGAGTGGATTAGAGGCTCCAGAAGGCTGCTAATCAGGTAGACTGAAAGTACCTACACAGTCACATGTGCGAGTCTGATAATACAGGCAGGAGCCTGCTGGTCACTTCTGAAGGTGGCAGTAGTAGTTCTGCTGCTGTGGACACCTGGCAGGCAGCAGATTCGGGGTGTTTTACACAGCGGGCTGTTCCTCCTGGAGCATCTGTGCAGGGCTGTGAGTGCCGCGGGAGGCCCTGGTGACTAGAAAGAGCTGGTGAGCAGGGGAGGGTCCAGGTTTGACATTTTCCGCAAAAATTGTAACACCAAGACAAACAAAAAAAGCCTTTGGACATCGACTTGCCGTGCCCCACTAGTAATTGAATGGGGTTTATGCTACATGACTTGGCCATATTGTTAAATAACTGGCTCTTCTCCCACGCTTGGGGAGGAGTGGCTGGAAAGCTGCCCAGAGGAAAAGGAGCTGGGGGTGCTGGTTGACAGCGACTGAAGATGAGCCAGCAGTGTATCCAGGTGGCCAAGAAGGCCAACAGCATCCTGGCTTGTATCAGCAGTAGTGTGGCCAGCAGGAGTAGGGCAGGGATTGTGCCCCTGTACTCAGTGTCCAGTTTTGGGCCCCTCGCTCCCAGAAGGACATAGAGGGGCTGGAGCGTGTTCAGAGAAGGGCAATGAAGCTGGTGCAGCGTCTGGAGAACAAGTCCTGTGAGAAGTGGGTGAGGGACCTGGGGTTGTTCAGCCTGGAGAAGAGAAGTCTCAGAGGAGACCTTATTGCTCTCCACAACTCCCTGACAGGAGGTTGTAGTGAGGTGGCGGTTGGTCTCTTCTCCCATGTGACAAGTGACAGGACGAGAGGAAACGGCCTCAAGTTGCACCAGGGAAGGTTTAGGTTGGACATTAGGAAAAATGTCTTTACAGAGACGCTTGTGCAGCATTGGAACAGGCTGCCCAGGGAGGTGGTGGAGTCCTCATCCTGGAGGTGTTTAACAGACGTGTGGATGTGGTGCTGAGGGACATGGTTTAGGGACCCTGGCAGTGCAGGTGAATGGTTGGACTTAATGATCTGAAAGATCTCTTCCAGCCAGATGATTCTGTGACTGTGAATTATTTAATGAAGGGTTAAGCTGTATTTCTCTCTCGGGGATACGTCCCGGCACTGGGTGGTACGTTGGTCTCCTGCAGTTAAGGTGAGTGAGGTGCTATAGGCAGCAGCACGTACAGGAATCTTGTATCTAACCTTTGCCCTGTGCAGCCCAAAGCGCTGAGAACCCTTCACGGGGAGATGCCTGAGGTGGGTGGTGGTGGAAGCTGAGTGAGGTAGTTCATGATGAAGTAATGCACCATTCGGAATTTACAGTAATGGCTCACCTGCCTCTTCCTCCTTTCCTGCCTGGTCTGTGTAACGAAGCGTGGGAGCCCCGTCTCTGAGCATGTTACGGAGATGAGTTGTACAGGCATTAAAACCTGATAGGTACTGGTTTTAGGGAGAGGTTACTTCCGTATATCCCCTTTCCTTGTATTTGTGGGAATATGGTTTAGTGTTGAATTGACCTGGAAGCAAAGTTCACAGTTTTGGAAAATCTCATGACTCAGAAATGCTTAAACACTTCCAATTTTCAGAAAAGTTGACAGCTTCTTCCATTTGAATTCGAGATGCAAACAGGCTATTTCCCTAGAAGTGGAAATCTGAGAGTTTTGCTCTGGTTAAAAACTTCAGAAAACTTTCTCAGAAGTGCCCCAGGGTTGTGTGTTTTGTTTTTTCTGGGGGTTCCCGTGTAGGCTTTCTGGCCCGTGATGTCTTCAGCCTGATCCTTGCTGGGCATCCACAGCTCACTCGCAGGACTCGGCCCCAGACCGTTCACTGCCACTCCAAGCATCCAGAACTTCTCCTTGCAAAGTTGCTCTGGGAATAGGCACAATGGCCCGTAACCATGTCTGGGCTGTGCAGACACATAGTTAAGGGTCTCTTAAAACCTGTTTTGGTGCTGTAAAAGACAGCACGGCAGATTCAGAGCTTTCAAGCCATCTGAAATGTTCCGAGATACTTGCTTTAAACAAAACCAGCCCACAAACCGATTTCTTCTCATTTGCGGTTTTGCTCTCTAGGTGGCAGGTTTTGACACTAAAACGTGGTTTTGGTTCCCGTTCAAAATGTGCTGGAGAAATAGAAGATGAAAACAAAACTTTACTACTTTATTCTTTCTGGATGTTATAATGATTTATGGTCATACCCCTTTTATCTCAGTTGGAGAAAGGTGGTGAAGAACCCAGCTAGTTTTCCTCCCTGGCTTCTTGGTACGGCCGTGATGTTGAAATTTCTTGTTTTTCACGCTGATGAGAGTCATGTTGTCTGAACTACGTGGCTTTGGCAGTCACATGGGACCTGCCTTAGAGAAATTCCCGTCTTCACTTTGAAGTGGACACGAAGTGGCTTAGACCGTTTCTTCAAGGGCTCAGCGATCCTGACTGTTCTATTCAGTTGCCCAAGGCTGGAGAGCAGAAAAGAGGGAGAAGAGGTAGGGCTGTTGGGGAGGAGAGAAATGAAATGTCAGGCCTCAAAGGAATTTTTATTTACAGCAGAAACCGCCCCCCCCAAACCTGAGACCCAGCCAGCGTGTAAAAACCTATGAGACAGTCACCAACTGCTGACTCCCTGCAGAGAAGCAGGAGGAGATGGAGCTCCTTGGAGGAAAAGCGTCTTCCACCCTGCTATGTCCACCACGCTCTGTAGGCTGAAGGTGTCCAGGGCAGCAGTGCCGTTGGGGACTGGACCAGTCCCGCTTCTCGGTGCGAGCTGTAGGATGAGACCAATTTGGTTCAGGGTCTTTGGTGTCAGCCCTCGTATGGAAGAGGCTGCAGGGGGTCTTGTGGGCTGGGAGCGGTGTTTGAGGACAGCTGCTGTGTGTATGGAGGCAGATGTGTGCGTGCACCTGCACGTCAAAGCGTCTCTGAGGGATTCCCAGCCTGAAGGACCGTGTCCTGCCCAAGGTCATCCTCTCCTTTCTTGTTCTGCTTTCAGACTGCAAGCTGTTAACTGTAGCTCTAGCTGCAAGGAGGAGAAGCAACAGGCAGGAGATTTAGTCTTCAGTCATTTAACTGGATGTATTTTATTTGTCTTTCTGTAGGCAACTGTTATGTTTGTCCAAGAAAGGCACTAATTTTTTTTTCTTTCCCACCGTATAGATGAATTGGGAGTAAATCCAGCTGAAGCTTCATCTCTGGTTCAGCCCCATCCTGAACCATGGAATTTGGGGGAAGATCCATGCCCATCTCCCAAAGTCTAGACACAGGGCAGAATTGAGTGCTTGGGGAAGCGTATGAGAAACAAGGCAAGGACAGCAGAACCTCTGAAACAGTCACACAGACACATTTGATCACTGCGCCACGATTTATCATTGATCTCTGCACACACATTCACGCCTGCATGGAGACGAGCTACGCTGGCAGGACAACTAGGTTGGCTCTACCTGGAGCTGTGGTCCTCCTCCCCTTGGCCAAATGCCTCACCCAAAGCCCATTGGAAGTTTCCGCCAGGCCAGACAACAAGCCAGCTCTCCTGAAGCCCACTCCCACCCTTCAAAAGTCTCCTGAGTTTTCCTTCCCATTTCTTTTCTACCCCTTTGCTCACCCTGCGCCGTGTTACCCTCATTTCTGATGCATTGCAGCACAGCAGCGAATCCGTATTTTTCGGTTTGTCCTGTTTATGGTACAGCCCATTTCTGTTGCAAAAACACTGATAATAGTTTATTTAATGTCTCTTCTATAAATCATTTGAGAACGCTCAGATCTGATTCTTGTACAGGGAACATAATCGTACGGCGTTAATCCACTCTTGCAATGATTCTAGCAAGGATGGAAAACAATATAATTAGGAGCCATTCTTTCAGCCTGGAAATTGTAATTGGATTGTGAATTTTATAGCAGCAGCCTTCAAAAAATAAGCAAGAATTAGTCAGCTAAAGAAAATATGCTCAGCTTGTTTCCTGTGTTCTGTGGTTAACTTTAGGGTTTGTTGTTCTTTGGTTTGTGGTTTTTTTTTTTCCCTCCTGGCAAATAAGGCATCCTTAGAGGCTGCAAACATGGATTTTTCTCCCTAGGGAAACCCGCTGCAGCGCCAGTCTCAGCCTGCAGCAGGCGGCCGCGGTCCTCCTGACCTCTTTGCTTTCCACCTTGAAGTTTGCTTGGAGCATCTCTGGAGGTGTTAGTGCTCCTGCGGATCATATTTACTCTGAGATTTGGTGGAGAAGGCAGTGTACCCTAAATGTGCAAAAAATGAAAGCAAAATCCCCACACCCTCATGGAACGGGGCTGTTGGAGAGCTTCAGAGACAGCGGAGGGAAGGCAGCAGGGGAGGGCTGGAGGGGAAGGGAGATTGTCTGCATTTGCTGCTCACCGATGTAAGCACAGAAAATGCTTGTCAAGGTATTTATTAGCTCTGCTTATGGTGACTGGGAAGGAGTCCTCTCGTGTGAGGCACTTGACGCAGGCTGGGTAGAAAACAGGCTTCTCCTAACCCTGCCAGCCCAGCAGAGAAGGTGGTGGCTGCAGCCGCGAAGGTATTTAGGTATCTCAGGGCATCTCCTGCACAAGTTTTTGTGTCTCAGCAGCCTGCGAACGTGGGTGTTCTCCCTTAAGGCACTTCGGGAACTCCGCTCTCCTCTCCTTAATTTGACCTCTGTTTTCCCAGAGGGAAAGCTGTGTCCAGCTGTCTCCAGACAACTAAATACAACACCGTCAGCTCGCACAGCGAGGCCCCATTTGAATTTCTCGTCGGCCAGTGAAAAGTGCGGTTTGGTAAACACTGTGTGTTCTAATGGAGCCTTCGTTGCCTTCGCTTTATGATTAAAATAAAACCAGTAACAACACAAATGCTGATACCCATAAATTTGAGATCCCCCCATTCTTCCCCCAGCCTGTGAGGTTTGCGGTCCTCCTCGCTCCATCACTGTCCCACAGACAGCACCGGAGACCCTCCCCTGACAGCTTTACGGCTGATGGCTGAAGAACGAACTGTAACTCGTTGCAAATTATTTGCTAGACTGCCACAAAATATACATCATTGTGTCGTGGGATGGCAACGGTATTAAATCTGGTTGGATAGTTGGGGTGGCTTGCTGCCATAAATCAGCCTCTGCCTGCCTTGTGGTGGTGGAAATGCAAACAGTTGTTGTTGCAGTGGTTTATATAGTTAAAAACATTTCCTTCTGCATACCAGAATGTTAATACTTCTCCAATTCATTAAGGTCCTGTTTACTGCTTTGAAAAAAAATCAAGCGTATCATTCTCTTGGAAATCCGCGTTGTCAGTTCAGTGATGCATCAGTAGGAACATTTGGAAGTTGTTAAAAAGGGGAATTATTTCACCATGATAAAAAAAGGAGAGTGAGAACAGTTCAGCTGAAAAGATTGCGTTGTCAGTTCTGATTTAATGTGTGAATAATGCTAGCAGGATGGGGAGAACATCTTCTCCTGGATAGATTGGTTTTATGTTCTTAGAGTCTGTGTGCTGGGATTTACAGCTTAAAACTAATTTTTTTTTTTTTTTTTCCCAGAGGATAGTTGTAATGAACTGGGGTTTGTTTCATTTCTCTTGACTATAAGGATCACCTGAATGTCAGTCGCGCAGAAGCTTGAAGACTGTTTGGATTAGAATTCAGCCTAAAGTTTGGACCAAAAGCTGAGCTGCCATCTCTCGAGTTCTTGTGGTGTGCCTTGTCATTTAATTCTGCTCCTTAAATGCCCGGCTCCAGGAGGTGAGTGTCCCCGTGAGGTGCCAGCCTGTTGCAATGACTGTGTCTTCATTGGAAGTGACGTTCTGGTAGTTCTTACCCCAGGGCTGTGCAGAAAAAGCTTGAAAACCTGGCGGGCCAGCAACCCAAGAGCTCAGCAACTGAAATCAGAGGAGCTACACTGCGTGCTCTGGAGATGGGTGTAGCCATAAAATCCTCTTCGTTGAAGAGTTCCTTTTTGCAAAGGCATAAGCAAAGAAATAATTTTCTGGAGGGTTAAGGAGATGGAGGTTTGAGGACCCTCCTAACCTTTGCAGCAGTTTCCTGTCTTTGAAGCCATTAAGCAACCTGGCCACGGTTCCCAGAGGGGGTCTGAACATGGAAGAAATGGGAAGGTTACCTCCTGACCAAACCTCCGCAGTCGATGTCAGTCAGCTCCCTCAGATCTGGGGGTTACCTGGTGGCAGGAGATGGTTTCCGCGTGGTCCACAGGAGCACGATGGAGAGCTGCACTTTGTTGCTTTCTAACTTGCTTCTGTGCTTGCACCGTGACGGGGGGAAGCCACAGCCTGCACCCATCCTGCTGTGCCCAGAAAGCATCGCAAGTTTAAAAGCTTTGCTCCTCGCTCAGTAATTCCCCCACGTCAACGTTTCATAAAGAGGATGCTTAGCTGGAGATTTCCTGGGGAGGGAAAGGTGATGAAGGGCAGCCTGGACTCTTGCCAGTGCGAGCATTGTTTGATTTAGGTAAAGGAACGGGTGATTAAAGAGCGGGTGAGATCAGCAGCTTCTTGGCATTTGATTTGTGGATATTTTTCTCCTGATCACTTCTGTGGTTTATGTCTCCTTTTCTGATTAGAGACGTGAATTCCAGCCTTAGGGTTTGCAAAACGGTGCTCTCCTCAGTTGTGGCTCTAAAGAACAGCTGATAAATGCCCATTATCCCAGGTGGCAGAAGATCCTTCAAGGACAGAAGGCTACAAAGGCTGATGACCCATTTGAGCCATCGATTTCCTCTGGTTCACGTCCTGTTTGCATCAAACCCTTCCCGCTCTCTTTCTTATGGCCTGGCGAAGCCCTCCTGTACAAAACAGTAAAGAAGCAGAGCTGGATTGAACCACGACTTCCACCGATGGGACAGCTTAAATCCTGCTTGTTGGTACCCTGGTAATTAATTACTTGTCTAGTAATTAATTTTCCTCCCCCTCCAAAGAGCCCAAAAACTCTTTAGAAATGTTCCAAACTAGCAGGTGATTGCTTAGATGGGATTGCAGGAGGTAGTAAGAAGGAGCAGAAGGGGAAGAGACATCTCATGGTGCACATATTTGGCACAGAAGGGGAAGAGAATGGTTTCACTCAGCTCCAAATTCAGGCACTTAAACCCAGTTTTTGCCAAATGTAGGAGTGGGGTTCAACTTCCCACATGGAGATACAAGTAGCCAAAAGTTCCTCATGGAGCTTGTGAATGTGGTACAGCATCCATGGAAGACTTACGGGCTAAAGGAGAGCAGGTGGAGGCCAGGGAAGGCAGCCTGGGACATCCAAAGTGGTAGCAGCTGGTTGTTGAGTTGATCCTTAGATCATGTCCACTGAGTCTGAGCTTTAACAACCAGCTAACTCCCGTTCCTGGATGCCAACATGTACGTGTCTCAGGGGCTGAATCCCATTTTCAGTGGTGTGAGTGAATTTTGACATAGGGAAGGCTACGTTCATTAACTAGCTTGCTTGGTGAGTCTGTCTGTCTGTCAAGGTGTCTGTCCGACCGAAGTGACCAGCACCTGCATTTCTGTGCTCTACTGCTGGTGAGGAAGTCTGTGCTGCCAGGCTGTTGTCATCAGTCCGTCTTTCTGTGGTATCAGTCCGTGTGTTCAGTTATTGAAACGGCTATTCACTTGGCCAAATGTGAGAAGTGTTTCCAAATTCCTCCTGAGTCTGTGACATGAAGGGCACGTTGCGTCGCTTTTCATCACCAAGAGACATGTGGAGTTATTCGAGTCTGGGTCAGGCTTACAGCCCTTTTCAGTTGATGTGAACTCCAGGTCCAGACTTAATTGCAGGTTGTGAGCCCTGTGGAGGGAAAAGGGATGGCTGGAGAAGAAAAGCTTTTCTCCAAGGTCCTCACTCGTAGTTGGGGTCTCCTTTTTCCTTTTGTGGTTAATAAGCAGGCGCCTGGGCCTGCAAAAGTGCTTCTTTCCTGCACTGGCATCCTCTTAACGTGGTAAGATCTTTAGGCATCTCAACTTCTGAAGGCGTCTGTAGTGCTTCTGCATTTATGAGCAGAGTGATAATTGCAAAGAAGTATGTGCTGCAGATCGCTAGCTAAAAAGATTTGGCCCATGTGTTCAGGAGGTCACACTCCACTGCCGTGATGGTTCTTTCTAGCTTTCAACACCCACACCCCTGTTAAACCATTTCTGTTCTGCAGCCGTTGGTCCCTCATCCCCGGGCTCACGCCTGATATGGGCTTTGCCTTGCGTGAGCCTGCAAACCCGCGAAGCAGTGGTCTGGATTTGTAACGCGGATACCTGTTCTTGGAGGGCTTTAACCAAAGTCCACTACCACTTTATCCCAGCGAAACTCAAGCTAAGCTCACAACCGAAACGGCAGCAGGCGAGTGACTGTGGGATCACAGGATAATACCTGCGAAGGGGAAGGGACCTCAGGAGACCTCTGGCTCAGGTGTCTGCTCAAAGCAGGGTCAGCTCTGCGGTCGCTGCAGCAAACCCGGGCTGGCAGCAGCGTTTTTCAGAAGGTTTCTGCTTGGAGCGTAGCTGCTTTCCCCCGCTCTCCATCCTCCCTGCAGTCCTGCGCTTCAGTTTCCTGCTTGCAGCCCGATTCTGCAGCCCCCTCAGTAGAGTTTAGGGTTTTCAAGCTCTTATCTATATGGTCTCTTGAATTACCTCTCTCGGCAGAGCCTGGTTGTTCTTCAGGACTCTTTGCCTGGTCTGGAAATGGAGTGTCTCACCCTCAAGTGTCAAAAGAAAGAAAAAAAGATTCCTACCGCTCTTGCCCATGACAGTTAATGTGCAAGTTGTGCTTCTGCTTCCCCAGCGGTTTTACTCCCTAGACTCATCCTTTCTGGAGGTGGCACTTGCAAAAACACGTTCGTTGACTTTCTTGGCTTTCCTTCCATTGAGTGGACCGCACACCTCAGGAAGCTGTAAGGAGGAATTAAAAGGCTTGTCCCTTTGCGTCTGTGTTCTACACGCCGCGGTGCTTCAGGAAACGAGCTGTCCATACGGGGACCAAAGGGACCGAAGAATTGATGTTGTGGGAAAGGTTCCCATTGACTTCAGTGGTTTGGGGGGATGGGGTGTACCACTGGGCTGCACCACACCTAGACCATCCTATTCCTTTGTTTGTCTGCCATCGATGAGGGCAGCCCGTTCAGCCAACCCATCAGACGATCACGCTTTGCTGAGGCCCAGGTAACATGAGACGTACGCTGAAAGTAGAAATACGATGAAATCATCCATGTTCTGGCTCACCTACAGTGGGAAATGAAAAGGAGGGGCAAGAAGCCAAAACACTGCGATGTGGAAGGCAGCGTGAACCTCAGCTTGGTGGCTTTGAAGAGTCCTTCACTCCTACGCTCCTCCTTCCTGGGATCCGTGCATCACACCTTGCTGTCGCAAACTATTTCAGCGTTTCTGTAAATAACCTGCATGTTTGGGGCCATATTTGTAATTCTGGGAGGAAAAATAAGAGAGGCAAGGAGACAAAGGAGGGTAGTGCACAAGTTCCTTTGTATTCTCTTTCTTTGGAGTTGTCTCTTTCTTCTTCTAGCCCTCCTTTTTTTTCCACCCTCTTTGATGCGTTCTGGCAGTCCTGCAGAAGGTTCGTCATTTGAATGGGAGAAGTGCCCCTTTGCCGTAATTGTGAAGGATTATGTCCGGATCATTGCAAAAGAGCTGAGGTGTTAAATTTTAAAATGCTGCATTTGCGGAGCCGGGTGCTGATCCGCTGGCCTCCCTGCTCCAGAGAGGGCCTTTCCTGCTATCCGCATGGAGTGATGGGCTTCACAGCAGCGTTAACGTTGGGTCGGTTTGAGACCCATACCATGAGGCCAGTGTAACTGATCACCTGGTTGGAGAAAGCACATGGTAGCAACAAGAAGAGCTCAGAGGAGGAAAATGAAAATCACCAGCCCTATAAAAAAGCCTCTGAGTCTATCACTCAGGCTTTCCTAGTCATACCAGGACCTTCCTAATGAAACACATTTGAAGTGATGAAAGCAAACACCTCTGAACAAGTAGAGAAGTACCTGGAAAAACTTCAACCAGGAGATTTTCTTGAGAAAAGCACCGTGAATTAAAGGAACTGATACTTTGAAGAAACACCAAAGTATCAGTGGTTTCTCCGGCCTGAAAATGTAAGTAGAGAGCATGTTCCCAAACGCATAGTCATCACGTGCGAAGGGAACAACAGGAGAAATGTCTGGGTTTGGGGACAGCTGGAGTGGAAGGAGCCAGCCGTAAAGGTGGACACAGTGGAGACCTCCTCTTTGAGGAGGGGAAGGTTCTAGTGAGCCCAAGGATATTTTTGAACAGGATAGGAGCCGGGAGTGGTTTTTAACACCTCCTTATTTTGAATTAGACTGAACTACCTCCAGTTGGGCTCTGCCTGAGAGGCAGATGAACCTTTGTGCCTTGACTTCTATGTTAGCAAGCTTTGGTCTGTCCTGGAGAGAAATCTGTCCTCCTGTGAGCAACTGTGTGTGACTGCAAACTGTGGAGGTTGTCTATCTTCATCCTGGATGCTGTAGGACTGGTGTACTAGACAAATGATGCTTGGCTCTGATTTGGCAAACCCTGTAGGGCAGTTTACTCCCCTGACTGCAGGGACAGTGATGTAGCCTAGCCTAGGTTTGGCATACACAAAGCACGGCCACTTTGTAGTTTTCCAACCAACCATCAGAGAGGGGTGCTAGGTTGCTTAGGAAAGGCCGACATTGTCCAGTGCAAGAGTAATTTTTGTCCTTAGGGATCAAAAAACTGATTCTGGACACTCCAGCAAGAAAACAAAAATATTCCTGAGTGCTTTCCCTGGCACATGTACTTTGAATGCCCCTACCTGGATCCTTAGTCTTTCCTTGGAGAACTGCGATACTGGGCTGGTGGACTGAACTTCATGTGGAAACCTTCCCACCTGACATCCAGTCAGCTCTGAGCCAAGTACTTTCTAGCAAATAGTGTTCTGACTTGGCAAGTTTACTCTACACGTGGATCAATACGTCTCTGTTTGTCCTTGAGACTCTTGCAAGCTCTGTGGGAAGAGACGTGCAAAGTAATTTCATAAACTGGTTTTTTCTTTCATTCCGAAGCTCTGGAGCTCTTGAAGAACTTCATAAAAACAATTCCTTGTACAACTCTGTCTGAGGCTCTTTCCACCTATATATTTTCCCCTCTCTGTTTCCCTTAAGATTTCCTTGTATTTCCCTTCCCTTAATACTGTTTCATCGTTCTCTCAATGCTCTACCATGTGCAGTCATCTTGCTGACACGGTAAGTTTTTTGTTTTCCGCTGAGAAATGACTCATTTATTACAGTAGGGGTTCCAGCTCTTCACCAACTGCTTACAGATGCCCTTTGAATTGAGCTTTGAATGGGCTTCATGAATAAAAATACAAAAATAACTCAGTGATGTGATTTGACTTCGGCTCTTGGAAACCCATAAATCATCTTAAGCACCATTAGTTAAAAAAGTCCACTGTGGAGAAGAGCATGTGTTTGCCAAGTCAGAAATAGGCCCTGTGCAACCTTCTTACAAGACTTTTAAATCCAGACAAGTGAGGAAAGTAGGTCGTTTCGGTCACATGTAGAGACTTGGACAGGGCATCCATTGCTCTGAGAGCTTGGGGACATCCATATCAACACCACGAAGATGTCACAGTCCAGATGTCTCGTGCCCAGCAGGGAATGGCACAGCTCAGAGGCAGAGGGTGTTGATGGATACCAGGCAGTCTGGGTTCAGACTGCAGACATCTTCTCGCTCAGCATGGAAGAGGGTTAGTGCAGGCTCCCAGGATAGGTAACATCTAGAGCACCATATGGCAGGATGAACAGCTTGCCTTCAAGACCTCTTTTCTATTTCAGGAGGGTGCGGGTGGATGGAGGATGACAGTGGTGGTTGGCCAGCCAGCCCTAATGGGGTAACCAAGCGGGGCGCAACGATGTGCCGCCTCTTTGGGCTGAATCACAGGGCACCAAGAGAAAGAGATACCAGCAATCTTGGCCTTTCCATTTGTCCATGACCTTGCTCAGACCTCATGGGCAGAGGAGTGGGAAGGTTCAGCAGGCATGTGGAGGCCCAGGAGGATGGCAAGACGAAGGGAATAAATTATCTTCACAGGATCTGCTCTGTGCAGTGCAGCTATGTGCTTTACCTGCAGCCTCTTTGTAAGCACCACTCAGTCTCACTGGGCACTCCCTGTGAAAGCTTTGGGGTTAATTTCCGCGCTTCTTCTACCCTGTTATTCATCAGGGACTGCCAGAAAACGAACCAATCCCAGCCAATCCTAGTATTTTTTTGATGTTTTTTCTTTGCTTTGTCTTTCTGTTTCTCTCCTTTAACCATTTAGTTAATTTTTTTTTTTTCCAGGGAGAGGGGGAAATACTTCTTTTCATGATATGCTTTGTGAGAATAGTCAGTTTATAGCTCTATTTTTATGGATGTCATGCCAAGATTATAACGTCTAAATTCCAGTAGTACCTTTCAGGCTGGAGGGGTGTTAGTGTGGGCTAAGACAGCCGTGGTGACACTAGTGCTCAAGCAAGCTATGCCACATTGCTTTTACTCCTCTCTGAAGACTTAATCCGAAATGCATATGAAGTTGGTGGTGACGGTGAATAAAGCCCAGAGATGGGGAGGGAAGTTTCACAGCTTGGCCAGCTGTGAGGTGCAGTTAGGAGGTCTCAGGAGGAAAGCGTAGCTCAGAGGTGAGAACCCCCTTACCTCTGTGTTAGGGGAGACAGACACAATTGCAGCCCAGGGAGGATGGATGTGCATCTCAATAGCAGTTTTAGCCCCAGCTTCACCTGGCCAGTCTTTCACTGCACCCGAAGCTGATTCTGAAAGAGCTCTGGTTTGCTGTTGAGCTGATTTAGGAGTGTGAGCCCCCAGCAGTTACCCTATTACCCAGCAACATATCCCAAATATCCCCTCTACCCTCTAGCAGCCCCTCTCTGAAATGCTACGTTGGTCTTGCAGGGGCAGAGGTGAAAGGAGAAAGGGCGTTCCCTGACAGTTAAGGCTATTTCCTCCCCTCTTTTTTGGTGTTTGGAGGCTGTTTGTTCTGCTAGTGAGGAATGGTGTAAATAGCAGAGCAGTGCCTCACCTGTAGGGCGAGCCCTGCCTTGCTCCGGACCTGGCTGGTATTGCTTTGGCAGCGTCTTCGGGAGCTGGTCTGGTGCTTCTGGAGCCTCTTACCACACAACTGGATCTTTTTGGCCCTAAAGTACTTATTCATAGGAACTTTACTGGCTGTGCCTGTCTGAAAGCGGACAGTAAAATTTGCTCGGCAAACTAGGCTTGACCCACCATCACTGCAGATTCAAGGATCGCCTGTAGTCCTTTCCTTCACGGCCTGGTGAACGCAGCAGTGTCTGATGGAGACGAGATAAATCGTGATGAATACAGCTGTACCATAATGGGCTGGTTGCATCTCTGCCAGTGTCATTGATCAAATTGGCTTCAGCGTGGCAGTGTTTCGACTAAACCAATATCCTGAAATATTGTGTCTGCTAATTGTGACTTAAATGCTCGAACTCCGTGGGAACTTGGCAGCTGACTGTGATTAATTGCCATATTTTAGTACCGTTGATGCTATGGGCCATAAAGTTTGTTTCAACAAAATGCCAGCTAAAGGGAAAGTTAAATGTGTTAAAAGGCAGGCATGGTAAAATTGTCTGGGCAGAACACCAGGCTTGGGACTGGCATTTTTTCCCCCCTTGTTCTGCTGCTGAGTAAGTATAATAAATTTCCTGGGTCTTTCTTTGCCTACTTCATCCATACCCAGTCAGGAAAGGGACCGTCTCCTCCAACCCATCTGTACGGTGCCTGGAGAAATGGGGCTGTAAATACTGCATGTCGGTGTGTCTGTGTCTAGCAGAAGCAGTGGCACTTCAGACTTCAGGCTCCCCGCAAACATGTCTGAAATATGGTCATATCTTGAAGCCCACCAGCTGAGGTGGGAGAAAAGACAGCTGAGGAAGGGCATGGATGGGACTGGAAGAGATGAGAGGGATTTCCTTGGTGACCTGAGTGACTTGAGAACCAAGCAAGGTGGTGAGGTTGTGGGACCAGTCGCTATCTGAAGCACCAGAGGAGAGAGGAGGGACACTGGTAGTCCCGGGCAGTGACACTGGGTCTCTTCCATGCACTGAAATGGTCACTAGTTGCTTTCTTGTGTCTGAACCCATACAGAGGCATGGCTCATCCATAGTGAGCTTGGTGCAGCCTCTCAGGAGACCCAGACCCTTCCCCAGACTTATGCTCCCTGATACCTTACTTTGGTTGCCCAGCCTGCTTCTGTTGGAAGCCAGCCAATAATCAGAGCCCACTCCCTCGCTTCTTCACGTATTAAGCTCAAAATCACTTTCTTGTGAGCTGCATCTGCTTCTTTCAAGACCTGGTTTTCTTGGCAGCGAGACCACCTGCTCCAGGTGTTTGCTGCCCTGTGCTGCCGCAGTTCCCTGCTCCATCGCGAGATGGATCAGGTTAAACACCCCCTGGTTCCTTGGTGTCTTCAGGGAAACAAGGATCATTGCTCCTTTTGTTAAGAGGAGAACCTTTGGAGATCACACTGGTTTTACTGGGCCGTCTGTGGTCTCCAGACCTCTTCAAAGACTCCTCTCAGTGTAATGTTTTAAAAGAGATTATTTCTGGCTGATATCACTTCTTACGTTTGTGTAGCGATAAAAGTAACGGACAAATAGAGGAGATGGTTTGACCCCTGTTAATGTTCTGTGCCAGGTTATTTACTTGTGCTGAGCCTGGGATTAAAACCCCCATGTCCTCGTCCACCTGGAGAGGTTAAAATCTGTAGAAGCTGTCCACAGGCTTTAGTATTGACACGAAGCAGCCCTGAAGGTTGAATCCCAGTTTATAGTGGAAAGCGAGGCAGGCCATGAGGAAGGCGTTGCTCAAAACTAGCAAATTTACTACCTGTTGGTATCCTTTAACTATGTCCAGCTTAGGTGCTGGCGGACAGTGGAGAAGGTGTAGGAGGGAGCATGGGCAGCCCTGCACAGGTGAGGACAAGAGCCGTGCCTTCTCGGAGCAGAGATGGCTCAGGGTAGCGCACCGTAGACCAGCTCCGAGAGGCATCAGGTTACCAACAGGGCTCCTGTAGGTCCTGTGGGGTTTGTGCCCAGTCTAGGAGGGTGTCTGGTACCTCAGCACGTCCCAGATCCCCAAGGTACCAAGTCTGGGCATTGAATCTCGCCTGTGTACGTCCCTTCGTCTTCTGTCCCTCAGGTGGGGGATCTGCGCTCTGCTTCCCATTAAACCGTTTGAGAGCTGGATAGACCCACCAAAATCTGTGTCCAGCGCTCAGGAAATCAGCTTCTGTTTCATTACCACCAAGAACTCTTTTCCCTACCAGAGCAGTTTTAAGAGGTTTTCCAGGCAATTGAGCAAGCTCGTTCTCTGTGTGCCTTTTTTAAAAGGACACATTCCTAATTTGAGTGTAATCATCTCATCAATTCATCGCTGAGCAGAGTGACAGTATGTCAGAGACGTATTGTCGCTCTAGGAATTCCGTAGCTCTTAGGCAGTGTGACCGCTTAAGCAGCGTCTAAATGTCCTATATATCTATTTCTAGTGTTATTGTATCTTGCCCCTGGTTATTTTTAAAAGATTTCTAGGAGGAGATTGGCAATTAATTACAATAGCAAAATGATGATTACTATTAGCCGTGATAAGAATAATCATAGAACAGAGTTTGCCATCCACATAAAATGCCACCGAACCTAGATGAATGAAATCAGTATGGAAAATACATGGGTATTAAATTCATAAAGTAATTTCCTTCAGTGTTGTTATCGTGTCTCCTAGTGTAATCCAAGAAAATAGATGCTCACAATGCAGATATAAATATCCATCTGCGCAACCAGCTTTCAGTCTCTCATCTCCTACTGTTGGTTTTTCGTCGTCAGTAATGGCCGTACGTTATTTCCTTCAAAGCCAAGTGTGAGAAGGCATCAGGTGCACGAGAGCAAAGTTAGAGATAACGCTTGGTGAAATTAAATTCACTCCTGCGGAACCCTGATAAACATTTCTTATCTCCAGAGCCACTCCTGTGAAGAATTGTTTTTATAATCTATTTGGCCATTAAGAGGAATAAAAGGGCTCTTGGGCCGGTTTCATCCCGGAATAAAGGATGTGGACGTGCGCGATGCCCCGCGCGAGATGCCCCAGATCCTGCCTACTGGCTTCTAGCTCCTGAGTTAATGCAAACAATATTATGTTCCCTAAAGGAGTTTTATAGTTAGAAAGAGTTATATGGTAATAAGAGTTATATAGGTGCAATACACCTGGGGTATATAAAACTGCTCGAATTACAGCCCTTTCAAAGAAGTTATCATCCTTGGAAGTGGCTATAAACAGACATGAGCAGGAACTGAGGACTAAAAGGGGAAAAAAAAGTCAGCTGAAGTTTGCTATTTGAGTTTCCCCTGCCCCCTCCTATGAAATTCGAAGTTATATCAAAACCTATTGAAGTAACCGGAGCCCTGTATGATGGAGCAATACCATCTCACGAGAAACCGTAATGCTGGTGAGAAGCCATAACCATACAAATAACCCTCCACTCTCTCAAAATGAATGACCGTGCAAAAAAACATCCATACGTGCAGCTCAACACACATGACTGTATTTCATTTTTCTTTTAAGAAAAGTGTCAGGAATCCTACTGATGGTTTAAATTGTTTTATTATAGACTTCTTTATTTTCTAGCCCCCTGAGGAAAATGTGAGAATAAACCAAGATGCACTTATACTTTTAATTTAAATAAATAAAAAAAATTGTTTCAGTTCCACTTCTGCTTTCACTCTGCAAAGTTTGCTTTATTTGGAAATTTCCTGCTGAACAAGGAGCGCATCTGAATTTCAAATCAGCTTTTAAAAAAAAAAAATTAAAATTATCGCAACGATTTCCCTTTAAGGTAGGTTTTAGATCATAATTTCTACACTTTCAAGGCATTGGTGAGCTGAGGTGGTATCTGACTTCCTACCTCCTCGAATTAATAGCGTATCTGGAGGGTGGCTTCCCAAGACGTAGGGACCTCTGGAGGAAGAAACAAAAGGGAAGGCAACTGCAGGTACGAGGCACGCAGCATGGATGCGTGCATGTTAGTGTTAATTACTTTAATATAATTGACTTCCGCATGAACAGTCCATCATCATCATGGCTGGCTTGGCTTGCGGACGAAGATTTGGGGCATGAACAGTAATAAGAAGTTAAAAAATCAAGTGAGCTGCTCTTTGAGAAGCAAGTGTGTTCCATGTCTTCCACGAAGTCAACACCGCGTCTGCTCAGCTGATAGTGTTGAAAGGCTCATCCCTTTCAACCGAAACACATGGAATTATTGTAGGAGTTGTGCTTGCGCAGCAACGAAACAAGCCAAATTCAAGCTACCTATTTTTGTTGCTAAAATCAAAGCCTTTTTCCACGTACTCAAAAGGCTGGCAGGCTGGATGGAAGATGAATGACAGCCGTTGCAACACAGCCTTGGGGACCAGCTCCAGAGCCTTGTTCTTAACAACCCTTTTACCTCGACACCAGGTAAAGCAATATCCATGAATTAACTATTTATGCTGTGACGCTGCAGTAAATTCGGGCTTCTGTATTCTGTTGATTTAGCACAACTACAGTCACATTTACGGCACACAAACGTGGAGTTACAATGTCGTATTTAACCTTGCACATTGATTTCTAACAACGTCAAGTCAAGGCAGGTTGTCATGTGAACCAAGAGCTGTAGATGTCAAACAGTTTCCTTGCTAAAGCTTGTTCCAGACGTAACCGATAAACACATTTCAAGGCTTTTTACCCTATTGCCTTATTAAGAAAAGAACAAATAGCATTTGTTGAAGGCAAGTCATTCATACATCGCCACCCAGACTTACCACCAAAGCTGGCTTCTCGTATGGCTTCCAGTCAAAGCCCTCAAAAGACAGCCCTTCCCAGGGCAGGCAGCGCACCAACTAAAATACGTCAGAGCTGAAATAGATGCGTCTGCCTTGGCTTTAGGAAGAGGTGGAGGGCATAGAGCAGGAGAAATGTGTGCGCCATCCCCTCCTCTGGCTGCAGCACTCCAGGTCCTGCAGCGCCACTGGCTGCAGCTGTGGGGTTGTGAATTGCTGCAGAAATTATAAGGCTATCAGTAACGCGAGGCCAGGGTGAGCGTTCCGTGGGACTTAGCTGGGGCAAAGCAAGTCGGTTGTTTGTGAGCTCAAGGTTGGAGCATTCTGGGAGTGGTCCTTGGAGTTCCCAAAATTTATCCAACTCTGCTTCAGGAGCCTAAGCCTTTTCATTTGAACTCCTCAGCGGTCTTGACAGAAAGCTGAGGGGGATTATTTTTTTTTTTAATGCTTTGAGGGAGCAGGCCCTTGGTCTCTCTTTGCTCCTTCCCTTCTCAGCAGCAGCAGTAATGATGGATTTGGGATGGTAGTGTCTCCTGTTAAAACTGGTCCTTGGGGGTTTCAGTTTTGCAACGTTGCTGTCTGGTCTCTGAGGACTTTGTACCTATATCAAGGGCATTGTTACAGAGCTACCAGGAGCAGGAATAAGGCTCCCTGGATGGGAACTGCTCTTCCTTGAGGTTATGTCTCTTCCTGTCTCAAGAAACTGAGTTGGTTTGCAGAAACTTCTTTCAGCACTTTGGAAAAAAGCCATCCTGCTTGCTCTTGCCGCCAGGAGAGGATTAGCGAGCTTGTGTTGTAGCAGTGCTGGTGATAGATGTGGCCTTGATGGACATGGTTAGGGACCTGGCAGTGCAGGGTGACCGGTTGGACTTGATGATCTGAAAGGTCTCTTCCAACCGAAATGATTCTGTGATATAAATGGGACACAAGATCCCCTTGCAGTGGTCGCGTGCTGGTGCTGGTCCTGCTCCGAGAAGCTGTGTACAAAGGCACAGAACAATGGGACAAGAAGCAGAAGAGTTCCTCCTGGCACACGGTCTGTCTCAGCAGTCTGGAAACAGGAACCAGCTCTCTTGCCTGCCTGGCTTGCTTTGTCGATGGAAGGTCATCTGTGTAGTGAGCTGCTTGGGCTCAGCTACAGGACCAGCCCTCTCCGTCTGCTGGAGGGCTTCCCAGCACGTCTCTCTGTAGCTCCTGCAGCTGCACTCACTCATCCAAGAAGCAGTAAGGGAGGAGAGGAAAGGAGCCACCTAGGAAGAGCTGGGCACGTCTCTGTAGGTAGGGAAAGCTTCCGGGGGGCGGGGAGCGTGAACTTCTTTCTCCCTCTTCTCTGCCCGTGGAGGTGGTTGAGCTGGGAGCAAGACCCACCTTGCAACGCATTCAACACAGCAGAGAGGCAAAAGGTCTCAGGCTCCTATTTCTCTAATGTGGAGCGAACCTAAAAGAGATGGGCAGGAAAATGTGAAGGAAAGTTCCTGGTTTATATTTGCTTGCGTGCAAGATTCTTACTCTGTTTCTAAATGGCACCTGATATATTTTTATTGGACTAAGATGTAAAAGCTGAATTTGACTGCAGTCATGATTTCTGACCCACTAAGTGTTACTGAGAATTAGCTCTCGAGGCAGAGTAACTACTTAATCCCCGCGTACCCCGTGTGTTCAGTCACAAAAGCTGCCTACAGGGTCTAGCGTTTCTAAGCCGAGTGATTATCTGTTGCTGATCGCACTCTCCGGGCAGACATGGGGAACAGACATATGGCTGGAAGAATGCTCCACTTTTTCCTCCTTCCTTCGCTTTGGCTGCTTACTGCTAATGACAGCACTTCAGCTGTTCCAGACCCTGAAAAATGTTGTAAAATCTGACGGAGTAAGGGAAAAAAAAATTTGCAAGCAGCAGCTTCCCTTGGCGGAAACATTGCTGCCCCCGTTGTTTCAAGGTGCTTTTTATGCCACGCAGCCAAGCTCAGTAGTGGAGGAGTCATTAAAATGAGCCTGGACAAAGAACGGGAAAATACACGTTAGGAAAAGTCTTGCATTGGCCCTGAGACAGGTCTTAATGACCTAATCGGTCTTTTAATACAGTGGTGATAGCTGCATGAGAGGGCATTTATCTTGCAGCAAGGAGATCAACCTCTGCAGGAGCCCTGGGCGGGCAGCAGGGACTTTCTAAAAAATGCTGTAGCAACGTGCTTGTGGATGGTGCTTGAATGTTGTAGCTACTTGAGGGCACGTGGTTGGGAAGGGATGCCCGAGCTGTGAAGTCAACTCTTGGCTTTCACAGCCATCTAAACCAGTTAATCCCTTCAGAAACCCACCAGGGTCTAAATCCAACCTCCGTTTCTCCCTCCACCGGCCCTACTAGGTAGGTGCTCTGTTATCTGGCTACATCTGATTTCTGGTGTAAATTTATACACGAACCTATGGACATGGCATGGGCCTTTGCCCCTTTGATTTGCTGAGTCTTGCCTCTTGCCACCCTGTAAATGGGAATTAATACAGCCTTTACAGCCTCAGAAATCCCCGTGTGTTTGTAATAAACTCTGCTTTCAGCCAGAACTCTCAGCGTTTTTCTTGCAGGACAGGCGTCCCTTAAGGTGTCAATGCACAGGTAGTTTAAAGCAGGTTGGTAACACTGTGGGTGGTTTAAGCATGTTGTCATGGAAAGCAAGGCTGGAAAAATGCGTGAGAGATCATCACATCCATCTTCTCTGCCCTCAAGATTGGTGTCAACAGCACCTCAGCCTTTGCCAGAGCTGTCGCTTTTGGGAATTCGGGCAGGGAGCACACTTAGGCTGAGCTGGGATAGGGCAGACTTCATCTCATGGGAACACAGTGCCTGCAGCGGGGGTGTTTGCTGAGCTACCCCCACCCAGGACTGTGCTTGGGTGGAGGGAAGCAGGAGTGTTAGAACGGTGAGGAATTCACCAGATATTCGGGACATCAGTGTCAGGATGAGAAGACCCACATTGTCCCCACTGCTGGTGAAGAGCCTGGGGAGATGGGCTGAGATGGAGGTGCCTTTGGTGAAGACATCTGTGTTGAGTCAGATGAATCCTGACTCATGGCCTCTTGCACCGGAGCCCCTGCAGACTGCGGGTGTCGTTCAGGCTCCTCAGGAGGGCCAAATCATCCACCGGAGATTTATTACGGTTGGCTGAGCAGGCTTGCTAGTCACTTCAGTTAACTTTCTGAAGTTGGGTGGGGTTCAGGAAGACCTTTCTCAGTGTCTCTGTCCCACACCAAGTCTTCCGTTACTGTTCTGAGGGTTGAACGTTCTGGGCAGTTTGTTTGTGGGTACGTTACCTACAAACGTGGGTTCTGAGGCACGATAGAAATGTGTGTGGTAACCGCACGTCTGAGCCCAGCCGGTGTGACTGTGGAGGGTGAACTAGGGCAGCACAGCTGGTGTGGTGGCTGCTGACCGCAGCGAGGAGTGATGGCCAAAGCTGCTCCATGAAAGGGTAAAGCTTCAAGTCTGCGGTCCTTATACGTAGAATACTCCGGACTACAGACAGCTCCTGCAGACCATCCCAAGACTTTGTCTGTAAGGGATTTGCAAATTCCCTGCTAATTACCGATGCTCAGGTGCTCTTCAGTGTCGAAGGTGATTTTACTTTGAGGTCCAAGTACTTTCATGGCCTAATTTAATGCACAGAAATCTGGAACTAACATGTGTACGAGTCCGCAAAGTCAGCGCCTAAATTTTTATGCCGTAGAGCATATTGTAGCTGTGACAACTTTGTAGCTACCGGTAGAGCAAGTATTTGAGGCATCAGCTCTATTCCCTGGGGGCAAGATTATGGCAGTCCCTTGAAGTTTCAGTCATCTTCTGAAGTTGTCACTGAAGCAGTGCAGTGAAAGATGAAAGAGCAGAAAGAGGTTAATCAGTGTGGATAGGATGCTGCAGTTAGTCCCTCAGCAAGGCAAAGGGTTTTTCTCCGAGATATGTTTCGTTTGGCCGCAGATGTACACAACTGTGTAAGTGTACAAAGCAGCTGAACCTGAATCAGGTCTGTGAACTGCTGGCTGTCCGTGAAACCGTGGAAAGCTGCGCGCTGCTGGTCAGTAGCGTGCACATGGCTTCATGCTCAAAAAGGATCTGAACAGAGAAGGTAGAACCGCTCAAAGGAACCACTTAAGTTCTCACTGCGGTGGCCTGTCCCTGCCACCACACCTGGCAGACCAGTGCTTCTTCCTACATCACGCATGACCTGTGTCGGGGCTTATTTCACTAAGGTAGCCTTTGAGACAGGGAGCTGTGGGTATAGAAGGACCAACGAGGAGGTGGTTGTCTAGTGCTGTGCTGCTGCTTTTCCAGTACGACGGGTGTTTGGCATGTAGATACGAATGAAAGGCTTAGAAGCAGGTGTTTGGATTGGGAAAAGGCTTTTAATTAGGAAGAGTATACTTGCTGACTGGCAGCTCTGCAGTTAAATGGGTCTGTCATCACGAGCCTGAGCTCTGTAAATAAACAACACCCAAACATTTAATATTAATCAGAAATGTTCCATAGACATATGCTAATACTGAAACACAATGACATGTTCACAGACTGCACAGCTGGAAAGAATCGTGAATTTTTGAGAAATCCCATCCCAGCTAGAATTACTTCCCGGGGAAGAGAAAACCCCAAGGTGACAAATTTCCACAAATCGCAACTGATGTGCAAAAATTGTTCAGACTTTCCAATTGCCTGATGGCAGAGTGGGTGGGTTAGGCACAAAACTGAACCACAAGGGTCTAAGAAGTGAGCTCTTAAAGCAGATGAACGCAAACCCTACTCTTCTGTCTGTCCATCCCATCCCATCCCATCCCATCCCATCCCATCCCATCCCATCCCATCCCATCCCATCCCATCCCATCCCATCCCATCCCGTCCCGTCCCGTCCCGTCCCGTCCCGTCCCGTCCCGTCCCGTCCCGTCCCATCCCATCCCATCCCATCCCATCCCATCCCTTTGGCAGAGGAACAGAGAGCTGTGGAGCGCTATCTTCTGAAAGCCCCACGGATGGCTATCTGATGCATCTGAGCCCTTTGTTCACAGCCATCCCCTGCCCTGCAAAAAGACTCAGCAGCCGCATGTTCCTCCAGCCCATCAGGCATTTGAGACACATTAGACCTCTCTCCCCCTGACTCTGCGTGACCTTGGCAGTGCTGATGCCTTTGATGCTCCTTCCCCGTTTGTTTCTCTTCCAGAGGATAAGATGGTTTTTGCTCCTGGGTTGTTCTGGCAGCTGCCCTGACTCCAGAATCAGCATTTTTCTCGCTGCCTGGCCTAGCTGCCGTCTGTCAGCGTGTGGCTTACAAGGTTGTGTGTGGGAATGAAGGAAGCAAAACCAAGAGGAGACAGCTGACGGGAAGACAGGGACGTGGACTGAGCAGGAAGGGCAGCTTGTGGGAAATCACAGCACTTTGATGATGAATCGGCACCCAATAAATGGTGGCGATCTACCGCTACTGTGGCCAGCAGAGCTACCCTGGTGCAGAACTGAGCTGGTCTTTCCTTCTGGTCCGTTTGTCAGACTCCTGTGCATGCCTTTTCAAAGGGTTTCTCTGCAGATCTGGTAAGTCCTCACCCTCTGCGCTGAGACTTGGTGGCCTTGAGGTGCCTGGGTCTCTCCTTAGTGTTTCCAGCCTTGGTCCTTCTGGCCCTGCTCTTTGGACAGCTCTCGCGCTTCAGTCCTGAGACGTGCTCTACTATGATGGGAAGGAAATAACTATCTAAGTTTTGAGATCTGGGAGCGTTCAAAAATGGTGGTGGAAGGAGAGTGGGGATTACATGGACATACACCCCTGGAACTGATCATACAATTGAAATTCAGTCACTGAAAAGAAAAAAATAGACTGGGAGCTGAAGTGCAAATAACTAATGATTTACCTTTTAATCTCTCTGAAGTGTACTTTGCTCCAAAGAGCTTTGCTGGGGTGGATTTAGAAGGAAAAAAGGCAGCTGCGGCCCCTCGCCTGGAGTCTGCTCGGATGGCTGAATGGCAGAACCAGTCGGCAGCGACTCTGAGTTCGCCAGTAAGGAAAAGCAGCAGTGCCTGAACTATAGGGACTTAAAAAGGAGTTGGGTAATTCACTCTGGGACGAGTTAAAGGGTTTCATGGGGAGTGAGAAGCCTGGGAAGGGTTGAGAACTTTCCAGAACTCTCACCAGGGTAAATGGCTGGACTAGTGTAATTTTTTCCTTAAACAGGAGGTTATGAGAGGGACAGCCATCGCTGTATCAGGCTCTTTCACTGGACCGTTGCCGGGCAGTCTGCTGGGAGCTTGCCTCGTTTCTCCATTTACAGATGGCTTTTCCAGCACAGCAGCCTGTGGCTGGGATGACCGAGGGTGGCCGAGCCGGCGCAGCTAAAGCTGGATTTCTTCTCGCAGCGCAACCACAAGACTCAATCAATACAACATCACCAGAGAATCTGAGCAGCCTCCTTTGTGTTGCGGCTTGTCCCCGGGTGAGGTGGGCTGGTGGCATCGTGGTGTCATCTCAGTCCTACGCGTGTATCCGGCTGCTGTGGTCTAGCAGAGCCGACCTGGTTCGGCCCCTCTGCTTCGAAAACGAGCACTTCTGTGTGGGCTGAGTCTCTTCCCAATTCCTCCCCACAACACATCATTCTCCTCCCTGGCAGCCTCATACAGTTAAAAGTTGAGGACCGAAAAGAAACAAAAGCCTATCTAGCAAAGACAAATAAATGAACAGCACCCATGAAGACGGCTTGCCTTGAAACTTAAATTGCTTGTTAACTTTCTTCTGGTTTTGGCAGGGAAACAGATTATTTCCAGTTTCCCAGCCTGAGGAGCTGGCTGCTTTTCAATATCTGACTAGGGCTTCAACGTTGGGAATTTTATTGTCTTCAGCACCTGCAAAGGCAAAGCTAATAAGGAGCTGAAGTTTCAAGGTCGAGTTTAACACTGCTAGGTTTGTTAATTGAATTTTTAGCCTGATTTCCGAAGGAAACAAAGCTTTCTAGCTGTGTGCATGTGTCTTGCCCCTGAAGTTTAAACCAAAAATTGACTAGGAATGGTACCCAAGGAGACATAAGAAGTGTCCCATTACAGATGAGGACTTATTTCAAGTCTCTGAAAGGGAAGAAAAGCAGCAATGTGAGGACTTCTTTGAGTATCCCTCACACAGAGGCAGACCGTCCAAGTAATCACCAAGGAGTCTCCACCCCAATCTTGCACCATGTCCTGCTGCATTGTAAGCCTTTTCCTGAGTCATTTCAGTTCTGGGATGAATACTGGTGATCCTTGTCACAGCAAACATCTTACGCCCCCTGAGGGGGGCATACATCATCCTCCTTCACTTAGTCTTCATCGCACTTAAGCCCTGGCTTGCACTACATCTGGAGCCAAAAAGCTTTGGCAGCATGTTGTGAAGATTTTGGGTGATCCAGGTTCTCCTCGTAAGTTCGACAAGATGACCTGGGGGAGTCCTTTCCAGTGCTTTTCTGTAGGTTTCCTCAGTTCCTGTTTCCTCTCCATGATGCTGCTGTTCCTCAGAGAAGCTCAGGTGCCTCCAGTGAAGCTTGAGAGCTAAGATCTACTTGAAACTCTCCTCCTGCTTCTGTAGCTCATAATTTCTGATCGGTGTATTGGGTTTGACACCTCCTGAGTAATGAAAATAAATATTTTTACCTGCTTCATTACATTCATTAGGCAATTTTATCTTGTAGGGAGAAGAGATAGTTGTGTAAAACAATGACACTATAACCAACTAGACACCAACTCGCAATCTTTCCTACCGCTTGCAACAGAAAAAATCCTCATAAAACTGTCAATATTGCACTAAGAAATCAGTTCCCACATGTAATACATACCAGACACTAAATTCACCAGGGACTTCGCAGTTTCTGTTCACAGTACGTACAAGGGGATGGGCTATTAAGCAGAATTAGGATAAAATAATTGGGTGGAATGAAAGTTGATTGCAGCCAATTCAAGAAATTTAGAAGGAAATATCTCACAAGTTCTTCTGAGCAGGGTCACACAAAAAGTAGTTGTTCAGTTGCTTTTATTCTGGTGCAGCATGATCCTGGCTTTGCCAACAGAATAGATTTCCACTGCCTGTGCAGTTAAACGACGTTTGCCTTCGAGGGGGCTTTGCCCAGGGCGTGGAGTTAATCACATGTCACTGAAGCTTTGCAAAACTAGGTCTAACTAAGGGTGGCTGCAATAGCCAGCAGGAATTGAAATTGGAGAGATGGTACCTCTGAATGCGTTGAGCTGAAATCCCCCCTCCTTCAGCTCCTTCTTCTGGGTCAGCTCTTCTGTGCTTCTGTGGAAACTTTTGAGGATTGCTAGAGGAGCAGAAGTATGTATCTCACCTTCTGGTGTAGCTGTCCAGTCCAGCAAGAGTGGTCTTTCTCCTTCCAGTAAAGAGATGCCAGTGAAATACTTTGCTGGAATTGATTCTGTGTCTGCAGTGGGAGGTAAAGCAGTAAGAGAGACGGTAATAAAGTTTTTATGAGTCTGAAAAAACAGAAGCATCTACTAAAGACCTGTTTAATGTACTGAACCAAGCAAGTTCCCTCAGCCCCTTTGTAGAAAGATCCGTACTGGTGTAGCTGGGAGCAATGACTGTAGAGGGACTGAGCAATCAAAAGATGTTGATATGTTTATTCCATCCTCTCTATTATCGGGTAGACTGGAGGGCTGGACTCACCTTTGGGGTTTGTTTTTATTCCTTCCCATCCCTTCCAAAAGCTCGTGGACAGTACCTGAGGGCCAGGAGGATTTGGCGCTATTTGGTTTAGTGGCAGATTAAAAAACAATCCCAACCATTCATTTCCACAGAAATACCCATGTGTTTACAGCTACGCTGATTGGATCAGTTTTGGGTGAGAGGAGGCAAATGTGCAATGCTCTGCAGGTCCTAGTAGAGAGGAGGTGTTCCAACGAGCTCTCCTTCATCCCTGAGAAAGAGCAATGATCCCGTCTCTCTCTGCCCTCACGCTGGTGCGTGGGTGCAGGCAGCAATGCTTCCAGCCTGCCCGGACTGTGCAGGGCGCAGAGAGGGAGCCACGAGGGACCTGGGATAAATGAGTCCATGTGCCTCTTCTTGGACGGGTTAAATCAGGTAAATCTGTGCCAGTGGCCAGTGGCATTTAAATTATCACCACTTTGCTATTTGCTGGAATAAAGCTGGTTTTTGGTGGTTTTTTTTTTTTTTGGTGGTTGTTGCGATGAGCTTCAATTCCTGAACGGCAGCGGAAGCGGTGGGCTGACCGAACAACCACCTTGGAAACGCGTTTTGCAGGTATTGCTGTTTGTGGCTCCATTAGCCTCCCAGTTAAACTCTGCTGCAGAAAGTCTTTGGCCTCAGTTTCTGTGCAGAACAAATTCTGGTCTGGTGTAGATGTCAGGAAAAAAAAAGTCTCAAAGTTCAGATAGGCTCCAAATATGGCTTTTAGAGAAATCCAGTTCTCATGACAAGCCACCCCTTCCTTTAGGTTGCAGTAATTAATAAATCACACCCTTTGGGTGTAAAGCCAGGATCACCACCAGCTCTCCCGGAGAAGCACTGCATTGTAATTAGCATGTGTGAGCAGCAGAGGGGAGCGTATCACACGGAAAAAGCTTCCGTCAGGGTGGCAGCAGCTCTTTTTGAGAGTGCTTTTTGGAGCGCCAGGTTGCTAGCAAACACTTACATTGAAAGCGGGTTCAAAAAGTTCTGCGCTGCACCGACTTCAGGTGTCCAGGCAAAGCGTACGCTCCCAGAGCGAGGTTTTCCAGGGTCCCGCCTCTGGTGCGTCTCAGCGGTGACCCTCCAAACTAGGGAGAGGTCTGCATATGCCCCATCCTCCTTGGCTTGGAAGGGTGCCACAGCAGACCTGGGGGTCCCCAGCCTGGGTCACCAGGGACCGGGCTGTAGGGCTCCCCCACAAGTGCAGCTGCCGCTCAGGTTAAACCTAGCTTTAAACCGGTCAGTCACGGCGGGGGGGTTCAGAACACCCATCTGCCTGGGTGTAGTCTGGGTTACATACTGTGAGGAGCATCGCCGTGCACTCCTCTGCCCTCCTTCCGTCTGTGCTGGCGTGACTGGCTCTGGCCCTGCAGAGCCAATCCGCCCCTTCCCAAGCTGCGCTGGCTTTTCCGAGAGAGGCAGAATTAAAGCGGGGTGTAAGCCTGTGTGCTGCTCTTGCACCTATACACCTTTCACAGCTCAGGACAAGCGATAGCGGTCCCCGGGGAGAACATCTCCCCTCATCACCTCCGTGGCGCTGGGAAGGAGAGCTCTGGACAGCTCACCAGTGGCTGCAGCGTTTCTCTGCCCTATGCGTCGGGAGAATGGAACGCGGTACCTGCCGCTGAGGGAGGCTGTTAGAGAGCAGCTCTGCTCGCTGAGATAGTGCGTGTGCATTTGCACATTAGTACTTACAGATATTCTAGCAGTAAGAATTCTGCTTCTGCTCTCTTGCCAGGTAGTCCCTGCGTAACGAACGCCGAACAGCCGGTAAAAGTACAGGCAAGAGGACGGAGGATTCCTAAGGGTGCTGGGGAGACGCCTCATCCCCTGCCTTCTCCTTTGGTGGATGCACCACACTGAACACCACGCTGGGAGACGTCCCTACGCAGGGCAGTCGTTCTTCATCTCCCTTTAGGTGAACGAGGCCAATGAACACGCGGCTCTGGACCTTTCTGGTCGCTTTGCTGGCCCGTCACCAGCTGTGGCTCCTACTGCAGGTGCCTCTAGGAAACTGCCCCTCCGTTCATCGGAACACTAAATTCCTGTCCAGAGCGAGCAAGCTCCCTCCAGCAGGCACCTAAAACGTAACCCGGACGCGGGCAGAGAGGCAGCCGTGCCTCTCCATCTTTGGTCTACTGATTTCAACTGCGAACAGCTAGGGGAGAGGTTTGTGCCTCTCGGACCCTAAGTGGCTTTCACAGCACCTTCCTGGAGACTGAAGGACACTCGGGACCCCTCGAGGACTGAAGGAATGCTTTTTGCGGTTTCCACCACTGCATTACTTTCCAAGTGGGTGCATTTCCACGGAGCTGCGTCAGCGGGCAAAGTCTCATGGAGTAACTGGGAGCAGGGAAGGAGGACCAGGGGCTGCCCTGGTCAGGCTTGGCTGCCCTGGTCATGCCATTGCCGTCAAGAGCTACCTATGGGTATCCAGCTGTGGAGTTGTGCGGTAAATGTGCAAGACGAAAGGAAGGCAAGATCTTTATGTCAGATAAATATGGGTTTGGTTTTTTTTGTCACTCTGGGGAAAAAAAATCTTGTATTTTAATAATTCTCTTATTTTCTTAATCTTTGGTAACCAGAAGGAACAGTTTTCTGGAGAAAATACTGGTTCAAATTGGAAAATTTGAATGTTCATTTAATAATTTCAGACAAAAAGTCTGGGAATTACCTCTAACCGCCCTTACCCAGACACACCTCGAACTCGGACAAACTGGCGTTTCGCAGCAGCGGGTTTAATGAGAAAATCCTTGCCGATTCCTGCTGCTGGCGACGGTATTCTTACAAGAAGTCAAAAGGAAAATGAAGTAACAAAAGCTAAGCAATGGTAAGGCAGCCGTGTAGGATGGGGCGCGCAAGGACTGGAACCCTTGCTGGGCAACCAGCTGTGCCTGGGTGCGTTGTGCTCAGCCTAAGCCGTGGTCCTCTCCGCTGCTGACCTTCCCCCTGCCATGCTAAACTCGAAGCAACCTGATCTCTTTGACTCCATAAAGAGAATTTGTTGCTCCTGTTTCCTAATGAACTTCCTGAACACCCGCCAAGATGCTCATAACGAGAAATGTTATGAAAGCCTTTTCCTAAATGGTTTGGGGTTTAATTTGGTCCTTATGGCCCTGGATAAGTTAACGACTTTTGATCTGCTTAATCACAGTTATTTGTTTTATGGTCTGAGGCCTTTGGGTCTTGCACCGGTTATTCATCCATTTCTTGCTCTAGAAAGCTACTTTCTGCCCTGAACGGTTGTCTTGGTGATAAGGGTGAGTTATAGCTTTGCTTTTTCCTGTTCGGAGGGGGATATGACAGCTACAATCTCTCAGGTACGCTGCACCCCCCGCCGAGCAAACCGTTAATTCTAGCACAGCAAAGGTAACCTTCTGCCTAACCGGTTTGGAGGTCCTGAGGCATACCTATCTCCCCTTAGATAAATGAAGTCAATTAAAGCTCCCATTAAGATCTTCCAGCTTCCACAGATGGTCTTTCTCTTTCTCGTACGATAATCATATTAAAATTGCATGAAGAGCCATTTGTACATTTTAACGTTAGCGCTCGCTGCTCCAGATCAGCTGGGGGAAGAGGGAATTGTCACAGTTTTCATCAGGCTCCTTCGCTGTCGCTGCGATCCTTCCGAAGGGAGCCGCTGCAGCCCGGGTCGTCATTGGTTAAAACAGGTTTGCACGAGCACGTGAAAAAGATAAACCGGCTAATCCAGGACTTTCCTGGGAGTCCGTTGTAGAACGGACACGTGTTCTCTGAGAAATTATTTCTGGAGAAATGAGCAGGGCCAGGAGATGCCATGGCCAGCTGGCTCTTCTCGGATTCTGTTGAGCCAGTATGTCAGCAACTGAGAAAAGCAAATTTGAGCCTTCGCGCTCTCTGCTGCACCGGGATGTGGGACCGGTCAGTGCTGGGTGCCCTCAGTTTCCGCTTGTAATGATGAAAGCAATGACAGCGTTGGAGCACACAGCTGCATAAGGTGGCAGGGGTCCGGTGGGTCAAGTTGCCTGTAACCAAACCCAGCACCTCAGACCCTCCTCTTAGACAGTGTGAAGCACTGTCTTCCTGAGTGGTTCTGTCTTTCTTGAAGCTCCATCTGTGACTTTATTTAATGGAGCTTGTTTCTAATTGCCAGTTTAAATGTATTAATGGCCAATTTTACAGCTTTCCTTTCTTTTTGACGGTGTTTTCCTTCAGAGTGCTTGTCTCTGTCTCTCGGTATAAACCTCGAGGAATCGTTTTCCATCAGCTCTCTTTTTCCCAGGCAGGGCAAGCCTCATTGTAGAAAAAGGGTTCTCCATCCACATCTCATCCTCAAAACAGTTTTTTACCACTTCTCTCATTTCAGCCTCACCCTCTTGTGGAATGGTAACCATAATTTCATTCCTTTGTACTACGGCTTTACTACATCTTTACCTCTGCCTGGAACTACATGGATGCCTGCCGTAATTTAGGGCAGAGGAACGCCGTTCTTACCGAAGAGCCTACAGGTGGATCTTGGGGTAGGGTAGCTCATCTAACTTCAGCTATGCCTCTAGCCTCA
Source organism: Bucorvus abyssinicus (assembly GCA_009769605.1). Lineage (NCBI taxonomy): Eukaryota > Metazoa > Chordata > Aves > Bucerotiformes > Bucorvidae > Bucorvus > Bucorvus abyssinicus. The sequence goes on along the minus strand of CM020026.1, from coordinate 2,261,243 downwards.
GGTTTCTTTCTAGTTAGTAAAGGGAGACCTGAATCTCCCAAGAACAACAGACGATATCTTCTAAACATACCCGCAGTAGATGGAGTATGAACAGATGAGGTTCCTAGAGGAAGTACTGTCTATTTTACTGGCCATGAGGAACCTGGGTGACCACCTTTGCCATGGTGTCTAGCCTTCAGATAACTAAAGGTAATGAGATGAAATTTTGCAGAGGATGTTAGACACAAGCTACTGAGTACTTGGGCACAACTCCTCCTGCTGCCACCCCTCGTGACAGTACAGGCCACATGATTTCATCCTTGCACGTGCAAGGCCATCCATGATCTCCTGAACTTGGCAGTCTGGGAGGAGGTAGAACAAATTAATCTTTGACGTACACCCACTGGTCTCTCTGATTTCAGTAGGGTGGCATGAGAGACTAGAAGAACCTCCAAGACTGTGGTGTAGGCGGCTTCCATGGAGGTTAGTGTGGTAACAGTGGGAAACGTAAGAAAATATTCCATCCGTGGTACACATCTCTGAAACAACCAGCGAGGCCTGCGTGTTACTAATGGCTTTGTAGAAGAGGAGTGCTCTGGATTTACAGCTCAAGGACAGAATCTTCCGCAAAACTTAATGAAGAACTAATTTTAATTCTAATTTATTTTACTTCACAACATTTGCAGACAATGAGCTTTACTGCTTTAATGAGCTATTTCTTACTATATCCCTGTCAAGTCCGCTACAAAAAGAGCACAGATTATTTTTTCAGTGCATGGCAAGGGTATTTCATTAATTTTTTGTGATCACCTACTTACAGCTTATGTCACAGTTTTCAAAGTAACTAAATAACTAAAATATCAGAGACTATTCCATTTATATTGGCTCTCTTGCAGCAAAAAGGGCCACACAATAAGAATACATGAGCATCAACTTCAACTCCTCTTTATGGTGATGGGGAGGGAGGTACTCAATGCTTACTAACTGTTGTTTATGAACTACCAGTCTACGTATGGGCCTAGAAACGAGGAAACTCAGATCCTGTAGTATGCCGTTCTAGACTTGGGCAAATGGTTTCACGGCTCTGAGCACTTTCCTCGTTTGTGAATGGAGAGCATCATGGAGATGCCATAATGTGCAAGCAAATGTTTGACTCTAAAATCTATATGCGTAAAACTGAGGAATATGTAGACACTTCAGCCACTTGTGAAGCAGATCCTACTAAAAAATGAACAATAGAAACTTGGCGAAGTGTAATACCAAATATCCAGACATGGCTGTGAGCGGTTTGGGACAGGGAATGAAGGTGGGTTCAGAAGACTGAGCTTGGTACCTATTTCTGTGTATAGTGAACTGGGAAAACGATGCGTTTGGAAGTTATAAGCACCCCTCAGTCTGACAGGTAATGGGAAATGTCCGAGTCCAGACTGAGCCCATCTGTATCTCTCTGACCAGGGTCTACCTGCGGTTGCTGGTTAACTGCCTCTTTGAAGGAAGGTGTCCATCTAGGCTTTCATTTATCTATTTTTTAAGCACAGAAGACTGGCCCTTTTTTCCTTTGCACAGACAACAGCTGACAGCCGTGTCTGCCTCCTGTGTGAGTCTAATAAGAGTCTTTGGCCCAGAAGCAGTATATTGGGTTATGGACATTTTCTCTTCAGCCTCAGGGGTTTAAGCTCGTCTCATTTTGCTTCCAGTCTCCTGGAGCTGTGTGATATTGAAGAGCACCGCTGTGTCACCATGTGGACAAATGTCCGGCGCATGGACCACCATGGGAGGGGAGATGACTTTCTACCCCAGTGCCTAAGCGCTGGACTAAATGAGTGGCGAGAGAGCTGTGGCTTGCTGTCCTTGCTCCACCTTTGTTTTCTATCTAGCAGCAATCTCCTACAGAGCATGCCAACCGTCCAGGGAGTTGAACCCAACGTTCGCTTTCTGGCAGAGGAAGTCTGAACCACTCTACCCCGTGGTTCTGGTGTAGCCACGTCACCTGAGCCCTGGGGCCACCCCAGAGGAGATGGGCTGGTCAGTTCCCAGGTTGGCCACATGTTTTGTCTTCTTCGTATGCTGGAGCCTGGACCTGGTGCCTGCCTGGCGCGTGCAGTAGGAATCACCATGAGACCTTCTGTTGGCTTCAGGTGCTCTTCAGATGGGGTCTGTTAAGAGAAACAGAGTCTCTGACCTGACTGACAATGTAAGGTGGGGAAGATGTTTCAAGTCAAACTAAGAGCTGTAAGTTTAAAACCAACCTTCACAGCTTCCGTGTAGAACAGCGACTCTAATGCAGCCCAGAGCTCTTTTCTGGCTTTGATCCACACCAACTGAAAATCTGAGAAATGACTTTTGATTTCAGACTCGGAGCTACAGGATCGATATAAGTTAGGGCTAAACATTGCAGTACGATTGACTGGGCTCCTGGGTGCTCATAAAATGCTGCTACTGTGATGACAAATAATAATAATGACAGCCATCATGGTTATGGCTTTTGGTGGAAAGATTTAATGATTAGAGTTGAAGAACTTAAATGTCGATAAACTTAATGTAGTTTCATAAATGCTGAAGTTCTGCCTTCCAAAGGCAACATGCCCAGTGTTAATTTGGCTATCGGCATTAAAACGAGCTTCTAAGGTGAGGATAGCCTTCCTCAGCTGTTGGAGGGGATCTCATGTGGTTTGCATGCCCAGCTTCTCAGCTGCCGGCTTTACAGGGAGTCTGCCCAGGCAGTGCTGTATTTTTCTGATTTCCTTCTCTCCACGCTGTGCCTTACTGCTGTGTGTATCCTGTTACACGCTGAGTATGCCAGGCTAATGCTGTAAATTACACCGTGGTGTAATTGTTCATAAAAGGCCCATCAAGCCACATGTCCCTGCAAATGTCACCAGAATGCCCGCTAAATTGGCACATAAGTCAGTGGTGACTGTCAGGTCCAAAGTGAAATCTCAGTGGATAGAAAAAAGAATTATTGGTACTTACAGTCTTACCTCCAGACCTTATTGTTTCTGTGTCTTATTTCCAGAGCAAGGAGAGGACAATTACCAGTGCTTTCGTGTGTCTATAAACTAAGAGTTATTACCCACTGTTTATAGTGCTGCACCACTCAGCTTCGTTATCCTTCTTCAATTAAAAATCAGACAAAAAGAAGAAAAAAAAATAAAAGGAAAACTGTAACTTGAAAAACACGAGCTGTTTGGGTAGGTGGGGTCTCTGTCCTACTACTGCCGTTTTTCCTTACGTGAAGTCAACTCACAGAGGCAAGCAGAGTCTCAAAATGGCCACGGAGCTGCTTCTTTGTACGGTAAGTTATGGCTGGCATAAACCTGGAAGGGCTGCTGGGTTTGCCTTGCTTGAGGCTGTATCAGGCCCAAAAGAGGGGGAAAAATATTGTATCTGCAAGGTTCTGGAGTACAGCTCGTTGAGGTGTGAAGGTGTTTGAGAACAGCTTTGCATTCAGATCCTTGTGCAATCAGAACTAGCTTTGTCTAGCTGATCAATGATTTGCCTATTTCCATATACAAATGATGTGGATACCTGTCCCAGGAAGTCCAGAGGAGACAAGTGGGAATGATCCGATCTCTTGGAAATGGAACCAAGCCTCCTGAGTCTATAGGATGTCAACTTTCTAGGTAGACACGTTTTGCCTGGAAAGCACCTTTATTCGGTTTGTCCCAGGTTAATACATCTGTAAACGTCCGTGGTTTAATCCCTTGTGTTCGACTTCTCAACTGGAGACGAGGGACCAGGGTGGTCATTGCGATGCAGCCCACAGGTGGTATCTTGGTGGGGACAGAACAACAACACAGCTAGACACAACTTTGCTACCTGAGGAAGTATCCCCCTCCTTCCTTCCCCTCCTCCTTGGCTATTTCAGTCCCTATCCAACCAGGAGAACTTGTGTCTTAGTCAAAATGAGTTGGCTTGACCGAGAAGCTTGTTTTGATGAGGAGAGAGAGTGAGTGCTGGGAGTGCAGAGTGGGACATCCTGGTGTCTCCAAATTCACAGTTCCCACCCTGGCTTCCTTCCAAAGGTCTTCTCTTTGTGACTAAAACCTCACAAACACTGTCACTGCCACTCTCAAAAACCACTGGGCTGTGGCGGTAGATTTCAAGTATATTCAGTGTCAGGAGATTTCCTCAAGGATTTTGTCCTTTGGGAAGAGGAGGTGGGATAGTCTGAGCATGGAGAGAGAGGGTGGAAATAAAAGTAGTCAGAATATTTCAGTTTTGTATAGATTGTCATCGGATGGTTATGCAAAACAAGCAGTGCTCTCTGCTGTCCGTTACAGCAGTAGGAAAGGTTGGTGGTGTTAGATGGCACCATCCCCATGTTCCGCTGTCACTGCTAGGGTCTGATGTTCCCTTAGATGTTCCCTTAGACACGCCAGGTCCCTCCTGATTACGGAACAAAGGTGTGGGTACAATGGAAACAGCAAGTTTATTGTGACACAGACTGCAGTGGTCAGGAAAAGGGTTGCTTGCAGGGACCCTGAACAATCTTGATCAAATGATTTGCTCCCCCTTCTGCCCACTTTCCCCAATTTCACTGTCATTCACCAGCAGGTTGAGGGAGGTGATTCTCCCCCTCTACTCCGCTCTCCTGAGACCCACCCTGGAGCACTTTGTCCGGCGCTGGGGCCTCTAACATAAGAAGGACATAGACCTGTTGGAGCAAGCTCAGAGAAGGGCTAGAGCACCTGCCCTATGAGACAGGCTGAGAGTTGGGGTTGTTCAGGCTGGAGGGGAGAAGGCTCTGGAGAGACCTTATTGCAGCCTTCCAGTACCCAAAGGGTGCCTGTAGGAAGGATGGGGAGGGACTTTTTATGAGGGCATGTAGTGATAGGGTAAGGGGTAATGGCTTTAAACTGAAAGAGGTTAGTTTTAGATCAGCTGTAAGGAAGATGTTCTTCACTGTGAGATTGCCCAGAGAAGTTGTGGATGCCCCAGCCCTGGCAGTGCTCAAGGCCAGGTTGGACGGGGCTTTGAGCAACCTGCTCTAGTGGAAGGTGTCCCTGCCCGTGGCAGGGGGCAGGAACTACATGACCTTTGAGGTCTCTTCCAATGCAAATCATTCTATGGTTCTATGATTCCCTCCCAAGTAACCAACCCACACCTTATTACTTCTTTTGCATTGATCACAATTTTTCTATGTCCATACCCAAGCCTGCTATTTCTGGTAGTTATTTGCTCTTTCTGTGATATATGGGCAATCTCATTTACACGGTATTGCTTTAGTGGTTTCTTGCATTGCTGTTTAATACACTCAGCACTTTCTTGCCTCATACCTACTAGTTTTCCATGTCCTATTCAGTTATCTAGTCCTCAGCCAAAGCTTTGTCATCTGCCTGCAGCCCCAGCACTCCCAGCAAGGACCCACTGGGTGAAAGCACAGTCAGCATGGAGGAAGTACTGCATTGCTCCCTTTGTTTCAGTACTGATCAATCTAGTTTCTTCAGGCTTTATCTTTTACAATAGTTAACTCATCTAGCTTATGTTCTTTTAAATCATAGCCTGTTGGGCTTGAAAAGTCTTTTTGATCCATTCAGGGAGAACCTATGCAGAAGGTCTAGACACATCTCTATTAAGTCCTTGTCACAGACGTTGTTGCTTCTCTGTTCAGGATCAAATTTCTCTAACAAGTCCTTTGTCTTACTTCTGGAGACTCTTTATGGCTTATGTCTCAGTCCTCACTCAGATCTCTCCCTGGAAAACATTTGTGACAGGAGCAGCTTGTCTTAAATTCTTCTAAGAGAAGCTGTTCTGTTGGCAAGCATGTCTGCATTTGGAAGTATCCATCCAACAGAGTTTGGTTAGATTACTTGCCATTTATTGCTGTCCAGGACAATGCTTTGCAGTTCAACCTTATTAATACTTGAATGAGATGGAGCTGTGCTTTAGAAGGATGCTTAGCTTGATCTACCAGTGCCTTGGTCTGCAGCAACACGTCTACTAGACGTGAAAAAGACGGGGAAGAGCACCTAGTAATTCTTTGCTGACTGCTTACTTTGGCAGAGGGACAAATATTTAAAATGAGGAGCTGCCGGGTCATTACGTGCATATCCTGTATTCAGCTCTTGTTTAGGGCTGAGCATTTTGCTGGAGAAAGGAAAATTATCTTTTTTTTCCCCTCTCTCTTACTCAATGCAAATGTCTCTGTGACCTCCCTAGGGGCTGCTTGCCTAAGGCAGGAACACCCACATGTGGCAAATACTCAAGAATGAAGATTTTTAGCTAAACACCCCCAGCCCCCCCAAAACCAAAGCAACCATAAAATCCAAAAGCTATTTTGTCTATTGAGTTCAATGAGACCAGAGCAGGAGGGACAACGATAAGAATTCTGCCCATGTCAAAAATAAATAAGAAAGAGGAAGGGAAATTCCCCAAATCCCAGGGGAATTAGGCATTAATTTTGTGAACTGAGGTTACCCCATACATCAAGCTTCAGTGAAAGGATAGCACAGCAATGGATGGATACGTGCCAGATGGCGGCTCCCCGTAGGTAGGAGCTGTTACAGCCAGCCTATGGAAAGAAAACATGCTTGGCTCTCCGTAAGTGCACCTGGAAAGCATCCATCATCATTACTTATATCGTGCAGGCTCATTAGCATTCTGCTCACAGAAGCTAATGGCTAAAATATCGATGTTGCTAGTTGAGGAGAACGGGAAAGAAAACGTTGTGGTTTTTTGCTTCCAGCTGTTTGGTAGAGAGCTGTTTCCACCTTGGAGCATTGTCCAGAGGGGCAAAAAAATACATAGTGGGGAAAAAAGGCAAAGAGAGGAAGAGAAGTAAATTCCTATTGTAAGCTGTGAGCAGCAGCCTTTGACGTGCTGTTCTGGACTGATCTACCGCAGAGAAATGGCTCACAAAAAAGTGGAAGAAGCTTTCTCTAACAGAATCACGGAATCACCTGGTTGGAAGAGACCTTTCAGATCATCAAGTCCAACTGTTCCCCTGGCACTGCCAGGGTCCGTAAACCATGTCCCTCAGCACCACATTGACACGCCTGTTAAACCCCTCCAGGGATGGGGACTCCACCACCGCCCTGGGCAGCCTGTTCCAATGCTGCACAACCCTCTCTGTAAAGAAATTTTTCCTAATGTCCAACCTAAACCTTCTCTCGTGCAACTTGAGGCTGTTTCCTCTCATCCTGTCACTTGTCACATGAGAGAAGAGACCAACCTCCACCTCACTACAACCTCCTGTCAGGCCATTGTAGAGAGCGATAAGGTCTCCCCTGAATCTCCTCTTCTCCAGGCTAAATCCTGCCCCCTGCAAGGTCCCTCAGCAGCTACTCATAGGACTTGTTTAGACCCTTCACCAGCTTCGCTGCCCTTCTCTGGACACACTCCAGCACCTCAATGTCCTTCTTGGGGTGAGGGGCCCAAGACTGGACACAGAATTCGAGGTGTGGCCTCACCAGTGCCGAGTGGTTTGGCCAGAAATGAGTATTGTCTCCGAGCTGGGCCAGTACTGCTCACCTAAAGCCTGTCCCAGGTGGTGGCAGAGGTTTAGCAGTCACAGTGATGTGAGGTTTTTCCAGCTATGCTGATCTTTTTTCCTCTTTTCTTTTTCCGAGCTACTTTGGGAACTGCTACCCAGCTTGTTTCACATACTCCTTGCATCAGGGTAGCACTAGAAGATTCCTTCTGGGTTTAGGGGCAACAGTTCCTGGAGCTGAAGAGTACATGCAACAAAGAAAGGGAGAAAAGTGAACTCCACTTTCATCAGGTTTTAAAGCCAAAGCCCTAAAAAAATCTGTTTAAACTGGGATTTGCTTGTGGGAAAGGAGAACCACTCCCTGGGGATTGGCCTGCCTCGGGCACACGTTACAAGGATGCCACGAAGGCATGAAATAAAAAGGGGATTGGACAGTGCTGGGAAGCCCTGGTGCATCAGTCTACAATAACATCATTTAACATCTTGGTGGAAACATTCCTGACAGCGAGCTGCATCCTTCTCAATGATGGGGAGAGATCAGCACCTCTGTAGAGCCATCTGTTGCATCGGTTTTATGAGGATGTGGATTGTCCTCTAGATTACAAGCCCAGTTAAGACGTCTAACTTTTATCTCATTAAAAATTTGTGAGTTCTCTTTCTTTATTCGGGGAATGGGGATTTTCATAACTCCGTAGCAGGACACAGTGTCTTAGAGAAATTATGGTTCACTTCAAGCCTTCATGCGACCTGTTTCTTCAAAGCCCCAACTTCTCTAAGAGAGCCAAAAAGTAGGAAATGATTCTGTAGCCGTAATCATGAAGGTCAAGATTTATACTCACTTGTTCCTCAGAGTGTCTTCCAAGTGACATGGGAGGACTTCGGTTTCAGGTATGTGCTGTGCTGAATAACGTCGCTATTTAAACATTATCCATGGGACCTGCAGGTAGGTTCAGAGATCACATACGGGCTGCTGAATGGTAGAAACGGAGCTCTTTAATATTCTGATGTGTTTTCTGCATGAGTCAACGCAAGACTGAGATGGTAGGTGTTTGAATATCTGCACACCTTTTATTTTATAGATAATGTAATTATGCTCTCACTTCGGCTCACCCATAAAAAGAACTCAAATTTGTACTAAAAACATCTTTAGCCCTTTTCTGCTGATCATTGCTTAGCAAAGCATTTTACACAAGAGGTTTGTTATCTCTAATAGCACTAAAATTACTTAAAGCAATTACCTGCCTAATTTTAAACTCTACAGAGGTTATTAAAATATTCTCACGGCAACTGTAAAGAAATATGAAAATAAGCGAAGGCTAAATTGTGATTTGTCTCAAAAAGTCATTTGCGGGTTTGGTCTTTAATTTCTAAACAGACAGCTTTACTTCCTGAACTGAATACCCTCCTCTATGTTTGACCTTCCACATGCCAACGTTAAAGGTGGGTCTTCTCTTGAAATAACCATTTCAACTGCAGGACAAAAAACAAATAAAATGTATTGAAAAAAAACCCTGCGTGGCCACCTAACAGTGACATCCTCGGACAGAAATGAACCTGAGCTTTGAAAATCCACTCTTTTCTTACTTTAGTATGAAGTACCAGGAATTAACTGCTTTAAAGAAGACTTGATGCCGTATCCTGCACGTGGCTTTGAGTATTTTTATTTCTGTTCAGGCAGAAATACCTTCTATCACTCAGAGACATAGGCCAGCTGAGGAAGAACTTTCCCCTGCCGAGGTTTATTAACTGTTGGTCTAGGCTTCCACTGGGAAGAGGGGAATTTTTCAGGAATTTGTGGAATTATCAGAAAATCTTGTTGCTTAAAGCCCTAGAAAACGATGCGGTCCAGGAAGACCATTTCATTGCTCCCCATGACGCATCACCTGTACTGGTGCTCTTACGATTTCTGTCTCCCACATCAACACACTACAGCAATGTGGAGCTGAAGGCGTGGTTTCTTACATAGTAATGATGTTGAAGGAAATTAGCGTAGTCTAATTAAGGGATAAAACAAGCAATTAATTTAAAGAGTTTTGACTTCTATCTCAGAGATGTTGCCCCAGCAGACGTCCTGGAGCAGGGCAAGAACCTGTTCAAAGCACAAAGCTACAGCATGGCAACAGCATCAGTGAACATGAAAGCAAAATTAATTGCAATAATGGAAAAGCTAGAGCAATTATGTTAGCGTTTCATTTACTTTTGCGTGTATTGTTGAGATAGCACATTTGTAATGTCTGCTGCAATTAATAACCTCTTCTTGCTGCACAAGTGGTTTCTTACGCTATTTTTCCTCTGTTGAAGAGATCCGTACTAGAAAACTTGGAGGCAACATTTCTCCTAACGTCATGGACGGTCCAAGGTTAGGTGGCAGTTTGGTCATGATGTGGTGTTTCCCCCCTGTTAAGCTGTGACTTGAAATCTGTTACAGTCACGGTGGAAGAACTAAAGCTGATTCGAGCAGCCCTTTTCTGGCAATTCTGCGCTTAATGCTTCCTTCCCTCCCACCTCCACAGATAAAAACTGGAATCAGAGATCAAAACTTCCTCAAGCTGTTAAGCTCCTGGCACCTGCAAAGGCAGAAGTTCAGAGACTGTGTCAAAACCTTTACCTGCAATTGAATGAGAAGCATTCCTCTTCGTTCACGGTCATACAGGCAAGCTCTTTTTCTATCATTTTCATATGGTTTCATAGTTTGAGGCCAGAAGGAGCGATCAGATCATCTAACCTGACTTGCTGTGAATTGCAAGTCATTGCATCCTGCTTAGATTCTTCTTCCAGGTAGCTTTGAACTCAACCATTCATCTCCTCAGACAACCAAACTGTTGGGAATAGGAGCAGGAGAAATGGAAATAAAATTAATATCGTGGGCCTCTGCAGTGGCAAAGAACTAACGTGTAATGCTGTGTGTGACCAGGTAAGCATCTGATCCTCTGTCCCAGTGCTGCAGAGAAAGCCAAAATCCAGAAGAACAGTTCTGAATGTCCAGGATGGTACAATGGAGGGGAGAGTCTTCTCCCGGGCATCAATCTGCTAAAGCTTATCAATGAGCTCTGGTCGCCGAGCTCTGCTGGCAGTGTTGGTCAGTATCAGAAAGCAAGCCTGACTAAAGTTAGCGTCGGGTCAGACTACCCAAAGCGAGCTTCAAACCTGCCTTCTCCAAAGATACCCTTCATAAACCCAGGACACCACCCTGCCCTGCTAATCTCACTGCAAGGAAACACCAACCCTGTTTCTAAACTGGACTAACCGAACGTAGTCTTGTTACCGGCTCCCATTTCCATTTCACGTCTTCAAGCTAAAACCAGTAGACTAAGAGCAAGTTTCAGTTGGGTACCCCACATTTATACACGTTTTAGTGTACCCCACGTGCCCTGCAGCACCTCTTCCAGAAGAGCCAAGGTCTCCTGGAAGTCCTGTGTAGTATCTACCAGGAACTGAGCGGTTGACTTTCTCACTGGCTGTAATAGTAAGGAAGACTTCAATTTTTTTCAGAGGGGTAGAATAATTAAAAACGTGGAGATACAAAGTGAAAACAGGGATTTATAACATAGAACTCATTGCTACATAACATCTTCTTTGGTTTTTTTAGACAATGGTATCATTTTTAATGTGTTTAGACTTAATATTTGTGACCACCCCATGGAGAAGTTGAGGATTAGTACGGGAATCACACAGGTGATAAGGAACTGCGTAGAAGAGAAATAACCGTGGTTTTTGTTGAAGACTGACGTAGGAGGGATGTTACTCCTGGAGCTCTACAAAGACACACGTTTAGATCAAGGTTATTTAACTTTGAATTGCGGTCCTTGGCATTAAAAGAGAAATGATGGGGGTGAAACTTGCTGATGACATTGTGCAAGGAGGAGGACAAGGTAACATGAGGGAGGACCTGAGTGACAGCAGAGAGTGGAGCAACAGCAGTTGCATGAAATTCAGTGCTACAAAATACAGTATCATTCACACAGGAATGCATCACGAATTCCTGCCGTAGGCTTGGAAACCAGCGACAGAGAAGAAGGAAGACCTGGTTGTAGTTGTTGATATTAGGATGGTTATGGGCCCTCAAGGTGATAGTGAAAAAAAAAAAAGGAGTATGAGGGTGTATCACAGAGGCTATTCCAGCAGACTCTGGGAATCGTGTGGTGCTGTAAGATCTCGTTTAGAGTAACACACAGTCCTAGTCACGCATAGTCAAGAAGGATGAACTTAAATTGAAGTAGATGATGGAGAATGTACCTTAGTTAAAAAAAAAAAAGATAATAGCTTTGTTTATTTAACTTAGAAAACTGTTATTTAAGTGGAATGAGCCTGTATTGACACAATGATGTAAGAGACTTTGTAACTACATCGGGAGCTTTGACAGAAGATGTTTAAGATATGCACCAGTCCTGTCAGAATCGCGAATGGCGTTAGAACGGCCACATTTCGCCTGGGTGTTTGAAGGGAGAAAACCTACGGAGGGCTTTAGTTCTGGAATGACTTTTGGGTAGAGACCATAGGAGTGAAAATGTAATTTAATACGGAGCCTAATGCATCTGGGGTCGTAGTTCTAGCGTGCAGCTGCCTAAAATGCATGAGGAAGGGAACGGTGAAGTCATTTCTCTCCATTTTATGTCCTACAGTCAAAAGTATAATTTTTTGTCTCTGATCAAACTAACCTGTAGTTTGTTTGTTTGTTTGGCTTTTTTTTTTTTTTTTTAATTATTTTAATCTCTTTTTATTCCACAACACATTTAGGCCAGAACTGATTTGGTCTTCTCTATTTATATTCCTGGAGTTGATGATAATTGATGTTCTTTCACTTGGGTTTCAAAGGCACGGGCCACGTGATCAATTTATGCCTTGCCACAACTCACCTCAGGATACGATATATACCTGGCATCAAGTTCCTGGGTAACAGATCTTTAGGACAGCTTAATGACTGATGTCGCTGGGAAAGTGGTGATGATGAAAAGAAAATCCATATTTTAGCTTTCGCTCAAAATAGGGGACATTCAATCAGTAATTCCGAGGGAGGACCAAGGCAGAAATGTGAAAGATTTTGGCCGCTGCTCATTTTTACAGCTGTCAATGGAAATAGTTTATGTTGGCTCCTAGATTTACTCAAAGACAGGGGGCAGAGAGCCTGTTTGTCATTAAAAGAGTATTTCAATGCAAGCTCAATGAGGTCTGAGATGTTATCGTCTGGAAACACCGCCAAATGTCCTGGCCTTTCTTCACAAAAGTTTGTTGATCAGAGAAAAAATGAAGCTGAGAATGGCGCACGTGTCAGATCTCGGCGAGGAAAACTGGGAAAGCCAGAGAAACACCTTGGAGGTTAGTGGCCCCAATTCACCAAGCTTTATGCACATGTCCAACTTTGAGCATGTCCGTGAGACGCGTGGATGTACACGAAATGAATCGCCTGCCTAAGCTGGCCCCATCGTTAATCTCTGTCTGGGATGAGACACAAAAGGGATAAATACAGTAGTTGCCTAGAAAGAAAAGTGAAGTTTACAAAACCTGCTGTTACTATGAAATGCATTGTGAAATGTCAGCGGAAGGGTCAGCTCTGCCCAGAGCTCCGGTCGCTGGCCCCTCCGACTCACTCAGCTTGTGTTCAGGAAGCGGTGGTCATGCTGAACCAAGATGGATTATTTTAATTATTGTTTGCAAACCCATAACTTATTAAATCCTGGAATAGAAATTGTGCTAGATTTGTGGGAAGGAAGACAGGGAAAAGCATTAGAAGTCCACCTGAGATGCAATCTGCCTCAGTATGCGAGTAGGCAACGGGGCAACCCCATTAGATGGGAAATTGCGGTTAAATGGTCACATGAGGGTTTGCGTTGGATTCACGCAGCTGGGTTCTGCTCCGGTTCTCTGGCCTTCCTTCGTTCCACATTGCAGCGTAGGAGAGAGCTGCGAGATGCAGCTGAGAGAAAAGCCTGTATGGAAGAGCTTTGAGCCATGGGCTGTGAGGAGAGGGAATGAGAAGGGAGAGATCCCAGACAAACTGCTCTGATTGAGAGTGGTGGTAAAAAAATATTCATCTGTAGCTTGGTTTGAAATAGGGAGAGGTTTCATCTGCCTTTTTAGGCAGCAAAGATCAGGGCAGCAATGTTCTGGAGCAGACCAGAAACAAAATGATGCTTCAGATAGAAAATGGTCCAAACTCGGGCAGGTGCTGGAGTAAAGATGGGATTAAATGTTTCCCTGGGCATGTTGCTCTGAGGAGACCTGCCGCTGTACCTGGTCTCGCAGATGCTGTTAGTGGTCCCGTAGTGACCATGGGGGAGCAGGATAAAGCAAATGAACATGCCAGCTACCACAGGGAGCCCATCACAGCGCTTGTGTGGAACCATGGGGTGGCCAAAAAGTTGATGATTCCCTGCTCTCCAGTGTACGGTACTCAACCCCTACACCCCGTGGGCAGGTAGTTGGACACTGATGCCTTTTCTTCGAGCTGTTTGCTGGAGCACTAGAGGATTTCGTTAGACTTTTATCCTTTATGTATCATTCACATAATTTTGGCAGTTCTCCCAACACAGCAATGGTGCTTTTTGAACCTCTTTCTGATTCTGGTTTTGTTGTTTCTTTATTCTTTAGAGAGCATACCCTCTGCTGGAACTAGATTAGGAACAGCTCTTTGTTTAAGCCGCTTAGAGTTGAATTTTAAGGGGCAGAAAGGGAAGGAGAGGAAGGAGTTACACCTGACTTCATGAGACAAACTAAAGGGCAGTATTATAATTTCCCTGTTTCTAGTGTAACAGCAGCCTGTTCAGGCCAGCAATCTACACGTGGAAGTGAGACCATTTCTTTGACAAAGAGACGTGGTAGGTGGGAAGGAAAAGACAGAAGGATTGTTCCCATCTATTTGTGAAAAACAAACCTTACTCTGCAAAGAGGAAAGGGGAGAAAGCAGGAAAACTCTTGTTGTTCGCAGGCAAAGCAGCCCAAAATGTGAAGTTTTTAGTAAACCCTTGCACTAAGAGGTAGACATGTTCTCCCAGGAGGAACCTGTCCATAGGACATGCCCTTGCCTCTCTCAGCCCTGCAGCAGAGGTTTTATGGCTCTGAAAGCTTGCAGGGTAGCTCAGCCCCACAGATGATTCAGACTGCTGGGTGCCGAGGTACTTTAATTTCAGGAATCACTATGAAATGAGGCTTTATATTGCAGCATGGAAATACGCAGGGAAAATCTATTAAGGCAGAGCTAATTCAGCTGCAGGACGGGGTCAGCAGGCGGCACAGCGAGAAGAGCAGGAGACTCTAATTTACACAAACTGTCTACCACGAGTAAACACACCAGGGGTGACATTTAAACGGTCTCTTCACTCTAGCTGTGTTACCCCAACCAGCAGTGTAAGAAAAGTAATTTGTGGATGGTACTAAACTAGGGGGAGAGTCTGGTGTGACAAATGACAAAAGGGCCACCCAGGGGGCCTGGATTAATTTGAAGACAGGGCTAAAAGAAACCTGGTGGGTTTTGGCAAGGAGAATCACAGAGCTCTGTTCTTGAGGTGGAGAAACTAGCCCAAAAAGCAGCCCTGCTAGAGAGGACCAGGGGTAACAGCGGATGCCAGGTAAAATTTGTTCCAGGTACACACTCCTGCTGTGATGTGTCACGTCCTGCATGGGCAGCAAGCCAGGGAAATTTATTTCTCAGGGTTGGTGCTGTTGAGGCTGTGCCTGGAAAACTGTGTCCGCTGCGAAGAGGGACAAGGAGAGGATCAAATGAAGGGCCACCATCTAGCCAGGGCTGGAGCAAGTGTGCTGCAGGGGTGGGTGAGGGAGCTGGGCTTGCCAGGGCTGGTAAACCAGCAGCAGCTTGCAGCTCCTTGAAGGGCAGCTGCAAAGATCAGAGAGCAGAGACCTTTCTCAGCAAGGGCAGAGGAGGTGGCAGGGACACAAAGTGCAGGTCAGGAGGCTCAGGCTGGGCTTTAAGTAAACTCTTCTTTACCAGGCAGGCGGTGTAGCCCTAGGAAAGGTGCCCAAGGCTGCAGTGAAATCGGTTTCAAGACTCTGCTGGATGAAGCCATGGCTGAGCAGATCTGGTCCTGCTTTGAGCACGAAATTGGACTAGAGATCTCCAGAGATGTCCTCCGGCTATCATTTCCATGACATCATGAAGAAACCAGAAGAGTCGTCTGTACATTTTATCCCGTGAGTGACACCATAAAAAGTTAACAATTTTTTTACATTTAAGCAGCAATGCCAAGGCCCAGCGCTTTTTTTTTTTCTTCCCCAGGGATTAATGATTGGCTGGGAGAGTTGATGGCTTGAAGCAAGACTGTAGGGCGTTGAGAGAGCTGGCCATCAGGTTCACAGGAAATGCCCAAGAGTGAGGTTGTTACTGCAGCTGGAAGAGCGTGTTTTAAAGGGTACTGAGTTACAGGGTTTGGTGTCAATTTTTATTTCCTTTGCTGTGAAATAATTTCTGAGGGAAAGGAAGAAGTATCAAAACAATTTCTCACGGGTGGCACGAAGCAGAGCAGGGAAGTGGAAATGCCTCAAAAGGTTAATACCAGAAATGAATGGAAGTGATTTTACAAGGATTTCAGGAGTTTTCTGCGTGCTCACTGCAAGAGGTCATCTAATATGAATGATGTTCATGGAAAATTTTTAAAGGTTGGACAAATGTAGCCATTAGAAACTTCAACCAACCTTGAAAATCTATTTTCAGGAACTTATCCTAGGTTTCCTGCATTTATTGGTGAGAAGATTTTGCTTGTTTGGTATTTTGAATGATGAGAAAAATAATTTTTAAATTATTCAGTGGTGTTTTCGGTTGTGCAGAAGTTTAATGCAATAGAGGCTTTCAAGATTTGCTTTCAGAATTTCCCGTTTATGTTTTGTCTGTCTTTTCCTTGAGCATTCCTGTGTGTGGACATGAGCCCGGGAGGAAATCTGCAGAACATCACTAACTGGCTTTGTAAAACCCCTCCAGTGAATCCGTGCTTTTCATTTCAACAAATGTTTGAGAAGACTTGGCAAGTGAAAGAGCAGAAGGCTTAGATGGAGAGAGACAGATAAGATGATTATAGCCCCTATACTCTCTGTCTGGTACAATGTTTGTGTTCTGGGTCAGGGCCTACACGGCCACATGCTGTTCTTCTGTCCTCCTGCCCTCCAACCTTCATTTCTGGGACAGGATTGCATCTGGCCCTGTATGAAGTGGTTATTTAGGAGTAATAGGAGACGTCGATATCTTTCCAATTGCACCTACAACAATTACGGGAGCATTGCTCGGTGTGCCAGACACTGTGTGTGGTTGGATCATCTTGGGTTTGTCTCTCTGGAGCCATTCAAAGGTACGCTCTATAGCTATAGGCTCCTGCTGGCTTTCCAGGGAGTGGACTCAAGTTTGGAAGAAGGATCCAGCTTCCAGAGCTCTGGGCCAGAGAAAGTGCATGTCAGAGATCCTGAAACTTACTGAGACTAAAGGAAGTGTAGAAATTTGGGTCTGGTTTTGGGAATGCAAGCATAGCAGCATAGGAAGTGTTTGGTTCCTGGTTGCATTAGCTGGTGGTGGAGTCCAGTGGATGTTTCTTCTCAACCATGTGTGCTACAAGAGAAATCAGTAATGCTTCAGTGAGCTACCTCATCAGAAAGCTGGAGAAGCCCCTCCCAGCATCATACTTCCGTGTGGTGCTGGATTCATAGAAAAGGAACTCAGTGCAGCAGGGAGTGCAGGATGTGCTCCCAGTTAGACCTAATGGTTTTCAAACCAGCTTTGCTAAACTAAACCCCTGTGTTCAAGACTCACCTCCCCTTCCATCTCAGCAAATGGGACCTGAATGGAATTTCTGAATTTTTTCTCTGTTGCTGTCAGTCACGGCAGAGTCTGCACACCCCTGTCTAGCTTTTCTTCCAATTACGGCTTTTCAGCATCACCAGATGCATGGTGAATGTTTTCTTTTCTCCCCCTTTCTTTTGCAGCATCAGGTGCTGATCACTTCTGGAGGCAAAGTCCTAACTTGATGGACTAGTGACAAGATACAATCTGACAAAGCCTTGGCCCCCATTATTTCTGCCTGATGATATGTCTCTGATAGAAATAAATCATTTGTCATTTTTTGAAAACCTACACATTTGTTCCAAGAAATCTGAAGCTGGCTGCAGTTCTTTTGCAGCTCTCTCAAAGTCATCCTTTTCGTTGCCCATGGAATTTCATTTTTGCTATTAAGCTAAACTCCAAGAAAACTAGATTTTCTTCTTTCCCCCTTTCCTTTTAATTTGCTGGGACAGGTACAGCTGCAAAAAATCATCTCATCCTGCTTTGTCACGTCGCTGTTACCTTGTGCAGGGTGAACATCCCAGTAATTACATAGCATTTGCTGTAACAGGTCCGCGTGTTTGTTTATCCAGTTCCCAGAAGTATAGGAAACCTTTTGAAATGCACATCATTTCCAGCACTTCAATATGAGAGTCAAGAATAGAGTTCATGTCACCATGACCTAACTATAAGAGGGATGTAAACAGGACAAAAACTCGTCAGTAGTCCATGAAGCCCCCCATGGATAACCTCATCTCCTGTATCATAGGAGCTACCTTAAACTAATCAGAGCAACAGTGTTCACAAGGACGACATCTGTGAATACTGAAGGAACACCGTTTGGGGACATAGCTTTACCAGTATGCAGTGTCAGATGCTTTGTAGTTGGTAAAGTGTAATTAATAGCCATAAGAAGCCCATGACCTGATCCACTTCAGCTGCTCTTCCGGCTCTGCCCAGCTGTGCAGTAAAGCCTCTGGGCTTGGCAGCCATGCCGGTAACGCCCAGGGCAGCCTCTGGGCTGGTGTGTTGGCACAATGGCCAAGAGAGAAGGATGGGACGTGCCCTTCTGTCTGCTGCAGCACAGGACTCCGCACGCTGTCTCTGTGGAGCATGTCATGTCACCTCTGCACAGGGATAACAATTCCCATGATCACTCTGCTGGCGGGTTGCTTTTTGCCTTTTTATCATCAGTCTTGTACAAAGCTCCGTATATCGCATTCCCTTTGCCTTCAACAATGTGTTCAAGGGTTTTCACTAGATACCAGAGTCTTCCATGCCGATTCCGGCACCTATGGGAAATCAAACGTGACTGTTCTCTTGCACTGCACACAGGAGAAAAGTCAGACCTCTGTCTGTTGCCGGTCCATTGCCAGTACATGTCTATCAGAAGTGTATCGTAACTTGGGCAGCTTGTCTTTTCCTAGAGCTCTGCATTCATCTCTCCTCTTCTAAATGACTTTCTTCTTTGCAGACTGCCTTCCTGACCATCTTTGGATGCCCTCTCTTGTCTTTGTTTGTTGCCTCTTATAATGCTATGAAACATCAAATGAGACACCAGGTGACAACAATAGGTAGCGTCTTTCCATAAAATACGTTGTGAAACCGTGGAGCCTATTGTCTGTTTGTGGTGGAGCCTATTGGATGTTTTGGATACCAAACTTCCTGATGGGCTCAAAGAACAATTGGACAAAGATATGAAGAAAAATCCACTGAGGACTCTAAGGTGCAAAGATAGTTCTGTAAACCAGAAAGCCACAAGATCACTGAAGCTGGAACAGCATGGTGGGGGCAAGATCATTACTAATCTACCTTGCTCTTATATCTACCCGAAATACCTGTAGTTCACCACTGACAGGAGTCAGGATGCAGGCCCAGAGCAGTTTCCTCATGCTCTGATCTTATACCTTATTCTTGAGCGAGCTTCCGTCTGCTTAAATAATGGAATACATCGGTCCTCTGCTATTTGCTTCTTGAATTGTTCTGCAAAACTTCAAGCTGGACTCCCCATAGTTATCTTTTCTCCATTGAGATAGAAATTGCACTAAACCAGAAATTCCACCAGCTGTTACTCGAGATGTGGATTTTTACTTTGGTAACAGTAAATGACAAGTAAAATAAAAATAAAACGAACATATACAGGCACACCCACATACACAGCACCTTGGTTCTACTCAAATTGTCTTGGGGGTTTTTTTGGGTATTTTTTGGAAAGAAGTGGGTCTATGGGCAGGTTTTAAAAAGGCTGTTGTTGTGTTTCTGCTTGCATAACAATCTAGGCTGCCCATCTTGGCTTGAGCATGTTTTCTTTCCAGTGTGGACCTTGTCTAGCTGCTTCATGTATCTGTTTGTGATAGTCACTGTTGTGGATATACGCCTTTCATTTGCAGGTAAAAATCACTGCTTTGAATAAACCTACAGAGCAAGTAAGATCCTATCAGCATCAGTAGTGCTGGTACCGAATTTTCAAAGTCTTGTCTGTCCTTTTTAGCAGCCCTGTGGAAGAAGAGCTCCTCTTCGCACGGCAAAAGGGAACACTTCATCCTAATAGACAAGCTTCTTAATAGCCCTGCATAAATCTTTTTTAATGACAACAGAGGAATACTGTCCTTACGTGTTTAAGGACTCCCATTTTCACTCTCTCTACATCCTCTTCAAGTTTTCTAGACAGTCTTGGATGACAGAAACTGGGAAGCAAATAGGAGAGGTCAAAGCAAGATGGCTCTGACAGCTGAAGGAGCAGGGGCTTTGTTCAAAACCCTCCTTTCTACTCTGTGTCAGTAACTTGAGTTATTACGGCTGAGTGCTGAGCAGAGATTTGGCTGATTCTTGCAGTTTAAGAACAGAGAGTGAAGCACATTGATGAGTGAGTGATACATGTGTGTGGGTTCATGAATGTATTGCGTGTGCCTACAGATGCACTCATGTTTTGTTGATGCAAAATCCATCCACTGACTAAAAAAGACCTGACATGTTGATGGCTCTACTTTCCGAAATGGCTCTTATGTCAAGTTCTAAGATGTCATATGAAAAACAGACATGGAAAAGTACCCTCCATAATGGCCTAGAGTAATAAATTAATGAGCTATAAACAGCAAAATAAACATGTTCTCTGCCTCTGAGACTGGAAGCCTGGCTCTTTGCATTCAAAACCACCAGCCTGAAGCTCCTGAGCTACTGGCACATCTCGCTGACACGTTGCAGCAGCAGGTCTCCCCTCCTTGCTTATCAGCCACATCACACTTGAGGGAAACATCACATTAGATGCCAGGAGCTCTGCTCAAGGTTCAAAGGCAGCATACACCCTGCTGCCTGGATGCATTAATACAACGTGAGGATAGTCAACGTGCTGGAATATGGCTTGGGAGACCAGTAACTGTTGCAGGTCTCTTAGGTCTCCTCTGCTTCAGCTGCGTGTTGTGGAAAGGGGTGAGCTTTTCTACCCCATGCCACTCGTGAGCATTACAGGCTGTGAGGAGCTCATTGCCCGAGGCACTGGAGGGATGTAATGATGTACCTCTAGATATCGTCAAGAAAGGTGAGACATCTCCAGGGAATGGCACACATCCCGGTGCTTGGACTGACCTCTGAAATGACCTGGACTTCATGCCATTACAGCAGTCACGTTAACCTAGCTGGACCGCCGATATGATGCATTAGGATACCTTCCTGTGCTTTCACAGGTCATTTGGTCACTCCTCCTGTGCAGTCTCCCACATGTGACTGCTCCGTGCCTACCTCAGAGGCCATCAGCTGGAGTAATTCATGTGCGCTCAGGAGGGTGAGTAGGGAAGGGGCTGTAATTCTGGTTGCTTCTGATCCATTAAGCTGAGTTTTAAAATTAAGCTTTCTTTTCTCTCCGCTCCTTAAAGCTGTCAGTGCAAATAGAAGTGTGTTTCCTGTCGACTCTTTGTATAGATGTGCAAAGGAAGCGGTAAAATTCTCAGTTTTCCCAAAAAGCCGGTGGCCGAGGCTTGGACGTTCTCTGACAAATAACGCGCATTTTCAATCAAGGTATTTGCAAAAACAATACGGCAGCCAGACGCAAAGAGCCCCGCTTTCATCCCGGGCAGGCAGTGCCACTGAACTTTACCTAATCCTACCGACGCCTGAACACGCAACCGTAACCTCCCGGAAGGGAGCAAGCGGCACTCTCTGCCCCAGATGCCTCATTCGAGAGCTTGGGTGGAGAGAGCGTTTATGCACGGTGCGCTGGGAGCCTCACTGTGGCCTGATGGGAATTTACCTTCCGGATCTTCCTCAGATTAGAAGGACGCTACTTTAATTGAGAGGATCCAAAGCGAAGCTTAGGCTGGCAGCCAGCCATCCATTTCCTTCCTCTCCCTGCAGCCGCCTCCCTGTTCGTGGCAGTGGTGATGATCGGGGCACTTGTTCAAGGAAAATAAATGTTTCTGTGTATTTAACACCTCCCAGGTAGGCTCCCTCAAAGCTGCTGGTTCGATTCGGAAAGGAGAACGCAGCTCCTTGGAAAGCTGAGACGTTTGGCGCAGCCTCGCCGGGTGGGAAGGGTCGTTTCTGAGGCCGTGAGTGCAGTACCTCAGATGTTTACACCCCCTCGCTGCCGTCCGCGGGGAACTCGTTCTTTGATTTCCTTTTCCCCGTGCTGCTCGGGCATTGTTGTCAGGAGACTCTGCAAATGTCAGACCCATTATCAGTCACAGGCAAGCAGGCTCTTAATCGAACTTTTATTCTCCTGTCTACCGTGCTGCACTCCAAAGAAAAGGCTCCATCGCTGGCGTGGAAACGGCCTTTTGGAAGTCACCGACAAAAGTAAATCATCTGAAACTGAGATATAAATGTACGCGTACTTTTCCCCATTCAGACCTTCCTTTGATTTTTGTATATACACGTACAAATAAGCAGGTAAGTTTTTGTATGTCCGTAGTATCTGTGTGCGTTTACTTACATATGTAAAAACAGCAGACAGGTCCAAGTGTTTGTGCACACCTTCCCCCTTGCAACTTCATTCAGGCATATCACGGTTATCGCATCTCCCTGTTCATGAAGCGTACTGTTGCCTTGCGACAGGAGCCCACAGAAAATGAATTAAAAATAGGAGGGAAGGAAGTGTGACATAACGGTCTTGTTTGCTGCCTTGTGCTGTCTCCATCCTTCTTTTTTATCCTTTGTTCACATTGTTTCCCTTCTCCATTTATTTTGATCAAGACATGACAGACAGACCTGATGTTCAGCTGCCTTAGTCCATAAACGTCTCTCCGCATGATGCCGTGCTCCAAACAAAATTCAGGGCAATCGGAACAAATATCCTCAGTCTATTATTAGTCCTTCTGCTTTATTAGGCCATTTTCCCCCCTTTATGTCTCCCAAAGTGGTCAGCTCAGGTCTTGTCAGATCTGCTTCGGCTTCAGGACTCCTCTGGATTCTACTGGATGCCAAGCGCTGTTTTTGCCATTAATCGCCCAAAGGACTCCAAGCCGTTAGAGCTTCTTCTGGTTTATTTCTGCCACACAGTCTGAGTGTCCAGGCTCTGTGCCTTTGTATTGTGTCTTTAATTCCACAGGAATTCAAAGTGCTTTGCAAAGAAATAACCTAATCCTGACCATTTGGGAACCGAACCTTGGACCCAAGGGTTCTTTTGTGCCTCTCTGAATAGCTTCCCTTTCCCTTCCATACAATGTAACCTGTGCTGAACTGATTTTAACAGTACACAACGACTTCACAACAACGCCGAAAAAGCTTGTGAAACACGTCTCGGTTTAGTCCTATTCAAGCTTGAGGTCACATCTGTAAAACGGCGGTTTGGGGCAGCTCAGCTTCAGGCAGTCTCTGATTTGTGTTGTATTTGTATGGAGCAGGGAGATTTGCGGTTTCCAGAAACAGGACAACGAACGTCTGTTTTGGAAGGTGTGTGCAACAAAGAGGCTGAGTCTGGAAATGCTGTCCTGCAAACGGGTGCAAGAGGCAGACCTGACCTTACTGTTTTTAATTCCAGACAGGAGCCCTTGCTGTTACGGACAGCAGGTCTCTCAACCTAAATACAAGCGTCTGCTTGGTCCCAGCTCATTCTCCCATAGCTTCTCTGAGACCAGTGAGTTCACCCTTGGTGTAACCCCTCAGCATCCTTTGCATGAGACCGCAGTATCTCCCGTTCAGGTCCTACAGCTGTACGGTAGCAGCAAGCGTAGCAAAACACTGGCTGAAGATCTGCTGTTAATCAGGTTTAGGAGGAGAAGGACACTTCCAAGACAAAGATGATTTTGGTACCCCGTGGAAACCGCTTTTTTCCATCTGCGTGCAGTGAGAGATATGTCAGGAGTTAGCAATTCCCCTTCCCTGTCACTGGCAGATGCCCAAATCCTTGTGGAGAGGGTGGAGTCCGTGCCAGGTAGCTCCCGTGGCAGCTGTTTTGGAGTCCCCAAGGGGAGAGCGGGCCAGGCAGTAAAGCGCAAAGGGACGGACTGCTGCACAGATGCCGTCTTTGTGGGAAAGGTCCCAGAGAGCTGGCTTTGCTCAGTGCTGTCTCCCTCCAGAGAAAACCCCGAATT
Source organism: Bucorvus abyssinicus (assembly GCA_009769605.1). Lineage (NCBI taxonomy): Eukaryota > Metazoa > Chordata > Aves > Bucerotiformes > Bucorvidae > Bucorvus > Bucorvus abyssinicus. The sequence continues at coordinate 2,237,548 of CM020026.1, read as the reverse complement.
CTGTAGGACCATATCAGAGAACCCTCTCAGATACAATTCCTGATGTGCCTTAGGTTTCCTCAGCGTGTCCTGTGGTTTTTAAGGGAGCTGCTCCAGATGTAACCTGTTCTGGACCAAGCTATAGAATCGCAGAATGCTTTGGGGTGGAAGGAACCTTTAAAGGCATCTACCACCTCTTCGGGCAACCTGTGCCAGTGTCTCACCACCTGCATTGTAAAAAATTTCTTCCTTTTATCTAGTCTGAATTTACCTTCTTTTAATTTAAAGCCATCGTCCCTTCTCCTGTCACTTTGGGCCCTACTCAAGCCCCCTTTAAGTACGAAAAGGCTGCATCAGTCTGTCCTTCAGCTCTCCCCCTCTCCTCTCCTGAAACAGCCCCTATTTTGCGGTAGAGAATCATCAGCGAGCAGCCAAGGAAAGGCAAATGGCAGACAGATGGTTCTCGAGCTGTAACTGCTTTGCTGGTAGCACCAAGGGGTTGATCCTGCTGCTCCCCACATGTTACGTGAGGCAAGAGTTAAGAAAGGTCAGGCCTGTGGATTTTTTTCATCTGTGATACTCACGAGCCATAGTTAAATCTGGAGGTGCACTTTAATGGGGCTCCTTGCCTTTTCTCGGGTTGCAGTTCACCAAGGGATTGTTGGTGTCCCAGGGGTAACCAGAGATACCACGCATGGGGAAGGGGCAGGGAGGAGGGTTAAACATGCCTCAGTTCTGTGTAAGAGCTCTGGAGCTCCTGTAACTTACACAGACCTTCTTTTTTTAATATATTTTCACTAAAAAATCTTTCTATCACTTGATGGCAGTAGAGCTATAATATAAATTTATAGGTACTGATGCTGCATGGATGCATCGAAGGAAAAAACTCCTCATATTTATATTTGTCCATATATTTTTCTATGGGCTCTGTTTGGTATTATAAGTTTTAAAAAGACATAAGGCATAGGAATGCCTTGTAATTTCAGAAGGGATTAATGCAGAGGATATTTCACTCATTCACAGCCGTCATAAATAACAGCTGGTGCAGCCAAACATCCCCTAAATTTCTTCAGCTCTATCTCCAAACTCTGCAGAAGTAAAACCAACTTTCTGACTGCATTTTTAACTTGTGTGCACATAATTTGTTTTTGTGTTGTTAGTGCTGCGGTAAAGGCAGCAGCTCCTGTAGTTATGAGCCTGTGAGCTCTCACGCTGCTGGCAGTGCTGCTGCTTGCTCTTTTATGGTCAAAATACACATATTAAACGCAGCGATACTGGTACCAGGTTACTCTCAGCTCTCATTTCCTGAAATTCAGATAAGTCCCGGACAGATAGTGAGACTTTGCTCTACAGCCAACAGATGCCGAAGCTTCATCGCAGTAGTGCTCCCACAATCCAGATGAAGATAATCTGGGATTGAATCAAGACTGTCCCCTACACACCCTTTCCACCTCCCCCTGGAAGGTACAGCGGGGTATAGCATTGCTCCTGCTATAACAAAAATCTGGCTCTATCCCCTAGAGCAAACCTGCGGTCCGGCTCACGTTGAATACTGCACTGAAGATGCAGCAGCGTGAACTAGTCACCAAAGAGCCACGCGCTAAAATATGACCCAGTTGCCTTGCTTGTCTTTCAAACCAAGTGACTGCCTGTCGTCGTGACTCCCTTATCTGCGGCACTGAATCCAGCGTCTGCCTTGCCAGCACCAAGCCTTTATTTTGCTGCCTAGATGCTGGTGAGCTCCAAAATATCTCCTAACCCGGAGTTATGTGATTGCTTGAGCTGCCCAGATCTCGTTGCCCAGAAATGGCACTGCCTTCTGGAGGAAGCACACCTCCCCCTCTCAGTGCTGATCGCTCTTGGATTTCTATATTTTTACCATACTTGGATGTTTCAGTCAGATCAAGTTCCTTTTTCGTCTCTCTTTTCTTAACTGCCAGTCCTCAAATGTTTTGCAAAAGTGTCTGGCAGTTGCTCAGCTGCAATATTTCACCGTGGAGAGCACTCTGTTTTGGCTATCCCCATCCAGAAGCAGCGTAGCCCTGCGGAGCACAGGCAGCGTTTCACGGCAACCTCTATCCGTGAGCCTGGGAGCTGTGCTGGCCGACATGCCCTCCTGCCTTCGAGCATTTTCCCCAGACACCACGATCTCACCACCTCTTCCCGCTGCTAGGTGGCAAAGCTTTTGCTCCGCTCGCCCTCGCAGGCGTTAGTTCTGCCGGGGCGTACCCCAGCGCCTCGCTGCAGAAGCAGAGATGCAGACCCACGTCCCTCTGAGCCTCCCTTGCCCTTTCCCAGGCTGAAGCTGTTCCAGAAGGACTGCTCCTGCTTTCCCTCTCTCGCACAGGTCTCTCTACTTCAATTAATATCTAATTCTTACACTTGCTGGGACAACCTGAACTGGGGAGACGAAGGAAATCTCGTTGCAGGCTGCGTTGGCAGCCTGCTGAACAGCTGCCTGGGGAGGTGGGCAACTCAGAGTCATTTCTTCCTTCTAAATCTGGCAGAGATGGACTTGAAAATATCTCTATCACAGACATGTCTTAGATATAAATGGATTTAGGATTTGGTTTTCTTTTCCCTGCCTCCACAATCCAGAGAGAAAGGAGATGGGTGATTTCTGCTGTCCTAGCCCGTAGATGTTCAGCCCCATCCGTTGCCCTATTCAGAGCCTTATCCTGAGCTGGAAAATGCTTTAGCAGGGCCCCTTAGAGATCTAAGCGTGGGGTTTTCCCCTGGAGAACATGAGTTCATTCGGGGAACAGAGCTGACGTGGGTACCCCACAGCACCCAGCTTGCAGCGCGTCTCTCTGAGCCCTTGTCCTTGCTCTGAGCTGCTCATTCTGCTTCTGGGCTGTGAGCAATCCCCACTTAGCAGAACCTGTTCTTTATTATTCCCCGTTTGTTCAATCCACTGTTAACTGAGGCAAGCAAGGAAAAACAACCCCTCTTGATATCAGGTAAACTGCCGTTATTTCACTCCGAGGTATTTTGGCGTTAATAATGTAGGGAACATTCAAATAACAGTGCCAAGGGAATGGAGCAATATTTAACTTTCATTTTACCTTCATCTCATTACTTGTTAGAAAGCCTATTACGGAACAACTGCTTGCTTGTTTATGAAAGAATAAGGGGGAAATAACCGTAATTTAAAAACCTGAAATGGCTAAAGACAACACGGAGATTATTTACCCCAAAACACCAATCTCAACTTCAGCTACAGTAACTTTATAGGAGTTGCTGCAGCTTTTCAGTTATCTGCATTTTATGGCTGGTGAGGACTTTTACCATAAATTCAGACATTTGCAGTTCCTTCATCTGTCATAAGAAAGTGGTTCATAAAGGAGTGAAGTGCTCCAGCTCCCAGGGACGTTATCATCCAACATCTGCCGAAGTCCATGGAAAAAATCCCTGTTGACTTCTGCCAGTTCTGGATCAGGCACTTTTGAAAAGGATGGAAAAGGCTATTTTTGCCTCTTCATCATTTAGCAGTAAGAGAGCTGTTAGTCTGAAGCCCCTTGCTTGTGCCAATGTAATTCCACTGGACTCAAGTCTTCACTGAAATGGAGGTACTCCAAGACATGTGAGGGCTAGGTATCTGGGTAATGAGTTATGTTTGTCCTCAGGACATGAACTTCGAATCCCTGCAGGCTGTGGGAGCCGACCTCTCCGAAGCCTTGCTTTATAGATGGCGTTGCTGGTTCCAGTCCCTTCAGAAGGGCTGACCTTCCTGCACTCAGCTCAGATGCTACCCAAATACACTTAAAAGAAAAAAAAATCATGGAATTTGTCTGATTTTTCACAGAAAAACTTTCGCCTTCTTTGAGTAGATGCCTCCTGAAATAATTTTTGCTCCGACCAGCCCACGCTTCTCCAAGGAGAGTGCCCTGCTGCCATTTGCCATCAGCACCATTTCTGGGGTACCGCTGCCGAGCTGCAGGAAGAGTCAGTCTCAGGACTGATTTCTTCCCTGTGGCAGTGTAAATACTCTTGGTGTCTGCACAAAGTAATTCTGACAGGAATCCACCCGCTGTCTCTGCTGAGGATAATATTTTTATACAACTCATTTCTTCTGAGGTCTTCCCTGGAGATAAATATTAACTGTTCTGTCCTCCCCGTTTCCTTCTAAAGGAGAGGGCAAATGGTCCAGGCAGGTGTCAGTCACCCTTCTCCATCAGTTCCACTCTTCCTTCATTTTCAACACTGAAGTTTGAGGTTAAGCTGAATTCCACATTTAAAAAACCATCATTTTCAGCACTCCATGTCCCCTTTTCGTTATTGAACCACCTTGCTCTTCAGCTCATTTACAGTGATGCCATCTGTTAAGATGGAGCTAGCTCGCTGCACTCGGAGTATCTAGCCTCGTCTAGATGCAGTTTGAATTTCCTCAAGCTGTCCTATGATAACCCCAAGTTATTAAGAAATACCTTATGCCACCTCAGCTTTGAGCACATGTCCTTATGAGGCTGATTTTTTAAGTCTGGCACCTCTAAGTCCATCCTAAATTGCAAATCCTTAGAGTAATAGTGCCTATTTCAGGGTGCAGGCTTCTTTCATGATTTCCAGTACTCTCTTCCAGTGCCTTTCCCCCTAAAAATTACCGTAAAAGTGTCAATTTTCCAGGAAAAAAGCCAAACAGTTTGCTTTCTTTCCTCCTTTTTTATTTCCTTTTGAAATACTTGTAGCCAACTAGATTTCCTAGAAAACAACACAGTTTTGGCTACGGGGAATGAAAGAATATCACGTGCATTTCAGGAGGCCTGAAGCTGGTAAACCAAAGTGTTTGTCTCAGGATAAGGCGCAGGCTTAAAGCGCCTTTCACTAGGGAAAAGAGTTAGGGGCCAAGAAAAGTACAAGGAAATTCCTGAGGGTCCTTCCCCTGCTCTGTGTATGTGGTCCCTGTGAACATGTCTTGGGTGAGGGCTGAGATGCGTGTCTGTGGATTTGGATTCATGTTTAGGCTGTTGAAGCCTGGGTGGTCACCAAGGTTTTGTGGATAAAGAAACACCATCTGAACCAGAGTCTGGACGTGGTGGTACCTGCAGTTTAACAGCTTGGTTGTAGCCTGGGTTTGGGTACGTCTTTTGATTTACGTCTGCGCCTCCTCCCTCTGCTCTCCTGACCCAGGTACTAAACTCTTGGGCAGATTTAATCCTGTAAGTTGTCTAATAAACCGCTACACCAGTTGCTAGTTATGTCCCCACGTTAGCACCCATGCGATTTTCAGTCCGGGCGATGGGGAAAGGGACTTGCTTCTCTGGCCTCTGAGCACCTCTCAGACCTTTTAGGAGCCCTCTTTGCTGATGCTGAAGTTGCCAGCCTCTGCTTGTTCACACGAGACCCTTAAAATGCTTCTGTACTTTTCTGCTGGCTTCAGAGAGCAGGCTCTCACTTTGGAAGGAAAAGCTGAGCGCCTTCATAGCAATATCATTGCTATTCTGGTGATGTCTCTTCTATGTCTCCACGGACTTAGCAGGCAGAAGGTCTTCTGGCAGGCTGAGCTGTGCCTCTGCTTCAGAGTGAGCAGCTCCTTACATAAAGCCCTGTGAGAAGGGGGAAATCTGAGGAAAAAAAGGTTTTGTTTTGTTTTGTTGTGTTTTTTTTAAATAATTGGCTTATTTCTGGGTGGTTTCCTGCCACACTAATAAAGCCCATCCTTTCACACCAACTTTTTCATAGATCTGAACAGGGACACGGTATCCATTGCTCCATCACTCCCAACTGGAGCTGTTGCAATGACGAGGGTTATTTTATGTTCAGGAGGCAGCTTACTGGTTCTAGCTCCTCCAAACCCCAGAATTATGAAACTAAATGAAGGGGATCGGCTGGTTTAGTTTTCTGGGTTACACTCAATCTGAAGCAGTGGTTTCGCACGGCTCTGATGTCTATGTGCTTCCATGCCCTGGAAATCTCGATTCTCATGTGTGGGATCCATTTCACCTCATTATAGACATTGAAGATTTAATTGTTCAAGCTGAAACAGCCTGTGTGGGCTTTCTCTGTAGTCGTTAAAGAGAAAATGTTTCCAGAGGGGGATTTATCTCATCTGCTCTAGGATGTGGTTTTACAGTCTCCTTAATACATCAGCCTCAGCTGTTGCAGAAAATAAACTATCCAATCCTCTCCCCACCCCGCCTTTGGCTGTACGATCCTGCCCAGTCCCTTGTGCTAAAGCTCATTTCCATGAGGAATCAGGACAGGGAATTGAGCTGGCGGAGAATTACCCTTGGTGTTTTTTCGGTTTTGGGCGGGTGTTAGGGTTTTTTTAGTTTGGTTTCAGCCACATCAGTTTCTTGCACACGAGCAGCCAAAGAAAATCTAGCAATGACAAAAATAAAGGAATAACTGGCTGAGGCAGAGGGCTGTTGAAACATCCCTTTCCCCAGCAGCCAGTGCCTTGGCATGAATAAAGTGACTGTGGAATTGCACCCTTAAAGAAAAGTCTCTGGAGGCAAGTCTCTCGTACACCAAATGAGCTTAGAAGATCTCCACTGATGAAGAGGCTCATTTCCCTGTAGCCTAAAAGCCAGCCTGGAAAGGCGTTGTACGCACCTATTGCTCCGCAGGATGAATGGTAACTGCTGTGGATGTAAGTGCTGGAGCTGCATCCATCTGGCCTGTCTTGGCACATTCACTGCCCACCCTTTGCTGCTCGTCCATCGTGGCTGCAGCGCAGCTCTCCTTTTTTCTTCCGGAGACAGCAGGCACAAGGCTCTGCCAACGTCATGGTCAAGATGTATGTGGTGGACATGTCACCGAAATTGGGATTAAACTGCTTAACACCAATGTAGTCTTAAGAAGCAGTGTTCTTCATGGCGACGCGTGGGATGCACGGAGGATCGTTCCTCTAATCGTGCATCCCGGTCCACAAACCTGAGCAGATTATATTCAGTAACTTCATACATATTCATCAGCAATTCCTGGAATAGTGATACATAATCATTAGTTTTCCCATAAATCATTATAATATCCCCCGCCCACTTGCGCATGCCCAGTCTCTTGTGTCGAGGGTCATCAGGTGGTCTTAGGTGGTCGTGGAGAGCCCCTTCCTCGAATTGGCTAGTTGAATTCCACTTTGAAGTCTCCATATATGATCGAGAGAAGTAGTCGTCACATTCCTAGATCTCCTTTGGCTCCAAAACGCTGGACGCCTGTTTCACCTAGGCTTCAGGGATTACCTTCGCTTTGTAACGGTTCTGAGACAGGCACGGTTAGATTTTTAACAATTCCAATAATCAATTTTTGAGACAGGTACTCACAGCCAGTTCTCACTACAGAGTAGGTTTCTAAAATCAAGCCCACGGGACTACAGGTTACTTACTACAAGTATAACAAACTACAATTTTAAAAATCATATATATATGTATACGTGTATATATTGTTTGATTATTTCACTTATTATTTGATTATTCCATTCCACGGCAACAGGCAGACAGAGGCAGTGCCCCTGTCCACAATCCACTTTCTTTAAAATTTGGATCTGCTGCTGCTGCTGTTTTTTCCACCGAAGTCAGCGTTAGTGACGGTCGGAGCTGTTTCTTTGTGGAATAAGGAACAGTCCCTTAAAACTGATAAGACTTGCCATTAGGTTAACGGGCTCAGGAGTGGGCATCACATTATCTGTGAAGAATGTACGATTTGTGTGTTTCCCTGCGCTGTATAGACAAAAGAACAGGAAGAGGTAAAACCAGGCAGAATTCAGAGCCCTGTCAGCTTTGGGAGAGAAGGGTGCAGATGGCACAGGAATGCAGATGTGATGAGGGATTTCTGTGGCAGCTGAAGTTCACTGGGAAAAGTTCACCAGAAAGCAAACCCTGTAAAGAAATTGCTGCGGGGAACTGCAACAAATAGGGATTACAATCGAGAACCAATGACAAGAAAGCAGAAATTACTTTTTTTTTCCTGCAAGTATTTCCTGATTTATCTCTAACCAGAGTCTCTCTGAGTGAGCATATTAGAGCTGAGACTACATAGCAAAGAAATAATGAAACCAGCTTAAAATACAGGCATCCCTGCCCACTGAGTTATACTGGTTGCTAAAAGATACTTAAATAAGCTAATAGCCTTGAAGCACAAGATGACGAGATGAACAAAATTGTTTTGGTGTGCTGCCACAGATATTTTGGCTCTTAGTGGTGTACATGTGCTAATTCTATTGTTAGAGAGCACCGGGTATAAATAACAGCAGGGCCACAAGATTTTCTCTCTCCTGTATCTCCTGACTGCAGCATATTAACGAAAACATTATTTAGGAATGAGCATAACATCCCGTGAGTACCACATAGGCGGTGTAGCCACACGTCACGTCAGTTTGGCTCCTGCCTTAGGCAGTCCCAGCACTGTCCCAGCATAGCCTTGTTCCCTCTCCATAAAGATGCTCCAGTTGTGTTTGGGAGCAGGAACATGCAATCTTGACCTGTGAAAACCCCACTGTGAACCCAGCCTTCCGGTTATTTTGGGCGCTTTGAGGTGGAAGTAAAACAGTCACTATGGATCAACACTACAGGGACATCACATATGGGTCAGAAGAGATCCTAGACGAAGTGTGGACATAGCCAGTCTGCTCCAGATGGTGCTACTGTGAGCAGTGTGGACATGAACCAGACAACACCAGTTGGGTCAGGAGCTGGGGTCCGTTCTCTGATGTGATTCAAAGGCAATAAAGATGTATCTACTGAGGCTATCAAACTTGGTTTGGGCACTATAGCGAGATGAAGGACCCAGTATCTCTCTCCAGCATATCTAGTTATCTCACCATGCCTTGGCTGCACCTCTTGTATGTTGGGCAAGGCTTTTGACAACTTGGACATTTTTCCTAGGATGGGCTGTAAACTAAGGACCACGGGGTCCTTATACGTATATATATGAAGTAGGGAATTATTTTGCCAGTGGACCTTGGCAAGTTCAGTTGTCAAAGATTAGTGCTCGTAGTGACTCTTGTCCCTGCACACAAGGGGCAAGAGCCATTGCACGCAGGGTTCAGTGCACAGGGCGCCTGGGAAAGGGCTGGCAGGGCTGGGGTGAGAATTGCTGCTTTTTAGGGATAATCTCCCTCTAGCTCAAGACAACACCACAATGAACGAAAAACCAGAGTCAATGGTTCCGGGCACTGTTAGATTCACGCGGTGTTTTTAAACAGACATTGGCTCCTAATTCCTGCCTTTCTCCCCCGAAGGAGAGACAGGAGGGGGCAGGGATGGGGGAGGAATCAATTCTCTTTCTGCTAAGTGACCTTTTAAAACCAAGGGGCTGAAATCCAAATACCAGGGTGTAGCCTGGGGGAGGAATTACAGACGGCATCACCGCTCTCTGCGCTGGGTTACATGCTCCTTCCTCTGTGGAAAAGGCAGTGCAGGAGGCTGGGTTACAGCATGAAGAACAGGATCACAACAGTCGCTCCCTTTTCATTTAAACAACCAGTGCAATCAATTCACATTTGGCAGATCACTATTAAAAACCTACTCATAAATTCTGAGTCAGTTGGTTTAGAACATAAAATTGCAGATTTAGACAGCTGCAGAGTACCAGGAAATACTGAAATAAGTAGTGTTTGGTATTTACATTAAATATGACAAGGCAAACAGAAGGGTTTACTTTGGTGTTCTCTGCATATGGGCAACATACTGAAGCCAGGAACATTCAAGATAGGATTATGCTCCTCTAGCTACATTCTGAAGTCATCATTAAAGTCAGCCAGGGCTTTGCGTGTGCTTGATCTCCAGGAACTGATTTACAGATCATTGTATGATGCTATTGATCTGGCTGAACTCTTATTTGCACCTGACCCATCACAAGTCCCCGTTAAAAATCCTAAAGCCTGAGGCCACTACATCAGAAAATAACCCAGACGATGGGCAACTGTCTCTGGGTGGTCCTGCTTGAGCAGGGGTTTGGACAAGATAACCTCCAGAGGTCTCTTCCAGCCTCAACCATTCAGTGATTCTGCAATTGTAAGAATGGAAATATTAGATGTTGATAGTGATTAAAATGCCCAGAACAGATCAGAACACAAAATTCCTTTTGTTCCTTCCCTTTATTTCCACAGTTACGCATATCTGCACTGCAAACCTTGATAGTGACACCACCTGAGAGAGCATAATTCTAGCTTTCATGGTAGTTGGTGTTGTAATTTTCCAATATAACATTAAGTAAGTGAATTTCCCAAAGAAGTGTAGCCTGAGAGCCATCTCCTACATTTACCGTTTGACACAAACCTTGATTCCATGAGTAGGTTAAAGGACAATAAGGAATGTAGGGCTTGCAAGGACATGACATCCATCCCATGTCAAATCCCCCAGCAAATATTTTTTTTCTGGTCCAAAAATGTCAATATTATAAGCAGATCTCCCATCACAGGTCTCTAAATATTTTCTAGTCCTCTGCAGTAAACTTTAGATCTCAGGCTTCAACTTCAAAGTCCCTGACCTAGCATACGGGGAGATCACACCTAACCATGTCCTGTGGTCATTCAAGGGGATCCTAAAGGCCCTGGAGGTAATTAATTGAGTAAATATTCCAGAAAGAAAAAAGAAAACCCACATGGATGGTCCAGGTCAACATGGAGAAAACCCATTCCAGGCTCTGAACTGGGCAGTGGTTCAACTCAGATGTGTGCCGAGAAACACAAAATGGGTATGTGCTGGATGTGAGTTCTAGAAAATCACCGGTATATTGGGCTCATCCTCTGTCTCCAGCTGCGGCTGATCTCTGATGAGCTGAGAAAGACTAAAAACAGCAGAAAAACCAATTAAACCTCTCGTGTCCGAACAGTATAATTGGTGGAAATTTTCTCTAGAATTCACAGCCAAACGTAGTAGTTCAGCTCTATTTTTAACACCACATATAAAGTCAGGTGTCTTATACCAACTCTTTCACTTGTAGAAAGTCAGCAGGACGCATACAGGAATTCATGAGCCAGGCTGCGGTCACGGCAGTTTGTAACGCTGCAGTGAGGCACCACCAAAGACCAAAGAGGGAAAGGGATACTCAACGGAGTAACAGTTGTGGGGAAAAAAGGACAGAAATAGCAATCTCTTCAGCCAGGAGGCTGGTTCTCTTCAGCTGAATTTAGAGTTTGGGTGGGGAAAGTTCCTCATTTCACTTCATTCAGAATCAGGAAATCATCCTACGCTGGCGAGACAAACCGTGCTGTCTGTGGCACACCAGTGCCCGGGGAAATGATCAGGATAAGTCAATCCTCCCTTCGGTAACGCTTGACCTGAGCAAGCGACCCTTCATCCAGCCTGAACATTTCCCTAGAAGAGGTGTCAAGGTATCATGACATGCCAGAGGTGACTCTGAAAGTTGGTGCTGCAGCAGGTGAAGTGTTAGAAAGACAACGCGGATTCGTGAGAAACCTGAGAAACGAGGGTGGTGATATGGCCCAAAAAGCTGCTGATGCTCACAGCGTTTCTGGTGGGTCCGGACTGACACTGAAGAGAAGCAAGTTTCTGGAGCGTGTCGCAGATCTGGTACAGAGGATGGACTCTGGGAAGTTTTACCAGATCCGCAGGTCACCGAAGGGATCAGGCAGTTTCCTTCTGTCTTCTTGGAAGATGTGACCATGGGCAGCAGGCCACGGCTGGCTGGCTCTGAAGGCTTTGAGCAGAGTCCGTCACAGTCTGACCTCCCCTGAGTGGGCAGCAGCAGAAGGTACATTTAAGCATCAGAGTGACCTGGAGACCCGGCGATGAGAGGTTTTAATTGTCCCCTGGCCTACTTGGAGCCTCCTGCCGAGTAGCAGAGGTCTGTAAAGACACGGTGCTGAAAGTCTCCGGCTATAAAACATCTGCTGGCTTTAAAATTACTTTAACAGGTTATAGTCACACTGTGAAGCTGTTTCAGTTTCCCTGTTCAGGTTATACCGGAGAATTGCATTTGCGGGGGAGCTGGGGGAAGGGAACCAGGTAGATAGGGGGAAGATGCTCCAAATCGTTCCCTTCACGCGGCAGGCTCTGAAAGTGTATTGCCTTTCGCCTGCTGCTAGAGGACTATGGAGACAGCAGAGGGGCAGGCAGCGTTTGTCGCCTTTCTGAAACTCTGGTGATCAGAGATGCACCAGATTATTGCAAACCCCGCCCCATAATCCAGAGAGGGCTGTCGCTCCCAACGGCTGCGAGGAGTGAACCCCTGGTGCCGGTGAGTGGGGTGGTGAGGCACCGATACGAGGCCACAGGCAGCCGTGCTCTGATAAATCAGCTCCTCCGGCGGCGGGTCAAAAGCTATCACACAGGAGAAAGGTCAGATAATCAGCCTTCCGTCAGGAGGGAGGAAAAAATGAGCCTGGAATTCAGCAGTGTTAAAGCAAACGTTCTCAGTTATGTACGGTGACTCATTTAGCCGCAGATTTCCATTCATGAGATAGTTGAGGGTGGTTTGGGAAGGAAAAAAAATAAAGCTTCTGGTTTTGCCTGGTCTCATTAGTATGAACAGCTCCAGGTCTGTCAAGCCCTCTCCCAGGGGGCATCATCTGCAAATCTCGGTGGGTTCTTCTAGGTTGACCTGTCTACAATTAATCTACATCTTTCAAGTGTGGCACTCAAATCTAGAGGATCGAGGCACTGCCAGCAGTTAAGAAGAGCCAAGGGATTTGTGTTTCATTTCTTATGGTCCAGTATGGTCTTTGGGGGTTTTAGCAGCACAGGGATGTTTACCTTGTATTCTGGTTGGATCTGCGAAAGCCTCCCAATGAAGGAACAACCGTTTAAGCAGTTGGATCCCATCCTCTGTAGGTCTAGCTTGATTTTGGCTGAGGATTGTTATTATTTTGCACTTGTCCACACTGGTTTTCTCATACTTGTAGAGCTCACAAAGCAGTTTTCCCACTGTTGTAATAGTTGAAAAATGGGACAGGTATTCACTGATGAGAACACTGAAGACTGCAGGACCCTGCGGAAAACTGCTCAATACATCACTTTAACAGCAGACTTTTGACAGCTTCTTTCTGCGTCTGGTTATTCAACCGGTTTTGCACCAATTCTACCATTGTTTCTTGCTGAGTCTGCCTCCATCCCTTGTTTGCAAGGATGTCATACGAGGTATTGTCAAGAGTCTTAAGTAAAAACCACATCTATTGTTCCTCCCTTCTCCTCAGGCCTGTTATCCTGCCACCAGGGGAGCCTATATTTGCTTTACATGATTTCCTCTTAACAAACCTATATTGGCTGCCACCCATTGCTTTGTAATTTGCCAGGAAGATTATTTGGTTATTCTTTACAAACTGCTCCTCTGTTTATTTAAGGAGGAGAGTGTTTATGTTTTCACCATCTTCTGAGAACTGAAGTTACCCCAGCTTCCTTCCCTTTCCTCTCCCCTTTCCTCCCCCTTTAAGAACGGACGTGTGCCCGCTCCTTTCACCATCCATCCAGCTCTCTGTTAAAAGCACCTGGGGTTCCTCCCTCTTTGTCTGACTAAATGCCGCTCCTGCCCCTCACTGCTCTGGCTGGTAGAAGCCTTCCCCTCTAATTTTCAGACTGGATTTCGTTCTGGGCGGTTTACAACCACTTTCTCTTATGCTAGGTCTGTCCTCTAACTTAAGTAGTTCTTTCCTGCTGTTTATCTCCAAGGAGATATTTGCAATTTCATCCCTTTCAGACTTCATTTTGCTAGACTAAACGGAAGAAGCGTTCACCTCTTTTATTTCATCTTTTTCTTGCATGAAGTAGAATATCCTATCATCCCCAGAATATATTTTCTGCACCTTTGCCTGTTGGATTTCCTCTTTTGTTAATACATGACTTGAATCATCCCAAGCACACCAGGCATGGGGTCAGCGGTCACCAACGGCGACGTAGCTGCAGGTCGCTTTTGCCTCTGCCGTGGCTGCATCCGGCCAGTGTCTCGGTCCAGGAGTGACTCACACTGTTCTAACTCACACCATGGAACAGAAATCCCCATTTTTCATCTGGAGATGCATGAGATCATTTTGTGCTGCAGAGCGTAATCCTTTTTTTATTATTTTGACAGGCTTCAAAGGCATGTGTTTATTCCTGGGCGATTTTCCCAATTCTCTTTGTATTCTCGCTGTTCTCCAGCTTCGCATCACCAGCATATGTCCTGACTTCACTCCAGTTTTCAATGCAAGACTTTCTCACAGAAATATTTTACTGAGAACACTCTCCAGAGAAGTTTTGGAAGAATCATCCCTGTTCCCTGTCCTCACTACCAGTTCCTGTTGCTCCTTCCCCACCTCGCTGCACCGGTACCTTCCAGCTGTGTCTGCTTTGCCTGGAAGCCTCTACCGTGATATCAAACCTGAAATGCTGAAAGAGGAGGGGACATTTGCATCATTTCTTACATCTGAAACATCAGCTCTCAGATGAAACAAAGCCACCGAGCACCCTTGGTAAGACCAGGACACAGCTCTCTACTGTATCAATGCAGTTATGGGCTCAGGGTTGTGTCCTGCAGCAGCTTCCTATTTAGGACCAACATCCTACAGCAAGATATAAAATTCCCCACTATCTCTCCCGAGCAGAGAGAACCGATTGCTTTCAATTAATTAAACTAAGACACCACGCTTTGACCTTCGCACCCACCCGCATTTAGCCCAAGCTCAACAGCAGCATTTCTGGAAGCTTGAGTTGTGGGGCGGTTTCATATTTTGTTGTTTAGTTTGCTTTTTCTTCAGCAGCTCTGCATTCTTCTGGTTTCTCAGTCGCATATTATCAAGCTAATATAATGGTGAGAATCACCGTTTTAAGTTTAGGTATCTCTGCAACAGCCCTATGCCTTGGGGAAGTACATTATCCTGGGGTTTTGTACGGACAGGGGACTGAGTCACAGAAGGAAGGGGTCAAATCTGCCACTGCCGGTTTATTCCAGTGCGATCCAGGGAAGCAGGCAGCTGTATCAAATGCACTTGCACAGTGATTAACCAAGCCATTCGATTTGTATTTAATTGTTTATTACAGTCTCCGTCTCGTTTTGCTGTATTTACTAAAGCTGCCGTGGAGCAGCTCAGCGTCAGGATGCTAAATCAGCATAGCGATGTTCAAAGGACAGGCCATGTGCTGTAGAGAAATGAGTACACTTTTACGCGTCTAACCTGCTAGAAGGAAATCTGCGCTTCAGCAGCAGCCCGGGTTCTGTGCACGCTGAGCGGTGGGTGACACAGCTCCCCTGCAGCTTGCTCCCCAAGAACTAAAACCCTCCGCCTGCCTCAGTGCAGCGTGGGCGTGGATTATCCGAGGACACGCTTTCAAGTGCCATTACTTTCAAAGGCAATTAGGCTGACTGAAGAGTGATTTATATCTTAGAAAATATGATAACTGCCTCAGAGCTGGGTGCTCTGACCCATCTGACTTTGATGTTCGTGTGCTTTCCCCGGTGCCGGGTAGCTGTCACTGGCGACAGAATTTTCCATTTCTCATCCTTGCTTGGAGCTGACTGAAATCTGCCTTCTCTTTCAAACTGGACAGCTGCCACCACCTCCCTCCCTGTTGCAGAAAAGGGCTAAGCAGGTTTTCAGCCTCAGGGGTTTGCTGGAGGGAAGGATCAGTGAAACGACAGCCAGAAAGATGTGAAATGCAGATTCAAACAATAAAAATAATCCTTTTGGCTTGCTCATGGATGGCCCTGAGAAGATCCTCTCCAAACGGCACCCCTTGTTTACTGGGGAGGATTGTGCACGGTGATTCCTGCAGTCAGAAACAACCTCTGGGAGTTTTCTTGACTCACCGAACAAGTTGACTTACAGCCAGTGGAAGCTGAAATGTAAAACTCTCTGTACGGATATTCTTGTTGTAGTGTCTGATGAGGGCTAAAGCCACTGGGCCATAAATAACATCAATACGTTCCAGATTAAACCAGGCGGTGGCAAAGGGTCGGGCACCTCTTTACAGGACAGATGCCGGAGCATGGTAAAATTGGCTGATTTGTGTCCATTCATTTAGTCCCGCTCGATACCTAATAATATTTATGAGCCACGTTGTGCTGGGAGAAGGTGAGGCGGTTCCTGTACCGCGCAACACACTTAAATTGATGCAGTGTGAAGCTCCATAACCCTGCCTGGATGCCTCACCTTGTAGCAGGGCGTGCAGATAATCCGCCCGTGGTGCTTGGAAGGGGACGGGCGGGCGCTGGGGTTGTGTGGGGCTGGTCTCTCTAATTAGACGCAGCCACTTCACCACCAGCAAGACGTAATCCATCAAAAAATGCTTGGGGAAAATAATTCCTTTGTAACAGCATTGATTTTGCTATTTATGGCATGAGGAAGCCCTGGCTTTCAGCTCTTGAGTAGACCCTGGGGCTGACTTTGGTGCAGCGGGGAAGGGGAACCGTTTTGTTAAGGAAGGTGTTGTTAAACGCCAATGCTCAGAAATTATTGCTCTGTGCCCTTGTAGCGCCCTTTTCTTTTAGTTATTCTCCTGTGCTCTACAAGCAAAGAGATTTTCTGTGTTTGTTTATTTGTTCCTCCCTTTTTTTCATCCCTTTTTCCCCCAGGTATTAGGGCCAGCATGAACACCTCAGCACTATGAAGCCAACAAAGTCCCAGGAGGGATAAGGCTCAGAGAATAAAACCAAGACTTGTAAACCCGAAGCACATCCCAGGGCAGCCAGGTTCTGACTGTCTGAGCCTATTTTCAATGAATCACCACAAAAATGGTTTGGGATGATGACAAACCTTTGGCCATGGCTTCCTGGGAATTGGATCCCTCCTGGTGGCACAGGTGTTGGCTGTCTCACCCATATCATTATCTAGCTGGAAAATGTGCAGGGATGCTAATTTAAATGTCAGCTCTGCTTAGTACTTTATCATCAAAAGGACGTTGTGCAGCTAGTTTGTGACCTGCACAATTTATCTCAGGGGCTGCCTCCTCTGGTGACCTGAAGTTGGTGGCGGCTCAGCACAGACTGAATGTAAAAGTGGAATTTTAGTAGACGGCCGTTTAAGGATGAATCCAGCTGAAAACCACCTCCAGAGCTGCCTGGACCCCCTTCTGACTGTTTAAAACAAGTGTCACTAAATCAGACAAACGCTGGTGCTGGGACGCAGCAGGCACTAATTTAACCCATATGCTCTGGGAGTGCTCCTACATCTGTTTGTTCTGGGCAGAACTAAGGAGTGGAATTAAGTTTTTGCCTCCCCCCTATAAAGCAAAATTGTGTCACAAGCTAACCATGCAGTTTTAAGCCCACTGGAAGGTAAATAAAGAGGACAATTTTTGGCTCAGGAGAGCACCAGTAACAGCGCGCTAATTGGTGTGATTGCAGTGGAAACCGAAAAACTGCTGAGCAGTTCAGGGCTGGCCTATCGGGTTTGCATGGCAAGGTTTTGGTGTTGGGGGCAGCTACAGGGGTGGCTTCTGTCAGAAGCTGCTAGAAGCTTCTCCTGTGTCCCGTGGAGCCAATGCCAGATGGCTTCAAGACATACCTGTTGTTGGCCAAGGCCACACCCATCAGCAATGGTGGTAGCACCTCTGGGATGACATATTTAAGAAGGGGCAAAAAACACACAGCAGCAACTGCGGCCAGAGAGGGGAGAATATGTGAGAGAAACACCTCAGCAGACACCAAGGTCACTGAATAAGGAGAGGGAGAAGATGCTCCAGGTGCTGGGGCAGAGATTCCCCTGCAGCCCGTGGAGGAGACCATGGCGATGCAGGCTGTGCCCTTGCAGCCCGTGGAGGACTCTGCATTGGAACAGGTGGATGTGCCCGAAGGAGGCTGTGAGCCCGTAGGAAGCCCGCACTGGAGCAGGCTCCCGGGAGGAACATGTAGAGCAGTGGAGGGAGAGGAACCCACACAGGAGCAGTTTTGCTGGCCGGAAGTGTGACCCATGCTGGAGGAGCCTGTTCCTGAAGGACTGCACCCCGTGGACGGGATCCACACTGCAGCCCGTGGGAAGGACTCACACTGTAGAGGTTTGTGGAGGGACGCCGTGCTGGAGCAGGGGAAGGGTGTGAGGAGTCCTGCCCATGTGGAGGAAGGCGCAGCAGAGACAACGTGTGAGGATCTGACCACAACCCCCATTCCCCACCCCCCTGTGCTGCTGGTGGGAGGAAGTAGAGAAAATTGGCAGTAAAGTTGAGCCCAGGAAGAAGGGAAGGGTGGGGGGAGGTGTTTTTAAGATTTGGGTTTATTTCTCTGATTTGATTGGTAATAAATAAATTTAATTTTTCCCCAAGTTGGGTTTGTTTTGCCCGTGACGGTGATTAGTGAGTCATCTCTCCCTGACCTTATCTTGACCCACGAGATTCTGCTATACTTTTTCTCCCCTGTCCAGTTGAGGAGGGCAGTGATAGAGCGTCTTTGGTGGGCATCTGACATCCATCCAGGGCCAACCCACCACAGCTGGCGAACAAGGGTAAACTTGGCTGGGTTGGAACCACCTGCAGCATGAAGGAATTATCCTGAGACAGGTGAGATATTTCTTATAAAAAGCAAAATCTTTTGGTTTCTGTAGGAATTTTCCTCTCAACATTCCTCTCTCTAGCCCAGGCTATCCCAGTGTGTGCACTGGGGTAGAGAAACACGAAACCTTCTAGGAATATATAGATCATGTAAGTATAAATGCCTTACGTACAGACAGGGTCAGGTTTCCCAGTGCTCAGTGTTTGTTTGTATCATCTACTTTATTATTATTATGTGTCATAATGTATTTAAAGCTTAGTCATAGAAATTGAACATGGAATATCCACCTCAGCTGAAATCCCCTAATTTTATGATGAAATTGGTATGAAATCAATCTCAAAAAACTTTGCTAGAATGGATTCCAAAGTTTCTTTTTGAATATATGAGAATGACCTTGGTGGCATATTTTCTTCCAGTAAATTCAGGCTGTGTCACTTCAGTAATTTAAAAGGTGCCTATAAAAAGTAAGATGGTAGTTTGATCATGTAAGTGCATTTTATATTAAAACAGTAGCATTTTTATGATATCTGCATTTTTTTTTGGTGTTGCTTGCTATTGTAAAGGGACGTCCAAATAAACTAACCCTTCTTAAGGCAGAGCAGATTGTAATGAACATTTAATTGGGCTTTCTGAAAAACAGTGGCTATGGATTTTCATCATCAATTCTGCTGCTCGCCTAATGACTTCAAGATGAACATACCTTTTTGGAAAGGTATTTAGTCTTCTCAGATGAAAAACAATTTACCACCAGTAATTTGTTCCAATGGTTAATTATCATGCCTTAAATATGTACATCTTATTTTCAGCTTGCACGAGGTTTACTCATGTATTAATTGTATATTTGATTGTAATTCGCCCTATCTTAGCTAGTTAAATGCATTGCACTTATTTTTTTTTTTAATCCCCTGATTGGATGACATCTTTAAATAACCAACTCAGCATGAATGATGAAGTTTTACAATCAATTATAGAAATGCAAAATTCAGGAATTGAACTTTGGCTGAACCATCCACAGACAGTTTGTTCTGCAGTAGCCCTCTGGTTTTTGAACACAAACAGGGAGGAAATGTTGAAGAAACCCTACCACAACATGGCTTTATCCAAGCACGCTGATTTCTTACTGTTTCTTTTCCTGCCGATTCATTCAAAAAGCACAGAAATGCCGCTGATGCGTAGGGACCGGAGCCCCTGAGGACTGAGATGTGCTCGTCTGGTTAAGACTGGTGGAGGCTACTACTGGCTCATATCCCTTAAACCTTTTGTTGCATTGCTGCCTAAAAGTATCATATTGTGAGATGACCATATTTTGTGACGCTCTTAAATGCTTTGAGAAGGGGTCAGCGGGTTTTGAGGCATTACTTTGTGCCAAGCAGTGCAGAATAGGACCAAAGACATCTCTGGCAGATGTTCTGCCACCGCAATAGCCTCATCACCTTTTCCTTTTCTACGTGGTCTGCAGAGGTTTTCAGCTCTTCCATGCATGTTGGTTTTGGTGGTTAGAAATTACCTCTGTGAGTCCATGCAGAAATATGCGTAATCAAAATAGTCCTTCTACAGTACTGATTAATGTCCTGGCTTGCACTGTTTGAATATATTGTGATTTAAAAAAAAAAAAAAAAATTAAAAATTTCTGCGTAGAGCTGGTTTCCATAGATTGCTCAATGTTATACACAGTCCTTCCTCTCTGACTGAAAAAGATCCATATGAGATACAGTTATGGTTTTATTGAAAACTTACTTGAATATTGCAATATCAAAAGGTCAGTCAGCTGAGAAGGCTCCTCTGGCTTCAACAAGATCAGGGTTTTTTTATGTTGTTGGAGCAGCATGATAGAAAATCTGCATTTTCTTATAAGAGATACTGTACTGTACGGATGCTCAGGTGTTAGGGATATCGACATTTTTAGATAAATTGATAAAGAGATGGATTGCTGAACACAAATAATGAAGTAATTTCCCTCTTACATGGACAATTCTTTAGAAGGTCCCTGCATCAAGTGCATCTTTAAGTGCTGTGGTAACCGTGCACGGTTTCCAGACATGAATAACTCTGAAACCTAATGGTGACACTCGAAATATTTTGATTTATTATTTTGAATTTTTTGATTGCCGTATTACTTTACAGGTCTTGATTAGGAAGGGAGTGAAATAATTAGGCGTATCTATAGGTTCCTACAGCTGGCGTCAATAAGGTCTCAGTTAATTTGAAGAGTATTCCTGAATAACCATGAGAGGATCCAGACTTGGGAAATAAGCCCTGATAGGGGATTTGGGAAATAGGCTCTTATACGAAGAGATAATACAGAGATAATATAGATGCCTGAGATAAAAATCGCATCATTTTTCTGGCTTCTTTTCACTAACTAAAAAGGGAACCTAAGGTGAGAAACTCGTATGTAAATGAAATGAGATGAATTCTTACCTGTGTTCCATGTACACACTTTGATTTGTACAAAAGAATCAGAGAAAGGGAAAAAAAAAAAAATTAAATGAATGTAGATGAAACTTAAAAAAAAGACTAACATTCTCGTTGAAATGTTAACCTTCATTGAGATGTATATTCCATCAGGATTCCCCAGATTCATCTTGCTTTTCAACCAAATGTTTTATGAAGCAAATGATTCACCAACCAATTTAATTCTCGTTGGCGTAATGGCATTTGGGGAGGGTTGGAAAGGATACATGCTGTGGCGGCCAAGGTGGCACTAGAAGTGGGACAGTGTTCTATGTTACAGTTGGCAGGATCATAAAGCAGAAAATGAGAGGACAAAGATTAATCAGAGAGAGACTGGTGTCAAGGGAGAACAGAAAGGAAGGAGAGGATACCAGGCATGATGGGTGGGAGGTATCAGCTCCAGTTTAAGAACCTAAAAGGTGGATCTCTAGGTTAGAGCTGACCACCTTCATCACACTTGCAGTCAAAGGGAATAAATAAGTGACCCCAGGGAATGATGCTTCCAACCTTTCTGGGGGATAATGTTCATTGTCTTACGTGAGTCTCTCTCCACCGACTACCAAGGAGAACCTGGTGTGATTGAGGGTAGGTCATTCCCCTGTCCTTAGTATAGGCTGTATTCTCTCCAGAAAGATGATGTGGAAGGAGCAGCCGATTTGTCTAATCTGCTCTTAATAACCTAAAAAACGAATTCTGTAACTACAGGCAGCCTGTTAGCACAGTCTGTTATCCCATTGAAGCCTTTGCTGGTGGACCTCAGTTGGACTGCACCTCGCACTGGATTACATGAGGGGCCGCACAAAGTGACTGGTCACAACCTTCTTGCTGTCGTCATTGCATGTTGCCACACTGTGCTCCTTTTCCTTTTCCTGCCTATACAAGTTCAATCTGCCTTAATCTTCCCACAAACTTTCTTTAAACTTTTAATTCTGAACTTTGAACTCTGAACTCTGTTCCGTTATCTGGGATCATGGTCCTTAATTAACATAAACTCGATTTCCACACCTCTGTCAGCTTTCCAGCCTCATTTGGACACACTACAAATGAGTTCTTGCCAGAGCTCCTGCCTAGGAGGGAAGAAGAGAAAACTTACATTTAACGCTGGCATGGGAACATTTTCCATAACCCAAAGCTGTGTATTTTTTGTCATTGGCTGCAGCATTCTTCTCTCAGCTGCTCCCACAGGACTCTGTCCGGAGATGTGCGGGTACCGTGAGAGCATACTTCATGGAACTGCCATCTGAAGAGTGTCGGGGGAAATGCTTTGGATCTTCTTCTACCAAGCGAAGGGACCAAGAGAGAAATGTGCCAAAGCGCCACGTAGAAATGCTTCTTAGTGCATGCGATGAGACCCACGTATATAACACAGGCGGTAAATTGGGTTAACGGGTGTAAACGAAAGGTTAATGCTCAGAGGGGGGAAAGTTGCAGGGTAAGGGGGTAATTTATGGTAGAATATAAATGCCCCACACCTTCTCTGGGGAGAGGTCACTGTTGAGATCCCCAGTGATATATTTCCCAGCCTGGGTCCGAGGGAGCTGAGAAGTAGAAGAGAGCAACTACCCCCTTCTGTGGTCCAAAAGCTTTAATAAATCTCCGCTTATTTTCTGGAGACAAGATGTACGTACTCTGGAAAAGCCCATTACTCACTGGGGGTTACTTAGTGAGTAAGAGCCGTGTTACACTGATGTGTGGTGGCCGGTTTTCTAAGGGGGTTGAACTGCTGTGCCTCAAGGCGCCTGAGAGCTGGAGATAGGGCACTGGACAGGATGTATCTGTGCCCCTAATTGCGCTAAAAAATGTCCAGGGTTCCTGGGTAGTGTGTCCTGCTTACGCTTTCAGGTTTATTCCATTGCAAGGCTGGAGCCCAGGAGAAGTCCCAGTCGAACAAGCAGGGATTATTGCGTGTTTTTCACCTCCTGCTATAACACAGGATATGGTCTGCTCGGCAAAGCATTGTCTGGGCACTTCCATTTAGCACATTTCCCTGTTCTCATTGCAAGACAAATGACAATGATCGTTTCTGTTCATCTCCTGTGGTGCTTTTGCAGCCTGGAAGGCTAAATGTCTCATGCTTGCAACACCCAGTCACCGACGGTGATTGCTCTTGTGAGGAAGAGGTTTCAGTGACTACCAGGGTCTCTTCGGGTGTTCTGTCCTTATTTGTTTATACTGTCACCTTTGCTTGGATGTTCAAATTGCAGCTAATTACAGTCTTACCTGAGGACCACGCCATCCCAAGACGTCTCCTTTAGCACTAGACTAATCTGTGATTTGCGCTTCTCACAGTCAGCTTCTCAGAGCATTCG
Source organism: Bucorvus abyssinicus (assembly GCA_009769605.1). Lineage (NCBI taxonomy): Eukaryota > Metazoa > Chordata > Aves > Bucerotiformes > Bucorvidae > Bucorvus > Bucorvus abyssinicus. Next base: position 2,214,452 of record CM020026.1, on the reverse strand, counting down.
ACACCCTCCTCTACTGCAGTTATCTTCCAGAGTCCTGGTTTCTCTGGCTGCTTGCTCTGACCCTGGTTCCGGAAGCAGGGGAAAGGAGAAGTGTGGAGCTGTCTGATGTAATATATATCTCTGCATGGTGGAACTAGATCACGATAAATGAGTTGACGAGTTGCTTTCTCCAAGCTTCTGCTTCCCCAAGTCCCTGTGATGGAGTCCATGTAAATTAAATGGTGTTTCTCTTTTTTTCAGTTCTCCTTATAGCCTTTTATTAGGTCAGATTGCCTGAAAAGAGAGACTTGGAAACCTGCAGAGGGATAAAGCAAAGGGTTAAGACGAATTCTATTTACCATGTGTGGTAACTGGTACAAAATCAGGTAAATCATGACCTTATTTTTAATGCTAACAGTTATGAGAACATGAACTTCAGGTTCAAGGTCTAAAAAAAAAGAATAAATCCATTTTATTTTCTATAAATTTATATATCACTGATTTTTTTCCCTGTGTCTAGGTTTCTATTGATTGCCGTTTGACATGCATCACGTCTCTGTATTTCATGGTGAATTCCTCATTTGTCTAGAATTTGCTCACATCGCTGTGCTCCTTGTCCTGTTTTAATTGAATGCCTGGCAAAGTGAAGTGCTCTTGAGTCACAAGTAGATATTCATCAATCACCAGAGTAAAAAGACTAGATGCCCTAGGGTATTTGCTTTATTTATTACAGTGGATGTGATTTAGGTGCATGGAAATACTGAAGATCCAGAAAAAAAGATGGTTGCAGAGTAACATGGGAGGATGAACAGCACTCTGGAGTTGTCCGCAGGTTCTCTGTATGGGTCCTGCTCTTCTAGTGAGAAGTTGGACATTGAACAGCAAGACCCGTGTTGACTCTTTTGAGCTTTGCTTATGTGACTTTCAGTATTTTCCACCGGGATCAAGTCATCACAGTTGGAACCACCTATGGCCCACATGCTTGCAAAATCCTCCCTGATTTTTTTCTTCATTTTCCTGGGAGTGGGGAAGTGGGAAACATAAGATTAGCTTTTGCGGGTACTGCATATTGGAACTCATCTGAGCTGTGGTGACCTATGCATTGTCTGGGGAGAGGATGAGGCTTACCTGTGCGCTTCCACCAGCTGCAACGCCCAGTGCTTGTCTTACAATTGGATTAGCAAAATGTGAGCTTATGGGGTCACTTTCTCGACACAAAGGGAAGAGAACAGAAATATTGCTGGAAATAAACTGTACCAAAAAAAAAAAAAAAGTACTGAAAAATTCAGAAGAAACCATGACTGCTGCGGTTCACTATACCAATATGGCCAGATCCAAGTTGAATACACTCTCTGGTTTTCTTTTAAAATAGCATCACAGATCTTAATCTCCATATATTTTTAAAGCTGACTCTGCCCTGCCCTCTCAGGACTGTCAGTGGGTGCAACTCCAACGTGAACAAGAAAATTCCAGAGTAAAAGCCTGGAAGAACTTTCCACACCCTCCCACCACTACCAAGCTGTTTGCAGTAGGGGTGAACCCCTTTAACTTAAAATTGCACTTTAGAGCAAGGCTTCAATGTTCATAAAGTCTATAGGAATGATTAGTGTTTTCCTTTCACAGAGATCAAACAAATGCTTTTAATTATTGCAGGTTACAACATCCTTGGCCAGGCTGGGTGAACATCTAAGTATTCTACTCACATTTACTTCCATTTGTAAAGGAAATTAATTTGCCTGTTTCCAATCTTTTGTTTGCTTTCTCTAGTGAATCAGCTTTACCTCAAAATGCTCATTTCTCATTCAAAGGGCACATTTCAGTTGTACATAAACCACACTGGCACCTGCATTGATGCTGTCCCCCAGGAGGGCTCAGTGTGCAGGAATGTTGCTGCAAGAGGTGCTGAGCACCAAGATGCGTTTGGAGGCTCAGGCTCAGAGGCCCCAGTAGCGCAAAAACCTCCACGCCTCTAAACGTAGGTGCTGTAGCTGGTTCCTCAGCTTCACGCGATTTCACTGATCGATTCATACATAACTCAATAGTTACGCAGAAATAGCAATAGAATTGTGCATTGAAAATGCACCCAATGGGGAACTCAAAGATCATAATACCGTGTATTAATTGATAAATAAACCCATGAATCGTTCTGAGTAATGGATAGTTTTCAGAATATGACATGCTGAAATTGGAAACAAGGCAAACTGCTCACTACACAATATTTGTGCTTGTCTACAGGATGGAGAAATGTGAATGTTCAACTACACAGGCAAGGAAAATTGGATGTGCTCCAGGGAGCTCATGATCCATGTATTTCATGAGATGAAACAGATGGATGCAGCAGACACATGGTGTGGGTAGGAGGAGATGGGAGGATGTGTTAAAGGAAATGGCTTTGTCGAATTAGTGGTGCTTCATTTTGTAGCACAGATCTCCCGATGACATCAAAGAAGTCACTTAAGAACAGGATTGGGCTTTTCTATAAAAAAAATAATGTCTGAACAGCTGTTTGGGGGAATTTTAAAAAGTGAGGAATTTGGGAACTCGAATGGCAACCACGAGGACTTGAGAGTCCTTGTTCTTACGACCTCACGCTTAGAAATTTTGCTCACTTATCCACTTACCTTGGACAGCTTACCCTGATGTCCAAGAGGTAATGAACTGAGTCACTGAGTGAATCAGGCTACGGAATTAGGCCCTACACTCCTGGTGTTACTGAGTTTATGGAAATACATCATTCCATTTTATAAACCCTTTGAAAATCTCTAGGTGAAAAGTACTAAAGAAACAAATTACCCCAAACCACCATCATGTGTTCATACCTGTCACGGTTAGATACCTTTACATGTCCCTCTTCATGTGACAAACGACACTGGCACCTTCAGAATTATTGCTGTGCTTAATCACAAGGGCTGATTATGGGTGAAATAATTCTATTAATTCTTACTAGAAATGTCCTAGATGGCTGATTTGGTGCCCAAGGCAAGGAATTATCACTCAGCTAGTCTTGCTTGTTAGAAATGAATTACCCCTTTCCACTCCAATTCTTTCCCAAGTTCTCTGTCTCTGCAAAGCGGGAACTTGCCACCTTGTACCTCTAAACCATCATATTGCAGAAGGCTTCTACTGTCCTTGTGCAACAATATGCTTCTTTGTGTCCCAGCCATTGGTATGAACTGGTGGCTCTTCAGAAGCAAAAAACAGTACGTGAGCTTCTGATGTTCACAAACCGTCAGAAATGAGGCCACCTCTGGTTGGTTAAGAAGGGTAGAGTCTGGATCAGAGACACTCAAGCTCGGATCAGGTCCATAGATGTTGCCTAGGGTAACTAGAGAGCCCCCAGCATACATGAGACATCTGTGCAGGCTAATAAATATGATGTAGGATTAATGGGAGACCCGTGTCCTTCTAAAGCGGGTGTTTGAAACCAGACATCATGCTCTGGAGCCTCTTAAATCACATCAGACTCTTGTTTCAGCAACTACATTGCGTCCTTGACTGTGATGGGACTTCAGGGACCCAGTGCATGTACCAGACTCTGTTTAGGTGCCCTCAGTCTGTGATCAGATCAGTCTGTGCACTTGTCCTTCTACCCTAGCTCCATCTACTTTTTTCCCAATACTCATTAGGACTGTGCAGGGACACAGTCCCTGTGACCCAGGAATTGACTTCAGAGGCAATTCGGCTCACAGTGTCCCTGGGAATGCCAGACCTCAAAGGCAGGAGCACGTCACACCTTAGCAAATCACCACAGCGCTTTTCCACATTCCTGCTGTGTTCATGCTATACTTCTGCCATGCTCTCATGACCAGCAGGTATGAAGGATTTGACATGAGTCTGCATTCCCAGGAGTGAATCAGCTCCTGCGCAGGACTCCGACTTTAGCTTGGTGGAAGATAGAAGTTTACTTGATGGTCCTTTCATATGCCTTACAGTGCAATTTCCCTGCCTCCTCCACATCATTTTCAGTACTGTTGACTGATTTTTGAGGGCTTTTCCATCCCTTCCTCCCTACTTACGTGTTGTAGTTACTATTAGCCATCCACCAGTGAAAAGGCTTCTTTCACAAAACTCTAGTTAATGTCTACTCTTCAGCTTTCTTTGAAACTTCAGAAAGAAAGCCCTGCTGAAATGCCTACAGGGAAATCCCCCCAAGGCCATGGATTGAGGCAGGAGGGAAGGGACAGCAGAGCGTGTTTTTCTATTTCTATTAAAATACGCTTCTATGATTCACAAGAATGCGCTTGTGCCTACAGGTGATTGAAGTAAGTTTGCAAACTAAATTCACTCTAGCTGTTTCTCTGCTTTTCCTTTCATCTTGGTGTTTGTCATATACTCACTTTCTGCATCTTGTCTTCTTTTGACACTTTATCTGTCTCAGGGGGCAACGCTGGCAGTTTCACACATCATCATAATAGAAATACAATCTTGAAAGATGGAGATCTGAGACCTGCCTATTCCTGGGGCATTGCAATGCAACATCATGAAAGATGTAGCTTGGTTGGATCCTCGGGAGATCACAAGAAACCTGGAACCATAGCTCCTGAGAATAACTGAGCTGATGAAGGCAGACAAACAGCTCTGCGCCTTTTTTTTTTTTTTCCTGGTGAAAAATCCTGTCAGAAATTGACATTTTTTCTTTGCATGTGGTTAAGATGACATTTTGTTCTCCAGCGAGGAGGTAATGTTTTATTTAAGTTTTTTTGATGAATAGCTCTGGCTTGTCTACATTGACACATACTTCACACAATGGAGGTGGAGACTCCCCGATGGTTCTTTGAAAATTCCTAATGAGTTTCGGTTCAGGATGCACTGAACCCTCTATATCTGGGTCAGATTCTCCCTCAGTCTGAACTGGTCTGGCTCTGATACAATCAGTTAAACCATTTCAGTTTACATGAGCATAAAATTTGACCCAAAATTTCCAACAGAAATGCAATTCCGGTCATCAGTGCTACTGAATGCATGGTTCAGAGATCACCAGTTACCTTTGCTATTTAAACCTGCTTTAGGTAGTGGACCAGCTTCTGAGCTGGTGAGACACACCCCTCTGTGTCTTACTACCAGAATAAAAAATATCCAACCCATAGAATGCTTTGGGAGCGATTTCCTTCTGCTTGTATAACACACCTGCAGGAGCTAAAGCATTTCCCAAACATTTTATAACCAGCAAATAGAGTATATCAAAACTAATCCAACGTATCTAACAATTTCAAATGCTGTACATGAATATTTGACTACTAATTGTCAAGTACTTTAAGGGGAAAAAAAAAAGAGACACTGTTTAACATGTACTGGGAGGTTGTCATGACAGGTCATGCACGCACTAAGTACCATCCCCAGCTGGAAGAGCTTCAGCAGCTGTATAGCCTAGCTACTGCATCCCCAGACCCTGTCCTTGGAGACATCTGGCTCGGGATGCTCAAGTTTATGAGTCTGTGAAGCTGGTTGAGTTCATGGGAGATACAAAGGATGCTCACAGCTTTAGGGCCCTGCAGCTCAGTCCCCCCAGCTGCAGGGATGACGTGCAGCTGGTATCACCTTAGGGGTTTGTAAAACTACAATATGACCACTCTCCAGTTGACAGAAGGGATTCAGCCCCTCTTAAAAAATCCCACCAGCACGGCTGTGGGGTTGCCGCAGGCCCCCGCGCCGAGGCAGGCAGCAATCATTATTAATTCGGGGGTTGACAGTCTGATGTTAGGGCTGCAAGATCAAAGAACGAAGGCTGAATGTATTGAACATTCCTCCTGAGCCATGGAAAAATAATAGTTTGACATTTTTAAGTGTCAATAGCCATAGCAGAGAGAGGGCTGAAGGGGACAGCAGTAGAGCACCTGGCTGATTGCTCTGCTTCCTGGATGCACAGTGTAAGCTGCTTCTAATTCCAGCTGCGTATACATTTTCTTCTGATCATAAGGTATTGAAAATGACTTGAAAGAACAACCCACCAAACCCTCCCATCCCTCCTCGGTTTGGTTAATGAGGTCATCAGAAAGATGCACGAAAGACTTGCAAAGAAGCGCTGAATTTTTGTGCTGGAGTGGCAATGTCAGAGTGGCCTGAACTTAGAGAAAGGCTGTGAGGGAAACAAGTGGCTTATTATATCCTTGAGAGCAATTTTCACCCCTTTAGCTACTGTGTTGAAGAGACTTGAAAGTACCTGGTGTGTACGGGGGAGCAGAAATGGCCTAGCGTAATGCAGCCTGAGAAATCTTTCCTGTCACAGGACAATGGTATCCTGGTTTCTGCTGAGATTATCTCCTCTGTCGTACATCAGGGAGCACCTTCCCAAGAGAAGGAGATGATGCCTCCAGCCCTTCTCAGACAGTGGTCACAGACTCACGGAATCATCTGGTTGGAAGAGACCTTTAAGATCATTGAGTCCAACCGTTCCCCCTGCACTGCCAGGGTCCCTCAACCATGTCCCTCAGCACCACATCCACACGGCTGTTAAACCCCTCCAGGGATGGGGACTCCACCACCTCCAGGAAAGCAGTGGGGCCTGGTACACCTCAAAGCTTCGTATTCCGCAACCTGTGTGCCTGTACCCACCATGAGTTGTCTCACCCTGTAGTCAGGGAATAAGGGAAAAAAATCTAGAAAACCGCTGGTATGGGAAGGTGGAGTCTCAGCTCTAGATCCCGAGGTTGAAACTTCTAAAGATTTTGAAGAACCTCTGTTTGTATATGCCCTAACCCATGACACACTTGTAGACACATGATCTTTTTACTCGCTGGGAAAATTGTTTGTCTAGTTCCTGACCTGTTAGTGTCCTGAAGCACAGAAACAGGAAGATTACAGCACTGGCGATGTGCTGGAATTGGTACTTTCTGCAGATTAAATTGTCTGCAATGCCACATTTTGGGTCAACCTGAGGACGGGGTTTCAGCATCAAGAAGAATTTGGTCTTGTGGACAGATGCAATGCAAACTGAAGGCACATGCTGACGTTTTGCACGTGTCTGGGAAGATTATTTTGTTTCACTCTTCTGCTTTCTTGGCTGTTGGCTTCAAAGGCTGTAGGATAAAATCATGAACACACCTGCAGAAGCAGCTCCTTACAGCTCTGACACTCGGACCCCCTTTCCCCGCCACTTCCAGCTTGCAGCCCTTTTCCATCACAGAGGAAGCCCCCCACGCTGCACACCATCCCTCCCCTCCAACGCAGCGGCTCGTGACACCTCCCTGTGCGCACAGAGGTGATTGAACTGTCTCTGCTCTTCTTTGGGAAATCAGAATTTGCTTTAATTTTCCATTGGGAAATAAATATGTGTCACGCTGCCCTGAGGCCATGTGAGTGCACAGGAGCTCTGACATCGCGGTGGTGCACTCAGCGGCCGCATGAGTCACTGCTGTCTCTTGACTCGGAGAAGTTTTCCTCATTAAAAGTTGAAAAACAAGCGTAAGGGGAGAGAAGAAAGAGAGGGAAAGATGAACTCTCTGAAGTGAAATTAAAACTGTGTGTTTCTGAAAGGGCGATGATCCCTCCATCCACAGTCCCTTTCTAATGATCAACACTTTCTGTAGCTCAAAGGATGTCCTCCCTCTCTCCCCCACTTCAGGAATAGGAAGAACAAGCAGCTCAAGCAATGACAAAAATCATACCTGAGTGATAGATTTTCACAAATGTTTTGTCTTGTTTACTGAATTGGCTGAATAGTTCCTCCAAATCACTGCATCGAAGTGGTGACCATAAGGTTTGTTTCAAGATCGATGGATCGATGGGCTGAGGCCAATTGTATGAAATTCAACAAGGCCAAGTGCCGGGTCCTGCCCTTGGGTCAGAACAACCCCCTGCAATGCTCCAGGCTGGGGGAAGAGTGGCTGGAAACTGCCCAGCAGAAAAAGACCTGGGGGTGCTGGTCAACAGTGACTGAAGATGAGCCAGCAGTGTGCCCAGGTGGCCAAGAAGGTCAATGGCATCCTGGCTTGTATCAGCACTGCTGTGGCCAGCAGGAGCAGGGCAGGGATTGTCCCCCTGTACTCGGCACTGGTGAGGCTGCACCTCGAATATTGTGTCCAGTTTTGGGCCCCTCACTCCAAGAGGGACATTGAGGTGCTGGAGCCTGTCCAGAGAAGGGCAACGAAGCTGGTGAAGGGTCTGGAGCACAAGTCCTGTGAGGAGCAGCTGAGGGACCTGGGGTTGTTTAGTCTGGAGAAGAGGAGGCTGAGGGGAGACCTTCTTGCTCCCTACAACTCCCTGACAGGAGGTTGTAGAGAGATGGGGGTTGGTCTCTTCTCCCATGTGACAAGGGACAGGATGAGAGGAAATGGCCTTAAGTTGTGTCAGGGGAAATTTAGGTTGGATATCAGGAAAAATTTCTTTACAGAGAGGGTTGTGCAGCATTGGAACAGTCTGCCCAGGGAGGTGGTGGAGTCCCCATCCCTGGAAGTGTTTAACAGCCGTGTGGATGTGGTGCTGAGGGACATGGTTTAGGGACCCTGGCGGTGTAGGTGACCGGTTGGACTCGGTGATCTTAAAGGTCTCTTCCAACCAGTTGATTCTGTGATTCTGGGAAAATCTCGAACCAGGTTTTATTGTGCATCACATTGTAATAACAGACTAAGTTTCAGACTTCTCTAAGTGTCAGAATTAGCACGGTTTTCTAAGCAAAAGCTGAACAATATAAAATTTGTCTTCAGGTCACAGAAAAAATATCAATGTTTAAAGAATCAGGCTTTTGTTCCTTCTGCTGCCAAGTCTACTTTGAATAATCTGGATGCCAAATCCCATCCCGGTCTCCAAGACAGGCTTTGTGGTTGATGATGTGATGAATGAAGGAAAAGGGAACTGTGATAAATGAAGGAAATACTTTTTTTTTTAGCCCGGAAGCATGTCTACATGGAAAGGCAAAGACAAAGTGATGCTCTGTACTGATCAAACAGAAATGTGTTCTCCTCGAGACACATGGACGTGGCCCACCCTAACACCGTCTGAGACTGAGTGCTGGGACAGAGGCAGAGGAATTTGGGTCCATTTGCATTCTTGCATACTGTCACTCATGGATATTCGGTAGAAGCTTTGCCTTTACAAGAAGAGTAACAAGCAAAATGAGACTCTTCATTGTTGAGTAATGATTGGAACAAGCTGGCACCTGCAATTTGCATATTTACTCTGAGGATATTTCTCTGTGGATAGATGCAAATCTCCTGGTCTACCTTCATTTTTGGAGAGACAAAACAGCTTTAACTATCAGGAGAAAAAAATTACTAAGAAGAGAGAGTCCGTTATCTTAGGAAGAGGTGCCTTGTGATTTCTGAAGCATTTAGTCCTAGCCACTGTTGAAGACGTGGTAATGGACTGGGTGGATCATGCTTCTGAAATAGTATCTGCCAAAACTGGATTTTTCTTGCCTCTTGGCACTGCAGCTGCTGGGCAGTTTCATCCGTGCTTCCCTTCTTCTCCTTTCTTTCACTCTAAATCTTCATTTTCCATGAACTGCTTTTTAACTAAGAGGAAGCCTGTAACATTGCACAGGGTTGGTGTGGCCCAAGTGCAGGACCCAGCACTTGACCTTGTTGAACCTCATACTATTGGCCTTGGTCCATTAATCCAGATGCCTCTGTAGAGCCTCTTGACCTTCAAGCAGATCGACACACCCACTCAACTGGGTGTCATCTGTGAACTGACTGAGGGTGCCCTCGATCCCCTCATCCAGATCATTGATAAAGATGTTGAAGAGAACATGCCCCAGTACTGAACCCTGGGGACACCACTGGTGACTGGCCACCAACTGGATTGAACTCCATTCACCATCACTCTCTGGGCCCGCCCAGCCAGCCAGTTTTTTATCCAGCGGAGAGTACGCTCATCCAAGCCATGAGCAGCCAGTTTCTGCAGGAGAATGCTGTGGGAAACAGTGTTTTAAGTCTTACAAAATCCAGCTAGACAACATCCACAGCCCTTCCCTCATCGGCTAAGCGGGTCACCTTGTCGTAGAAGGAGATCAGGTTTGTCAAGCAGGACCTGCCTTTCATAAACCCCTGCTGACTGGCCCTGACCACCTGGTTGTCCTGTATGTGCTGAGTGGTGGCTTGGTGTTACCATTACAGACTGAGGCAAAGAAGGCGTTCAGTACTTCAGCCTTTTCCTCATCCTGGGTCACTGCATTTTCCCCCACATCCAGCAAGGGATGGAGATTCTCCTTAGCTCTCCTTTTGTTGTTGATGTATTTATAGAAGCATTTTTTGTTGTCCCTTATGGTTGTGGCCAGACTAAGTTCAAGCTGGGCTTTAGCCTTTCTAATCTTCTCCCTGGATAGTCTCACAAGAACCTTATAGTATTCTTGAGTGACCTGCCCCTTCTTCCATAGGCCATAGACTTTCCTTTTCTTCCTGAGCTCCAGCTAGAGCTCTCTGTTCAGCCAGGCAGGTCTTCTACCCTGTTGGCTCTTCTTAAGACTCACCGTAAGAGCCCTTCTCACTGCAGGGGAGTTGAACTAGATGACCTTTGACTTTTTGTTTTGCCTTGGAAGGGGAATGGGGGGAAATAGTTCAGTCTTGTAGTCTCTGCTGTTTCTTATCGATAAATGTCCTCTCTATGTCCACACTTTAAAGGAACGGTCTTGTATAATTATGAACAGCCCTTTTAGGCCTAGAATCAGTTTAAACATTTTCCATCCCAGCGCTCGAAATTCCACAGTCTTGTTTGTTGTTATGTGACTGAATCAGCATTAGCACTGAAAACAATCTTGATTTACATTTTGCTCCCGTCCAGGTGCTCAGAGCAGCAGCTTTCCAACATTTAGTTAGTGGACTTTGCCCTCAATAAATTTTTGGAAGATTTACTGATCTAGTGACATAAAATCTGGAGTTACTGTGAACTCTGACACGTATCAGCTATGCTATATGTTAAGGCTATTCCATCCTTTTAAAATACGTTGGTTCTGATTCTTGGTATTATTTTCTTTCTCATTTCTGTTCTCTCCTCTCCATTTCTAGATTGTAATTCTACGGTTGCTTCACAAAATGAACTCTTTCTTTCCGGCTTTTCTTGTGACACACAAGAAGGCTCTGAAGTCCTCGAAGAAAGACAAGGATCCATTCTAATAAATATTTCAAAGGAGAATGTCTTCCCTTTGCTGACAGGTAAAAAATACTCCAGGCAGTAATTAAAGAAATCAAAATGATTTGAAGCCTTGCTCAAGCTAGGTATTGCCCTGGAGTGTTCAGATTGCTATCCCAAACAAATCCACTCTCATGTTAGTGGTAAAGCACATCCCAGTGATCTAATTATATCCAGCTTCTGTTAATACCTTCAACCTTATTCGTTCTGGACTTCTCCTTGCAGCATTAGACGGAATATCTCTGAGTAAACCCAGCCATCTGCAATGTCAATGTACAGGAACCAGTCCCTGAACCAATCTTCATGGTGTTGGCCCTTAGCCAGGAGCTGGAAAACAAGATAATTCGGGAACCAGCAGAAAACAAAAAAGCACAAACCAACTGAATTTTGAAGAATTTATTTGCAGTATTCATTTAGAAGTATAGCAAAATGGTACAAATAGCAATACATATGCAGTGCGATTTTTATGAAGGCAGAAGTGTTCTGCCAAGAATAACAGTATTCTTTCTTCTGCCTTTTCAAAAAGTTTTAAGAAGATAGAAGCTAATAAAAAAGCGAATCCAGCCTGTATGGGAAGCATCTTCTCTATTTTTTTAATAGAGATTAGACTGTGATGCTGTCAAGGTATCCTTGCGTCTGCAGATGGGACCCAAACCATTCTCATGACTCCAACTGAAGCAATAGCCCTTCTTTCCATACCTCATTGCTCCCTTATAAATAGGACAAGTGCCTGTGTCACCCAGTCTTTATACTGTGCAGTTTTGGAGCCAACCTCATCACGTCATCTGGTCTGTCTTTAACCGCAGAGGTGTAAAGTTCATTGCTTATAGTGCCTCTTGCCTCCAACCTTTTCTTTTTATACTTTCTTCAGCGTGGACTTTTTTAACCTCAGCTCTGAAAGAAGAAAGAAAGCATTTAAAGGGCTACACGAGGGTTACTACAAAAGTCTGTTGATGTTATTGTTAACACACTGACTATCTGTGGTTTAGATAGGAACAGCTTGCACTTTGCATACAATGTGCTGGTTCTCCGTGACTGGCTTCTATGTTCTGCTTATAGAGCTACAGCAGCGGAGAGAAATAGAGATATCCAGGGGCATAGTTTATTCCATCCTTCAGTAGGCAACTAGATGAGACAGATGGCTTAATTGCTGATTGTATTTTTTTTTCCTTGACTGAGGTCAGATGTGACGTGGGATATGTGTGACTGGGAAAAGTGAAAGGCAGGAGAAAACAGACAGGATTTGTAAACAAGTCTTGTCATGACATATGCAACTCCTTTTAAAAAAGTGAGAGAAATAAGTAGACCTCACACGATGTCTGGTCCTGTTGCAAGCATCATCTCAGCCTCCCCCACAGCTTGATTTTCGGCTGTGCTAGTACCAAAATTCCCCCTTGCCCCCAACTGCATGATGCCAATGGGAAATCCTTTTAAATCCTCCTGAAAGAGCTGGAGTTCAAAAAATATTTAAGAAAAGCTGAAAAATCAACAGTCTATTGTCTAACATAAGGAAGGGATGCAGCATGAAGGTTTTTTGTTTGGGATCCCCAGGAAAAATGAAGTAAACGCTGTTCATTCTTTGAGCTGCCACATAGCTTTCACTCATTAGCAATTCTTCCTTCCTCCCCTTGCTCCAAGACCTGTGGTGACCCACCAAGATACCCTCCTGCTACTTTCTTCACCTTCTTTGATTAATCTTTTTGTGTAAAGCTGAAAAAGCAGGTTCTAGCTGTCCATTGCTTTAAGACATGGGATTAATTCGTTCTCCATTAAAAATAAAGGATGATAAAGAAAGTGCAGCTGCTTGTGCTACACACCTTAAATATACCTAGCTTCGAATTCATCATCAGGAATAAGCTGGGGGGAGAAATCTGAGAGGGAAAATTACTGTTTAAATGATGCTCTTTTTATCATATAATATTGAATAGTCTGTTTCTTTAACGAGAAGGTAAGTCTTATACTTCAGACCTTTAAAATTAGATCCTAAAAGAAGTCAACTTCAAGATGCAGTGTCCTGTCAGACACTGCTAATGTGTGATGTAAATGGGCAAAGAGAACATGAGAATGAATTCCAAACCTGAATGTTCATTTTAGGGCAATAAGACTGTTTTTCTCTATTTTATAAAGAGGAGCCATGGAAAAGAGGAAGAGCCGTAACAGAGGCATCTAACCTCCAGAAATCTCAATGGGAAGTAGGCATCAGGGTGTTTGTTCACCTGCGTCTCAAAGCCTTGTTCTACGTCATGTTGAGAGCCCACGGCTAAGCTGGAAATTGAAGCCAAGCAGCCTTAGGAGCAGCAACCTGACGTTACGCTGAGACTTGTCCAGTCCTTTCAACGCTGTTTTTCCAATCACGCCTGCCTGAGATCTCCTTCTGCGCGTACGTACAGTGCTCACCATCTTCCTGAGTCTGCCTGTGTGTTTCTGTCCAGCTGGAGTGCAAAAACTAATGAGGAACTTTTTTCTTGCATTTTATTTATTAAAAAGCACATGGACGAACAAGGAGGGGAAGCGTCTATGCTACACTCACCCCCCAATAAGAGTCACTTGATTTTACGATTCTGTGATTTGTGATGTGCAGTAGGTGTTTGCCTGGAAAAGGGTGTTGGTGTTTGGGGGTGCTAGGATATAGCCAACTGTTGGGTCATCTCATCTTCCATTTGGCTGAGGGCTTAAGCACTTCAGCAGGTAAAGCAGCCCTTTAAAGTCTGTTCTGTACAACACACTGCCATACGTATAGGAAATCTGTCAGGGAAGGGCTTCGAGGCTGCATTTTTGAAATGCCGTGGAGGCTGCAGCTCAGAACCAGCTGATTCCTTGGGTTATGGAGATACCAAAACTGCATCTACGCGGTTCTATTCTAAAATTCTCAGTTGTTTGAAACTCTCGATTGCTATTTAATCAGCAGTCATGAGATATGTTTAAATATGGACTCGATGATCTTAAAGGTCTCTTCCAACCAAAACGATTCTGTCATTCTGAGATTCTGTTTTAGAAGACTGGCTGAAGACTTTATACTGCTTTCTTTTCCTTCTTCTGCAATAAATGACTGAAACATAATAGTTTTTGGGTCTGCTTTAGAGAGAGCTTCTCAGTGAGAAGAATCACCTTCATATACCCTCCCAAGGAAAGAGATGATAATGCTAAAGAAACAGACACCAATCACACCTTCCACAGTTCCTCGCTTTGCACACTTTTGTCTTTGATTTGTTTTTGTTTCATTACTAGTGAACTGATTAGGATTTCATTGTTATTTCATTCACATTCACTTTAACAGTTTAAACATCAGGTGAATTAAGGTAGTTGTTTTGCTCCCTCTGTAATCCGTAGACAAGGACTTCAGCACTATTACATGTCTAGTTGAATGAGCTTATTCCTGTGTAAATGATGATTTACCTGCACTGAAGTGTCTTGCCCTCACATATCAGTTTCAGCAAAACTTCAGTGGAAAACTTCTCTTAGATTCAATGTGGAATTTCCCTGCTAGCAGGGGAAAGGGAGGAGTAGCGTTATCTTGTCGTGGGACATATAATAGCAGGGTGGTCTGAGAACTCATGTGAGAGAAGAGAAATCCATGTAAAAAATCCTTATCCCTGGAAGGTAAATATGCCCACCCCCAAATCAGAAGGCAGCATCTCCTGTAGGACAAATGGAGTGAAAACAAAATTTAAATACAGATCTCCAGAATCTTTGACAAGTTCCCCAAAGGGCCTGCAACCGGCCGCCTCGTATTAAATTTCCTTGAGCCTTGGTTTATGTCTGAACACACAAAGGAAAAATGTTTTCACATCTCAAACAGTGCATGAGATGAAGAAACTCATCCCTGCCCACATTGGCAGAGTATCTTAAAAGCTGTAGGCAATACTGGTACATCAAACATTAGCTCTGTAGGATGAAACTGTGTCATGTACAGTTGATATATGCAAACATTTCATGTAACATTTATATTAGATAAACATTAGATATTCACCATGTAGATGTGAGCTAATCATCTTACATCTCGGCTGATAAGCTGAGGACCTCTTCACAGCCAACGGGAAGAAAAAGAGACATTTTTAGGGCACAATTAATTTGCCATGTTTTGCAACGTGCTTTAGGGGGAGATGAAGTGCCTATTTGTCTCTGGTGGCTTCGTGGGAACCTGTGGGGACTAATTCAAGTGTACAAATCTACATTGCAAAAGTCTACAGGCAGTCTGAAAAACCACCTCCTCAGTGTCTATAACACAGAGAGTGCCAAGTTCTAACAAAAACCTGCAACTCTTATTTTATTTTGTAAGGGAAATTTTCTCTTAATAAGATCTCATTTCAAGTCTAATCCCCCAGCTTCTTGTTTGGGAAGGTTTCTTTAGGTAGACTCGTGTAACATTAATGTTCAGAGCCAGGACTTCTTTCTTATGAAGTCTCTAGCTATCATCACTACAGACACCCTTCATCCATAATGCACTCGCAGCTCTTCCCTCGTGTCCTTGCTTCTCTGCCGCTTTCTTATTTGTGTCAAGCCCTGAACATCTAAGCGGGATGTTTGGCAGGGAAGCTCCACTGTCTGCTGTCAGCGTGGATTTTGGCTGGCTGGACCTCTCTGGTGCTCTGTTTGGTCTTTTCCCATGGGTGCTCTGTGCTGCAACCAGTGAGCTGGCTGCTTCTGGGTGTGTGCTCTGAGGGCTTGTTTATGCTAAAGGAAGCCGCACCCCCTCTTTTTTTATGCAAGAGTAATAAGTGAGCCTAAGCTCAGCCTAGGTTTGAATAACTTAGTACCATGTACTGAGGTAGCACACAGAGGCTTTGGGCTGTGTGGACACACTAGTCACACACCCAGGCTCTGGGCTACGTGATTTATAACTGAATATACACTTGGAGGTAAAATGCCACACTCTAGACCATTTAAAAAGTGGATGTAGGGGAAGCTGGAGACTTGGGGTGGGATTGAGTTGCTTAAACATGCTTGGCTGATGCCTGTCCAGGTGCCCCTGGGTACCTGAGGTATCCACATGGGCTGGCAGGACCTAGGAATGTCTGAGGAGGTGTCCAGAGCCAGTGAGTTACGAAGATATCTAACCTGGTACCTAAACCAGGTACACCCTGAACCCTAGCTTTGCTATAACCCCAGGCTTTTTGCATTATGACACTTCAGTGGCATCACGGCTGGTGTCACTGCTTGCCCTTGCTTTCCCCAGCCATTTCAGTATAATAAATGAAGTTTTCTCCTTGCTTTCTTCCCCAGAAATGGTACCAACGGACTAATACAGCATTTCAATGCCCTTTCAGTCGGTTAGTGACAAAGCCCGTCACGATTTGTGAAATTCACTTTTCACCTTACTTGGAAGTGTACAGCCGCTTGGCAGAAATCAGGCCAGGACACGGGAAGCTTGCAGGGACAAGGTCACCCCACAGCCTGGAGCAAAGGGGCCTGATCTAGGCTGGCTCTTCAGGCACAGCACCCAGCAGTCACCACAGTCCTCACAGCAATGCGTTACAGTGACTTATTTTAGCCTCCTTGACCACTAACCTTATTTGGCCCGTTCCATGCGATTTAGCTTTACGATAATATTGTGCATTCCTCAGAAACCTCTCCCAGACACAGTCTGCTGTTCGGTGATAGTGCAGTTACAGCACGTGCTTTGGCCATACTCTTTAAATTAGAGATGAAAAAAATTCACGTTTCTATGATCAAACATTTTGGTGACATAGGGTCTTGCATAATAGAAGGGTGACAAGGGTTCCTGTGTTTTTCATGTGTTCTTTATACCCTGTTTTTTCTGCTGCTGGTTCTGGAATGGGTTATCAGCTAGACAGACAAATAATGTCCACAGCAGTGTCTGAATATTAAATGTTTGCGCTAAAAAATGAATGCTAACCCTCCTCAGAAGGGGGGACGTGCATGCAGGGACGTGTTCTGGATCACCCTATGCACTCGCAATGCAATGAGACACTTGGTATGCCTGCAGTGTACATAATTAATAGCAATGACAAGTAAGTACATGATTATATTAAAAATAATAAAAGACCCAGGTTCCTCATAGCTCAAAGTCAAACTGTTTCAATCCTTTTGTCTTTGAGGGGAATCCCTCTGATAGACCTCAAAGCTCAGCTTTTGGGTACTTTTTTTTAATAAAGACAAACTTTTCCTCCAGTATTTGCTTTTTGGGTTCAGTGCTTTTTGCGGGAAGGGAGAGGAGAGCATCTGGTGGGCTTTGGGAACGAGGGCTCCCATAGCAGGAGGCAGTGGGAAGAGTCCCAGTTCGAGGAGAAGAAGGTAGATTGAGAAGCTCAGTAGAGGCTGGGAGGTGTTGGGGGATGTTTTAAGATGATCTTGTGGTTGTAAGCCAGGACTGGGGCAGGTAGAGGAGCTGAGGTGAAGTCGACTTGCCATGGGACAGGACGGCGGGTCCAGGGAATGCGACTTGCCACCTTTGGGTACCACAGGGGTAGAAGAAGGATGGAGATGTGGTAGCGGGGCGACATTAGGTGACATTAGATATAAATGATTTTGATCTTCTCATAGCTGGAGGATGAAGCCATTAGATGCAGAATTAAAAGGCCTGCTGCTCTCTTCCCTTGCTGCAGAAGCCCAGGAGAAGGTAACTCCAGCTTTAGAAGGAAGGAGCATTAGAAATCTGCTTGACAGGCTGCAGCCCTGCTCCAGGGAGATGAAATGAATGGTGTCTGAGTGGCGCAGGCCTGCTCTAGGTCTCACCCAGAGACAGGAATACTTGGAAGGAGGTTGGTCCTGCAGTTACTGTGTGGGTGGAACTCAGGTTCCCTCCTGCAAACTCCCTGGGGAAATAACGGTAATGGACGGTGATGTCGCTCTTGGAAACTCCAGTTCCTGGTAATGCTTTTAAGTCTCATTACAGCTGTACCTCACTTCATCCCCTCGGGGACCTCGAGCCCCCCATCGGGGAGAACCCTATTCATAAATATGTAGCTATGCTGTACCTTTGGACTGGCTGTCCTTACAGATGGAAATATCGACAGAAGATAGCGGATCAAAGGCTGGCGGGAGAACACTTTTTACTGAATTAAGGAAGCTTCTATTTTGCTCCCTGGGGAAGAGGCTGCCAATCCTAATTTATTTGTCATATAATTCCTGCTGATCTAAATTTTCTATGACAAATAGATTCAGTTAATTGTGTCACCTCTGGCTTGCGTGTGCCACAAAAAGCGCTTTTCATTTTAGCAGTGGGTAACAAAGGAGTAAGAGTTTTGAGTGATAATGTCAGCAGAGCTTGCAAAGACACCCAAACTATGGGAGGTCGTGTTTTATATCAGGGTGAAACTATACTAGGTAGGAGCGCAGGTTTGTAGTTTTAGAGATAATTTCTTGCTGAAGAGCATTTGTCTTTAGCATGGAATTTACCTAAGCTGCTCCAAGCCTTTGCATAGTTTTCTGAACTCGAGAACATTTGCTTTTGATAAAAAGGGAAATAATAACTCGGGAGATTAATTGCTGCGTAGCATGCACCGGCACGTAGTGATAGCATCTGTATCTAATGGAAATACGATTAAAATGGGCCTTTGTAGATTAATTCAGCTAAAATAAACAACTGGAAAACAGTCTGGATTCCTGGATAAGGCTGAGAGAAGAAATGAAAATTAATGGATGGGGAGATTATCTCTGGCAAATTTCTCTTTCTCTTTTCTCTCTCAGAAGATTACATTTTGGCTTCTTTTTCAGAGCTAGCCTGGTGTTCCTTCCACTGCAAGTGCTTGTGATGGGTGTTAGAAACGCTGTCTGCAGCAAGAACATCCATGCAGTGCCATGTGCTGCATCTGCTAGAGACGTCCTGCAGCAGCATAAAAGGCAGCTCGCGGGTCTCCTGCTTCTCTCTGTAATATGCTCACTCTGAAATAGGGTGTCCTGGTGAAAGCCTGCTCTGAGCTGACGTGTCTGTCTCCCAGAACAATGTCATCAGGGGCTCTATGCCTCCACGCAGCCACTTAAACAGCCGATGACACGAACAGACCTGATGCTCTACATACCAACACCATCCTCCCTGCAGGAGTAGGACTCTACATCTGGGTTCCCAATTGGGGTCTCACCTCCAAATGGATGCAAAGGTAATTTTTCTGGATTGTCTTTTTGAATTACTTGTTGTGCAATCACAAGAAAAACGGAGTTAAGGTTTCTAAGATCACAAGTAGTGTTTTAAAAAATAGTAAAAAATTCATGCTGTACTATTAACATTTTGATCTCTCCTCACAATGCAGTGATTTTCCAGTAGAAAATGCATTTCTGGGGACATAGAGGGGATATAATTAAAACCATTAGAAAAAACATTTTAAGGTGCAAACTACAGTGCGTGACTTAGCAGTGACTGGCTGGGGAAAAAAGAGGGTTATAGAGACACTACCACAAAAGCCTTATCAAGTTCTGGGGATGTAGCCAGTAAGAGCAGATACAGGGTGGAGATTTTGGAGCTGACAACGGTTGCATGAACACCAGAACCACAACCAGCATGGCTCATAAATAATTGACTCTCCTTGAGAGACAGATCTTGCTAGACCAGAGGTTCAAGTAGACTGATACAACAGCACCGGCCTAGAAAGGCAAGCTAGTTTTCAGCAGGGCACACTGTGCAATAGAGCACGATGTACCAGCATGCTTGGTGCCACCTCTACATCCACTGAGCATTGCAAACCTGCCCGGTTTCTGTAGGCATCTTTTGGGGAGAAGCTCTGTTTTGCCTTCATGATGCACAGCAACAGTTTGCAAAGCAGCGTATCGAGCACGTCAAAGGTTAAAATGTCATTCGCAATCTTCTGTCCTGGTGTCCTCTCTGCAACAGGGTGTTTCTGGGTGCACTGGGAAAACACAAATAAAGCTGTAGTCAACCACCCACTGGAGAAGTGTCTGTCTTGTTTTAAGAGGTTGCATCCTGTGGTGGTTGTTTCACTACCGTCAGCTGGAGGTTGTGTCTAGCACTTGGGAGTGTTCCTCAGGATTCACGGTGCAAAGTCAGCATAGCAGCCTAAAAATCTGCCCTTGAAAAGGGACACGTGAAGCATGCCCATCATTTGGAGAAGTTGTTAATTCAAGACATGTCTGCTTAAGGACCTGGCTAGTGTGTGTCAAAATTTTGCTCCACTCAGGAGATGATTTGGGGGATGCGCTACTAAGACCTGCTGAGTAAGGGTGCTCTGCTGAGTTCTGGTCAGCAGAGACTGGAGTCCCAAAACTCAATACACAGCCCGAGATTCACTGAGGACCAACAGAGGATGTTGGGAAAAGCATGGCAAATATTATTGAATGCCTGCAGAGCTCGGTCCACTATTTTTGCCATCATTCTGTCTTAGTTTCTGAGTTTCTGACATTAAATCAGGCTTCAAACCGTGCGTTGCCCTGAGTCACAGTGCTCCTGGTTTTGCTGGGCTTGCTCCATGCTTCTGTGTTCTGTTCCAGACTCTCAGGAGCAATGTATTTATTTTATTGTTGATAAAACAAAAAGATTGCATCACTGTTCTACCCAGTAAGATGGTAATGTAAGTCTTGTTAGTCAGCCATCAGACCAGTGTTTATGGTCTGCCAGTGCATATATAGCCTGTAGTTGATCGAAACAAATAAGCAGGAAAAAAAAGAACAATTCAAAATGAGCTTAAGTTTTGCTTCTTAAAAAGTTTTAAAATCACGCTCGGAAATTAAGAAAATTTTTATGAGGTGGAGAAGAGAGAAGGTGATATAAAATATAATTTTCCTCATACTGCTTCACTGTCTTCTCAGTGTGGTGGGAGGAAAGGCTTTAAAGCCGTTAACATCTCACAGTTCGCCAGAAGACAAAGGAGCGTAAAGCATCAGATTCAAAGGGACCTTCATGATCACAGTGTCAGATCCTGAGGTATCACCAGCATCCACAGCCAAAATCTAGTAAGGTTCATCTTAAAATGGGCGTGGTTCTTGGCTCCTCAGTCCATACGCACACTTCTACTGGGATGCGTGCTTGCCGTGCTTAGAAACCTGCTTTTTATTTCCAGCCGAAAAACATCTATTGCTACTGTGTGGCCTTTGTGATTATTCGTTCAACCATTTAGATGATTTCTGACATCCCGCACGTAATTGGGGAGTTATGGCTCATTTTTCCAGAGGTAAGATCTTCTCAAAAATGTATTATGAGGAACCAGGTCCTTGATACAACACGGATGGGCCCTGTCTATGGGAATCGAATAGGCCAAAAGAGAATGAGATGGGCTGTCTTGGTGAACTCCACCTGTGCTGAGCTGAGCTGAAGCATGCTGATGTTATCAAGAAGAGCAAAAGGCCACAGAGCCCTTTATTCTCAGTAAATCTTGCACTATTATTTTCCAAGTAGGAGCAGGATTTCAAGGAAGAGAGGATCTGATGAATGGCAGACTCAACAATAATCTGATTTTGCAGCACTGTAGGTTGTTTAGGTTAATGATCCGACTCCTGGCTCACACACAACCTTACAGACCTACACGTGCAGTTGGATGATTTGGCTTATTTGCAAGTCCCCTGCTATTTGTGTGGGTTTTTCTTTATATGGATGTGATCTGTTGGTCTTTACAGTCTGTACTTTGTAATGGAGATTATAGGCTACTTTTTCCCCACCTCATTTACTGATGCCTTTTGCTTTCATTCCAATGGTTATCTCTCCTTTGGTTTTCCCCCTGTGCCTTCCTCCTTTTCATTCAATAAAAATACAGATGAATGTCTTTGCAGTTTATCTTTATATTTGATTGAAAAGTTGTGTGCGTTCTTCGTGGTTTAGCTTGAATATCATCTTTATTTCCTTGACTACGAAAAACACCACCTTGGTTTCATCCCAGAGTTTTGTGTATATATATTTTAAGATATGACTAAAACTAATCTACATGACATTTTTTGTGATGCACAGGAGAGACTGTAAACTGTTCTACTAAAAATAGTTGAACTTTCTGTATCAACATTGTTTTTATTGAAAATCATGGCTTCGTTAAAACTGAAATGCTATAGGCAAAGAGTTTTTCCATTAAAGAACATATAGCACACTATCCTTTTGGAAAAGGTATTACTTTTTTAGTTTCTGATTGGTTTTAGGACACTGAAAATCAACAGAATATGTATTTGAAACAATACTGTCCTTTTTTTTTTGTTTTTTTTTTTTTTAATGTAGAAGAGACCTGTTTCTTTATCCACAAAAGATAAAGGGCTGCTAAGGCATAGGAAGCAACAGGGAAACACCTGCCGATTGCCTCAAGGGAAGTAGGGTGAACTCCTTCGGGAAGGTGATGTAGCCGATAGCTCTGCTGAAGTGCCTCTATACCAATGCACACAGTGAGGGAAACAACCAGGAGGAGATGGTAGCCGCTGCCCAGATGGAAAACTATGACCAAAAGCTTTAGTGGGATGAATCTGGAGTCTATCAGTATCTCAGGATGTCCTGGGGAGGGAGGAGGGACATTTTCCACAGCAGCATAAATTATGGAAAACTATTTTGGGCAAAGTGCGTTAGAGGGCCACAGAGACCACAAATCCAGACTAGGCGTAAAGTCAGTGGAAGTCTTTCAGTGGATGTTGCTAGGCTCTGGATCAAGCATAAGGCTAATTTCTTACACTTTCTCTTCTGCTTCATGTGGCAGACTGAATTATACTTGTGGTGGGAACAGAGTGACATTCTGTCTGACCAAACACAGAGATCAACCCCTGAACTCCAGTCTGCCGGTAGGCTCCATGAGAGGAACAAGTATTTTGGAGGCATGACTCATTTCATGCCAAAGTAGGTCAATCGCATCGTTTCCTAAAGATGCCCATTATATTCCAGGCAGATGCCCAGCTCCATTAGAGGCAGTCTCACTGCAGACATTGAGTCTGGTGAGATGAATGGCACCCGCTGAGTTTTAGAGCATGTCTACATCGCACCCTGCAGAGTTATTTCTGGTACAAGGTGGTTAGCTCATACATCATGATGCAGAAAAGCCAGTTTGACCATCTGGGTCGCACAGAGTGTGTTAGTTTCACTTTTCTAGGTGAACTACTCCAAAGTATCTTGCCTTTTGATACTGCCTCCATACCTCGTATCCACTTACTATGTTGTTGTGTACAGAACATCTGCCTCATCTCTTTTGCACTTGAAGCCACCTAATGGAGTTCATTTAGTTGCAAATATTGTACATGGGTTAAAAAATTAACTACAACTGGAAGAGGTCTGCTGGGTCTTCTAACACGATGCATCCTCCAGCCGTTAAAGTCCCTAAACCTTAGATTGCCAGGGGATGCAGGGATGCATCCCTGCCAAGAACTGCCAGGAAGGCACGTTGAGGCAAGCATCACTCTACGCTTTCCTTCTTTTGGCATCCTGCCCTCCCATGCACTGCTGGATGTTGTTGAAGATGTTTTTCTCTTCAGTTGATCTTTAATGTAGTTTTGCTGAACTCTGTGGGTATGGTTTAATACAACGGATGCGGAGAGTAGAGTGCGATTTGGGGGGAAATCTGACAAAGCCCACGAAACAAGAACTGACAGATGAGGAAAGGCAACTCTATTCCTCCATAAAATGTCACTTTGTGTGCAGGTGACACTTTCACATTATCAGCAGATGACAGCGCTGTTGCCTGAGACCTTTGACAAGCCTTTATCATAGGTCAGCAAAGGCAGAAAGCAGAACGTGCCTACAGACTTTTGGGGAAATAGTGCAAATCGAAACTGACTGAACACCAAAGGCCTTGGTATTGCAAATAACGCTTCATGCTGAAGCGATCACACTTTGCTTGGGGAAATTGCCATCGCATTTCTTGTTTAAGTAAAATCGACACTGCGTTTTCACCCAATTTCCTGATTCAAAACCACACATTTTTGAAAGATCCACGATCACATTCGTTACTGTCCTTCCACTTAAATATTTTTTGGCAGGTTGGTCTTTTAGTTTTAAATAAGCCAAAATCAGCTACGGATATCTAGAGCTCTGTGTTCCTATTATTAAAGTAAAAACTGAGAAACTAATTGAGTGAGACTGTTTAATGAGACAAACCTCATTAAGATGGTAATTCCTCCCTGCATCCCGTATCCCCTTTCTCCTTCTGAATATTTAGCTAGTAGTACCACAGATTTAGAGGAACATTTTGTGAGGTTTATTTGTCAGAGAACAAAGAATAAAATCTTCCAACGATTTGCAAGTTGTGCAGCGAATGACAAAAGTGGTCATGAATCAAATATATACGTTAAGTCTGAAAGACTTTCTTAAGAAGAAGTAGAGACATAGGCCCTCCATCTGCCAAAAGGAGTGCAGTGGTACAGAAATCCAAACTAAAACAGGAAGAAAGGTTCATGAATTATCCTTTAACATATTTAGCTACAGAGTTTAGTTTCATGGATATGAGTCCAGTGCCATTTGAGATGTCCTCTGCTGAGACAGCCACCAGCACTGGCAGATGCAACACAGGACCTATGAGAGAATCCTGGTCTTTTGGAGAAGCTGAAGGCCTGGGGAGATATGGTGGGGAATTGTGGTGCCATAGGTTTAGGAAGACCAGCAGTGTGCCCAGGTGGCCAAGAAGGCCAAGGGCATCCTGGCTTGTATCAGCAATAGTGTGGCCAGCGGGAGGAGGGCAGTGATTGTCCCCTTGTGCTCAGCACTGGTGAGGCCACACCTTAAGTACCGTGTCCAGTTTTGGGCCCGGCGCTTCAAGAAGGACGTTGAGGTGCTGGAGTGTGTCCAGAGAAGGGCAACGAAGCTGGTGAAGGGCCTGGAGCACAATTCCTGTGAGGAGCAGCTGAGGGACCTGGGGTTGTTTAGCCTGGAGAAAAGGAGATTCAGGGGAGACCTCATTGCTCTCTACAACTCCCTGACAGGAGGTTGTAGAGAGATGGGGGTTGGTCTCTTCTCCCATGTGACAAGGGACAGGATGAGAGGAAATGGCCTTAAGTTACACCAGGGGAGATCTAGGTTAGATATCAGGAAGAACTTCTTTACAGAGAGGCTTGTGCAGCATTGGACCAGGCTGCCCAGGGAGGTGGTGGAGTCCCCATCCCTGGAGGGGTTTAACAGCCGTGTGGATGTGGTGCTGAGGGACATGGTTTAGGGACCCTGGCAGTGCAGGGTGAATGGTTGGACTCGGTGATCTTAAAGGTCTCTTCCAATCAGATGGTTCTGTGATTCTGTGATTCTATGACTTTACAAAGGCACACAAATAAATTAAGTTGACATATGACAAAATGCTTTTGTCTGAGTTTAGAAGTATGATGCATAAAAATCCTGAGTAATCCAACCGATATTTGGGTGGATGCAGTATCCAAAGACTCTTCAAAAGGTCCTTAGGCACATACAGTTTTTACTGCACGTAACTGGAAGGAACCATGGCTGAAGTGTTTCTACCCACTAAAAGCTGTTCAGAAAATACGGTGGGATTCACCTCGGCTCTTGTTCCAATGAGTCACTTACATTTTCTCCAGTGGCAAGACAGGACATGTGGGCAAATTGGCTTTATACGTGCAACTTCTAGATGTCTGAAATGAGGTGGAAATCAGTCCCTCCCAAACATCCTGAAAGTCCCTGGGGCATCTGAGCTCTCCAGGCACTTCAGTGAAGGAGTGAGGTTCAAAGCCTGAAGCCTTTTCAAGTAAGTGCCTGAATGTTCTTATTAGCTTGTAAAGGAGTCACGGGGAATACCCTCTTATCTTTTGGGTGTTTCCTATTAGTTAGTGTAAGTATTTCAGCAATTTGTGAGCCAGGAGCGGTGACATCCTATTATCCCACCATCCCTGCTCGCTGCAGGGGATTTGGACTTGATGGCTTTTAAAGGTTCCTTCCAACCCAAAGCATTCTATGATTCACAGGGTTATTGAAGATCCTTTTGTCCCACCCTGGATCTGCCACTCCTCTGTTCCCTTGAAAATGTCTCTCTGTGTGTCCTCCAAACCTTAATCTTCTTTGCCCTGATGAGTGGAGGAAAACATGGCAAGGGAAGGGGCTAAAAGAGCTTTGCAGCCTGCAGTCAGAGACCCCCTGCTGCCCTGTGTCAGCCACGCAGCACAGGCTGGGGACTGGCACCAGCCGATAGACCGTCTCCCTCGTGCTTTCTGAAGTCCTTCCTGCAGGGTGCTGAGAAAGAAGACAGCTGCCTGGGTATTCGCAGGACTTGTTTCCAGTTTTTTACTCCAGAGGCTGTGCGGAGCTGCACAAACTGCAGCGGTGAGGTGAGGAAGACCAGGATACCACAGGGAGGGGGGTCACTCTGGGACGATGAATCGCACAAGCCAAACCCTGCTTTAACCCATTCAGTGACAGGTGATCCTTTTCTTACCGTCAGGCTGTCTCAATGAGACACAATCTACCTTTCTTCCCAAACAACAAATATTCACGTATTTATAGCGTTTTCCTCAATTCAGTATTCCTTACTACCCTGATGCTGTCCTCCAGTGCTCCCTCCCCTCTCCTCCCTTTAACAACATTTAAAAACCATTACAATTTTGAAAACAAGCAGATGAGCAGAGAAATAAACCACCACCTTTTGAAAAGCCCAGCTCCCTCTCTCTTTTCCACAACTGCCGTCATCTTTGAGATACAAGAACAGATGCAGCATCTCTCACATTTGAATTTGTCTCAGAAACACCCAGGGGAAATATGAGGGTGAGGTAGAAGAGGTCTGAGCCCATCATGCCCGGAAAGGTGCTCACGTTGACCCGTCGGGCAGATTTCTCAGCCAGCTGCTGCAGAGGCACCGAGCGACCTTTTCGCCGTGCACTTTCTCGTCTTGCTCAGAGCAAGCGGGTGCACAGCAGAGGTGTAACTCAGCTCATGAAAGCAATACAGATGGGTTAGCACAGCTTCTCAGCTAATAACTTCTGAAACGAGTAGGTGTTTTACTTCTGTCCTGGAGCGTGTTCAGCCGGGCTTGTTCTGAGAGCGTGGGTTGACTGTGTGGATCACTTTGTTCCTGGGACTGTCCCTGAGTGGTCAGTGTCTCCTTGGAGAGGTGATGCAAAAGATCACACAGGGAGAAAAGAGAAGGCAGAAAAATCAGCTCCCTCCGTTAATTATTGCCGCAGGATTTAAGCAGTTCAAACCCCACCGCCCAGCACTTCAAATTATTCTTTAGGAAGGATGCGCAATGCTACAGGGGCTTCCAGGGCCAGGACCTGTGAGCCCAGAATATCCAGTGGTTGCAAAGCACTAAGTCAACTTGTCCAGCCGAGATCGCTGTGCAAACACACCATTTACAGGATGTTCCTTTGGCACAATGAACTGCTGAATGCTTTTGTGTTTACAACCTTGCATAGAGAAATCCAGAACGAGACGTGCTTTATTGCACCCTGCGTGTGCTCTTCAGCACGCCGAGGGAGTTGGTTTAGCGGGCAACAAGCTGTTAAAAGACTGAGACACTGGTAGCTAATATCCGAAGAACCCAGCTGCTGGGGGCTGTAATGTGAGCAGTGGGTCTCTTCGGCATTAATGACTTATCCTCTTTTCTGCTCTCACATGGAGAGACAAACACAAGCCTCTATTGAAGAAGTCCCTACGTTTTACTAAATATAATACAACGGAATTATGGCTGAACTCATCACCAGTACTTTTTGCAATGTCTTTTCCCTGATTATTGCAGGTCACAGGCAGCACTGAATTTATGAGATCTGTTCACACCCCTCTGGAAACGAAATGGTACATTACCCACTTCAGCTGTGGAAGGGAAAAGATTTAGGAGCCTTTTGGCTTCTTGTCCAGACTAGTTAAGTTCATAATAAATGGGCGGGACTCTTGCAACTGTCAGCAGAGCAAGTTCTGCTTGCCTAGTTCCTTCCAATAGTCATTAAATATTCAATTTAGAAGCTGGAGGCCAATTGTCGTCTTTGTTTGATCTGTCTTGGGTGACAGCGATGTCAGCGCAGTAAAGCTTCCGCATTTCCATAAATATGGCACTTGTCAGATCTCATCAGCCTGCTGCAAGGCTGGACGAAAGCGCAGCTCTCTGCCGTGGTTTGAGCAGTTGTCAAGGAGTAATCAAGTTTATGGCTGTGAGACTCTGTTCAAACGTGTGGGGGTTGAAGGGGTACTTTTATAAATGAAATTTTGGTCGTGCTCCTCATTAGGAAGCTCACAAATTTCAAGGGATTTAGGTTCTGTTGTTGGTTTTATCAGTACAGACTAACACTGTAAAATTCACAGCTGCCTCTGATTTATCCTCCAGTCGAAAAGTTTTCAGGAGCTTTCTGAATTTAGTCCCTCTTGGGGGTATTAGTTGTTCTTGATTGACTGTTGTTGTCTGCTCATTTATGAAATGTCTTTGAATAAAAATTAAATTAGACAATAAGAATATATTTGATGGTGACTATATTCGATTTCAGTAATATAAAGAAAGATCACAAAGGATGGGTTCTTCCTCTGAGGACTTAGGATGCACTAAAAAAAACCCATATTTTGGGAGTATATATATAATTAAAACCTGTTTATATTAATATATTGTGTATACATATATTAATTAGAATGTTTGTATTGAATTCATTATTAGTAATTATACATTTTATTCTTTTTTGAGGTTCCCTGTGGCTGATTGCAGCCCTAATAAAAATTCCATGAGCCTTAAAAGTGTCATTTATACTATAGAAATTAATTCAGGGCAAAAGATGCTGTTGCATCAGTGATAAAGAGAATAAAAGAAGAGGGGATGTTTGAAGAGATGGTTTTTAAAAAGTCATGTTATTTACTGGGTCACTCTCTTGGATTTTGGCAGCAACAAGATAGGTGGTATAAATCACAGACTGGGAAAAGCTGGAGAAGGGAGTAGAATGGAGGAGGATTAAGAAGAGAAAAAGGAAATGGAGAGGGAGCAGATGAGTGGAAGCAAAAAAATAGGTGGTGAAAAGATTAATTAGAGTCTTAGAGATGATGACAAAGAGCAAGGATGTGATGGATATGCAACTCATTTCCTTTCAGAAAAAGCTGACAAGTGTAACAGAGTGCTTTGGGAAACAAGATATCATCAGCAAAGTTCACTGCTGCGGGATGTGTTAAGGGAAATAGTCCAGGAAGGTTCGAAAAGCACTTAAACATGAAGTTCAAGAAAACCTCCCCATTACAGTAGCTACTGATAAACTTTGTTTAAAAAAACCAGACCCTTCTTTAATGTGATGTTGAATTTGGGTTGAAATAAAACCTTTTTTTTCTTTCCCAATTGAAGTTTTTAGGTATTCCTTGAAAAACTGAAAATCAATTTTCCCCAAGTTCTCCTTTCTCCTGTCTTGTCTCAGATTTTTTTTTTTTTTTTTGGCAATAACATTTCCATTTGGGATGATTTCAGTCGTTTTTATTGAACAGCTTCTGGAAGAAGAAAATGGAACATCATTGACTGCAGACAATGAAGTACAGACTGATCTTCATCATTTAGCATTACTCAGGGCTTTGCCCTCCGTGCCACACGAAGGACGGGAATAGGATTCAAGCTTCTGCAGATTGGGCCGGGAAAGGATTGTTTGCTTCTGTGTGGTTTTCCCTCTGCTCTTCCCTAAAACTGAAGTCATTTAACTTGTTAAGTCTTACAGCTCTCTACACAAACCCGGGCCTCTGAACCCCCAAAGGGCTTTTCTTGCTCAGCGAGGTCTTAGCCCATAGCAGGGCGCTTTCAGAGAAGCAAAAATTTTAGGCGTAAGACTTACGAATCCAGCAGCGCGAATACGGGGCTCGCTCTTCTGTTCTGCACAAATTAAAATTGACAGAGAAATGTCAAACTCAGGATTCATCTTCACTTTGGCAGGTGATGCTAATGCAGCATTTCCTCTCCTTTCAGCTTCTGTAGATGTCTGACACCAAGCCAGCTGGAGCATCTAGGAGAAATCTCACACTGCGGTTGCATAAAATTCTTATATTCTGAGTTCGGTTCTCCGCATTACATTAATGGGGGTCTTTCTTACCCATTTCAGTGCTACATCTCTACCTGCAACATATAGGAACCCATTAGACTAATTAGAGAGCTTATAAGAGCTGTGGGTGCAAAGAACTTGGTGGTAACCAAAAGCGGGTGTGTAGTGTATTTTCGTACAAATACCTAATGCATAATGTTTTATCTACATACACGTACATAAAGTTTTATCTAAAAAGACAAAACTGGTACAAGAATTTTGAGGTT
The DNA here is from genome assembly GCA_009769605.1 of Bucorvus abyssinicus. Taxonomy (NCBI): domain Eukaryota; kingdom Metazoa; phylum Chordata; class Aves; order Bucerotiformes; family Bucorvidae; genus Bucorvus; species Bucorvus abyssinicus. Next base: position 2,184,357 of record CM020026.1, on the reverse strand, counting down.
TCTCGAGAGGAAATGTATTGACTTTGTTCTTCCGCTTATTTTTGCACTTTATAAGCATAAAAGAAATCTTGAGGATACTGGAAGAAGTTTGAGGACACTTGGAAGCTTGCTGCATTTTTAGCAATGTTTTTTATTTTTGTTGTTGCTAATAGTAGCGCTTTCATGCACTTAAAGTTTCAAAGGTAAGGGCTAGGAAAGCTTTTTCTTAATTTCATCAAATAATGAGTTGTAGATCAAACAATCCCAAATTAATAACAATGACAGATGGCCCCGAAACTGCTTTTGAACATAAAATGAAACAACTCAATTAAACAAATGTTGTGTCATCAGGAACCTCTACAGGAGCTACACCGCTCTGATCACAGCTGTGTGGTTTTTCTCATCACTGTTAATAAAAAGCAAAAGTAAAATGCATATGAAGTTTTAATTAGAAATCTATGTAATAGCGATGTGATTTCCACAGTTCAATGTTCATCAAGCATTTTAAGATTTAGGCCAAAGCCACACGAATCCATATAAAAGTGAAAGGAAAAAAGAGAAGGAGAGAGAAAAAAAAAAAAAAGAGGAGAGAGCAGGAGTGTATTAGAATAAAATACAAAAATGAAGTTTCCAGCGGAAAATGAAGTTTCCAGTGTATAGACATGGTGTGACTGGTGGCCAAGATGGCTTCTCATAGTCTTCTCATAGGTGGAGCGGCTCTTTAGAGAGAAGTAGATGCAGCAGCTATGAAAACCAAAAGAAACATTTCTTGCAGACTCTTGACACAGCTGATAGTAGTTCCTGTTTGGATAAATGCTTAGAATTATTTATTAAAGCAGAGGCTGAATCCCTCTGTCAGATACACGGACATTGTCTTCCGCTTCTGTCATTAACAGCAGCACAGTGCTGTCTTCCGAAGGAGCTTGCTCACCCGGCAAAGAGAATATTGGGACCTTCTTTGTGGGGTACTTTCCCATATATTCTCTGTTGTTCAGTTTTGGGGGAACAAGATACACTCTGGAGGTGCCACGGGAGCATTTAGCAAGGGAACCATAGGGACGGACACAAGTACCTAGCTAAGGACTTCAGTCAGGATCTCATCAGTGGACAAGAGACAATAGGTGGTGGACCAGTACCCGGCCCTGGGGCTCAGGCAGGCGCAGGGAAGCAGGTTATGTCTGTCAGGCACAGCCTCTGGGACATCCTCCACCCGAAGGCAGGTGTCCAAGTTGCTGAGATCACAACCTGCACCTGCCCATTACTGCCCATGGACTATAGGCGAGCAGCTCGGGTGTGAGCATCTGCGCACCCCAGGTTTGGAATGGGTGAGATGAATAAAATGCAGTGAAACAGGATTGGATGAGAGAAAGAGAATCTAAACCAGAGTATTCAAAACCAAGCTGCGTAAAGGGACAGCATGGATGAGTGGAGTCTGACTGTACTGACCTGCAGAGCCCCGTTGAAGTTACAACTGGCTAAGAGGGGTGTTCTGGGAGGAGATCACAGACAGATACAGGGGGAAAACAGTGGGGGAGATTTATTTGGTCCAATGGGAGTTTTGAGTAACAGTGCAGGAGGAAAACGTGTAGTCAATGGGGAGAATCTGAGGGTTGTAGAGGGAGGGAGAGCTAGTCGAGGGGATTGAGGATTTGGGCTGGTGAGGAAACAGGAGGGGGAGGCAACACCTCGCTGGGTGCTGGGCTGGTGAGGCAACCGGGTGGGAGAGGTGAGCAGGTGGTGAGGTCCAAGGCTGAGAAAATATTTAAATGAAAGGAATGTCACCGCTTGATCAGGAAGATGGCAAGAAGTATTGCTACCCTAAACCTCCACGGTGCAGCACTGCATTGCCTCCTCCTCCTCGCTTCCCACCAGCAGCTCAACAGACAGTCCCTGGGCATACCACCTCCTCTCTTCAATCTTGTTCCATTTAATACCAGTACATCTGGTTTTGGAACAAAGATGCTTATTCAGGAGGTAAGCGTGGGGTTTTTTGTGAAAATAAATGTATCCTAGAGGTCGGTTTTACACAACTGCGTGTTTAATTCTATATACGCTGTAACACATATATAAGATTTTACAGAGGACTATGTCCTCACAAGGGTATAGCAGACAATTGCGATTGACAAAACCAGTTTAATATCAGCAGGGAATTTTATGAAACAACGGTCTGATTAAAATATATTCATATTTTTGAAGAAAAAAGTATTTTTTTAAGCATTAATTTCAGGACCTCAACTATAAAAAAGAAGCATTTTCATTTAGAGACCTCAGATCAAATCTTGATGCTGACATACTTGTCCTGATTTTTCGCCTCCCTTAGCTCATCAGCCCATTTCTGTAAGACCTTTGGTGAAGTATGTAGTAAACATCGCCATAACATAATTTTGTAGATTATGTGTGATAATGTTTATATTTTCTTCCAATTCCTTGCTGTGCAAACTCTATTTTTTTCATGAAGATAGGTAGGACTTGAAGCCTAACTTCAAATTAAAACCTCACTGATGGCATCACCAGATGATTTACAAAGACAAGTGTCTAATTACACACTCTCATAAATATTCAGTGTCATGTTCACAGTTATGGACGAGAGAAAGTGAACACATTGATTAATCAGTTGATAGTATCTGATTCATCTAGCTATTCAAATGGGAAAGAAAAGATAGCAGAGCAGTTTCCAACAAATAGAGGCTCTAGCAGATTGTATTGTTTAGGAATACCAACATGAAATGAAAAATAAATATGATAAAAATTAAAGGATGCCTGAGAGCAAAGGGAGCCGTGCAGGCAAAATGAACAGATTTTCCGTATCAGTTGGCCCTGTTGCGTAGTTCAGGTGACAGTGTAAAATTCATATTTCCCCTTCTGAAATTCTTCTTAAAATCTCCTTTTTAAACTTTGCCGAACTTGAGTCGTTGCAGCCAAATAGTCTGATTCCAGCTGCTTTTTGTTGTTGGACATAGCAAAAATGGCTAAACCATTTCCTCAGATGCAGTTCGTAAGAAATAATTGGTTTATCTGCCTTACAAAAAAATGACGGAAGTAAAAAACCCCTCAACTGCTTCTGCTAATGGCTATTAACTCTAGACTAGGAGCATGATGTCTATCAGTTTTGAGTGAGAGGTTTATGCTGGAAAGGGCGAGGAAGCACATCTGGATCTGTGTGCATTAAAAACCTTTGGAAAATTGAATGTTCACGTTAGAATCTTGCCATGTCTTGGTAGACCCAGCATCAAGAGCGTTCTGGAACACCTGCACCTCCCCTTGGCTGCAGAAATGATCCACTTTTGGGGCCCGATTACACTGGTGTGCCCTACAGTTCCTGGAAAGGAGGGGACAGAGATGTGACCGCAATCCCCTCAGGCAGGTAGGAATTTTTGTGTCTTTCTGGCTCTAAGCAACCTGCTCTAGTTGGAGAAGTCCCTGCTCACTGCAGAGGCGTTGGACTAGGTGACCTTTGAAGGTCCCTCCCAACCCAAACCATTCTATGGTTCTGTGATTGCTAAACCGGACTCCAGAAGCAGGGAAGCAAAGCAGGGATGGAGAAAAGGGTCTGTCTGAAACCAGACACAGAGGAAGGAAAACAACACAACTCCCCGCTCCATTCCTCCGTGCCCTATCAGCAAGACCACAGGGCTTGTTTGAGGCCATCTCCTGCCCAATCCTGCTTCCCTGCTCATTGCCTTCATGGCTTTGTGACTATCCAGGTCTTTACACCTTTTAGTTATGATCTTGTAACTCTATTAATACACTGCAAGATCCATGTGCCTCTTGTTAATTACTGCTAATTCTGACAGTGCTTTATCATATGCTAATATAATCTCCACCAGAGACTGATTCTGAAATACTATCTTTATCCATACAGGGATCTGTTTTCTGGGGCTTTGACATCTGCCTTCTGCAACCAGATTTTTTTCCTTCTGTCTTCCTTGCTTTAAACTCTCATTGTGGGTGGTTTACTGGAAGCAACTTCTTTTTGCAGTGCACCCAAGGGAAAGTCAGGAAGGAGAATTTGCAGGAAGGAAACACACCTATCACTTTGACAGGGAAGCAATTCATGATCTTATTCTTACGATAATTAAATCACACTGATATCCACAGCATAAGAGAGTTATCATGTGCTTAACACAGCACTAAATGTGTCCCATCCTGTCTGTTGCAGGTACCCCTGTACGTTACAGGTATCTTTGCATTTGTCTTTATTGTGTAAATCAGATATACGTATATTATCTATGCAACTAAAACCTGTGTGTAAGAAAAGCGATGTGAGCAAGATAATAGACTAAACTGTTTGCCATTGAAAAAGTATCTTGGCTGTATACAAATTTGCCTCTTACTGGAGGTCTTTCTTGTTTCAACTCACTTGGATTTCTAAGAATAAGATTTTTTGTTTTGGGAGTCAGACTCAAATAAAACAGTCAAAGAAAAGGTTTTTTTCCCAGAGCTCCCAGCCTATGTTCTAATGCAGCCAGGATTGAAGTGGTCTAGACTTCCTGGGTCCTGAGCTAAGGATCCATTTAGGATATTTAGAGCAATATTGTACATTGCTCTTCCAAAACTAATTTTTTGCGCTCTGTATTTCAGCTTCACAGTCCCATTAGTCTGTGTGAAATAACCACACATGGAGCTTTGTGGAAGTTCTACAGCAGGTCTCGCAGCCTGTTACATCCTGGATCAGCCACTCTTACTCTGCGAGCAAGAAGTCGTGTAGCACACTCTGAATGCCGGTCCCAGCACGCCCAACCTACTTATGGTCATAGGTTGCAGTGGCTGGCTTGCATAATTGTGGCTCTCTAGTGCCACTTGATATCTTCATTTTCAAGTCTATAGTGCAGTAAATTGGTTCCCAACAGGCTGTGAATAAAACACTATTTTTTTTTGGATGCTACATTTGTTTTATGATAAAAAACACGTTCTGTGTGAGAATGCATAAAGCCGGACTCCTTCTGGGCGGAGAGATGGCTATGATCATTTTCCAACGTTAATGACTCCCATACTGTGGTCTGTGAAACTGCTTCTGTCCCAGCCGTGAAGCTTTACTGAAAATTGGAGCTATGTACTACATTCTTCCAGGCTTTCAGAGACCTTTGGATTAGCTAATTGACATTATAAATGACATCTAAGAAGCATTCTGAAATTCTACATAGTTTTGCCTTTCTTGTTCTTCTTGCCGTATTTCTTTGCTTAAAGTTCAGTCCTGATCATGGTGAAAATTACAGGGGTAATGACTTCAGGGTGACTTGTTCAGCTGGCGTTGAGGTTAGCTCCTTTGGGTTCACAGGAGTGCCAGCACTCCTGTAGAAGGAGCTGAGCCTTGAATCAATTCCCTTGACCTCTGCTGGTTTTACATCTCTGAGCAGAATTCAGCCCATAATAAAACCTAGAAGATAAATGCCTGGTAATAAGAGAGCCAACTAAGTTAACGAAAAATGTTGTTGTTTTCCTTTCTGACCATGTCCACAAATTCTAGATGACCTTAAGAGAATAATCTCCAAGGAATGGAAAACTGAAACCTCGTTACTAATAAGAAAGGCTTTAGAGGACAGCGTTTTATTACATTTACAGAAGTTAATGCCTCTTCAATTCTCTTTCCTTTGACCCGTTTCGGTATTATCAGATTAAACACATTCTGTATAGAAGAATCCTGATTCAAGTGCCATCAGAAGCAAAAAACATTTGGAGAAGGACTTCCTAGTACACTTTTTAATTCAAGCGCTTTATTAAACTCACCTAAAACACTGATTAAGCTGAGCTAATGAATTAAAGGACCAACGAGGTGAAGACTTGAGAGCAGGCAGCTGACTCAGTGTGGATTTGGTCATTTATGTTAATCCTCCCTAGATGTATTCAAACCAAAGTTACATTAATATGGGACACATGAAGTTTTCTAGCACCTTGAAGACTGGAGCCAAAGTTTACCCTTGCAGGAGTCTAACTTCTTGTTAAATGCTGTGAGAGGGGTTTTGATACCTTTTGACTATCTTAATTTTCAGCGGATTTTTCATCCTATTCTGAGGAAACTGCAAGAGCCCTTTGAACACTTAGTTAACTAAGGAGTCCCAGGTCCCCGCCTTTTCTTGATTTTAGTGAAAGTTAGATGGCTCAACAGAAAACAGGCATATTTTATACTTCACTGTTTCTCTCCCTTTTATAACAGAGAAGCAACTAACCAGATGACCAGCTGACTGGAGGTTGGCAAATGTGACGCCAATCTACAAGAAAGGCTGGAAGGAGAATCCAGGGAACTACATGCCTGTCAGTCTGACCTCAGTGCCAGAGAAAGTCATGGGGCAGGTCATCCTGAGTATCATCATGCGGCATGTACAGGATAGTCAGGTGATCAGGCCCAGTCAGCATGGATTTATGAAAGGCAGGTCTTGTTTAACCAACCTGATCTCCTTCTGTGACAAAGTGACTCGTTTAGTGGATGAGGGAAGAGCTGTAGATGTTGTTTACCTGGACATTAGTAAGGCCTTTGACACCATTTCCCATAACATTCTTCTACAGAAACTGGCTGCTCATGGCTTGGATGAGCGTACTCTTCACTGGATAAAAAACTGGCTGGATGGGCGGGCCCAGAAAGTGATGTTGAATGGAGTTCAATCCAGCTGGCGGCTGGTCACCAGTGGTGCTCCTCAGGGCTCAGTATTGGGGTCTATCCTCTTCAACATCTTTATCAATGATCTGGATGAGGGGATCGAGTGCACCCTCAGTCAGTTTGTAGATGACACTAAGTTAGGAGGTAGTGTTGATATACCTGAAGGTCAGGAGGCTCTACAGAGGGATTTGGACAGGATGGATCAATGGGCTGAGGCAAATTGTATGAGGTTCAACAAGGCCAGGTGCTGGGTCCTGCCCTTGGGCCACAACAACGCCCTGCAACGTTCCATTCTTGGGGTAGAGTGGCTGGAAACTGCCCAGCAGAAAAGACCTGGGGGTGCTGGTCGACAGCAGCTGAATATGAGCCAGCAGTGTGCCCAGGTGGCCAAGAAGGCCAACAGCATCCTGGCTTGTATCAGTGATAGTGTGGCCAGCAGGTGGAGGGAAGTGATTGTCCCCCCGTGCTCAGCACTGGTGAGGCCACACCTTGAATATTGTGTCCAGTTTTGGGCCCGGCACTTCAAGAAGGACATTGAGATGCTGGAGCATGTCCAGAGAAGGGCAACGAAACTAGTGAAGGGTCTGGAGAACTTATCTTATGAGGAGCGGCTGAGGGAACTGGGATTGTTTAATCTGAAGAAGAGCAGACTCAGAGGACACCTTCTTGCTCTCTACAACTGCCTGAAAGGAGGTTGTAGAGAGGTGGGTGTCAGTCTGTTCTCCCATGTTACGAATGACAGGATGAGAGGAAATGGCCTTAAGTTGTGTCAGGGGAAATTTAGGTTGGATATCAGGAAAAATTTCTTTACAGAGGGTTGTGAAGCGTTGGAACAGTCTGCCCAGGGAGGTGGTGGAGTCCTCATCCCTGGAGGGGTTTGAGAGACATGTCAATGTGGTGCTGAGGGACTTGGTTTAGAGACCCTGGCAGTGCAGGGGGAACTTAAAGGTCTCTTCCAACCAGAAGATTCTCTGATTCTGTGAAACACCCAGCATTAGTCAAATGATGTCCTCCCAGTACTGACACGGCTCAGTATTTATCCATTTCTGTATAATCCTCAATTTTTCTATGAACAAATATGTTTCTCTTTCCCTCACTCACTCCGTGATTTTATTTCTATGAATGTGTGTGAACAGTAAGTTTAGGGAAGGCTGAAGGTAGCTTTAGGTCTACTGCATCTTCTGAAGAACCTTCTTTGAGAGTCTGTCTGGAGGTGAGACAGTGTTTGTGAACCCAGACCTGTAACTGAGGCTGTCTTATTACGTTACCGCATACACACACTGCCTAATGTCAAAGCCTCACTGAAACACGCCTAATGCTAATGAGGAAGAAAAAATGCACTATCATTCTGAGAGCATGCTGCCTAATTAAAGATACAAGCAAAGACTGGGATGAGGGCAGACAGCGCTGCTCAACAGCTCGCAGCAGGCGAGGGGGAAAAGCAAATTAGATTCGTTGAGGCTCAGTGCACGACCATCTCTACATGATCATCCTCCTTCCCTGTCTTCTAGATTGTAGGGCCAGGAAAGATCAGAGCATGAAAGTTGCCTAACTGTAGTGGGGGGATGATGGAACAAACTTCTGTTCAGAGACCTAGAGGCCAGTAACCTGTTTCTTTTTAAGATGGACCTGGACAAGTTTATGCTGAAAAATTTTAACAAGGAGCCGGAGAGTGTATCGAGATGTCCCTTTAGACTTCTGTTCCAATGTCCCTCTAAAATGTCTTAACTTTCCTATACGTATATCTTACAGTCATTTCTCTCCTCCTCTTTAATAATACTGGCTTGTGTTGTTTCCTTTAATATTTGAAAAATGCCTTGAAACTGAAAAAACCAGCATTGTTATTATCATGTATGCTTGGCTCCTCAGATGTTGATACTTGAAATGTATGAGAGAGACAGAGAAAATAAAGTAATTCAACATCCCTCTTCTTTCTTTGAGGTCTATCTGCCCTTTTCATCTTATTCTTATTATGCCCAAGTAAACACAAAAGGCAGGCTTAAAAATTGGTTCTGAAGACGCTTCCACTTCATATTTAGATGTACACAGCCAATAAGGCAGTTTCAAACGTGAGCAAAAGCTTCCAGACTTGAAACCTTTTAAGATTTTCTACTTTTGCTTCAGTACAAGCACAAAAAAGTTAAACCCAAACCAACAAAATAAAGCAAATCTGCAGTAAGACAACACCATGTCTTAAACTATCCTCAAGGCTACTTATTTTTGGCAAAGCACCTTCTGAAGTGACAGAGTTTGCTCAACACACAAACACGGACTTTGCTTCATTGCACAGAGCAGAGAGAAATCAATACCGTAGCAGGAATACTTTTGGACTCCTGATGAGAGAGTTCATAGGAAAAGGGAAATGAGAGCAAAATTGCTCTGGTAAACTAATAATGAGATTTATTAATATAAATGTGCTTGGGGACATGGGTAGAGGGTCTTCTTAATTAAATTATAAGTGGTTTTAAATAAGAGGAAAGTGCATTTATCAAAATGGAATGTTTTATCAAAAAGCACCAACAGTATGACCACATCAGAGCCTGCTACAAGTTGGTGTCAAGCAAAAGAGTTCGGGAGAGGGCTTTGCTGTCAGTTGAAATGAAGAGGGGAACATTCACATCATGCCTGAGCTCCTCCTGCTGACTGCTCCATGGAGCCCAGCGAGCACAGCTGGAACATCTGGCACGCCCAGATAAAGTGAGGGAAAACTCTCTGGCGCTGTCGTGGCGGGGAGAGGGCTCAGCTCCTTCTGCAAAGCTCCTCGGGCTGTTGCACCGGCACACGTGGAAGCGTTTCTTATTTGCAAGGTTCTGTGCTCGCTGTGGTCCCGTGGTAGCCTCAGCACGAGAGGCTGATTCTCAGTACCTCTCCACGGAGGTGATACAATGCCAGTTTGCTGCCTGAAATAGTTATTCCCGTGGCTCTAGAGGAGGGTAATACATCTTCCTTCTACCTTCTCAATTAACCTCAATGAGTCCTGCACACCCCAGGTGACAGCGCGCACTGCAATGTGGGGCCAGATCCTATTACTTTTTCTCAAGCAGCGGTCTTGAAGTGCTCCCTTCTTTCATACAAGATGAAGTTCAGCTCAGCAATAGTAAAGATCCCTAACCGACAGAATGCAATTCATTTGTCCACATTAGACAGTCACCCAGTATAAACTGGTGTCCTTTCATATCGTGAAACAAAAGTGACTTACCTGAGCTGAGGTGCGGGCCCATGGGCTACACAGTTATAAAATGAGAACTAATTATGGAGCAATCGATAGGAGCCATGTAGAAAAGAAACAGGAATATGCTGATAATTTGATCCACCGAGTACGTCCTCTGAGGCTGAGAAGGAGTGTCCACATCCCAGGCCAGGTAAGATGAGTCCACCCCAAGCTGGTTTCGTGGTGTATTCAGGTTTGTGGAATATTCTGGAAGCTGCACCTCAGGTAATCTGCTCATATAGAAAACAAAACAGCAAGAATTCTCAGAAAGACCTAAGATTAATGTCTCATCCATGACTATTTAGAAATTTAGCTCCTTAATTAGGAGATTGGTAGCTCACTTTCCTCTGCAGTCAACAAGGAACATAAGCACTTCTACTGGGCTGCATCTGTGCCCCAAAATCTGACTCACTCTCACCAACCCTGTCTGGTCTTTCCCCATTGGCCATAGAAAGAACTTAGGATAGCTGGTCCTAATTGATGCATCTCACTTAACCGTCTGTAATGAGGTCAGATGAATCTGGACATCTAGTAGTTAGAGCAGGGCTGGATTTCAGTACCTCTGCTTTGGACCCTACATTTAGGATTTTAGATCAGAACTGAGATTTCTCTCCTGTCCTTAAGGCGATGGGTGTTTTAGGAACTTTTATCATGACTTTGACTTACAGGCATGTTAAGGAGTTGTGCGCATCTATTCTTAGTGTCTAGTCTGTAACAGTTAAATCTTCAGAGGGATTACTAGAAGGTTCCTAACAGAGTAAAAAAATATAATCATAGCAGAAGAGATAAAAAATCTAATTACTTCTAACTTGGAATCTGGTATGTCTATAGAGAGGATTTTATTATAAGATGTGTTATTCAAGGTCTCACTGACCCAGGAGGTCTCTTCTTGTCGTGCTGGTCGTTCTATTTTGTTGAGGGAAGATGAGATTGGCAATCAGCAGTGCACTATTTCAATCATTGTCAAAACTATGCAAAGTGCTCACTAAAGAGCTCGTAGCTTAGAAATACTCAGGCTCAAGGAGACAGCTTGTCCTTAAATTGAGCCAGGCTCTTCCTTAGTGAGAAGAATGAATATATTCTCATGCAAAATTGTCTGTGGCACAGAACTGGAGATTTAATTTTACGTGCAGTAGAGCAAAGAACACAAATAAAAAATGTCTGTTAGAAAGCAGTCCATTACGCTGATACGCTATCCGTACACATTCATCTTCCTCTTTATTCATCATAATTCGTGGGGAAGTATTATTGCTTGCCACCCAGTAGTGCTCATCTCGTATTTATCCACAATATTAAGCAGATGTCTGCGAGTGTAATTAAAGAGATAAAAAAAAAAAGCATTGTTCTCTATCGATAAAAGATGCAGAGTGAGAGAGACAAAATTATTCTTTCGGTTTGTGAGCTGGTATTTCTTGACTTTTACGTGTAAGAGTAAAGGGTCAGACAAGAGGTCTTAAAAATATGCAAATTTAATTCTTTCAGTACTAGGGACATAGACAGGGAATTTGCTCCCCCTGCTTTTCAAAGAGAAAGGAAGTTGGGAAATTGGTCTGAACTTCCGTATTTGTGCTAATGTCAAAAGGTGTTTTTAATTTTTAAGTTGTCAAAAAGCGCCTTTCAGTCGAGCAAGACTGTTTGCAAATGTCTGCTTTAAATCACTGCTATCATTATGAGATACTTGTTTAGTTTACCTCTCACCATAGTCTCCCAGTGAATGATTTCAAATACCAACAGAGAAGATTTTTGTGCGGGGACACCCAGAGTCTCTTCAGAGGCACCTTGGTAAAAGGTCAGATATGTGAAAGACTCAACAAAGGTAATTTAGGCTCCGTCTAAGCACCACATCAAAGAGGGATCTTTATGGAGTATCTGCCGCTGGTACTTTCCTGTCTTCGGTGTGTGCCCAGGTAGTGGTCTGCACCTTCAGGAGTACTGATCTTCCTCTTCTAAGTCCCTCAGACTTTCCTATTCCGGTGGGTGCGGGGCTTTGGGATCCTTATTTGTCCTGTCCTCCGTGGGAAACAAGACCTCCCCAGCTCAGGGTACTCCCCTTTCCTGTTGTCTCCCCTCAAAGGTCACAACCTCCGCTTGCACTGTGAACTTGCCCAGCTCAGGCAACTTATTAGAGAAAGAAAGGACCGTCACCAGACAAAGAGGAAGGGAGAAAAATTTATCTGAAAAGCATCATCTCTTCTGCCCTGGTGATCCCAAGGTGGGGTGCTTGGGCAGAACGCCGTGTTTCACAGAGGACTTACAGCGATTCTGGAAATTACAAGGCAAGAATTATTTCTATCCTGCTGTCTGGGTGTTTCACTTCAAGCCTCGAAGCCTGCTCTGAGCAGAGACACGGGAGGGGTGCAGAAGGGGCCAGGCAGAGCGACGCGGTGTTGCTGCTGGAGTAGCTCTGACGTTGCTTCAGAAGTGTTTGTTCCACATTGCACCCGAGACCGGCTGGTTTGCAGCTGCGACACCCTCTGTCAGCAGCCGTGTGCTGTGGATTGTTCTCCCGTCAGCCATGAGATATTCTTTTGGATGTATCTGTAGGGGTTGATTCATTTCCCTGCAGAACATTATTATGGTCATTCATATTACAGTAAGGCCTGAGGGTCTCAGCCAAGATCAGAGCTTAAAACTTTTACAGCAAGAGGCAGTGCCAATGCTCTCAGAAGATGCTGCTTCACCATCAGTTTCACCGCTGTGCTTATAGTAAATGCTCTTTCACATTTATATACAAGCTTGGAGACTTGAATTCTGCATTTAGATCTTGCTCGCAGCAGTGGTTCAGGATTATACCGGTGCCACCTCCAGCTTCTAATACATTTTTAATAGATTCGTAGATTGTAGAGCCAGACAGAAACCGTTATATCATCTAGTCTGACCTCCTGTACCTTGCACTCAGGCCATAACATTCACCCAGTTACGCTTCTGCTGAGTACTGAAGAATATCTTCTAGAAATGGCTCCGTCCTTCAGCAGTTTGCCCCTTCCCCTGGAGATCTGATTCAGTGGTTAAGCACCCTCGCTTTTCCAAGTTTGCACCCTATTACTGAGAGGAATTGGTGTGGAGAACCTTCTACTGCTCATGCCTCTGAAGCTTTTCCCAACTGGATCAGAGAGCCCTTTGCTAACTGGCATTTTCAGAATCAACTGCGAGTCGCTTCACAGTTTTCTTTTAGACAAACTGAGCAGGTAACAGAAGAAAAAGATAAGACTGTGTCTGGTTTTATTAACTCCCAGTGATCATTCCCTACCCTCACCACAGCTGTCGTTGCTTTAGGTTCAAGTTAGACCTGAGACATAACGTTCTGTATTTTTTGTACTTGCACAAGCTGGAAGCACTCCAGCTCCTGCCCAATATTATTGCTATTAATACTGAACGCTATCACAGATCTTAATCTCTCAACATTTTCTTTCCACAAGAAGCCAGCTGTAAACTGCATCAGGTGAGTTACGTGTGGACGCTCCTCTTCCCATTTTTTCCAGCTTTCTTTTAAGAGTTTCTGAGACTCGGGTGAGAGCTCCCAGCCAAAAGTCACCAACATGAATGGTGACTGGCCATTTCCATGGCCTTAAATTGTCTGTCAGGAAGAGACAACTCTGCTCCTCAGGGGGTAGAATAAGATCAGAGCACAGTCACAGTTATACAGAGGTATCCAGCCCTGTGTCCTGCCCTTGAAGCGGTCAGTGTGGATGTAGGAGGAAAGAACATAAAAGATCATTCTTCACATGCCCTTTCAGTTCCCAAAGTTAGTGGTACACTGGTTTTCTGGAACGGAGATTGCACCAGCATATTTAACCCCCCTGGTTGGCCTCCTCTACATATTGACCCCTTTTGAACCCAGTCCTAACCTGCTACAGAGGAGGTTCTGCAATTTAAGTACACGTTGTATGGGAAGCATGACAGTTCCCTTTCTGAGGTTTAAACCTGCCACCCCAAAATGTTGCGTGACTCCTCACTCGTGTTCTTTGAGGAACTGTGGACAGCTGTTTTTCTCTTTCCTTTCTTTGCAGTTTTCAGAGCTGCAGAGTTCCCCCTCAGCCCAGAAGGTGTTTAGTTTCTGAACAGAAGAGACATATCAAGTTAGGGCTTTCCACACTCAAGGCATTTCATTCTCACCTCCTGGTTAGACTGAAGCAGGAGTCCCGTGGTCCTGTAGAACATCAGAGTCCAGAGACAGGACACCCAGAGACAGTCACGGGTCCAGAAGGTGAGCATGTAAGAGGGTGCCTAGTTTCAAGGCTGGGGCTAATATAATTTTTGGTCTGACTGAACAGCAGCCCTACTTTTGTAGGTCACATTTGTTCTGAATGATTTCACACCTCCGTTTTCCTTTCCCAGTTCATCCTGTAGATGCACATTGCACTCACCAACAACCTGCAGCATGCCGCTGAAGATGTGTCTCCAGTTATTACACAATCACCTACGTACCTGAAAGTCTTTTCTTGGCATCTGATGCGATTTCTTTGTCAAAGGCAAACAATTTGTTTTACACTGGGAAGGGGAGTGCTGGATTTTAAGCGTGGTGAGCACAGATGCAGCTGCCACCACCTTATGTTCCATTTCCGATGATTGATAATATTTGTGAATTCCGGTGTGTCGTCGTGCTCTGTTGCTGTACAGCATGCTCTAAATGATGGCACTCTCTTTTGGATCGGCCTGATTAATGATGGATGAATCGGTTTCATTTTATTGTAAGCCTCTCCTAACTGAATGGCTTAGGTTAAAGGAGAACAACCTCCACCAAATATTATGAATTATGCCGTCATTTAACACATGTTTTCTTCCTCTTGTTGCTAATAATTTAGTGACAATACCTGAAGAATTGAACTTAATTACTTCTGATCAAGACCTGCTCCACTGGATATAAATATTCACTCATTTTTTCCCTTTATTTTATGATTTCATTTTGTGCCTAGTGATGAAAGTGTTCCTCTGTCATTGCAGTGCTTTATGTTCTGCCACAGATCACTTCAACTCTGCAGATGTCCATCTTGTTCCTCCTGAAAATTGCTCAGAACATTCCAAAGCCCTTTAATGATTTATTTTGTTTCCTACTTACTCATTTGAAGAGTTAATTTGGTGCAATGGCTGCAGCACCAGCTTATAACAATAATAGGCTGTACATAGCTCTGTTGTTATAGGACCTCAGGCTTTGTTTACACACCAGTTGCTTGTCCGATTTCTTGTCCGTCCTGTTTAATTAGCTTGTATCATCCTGTGCGGCAAGGACTTTGTAATGTTAGTTGTTCGCTTAGTGCTTAGCACAAGGGTGCTTCTACCTGAGGTATTGTAATGCACTACATGAATACTATTAATAGTTTAACAGAAGACAGCAAGAAAATCTTCACAGCTTCCTCTCTTTCCTAATTCGTATTACCCTGGTAGTCTCTGTAGTTAGCACTGGCAACCACGTGCTAATGAGGATCACTGACAAAAAGTAATAGCAGAAGTCTAAGGGTTGACTTCTGAAATCAGTTACAGACCCCAAGGACAGTCTTTATGCATTAAAACCTGCCCAGGTGTGTTGCCCTAGTAAGAGACACAGCTTCTGACTACAAATCTTTCTCTAGGTGTCATGTTTGCCACAGCCTGTAAAGGAATTTGGGAGATGCTTGGCTGTCTCATCCTTCAGAGGGTTGCCAGGGTAACATGATAAATAAGCAGCAGGATCACAAATCTTTACAGAGTCAGAGTTGGTTTAATCCAGAAACATTTTCTCTTCTAAGACTCTGATTAAGACTCTTTGCTCAGTCATTCAAACCTTAAGCAGATCCAACATTTCTGGTCTTGAGAACAGTTACGGGATATTCTTCACATGATGCCGAAGATTTTCCTCAGGACTATCTCATTGACCCCCTCTTCGCACGGTGTCTGCAAGAAACCATGTGGCAATTTTAACTCTCCTTAATTGAAGCAGTTAATGAAGTCATCCCAATTAAAGACTTCTTTCCTTGAGTTCCCATGCAGTTTGTGTAAACACATGGTGAATTTACTAAAAATTAATGAGCGCTTGCCTCAGATGTTCAAAACCTACAAGCCCGACAACTGGGCTTCTCCGAGCAGCATAAACCATGTTTAGATAAACCTCCTCATACACCCCTGAACTATAAGAGTTTTCTACTCCATAAAAATAATAACAAAAATGTCTATTTTTCAGGGAAAGGAAAGCCTTGTTTGGGTCATGCATTTGTTTTCAGAGTTTTGGATGACAGTTATTGCAGTCTAGCAGTCCTTTCCTTATGGCTGTCTGTCTGTCTATCCGTGTCTAAAGGCACTGCCCAAGGCCACTGCAGATTCCAGTACTATTGGTGTAAATACTGAAGAAAAGTAAATATTTTCTTCAGGTAAACCTACAAGCCCAAACACTGGGTCACACCTAAATCTTGTCAGTTATTAATGATTTTATATTTGCACTAGCCTGAGAGCGAGGGAAGTCCTCTCACTATGATAAACATAATTTTAATAATAATGAACACAGTTTTAAAGGGGAAGTGGACCAAAGAGAATCAAGATTAAAAAAACCATATGAGTTATAGTAAACTAGAACTGGCTTCTCAATTCTCAATGCTCAATTCTATTTTATCCAATCTACCATTCCTTCTTGCATCTTCTTATCTGAAACGTATCGGTTGACTTCCAAGGGCTGAAGAAAGCAAAAAATTCCAAAAAGTTTTTGTTTTCTGCGTGAAATCAAGAGGTATGGCTGACAGTGCCCATGAACCAGCTCTGGTTAGTCAGGAAGTATCATTTTAATGATCATTTAATATAATTTTAATACGATAATCTCCGAGGACATAAATGGCACGTTGACTCATGATATGTTACTCAAGTATTGTAACTTGTTCTTATACTTTATATTGGTGAAAAACTTCCTTCCTGGGGTCGGCTGGGCTCAGGGTGTTTCACATTCACCTCACAAAGAGCCCACGGACTTTCTGGTGAGCTCATTTTTTAGCCAGGTCTGACTCACTCATGTTTTTTCACCAAAAGGCTGATGAAATTAATGGTGGTAGAAATTTCCTTTAATCAAATTTACTTGACCTTTAAACTCTACAGGAAACCATGGCTTGAGGAAACCAGATGCTCTTCACAGAATTAAGATATTTTCGCTTTCCTCCCACATCAAATGAACAAATTATGCACTGCATTTCTCAGTCTAGACCACTGGTATTTTGGAGAACAAGGGATAGAGAAACATAAAATGTCTGTGAATGTGAGGGAAAGTACACAGTGACTCAGTGTAACTGTTTGCAGAACAACATAAAAATGGTGGTTGAGTCACAGCTGACCTTTCAGAAAACACAGCTCCTCATCTACATTTAAAAGGGTGCAGTATACTAAAACCAGGGACACGGGCTTCATAATGTTACCCAAGTGTTCCATCAGAATCAAGGTAGTAGAAGGTCTCTCATTCTGTAGTGTGCCAAATTAAATTGATCTATTGTCATTTTTCTTTTTTTTTTTTTCCCTCCAAACTCTTATATTCCCCTGGATATTTTTATTCAGGCGGTTTGCCCGGGTCTAATTCCAGCAGAACACCATTATCTCTCCTGAGGAGATGCAGTGGATATAGGATTTTTGCCTACTTTTTCCCAATGAACCATATTTGGTTTTGCAGACTGGATTTGAGGATTTAGTGCCATAACTACTCCTTCCTCCCATGCGGGTGAAGTCAAAGACTGCTGCTCACCTACTAAGTTGGTTGCATATCAGTTCATGTACCAGCCTGGCTTTCAGCAAGGTTGCCTCCTTGATGTGGTTGGAATTCACATCTCCAGGAGGGTTTCTTATTTCCTGAGTAAATTTGCTGTCTGGTTTTGGCACATGTATTTATGTGTATATAAACATCATGATGTTCAAGAGAGACTGAAAGAGATCTGGAAATCCTCAGCTCTCACTGGAGAGGAAAATCTAATCTTTCACACGTAATCCAATTCCAGCAGATGAGGAATGTGAACCCAGGTCTTCCACACCCTGGTAAAGTGTCCTAGATATGGACTTATCAGCCAAAAATATAAGAATGATCTTCCACAATTCCATGGCATTTAGGATGGGGAACGAGATACTCTGAGCAGAAGTGTTGCCCCATACAAAATTAAGTAAAGGAATGACTTTCTTTGCTGTGCACGAGAGCAGAGGGAGATGTTCCCCTGGGGA
This sequence comes from Bucorvus abyssinicus, assembly GCA_009769605.1. Taxonomy (NCBI): domain Eukaryota; kingdom Metazoa; phylum Chordata; class Aves; order Bucerotiformes; family Bucorvidae; genus Bucorvus; species Bucorvus abyssinicus. The sequence continues at coordinate 2,166,415 of CM020026.1, read as the reverse complement.
GGGCCAGCTGGAATGAATATCTTCTAGCAGCGCCATGAAGAGCTGCACAGTGGCACTCACTTGGCTGCAGAAGCCACATGGCTGGATATCTCACTACTGGAAGGGGTCCAGCTGATGCAGCTAGGTCTTCTGAAATTGGAGTGGAGGATATTAGCTCTGATAAACCCGAGGTGTGATGTGCAGGTCCTTAAGAGTGTAGTGACAAGATAAGAAATCAAGAAGTTCCTCTCAGTCTGCAATCAGACCACCCTTTCCATGCCTGTAGGTGCATTTAGAGAAGCTTTCCAGAGATGTCCTTGACCTTCCTGGAATTGATCTTCCTTTAGCACATGAGACAAATGAAGCCTTCGTCTGCTTTCTGGCTGACTCTTCACTAACTGCTTTGCACTGGAAGCAGTTTGTGAAGCTCGCTCGTAGTAAGTCTCAGAGAACAGTCTGAAGAACCAATTAAAAAAAATCCATAAAATCATGCTGTACGGCAAATTAAACATGCTTGTAATGGAGACCAACACAGCACTAACAGCAGTGACTACGCTACGTCTGTGCATTATCCTGTCATTGGAGACAATTAGTGGTCTATAAAAATTACAGTAAAAAGACAAATTAAACAATAGTTGTACCACTTAGTGTACACGAGCAACTCATTTGGTCACTCTGAAGGGGAGTGTTATGTAGGAGACCAAAGACACCGGACCAGCAAGGCGTGAAAGAGTTTGCTATAATTTTTGCACCTATTGCAAGGATTCTTTTTTACAATTACGAGATGTCATTGGTGAACTCCAACGCAAAGATAGTATTTATCTAGGTTAGTTAGGGGACAGTGTTCTTTTTTGTTCAGCATTGTGAATTCTGTTTTCAGTATTTGCTGCACTGGAGACATTCAGAAACCTGTCAGGGCTTCCAAAATGTACTATCATTTTCACATGGACATGACCTTTCATTATCAAACCTGCTTTTGAGTGTCGAGACACATATGCACATCGTTTATTTACTCATTATTTGGTTATTTAGTTATACAATTTTAAATCTTCATTTGTACTTCTTTTTTTTTTTTTTTTTAAAAAAATAACACTCTTGGCTTCAGGAGAATGGATAAATTCAGGATTAGGGAAATTCTTAGTTGGCTGAAGACCTAAGAAGCGATGGTTCTGCTACAGCGCATCTTGATAACGGTCTTGAACACACTACAGAAACGGATGTCCTGGGGTGGATTTCCCTTGAGATCCTACTGTCAGAGTCAAGATCCGCTTGAAAAATTTTGATGTCATTTTTTGGCAATGCTTAAACTGGAGCACTTTTGGAGTAAGAAATCTGTAAGGAAGTGTGTGTTACTTTAACAAGGAATTTCTCTTTCTTTGCAGTGAGTTGTACAATGCTATCTGTGTAAAAAGTAGGTCTTGAAGCTAAGCTGCTTTTCTAGGCTGGTGGTGGATGAACCATCCTGATACAGGTGCCTCAGACTGGTGGGACAAACACCCTTTTGGATGCTACCTCTCATAAAGGGTTCAAGATGACATCGTCAAGTGGCAGAGCAGACTGCAGTAAGCCATCGAGGCGTAATTACACATTGCCTGGTGAGATAAACTTTATTCTTCTTCCCAAAGCAGCTAGTGCTGACTTCCGACACAGAGACCTAGATAAGACTTGCTTCTATCTGCTCCAGTCAGATCACCCGCTTTTTTATGAGAGAGCATTACTGACTGCCTTTTTGGGCACAACAGGTTGCAGACAGGCAGCTGGCTGTCAGAGAAATTATGCTGTTCATGTTCTAGCTGGATGGTGGCTACTAACTGGTTGCTCACACAAATTCCATCGTGACTGCCTGCAGCTGTGAATTTGCAAGGCTGCACACTTTATATGCCCATCCAATCACATTCACTCAGGTTCCTGTCCAATTTTTGACTTCCACAAAAATCCAAGCACCCAGCTTCCAAGAATGAATGTGGATGCTCTCGTTACTGTCCCATGATATAGTTGGGTTTAAAAAACATTCCTAAAATCAACTTCCAGAGGGTAACTCATCACACCTGTTTTAGGAACATATTTCAGAATAGCTTATGTATGTATCAGCTGCTCAGATTTTTGTCTCTGTTCCCCATTGATAATGCATCTCTCCTTAGTTTTAAAATACAGAAGTATAAACTCTTCTCAACAAGTGAGCAGATCACGTGCGTTTATCTGATACAGTTATGCCACGTGATACAAATTATAGCTTGGTGTTTCTCTATGTTAACGTTAATCTGAATTTCCTCACTGGGTATAATCATAGTCCTCTTGCGTGAGGTTTTGGATGGACCAAGGGAACAAAGGCTAATCAAACACCCCTCTGAAGACGGAATAGCTCACGCCTTTTATCGCATTTTCATCCTTGCTCTTCCTCTGACTTCTGTGTTAGATGAGTTGGACTGTTAGGGGTTTTTTTCTTATTATACTGACAGAGTGAGGTAGTGACACAGGTTGGCTTTGACTGAAGCGTAAAATCCCTGCAAAGATGGAGGCTTCACTTAGATAATGGCTAATCCAGAGAGGAACAGTCTGTACTGCTGTCCATGAAGGCCAGCACACAGAGGGGAGCATCGTTCTACTTACTCTACCGAAGTAGCAAAATGGATTTCACTACAGCCTTCAACCCAAAGCCTGTCAAAACATCTCAAGACTTGTGTGTGTGTGTTATTTGCTGTTTCTTTTCTTTTTTGTTCTTACTGATTGAAATGGGAGAAGGTAAAAAGGTCATGGTCACCTTTGATCATGACGATGCTTTTGTCCTTTCAAGCCTGTGCTCCTGCGCTATTCTCAAAAAACTAATGATCTATTGAAAGACTCTCTGTTTTTATTTTTTCTAACATTAATTGCCCAAACGTTACCCATCACTGGTCTACTGCTGATCAACGTACAGCTGGTGTCTCTGGTGCATTAAGATCTGGATGTTAGAGTCTGCACCTCCTAATCTGCATAGAAGATAAATTTGCAAAGAGTGAAAATATCTCAGTTACAAGCTCTATTGTTACTGCACAAAAGTCACCACACATACTCCAGATGACGATTTTCATCCAAATCACGGCTTTGTGGCACAAGTGGAATAGCTTGATCTGGCAAGTCACTTCCAGTTTTTATGGGTGGTACTTTCTGAATGCCTTGGAAACTCACTCTGCATGTGTGGCATTTGAGACTGCATTTCGTATTGCATCCATTAAGTTCATGCCCACAAAGGCAAATTTCAGAGAGCTGAGTATCAGTTTGTATTGTCACAGGAAAAGGTTGAGGCTGGGGAAGAGCTGAAGGTCTCTGAAGGACTTTCTGGGACATTATTCAGCAGAAGGAAGTCCGGGTAGCGGGAAATTCACTGTTGCTTGTGATTTAGACTAATCTCTTTTTATGAGCCAATGATCTACAGAAGTGCTTGAGTGTATGTTTATATAGCTTATAACAGCGGGAAGCTGCTCGTGTCCATCGCTTGCTGCCAGAGATGGTCTCCCAGGCACTGCATGGGCACGGCTCTAAGTGCCTTCACCTCACTGATGGATTTTAGCCTCAGGACAGCCCTGTGAAGAAGAACAAGAGGAACCTCCTTATATTTGAACAGCTTCCACAGGGTCACAAAGCCAGTTAATTGGGGCAGGGAGTGGGGAGGGGAGCTAGACTCCCATCACCTTCTGTGGGACACGGAGACCCGCACCAGATCCTGACCCCTGACTTCTCCCTTTGTCAGGGGACTTTAGGTGTCCCCCAGTCCCTGGATGACTGGGTGCCCTCTGGTTTGTACTCCCCCAAAGCACGGCTTTGGTTGCATCCTCCCTTCTTGCAGGGCTGATTTTGGGTCCCTGTGACCTCTGCAGGTCCTGGAACAGTTTCTTCAGCCCTTGGAAATTAGAGTGGCAGCTGCACTGACGTGTGTGCAGCTCGGACCACCCAGCAAATCCACAGTCTCATTAAGAAGACCTGGCCTCAGGACTCCGCAGTCTTTTGGCAACAAGCTAGGAGGGAAAAGATGGTTATCCAACGAATTATTACACAGATACGCTCCAGTAGAGCTGACCAGTCAGCCCCAGAAAACAAACCTCCTTATGGCACCGCTTCCTCGGTTAAAGCCCTTAAAATCCACTTGCAGCGTCCCTTTCCCCGTTTCCTCTGACTTTCTGCTTGCTCGTCCCTCACTAGTAGTAAGTGCAAGGAGCCTCTGCCCTCTCACTTTTCTTTCTGTGATTCATTATCATTAATAACTGGGATATTTTTGGCTTTCGCTCATCAGGCAGCTTGTACCAAACAAGCAGCCTGCCTTTCAGCGTTGCCAATCAAGCCTTTCATTCTGCTTATCGGAGCAGAACGCCTCGTCCCGTTGGCAGTCCTGTCGCTCCGGTTACCCTTAGAGCCTACATTTGGATTGAACAGATGCATGTGCGCGTGTACGTAGAGGGGCAATAAATATGGGAGCAGCTCGCATTGTCCAAGCCCCCCTCTTTTGGAGACGGCAGCAAAGATGCTGTGACTGCAGCACCGAGAGCAATAAACACGCTCCATATGGCAGCTGCCTTTTGACAGAGTGCTCCTTGGCTCGGGGAGGCCTGGGACCGCTGTGGCAGTGTTCAGTGTGCTTTACAGTGGGTTTGTTTTACTTGGAGTTTGGAAATCTATGCGGCGCAGAGTGGGTGGAGGGTGGCTGTTAAAATGATAAATAGTAGTACCAAACCAGATGGGAAAAGCAGGATAGAGAAGGGAAAACAAACAGGATGATAAATGTTAACCTTATAAAGATGTGCAATTTTATCCTTGGCGGTTTCTTTGGTGACTTCTTCTTTTTAATGAACTGTGAGGGCTGTTTTTTCTGCTGTGTGAGTTTTAACTCTGACGTGCAGGTTCACAGGGTATGGGCTGTGTGGGGGTTAAGGTCCATAGCCCACCTATTTGTCAGGATTGTAGTGTGGCTGCTTTCATAGGTAAGGATTCATGGGTAAGGTTTCATAGGTAAGGTTTCATGGGTAAGGATTCATCGGTAAGCCAACGACTGATGCACGACAATCACCAATAATTTATCCAAGATACCACTAACAAAAACAAGTAAAAAACCCTTTGATCACTCCCAAATCATACACAAGAGTCAGGTGGAGCAGAAAACCAGCTAACAGAGTAGGATACTAGTATTAACTAAGTCTTAAGCAAATTCCACGTATCTCCATATGGCTGACCACCAGTTTGTTCAGAGGCCCACTGCAATCCCTGCAATGCAAAACAAACTGTTGTGATCAAATACAGGGAGTGGCAATGAGCTCTGTGGGCTCACTCTGGGAATTAATTTAGTCTTGGCTGCACTTGCAGGTTCTCAAGACTGAGCACTGGAAAAACTTGTGGTGCTACTTAATCCATCCCTTTTCTTGCCACTTTCAGAGCATCCATTTCTGCCTCCCGTGCTTTTCCCCGCTTGGCTATAGGTGGCTCAGCAATGAGGACTCAGACCATTATTTCATGGTCCGGCACATCTCCAAGCACAGAGAGTGCTGTCAGGAGTTACTGTGCATCACTGAACTGCAGTGAGTTGCCATGTGCAATAAGTTAACCCTCTTTCCCCGTGAGGAAAGCTAAATCAACTTGCTGTACTTTTGCCCTGGGCTGAGGGCATGCATGGGGACCAGGATGGTGGTTTCGATGGAGCACACCAGCTCGTTAAGCCATGATAGTTCTGACACCTTATAATTATTGTTGTGTGTGACAGGTTGAAGAAAAAAACCTGCCTGAAGGCTTTTGGTGTAAACTGATTAATTGAATTATTCCCTTCCATGTTATGATTCGCCCATCTCATTGGATAGAAAGTTTCTCTCGCGGGTGCTGCCCCTTTAAGAAGCTGCGGGCTCGGGGACGGCCGGGGGCTACTCAGGACTTCCGGGGCTAGTCGGGACTTGCTGGGCTGCTTCCCGGACGGCTTCGGGGGCTTTTCTCGGGTTGTTCGCAGCTCGTTCGCTGCCTTCCTCGGCTGTTCTCCGGACACTCCCGGCTCCGCAGAGCACGGCAGGACTTCAGCTTCGTTCCGGGAAAAGAGGCTTCTCCAAACCCTGCAGCTCGGCTCTGGGGACCTTGCAGGCTGCCGGAGTGGACCGTGCACCGGGGCAGCTCCCGCCACGTCGCCTGGGACAGACTGTTCGCCTGGAGGTTTTTCTGCTGCTTTGATTTCTTCTCTGCTTCAACGAGAAAGCGGTAGGGACAGCGTTTTCCTGCATATTACAGCCCGGCGTTCATAACAGCCGCGGTTTCTTTGTTCGCTCCACGAAAGCGCACACGTGGCCGGTGCCATTTTTCTGGACTGCACGTGGCCCCGTCCCCCTTTGTCTTTGTTCTTGTGTTTAAAACCCTCACCTTTCCATCCTGCACAGACTCTCAGATTTTGCATTGGTTTTTTCCTTGCATGTTATATATATTGTTCTAGTTTTAATAAAGTTTGTTTCGGTTTTCCAAACGTTCAGAGGTCTCACAAATCTTTTATTTTTTTTTCCTTCTCGTATCTCTGCTTTTGAACCCTTTTCTCTCCCGGAGGAGAGGGGTTCAGGGATAGGGAAGGACTCGTCCCCGTGCATCGGCTTGCCTCAGCCGACCGGCGACATAATTGGCGTCCCTGGGTGGGCTTCTGAATAATTTAATAATTCATATTTTTATTAAAGTTTGGAAACTGAAACAAACGAGGTTTTTCCAGGATGGTGCTAAGCGAGCTTTTGTTTGAAGCTCTTAAGCAGTACGGTTTAAAAATGCTTTATGATCTGGTGCCTGGCACACCAACTGTGATGTCAAATTACCTGTTTCTAATTGGTACTGGTTTATGGTTTGCTGGTCTGGGGCACTTAGCAAAGAAGGTGTTCACCCTGGCGTGTGTAATTTCGGTGTTTTGGTCTGTACTCAGTCAGTTTATAATGCTCCCAGTGTATTTTGCACAGTACATGATAGTGGCTGCTTATGATTCGTCTAGCAAATGGATGATGGGAAATAACACTTCTCCATTTGGTACTGGATCGATGGCAATTGAAACTGGATATTCGGCAAATGGTATTATTTTCCTGTATTTGATAACTTTGTTATCAGTTATCTGTAACATGGTCCAGGGGTGGATAATTATCAAGAATAAGTATCACATGGGCACTACAGCCACCAAAACAGCTGATGCCACCTCCTCACCCAAACAAGCACAGGTTGCCCCTGTGAAAAAGAAAAATAAGCCCTCTGGTGCTAAACACCAGAAAAAGACTAATTATGCAACAGATAGCTCTGATGATGATGCAGGACCAAGCACCTCCCAAAGGCGTCCAGGAAAGCCTTCAGGGAATACTGCCTCAGCGACTCCACCAGCACAGCCCTCCCAAGGATCCTCATCACGGGATGAGTCATCAGACCAAGAGGTAAACACCCAGCCTCAGTCCAGGAAGGACCTGAGAAGCATTAGAAAGGAATTTAGCAGGCATGATGGTGAGTCACTAATGAATTGGTTGCTTCGCTGCTGGGACAATGGGGCTGATAACATTGATTTAACTAGCAAAGAAGCCAGACAGTTAGGAAATGTGGCCCGGGAAGGTGCTATTGATAGGGCAATGGGCAAAAAGGCAAAACAGTGCAGTCTCTGGAAACGGCTTCTGACTGCTGTGAAGAGCAGATACCCTTTCAGAGATGACATAGAATGCCGCCCTACTAAATGGACTGTCCTGAGCAAAGGTACTAACTACCTGAGAGAGCTGGCTATGAAAGAGGTCATCTATGGTGACTGGAATGTTAATGTCAACCCGGACCAGGTGCACAGTAACGAGCCTTTGCTGCGCAAATTTGTGCAGAGTGCACCCCAGTCATATGCCCATACATTGGCCACAATGCTGTGGGAAAGAGAGGGTGAAAATCGGCCACTCACCATAGAACAGGTGTCTAACAGGATTCGCCAGTATGAGGACAGTCTTTCCCATACCTCTGCCTTCATTGCAGCAGTGGAGAAAGTGACAGACAAAATGACAGAGAAAATATTGGACTCTATTAATAGGTTAGAGCAAAGAACCGTTTCCTCTCCTGTGTATACCCACGTGTCAGCTGTTAGGAGAAATCGTCCTCCCAGAGCAAGGCGCAACAGACAGGACAGGCCACGATGTGACCGCCAGTGCTGCTCGAGAGGTCGTGAAGACACGAGGAGATGGGAACAACGACCTGCCGCTAACCACGGGGTACCAGCACATGAGCTGCAGAGCAGACCACACCAACATGATGACTGCAATCGAAGAGTTGTCGCTCCAGTCTTTGGTGAACAGTGCTGCAACCCAAGGAGCAACTCCTATGATGAAGGTACCACAAGCCGGATAGACCCTTCCACTGACTGTGGACCACACCCTAGGCATTAGAGGGGCCCTGCCTCTAGCCAGGTGGAGGAAAGGGATAACAGAGTATACTGGACTGTGTGGATTCGATGGCCTGGCACATTAGAACCACAGAGGTACAAGGCCCTGGTAGATACAGGCGCCCAGTGTACCTTGCTACCATCGGATCATCGAGGAACTGAGACTATCATGATCTCGGGTGTGACAGGGGGATCACAAGAGCTTACCTTAGTAGAAGCTGAGGTCAGCCTCACTGGACATAACTGGGAAACTCACAGAATTGTGACTGGCCCAGATGCTCCATGCATTTTAGGCATAGACTTCCTCCGGAAAGGGTATTTTAAGGACCCGAAAGGTTATAAATGGGCCTTTGGGATAGCAACCGTGGGAGCCGATGGCATTATCCGGTTGTCCACATCGGTCGAACTTTCGGATGACCCTTTTGTTGTTAGCAGAATGAAGGTGGAAGATCAAAAATTGCCTACTGCATCCTCCACAGTTCACCGCCGGCAATACCGCACCAACCGAGACTCTCTGCGCCCCCTAGAGAAAATGATTCGAGAGTTGGAGAGACGAGATGTCATCAGCAGAGCTCGCTCACCTTTCAACAGTCCTATATGGCCTGTGCAGAAGACCAACGGGGAATGGAGACTGACAGTGGACTATCGTGGGCTGAATGAAGTGACACCACCGATGAGTGCTGCTGTTCCTGATATCTTGGAGCTTCAGTACGAACTGGAGTCCAAGGCAGCAAAGTGGTATGCCACGATAGACATTGCTAATGCTTTCTTTTCCATTCCCATAGCACCAGAGTGTAGGCCACAGTTTGCCTTCACCTGGAGGGGTATCCAGTATACCTGGAATCGATTGCCCCAGGGGTGGAAGCACAGCCCGACCATCTGCCATGGACTGATCCAGGCTACCCTGGAGAAAGGTGGTGCTCCTGAACATCTTCAGTACATCGATGACATCATTGTATGGGGTGATACCGCAGAAGAAGTCTATGAGAAAGGTAGGAAGATAATCCGCATTTTGGTGGATGCTGGTTTCTCCATTAAGAGAAGTAAGGTCAAGGGACCTGCCCGAGAGATTCAGTTCCTGGGGGTTAAGTGGCAGGATGGACGCCGCCACATCCCCACAGATGTGATCAACAAGATCACAGCTATGTCTCCGCCTACCAACAAGAAAGAGACCCAGTCTTTCTTGGGAGTCATAGGCTTCTGGAGAATGCATATTCCCGGGTATAGTCAGATTGTTAAACCTCTCTATACTGTTACCCGGAAGAAGAATGATTTCACATGGGGCTCTGACCAACAACATGCCTTTGACTTAATCAAAAGGGAAATAGCACATGCTATGGCCCTGGGACCTGTGCGAACAGGACCAGAGATTAAGAACATTCTGTACACTTCAGCTGGGGACTGTGGTCCTACCTGGAGCCTTTGGCAGAAGGCACCAGGAGAAACCCGTGGTCGTCCCCTAGGATTTTGGAGTCGTGGATATAAAGGCTCAGAGGCCAATTATACTCCCACTGAGCAGGAGATATTGGCTGCCTATGAGGGAGTTCGAGCTGCCTCAGAAGTAATTGGCACTGAAGCACAGCTCCTCCTAGTCCCCCGACTGCCAGTCCTAGGCTGGATGTTCAAAGGGAAGATAGCATCTACCCACCATGTCACAGATGCTACCTGGAGTAAGTGGACTGCCCTGATTGTACAGAGAGCTAGGATAGGTAACTCTGGTCGCCCAGGAATTGTGGAAGCCATTACAGACTGGCCTGCAGGAGAAGATTTTGGGATGCCACCGAACGAGATAGTCACTCGTACTGATGAAGCACCCCCATATAAAGACCTCTCAGATCAGGAGAAGAAATATGCTCTCTTCACCGATGGATCCTGCCGCCTCATAGGAAACCAACGGAAGTGGAAAGCTGCCGTATGGAGTCCTATGCGCCAAGTTGCAGAAGCAGCGGAAGGAGAAGGTGAATCGAGTCAATTTGCAGAGGTCAAAGCCATCCAGCTGGCCATGGACATTGCTGAAAGGGAGAACTGGCCACGGCTGTATCTGTATACAGACTCCTGGATGGTGGCAAATGCCTTGTGGGGTTGGCTGGAGAGGTGGCAGAAAGACAATTGGCAGCGTAAAGGTAAGCCTATTTGGGCTGCCACTCTGTGGCAAGATATTGCTGCCCGCCTGAAAAGGTTAGTTGTAAAGGTAAGGCATGTAGATGCCCATGTCCCAAAAAGCAGAGCCACTGAGGAGCATAGAAATAACCACCAAGTGGACAAAGCAGCCAGAGTGTTCCAGGTAGATCTGGACTGGGAACACAAAGGTGAACTATTCCTTGCTCGGTGGGCCCATGACTCTTCCGGTCACCAGGGAAGAGATGCAACCTACCGATGGGCTCGTGACCGAGGGGTGGATTTAACCATGGATGCAATTACCCAGGTTATCCATGACTGTAAGATTTGTGCTGCAATTAAACAGGCTAAAAGGTTAAAACCCTTATGGTACAGTGGACGGTGGTCGAAGTACAAGTACGGAGAGGCCTGGCAGATTGATTATATCACTCTCCCTCGAACTCGCCAGGGTAAGTGCTATGTTTTGACAATGGTGGAAGCAAGCACCGGATGGCTTGAAACCTATTCCGTGCCTCATGCCACTGCCCGTAATACTATTCTGGGCCTTGAAAGGCAGATTTTGTGGCGGCATGGCACTCCAGGAAGAATTGAGTCTGATAATGGGACTCATTTCAAAAACAATCTGGTGGCCAATTGGGCCAAAGAACATGGTATCGAATGGATTTATCACATTCCATACCATGCACCAGCCTCCGGTAAAATAGAACGCTATAATGGCTTGCTGAAAACCACCCTGAAAGCATTGGGTGGTGGAACTTTCAGAAACTGGGATAAACATCTGGCAGAAGCCACCTGGCAAGTGAACACGAGAGGATCAATCAATCGAGCTGGCCCTGCCCAGTCAGACCTTTTACATACCATAGAGGGGGATAGAGTTCCTGTGGTATGTGAAAGTAATCTGCTGGGAAAAGCTGTCTGGGTTTCCCCTGCTGCAACTCCAGACAGACCCATCCGTGGTGTTGTCTCAGCCCAAGGCCCTGGACACACCTGGTGGGTAATGCAAGAGGATGGTGAAGTCCACTGTGTACCACAGGGGAAGTTAACCCTGGCCGAAACACCCTGAACCAGAGTCTCATGATGTTAATTTCTGTATAATACAATGTAAATGAGATGCGCATAACGTACATGGTATGGAATAAAGGGGTGGAATGTGACAGGTTGAAGAAAAAAACCTGCCTGAAGGCTTTTGGTGTAAACTGATTAATTGAATTATTCCCTTCCATGTTATGATTCGCCCATCTCATTGGATAGAAAGTTTCTCTCGCGGGTGCTGCCCCTTTAAGAAGCTGCGGGCTCGGGGACGGCCGGGGGCTACTCAGGACTTCCGGGGCTAGTCGGGACTTGCTGGGCTGCTTCCCGGACGGCTTCGGGGGCTTTTCTCGGGTTGTTCGCAGCTCGTTCGCTGCCTTCCTCGGCTGTTCTCCGGACACTCCCGGCTCCGCAGAGCACGGCAGGACTTCAGCTTCGTTCCGGGAAAAGAGGCTTCTCCAAACCCTGCAGCTCGGCTCTGGGGACCTTGCAGGCTGCCGGAGTGGACCGTGCACCGGGGCAGCTCCCGCCACGTCGCCTGGGACAGACTGTTCGCCTGGAGGTTTTTCTGCTGCTTTGATTTCTTCTCTGCTTCAACGAGAAAGCGGTAGGGACAGCGTTTTCCTGCATATTACAGCCCGGCGTTCATAACAGCCGCGGTTTCTTTGTTCGCTCCACGAAAGCGCACACGTGGCCGGTGCCATTTTTCTGGACTGCACGTGGCCCCGTCCCCCTTTGTCTTTGTTCTTGTGTTTAAAACCCTCACCTTTCCATCCTGCACAGACTCTCAGATTTTGCATTGGTTTTTTCCTTGCATGTTATATATATTGTTCTAGTTTTAATAAAGTTTGTTTCGGTTTTCCAAACGTTCAGAGGTCTCACAAATCTTTTATTTTTTTTTCCTTCTCGTATCTCTGCTTTTGAACCCTTTTCTCTCCCGGAGGAGAGGGGTTCAGGGATAGGGAAGGACTCGTCCCCGTGCATCGGCTTGCCTCAGCCGACCGGCGACATGTGGTCAGAGCTTTATTCTAAAATATAACATAATTTAGCATTTAACATGATTTAACATTTATTTTTAAAATCTAACAAAATTTATCTAATTCACCTTCTGACATTAAAAAAAGGTAAGGTTTGAGTTCCTCTTTCCCAACCTGCCCTCTCAGTCCAGCTTTCCCATGCATTCTCCATACTGGATTGCTGTCATCACAATCAGCCCCTTTTGGTAAGTAATAGTGTCTGCAGAATCCCACGCCAGTAAGTCTTAGCGAGGACCTGGATCCCTCCTTGGGCACCCTCCACTCTTTCTAAAAGATGGCAGACAAACACTTTCCTTCTCCTGAGGCCATTCTTCTCCTCCTTTCCTTCCTTTGCAACATCCCCTTCATATCTTTAATCTTTTTTTATCCTTTATCTTCTTATCCTAACACCACAGGATGTGTGCCGAAGCACAGGAGAGGACCTTGCCCCAGCTCACCGCTCTGCTCAGTGAAGCGTTGAGAAGTTGGCAATGTCTCCAGCAAGCGGAGCAGAAAATTTGAATATTAAGGAGACAAAGGTGAAAGGTCCTCCAAGCTAATGGAAGTGGCAGACTGTAAGGAAAAAGTACAGCCTCACAACCTGTTTTTCTTGTGTATTGCTCAGTCTGGAGCAGCAGCATTAATGTGTATTAGGTGCTTTGTTAAGAATTCTCCTTTAAATATCATTGAGGTAAAAAACAAGAACCATGACAACACATTCCTCAGTAGTTCTTTGCAATGATTTCATCTTGATGAAGGTCAAAAGCAAATGGACTTTTTCTCGGGTTACTTTTTATTTTCACTTTTGGGGTTTTTATTGTGTTTTGGTTTGGTTTTTTTTCAGGTGGGTCTGAGACCATAACATTTCCTCCTACTCTAGTGAGCTTAATGTATTTGCAACCCAAAATCTTCCCCGCCCCCGCCACATCACTCTCCGCACATCAACCTACCAATTCAGATCCCTTTGCAGCCCTTTCAGTCGCTTGCTAAAATGTTCTGTTATAGCTTATGCGGGCTGGCAGCTGCAAGACCATGATGTGTCTGATGCCAATGATGTCGTTCACGTGAACTAAGCCTTGCACTTGCGGTTTATCTTATTTGTAGACCTAAACCCACATGTGCCGAAGGTCACTGATCATGGGTACAGGCAGTTTAAAAATGACAGGAAGACACTGGATATGATTCTGATTAGTGTTGGGTCACAATCCTTATGTCCACCTTTCTTCTGCTCCCGAGAAGGAGTCAGGAACTTGCATTTTATAGCCTATCTTGTGCCTCAGGGCATAATAATTTGTGTTTGAGCAGAAGATAAGGAAATCTGTGGGAGGTGATGGTCTCCTGAGGAGTGGTGGGGGCTGCCTGAAATTCCAGCACATCCAGATTTGATTTAGTTTGAGAACAAATCTCTGAAACAAAAATGACAATGTTCACGTAAGTGAAATGACTATCTCGTGTAACTGAATTACTACCAGTTTTGCCATATGAGCTTCAACAACAGTGGGGCAGGTCGATACAAGTCATGGCAGGTCTACTCAGGTCGTTCTTTGCTTGTGAGGTCACCGGGATGTCCAGATAGCTGTTATAATGTCACAGCACCAGATGCGCTGGTGTGCTTTATCACAACCAGAGAGCAGACAGGTTTATATTTGAGTGCACCAAGGTGTTATACTGTGAGCAGGGTGATACCATGGTGCAACAGGCCCGTAAAACTATGCTTTGAAGGTGAAAGTCCGAAACAGATTGAGTGTTAATACACAGCTACTTGCCCATCTTGGTGGCTAGATCCTGAGCTGCTGTTGATCAGGGGCCAGATCCAGATGTGGCGTATCTACGGAACTGGTTTGTTCTAGCTGAAGGTCAGACAAGTCTGCTCTGCTTCCATTGAAGACCAACTGCCTTGCATCATCCCAGAAAGTGAAACCAGTGATTTTAGAAATCCAGTCCACAGGAAAGGAGGGATGCTAGTACCAAATCCATCAGTCATGCCCTGCAATCTCCCTGAATCCCCAAGAGATAGTGAAAGCAAATTTCACCAGTCTGTGGTGTCGTGACTGAGATTTCTCTGTACACCAGCAGAGAGGAAGGGAATGATACATCTTATGCATGGAAGCATGTTGCAGTCCCCTGAGGCTTGAACAGAACATGGACCATCTGGATTTTTGTAACGTGGAGTTCAATTAAAATGTTTTGATGTTAACCGCATGCTATTTTCAAGGATATAATTTCTTTTTCTCCAGTTTCCATCTCTCTCTATTCCATTAAAAACAAAAATGAGACAAAGAGGAAGTGAATAAATATTTCACATGAAAGTCCATATGTCTTCAATCATCATACTAACATGCATTTAGGAATTATTTATTTTCTAATAAAGAAAAGCAATTGAAGTATGACTGCTGCCCTAATGTGCTAGGAAAATAAGCTCTGGAAATAAGGGTGACTTTCTAGATCTGTGTATTGAAGACTGGCCAGAAGAAGAAAACTTTCTGTCATTGAACAAAAGTCTACAGCCGAGATTACCAATGTATATTCCCCTAAGGTCGAACTGTTTAGTTCATAGCTCCAGGGCCCTTAACAAGCACTTAGAGAAGCCATTCTCCTAGCAGTCATCTTGGATTTGCCCCATATTAGTCTGCATGTCCATTGAAACGAATACACTGGTCTGCCGGAAAAAAAAAAAAGTGGTGGAGAACCATTGTTGCTGCACCTCATTGTACAGCCACATTCCAGTGGAAGGTGGCGTTGGGCAACACTGTCTTGAAAGGACCTTTGTGAGGAGCATGTAGCACCTTTCATCACAGTTCTGTTGTTGCCAAGCGTGATAGCTCTCCGTGCAGGAAGCAGTTCTCGGGACATACATGCTTGCAGGTCTCTTGATATAAGGAAAGAGAAATGGGCAAAACTTTCCAGCTGGTTGGCTGGTTTGCTGTCTAGTGCAAGGATTTTTTTTTTTTTCCATTTTTTTGGTCTGTTGCTCGTGATCAGGAATCTACAATATTTTGGGTGCTGGCAGGAAGGGCAACACGTCACTTTGTCCTGAGGACCTTCTCTTGTAGCTGTTTGTGTGTGCAAAGCCACATGAATGGGGGTGACTTGCATGGTATCCCTGCCCAAAAGATCCCACTACTGTGCCAAACAAAGTTCTAGCTCTTTAAGTAAAAGCATATGCAAAAGTCAAAGTAAGGAGATCTCAGCCTAATTAATTCAGTCCAGGTTTACAGACCCAGTCCCGTGACTGTGCATAGTTCACCCCATAGATCAAGTAGACACTTCAGCTGCACCGTTAGAGCGTGCTGAACTTTGGGTGTACTGTGTGATTTTACTGCATGCAAGCTAGAACGGTTTTAAGAGCCAAATCCCCATCTCAGACAAATTGCCATGATGCTATAAATCGTTTGACAGTTCAGCACTTTGAAGTCGCCTTCTTTATACTGCTGAAAAAGGACAGTCACCCGCATGCAGAACCTGGCTCCGTTATTCGGTTCATTGCTGTTAACTGAGCCAAACCTCTTTCCTACCCAGTGCGGGACTGGGTTTCCTTTCATTGTAAAGTAGGCTGGAGAAACAGATCAGCAACTTTTGAGCCTGGCTCAGGCTGATCCTCTGCCTAATTTTTCCCTGGTCCAAAACACCTCTAGCTGAGCTCTTTTGGACATTCCCTGTTTGTTGGGGAGTATCTCCACACCTTTTCTCCCTGGATTTCTGGTCGGAGCTGCCAACTTCGGCATCTGAGTGCCAGCAGAGCATTCTACAATAAATAACGCGGTAGGTACATTAGCTGTTTTCTCGGGAGTGCACAGCACCAGCTTCATCTCTGAGAAGAGCAATACAATTCCCTTGTAATTAAACGTAAGTTATATTGCTCACAACACAATGTGTTTAAAAAGGGCTTCTGTGGGAAGTCTTTAAAGCTTAGTTTAAGCAGATGAGTATTGCTACGGAAGCGAAGAGGATTATTCATGTGCTTACAGATAAGTGCATGCATAACAGCCAGCAAGACCGAAGTCTGGCAGTTCATGTTAAAGAAAAAGTAACAAATTTCACCTACTTTTTGTTGCGCTGTGTTTACATTTTATGCCAAGATAATAAACACGCTGTAAAAAACTATAGTAAAAATATATTCACATTGCCTTTCATAGGTTTTTTAATTACTCCAAATAATGCCAAAATGTGGGTAGTTCTCAGTTTACATTCTCAAGCTAAAGAAGCTTGGAAAATTTTGCAATTTGAATCCCAAATTTTCTTGCAAGTGTCTCCCCAGGGCACGTCTTATTTATGTTGATTGATCTTTGATTATTAGAGAACATTCAAACTACATAGGTAGTAGATAAAGATAAAAGGATGCTTAGAGATACTTAGTGACCTGGATTGAGAAGGGTTAAGAAACAATGCAGAAAGAGTTTACTTTTTTTCATTAAACATTAAACATGTCTGCGCTGGTTCAAAATCCACTCAAAGCTTGATTTTACTAAGTCCTGATCAGTCACTGAGATTTCAAATAATCTATCAGGCAGCATTGCCTTTGCTTAGGCATGGCTGTGTAACTTGCCATCGCTTATAGGTGTGCACTTGGTTTAAGCTCATGTGTCATAAGAAGGATGAAAGGAAGGAAGAAGGCGAAAGAAGAGCGGTGAGGATGGTGCTCTCTTCTTAGAGGAGCAGTGAAGTGGGTGATTTTAGCTGACTCCTTTAGGCTCTGCAGGAGGCTGAAATAAGGAGGAAATCACAGAAAGCAGTGGCCACTTTGGCATTCCTAGTCCGGTCTGAGAGGTGTGTCATGTAAAGCCCAGCAGCCCAAAGGGGTTTTATTGTTCCCTTGCAGGCTTCCAAGTGCCTAGCAGTAGCGCCGGGTAGGGAAGAACCAATGCTAAGGTGCAGTTCAGGTGTTCATTTTAGTGTTAACTCCTTTGTTTTTTTAAAAGAAAATCCAAAACAAGGCAAAAGAAATGACCTTTCCTCCAGGTGCCAGAACAAAATGCTTCTGAACCCAAAGAACTTTTTTTTTTTTTTTTTTTTTTGTAAAACACAAACATGGCTCGGGGTCTACAGAAAATCCCCAGACATAAGCTGTCCAGCAGCTGCAGCACCTTACCCGGTGGGTTTGCTGACACGTCCCTGAAAGTAGTGAATCCTATAATCAGGGTGCGCCTTGATCATCTGCAAGGTAAGTGGTTGTTAGCTGCTAGACAAGGACTTAGGCCACCATGACTTGACTGTGATCTAAGAGGGCTTTGTTAAAAAGCACGAAAATAACCGTTTGCTTTTCCCCTTGGTGCACCATGATGTGACAGTCTCTCCGACATCACATTTCAGGACCAACTGATGAGAGACATAGACAAATTATTACTGAACTTCCCTCTGTTAGTCTTGTCTGCTATTTTTTTACAGAGGAGAGTTGTAAAAGCAGCAGCTCGACAGGTTTCCTGCCTTAGAAAGGAAGTGACAGCTCACCAGCTCTGCCATGTCTTTAGCAAAGGTGCTCTCACATCTAAGAGTACAGCAGCTGCTTTGGGCACCTAACTAGGCATCAGTCCACGTGTAATGTATGATGGTGCCTCTGCAACCACGTCTTAGAAACTACTCCTACCCATCCACAGATCTTGCATGTTACATACGGACTTCTGCAGGGGACATGGTGAAAAAGTAATCTGAATGCCTTCTAAGGTCCTCACCTGTTTCAGTTATACAAGCTGAGGTGTTAGTGATATGTGAAGGAGGAGCCCCTGGCTTCAGTCCATGGTGGTGAAGAAGCACTGATGGGTTGCTTTAAGTTTTTGTTGGTGGTGGTCACTCAGCCAGACAAGACATGGAGGACCTGGTGAAGTTCTCCTCCCTCGTGATCTCTGTGAGCAATAGGGTATAATACTTTCATCAGGAAGTATCTGTCTTGGAGGGCATCTGCGGTGGAGTTTAACCTTTTCCCACCACTGCAGTGACCCAGCAAGCTGAACCAGATGCTTCCCAAAGCCAAAATTGGACAAGTCCTTGTGCACCGAGGAAGATGCAAAAGGCCAATGTTTATTTGAGCTACGCTGGGTCTCAAGAAGACTTTGTGGTTCCTCAAGGAGCCTATTTTGACAGCCCCCAAGAAGTCTCTAATTCCTGCACTACTTAGGTTAAGATTGTCAGAAGTGGATCCTAGTATCCCATAATGTTGCCTTTTGCTGAAGATAGATTAAAAAACGCAAACAAACAGACAAACCTCTCAACAACCCCTGATAATGGAATATAGATTACAGTAATACTAGGACTTTTGAATCTTGACCTCAAGGAAATGAACACTGAGACAGATAAATGCATACAGAGGATTTTATCACCTATATAACGCTTTAAACCGACTAACTAGAAAATCCTGAAGTGGCTATATCAAACCTCTCATTCTAAAACCTATTTCAGAGAAAAAGCTCCTGTTAGCTATGCCATTGGGACTATTGTGGGTAAACAGGTGTGGCAGTGAAAATGGCCTTAAGTCTGAATTCTGCTTCCCAGCATCATGACCTGTTGTACTGGAATGAAATGAAGTTCTTGGAAAACAGAATCGAAACCCAATTGGACAGCAGCATCCCGCGTCTTTAGTACTGGATACAGGAAGGACAGGATCATATTTTCATCAATAACCAGAGGACTAGAGCCTTTGCGCAGCTTTGGTTTTGTTAGAAGAACTCTTTATTCACGGTTTAAAGAGAAAGGAAAGTTCTTCGGTCCATGTTTTGTCTGTATTATCCACCCCTGAAGTGTCTAGAATAAAGAGCCTTGGTTTAACATTTTGGCTTTTATTTCTGTTATCTCTTGCTGCTTTTTCAGCTCTCCAAATGTCCGTCTGCTGAGAACTGAACCAGAACTATAGGTATGAAAGGCTAAAATTGCAGAAAGCGTTATAGATATTCTGAGGACCTTTAAAACCACCCAGCTTCTGAAATGTCCAACTGGATGGCAAGAATATTTCTGTTTATAGCTAGAATCACAAAATCCTCACAAGATCTTTTCCATGTTTTGACACCATCTTGACGTGGTCGTGTAAAAAACCAATAGCAATAAGAAAACCTAGAGGACCTCTACATGATGCCTCTCTTCTGGCAGGCAGAAATTCCTGGTTGATGGACAATGAGACTGGAGTATGGCATGGTGTTAGCAACTGGAGTAAGACGACAATGACAGAAATAATAATAGTAAAGCACTTGCAAACATCTGACTACTGAGAAAACAACACAAGTCACTGGGAAGATGAAAACAAAATATTAAAAGAAAATTCTACCCCAGAAGCTTTACGGAAGCTGCTTCTACCATCCCAGTCCAAGAGGGTAGTCTTTTTGGGCTAGAGCTTGCAGTGGTTTGATTCCAAGCTGCCCAGATTGCTTAAAATCAATTTGGAATGACTCGTTATTGTAAAAATACTCATAACATTTTCTCCAGAAGAGCAGTCGGCGTGCGGTGCCTTACCACGCCCAAGTGCGTAAGTTACCAGGCATTCGTTTGAAAATGCATTTGTGGAGATGCTATCTGTCTTGTTGGAGACCTCTTCTCTACCTGCTGCCGTAGGCAGACTCCTCTGGAGCTTGTGGGGAGAGCACGTGGAGGAAGGGCTACCCCCCGCCTCAAAAAGGTCGTTGCGTACGTGAGTTTGAAGTTTTGACTTTTTCACCGCCTCAGATGTCGCAGCAGCTGCTTTGAGGCTGTTCTATCCTCTGAAGGAACATTCTGTCTCGGCAAGCGAAGAAAGGAAAAGAGAGATCCTACACCATTATAATTACTTGAGCAAAAATAAACACACATATGGCGTGACATTTTCCTAATACTAGGATCTTATTTGGGAGTAAATGTATTAATTAAGGGGGGGGGGGGAGTGGAAAGGGGAAAAACAAACAACAGTCCCTGAGTCATGAGGACAAGACAAGCTGTCCTTTGAAAATGCTATTTTTATTTTTTGGTGACGCTGCTGTTAATTTATTAGGTGTTACAGCGTGTGCTTACACATTTGTTGTTAAAAAGCAATGATTTTCTTCCTCGTTGCTTTTCTGTCTTATGTTTCACTTGTGTTTGTCTTTACGTACAGTGCTGAGCTAAGACGAAAGCTCACCCCAGATGAACGGTCAAATCAACATCTTCTTGTCCTCGAAGCTTTCAAAAGCCGATGTTAAACATCCCCTGGTTTCACGAAGACGTGATTCAGCGTGGGAGGGAAGGGTAGAGGGTTTGAAATTCTCTTTTCCTTTAAGCCACGCTGCCCTTGTGCGTGGGCTTTAAATGAACACATCTTGGACGACTGTCTTCAAGAATCAGAGGCAGAAATGCAGAGGGCGGTCTAGAAGCGGCCATTGCAGCAAACACTCTCAGGGTTGATGCCGCAGCAGTAACCAAGCAGGAACAAATCTTAGAGCCTGAAAAACTGTCTCTCTTAAATAGAAAAAAGGAAAAAGAAAAATGGGTCAAAATCACATGTGTCTTCCCAACAGCGTATAAACTCAAGGATGGATGTAGCAGGCGCTCCAGGAGGTCCCCTGGGGTTTCTTAGTGCTGCTCTTTTCCACAGGACTATCTTTCTAGTGCTACAGAACTGGAAAGCCATACACCCCCCAGGGGAAATACGGAGCTTTTACCATCCAGCTCCTTTTATATCGTGCAGGCTCTTATAACTGTTTTCATAACCATGGGTCCACAACACTAAAATAAAAACCTTTTGAAAGAACAATGTAATGGCTTTTTTTGGGTACTTTTATTTGGGTTTTTCCTACTTCTTCTGAGTGGAAATGTTAGAATTCCCCAGAAATGTGAACAGGTTCAATTTTATATTTTTCTACTTTGTCTCTCCATCTCTGCACCCTCCTCCCACCCCCCTCCCCAGCCCCCACCCCTCACCCCCCACCCCCCCTTCTCTTCTTTCTTGGAAGAAAAAGAAGGAGGAAAATAAAAATCTACAGATGCTGGAGGGGAAAAACAAAATGCTGAAAAGCTTTTTTTTTTAATTATTATTTATTCAAACATGAAACCCTATTAGTGAATAATTACTTTCTTGTACAGAATTTTCCCTTCAGGAAACCACAACTTTTAGTTGAAAAAAGATTTAAAATGAAAGCTTTACTCAGTTCTTGAAAAAATTGCCAAATTTCAGTCTAAAAGAATGTTTGTTTTATTTCCATTCTCCTGTAATTTCAGAAAATGTACTAACTATAAGGCTTCGTGAAATAAATCAGGGTATATTTCAGTCAATTATATGTTGTAGTAAAAACCCTGTAAGTGTTTTGAATCATGGTTGTTGTTGTGTTCTTTCTGAAGATCTCTCAAACTTCTTGCCTAATCTGTGGAGCTGTTCACTCCCAGCACAGTTTTCAATCTATTCACTGTTGCAGAAGCCATCTGGTTTTCAACTGAGCCTTTCCCGTAAGTTCAGAGTCTTTTTTTCTTCTTCTGAGAAGCTTAAGCATATGAAGACTTTTTAAAGTATAGAGTTGGGCTGGTTAAAATGCAATGTATGTTCTCTATGGAAAAAAATGGTTTGGAACAAATTTTCAGATTTTCAACAGGTTGTTTTCCCCACCCCCTTTAAAAATATCATACCCCCCCCAAAAAAAAAAATCTGATTTTCATTTTAATTTCCCCCCATTTTTTTCCTTCTCTGTTGTTTTAATTTGTTTCCCCGCAGTTGGAATAGATAGAAAAAGATAAAAGATGGAGAAGGGAAATATTTTTAGTGCGAGTTCCCTAGCACTTGATTCCTTTCCTAGCTTGGTCCTTTGATGGTATGTTAACCTCACTGACCTTCTGCCTGACATTGCCAAAAGTATCAGCATTTGCAATGAAAGAGAATAGATTTTATCTATGGGAGATTTGTTGGGACAAAAGAAAACTTAGAGTATACTGAAAAAGAGAGAAGGAGGTCTCCTGACAAGGAAAATGATCAAGGTGGTTGTCTCTTAGTATTCAGCTCGAGATGATATGAATGGTTATCGCTGTCTGGGTGGGACTTCATGGTTACTCCGGTGGATCATAGAAGCATAGTCAGGAGGCAGCTAATGTCCTTTATGTTAAGTATGTTGAGTCATCTTTATTTGATTAAACAGGACTAAAAATCCCCAACTAGCTGAGACTAAGGTTTGGATGTGATTAAGTTCCACGTCAGGTTGTCATCCTTCTACAACGGATATTCTTTCAGCTAATCAAATGTGAAGTAACTGAGATGGGAGCACGGTCCTGGCAGAAACAGCATGAGAGTTACGGGGCACGAGCCGTGAAGTACACACTTACTATGATCTTGAACCTACCATAGTGTTCATCAGTGAGTTGAGAGCATAAAAGCTGCACATAAGAAGGGCTATTTGCCAGTTCTAGTTGCATCTCTTGTGTGTTGTTCACCTCTGAGATAACCAACTGCCCTGTAACAGAACATCCACAGGACTTTCTACAGTTGCTTCTCTTTCCCTCCTGTTGAATTATTTATTACTTTTCTTCCATCTAGGTCCTTCATAGTGTATTTTCTCATTTCTATTTAACAATAGTTAAAAAAAAAAACCCAAAGAAGTATTTTGAGAGGTTAGCTGGGGCTCTGTCTCTTTCTGTCCAGTTTCTGAGCCAACTTTCAGCATAAAACAGTGATCATTTAATGTATATAAAGGTGTCGCTTTGAATTTCCAACAGAATTTTTACTATTTGAGTACAGGCTAATAACCGAGGATCAAAAATATGCTTTTGAGAAGCTTTTGTACTCTTCTTAGGACTCTAACATAATTTTAAAATGATTTTTTAACATCAAATGTAAAGACACACAGAAGAGTTTAGATTAAATCCAATGACTCATGAAAATGGAGGATTTTTAAAAATCTGACTTTTTGGAGGAAATTTATATCAAAGCCAAAGGTAAATCTGGATCTGTACGTAATCGGTGGACTAACTTCTGTTTCAGCAAGCTCCTGTTGGCAACAGAAGAACCAAGCGGGAAATATGTGAAGCAGGGGCTAAGAGCCTGTAAAAGAATAACCGAACTGTACAAGCAATGGTCAGCAGGGAAAGGAGAAATGACTTTATTGTTGCCCGTAATTGAAACTTCAACTCATGGCGCTCGTGGTGTGGGGTTATTAGGTTGAGGTGATTTAGACCCGCTGTCCAATTTGACCCGTTGCCCTAGGGTTAGAAGTAATATGTAAAGGAAACCCCCCAGGACAGCGACAGATTGGGAGCTGGAAAGGTTAGCTTAATTGGAACCCATAGCTCTGATATGACAGCAGCAGGTCGGACAGGATCGGAGGCGCGTGGTCAAAACGCCTGCCTCCTACTCAGGCTGTTCAAGGCGGCATTCTGGCTTTACCCTTCTTTAGGAAATGATGTTCACAAAGACTTCTCTGCGCAAACATAAGCTGCTCACCTCAGGAGGCTGATCACCCCTTATTATCTGTTTTCAGGGTGCTTACCATCTCAGTGCAGTTCTGTTTCTGGATAAAAAAGAGTCTGTTTAACTGAAAATTGGTTAAACAACGGAAGGAAAACAAATTGCGATGCCAAGTGTGACAAATAGCAGGAGTTGTGTAACTGTAAAGACGAATGGCTCTCTCCATAGGCAGGGCCATTACAAACAACATCCACCAGCTGGTTTCACTGGACTTTGAAATTTCCCATTAGATGGTTTAAGATTAATTACATAAGGCAAAAACCTGGTAGCTCTTCGGTATGGATAGTTGCCCTGACTACCAAAAGTAGCCACGGAAAAAGAATTAAGCGTCTCTAGTTCATTTCCTTTTCATCAACAATTGGCTTCGTTATGAATGGAGTTCGTGTGTATCATTGACCTGCTCTTCTCAGCAGCAGCGAAGCCTCCTTCATTCAGACTAACAGATTTCTAAAATCCAATGAGGAAATAGTCTGTTAAAATTACAGAAAGATGGATTTGCCAAGTTTTCTGGCAAATCTGGTGAATCCGGCTTCACCTGAGCACCATCCATCCTGCGTAGACAGAGCTTATACACAGTTTGTTTGGAAAGGTAGTGCAGCTTTCCAAAAAGCAGTCGTAATAGCACTTAATCTGCGGATTAAATCCGAGATGGAATCCTGGCTAACCTGAGTCCCCCAAGGAACAAACACTCTAAAAGCCACACTGGAATCAATATTTTGCTGTGCCAGCTGCAAGATGAAAAAACCTCCATGCTAAAGAGATAGGAAGTGACTTGTGCTTATAATTTAGAGCCTGGCTTTTCTCACTAGGAATATTATTCAGGCAGGTTGGAAAAACAATTTTCTATGGCCACTACTGAGAAAAAAATGGTGTCAAGAGGCTGTAATAATATCTGTGGTAGCAGCCTTGAGCAGCAAACTGTCCCGACTCACCATTTGTTGCAGTGCACGTTCAGCAAATGAGAAAAAATAGGCTTCATTGGGAAGCTGTGTCTTCTTCCTTAGTATCGGAGCTTTTTGTACGTCCTGACATGACTTTTGACTCTCTTCAAGGTCCGTGTTAACTTGAGATACGATAATACTAACACTCTTGCTAGGTATTCTCTTTAGATACTACAAATTAAGTGGTCCTTAAGGCATCCTGCAACACTGAGTTGCATATCGGGATTACCAAATAGTTTAAGGCAAAGATAACTGATTTATGGAAGGTCAGGTAATAGCTCTAACGATGTGAGTATAATATGGACAAATCATATTCTGGAATGTGTTCATACAAGAACCTCATGTCGAGCCTTGGATGTTACCTTTTCCTATCCCTCCTGGGAACTCCCCTTCACAGAGTGTGACTGCAGCTAACCTGCTGTAGCCAGCTTTTTGTGTACCGCTTAAGAACTGGAACAAGAACTTTAGCAAATGTCATGTATAAGGGATTCTTGAAGCACCTGGTTTACTGTAAGCTGTGAAGAACTTGAGTTCTACCTACAGTAGGTAGAACAGCAATCTTCTAATGTCTACAGCTTTAAATACAAAGCAGATGAGTTTTTGCTACCTCCAGTTCAAGGCAGAAAGAGAACAATCAGGATTACATTGCGGCAAAAAGATGTGAGGAGGGGTTCGCTGAATATTGGAGGACCCTTGCTAACCGTAGTGGGCTTCTCAGAGGGTTGCTGTATAGTCTTCACCAAGACGTTTTCAATCAGTTCAAACACACACCTGTCGGGGTGGTTTAAATATCATTATCCTGCCCAGAACAGAGGATGATTTAGATCGTGGAGATGCTTCCAGAGTAAACAGTATTTTTTTTAGGCTAAGCAGTCCTGGCTCCTGCCAGGGATGTCTAACAGGAAAGTGCAGCCACTTCCCCATCACCTGCATGGTTTACAAAACACTTCTAAAATGGTGTGGCAACAAACGTGCTGTCCATAAAGAGAGCTGTGACCCCTCTCCCTTACTCTACTGCCCGGGGTCTCAAAAAGGCACTAAGACTGAAAAGACCTCCAGAATCAGCATACGTCTCACACTGAGGTCCGGGTTGCTCCGGCACCGGAGCCAGCTGGTTTGAAGCTGGCATGGCCACATCTCCGAAAGTTTCTGCCGTAAGCTGCTGGAGCTTTCTGACCCTTCCCTGCCCTGGCACCCTGAGAGCTGTCACGCTCTTTACCTATGCTAAGCAAAAGCTTTGCTCCCTCTGATAGAAATCTCCGCTTCCTTGTTTAGTTGTATAAAATCTTATCATAAATGTTCAGAAAAAGTGTAACGAGGAGCGAGGGGCAGAGTAACCATCTCTGATGTGGCACTCTCCGAAGATTAAGCTGCTTTCTAATTAACCCTGAGGAGTTTAAGCAAGGCAAGCCAATTTGTCTGTGCTACCATTAGAGTCTGGTTTCCATGGGACACTTTGGGTGGCAGATAATAGGTCAGGTTTATTTTAATTAACTTTGGCTGACTAAATAAGATAGACATTTCTATCTCATCCGTCATCTCTAATCTTAATATCTTCCTCGAGCAGATTTGAATAACAATAACACGGAAGGCTCTTTAATTCAATTCATTAATTGTCCATAAAACGGAGAAAGAAAAAAATTTTTAAAAAGGAATTAGGTTTTTTTTGCAGCCT
Organism: Bucorvus abyssinicus; assembly: GCA_009769605.1. Lineage (NCBI taxonomy): Eukaryota > Metazoa > Chordata > Aves > Bucerotiformes > Bucorvidae > Bucorvus > Bucorvus abyssinicus. The sequence continues at coordinate 2,139,909 of CM020026.1, read as the reverse complement.
GCAAAGAGCATTTTAGTCCTTTATAGTACCTGGTTTAATCTGCTTTCAATTAAATAAAAAACGTTGAAAATACTTTTTTCTGAAATGTAATTAATTTCAGATTAAACCTATTTTTATTCTTAGCACCTTAGCATTTGGGGACCATGCACGGTGTAATCAGTGTAGGATAGAGTGAGGCATGCAAAGCTCTGAGCTCGGAGAGTGGGTATTAGTCAAAGGGCAAGGAGATAGGCACTTAGAGCCAGGAAGCTGGAAGAAAAGTCACGCGGTTTGTTACCTGTTTTCTATTTGCTTTGTTATTTCACAGCCAAATGCTATAGCCATAAAATTTCTGAGACTAGGAATTGCTTTCCATACCTGGCACATGACATTCAGCACAACGGTAAGCTGACCTGTACGAGAAGCTCTCGTGTCTATTGGACTATGACTGCTGCTGCCATTAGATTAGACATTTTTACAGCATAATGTTAACCAGATCCCTGAAACACAGAGCTTCTGCAGCAGCAGCATGCGTTATCGTTAGGGAAAATACTCCATGTCATGGCTGCCACAAGTCAGGGTAAAATCAGCAAGTGAGACTCCTGGAAGAGAAAGTTTTTGCAGTGGTTTCCAGCCTGCGACATGAATGCGGCAAAGCTCTGAGTCACAGACTCACAGAATCAATCATAGAACCACAGAATGGCTTGGGTTGGAAAGGAAGACCATCTAGTTCCAACCCCCTGCCATGGGCAGGGACACCTTCCACTAGAGCAGGTTGCTCAAAGCCCCGTCCAACCTGGCCTTGGACACTGCCAGGGCTGGGGCATCCACAACTTCTCTGGGCAACCTGGGCCAGGTTCTCGCCACCCTCACAGGGAGGAACTTACATATAATCTAAACCTACCCTATTCCAGTGTGAACCTCTCACCTCTTGTCCCATCTCTACACACCCTTGTAAAAAGCCCCTCCAGAGCCTTTCGTTCCAGCAGATGCTTGTCGGAAAATAAATTTGCCTGGATCTAGACTTACCAGACTGAACTCTGTGTCTTCACACTGAAGACGTTAGGATCTTCCACACAAGGGCCATCTGATCAGGAAACAATTTTTAAATCCCTGACCAGCTCACTAACAAGAGCTTATTGTGGAGGTATTTTGCTTGTGAACACGCTGCCATGCTTATTGGGTGTACTGGATTATGCCTAGATGGGTATTTGCTGTACAGTGATTATCTTATTTTTCTTGTGTTAACATACAGTTTTCTCCAATGCCCTGTTTGAATCCGGAGCCTTTTTTCCCCATTTACCTGCCAGTCTCAGTATTTGTCATTTCGCGCCTCTAAAATTGCACACTACTGTTAGAGTTGTAGATCGGTTTTGTTCACACAAAATTCATTTTTCTCCCTGTATGAAAAAAAGAAACAAGTTTTAAGAAACACTTGAGTCCCATTGCTTGAATTATTCATGTTTTTTCAAGTAATTCATCCACTAACTCTGTGATTTTCTTCTCACTGCCTCTTTAGTTTATACTTTTGGTAATACAGAAACAATTCCACAAGTAATAAAGAAACAATCAGTTTGCTGAGTGCCTTACTTAAAAAAAAAAAACCCACAAACCCCACAAATACACTTTTTTCAATAAAGGATACGACTGCAGCTGAGTGAGCTCTGACACAGGGGTGAGCACAGCACTGTGGACTTGCTTCGAACCTTCAGGAGATGGGAATCGTGGACCACGGCGGGTCTCTCCTTCCCCCAGGTTGTCTGACCCCTCACTCCGCTTGTCTCCATCAGAGAAGTGGTCTCTGCTGCCAAGCCCAGATGATGAGCAATAAACCTATAAATCAGTGCTCAGTGGTTTGGGACTGAGGCATTTGAAGTCAGAGGAAAGCCTTGAACTGATTTCAGCACGTTCTTGAGGGGCTGCCAGCCGCCTTTCCTCAAACAGCAATAGATGCTCCAGCCCTCGTCTGCAGGAGCACAAGGTCTAAGTGCAGAAAGGGTGATTTCGGTGCACGTTTTACCCACCCTGGTGTGGCCCCAGTTTCTGTTCCAGTGTAAGTCACCGGGAATTGCTCCACTACTTTATGGAAAAGATGGTTTAGCTTTTTAAGGAGCTAAAAGTGTTACTTCAGCGTGCGAGTGCCTGGCCCTGAACCCACACCCATTTGGCCCAAGGCAGTTTTGGGATCAATGACCAAATTACGGTGTGTTGTTTGTTTGTTGGTTTTTTAATTAAAACTCTTGTGTGCAAAAATTTCTCCTGTTAGTGCTAAAGGATGAACCAAAAAAGGTACAGAGAATGTGGTCAGTACAGTCCTAAACAGCATAAGCAGGAATGTGTCACTTTTCCATCTGGAGACATAATAGAGACCGGTTTAACTTTTTAGTTCATGAACTTGACATTGCAGTCAATGTTTTAACCTCACGTGAAATACGGTGCAATTACGACCTGCTGAAAGAAGTGACAGCAACGTTTATGTCACTCAGGAGAAAATTACAATCAGATCAAACAATTACTGCGGCTTTATTTCTGTTTATGAAGAAAATTCTGTTTGTGCCTTCTTTCACATGCTGGATCTCTGACGGGCAGCTCATGACAGTAACACAGTCCTGTGAAGTAACTCGGAGTTACTAATTTCTCAAAACCACTACCCTAAGGCACATGCTGAACTTTTCCCCATCTTTATACCCAAATTTTAACACGACTTTTGCTGGAAACTAGAATGATAAATTAATGGTAATTTCACAGAATCACAGAATCATCTGGTTGGAAGAGACCTTTAAGATCACCGAGTCCAACCGTTCACCCTGCACTGCCAGGGTCCCTAAACCATGTCCCTCAGCACCACATCCACACATCTGTTAAACCCCTCGAGGGATGGGGACTCCATCACTGCCCTGGACAGACTGTTCCAATGCTTCACAACCCTCTCTGTGAAGAAGTTCTTCCTGATATCTCACCGAGATCTCCCCTGGCACAACTTGAGGACATTTCCTCTCGTCCTGTCACTTGTCACATTTAGGTACTTCAAGGCAAATCTGGCACTGCCTGGGGAAAACCTCCATCAGAGTCTGGGTTCAACACTTCTAATTATTTAGAGTTTTAGAGAGATGTTTTGATCACTTGTCAAAGGGAAAAAATAACCCAGAAAACCAAAGCAATAGCAAAAATGTTAACCAGTGAACCCAGTGAATCTTCCTAGAAACCTGTTCTAGGCTGGGCCCTTGAAAACATCCAGCCATAATAGCGTGGGACTATGGGACCGGAGGTTCACAGAACCAGAGACGCACCTGAACATTCTGAGTACCTGGTGATCCGTCTGTATTGCTTCCCATTTTGGAGCTGGCTGATTTACTGCTACTTGGAGGAATCATGTGCAGATGTTTCCTTCATCTCTTCTGATAAAATATGGTTTCCCTTCTATGGCCACCCTGCTCGTCCTTTGCTGTACCTGCTCCAGTTTGAAGTCCTTGAGCACTGAGGATGGCAATGCTATACATTGGTCCAAAAGACTCATTACTATATTATTATACATTATATTGTATTTTTAAATGTATTTTATTATTACAGTGATGCTTTATGCAATGCTGATCACCCAAGAGCTTTGCCTGGGGCTCCACTTCACTTTTCACCCATCACATTCATGGCTTGTAGACTCTCGTCGAAGACATGGTGGTCTTTGTTATGGCGTTGACGGTGTCCTTGCTTCTAACAGAAATGTGTCAGGCATTTTAGACAAGTTTTCGTAGCTTTTTTGATATAGACCAAGGATTCAGGAATCCCAGAGAACAAATGCTAATTTTACATTGATTTTCTTTTTGCACTTGAACAGTAGCTTCTCAAGGCTTTGAGCGATTTAATTCGTTCTCCATAGTTCACCTGCTTAAGTTTTATCACAGTTTTTCTACCTGTTAATTAATGTACAAAATGAAACAAATGAATAAAAAGCTAGTAGCACTTCCTGATAAATACTTGCTTGTTTTCTCAAGGGTTTATGGAGATTAATTACTAAACATTTTGAGGTGCAAATATGAACTAAATATTAAGTATGAAGAATATGAACAGCGTGCAGACTGTTGGTCTCCAAATACTGCAGCCCTTACATCTTGAGTTATTTGTCTTACACTTCAAAAGAGTCCCTGTGATTGATGCTGGTGCACTGCAAAAGATATCTTCTTGCTAAGGCTTTAGGAGATATCTGAGGAACTATCCTGAGGCAGCATAAATAGTAGAGCTCCTTTTTTGCTTTAGTAATTCAATATTCCTTGTAGCACTGTTCGCTGAGGGATAGTCAAAGTTTATCTTGGTTTTAGCCTAGGATTTGAGAGACATAGTGTCCAGCCTCTGTTTCCCTCCTCGCAGTGCTGGGAAGATGACATCCATCCTTCTTAAAGGTTCAGAATTCACATGCAAACATGGACTTGCAGAAGCACCTTTTTAATCCTCTCTATTTTAACAGTTTTATTAGCATTATCAGTCAGTTTGAATCACTTCATGTTCTCAGAATTCATTTTTCTGCAGATCTTAGTATTTCCTCGGGGTATTTCTGACTGTCTTTGGCTTAAATTTCACTTTCTGCACAGATAGCTCTGAGCTATGAAGGAAGTCATAGCAAAGATAAACTGGCAGGATGAAACAGAGAGGTATAGAGCCCAGCATGCATATCAATTGATGTGTTTTTAATGTACCTAATCAAAATTCAAATTCCAGATCAATGCAAAAGGTTACCTGATGTGCCGGATCAGAGGTGTTTATTGTAGAGATGACCTCTGTGTTGTTTAAAATAGAAGAAAATCACGTACATGAGATGAAAGAAATTGCTCCTTAGAGATGCAATCTGTGAAGGGCTCCAAATGACCGAATTACTAATTTCTTCTAAGAGTATAATGTCTGAAGGCAGTAAGGATCCTTAATTCTTCATACCCAAGCTGTGCATGTTTATCATCTGGGAGAGACCCATTTTCTGGAGAGACAGCTTTAATAAAAAAGATTATGAAAGGAAACACCTGTAGACATCTTTTTCAATTGAGTTTACCTAAGTTCCTTTCAGGGCAAGCTGTTCTGTGACAGCACCATCGCTATAGCTGGGTACATCCTGGCAAAATGAACATCAGGCTGATTAACTGTGTAATTTGCTTTTTACATTGAGATTTTGCTCCTAAATGACTGGGATAGTTTTTCATTATATTTGAACTGTTTTTTCTTAAAGCACAGGTGAGATTACGGTGCTGAGAGCCACCCTGAACAGTCATCTTTGAAAATGCTGTACTGTTATTACATTATCATAGTTACTTTAAAAAATAGTAATAATCTCATTACCCTCATTAAAATGTCTACTGATGCATGATCGTATTTTCTGGCTATGAACCGCAAGGCAGCCTATGGTGTACTAACGAGTCCTTTGAATGCTGAAGTTGTACGGCAGGTACCCTCTTGTGCCTCTTGCAGAATTTGACAAGAAATCCTTATTTTCAATCCCATCTCCTTGAATACCTGGTTATCTCATTTAATAAGCTGTTATGAAGCTTAATACAGAACCCTTTCCACCATAAAACAGAGACAGAGTTATGTTATTCTGTGTTGAAAGCAAAAATTTCATAAAGGCTACTCTTTAAAGCTTTGTTCTCTGCAATCCAGCTCGTACTTGTGGCAAATATTCCCTTGGATAGACAAAATTAGTTGAAAAATTTGTAGTTTTGGATTTACATGGAGCCTGCCAGAAGATGGAATTGAGAACAGCACATCCTCCTAGAAGTCATTTCTTGGGAACCAAATACCTTCTCGTCATCCACCTGTACTTTTAAAACATTCACTCAATGCTGTTGAAATGCCTTAGGAGCTTTGGAGACAAACATCATGCATCTACCCACGGAAAACGGTCTGCCTCAGGCAGAGCAATCCCAGTGACTTCTTGAGTTCACATCTGTAGAGATGCCTGTTAGGCTCCTTCCATCATAAGATTGCTACTTTTGTGGCCTTAATTCACCATAGGAATCCTTCCATCCCACTTCAAGAAGTTCTTTAGAACTTTACTTCTTTAGAAAAAGGGCACTTCCCAGGTTTGGGGTTCCTGCTGAGGGAATTATTTTCACAGGAGTTTTTTTGAGCCCTGAGTATTGATTAAGCAGCACAAACACTATTCTGATAGAGCAGAGGAGCCAGAGCAGGTTAATCAATACAGCTCAGAGAAGTACATTGGCCGTGTGGTGTGTCTCCACACGTTCAGGCCAAAGTTGCATGATGGGATTGGCACACAACCTGGAAGCTGAAGCTGTTGGAGAAGAGATGCCAGAGAAGCATGCCTGGTTACCAGTGTAATCACATTTCAAAATAATCCCACTGTTGTGTTCGTCATAGACCACGACAGAAGGCAGCATTTAAACATTGAGTGAGCTACGGCTCTCAATGATTGAGGAGAGAAAGGACGTTTATACCTTGAAATCCATTTATTTTTTCAGTGGGGGGAAAACGGGTGAGTCCTGCTGGACAGAAGAACAACATGTTTTTTGCCTTCCTTCCCAAGAGCCTGCTGCCCTCTTCCCATGCTGCCTGGCTTTCTGGGAAGAATAGGAAATCAGTGAGCACCAGCTGCATCATGGAGCAGGAGCATTGTAGGCAGCAGCCCGTGAACCAGCAGCAGCAGGTGCCCAGGGAACCCGGCCAACGCTGATCCTGGCTCCTTGGTCCACCAGCTGAGGAGCTGTGGACCCTGGTTCTGATGCAGACCAATAGCCAAAGAGCAGGGAAATCCTCCAGCAAGGTGTGCAAACCCCCAGATGACTGGGAAGCCTGGAGGTTTGCCTGCCAGACAGCAGAGGAGGTGTGAGTGGGAGGGTTGGCAGAAGACCAGGATCATGGAGATGATAAAGTGCTGCAAGTTCTGTTTAATTCTTTATAGGAGCCATGGAGAACACTGCAGCAGGAGCAGAGTGGCAGAGGAACTCAATACGAATGGGATGTTAGTTAACATTTGATTGAACTCTGTGACAGAAGCCAGGGATCTGATAGAAACAGAGATATGAGTCAAAAAAGAAAGGCCACAGGTACTGGGGGATAAATTTTTAACTCTGAGATGGGTGATAAGCTCTTCAGCAGCAACAGAAAATGTGAAGCAAAGACATGACAAAGTTATGTATGAAAAGAGACATTCATAATAGTGTTTGAACAAAGAGTAGACCTCATTCTGTTAAAGATATGCTATGATATCCTTGATGGCATCAGAAGGACGCACTCAGTGGAGTCGTGGTCAACAAAATCTTGGAGGCAGAGCTGGAGTAACCTTTTAAACTGCAAACAAATGAAGCATGCATTTGAGAGATCCACTTGTCTGTGTTTTCCATTAGAGCAGTCCCTCTCAACAAGACAGAAGTCTAAAGAACTAAGTGGATATTAATGTTCTCAAAGTCAGACTGGATAGAAGAATTAAAGAAGTGAATTGACTTATCTCACTGGTAGCAGCAGGTAGATAAAAACTGAATCAAGGTTTAGTTGTTGTCCCTGGGCAACCCAGCAGGTGTGTAAAGGAGGCACACTTGTGATGTCTCCATCACTGGGGAAGATGGCTCTGAGATTGTGCTCATGCAATGACCTGCTTGATAAATGCCATTCTCATAGTTTGCTGCTGAGGTTTTGTTTTGTACCCAGAGCGTTCCAGCCATAAATATCGCCACTGATAATGGAAGGGAATATCATAAGCAGCTTTAAGACATGTAACAAGTGAATTTTTGATCTGGGGTGTAATGGTAGAGGTACATCCACAGCTTCTTGTGGGATTTGGAAAGAATCAGAGCTAATGAACTGAAATAAGTAAACAGTAATGCAGGCTGCGTGTAACATAGGAGAAAAGCTAACACGGCAAATCATAGAATTAGGGAATCATAGAATCTTTTAGGTTGGAAGAGACCTTTAAGGTCATCAAATCCACTCAACCCAGCACTGCCAAGTCCCTCCCCAAACCACATCCCTAAGCACCGTATCTACAGGTATTTTAAATACCTTTAGGTGCTCCTGGTGGTTAGTGTTCCCTAAGGCCTTCTTTTATACAAGTAGGGGGGGCTTCCTGCTGTTGCTCCTGGCCCCACCCAGGTCCCATCCGCCAGCGCTGTGTGAGCTGCCGGCTCCCAGTGGCTCTCTCAGCTCCCCCGGAGGTTCCTCAGTTTGGGAACCCTCCCTGTGCACCATGCCAACGCTGGAGCTGCTCACCTCGGTGACTAAGTGCTAGTCTCGGTTGCATTGTGTTTACATGTCCCCCCGTTGTCCTCAGCTGACATCAAATACGTTGATCACAATGAACGCGGTGACATTCATACTGTGCTCATCCCAGCAGAGCAAAATTGGGTGTAAAGATGTCTTGGAACCGTGATCTATGTACCTGATTTATCTGCTGAAACCAGCTATCTGAGAGCACTGCAGTGCTGATACCTGATCACAGAGAGGAATGAGTCTTAACATGAGTTTGGAAATCTGGAAAAAGTAAGTTCTAGAAACCCTCAGCCTCACACGCTGGGGTGATTACACTCCACTAACTTTACCCACCCGAAAGCGGTGTGTCTTGTCAAGTCAGTGTAGATTAGGTGAATTAGTAGCTCCTAGGTAGCTTCCAAGTTAATTCATGTTCAATTTTTACGTCTATTTTGGGAACGGATGATTTTCTCTCAGCAGCTGCCTGTCTTCCTCCACAGATGATAAGAAAGTCAAATGCCGGTACGTGCTAACAGAAAGGCAGTGTTTTATGTAAGGTTGCAATATTTCCCAGAACGTAATCAGGGGATGATTTGTTAATTTGAATTGGCCATAAGCCATTTATTACTGTTGACAGGGGAGACTGGCAAACGCACCCCCCACTTGCCTGAGAATACAAAGATTGTGCCCCTCCACCCACCACCTACAAGTTTATGCCTTGCAAACTGGAAGCAAACCTGGGCTGCTGGTTTAGGCAGGCTCTCTAGAGGGTTTGACAAATTGCTGTGAAGCAAAGTCCAGAGCCAGACTCGAAAAAGTGATTAACAGATACTAGCATAGGGTGAAACAGAGAATATGTTCCCTGTCCCCATTAGATTTTAAGGCAGCACGTAATAATAAAGGGACTTTTGCCTCTAGGCTATTAATCTCTAAACTGATGCAGAAAAAAGGATTTTAAAAGAGCCTTGAAATAACGTAGACATTGAATGATCCAGGTGACAGGCTAGACACATTTTCTTCTGGCCTCAACAACTATTTCTTCCGAACAATGCTAACGTCAAGCAAGGTGTTAGGGGATGAATATTCTGAAAATTCAGGTCAGCTTAAAGGACCATGCTAAAGTCCTCTTGGAGGAAAAGGCACAGACATTTTTACATTGCTCACGTTCCTAGACCTGGCTAAGCTAAACAGGCGATGGTTGCAACGCAATACCCTGAAAGGTCTATCAGAACACCCCTAGCAAGGGGGCACATTTGAGTAGGCATGGGATTAAATTAGGAGCCCACGTCGGTAAAACGAAGCTAAGTTGTGTGAATCCCATTTGTCTCCAGTTAAGAGTGTACTTATGAGCAGTTGACATGCAGTCACTTGTTAAATTACAGTAACTGAGATATGGAAGAATTGAGGGTCTAGTTGGAGGTCAGAGAGGATTCCAGCATCAGGTCGTAGCAGCAGAAGCCCGTTCTGAGTTGCTTTCCGATACATTAACCACTGTGAACATCCATCAGCTGAAGGAAGTTGTCATTGGATATTTTTAACACCACTACAGTCGCACCATTTCAAACTCCGTTGCCAAGTCAGACTCACTACCCTGTCTTAAAAGTTTTAATAGTGCGGCTGTTAAACTAAAGAGTATACACTTTGCTGGAAAAAAAAATACAACCTTTGTAAGTGCATTCTGAAAGTTCAGAACTTAAGGCTGATATTTCTCTCCTCCATTCATTTTGTGAAAAAGTACAACCTGAGCTATCATTCCAGGAGCTGAAAACCGTGTTTGCCGCAGCCAGGGGAAAGCACCCAGTATTAGCACCATTTTGATTTATTCACTGTTTTAAAGAACTTAGCATTGCTGGCTATTTCTGGTACCAAGCATGAGAAGTTTTGTATTTCACTGGTTTTGGTTGTAAAGCTCAGCTGTTCTTTTCTTACCAGTCATGAGTCTTTTACAATTCTATTAGTTAATGCAGAAATGTTTCATTAATTAACTGAAAAAGAGAGACCTCCCTTCCTCCTGTACGCTGACAACAGTCTTACCTAACCGAGGTATTTTATGGGCTGCCAGCAGTAAACCATGGGCAGCAGCACAGCCGGCTCCATCAGAGCGCTGTGTTGTATTTCTTCCACTGTGACCAATGGTCACCGTAAGCTATCGCCAGTCTCCACACGATATGACAACAGTAGGATGGTGCCACCTCTCGCCACGATCAAGACCCCCATTCTTGCCTCCGTCCCTTCTATCTGTGCCAGCACAGGGCTGCTGTTCTCGCTCCTCAAAATGTTACAGCCCTTCTAGGATGCAGGCGGATCTGCTCATAGGAAAGGACTCCTATAGGATTTCATACTGTATGGGCCAATGGAAGCCTCAAAGAGCCACAGACACTGACGTTACTAACTGGCAACCATGGTTTAATTACCCATTAAAAGAGAGATGAAAATTAAAGGAAAGAAAATGATAAATCCGAAATACTTTCAGGCTGAAATAAAATACCCACTATTGTTCTATTGTTATTATTAAACTGTAAAAATACCCTTTCACATGTCTTTTATAGGACAAGATCCTGGTACTTCTAAGAAAATCCTCTGGATACATCAGATGACACATAGAATTGACTGTGAAAATGGCGCCTCCCAAGAAGAACGATGAAGGATGCCAGTAAAGGAAAAGAAATACGAAGGCAAACGTCGGCAGCACAAGCAGGTGTGTCACCTGCTATTTGGTAAAGAAGCTGAGGGATCCACGTAAAATCTGGACAGCACGGAAGATGTTGAAGAGGAAGGAATGTGAATGGGCACAAAGTAGGCCAGTGGAAGAGGTTTAACAGGGTGGAAATGAAGGCATCTGGGTGGTCTTCTGAAACGAGCGTTTAATCCAATCCACACCAGCAGTGTAGTGCAGCCGCGCTTTTTGATACGGAGTCAATTGCAGTCATCCACTCTCAGACACTAAGGCGGGAAAAATTATCTCATCTGTCTTTACCCATTGTTTATATCATGTCATTAGAGAGCTGAGCAAGCCATGCCATCACGTTCCTGAGCTTAGACTAATTAGACCCACTTAGAGGAAGCTGATTATGCAGGAACAGGAATGTGCTGAGAGCGCTCTCGTTTCCAAAGCTGAAGGTAACATCTCTACATGGCATTTGTAATGAGCCACAGAGCTGGTCTGGAGATAACACGGCTATCTCCAAGCTCTCCTGCATCTGTGATTATCTGGAGCCAGCCTCCACACTGGAGGCCAGTGGTGGCCAGAAGACCGCGTCCATGCAGAGGCAGATGTGTTTGAAGGGTAGCTTTCTCAGAGTGCTCACACAGGCTTGTGTTTCAGACACCGCCTGGGGGTTAGCTTTTCTCCTTCCTAGGTCATGCCTTCCAATGAGCTGAGGGGTTACGCTGTGGTTAGCAGTGGGCTCATAAGTGGGCTGACGGTAAGTAGAGTATATCTCATCCATCTTCAGCTGTTTAAAAATAAATGCTGAGACAGACCTGTGATGAAGCAACCTCTGTTAGTGCTCCTGTCTCTTCAGTCATCGTTGGCTCTCCTGACGTCACTAGCTCTCGTCCTTTGGTAGCAAACGGCATTTAGCTCGCTTTTTCTGTCTCCCAAATGGATATGCCTTCTCCTTGAAAACCCGTCTGCAGACCTCTCAGAGTAGGGTTCAGACTGATGCAGGGGGAAGCCAAATAAGTGGCAAAACTTCTCAGAAGGGATGAAATATCTTTGTTCCACCTTGATGAGATTTTTTTCTCTCATTATGTAGAACTAAACATAGCTGAAAAGATATAAACTATGGTTTGCGTTGTGCTATATTTCGTGATTTAATGAAGTTTAAATTGTATATTGTTTGGGAAGCCTTTATTGAGAAATTATTGTAATGTAGGCTTTTAAATACAATATATGGAGAATTATGCTTTATTAAGGTTTTGTGGGTGTTTTTTCATTTTCAACAATCTCTAGATGGAGACATTTATCCGTAAAATTATTTTCTTTAACAAAGATAGTGAGTTGAACAAACCGGTACAATTTGAAAAAAAAATTGCTTTGAGAATTCATTTTCAGAGTCAAACTTACTACAAAAATAATATAAATTATTAAAGGACAATATTTAACAAAAATGCCATTGAAAAAAAAGACTTTGCAAATGTTAAACTAAAGCTATAAATAAATGATGTGGTATTATCCCATATGTCTTTTAAATACATACAGATGCAGATAAAACGTGACTTTCTATATATATTCCCTTTTGATTTAAAATGTAACTACTGGTAGGATCTAACGAGTACTTCATTTTCTTTCTTTAAATCAACAATTGTTAAGTGGTTTTCCTTAAAATGTTAGGGAGGTATATTACATTTCATTTCTGAGGAAGACTCTCCTCGTTATTTAATGAATAACGAGATCATTCTATTTACTGTGTCATATAGGTCTCTTATATTCACATATATAAATATATGTATCACAGAATCACAGAATGATTTTTGTTGGAAGAGACCTTTGAGATCATCGAGTCCAATTGCTCACCCTGCACTGCCAGGGTCCCTAAACCATGTCCGTCTTACAGATACTAATCATGTTTCATAATCATGCTGCTGACATTGGTAGTTATGACTATAGTGAACTCAGAGACAGATGGATAGACCGACAGAGCTGTTTATTAGTAGGCTGTTTAGAGCAATAATTCCGCTTTCCTTTAAATGCAATAATAAATCTGCTGGTTTCGGTGCAACCAGAAAACAGAATCCATTCTGCTGTAATTTCATGCACGCCAGGAGAATTGCCTTCGTTCTGTTGAGTACCATTTTAAACCCTCATCTCACAACGTTTAGCCCTCTGTGCGTTTCCAACAGCTTGATCAGTCCTTGACACACAGCCCTGTGCTTAGGCACATGCCTAATTATTTGCAGGGTTTGCTTTTTCCTAAACCAGAAGGTAACAAGGGAATGGAAAACGAATTGTGAGCTATCCTGTATTTACACATTTGTGTTGCAAGTTGGACCAGTTAAGAGCAATGACCCAGCTCCTCAAGCACGCTGCCTCCACCTCGGCGAGAACCAGCTGCTTCAAGAGAGGCTGGTAGAACTTCTCAGACAGGTTGACATACAATAATTGGGCTGAACGTTATGTTTGCACACTTCCTCCAAAGAGCTGTGATCTGTGAAGCACTACATTTAAATTATCTTCCCGCACTTGTGTTGTCGTTAAACACAGCACTGGATACCCTTGTCATCCTTACAGACATCCCTGCTATCCCTGGTGCAACAGCCTTGAGGTTCTCAGCTTCATAGCACGCTGAGTCTGAATACAACATTTTGTCCAGCTGGACTTCCCCGACGTTTAATTCTATTTAGTGGTTCTGTGCAATGGAAAGAACAAATCATCACGATTAAATAATCATAATTTACCCAGTTTTCCACATTACATTTTCATTTATACGTAGGATTTTTAAGGAGAGAATGATTCTCTCTCCTCTTTTTATTGACTTAAACTCTTCTCTTTTTCCGCCCAAACTAAAGAAGGGCAGGAGAATGAAAGCATAAAAAAGCACGATAAATCATTGAAAATACAGAGCGTGACAGATTTTTGCCTATTAGGACTATGTCAGATTTTCTAAATGTCTTTTCACAAAACAGCTGCTGCTTGCCATAGTGATGTAGATGCACTCTTGGTTCTCCCAGTAAAATTCACGTGCATTGCCCAGTTTTCTTGTCCCCTAGATCACAGGTACCAGCTCAGGCAGTGAGCTCAGGCACTGAGCTAGGCCAGCCCTGCATCCTCTTCCTCTCAGCACCCTGAGTTAGCCCAGGCTTCCAGGGCAGGGAGAGCTCGCTCACACCTGGGTTGGCTGCCTCTAGAGAGCACTGCAAGCCTGTTCCGTCAGAGCACACAGCCTGCCTTCTCCAGATGCCGCCTGTGAAAACTCAGGTTGCTAATAATAGGAATCTCTAAAATCCATCATGCTGAAGAGGCATGAAATGAAGGGCTACCTTAATCAATCTCCAGCAAAAAGAAAATAAATCCGTAGCAGGAACTCCATCTCTCTTGCGCTCTTAGTCACGTACATGTAGGAATTAGGCGTCTCCGTCCCTTTTGGATTCTATAGTCTGAGACCTTTAATGCGCTTATGGAACTTTTCTGAATAAAGGACATCTAAGTTATGAAATGAGCACTGTGTGGGTTACTCACATTAATTTGCCTACACAAATTCTTCATAAAAAAAATCACTTATGCAGCTAATTCACTTTGCCACTCAAGCACTTGTAAGGGATGCTTGCAAAGGGGGCAAAAGTTCATAAAACCTGGCAGGGGTAAAATTTCAGAGAAAAGTTTAAGGTAATCACTTTGTTTTATACAAAATCCTTAGTCATGGTGTTAACCTTACCTTTCCTACTGTTAAAAAAAGAGTAACGACTAAAACAGTCCATGGCTTTACATTCAGGGCAAACAGGGCAGGTCTTACATGTCTTCAGGTCCCCCAGAATTGCTCCCGATAGCTGATACTGAGCAGTGCTAGCACTGACTGTGATTAGGACTGCAACCTGCACTGGCTCCAAGCCAGCACCTCTAACAATCACTCGGGTCCCAAAGTGATCAAACTACTGTTTAACCGAGCCACGATGAATCTAGAAAAGATAAAATCAAATTCCATTCTCAGGAAGATGGCAACATCCCAACTACGGGAGGAAAAACGTTAGAGAAGTTCCTTCTGCAGAGTCTCAACGTTTTTCAGGCACGCTGTTTTCATTCCTGTTTGCTGTTCTTAGCATTTTACAAGCAGGTTGCTTTCAAGATATTTAACTAACGGTCTTCGTAACTCAAAAAGCTCTGCTTTACCAGCTTTTCCCTCACCTTCATCTGAATGCAATATTGTCAGCGCACACAGGCACGCCACGCTGGTGCATGGGGTTCTCATCAGACTATTAATTAGCTGTGATAAATTAACCCACTAGGCTGTGAAACAAGTCTTGGAGAGAAAAGAAGGTTTTCTTTCTTCTCTATGTTATTTTATAAGAATAGGGCTCCCTCAGCCTCTGTGTTGTTACACCCAATAAACACAAGGGAGAGCAACAGAAGAGTTGGGGCTTGTAGTGAAGCCGGGACACCTGGAAAAGAAAACATCTAGAAGAATGAGAGCTGTTGTTGTCACCTTGGCCTGTGATAAATGCAGACAAGTTCAGAGAGATGCAAAGCTTCTCGGCTTCCATGGAAGAGCTCAGTTTCTCCAGATTTCTCCTCTGTATTGCAAATAAACCCGATTTTTAAATCCCTATATTAAATAAAAGCACATCTCTGGTCCCAATGGCAATGCCTGTGTTTCATTTACTGGATGCTTCCTCTTTTCCTAACTCTTAATTAGAGCTGACAGATGCTTCTTGCCCAACTGATTTTGATCTCCAGTGCACTCACGTCGCTGTGCGTATTTATACAAACACTTAATCACCAATGTTACTTGAAAATGCAGCTCTCTGCCATGCATATGGGTAGGAAGACGCTGCGACTTCATTCAGCAGTTCCTTTGTTCAGGCATGGACCCCGGTGCTAAATGGAGTATGTCAGTGTTTCCATGGAAACCAATCAAAATTCATGAAAGGACTGATTTGACTGGCTCCAGCTAGCAATGTTTTATTTCATTTGAGTGCACAATAGCAAAAGATATTACTTTCATCTACTTTAGAAAGAGAGTGGATTAAATTGTTGCATCAGAGTTTGATGGTAGGAAGGAAAACAACGTTATTCAGCTGGTGGCAGGAAGGTTGTCTGTTTCTCCTTCATCGTGACAACCAGCTCTGTAGCTGTGGCACACCCCAGCGCCACTGAAGCAGCCGCAGCAAAGCAGCTCAGCGGAGACGGTCCCAGGTCCTTCCCTCTCCTGCTTCTTTGCCCGCGGTGCAAGGCAAGGAGGGTCCTGCTCAGCCACAGCCCATCTCTGCCCACTCCCCACCCGCCTGCAGGCACGAGCTCCTGGGCTGACTTCTGGATCCAGCCGCAGTGCAGGGGATGTTAATCATCCGTCTAGAGGGTGATGTGCCCTCAAGAGAAGACTTCTTGTCAATACAGACAGCGGCTCTGGCATAGCTCCTCCCTGTGAATGCTGGGACACCCTGTACCGCACACAGAGTCCCCCAGGGCCAAATGGTCACGCTGGTTCGTAAGGCACAAGGTCACTCCGCATGCTGCCAGCTGCATACTGCAACCACTGCGTAAGCTGTCCCCAGCCTTCCCCTGGAAGCCTGTGACCATGCAGGTGGACTGGAAGAAAGGAAGAATCACTCTTCAATAACGAAGAGCGCGATACACACACGGTGCAAAGCTCAGGGTATTCTGACCACAGCTTTGTTTCAACAGCTATAGCCTCCAGCAAACAGGACAAACAGGATTCCCGCGGCTTTCGCCCAGCTTAGTAGTGAAATAAACAATAAATTCTTACTCATCGGATCATGATTTTCCAGCTGGGGGAATTTGATACATAGAGTAATTATTCAGCTGTTACCTAACCTCTCTTTACCAGTCATTTAACACTGAGTCTTGATTTGTGTCATGTCTTCAACTGGAAGGAGAAACTGCATAAAGTTTTATGCCAGACTTTATTTACTGTCTTGTAAGTTGTTGCAGTAATAAACTCAGAACGACTGCACCCATAGGTTAATTTAAAGCCTTGAAATGGCACCATTTACATGTATGATGCGTCTTCAGTTTGAAGACTCTTAGACCCAGTTCCGTTTGACCCAGAGCAAAACTGTTGTGTGCAATCATTCTGACTCCCAAAATTCAGGACAGAGTTCTATTACTGGCTTGCACGTTACAATGAGGAATAACAGCAGCGGGAAATGAAAAACTGTGGAGGCGAGAGGAAGGATAGGTGTGCGTTCAGCAAAGGCTTCACCGTTGCTGCTGCTGCATAATTCATTTAGACACTTAACTGCAGTAAGAAACACAGGTTATGTCATGTGAAGCCGCACATCTGTTCACTGAAGGACCATGTTTGGTAATACTGGAAACCTCATCTCACACTAGGCTCCTCAAAAGATAATTATCAGTTTGTGGGGATGAATAGTTCCGTCAGGGAGGCTGATACCCACAGTTGTTTCGCCTACTGTAAGACTGAATTGGACAGGCTTTGGATCAAGGCTTATCAAAGTATTTGAAAAGAGCATGGAAGCGCGTAGGAAAGAGGGAGAAGAGGCGAGCGGAGGGAAATAGCGTTTTAAATCTCCGGTGAAGCACTTTCAACCTAAATCGAGTGGGATTCACTGTCACCCTCTGAGTCAACTTTGCAGATGCAGATCCCAGAGTCAATCTGATACCGACACATTGGGCTATGCTACCCCTAACTTTGAACACTGTCCTCTGACACAAAATAAAGAACCAGCCAGACACACAGGATTCCTGGTTAGTGGGCGGAGAAAGATAAGCTTGTGCAGAAGATGAGGAAAGCACCTGAATGATGCTTTAGAGCTTAAATATAAGACACATTAAGCTCAAGGCTGTACCTCCAAATTGTGCCCCACTTCAGCAGCTGACAGTCCAGGGAAGGGCTACAGGGAGGGACGCTTCCCACCTTGAGAGCCAGCCCCTACTGCCTTCTGGAAAAGACCCCTCTCCACCCATGCTCCCCTGCCTAGAGCCATTTGCTTGGAAGACGGAGAAGGGCTTTGTATCGTCTTGTTTTTAAAACTAAAGCAAAAGCGATTGCATTTTATAAGGCACCTGGTCTGCCAGTATGCGCTAGATGTTCCTTGGGCGTGCTTGTGAAATTCAGCCCTTCCTGGTCACCGGCAACCTTGCTGCCCAGCACTGCTGGCCACAGTACCTCTCGGTCAGCAGCTGGACCTGGGCATCTCCAGGTATGCACACAAGATCTGCAGGCACTTGGGGGACGTACAGGGTTGAACGGAAACCTCTTCACACTGCCGTAGGGAAAGGTTACCTCACTGGGGCTGTGGAGAACCAGAGCCAGCCCGGAGAACAAATTATCCTCTGAGCTGACTTGGTAATTGCCCTTTCTTGGCACATACAAGTCATTCCTGCCCCACATAGCTCTGAAGACTTAGAGGTACTCTGTTGCTTTGACTAACATGTTGGAAATAAGCAGCTGAAGTCCGTTTAAATCTAGTTTGGGCACCCAAATCCTATTTTTAATCTGGGCTATTAGTCATTTTAACAGCAGGTGAAGAGCTATTTGTTATTTTAGATAGCTTAAATTCCTTGTAAAATAGCATATCTACCTCTATATTTCTTTCTCTTAATCTGCAGCTCTCACCTTTACATTCACGATTTCTTAGCTATAAAAGGAGCTGCACCCAAACATTGCTTTAAAGTTTGGAAAAGTTTGCACAGTAGTCCCACTGTGATGGAACACGCTTTCAAAGAATATGCCTTCTCTTCCGCAACAAAGACTTATCCATTTTTTGCATTCAGAGGACCTTTAAAGAAATTTGAATGGAGGTACTTATCTTTCCTTTTCGTAAAGGAATACCCAACGGAGCTCAGAGAGAAGGAAAGGGGCCCTTAGGAGAATTTATCACTGGAATAATACCAACTTACTCCTCCATAAGGTAAAAATACGCCCCCGTTGGCCCAGTTCTGCAAACATATAGGTGAACGAATATCATTGGATGTGGGAAGGGCCCTACTCAAGGCACTGTTGGAAGTGAAGATTTAAGACCAGCTATCAGCACTTGGAGAACTAGAAGCATGTTGGGCTGTACTTGTGTACTGACAAGAGGGATTGGTTATTTTGCGGTGTTGCAAAACAAACCACCGACTTAATTGATTTAAAGACACCGCTAAACCGAGCGGAATGGAACTGCAAGTTTTCAAACAAGGGCCAGATTTCACGGTATGCGGGAGGAACCAGTACAGAACAGGTCAATGCACACTTGGATTTAGGGTGGTCAATGGGGTTGGGCCATGGACCACCCTGGCCATCTCCAAACCTCTCACTTTATCACTAACATGGCAATTGAACAACTACCATTTCCCTGAGAGGAAATCTCACACCTGGGATGCTTCAATCAGTCCTTAATAGATGCTTAGAAGCAAATCAGCACTCGGTATGTTTTCACAATGCCTAAAAAAATTGCAGCCCTAAATTCCTTCACACCTCTACCTCTTGTTATACACATCATGTTCTAATGTTCCGATGAAAGTCATATAGTAAATACAAAACAACACTCACTGATCAGTGGGCACAAAATTTCTTTAATTTATTTGTTTCTTTGGCTTGTTTATTGTTGTTTGATGTTTTGTTCTAAAAATGTTTATTAACATGATAATAATCACTTGCAGAAATGAGTTTTGATGATACAGATGGTTAAAGTTGCCAGCTATTGGAGGAGCAGCGAAACAAGAAAAAAAGACTGGTGGTTTCAGAGAAAGAAGCATTCACTTTGCAGGCAAAGGCAGTCAGTCCTAATGGCTTTAAATTCTTTTCCTTATACAATTAATAACCCAGTGACATGGATCTTTTCAGGCTATTACTGAAGAACTGTGTGCTTGATACCGTTGTCGTCACTTTAACAAATTGTTGCATGAAACAGCCCTTCAGAGCTTTTGTTGATTGATATCTTAGTTAAAGAAACTTCCCTTTGTGGAAAAAAAAAGAGTAAGGTGGAGGGATGCAAATGACTTCTAACTGCAGATCAGAAAAGGGGCACTCGATCATTCTGTCTGCCACTTGTCAACATAAATTTCAGTGAGTGTTTAAAAAAAAAGAAGAACGAAAAAGAAGGACTGAACGTGCCATTTGAAACATCAATATTTCAAATAAGTTTCCACATAGTTTATACAGCAGGCTTAAGTTTTGCATAAATTAACAGAGAGAACCATTTTCAAACTCTAGATAGCATTGACTGATCTTCAACAATTGCTGCGCATCATTTCTACTTTAAAGGCTCCCCTAATGTGCAAACCATGATAGCTACTGGTTTTTTTCTTTTTATGCTTTGCTTTTTCTCCCCCTTCTAATATGCTCGTTAAAAGACCTGTAGTAATTTTTCTGAGTACTGAAGTGTCCTGGCTAAAACCAAATAGGTGAAGCCATCACATGGACCTTCAGATTCTCCCAGAGTTATTGCAGAGCAGCGTCAATCAGCACTGACAGCCCGCTGCCTTCTGCATATAACAGCCCTGTCTGCAAGTGTCTTTCCAACCCTCTGACAGGGAACGGACAGCCCGCCTGGAGCAAGGTTCAGCCAAAACACGACGTTTCACCTCTGAAATAATGTCGGATTTTGGTGCCTGATACAACACGCTTTGATATTGGTGAAATTATTTAATTCCCAGAAGATGAACAACGTCCCTGTCAGAGTGAGAGTGTTTGAAAACTGTTGTTTAACCCTAAAGACAGAGAGGATGCTGTAAACATAGGCATTACCCAGCATATATGTAGTGTGAGAATTTGCTTTCCAGTTTGTCGGGTGGTCTTGTCTACTTACGGTGCTTTGCCATCACCCACGTGGAAGTGGTTATGTTGCCCTTTTAAAATCACAGTTTGGGATGGAATGGCAAAAATGCAACCACCACAAACATCCCTGTAGGGTATGCTCCCACCAAGAGTTGCTGTTGGCTGAGAAATAATACCCAGAAATTTTAGTCCTAGATTGATTTTGAGTGGAGCAAGACAGGGGAATTGTCTTTCCTTCCCAGTCCTGACACTATAGTGAGATCCAGGAGGATAGTGGAAAGAGTAAAGGCTAAAAAGAACCATGGAAAATTTGGCTTCATTTAATGCTTGAATGTATTAATAATGGGAAGCTGTCTTTGTACTATTAACGCTTTTCTTTAAATACGTATTTGGTGTTTTAAAAAATACCACAGGTAGAACTGATCCTATCTTACAGTGGAAGGATAGGTCCATCCATCTTCCAAGAGTGCTTCGAGCTCTGTTTCATGTGGTTTTCAGGTCCAATGATTCTTTGTATGTTATTCACATTGAACTTATGTGCTGCTTGGTGTTACAGGATCATGGTTATCAAGAACAGGTGAGAGTCCTTGCATGGAGCTGGGCCAAACCCAAGACACTTACCGATGTCTGTTCCTAAGCTGTTCGTCTCAGCGCTCATTATAAGTGACAGAAACCTGGAGATGGATTTAGATGACTAAATGTAAGTGCCTAGTGCCGTCTGGGGTATCCTAAAGTATTCAGTGACTTGTTTTGTAGTCCACAGGATCTACAGGTGCCACTTCACTATTGCAATTTCAAAAAGTGCCGTTTGAACAGTTTTAATTCTGCTGTGGCAATATGACAGCGGTCAATCCAGGCTGTTCATGAAAGGACTTCAGTCTCACTCTTTTAACTTACAAACATTTTGTTCTCAAGAGCAAATCCTTTACTCAGGAAAAAATTATCCTTATTTTGTGGCTGTAAATTTTGTGGTTGAGTTTACAGAGCATTTCTCTTAGGTATTTTCCTTTGTAAGGCTAAAGCTCTTTGAAATCTTTCTGTTTCACTTCTCTATTACTTTCATCTTTTATTAAGCTGTATGAATTGATTACTTTGTTAATTTTCTTTTCTTTTCTTTTTTTTTTTTTGTTAAACAGGACAAGAAATTTCCTATTCCTTTCTTTCTAAAATGTAAATAGCCTGAAATAAATAAGCAGCCTCGTGTCATTGCAGATTGGCCTTTTCAAGTTTAAATCTCCCAATTAAAACCTAATGCTTGTTTCAAAACATCTGGTGAGTTTACGAGAATTCATATATTCTAGAGATATGACAATTCATACGTACATATTTTATCACGATGTTCTGGTGAAATACAATGTAGACAGAAATATGGTCCCTTTGGCTCAGCATATTTGACAAAAGAGAAAAATAGGGCCACAAAATTTTGAACAGGTTCAGAAATTTGTCTGATTTGTGGAAGGTAGTCCTGGGAGGAAGACAGACACTCTGTGAGGTGATTTAGATTCACGTTTTTAAAGATACATAGATTTTGGTCTGCTTTGTTGGGTAAGTGAAGTTGAATGCTAATTCCCGGTGTCTAAGCTACCATGAGCATTTTGACCTGGAGGCGTGAAAAGAGATCACTTGGTGGTTGGGACTGGTGTTAAGAAGTGGGACATGTGAACTTGTGCCTCTCCAGGATGAGGGCAGCAGTGGACTTGGTCCCCTGCCTGCTGTTCTGGGTTCCCAGTTAAAGATGGGCCGTACTCCTTTCTCCTCCAGTCATGTTTGAGCGGTGGAGCTGTAGCCTTTGATGAACTTAAAGTTGTTGGTGTTGTACAAGTACCCAGGTGGAGCTTTTCAGGGAATGTAAGTGGGAAAATTCCTAAACAGTTAGTCCTTCCTAGAGCCCACCAGGTCCTCAGCTCAGCGCTGCAGGAAACAACTCTGAGAAACACAGTAGAAGGATGTCAGGACCACCACCAAACGGGGCATGTGGCCTCTTGGCTTCCTGCATCTGGGGAGGCTGGGGCAGCCCTCTGTGCGTGGGTGGGCACAGTCTATACACCTTTTACCTTATGGACACCTAAGCATTTCTGTGCATTTTGCCCCCAGCTCCTAAACCCTCAGAGAGGAGATTTTTTGGGCACAATTAGACTTTTAAAATTAGGCACTGGGGAACTTTCAAGGAGACTGAGTAGACATTCTGTGAGTTTTAGGCAATCCTTAAATGGTTACTGAAGTGTGGGCAGTCTTGGTAGTCGGATCCAAGTGGCTTAAGTGTGGGCATTAAATTCAATCTTTGTCCCATTTCATGAGGTCTGGAGCCTGCTCCTTGTTACGGCATTTCGCTGTGACTATAAACAAGTAAATTCACTTTCTTGGGTCTCTTTCTCCCCATCCCCTTTCTCTCTTATAATTACTTTTAGAGACAGTGTCAGCCTGTTACCATATGTTATAAAAGTTTTTGCAAGGTGTGGAAAAGAAGGAAAGGGGGGCATTTGGTGCTACAGGAACACTGGTGTGACAAGGAATTCCCAATTCCTCACGGCTGCGTAGGTATTTCTGAATTATCATGTTTAATGCAAAATATTTTAGTATTAGGATTTGATAGAAAAATCTGACTGCACTTGGGAAACCACGGAATGCTTTGGGATTCTTGTAGCCAAAGTCTGCAGCCTCATAGGTACCCGTTTGCTCTAAACTTCACGGGAACTTTGCTACATACCCATAAATAAAAATATTTTTTTTGCACTTCATTGTGCCATGAATCAAGGCTCTAAAACCTAATGCATTATTAGTAATTCCCACATCCCCCAAATGTGAAACCAATTTCCATCTTTAAAGAAAAATACTACTGCACTGTCGTTCCAGTAGACCCAGAGAGCTTCGAAAGAATGATAAATTAGTAAAAATGCTCCTATGGGTTCATTTTTATCCCTGCCCAGCTTATAAACAGATTGCATTATAAAACCCAAACAAACCCCAAAGTACATTTTTCTAAGTAAAATAAACCAGACACATTATAGCTTAAGAAACAACAAACAAAACGGCCAAAAAATTAAAAGAATAGTTCTCCAGTAGAATGAATGACAAGGTATAAACTGCTATTTGTGCGAATCCTGTTTAAAAATCAACATTGTCTTAGCAAATGATCCAACGCTTTTCCACAGTGAACTAATTCCCAATTTTATTATTTTTTTTTTTAATGAATGGGGGAGTTGCTGTTATTTCCTGGCACACTTTGATCCAGAATTATTACGCTGAGGCATCCAGCTGACTTACTAACTTGAAAACCGGCATGCAGAAAAGGGAAGGGAAAGTGAAAAGAAATCAGTGGGCACTAAATAACCCCAGCGGAAAAGAAAGAGCATGTCACAGATGTATTTAAGCATGGCATGTCCAGGAGGAGTGAAGATTAGCATAACTGCTGCCATGGAAAGCAGCAAGAGTTTAATCATAGCGTCACATAATCAGCCCTCCATCAGAAATTGTGTAGGATGTTGTCCCGAAGCTGCACTTTCAGTGCATGAATGGCTTGTCCCTCCCCAAACCTCCACATCTGCAGCTTGCCCTAAGAGCTCGAAGAAACGGGCGGCGCCATGGCTCGTGTTAGCCAAATGGAAGCCAAACGGCAAATCGCTGCCTCTTACCTTGTGGTGAGCCCTGACTGACAGGGATGGACGAGCTGACAGGGAATGCTGACGGAATAAGTCATCCCTCGACAAGTTGAGTGTATGAGGAAGGAGTGAACTGAAGTGAGAGAACAGAATCTTTTTTTCATGGTCTTTCTACTAGGAAGCTGCAGCTTGTCAAAATTTTGATATTTTCTGCTCTCTGAAAAAGAAGCATCAAAACCTCGAATGACAGAATTATTATAATTTTATTACATCCCATAAAACAATTTGAAGCAAATGGAGAAAAAGCCAAATTTTTGTAAACCACATTGATTTAGAATAGGAAAAGAGTATGTGGAGACAGGGAAGAAACACGGCTTGTCTTTAATTAGTGAAACAGCTTTGAATTGTGTAGCCAATAACTGAGAATAAAATAGAGGAGATGTGTTTAGACCAAGTTGAAGTGATACCGAGATTAGGATTTTCTATTTGAGGTAGCATTTGTGCCTTTAATGCTTTCCCATTGTTTATTTCGGTTCATAACTGAAGATATTTCATTCGGAAAACTTGTGTATATTTTACAAAGGAGGTAAATAAAATCAACGCGCTTGCAATAAGCGTGGGCAAAGCCCTTCCCAAATCTTCATCCGCGAAGCCAAGCCATGATGATGATGAAGTAAAATTAATAAGTGGTTACACACTCCTACAAGAAAAAAGGCATTTGGATTGGGAATGCAATCTCTGTCATCCCATTTATGCATTTCAGCACAAAAGAAAATGGCTTCTTTCAGTCTCTTTCATTTCTTCTCATCTTCAAAGTTGGACCTGTATAGTCCTTTCAGCAACGGTTTCTTTTTCTTCTTGTTCGGTTAAGTTTCTCTGCTTTGCAATAAATTTTTTGTTCTAGTGGAAAGAGAATATTAGTGATTTTGACCTTACACTTAACTTTGATAAATGTAGAAGGCATCAGATATCATCCACTACACCAGCTTCAGAACTGTACGCGGTGTAGAGGTAACTAAGTAGTCTTCCAGAACAGATGTGAAGTCAGCATCCTTCAAACCTTAGACGGAGTAGCTATTACAGGATAAGTAAGTACTCTCACCTTGCTTTCAAAGTCCCCAGAGTCTTGTTCTGCCCTGCGTGTCTCAGATAAGAAAAAGGTAAGACTTCACATTTTGAGATGTTTGTTCAACAACTTAAAAAGAAGGGAAAAACCCCTTTGATTTTAGCTCGTAAATGCAGACTTTCACGTCTCTTTTTTGCAAAGAAAAAAGTCACTGTCAACTTTTATTTTAGAGGTTTGTGTGTAATAAAAGCTTGGGTAACCTGTCATCTCTTTCTTTTCTATTTTTAGCAATAGCTTAAAAAGAAATTCCCGGAGGCAGATTTCCTTTCTTTCTCCTTAGGGTACCTCATACTCAGCAGGTGGCAACACGAACTTCACCACGTAACACAATGATTCTCACCGGTGCCACTTGGAGGAACAATTTTTGAGCAGAAAAATGAAGCTAAATTATAAAAATACCCTTTTCTGATACATGAACAGAGAAGAGAACTTCCAGAAAACTGAAGTCTGCATTTGCACAAATACTTCAGGGCATTTATTCCATACATCTATCTCAGAAACAATTGCTCTAGTTTCCCACGGCAGTCAGAGGATGAAGGAATGTTTTGTCAGATGATCTTTTGTGTTCAGATCTTGCGCTTCTCTTCATCCGTTGATACGAGATTTCAGTGGTGACAAGACCTCCAGGAGATGCCTCCAGCTGAACATCTGAAAGTCTAGAGTAATTGTTCATCTCTTACTACTTCCTCTTCCACTTTTGCTGACAACTACCTCTTTCATGAAGGAATATCTGAGATGCAAAGGTTTATGTGACCTTTGTATTGATTACTGGTGTCATCAAGAAACTTCGGACTGCAAAAGCTCTCTGGTCTGCTCTTCACTTTGTCCTCATGTTATTCTCATTCTAAATGCTCATTATTCTCTTCCCATTTTTTTCCCCTTCTGCATACTCTACCTCATTCAACATAATTTCTGTCCTTCTCTTCACATTATCTCTCCTTCCACTTCTCACATCTTGACTGCACTTATAGCATGTGTTGCAATTATGTATTAAATAAACACTGGTAATAGCTAAAAACTGAGATTAAAGAAATAAATTGAAATTCCCAACATCAATGTCCTGTGCCTTACTTATGATTTGAAATCCCTGCCTCTGCCAGTTTTGCTTCCATGAGAGCTCTTTCCTGCGTGTAGCTCGTCCATGTAGGCTATGAAAGAATTCAGGCACGGAGAATCTCGTCTATTTGTGCAGTTTGGGTTGAAGCCTGGCTACTGTCGACTGCCACATTTGCAATAATCGTCATGACCTTTTGTTCCACAACAGGTTCCTAGGACGCTTGTAAAGAAGTCAGCACGTGGTAGGTGAGGGGTGGTAACGGCTCCTATATACACTCTTACCTGACGGCAATATTTTAGTGTAAACCCTTTTTGTAATAGGCTAAGCTAAGTCCAGTGTCAGATTTGGCGCAGGTAACAAGTATTCAGGCAAACAATCGCGCAGCTCCGTTGACACACGGCAGCTTGCAAAACTGTTCTAATTTCGTTCTGTGCAAGTCCTCTGAAAACATGGTCCAGTTTGCTTTTGCTCTTTTGTTAGAGCTGCTCCTAGGTAAGGACTTAAATAGTCCGTAGTCTGGATAGGGAATTTAGAATATGCTGTTTGATTACTGAGCGGGCATTTCTGTAGTGAGCTTGGGTTAATTACAAATGAATTGACCCAGAGCTCTGTGTTTTATTGCTAAATCTACTGTGGGGGTAAACTCTTATGAATAGTTATGAAATACTAGAAACCACTGGGATTTTGTGACAAGGAAGACTGCATGAATACTCCAAAGAGAAATGGAGTTGCAGAACCTGATGTTTCATGATCGTGTCAATTTTCTATTACCTAAAAATATCGCCTACACTGGGGAGGGAATCCTGGCGTTCCACATCTTATCACCCTGTGCAAAATAAACTCCCTCTTGAATGCTATGAAGTCCTACCTCATTTTTCACACCAAATCATTTTTGCATAAACATTTAGGAATATAGCTTTAAAATCACTTTAATGGAAGGCAAAGAGCGTACCCCTTCTATTCAATGGAAGATTAACCCTGAAAAAAATGATTAACCCTGAAAAAAACGATTTACCCTGAAAAAAAAAATTACTACATTTACATTGTTTTTGCTTTTAAGTTAATGGAGCTTTTCAATTAATAACAATAAAGCAGGTTTTTTTACAGTATGTTAATTTTATACAGGCAATATCCTCACCTTTTTGTCCCACCCGGTGTCATAATATTCTTCTGATTCTCTTCTAACTCAGGGCTGTTGTTGGAAAGAACTGAGAGATCGGCTGTGGCTCATCTGCTGTATCTACAGGCAGCCACAGACCTCTGTCATAAAACGCCTAACGGGTTCGCAAGTGTTTGCCGGAGCAGAAAGAAATCAGTGCAAATTGCAATTTTGTGAGTGTATTCCCAAGTGTCTTTGAACTTTCAGCGCCTTTAGTAGATGGAGTAAATTTACTACAGGCAGGAGGGCTTCAGCAGACATTGGTTGTTTCCACTGTCCCTGTGGCTCTGAGGTTAGGCTATTTCTAGTTCAGTGCAGCATGATCTCCCCAGCAGTCTTATGTCATGTAGCAGAGGTGTAGAGCGAGAGCAACCACACCGCCAAGAAGGGATGCATCTCTTCCCACTGATTCCTGACATAAAATGATGTGAAGGAAGGAGATCTGGTTCCCTTGTTTTGGTCCACCCACCACTGTTGAGGCAGGATCTTCCTCCGCCTTGGGCTTTCAAGTCATACAGTAAAAAAAAAAGGTCTTTGCACAATACCATGAACGTCCTTCTGGGTTTTGAATACAGATGGCTCCCAAAGGAAATGTCCTCCCATTGAAGAACTATTTAGTTCTATAGTCCAGCATAACCATGAGCATATGGTACTGAGCCGTAATAACCACATTACGAGAACGGACCCAACGTATATTGGCTATAGGGTCTGGTCTGCTCCTAATGCACTTTACTGCTCTGCCTCATACCTTGCCAGACCAGAAGGCTTACTGAGGTGCACCACACCTTTCTCCTTGTCTATGTGCTTAGGTCTTCTTGCAAAGGAGTAGGTGAAAAGGGGAAGATATGTACTGCAGAATCAGCCTGACATTATGTCAGGACGTAGCCGAAGTGTATTTCCTAACTCAGGAACTGCTGGTAGCACTGCAGATAACAACTACTCTGCGATGAAGACACAATCCTTGCACAGTAGCCCCACTCAATTCTTTATTATCTTTCTGTTCCTGAAAAAGAAGCTATGTACTGCTAGTCTGTTTAATTAGGGAGCTTCCATGTCCTGATTTAGCTGTGTTGTCTTACCTTCTGCCTGTTCATTTGCCTCAGCATGCCAGTGAATTGTCATGTACAAGGACCTCCTAGCATGCCAGCACAAGAGCTGAGGCTCATTTGAACTTGAGCCAGGATAAAAATTGGAAGTTGATTTGAAGCTGAATCTCACCATCATGTCTTAATTATTAGGGGACTGGTGGTAGGTGAGCTATGCGGTGTGTAGGTCACCTTTATGGGAATGTAGAGTTACTGCCCTACTTTATTTTGGGACATGTTGCGAGTCAGAACCTGGCGATGCCAGAAACAAGACCGTTTGTGAACAGTTCTAACACATCCTGCCACACGTGTACAGCCCCCAGGACAAGTCTGTGTTGTAGAGGACAGAAATTATTTGCAAGCGAATTTTGGATCCCACCGTATTGGGAGTAGGTGGTAAGACTTTGGTAATAGGGGGTCTCCAGGGGAGGCTTCTGTGAGGAGAGAGAGCAGCAGAGAGAAACTACTATCTCCTGACCGCCATCCCCACGGGCTGCTTGTTGCCTCACTGAAGGGACAGAGAGTAACCAGTGGTGATAGCGAGGAGGGAGGAGAGATGTCTGTAGTGAAGTGGAGCCTGTGAAAGGAGGAGGGGTGTGTTTTTCCTAAGTGTTTTAATGTTTGTTTCTTTTGTTTGTTTTGTTTTTTCCTTTGTTTCACTATACCCAATTCAGTAATTATACATTTATATTAACTGGCAATAAATTAATTTTCCCAAATTGAGTCTGGTTTACCCATGACAGTAATAGGCAAGTGATCTCTCTGTCTTTACCATGACCTACATGGGTACTTGGCTGTCAGCAGGTGCCAACCCACCACACCTTTCACACTCTGCGTTTGGCACAAACGCATTGGGAAAATCTAGCCATATATATTGCTTGTCTCATTAATGCCAATCATAATACCCATAATTTAGCAACAATGTAGAAAATTGATTAAATTGTCCATGTATAAGCTGTCTGAGACATCTGCAGAGGTTTCAGGATATGGTAGGGCACTTTGGGCCCTTTGGTATGGCAGTTTGAAGGACCAACAAGACACCCTGGGACATTTCAAATGCCACTAGTGCACCTGATACTGATGCTTTTCAATGTGCACCTGAATTGACTATCGATAATCTATACACAGGAGCAGTCTTAGGATCAGACAGGGGCTAATTCAAAGCAGCAACCCTGGCTCCCACGGGACTATACAAAACTACACTGAAGTTTGGTCTATTTTTTTAAAAAATAGATTATTGGGGAGTCGGGCCTTTGAATGTTTTGATAAACAGCGGTATCAAACCTAATGGAGAATTAATAAAAACAGAATCTGACTTAAATCTGAAAGGGTTTACACTGATAAGGTTGCCATAGCAACTTTGCTGTGGACAAGCAAATACTTAAAAAAAAAGTTCCTGTGAATTCAAATCACTGTTTGATGCTGCTGAGAAGTACACAATGAAATTATTCCATTAAATTTCCACTGGAGGAAACACTCGAGTGCTCTGATACATCTCAATTACGAGCACACAATCCACAGCCAGGTACATTACTGACCTGTCTTGTATCGGGGGAGATTAGGGCGTGTGTCAATCCATGACTACTTTCAAAGAATTTTGTCCAAAAAAGTAAAAGTGTGAGCTGGGAGCATTAACTCCTGCGATGTATTAGGGCTATAATCACTTTATCTTACAGTGGCCAACTATATAACATGAATCCCCACTGCTGCTAATCAGACACTTCCACTCCATGATCTGTTAAAAGAATTTGTTTTCTACCTGGTTTCCTTGCACGCCAGCAAGCTCAAAGAGTCTTTTTTCTTTTCCTTCCCTTAGATGTAAAAGTTTTCTGCAAAAATCATTTTTTCCTGTTGAATGAGTGATGTGGTGGCACTTCTGAAGACACGGTATCAGAAATCTGTGATAGTGTTTTTCAAAAATGGCTTTTATGTGGCTTATCTGGGAGGCATAGTAATTAGCCTGCAGCAAGCCTAAGTTTTTTGATTCACAGAGCCCTTCCTTTCAGCACTACAGAAAATACAATAGTTTCTTTTAATTTTTCTTTCCTCTGAAGAAAAATAATCCGTGACTTTAAAAATAAAACTATTGATAATGTCTTCATGATCTTTTTCTGGGAAACCATATAGTGTGTGGAGTCTTAAAAAAAAAGACTGGCGTTTATCTAGAATAACACAGAAATAACATTATGGCTCTTAAACATGTGACATGGTCCTTCTCTGCCCTTGTTCATATGTGTTAAAGATCTGGAGAAACATTATTTATGGAAATGGAGGATTCAGTAGATGAAAGAACATGTATGATAAAATATATCCTCTCATACTGATGTACCCACGATTCTCATTAAAGATTCGGGGGGGTACACCGCTGTCAAAACAGGATATAGTAGTACACAACTTGCATTTAAATTAGTAGAGATCAAATAATTTATACTAAAGTCATATTGATAATTCCTATAGGATGAACACCTCAAGTATTTCAGAGTGTGGGGCAGAAATACTCAGTCAAGGTTGGTATGAGTTGGCCTGTTACCAGAACACTCCTGAGATCTAGGTAGGTGTCTTGGAAGCGTGTGAGCAATTTCCCCTAGAAACGATGCTTCGTTTGAAAGAATTTTGCAGTTTCATGAGCAAATAAGGATATTAATTGAAGACAGGGACTGTAAAATCAGCTTTATGGAGTTCCGGGGTGGGGGGGTGGGAGGTGTGGCCCTTGCGAAGTGCTTTCTTTTGAAAGACACTGAGCTTTATGTCATACATATGGTCTGGCTGTAAGTCAGCAGGGTTCAAACATTAAGAACCTCTCAACAAGCTTTTGAACAAACAGATGCTTCAACTTGCTGAACACTTCTGGTGTTACAAGGAAGTGCCTCTGTTCTCACCATAGACAACGAGATTTAGACAGATACCGACACATTGTTTTTATACAGAAATTTGATCATTGATAGATGTTCAGGATTGGTATCAAAGTCCTTTGTTATCTTAGGCTTATTTCTCCTGGTTTCTGTGCTGACCTCACTCTCCCAGAGTAGCTAGCATGAACACTTCTCTTGGTCTGAGCTAGAGCAGGACTCGTCCTGTTCAGAGGTGTCACCGTCCAGCCCAGTCTCTGCTCGGTGACGGCACTGTCTGAAGGTGTCGACGTGTCTCTGCAGACAGCGGCTGCTTCCAGCAGTGACAGCGCTGGATGGTCACGGTCACGGCCAGGGGTTGGGGTGCAGAAAGGCTCTGGCTTGTCCTTGCTGCTGTGCAGACCAAGGGCACTGCTGAGCCCTGTGTCCCACGGTGGGGGGCAGGAAGGGAGAGGCTGCAGCTACGGGGAGGAGCGGGCAGGACAGGGGACCCTGCCCTGACCAACCAGGGGTTCCATCCCATAGATGGCATATCCGGTGTAAAGCTGAGGGGTCACCAAGGTCTCTCTCTCTCTCTTGCCTCTTCTTCAATGGCTGACATCTGAGGAGGACTCTGCCCGTTCTGCCTTCGACCCCAATCCGTGCATCCCTGAATCCAGTTCCAGAATCCAGCTGCTGCACCCGGTTCCCGTCTGCTGCTGAGCCCAGCCTGGTCCTTCCCCAGTGCCTGCCCCCAGCATCAGTGGTGATGGTGATGTGGTTGTCACCAAGGGGGGTTGGGTTTGGTATTAGTATTGTCCATATTTGTATATATTTCATTTTATTATTATTATGCCCATTAAAGCAGTTTTAGTTTTCTTTTCCCTTATTCCCTTTCTCTTCCCCTTCAGGGAGAGAGGTGGCGGGGAGGGGGTGGGTAATAGAGAGCATCTGTCCTTCGTCTAGTGGCCGGCCTAGCCCTAACCCTAGACAAATACTCAGATGAAATATTCAATAGGTAAGACGACATTTCTAATAGCCATATAACACAGCTAGCAGAAGTTAAACCACTGAAAATATGAGCAGGATTAGAACCAGGTTCAGAGTCATGTAGCCGGCTGCTTTGAACCTCTTCTGCTCGCTATGTATCATCTGGTGAAAATGGGCAAGTGCTGAAGCTGAGAGAGCTACGTTGATTTATACTAGCTAAGCATTATGAGTCAATGGACAGTTTAGAGAATATTATCTACAGTGCTTGGTTGTCAAATAAACAGCTGAAACTTCACGTCCTTAAATAAAGTCTTCCTTGATGTATGCCTGTGCAGCACACAGTGACATTTGCTTGGTCATACAATGGCAGCTAC
Organism: Bucorvus abyssinicus; assembly: GCA_009769605.1. Classification (NCBI taxonomy): domain Eukaryota; kingdom Metazoa; phylum Chordata; class Aves; order Bucerotiformes; family Bucorvidae; genus Bucorvus; species Bucorvus abyssinicus. The sequence continues at coordinate 2,107,130 of CM020026.1, read as the reverse complement.
ATTTAAAGAGAAGTTTCATTGCATTTGATGAGATTGTCTTTAGCAAAAAGCTACTTTATTTTTCTGTAAGAAAACAGTAACGAGTTACTCATCTGTGTGATACTTTAAATTCTGAGAAACTCTCTTGTGCCAGATTAGGACTTGAAGCCTGTGAACATCTCTGCTTTTCTTTCTAGTTAAATTCAGAGCAGTTACACACTAGTTAGCTGAAGTGTATCATTATTTTGTCAAATCACAAAGACCATCTGCACTGAACTGATTCTGTTTCGAAAGTCACACCATGGATTGGCTGTCCCCAAAAGCCTTAAACCAAGGAAAACATTCCTTGCTGCTCATGGCAAATGAGATGCTTATAGTTGGACTGAGCTTCTCTTTGTGGTACAAACCTTATTCAACAAACACTGTCTGCTGCTTGATTGGTTTGGAGAAAATGTTTTCCTCTTTTCCCATCACAGATTTGACTCCACACAATGGTTATCTGTAGGTAAATATATAAATGCAAAACAAAATATCCTGTGGGCAAGCAAAATGGGACAAACAGTCATTTAAATAAATTAATATATACGAACACAGCCAAAGATTTCACCTTTGTATCAAGCTGACTTGAAAATGTTCTACATCTGTCCTTAACATCAATCTTCTCCCACACGTCTGTCTGTATGCTCTTCTGTAGCATCTTCCCTGGATGGGTGAACGGACGTTCATCAGTGAGATGTCAGCCCAAAGCCTGAGACCGGAGGAGAATTTATTAAGCTCCATTTCGAGATTGAGGGCTTGAAAGACATTGAGAGGACTCAGGCCTCTGGCAAGCCAAGGGTTTTCCAAAGGGTGAGTTCTTGGCAAACACATGTACAAGACTCTGCTCTACAGAAAGGAAATGAGTGTTTAGGTAAGCATTCATCTGTTGCATTAATCTGTTTCCACTCGTTTGTCAGATGGAGGGCTTCAGTAGATGTACCGTTGACTAATAAGATTCCCTTTCTCTGAATTAAGACAAAACAAGCTCCTCCTCTCTGTAATGCCCCTGTGTAGGTTTATTTAAGAACAACAGTGCAGTCACTAACCCACACTCTATAATTACCAGATCAGATTTACTAGTTCATGTTACAGTGAAAAGTTGGAGGAAGAAAACATCAACAGATTATTTTTCTTGCTGATAAAAATAAAAAATACTGATACAGTCACAAATAAGAAATCCACATGCTTAATCACAGGTATTTCTCTTTGCAGCATATCTGCCAACAAGCTTCTACATTTATTATTAATATTGACTCGGCATGATGTGTAGCTGGCTGCAGGAATTCCGAATCAGTAAAATCCTGAAATGTTTTTATTTCTTTGCTATCAAATCAAAAAATCCTAAAAATAACTTTCGGCATCTCTTTTAATCCCATGCATGTCATCATTCAAGAGTGATAAATAATCATAGAAAATCTCTTTCTCAATACATCCGCTACATGGATACCTTCTAGGTTAAGCTTCTAGGGAAGAGATAACTAAAAAATGAAACTTTTAATAAATTACATTCACAACGTCTCCTCTACTAATGGTAGATACCCCCAAAAACATATGACCCATAGGTCAGGTCCTCAGCTAGTCTCTGAGGGCCATGCACATATTACACATCATTTAGCCCTGGTCTCTTCCAAACCTTGTGTGGTACCTCTGTAGACAAACATATTTTGTGGGCACGTTTGTTTTTATTTTTCAAGTGCTTGAAATAATCTTAAAGACTGTAACACAGCCCACCCAAGTAAATTTTTGTAACATTCCTATCTCATGTCCCAGCTTGTGACATGAGGTGATATGAGGCCCTTGAGAGGGCAAGGTCATATGAGGTAGGTTTTGTAAGGCCCAGGAAATTTGATATAGTATGGTTTTGTTTCCATTTTTTGCATGCAGTATTCCTGGAAATAAATGATACCCATAACTACGCTTGCATTGTGTTTTAGCAGTACCTAGCTGGGTCTCTCCAGAAAAAAGCCCCAATGCTGAATGATGTCCATGCAGTTTGGATGACTGGAGTGTCATGACCTGGAAATGTGTTGGTAAGCAAATTTATTTTACAGCATATACACTTGACAAAACAGAGCGAGGAATGACAGTAAACAAAGGGAAATCGAATCTCATGAATGTCCCTCAACCTCTCCAAACATAGTGTCAAAACTATCAGCATCCTGAATTTAGTTAAATACAGGTCATAGGCAAGGTAAAAATGGAAGAAAAACTCTTAGCAAAATGCAATTGCTGATCAGCCTGACCAAAATCTGGACATTGGCAGAGAAGTGCGCATCGGAAATTGAAGAAGGTATTTAATCCCATTGGGAAGAAGGCAAGTGGAATGATTAAGGCTGGGTTACGTGGTCACATTAATTTGACCTAAATTTGTACTCTTGATGGGAAAAGTCTTGCCTCCCCCACATTCTGGACAATCATTTTCCATCCGTTCTTGTCTCTGAGCCAGTCTAATAAAAAGATTCTGCTGGAAATAATTCCTTTTCTGCTCTTCTCCTTTTCATTTTCAGCCAGGTTAGTCTCTGCAGTGATTTAAACAATAGTGCTGTTCCTCAAGAGGGTGTGGAAACAAGCTGTTGGAAGCAGAAGAAAAGCTCTGATCAGATAGACATAGTGGCTGTACAGATTTATCATAGAATTATAGAACCATAGAATCTCAGAATGTTTTGGGTTTGAAGAGATCTTCAAAGGTCATCTACTCCAACCCCCTGCAGGGAGCAGGGGCATCTGCAACTACGTCAGGTTGCTCAGAGACCCAAGGTCCAACCTGACCTGGGATGGCTCCAGGGATGGGGTATCTACCACCTCTCTGGGCAACCTGGGCCAGGGCCTCACCACCCTCATCGTAAAAGATTTCTTCCTTATGTCTAGTCTAAATTTACACTCTTCTAGTTTACACCCATCACCCTTTGTCCTGTTGCTACAGGCCCTGCTAAAAAGACTGCCCCCATTGTTCTTACAGGCCCCTTTAAGTACTGAAAGTCTCCCTGGAGTCTTCTCTTCTCCAGGCTGAACATCACCAACTCTCGCAGCCTGTCTTCATTTCCTTTGACTTAAAGTCTCAACATTCCAAAGAGAGACCAGGACAAAAATGGAAAAGTGAGAAGAAAGACTGAAATCTAGCTGGAAAAACAGAGAAGACTGGTATTAAAAGACAGGAGGGAAAAAAGAAAAGTCAGGTTTAGAATTAATAATTAATTTGTTTTGATCTGTGATTCAGGCTAACAGTATCACAATCATCATACCGGAATACTGGAGAAGATGCTTTATGGAATATAAGAAAAGCATTAATAAGGCCTTCTAAAGGCAGGAGGGAGAGACTCTGGCAATTTTTCTAGACATTTGAAAATTCTTTCTCTATTTCAACTAGTTGTCTGGGGTATTCCCCACACCCACGGGAAAGGAGGCAAATGCCTCCACAGGGGAGCTTACCTTGCTTAGGTCGGGTGTCTACAGCTGGTGGCATCAGTCACCTCCGAGGTGCTGCCTCTCTCCAGCAGAATGAATGAAACCTGGAAAATGAGCTTCTCATAAAGCCAACTTCCCATGTAGGTCAGATAAAAAGAGATGAATTGCATCCAGAAGTCAATGCCTTTACTTACAAGCAAGGGTAGCAGATGTGTGGACATATTTTGTAATCCTGAGGGGTAAGGGATAGAGTCACCATCCTAATGGAAGAGGTAAAGGGGAAAATTGCTTTGGAGATGGAAAGAACAGCACAGCAATACGTCTAATGCATGGATGTCTCAGTTTGCCTAGCCATGTAAAATTTAGTTTGCTCGCACGACCAGCTAGTATTTATTATCTCATCTTTCAAATAAATAAATAAAAAGCTGCTAGGTCAGCTTTTTGTTCTGTATAACACGAGGTTTTGTGATTCATTAATGCTCGTTAAACTGAATTTTTCCTTTGAGTATTGTAACGGAGAATCATGCAGCAATACGGGAAATAGTCCCAAGGCAACGCTAACTTACCTCCTAGCAAGCTTTACAAACTTTCACACGCTTCCATTCCTTTAGTCAGTGAAAATGCACGTTAATTGGAGAAGGTTCCAGCTGATTCTGCAAGGGCCCGGCCCCTTTGGACTCCAGGGACAGAGAGCAGTACGTGGAGCTGCTGCATTTGCCAAGTGAGTTTAATGCCAGTTAGAAACCAAGATGGGCGTTCAAGTTCAGTTACGGGAAGATTCATGTTGTAGACACCATGCTCCAGAGGTACCAGAAGGAAAGGTTACTGCCTCTTCCCATTTGTCTTCACGCATCTGCTGACAGCCAGTTCTGGTCACGGACCTCTAATCACACAGATAAATCGATCAGTTTCACGGACACCAGCGATTTGAACTGTTTAACCTACTGCCGCTGCATTTGCTTAAAACAAATTGGTATTAACTCGTACAGAGTGGTAAACAGAATCATCCCAGGGAGAGTTTAACACTCATTAATGGGTGAGGGGAATTACCTTGCTCAGCATCACTGCTGGATTTGGAATGCTGAGTCTTCACAGGAAAGGAGGTAGAGCTCTAACATCCTCTGCTGTCGTGTGGACACAGTGAGCCCTATAAAGTTCTTGCTCATGTGAAAGGAGATATCACAGACTCGTTTTGGTTGGAAGAGACCTTTAACATCATCAATTCCAACCGTTAACCCAACACTGCCACGTCACCCCTAAATTGTGTCCCTCAGCGCCGCATCTACACATGCTTTAAACACCTCCAGGATGAGGACTCCACCACTGCCCTGGGCAGCCTGTTCCAGGGCTTTACAACCCTCTCTGTAAAGAAATTTTTCCTAATATCCAACCTAAACCTCCCCTGGCGCAACTTGAGCCCACTTCCTCTCATCCTAAGAATGATCCAGCTTGTGACCTATCACTTTCTACAACTACCTGCAAGGAGGTAGTAGTGAGGTGGGGGTCGGTCTCTTTTCCCAAGTAACAAGCGACAGGACAAGAAGAAAGAGCCTCAAGTTGTGCCAGGGGAGGTTTAGTTTGGGCATAGGAAAAAATTCTTCACTGAAAGGGTTGTGAAGCCCTGGAACAGGCTGTCCGGAGAAGTGGGGGAGTCCCCATCTCCGGAGTTATTTAAAAGACGTGTAGATGCAGTGCTTAGTGATATGGTTTAGTGGTGACTTGGTAATGCTTGGTTAATGATTGGACTTGATGATCTTCAAGGTCTCTTCCAACCAAAACGATTCACGATTCTGTGATTCTATGATTCTACACGGATACAAGACACTCATAAGTTTGGCAAAAAAGTGTGTATAGAAGTCTTTAAGTTTGGGTTAATATTTCAGGACAAAGGAAAGCAACAGCTATTTCACTCATTTCCCCTCATAACAGACAGAAGACAAAAAGAAAGAAAAATAAGGTAAAAGAACAATCACAGAAAGAGAAGAAATATTGAAAGATGAGAGGAAATATAGTACTAACTGATGATTTAAAAAAATGCCAAAAACTGGACTTAATTCATTCCCTCTCAGCAAGTGTGGCATCTCCAGTTACTTGTAGAAGAAAACTAAATTCCATTCCGTGTGCTCTGCCCAAACCAAGCTAGTCTGTAGTGAGGCACACGGTCAAGCACGAAACGCTGGATTAAAACTCAGAGGAACGGAGTGAACTTACAGGGAAGGAAAATCAACTTCCGGAGCTCTTGTTCTTTTTCGCCCTGTAACTCAGGAAGTTTTAGGGTTGCATCGTTTCAAGCACACTAATTCAGAAGTTTGCATCATGACAGCTGGCGCAGCGTCACTAAGGAGTGACAAGGAGCATAGCTTCAAAAATTGGCAGTAACTTGAATAACACGCTTTCACACTTTTTAAGTACCACGGAAGCTGCAACCCTGCGAGATCCTCAGTGCTTTATAAGTGCTGCTTGATGCACTTTCAGCTACAGTGGCTTATTAAGAGCCATCAAAATGACTACCCAGTTATTACAGTGTTAATGTGGTTTTAATAACAATTATTTATTGCATCTGTGATTTTGAGTCAATGGCATACCAGGCTGCCCATGTCAAATCACGTAATTTCCACCCATGCTGAAAACCTCCAGAGAAGGTGCACTTGTAAGAGCCTGTCGCGTGCAAAGCATAGGGTGGGCCTTAACAGAGCTTAATTAAATGCTTGTTTAAATAAAAACGTTGCAAAAACATTTATTCTATTTTTATGTGTAATTAAAGTGCATTTGTAAAATTATGTTAATTGCTAGACACAGGGGGAAAAAAGAAACCCTGCTCCAAATCCATGAAATAAGCCGAAGAACACTGTTCGTTTCCCTTCCTTGATGCTAATGAGGTAACATTTGCCAAGTTATTTGAAGCCTTGAAGGGCTACATTTTCTTTCAGTCATTATTGTTATCCCATTGCTTTTTAATTTTTTTGGTATTCATTTAATTTTATTTCATTTTACAAGACAGTGCTTGTCACGCCTCTGGTAGATGTGACGTCAGGCATGAGAATTAAAAGCTCTACAGGGTATTTTCCCAAGACATCACGGCCCAAGACCATGAAGAAAGAGTCCTCCAGGAGGAGAGACACGAGTGGCAGAAGCATTGCTTCCTGGTATTGCAGTCAATTCACAGAAAAATAATTCCTGACATCCAACTGTTGCCATTGGGGCTGTAGCAAAATCCTCCCTAAGATCTCTCTGAATAAAAAAACGGGGTGTTAGTTTCCACAGGGGTCATTGTATGCATCTAAGTTAGGTTTCTGCCGAGCCCACCCTCTGCAGGGGCCTCTCCCTGTTAATCTCATGGACTGAACAAGGAAGATACCACTCGGCGGTGTGACGAGGTAGGTAACCAGACCAGCTTTGTACCCATAGCACTGTGTTTTGCTTGAGATTTTTAAAAGCACTTGAAGATACGGAGTCCTTTGACATTAAAGTGAACTTAACTAACATTAATTAACCTCTGTGTAAGACAGAACGAATCAGACTTCATACGGGGTTGGAGTCACAGTGTCTAACTCCTGCTGAACTCCGTTGCTTTTATTCAGGTTGCTCACACCAGGAAGGTTATTCGAGCTTGACCCTCTTGCAGAAAATCAATGAAAAGTCAGTCTCGGAGGTTAATAAGACCAAGAGCAGAGCTTGTTTTAAGGCTAAGATGTATCAAGAAAGATATTTTACTCCAGAGTTGTTTTACTTTAGGATTTTGTCCAGCAAACAAAGGTTTCTGTTAAACAAAATGCATTGGAAAAACGTTTATATAAATTAACTTTGTTCCAAATTATGAAGTCAGAGACTTGGGAGGAATAAATATAAGCCAGTGGAGTTGAATCCAGATGAGGTTTAGCTTCATAAACTCTTTCATCTACTGCATTGTTTGAGAACATAAGGGAAAAAAATTGGGGAGAAAAGACCACCAAAGTTTTCTGTTTACCAGAGGCTTAAAGTTTTCCATTTCACTGATTTTATTGAGTATGAAGATTTGGACTTTTTAATTTGTCCTTATCTTCTGTCCTCCTGCCTTATTACTTCTCTCCCTCCATGTTACTGGACTTTTCTTCCTTTTCTCCTAGTTTTCTTGTACTCCCTCTCTGTGATTTTTCTGATGCCGGCAATGGGCAGTTAGACTACGGTCTCCTCCATGTTCCTATCTATTGACTGTCCATACCAAACCACCTCTCCTTGACTGTGTAGCACCAAGCTCTATTGATCCTGCAAATGCTCCTGAGCTTCCAAGAGCAGACAATCTTGTTGGTCTCTCTGGGAAATGATGCACACAGCAGGTCTCAAGAACTGGAAACCCACCCAATCAATCACATAAATCAACTGCTTCAAGTGAGAGATGGAGGAAGGCTAAGCCATACACAGAGACTTTCTGAAGGACTCTGCCTCAAAAAATGTTTAAAATATGGGACAGGGCAGTTACTCCAGCTTTTGTGGAACATCATGCAGTGAAAAAAGGCAGGAGGGCGATTTTCTCTCCCTGAACAACTTTTCCATTCTCTTCCCCTACTTCTCAAAGTCTTCTAGAGGACTTAGAGTTGTGACTGCCATCTGTCCTTGCTCTGTCATTTCACCTACCGTTTCTAGGTTTTGTTACTTCCTTCCAGGTGTGGTAGTACAGACACCCTGACGGCTTGCTCAGAGCTTGCGCAAAAGACGGAGCCCTGCACAAGCACCTGATAAAGATCAGGTTGATGCCCCAGGGCTATCTGGTGCCTCAGACTCTAGGTCCATTAGCTGCCTCCTGCCCAGGCTCACTAATAGAAATGACCACAGCTCACACCTGACCAGGGGATAAGAGGAGCCCTGCCGGAGAACCCAGCCGGGGTCAGTTCTCTTTGAAGCAGTAAATGTGATGCAGTTGGAGACCCTTCCCTCAGATCAGGACACTGGTTGACAATATCTCCCAGGACTCCCCTCAGATCAGGACACTATCCAAGTGGATCTCCCAGGATTGACTGAGCCTTCAACCTGGTGTTGGTGAGTGACCCTTTCGGTACCCTTAAGTGGGAGATTCTCATGTATGGGTGAGGGTGTGCACACTGAGGTTCAGCTTCCCTAAAGAGTGTGCTTTGGTGTTCAGGAATCTGTTGTGTAGTGATAGCTTCCCAACTGACATCTGGTCCTGTCATTAATTTTGGTCACTTGGAGCACCGGGCAAATGTGATTGCAATAAATCCCCAGTTTTCCGATAGCTGCTGCTGTTTGTGGGTGCCTGTGTGACCCCAGGCCATGGTCCAAAGGGATTATCAGGAGTGGATCAGGGAGGAGAGCAAACAGATATCAGCAGGAGCTCCACTCTTTGTCCATCTGCTCACCCTGTTAACACCTTGTATGTGCAAATATTGTGCTGGGTCACCACATCTATGTATTGTGTATAGAGACTGGGGAAGACACGACTGCTGTTACCTCCTTGTAGCAACGAGACTCTCGGTGAGGGGTCACGCAGAATGCCGATGTTCTGCTATGCTGCAAGTTCAGAAATGGGAGTTACTGCAAAACTTTTTCCTTTTTTCTGTCCTCCACACTGTGCTTCAGAACTCACCCGCTGTCCATGGATGCTCTTCCTTTAAATGTTAGGTACAATTAAATCGGTCTCTGCATGGCAGCGCACAGAATTTCAGTGTCCCGAATTCAAAAGGCTAAAATCCCTTATTTTGTCAGGAGAGCAAGGGAGAGGAGAGACAATATCCTCTTCCCCCCCCACCCCCATAAACCATGTTGCACTGCAGACAGCTTTTTGATATGTTTTTACATATCTCTGACGGCACCACATGTCTGTCTTGGCCAGTCAGTACAACATAAATATGCTTTGGATTTCGATCTCCAATTCAGAGTGCGCTCTCTGCACCAGGGCTGGAGTGCCACACCAGATGCAATGGTTTGTTGTCTTTTCAGACTACCCCCAAAAGGATGGATAATTTCATCAATGGATGGACATTTACCATCTACTTTTAAGCCAGGAGGTTGGTGCAGTGTGGAGTGGCGTGCTGTGCTTACCTTGTTTAGCTGGAAGAATAGCAATATTTTCTTTGACTTAAATAAATGACTGACCTATGCCTCATAGCAAGGTAGCTGCTGTACTGTTTTGCCTGGAAATTTCCATCCACAAATGAGAGTGGTTTGGATTTTGATGTGCTTTTATTGATGTGGAGTATAAAACAAATGCATAAACTCTAAACAGGGATCACTAATTCACCCTGGAATTAAAGGTAACTAGAGAGGGTATAGCAACTCTTTAAAACCTGGTTTAAGTTATAAAATAATACAAATATTAATGTATGTGTCAGTAATCTATCCACACTTATCTATCCAAATCGATAGGCAGTACAGCTTTAAATTTCTTTGCTTTTTTGGAATAGTTACTTCTAGCCTCTCAGCAGACAATCCATACTCAGATCAGTTAGAGAACACGGCAGCTATGCAATCCCTACACCACATAATCACCAAAACACAGGAGAAAGAGGTAAAGGCACTAGAAGAGTGATTAAAAGTCTGAAGTTGGCGAGATCACTGTGTAAGGCAATCAAATCAAACGAGGAAATTCAGTTTAATCAAGACACGCATACTAAAGTACCCAGTCACAAATAAACCCTTCAGCTGATGGGAAAGAACACAGGTATAGGGGGGTAGGAGAGCTGCGAGACACACATTAATTATTGAAATCAATGAACCTGACATCCAGCTCTAAAAAGGAGACAGAAAAAGTGCCGTGCATTCAAAATCCAGGCAGGGTTATGAAATCCCACTGAGCTCCTGCTGTGAAACTATTCTGTGTTCAGTGACTCCACGGACATCCAAGGGCTGGGCTAGGCTATGGGATCAAGAGAGTTTCTGTACTGGGGTGTTGAGGAATAGCATGACACCTACTGATAACCTGGCCCCTGTCTCTTGAGAAATCAAATAGCTCATGGCAAAGCTGAGAAGGAAATGATCTTTCAGTGCTGCTGTGGCCGATGAGATATGCTGTGTGTGCTCCTCTGGAAGAGAGACGTGGCGCTCGTTTATCGACCTTTTCACGCAGCAGAGGGCCCGTGATCTGAGTTTTCCGTTCTTTGACCTTCAGTACTATCCCTCTTTTGATTTCTCAGATGAGAATAAGGAGGATGAGTGGGGGAAAAACCCTTATAAACAACCCAAATTCCTTAACTGACGGATGACTAAGACAGAGGCGTTTACGCTGTATTCAGTCTTTTTGCAGATTTGGGTCTTGGATAGCATTTGAAGTTTCCTAACTTTGGACCTCTTCACCTTCTGTCATGATTTAGCCTGCTCTCAGCTAGTTCTGCCACTCCTGATGGTGGTGTGCGTTCAGCAGCAGGTTTGGGTACGATGAGGGCATCAATCGCTGTCCCCAGATACTCGTACCAACCGCCCCCACCCGCCGTAAAGCCGGCAGAATTTTCAGCTGAACTAGAAAACACAAAATACATCGTTACCCACACAAGCCTGCACATCAGAGGTGTTCATGAGACACTCTGCAAACAGTTCAGGCACTGTTCCACCACCTTTTCAGCTGTTCCTGATAGTCAACCCGCCACAGGGTACCAACTTCTTGTACGCGGATGAGACAGAAAACAGGGTTTAACCGCAGCAATTCCAGCTTATCTGTTTTTGATGTGAGCGTGAAGACACATAAAACCGCTGCAGTTCCCTGGGTGTTACCCACTCAAAAGTCCAGCGGAGGACAGAATGCGTTGGTTACGTCTCTTCATTGACACACACCTCGTATCTGGCTGCAAGTCTCTGCACAACTGCTGCATTTGCTCTCATATTTCATTATATTTTCTTTTCTCTGTAACAGATGCATCTACAACACCCAGTTCTTTGCTACTTCTTTGGTCCAGGGTTGTAAGCTGGCTTTCTACTCTAAGGAGGTTTAGGTTGGTTCATACTCCAGCTCCAACATGAATGAAGCAGGGGTGAGGAAATGTCACGACACAATGAGAGCGGTAAACATCTTGTCACGCCCTTCAGACAGGATGAACACAAACCACCCTAGACTTGCAGGTGAAAGGCTCGCAGTGAGAACCTGTTATACAGCCTCTGCAGACCTGGAGGGTCAGTAAAGGAAATAACCTGGAGCATCTCCGTGTTCCCTGCAGGAACTATTGGAATTGCTTAGATATGCTCCAAGAGCTCTAGGCGATGAACAGCGAATAGTAATTCTCCTTTAACTTAGGTCCAGGAAATTCCCAGAAAGTGTGGCCTGCAGCAAAATAACGGGTGAACAGCAGCTTGGCGGTTGTGGATTTGTTATACCGTCTTGTTAGGAACCTTCCCCAGTTATTGCTCAGATCAAGCTACACGTTCCATTTCCTGGGTTTGATGTTTACCTCTAGCCTGATACCAAATTAAATATTGTCAAAATAAAACCATTACTGATGCTGTGTGTTAATGTAAGTACTGCTTGCGAATTTAGTGAGTTTAGACCACACACGGAGGAAAAAAATCCTGGAGAACTCTTGGGGTAAGAATTGCAATACAGTAATTCCTCGCTCTATGTTAGAACTTTTTCTGACTGTGACTCAAACAGACTTTTTTCCACTTCTTGTGTTTCAATGGATTTGTGTCTTGTTCTGTGAGATGAGAGTGCCATTCTGGGTGAGCTGCAAATCTTAGCCAGGGGAAGCCAGTTACCTCAGAGTGTCTCAGTAGGTTTATGCATTCATTGCAGAAGATAAATAAATGTTTTGGGGTTAGTTGGGACACTGTCAGCATTTCAGTAAGACCGTGCTTCCTCATTAGCTGGCATTTTGCTTCCACTTAACTCCCATAGTAGATATGTTGCACCAGTATTAACCATCATGCATCCTAATATTTTAGTATTCATTAACAGTCCTTTCCTCCTGCATGAAGTTACTTTATTTCCAAGACCATCAGGATTGTCTAAAGCCATTAAAACAGCAGATTCTGCCAGGGGATTGTGTACAAGTATATTTTTTTGAAACTCCCATCTCGTAACATTTTCTTTCAGTTTAGCCGTCTAAATGTGCCTGTCATACAGGCTCCTTTCCTCAGCCTGTTTGAGACTACTGGGACTTCCTAGACACAGCCTTGTTTTGTAGGAGGAACTACAATCCTTAGATTGGATGTGTAGCTTTTGGATGACAGTCAATCTTTTTGACTTTGAAAGTATATCTTTAATGGCAGGCACAGCAGGAACACAGGGTTCAATTCTAATTTTTGTGGCTGCTCCCTTCCAAACTTTACTGTCATCAGAAATGGAATTTTCAAAGGAATGTTCTAGAGATTTTTAGAACTTCTACTCATGTCTTCACTGTAGCTTTTGAATCACAGGTAATGGGAGGAAAGAAGAAACCGCCGTACAGATAGACAAGAATGCATTGCCTGAAGGCAGCTTTGACTTACAAGTAATAATTTTACCTAGAATTTTTTACCAAACTTTTCTACTATATGATGGGGGAAAGTGCTACGGCAATGAGACACCCTGTGTTCAATGTAAGCTTGATTTACCCAGCACTGTCTTTGAATAAGATCTGGAGTAACGAGGTCATACTTAGCCTGCTCTGTTACAGACATCCCTAAACACTCTTACTACCTGTCCCACAACCCTTAGTACAGAGGAAGAAAGAGGGGCTGTTTGAAGAAATAGACAACCATGTGGAGAAAAAAAAAAAAGCTGTTTTACAAGAAGTACCAAGTGCGCTCAAGGGCTTATCACATGTCTAGGTATTTTCACTGCATTGGATCTAGTTGACCTGAGCTCTCTTTGCCTTCAATGTGAAAAAAAAGCATTTCTAAAGTGTGATTTATCTGCCCAGTTTCAGCACAAGATGAATTGCACTGTTAGTATCTCCTTCTCCCCTTCATTGACTATGAAGGGAGTCCAAGACAACAAGGTACAGTGCTGTTATCTATGGAAGGAATGTCTGCATTTGGTCAGATTAATCCCATTCCTGATATCTGGTTTTCAAGTCACCTACATACTCTTCAACCTAACATCACCAGTGCCATGAAGCCTAAAATTGGGCCGAAGGCTAACACAAAGGGTGAATGTTGTGTCTCGATATTCTGAAATAAATGAGCAGAACTGTGCTTACAGCTGAAGGCCTGGTGACCCATCTGGAGTATATCAGAAGCACACTGTTGGTTTCCATGTCATGTGTTCAGCAATAGTTCTAAAGCAGGGAGCAAAGCAACAGAAACACAGTGAAAAAGAAATTCACTTGGATACATATACACCCAAACACAGAACTATATCTTTACCAAGCTAAAATATGACTCAGTTCCTCTTTGGTCTTTTTCCTGATTTAAGGCTAAGAAGAAGAAGAAGTTGGAGATCTAAATTCTGCCCTGTCCTGCACTGTAAGTGTAGTCACCATATGAAGTATCAGATAAAACTCTTCATGAAATGTGGGCTTTAACTACCGTGGACTTTTATTGACATCAGCTTTTCCATTTGTAAAATAAGGATGGAGATCTCCACCACAAATCATAGGGAACTGGGGAGTTTTTATCAGATTGTGACAGCACATCAATATGGAAACATCCATGGAATGGCTGTAATTTCAGTGGTCAGGTACAAGTGAAGAAGAAAGATAAATCTATCGCTTAAATTGCTGTATGTCTTAGCTAAATTAAAACCACGGAGCGGTATGGCGTATCTATTCATACCAGCAACAGTTACTGTTTTGACAGGAAGACATATTCTTAAACTCAGTCTGAGCCTTAATAGCCACAAAAGTGGCTATTGTGAACTGCAGAATAACAGAAGCTACATAATTTCAGTGGTGTGAAAGAGCCACCCATCTGTTAAAACTTCTCTCCTTGAATTTCTCCAATATTCCTTATAGATATGAAAGAATGACTCCACCCCCTCTTGCAGACCATGACAGTGAGTGCGCCTGGGACGTGGCTGGGAAGGAATGTGACTTCACAGGGAAGATACTTTGCCCGTTCTTGGCAGCAGGAATCATTCATGGTTACAGCTGTAGCCTAGAGCTGAAAAAACACCACTGATCATACTAACCACGGCAACAGATGGGAAGAGTGCGGGAAGGTTATTAGAAAGGTGAAATAAAATATATTCATTTTGTCATGGGAGAGATTACTGAAGTTAACACATTTTGATCTCCTACCATGTAGCGAGCAACCCAGAAATGTGCTAGTTACCTTGACAAGCAAAAACTGGATAATCTGTAGGACCTGATGACTTGTGGTGGTTTAAGCAGACTGCGACCCAAGCAAGACTCACACAACTGCGGTCCACGGGGCAGTAGTAGCTTTAGGGTAGCTGGAACAGAGATATGTCATGACTGATAACTGAACACAGGGACTTCAGCACCATTCACAATCCTACGTACCTACCTCAGCAGCTACACGGAACTGGATTTTGGGCTCGAGTCCTCTACAGTATTGCTATTCCTACCACCTCAGTTACAGCTCGCTGAGGTGTGCCTACTGCAGTTACTTCCTAAGTAGCAGCACAGATACACCCATAGTAGAGGGGGCTCATTTATGGCAAAGCATACCAGCAGAATAAAGGAGCAGCCTTGACTGTGTGCCTGCCTATCTTCTAAATAACAACCTCTGCAGACTTCCAGCATTTTCAAACTCAGCAAAAAAACCTGACCTGTCTGATTAGCTTGATGTGGAGGTAAAGCTGTGTATGAGAAGTATCCTCCAAATAACAAGCTTTGAGGCCTTTGATTAGCAAAAAGGTCATTGATGGTTTAATGCCCAATTCCCAGATGCCCTATTAACGAGTATAAACTCATTTAAAAGATTTGTGATAAGTAATTAGGCTACTGTACAACTGTTTCAGCATATTCGCCATCACTCCAAGGGCAAGTAACAAAGGACTGATTTCCTGTGTGAACAATAATGAGAGAGATAGGAGACTCATTATTATTTTCTGCCTGGGTGTATTGGTGGGCTGGTTCCTTCCCCCACCATCTCTGCCATGCTCTTTGTTAAAGCCTAGTGCGCCGTAAATGGCAATAAACCTTTACGAATGACTGTTACAGAGGATTTCAGGGCTATTGTGCCTTGTTAGTTGTGTTCTGTACAGGAAAGATGTGTGTCACCTCACGTCTGTAGAGCAAGGACTTCTGGGTCATAGAGTGAATCCAACAGGCACAGGGACTCCTTCAGGAATTAAAACAGAGTTGGTGGAACAGCCCCTTCAGCCAAAGGAAGCGACACAGTTTCTCTATTTCTCCAGCTACTCTATGTTCTGAGGAAGCACTGTGTGCTCTTCTGTTTTTGTCTGACCCATTCCAGCCCTTGGACAGTGGTATATTGTATATAATGAATTTGTATTAACGTACTTATTAGCAGTTCTAGCCAAGGTCCCCCCTTGGTAGACACTGCATCCTCTGAGATTGTGATTCCTCTTCTCTTTTTAGCTGTTAAATTGGTGAGTGTACCTGCTGTGTTTGTGTTCTAGGGTCCCTTTGTAGTCACTTGAGGATAGCAATTAATCCTGTCCTAGGAGTCAAAGTGAAGTGCGACAAACTGTTCTTGGAAAAAGCTTTCTCTATTACCTAGAAAGGGAATCCCAGTGCCCTGGTTTGGCTAGGATAGGGTTAATTTTCACAAGAAGCTGGGAGGGGCCACAGACAGGATAGACAAAACAAACCATCCAATGGGCTATTTGATACCATATTGACGCCATGCCCAGTATACATAGTGGAGGAGCTGGCTGGGGGAAGCGTGTGCAGTTTGAGTCATAGCCGGATGGGCGGAAGGTTCTGGGTAGTGAGGTGTTGAGTTGTATATCACTTGCTTTATATATTTTTTTAATTAGTATTACTGTTATTATTGTTGTTTCTTCTCTGTTCTATTAAACTGTCTTTACCTCAACCCACGGGGTTTTACTTTTTTCTCCTAATTCTCCTTCCAGTCCCACTGGGGTGGGGCGGTGGGGAGGAGTGAGTGAACAGCCTGAGTGCTCAGTTGTGGTCTGGGCCTAAACCACGACTTGTGGCTAGAAGGAAGGAAGGAAGGAAGGAAGATGAACAAAGGAAATACATTCATTAAAGACTTTGAACCATAAAGGAAGACAGAAAAAGAGGCAGATAGATAGGACTTGGCTTGACTCAGGCCCTAAAGATGAACAGCAAAAAGTGATGGTTAGAGTTCAGGTCTACCAATTCCCGTCAACGTTTTCTAGTGGAATTCATGAAACAAAGCATAAAAGGTAAACCAATATAACTCACTAAAATTTCTTCCCAGGTATCCATCCTCCTGTCTCTTTCATGTTTTGTTAGTTTTCTATTCTCATCATGGCTTGGCTTCGCGGATGAAGATTTGGGAAGGGCTTTAAAAGTGAGTACACCCTTCAAGCCTGCGCGGTGGATTTTTTAGGTGAGGCGCAGCATGCGCGAGACTGGCCCCACCCTTTACACCTGAGGTTCATCTGCCAGGGCCTAGCGAGCTTGGACGGTGACAGCGAAGTCCTCAGGTCGTAGGTTTGGTTAGAGTATCCTTCTCTTCGATGGATGGCCTTACAGGGCTAAACGAGCTCCATCTGCCCGGGTTTGGAGTTAGAGTTGTCCTTCTCCTAGGATGGTTGCCCGAAGGCTAGTGAGCCCATCCTGCCCGTGGACACACTTTGTCTGACCCTTCAGTTGAGACCTGTCAGGCTTGGGAGACCCTACTGGAGGCATATGCCACCACCAGCATAGCTCTCAACTTCACAAAGGCACGCAAGCTCTTTCCCCACGGCAAGGGGGTGCCCGTGAAAGAGAGTTTTCTATTCTATTCTATTTAGAAACCACAGACTTTCTGACCCTTCCCTGCCCCTCCTGCAAAAAAAGTCAGGAACTAAAGAATCAAGTGGAAGAGTAGCAAAATCCACAAATCCTGCACTTTTCTGTCTTCCTATTTTGCATCAGCAATGTTTTAGCAAATAAGGAATGAAGTAAAAATTCAACTCAATTTAGCCATGCATTTTGATTTTGGAAGGTTATTTGAAAACTAAGCCATTTAAATTGCTCAAAGGTGTGTCTTCATAGATATTTCCATTAGGGAGCAAGGTTTCAACAAGATCACTTTCCCCCAGCTCTTTTGGTTGAAAAAAGGCCAAGAAGCTCTACTATTTTACATATAAAGAACCAGTATAACATAAATTGCCTTCTCCCTTGGCCCAAGGAGTTGTGGATCAAAATAGGCAATGGTTTCCTAGAATCCCGGACTGAAAGAATGTGGATTTCGCTTCATAAAAGCAGTCATCTGCTCAGCCAGCACTTTCTGAAGACAGATAAAATCTTTTTGAAGGAAAAAATTCTCTGAGAGACCTCAGGACAAAACTGAATGTCAGCTGTATGGCACCTTGGCTTCTACTTGAAGATGTCGGGACTGTTAAAAGCTTTGAGACAGTTCGAAACTGTGGCCTTGATGCTACTGATACATGTAGTCACACGTTGCTGTTTGAGGGGTACTGGGCTTCATGCAGCCACTTACTCACCTGATACAACTCTTTGTACACAGTGGGTGGTGAATGATCTGGTCCAGTGCTTTCCTTTAACACCTAACTTGGAGTTGGTCAGGGCAGCTGAGGGTATTTCTTTCCATCCCAGCATGACTTCACCCATTTGGCCTCAGTTTCAGGTCAAGAAAAGTGAGTTTGTAAACCATTTTGCCTCTGCTACTGATGAAAGACAATGAAAACGTGCTGAGGTGTTAAGGTAATTGGAATATCTGGAATAAATTTTCTGAGTTGTCTTCACCTGCTTTGGTGATATCTATGTAGAATAACTATCCAGTCAAGGGAGATTTAAGCCACTTTTGCATTACGGCTGACTGGAGGCAGCTGTTGGTGAATTTGGGCTGTTGAACTTCAGCTGAAGTATTTACAGCTTGCAGAAAAATGGCTGACATTTGGAAGTGATGTGCAGTGTTTAAAGATCTCTGATTTAATATTTTTTAAGAGATCCCTAGATGTAGACGCTTTCAAGTTAAGATCCCGGGAGTTTTTAAGTTGCAGGATTTGTTTAGTGGATGGAGCGAGTCTTTTTTGGTTAACATATGGGTACTTTTCAGCCTAATTGGTTTGCAGCTGTACTTTACTTCATGCTGAAGAGAGATCTGATAAGGGCTACAGGATGCTATTTATTATACTTTCCCAAAAGCTCTATCTGTAAAGGAAGAAACGTGCAGTGGTTACGTTGCTAGTGTGATACTGGTTTCCAAATTAATTTATTCTTCAAAATTCATGATTCTCTCATAAGTTACATCATCTCCATGAGTGTCTAGTCTTCTAATAGAAATGTGATCAGGAAAGGCATTATACCATGTTCGGATACACCATGGAAATAAGGGTGGTATCAGTCATAACGGAATCCAGAAATCCACCTCTGACAAGTTTCGGTCTCACTTTATTCTAAGGCCATGCTCGTTAAATTAACATGTCCAGTGACGTAATTCTGACACTTTAAACTCCAGTGTTTGGAATGTTTGATTCAGGGAACGCATTGGAATATCCTCACCATTAGTAACGCGTGGGACTTTTCAAGCAGTAGATATATCTCAAAATCGCACACAGGTTTGCATATGTAATGCCATTATTGCATAGATACTTTAATAAGTACTAGCACTAATTAAGACATGGTGAACATTCCTGAGGAAGGCAGTGCATGTTACGTCTACTGGCCATCCTTCTCTCACCTGCTCTTTCTCTCTCTCCTACTCTGTTCTATGTAGGGGTTCTAACATACTGCATTTATGACCAAAGTTGTCAGAAATAATTTTCAGATCTAGTTACATGTACAGTTTTAGAGGTATCCAGAATTCATATTAGAAACAGAGTATATGGTTTCTTCTTGATACCTTCTTACCTATTGGTAATTGCTGTTTAAGGATCTCTTTGGCCAGAGGTTGCATTAGAACCATGGTAGTATTTAACAGTTACCCAGCTTTCATTCAATAATCTCTTCACGAACTCTGCCATGTTGTTGGCCACTATGATTGGAAGTGGGAATTCTCTCAACACGAAATACGGGGCCAAGGACAGTAATGCTTTTTGTTTGTTTTCATAACAGATCCCATGTTTTTGAGATTTGAGAGTGAGTAATTATTCCTTACTCACATTCTCAATTTCTTCCACAATTCATAGAACTCCAGTTTAGTTTATCTTAGGTGATGCATTCTGTGCTGGGCATTATTATATTACGGAGTTTCCTGTCACGTAAAGCCATTCTAAGACTCTGGTTGTCATTGATGCCCACACTAGAAGATGTCCCTAATGCTAGAGGACTACATGCCTTAAACAGGGTGAAAAAAATGTGAGAAAGAACTTCAGAGGAATATAATATACATAGAAATTACATCTTAGTTAGGAAGCCCCTAACCTGGAAATGATTGATAAATATTAAAGTTCTAGAAGGAAATTGCATGTTTTCGTTTTCCTATACTCTTTTGTAGATAGACACTATGGACAATCTTGGGAACAGGATGATGGCTTGATGGACCACAGGTCTGATCCCGTATGGCTATTCTTATCTTTTGTCTGGACTTCTTCTGCCTCTTCCTTTGCAATTTGTGGAATATTTTTCCCCTCTACGTGTTTGGGGGGTGTTTTTTTTTGTTTTCTTTTATTTCCTTCTTTACATACCAAAACTGATCAGAAGAATGGCAGGACATTTGTGTCCCAAATAGGTTTAATTACTGAATCAGACACTTGATTACCTTGCGTGAAGAACAATATTTCTCTGCAGTATTTCAGGAACCTTTAGAAATAGAGATACACCGTAAGAGACAGAGAAAGTACCTAAAGAGGTACCACTATACTTACATGGTACCTTTTTCACCAGGTTTATCTTGATTTTTCAGATTATTTTTCTTACTTTCCTTCACTTTCTGTTTATCCACTATCTATTACTCCGTTTTTCTCAACTTCTGCTCTTCTTTTTCTACAAGTTTTTAAACTTGTTGATTGATGCTTTATTCTATTAACAGGCGAATCAAGAATTCCCACAACTTCTATAAAAATAAGCAGCAGAACAACACAGAACACAAAGCAACACACTTCCTTTCTTTTAGAGTAAATTTTTAAAAAAAAATGATTGGTGTCAATAGCAAAGA
This sequence comes from Bucorvus abyssinicus, assembly GCA_009769605.1. Taxonomy (NCBI): domain Eukaryota; kingdom Metazoa; phylum Chordata; class Aves; order Bucerotiformes; family Bucorvidae; genus Bucorvus; species Bucorvus abyssinicus. The sequence continues at coordinate 2,086,622 of CM020026.1, read as the reverse complement.
GCATGAGTGATAGAAAGAGCCTGAGGGTTTCAAAGATGTTTTCTTCTCCTGTACTTCCTCAGATTCATTCCTTTTCTTTTTCATTTGTTGTTTGTTTTCTCTTTCCTGACAGTGTTGGTACTTTTCTGTTTCCAGCTGAAGGGGATGAAGGCTCCAAAGCCATTGGTTTCCGTCAGGCAGCTCTGTAACCATGTAGAGATGAACATTCTAGACAGGAACCAGTCCCAGCCCTATATATATGGTAAATAAACGTTCGGAAAATAGAGACATCTTCCCTGGCCAGTAGACATACTTTGGCAGGAGCGGTGTGAACAAACTGGCTGGACAAAGCAGCCTCTTGAAAGCAGAATATTTGAGAATTCATTTGAAAGAAATGACCACAGAGGACAAAATTACTAAAGCATACAGCCTTAAATGTAGCACTTGCTGGTGATATCATTATAAAGTTGTCAGACTATTTTCAGAATCCAAGAAATTTAAAGATCCTCTTGGTCCCCACACGATGAATGGAAAACCCAGGCAATTCAGAGGGTTGAATTTAGAAGCATGAAGAATGCAATACAGAGAGCATCATAATCAATGACCAAGACGGGTGCAAAAGGTACTGTACACCGTATGATAAGACAGATTTGTTTAGCAAAATGGCTTCTTTTGCCCTTAACGCCTAGGAATCTACTACCCTCTTCATGGAAGTAGATCCGCTGCTGTCCACTTCCTCCAGAGATTTTCCTTATTTAAGACCACAGAAGCATTTTGATGGTCTCCTTTTACAGTGTCCATAGCACCAAGAGCTTTTATGGCATCCAAAATTATTTCCTTTTACTTAAGTATCAAATATGAGCCACCTCAGTTTCCCTTTTCTGCTGTTACAGTGACAGAGAAGGGAACGATCACTGAGATTATGCAGTGAGGTAATTTCACAACGCAGAGTTAGAAGAGCAGTCGCTCCAAATGGAAGCTCATCCAGAACTCCAAAAGAGATCTCTAAACTGAGTGTTGCAGTCCTGGCTCTTTTCCACCCAGAGAAATAGCTGGTGGCTGGAATGCTCTGAACATGCCAGTTGGGTTGCTTATCTGAAATCCATTATAATGCCGACTCTCACATGATTTTACTTCCCAGACTTCTTCCCTCTTACATTTTGGTTCTGGTTCAAGAACTTTCATGGGGCATACCAACCTCTACATGCTGCCTTTAGTTTTCAGAGAAAGGTTGGAACAACGGAAAAGGGGAAAAGAAGAGAGAACAAGGTCTTTGTGCAATGTATGATGAATTGGAGATAATGTATGTGCTGGGAATATTTTTCAGGTGAAATTCTGTAAACGAGGAGCCAAAGAAAAGATTGTGATCAAATCTAATGGTGTTCCTTTCAGAAACAGCACAGTGCTGCTCACTGTCAGCAAAGGATTGCACCTGGGTACCTTCTAGTGTATCTCATCACATTAGATCCCTCATAATTTCATTTAAATACGTACCTCAGAACCATCTTGTAGTTGTAAGCAATGTCCAACTAACCACGTGCAACCTCTTGTGATCCTGCAGGATGAACATAGTGTGAAACGACTTTGCACAGTATTTATAAGTATCCCACATCACAGCTCATGCAGTACACAGTATTAAAGTTTTTCTGCTTTTAAGTTTAAATAGTCTCATTCATTCACAAGCAAGTGAAACCTCCAATCTCTTTCCAGTTGTTTCTACACTTCTTCTGTTTAGAGAGACATCCACTCTCCGGCATGCAATTATGGTGATCAACCTTTTTGCGAAGCAATAACACAGGGGCTTTAATGACGGCAAGCACTTTTCTGATGAAGGGGCAGAAAGGGATTGCTACTTTTACAACAGATCCTGCCTGGCTGGAGGAAAGCTGGAGTGGTAGTTGAATCATCCTTGTCTTCTTTAATTAAATTTTTTCAACTGCTGATGAAAATTTCCCTCACAGATTTGTTTAGCATCAGAGAGTGGTGCATACTGTGCAGAGAAATAAGGAGCAGAGATTTGTTTTGCTCAGCTTCAGATGAGATCCTGATGGCTACTCATCCATTTTCGGTTTTCTAATGGACAGAGAAACAGGCACTTCTAGGACTCAGATGTCTAACATGGGTGAGATAAATGGCTTCTGAGGAGGATCCATTTCTCTCCACTGATTAGAAAGGGAGTTCAGAGAGCAAGCTCGTTGCAAATGTTTATGCCGAGACCTCTGTGTTAAGAGAGGAGAATCTCAATCCAGCCTGTGAGTTCCATGAGATCACCTGCTTCTCATGGCTGCATCAGCCCACAGGGCAAACTGAAGCGTATCGAGTATTTTCTCTTATATGTGGGCTCTTTGTCTGAATTCTTTCCCTGTATCTGGTCCCATACACAGATGTTATAAGAGCGCGCTTTTTCACAGCTTGTTTCAAAACTTTTTTCCAGTTGAAGGTTTTTCATCATCCTCTACAAGTTCAGAAAGAGCAGGTTTTGTATTTAAGGGAGTCCCTTCTCCCAGTAATTTCTGCAATGGCTGTAACACTGAGCTTCATTTAGTACAGCATGTTGATGACAAAAGCCTAGAATAGAATTTTCTTTTTAAATAATTTACTGTTCATTTACATTAAAAAAGTTTGTGGTGCAAGTTAAGACTGTTGGCGCAGAGCACAGAGATATCATTAAACACCCAAAATGAAGGTGGCTTGTCAGGTTTAACTTTGTTCCGTGTATACCCTGCTGAGTCTTTAAATGCAGCTGATGGCTTAAGGAGGGGAGGAAGAGGGAGTGAATCGAAGTGAATCATACCTTATCAGAACCTATTCGTAAGGTGTTTCACGCCTTTGGCAGTTGTCTGTTACATGTCAAATGACCATGTTCCAGGCACACCAGTTACAGCAGGAACTGGGAAGCATCCTGAAGTGGAGGTCAGGCTGTAGAGGTTGCAGAAAATTAGGAAGGTGTTGGGAATACCCTAGTGATTGCAGCAAAGTCATGTATTGAATAAGGATTAGCTCTGAATTGTGGATGCTTCCCTTTGGTAATTAGCATCCACAAGTCCAGCTTTTCTAACCTCTTCCTATGTTGTAGAGAAGTCGGTGCAAGGCACAATGAAGGACTCTGTGTTGTAGAAGGGACCCATGCTGGAGCAGTTCATGAGAAACTACAGCCCATTGGAAGGACCCACACTGCAGAAATTTGTGGAGGACTGTCTCCTGTGGGATGGATCCCACGCTGGAGCAGAGGAAGGGTGTGAGGACTCCTCCCCGTGCTGAGGAAGCACTGGCAGAAATGGCACGTGTTCTGCTGATAGCAACCCCCATTCCCTCTTCCTCTGCACTGCTCTTGTGGAGGCAAAGAAAATTGGGAGTGAAGTTGAGCCCAAGAAGAAGAGAGGGGTAGGGGAAGCTGTTTTTAAGATTTGGGTTTATTTCTCATTATTTTACTCTGATTTGATTGGTAATAAATTAATTTTTCCCCAAGACAAGTCTGTTTTGCCCATGATGGTAATTGGTGAGTGATCTCTTCCTGCTCTTGTCTCAATCCATGAGCCTTTTGTTATACTTTTTCTTCTTATTGGCTGAGGAGGGAAGTGATAAGAGTAGTTTGGTGGGCACCTGGCATCCAGCCAGGGTCAACCCATCACAAGTGTCCTTCATCATCTTTTCCTGGCAGACAGTCTTTAAAACAATAAGGAAAATATGTAGTGGAAACTGCTCAAATTAATTAAAGATAGTAATAACTTTTTGGAGTGCTGAGGAATTGAAAGGGAAGAAGTGGATTGGAGTCGATATATAAAGTTTTTGTGAAGATAAAAGATTATAAAAATGTTAATGAAGCAAAGGCTGTAATTTATATTATCATATTTATACATCTATCATATCTATTATATTTATTTCTTTCAGAGTATCTTTATTATATACTTCTTTTTTTTTTTTTTTAAATAGGAAGAGAGTGCACATGTTAGGAAAACTGAGACTTGTCTCTCCGTGTTGGGTAATCAGACCCGAGGGTGGACATCTAACTGTCAGGGCTTGGTCACGGTGCTACCCTGTTCCCACTTATCCATTCCCAGTTCTAAAGCTGGAGAGTTCCTCGGGCCGTATCTCGGTATATGTGTGCATGTGTGTGTGTATTGGAGTGTGCGTGCATGGAAATCGCAGACAAAATCACTAGGAAAGTGTCCTAAAAATGTCTGCCAGAGGGCTTCTGTGTTCCAGGAATGCCCTAACCAAACTTGGACTTCTGGATTTAATAATCAATTAATATTGAGTGATCCTGAGATCCGGCAAGACCCTCTGCCAGATATCACTACCCTCCAGGAAAAACCATCAGAAAGGAGGGTGGATCCATTACTCAGCTGCTATAGTTTATTGCCCAAAACATCAGCTAACAGAGAAATTACGGTGCAGGCATTGGAAACATAGTACAGATGGGTCAATGGGTATTTTTTCTAAAGTTAATATGGAGTATGGAATTGGAAGCATCAGAGAAATGAGCAGAGACTTGCATTTATGGTGAGAGATGTTACAGCTGTGGCACGAATAAATTGATTTTTGCAATAAATTGATGTATCCATAGCTGGCCAGTGTCACAACTGCACGTGAGAATCTCAGATTTTCACTTCTGTACTATCAACTTTACAATATTTGTTGTTTAAGAAGGTCCATATCACGTTTAGTATAAATGCCAACTTTGGTAATGAGAATTGAGTTTTAATCCACAGAAATAATTGTTTTTCTGAGTGATTATTTGCATTTACCCACCTCTCATTTATCTCAAGCAAGAGTTACTTGTAATTCCCCTCATCTACCGTATCTTAATTTTTGCTTCTTGTCCCTTGCAGACATTCATATGAGTCATTGTACCAAAAATCAGCTTTATTTGCTGATACTTTTGTCTTCAAATCCATCACCTCGTATTGCAAAGGGTTAGCATTATTGACCAAGACCATTAGTTTTGTTCTTCAGGGTAAAATTTGATGGCTCTGTGCATATTATTTCATTAGTGTCCATTGCAGGTAGCTTTTTAAATGGATCTACTATTATTGCCATTTGAGCATAAAAGCAAAATGGTGTTTTTTTAGAACAAAATGAACGAGAGACTAAACCCAGGGTAAACTGGAGGATCAGTGAAGACGTTTAGAATACGTTGTACTCACAGCAGAAAACCCAGACTTGAAGCTGCTCCCTTCTTCCTCATAGGTGTTCTCTCTGCCCCCATCAAACCTGTATCTATGACATTTGAATCTTAACAGGGTATAGAAATAGGAAAATGCACGCCTAAGTTGCTGCAAACTGGCTTGATGATAATTTAAATTTTCTAGTATTTCCCCACTGTAATAAAACCCCTTTCACATATTTAACTCTTTTAGCCTATGTATTGCTATATTTCTTATTTCCTCAACAGTTTTTGACTTGAAAGGAAATTGAATAAGCAACTGGTTAATCTAAAGTGAAGGAGAAACTTCTGAGCTTCTTTGAAGTAGTGGCTGAAGACTGAGGCTGGGATAGACCTTCAAATGATGTAATATCTTCTGTTATAACTTCTGTCACTTTAGAGAGCTCTGCCGAATACATGGACCTCTTTAGCAAAAGGCTTCCACTGCCTGTTTGATTTGCATTTTCCCTATGGATTGTTCCAACACCTTTTCTCCTGTAGTCCCCATTTACCAACCAGAAGTTTGGAGCATTAGTAAATGGCTCCCACTTTTCTTCTTTGAAAATGAATGTAATTATCGTAGATCAGACTACTGGAGGTTCAGGTATGGGGTTGAGGTGACATTCTAGTGAATGAGATTAAAAAAGGCCTGCAGAGCTGGTCCTTCAGGACTGTGGATTCAGGCACAAATTGGGAAGTATTCCCAAGTAAAAGGAAAGTTGCAGGTAAGGTGAAAAAGTAGCTTCCAGGTTGGAGAACAAGAATGAAAATGCCTCTTAGTTTTTCACATGCTAAGGGAAGCGCTATGAAATCATTGACCATGAGGAAAAGCAAGCTGTGCTGGCAGTCTCTGTTGAGGGAAGCAGTGTGTTGATTTGGAGGCTGCTATTGGAGAACCCGTGTTACGCTTCTACAGAGGACCAGGGGAAGCAATTTTACCACTTGGTCTCCTAAAGGAATTAAACTTAGGTGAGCAGGTTACACCCATGTGGCTGTAAGTCTGCCCACCCCAACCACTTAGTAGTTTCCGAACCTGTCAGCAAACTGAAGACACATCTAAGTCAACGGTAGTAACTTAAAAAATACGATATTTCTCAAACTTTTCTAAAAGCAGATGCCTGGCAGCGTGGGCATCCTGGTAGCCTGTCAATGGTCAGAGGGATGAGTTTCTATTAGCAGCTCCACTCCAAGAAGGGGTATAATACAGTCCGACTCTCTGGACACTGGTGAAGCCACATCACAGAAACAAGAATTTTCCCCAAGAGTGCTTTAGACAGAAAGTTCACTTTGGGATACTTTCGGTAGTCCAGCCACGGCACTTCAATATTTAGGAAAAAGGCTTCTTTAGTTATGTTTCTCAGAACTGGTTTTGCCCTTCAACAATTTTCCAGCATAAACTTCCCGCAGATGTCACAGCTAGGGGTCTGTGGACTGAAATGCATTTTTAAATATTTTCCCCTAGCTTTTCTTTAGGAATTTACCTCATCTGTGGCTGAAAGCTTTGTGTTGAGTATTCCCTTACCCACTAACCGTAGGGGAGAAGTAGAACTGTCCCGAGTTGTTTGTGCATGCTGCAATAAATGTCTGACACTAACGAGAAAGAGACTAATACAATGTGCTCTATGTTAGTTTTCTTGCTGTGTTCCTTTTTGTATTGATTTGCAAATGATGCAAGCGCAAACTTGGTAAAAAAATGCTTTCAAGCTAATACAAATTCACATGATTCAGTATAATGCTTCAGCTACAATATGTTTGTCATACTAACTCAGCACAGCCCAGAACCATGGGACATGGGACACGGTTCAGGGACCTGGCAGTGCAGGGTGAACGATTGGACTCAGTGATCTTAAAGGTCTCTTCCAACCAGGTGATTCCGTGAAAACAAGGATTGAATTTCTATGCAGCTGGTCGGAGATGTTATTATTTACCTGGCAGAAACAAAGTGGAACTGACCATTTCAAAGATTCGGCAGTAGAACACAAGGTGACGTGGGATAGATATCTGTGTAGAAGTCCTCATTTTAAGTCCAGACTAATTTTCTTATCTCTGAGACAAAAGCATTTTGATATTTTGATGTTGGAAACATTCACCCTGACAGCACAGATAGCTCCTTCTTTCAAGCAAGTTTCTAAACGAGGTGCAGCATGGGGTTGTAAGTGGAGAGTGACGTGTGAAGGGTGCAACATGTTACGTGTGTGAGGAAACAAACTCACCCGGCTGCATTGCTAAAAAAGAGAAGCATGGCTCTGCCTCTGGAATGAAAAGGGTAGGGATTATTTTTCCGCTTAAAATAGTTCATATATGAAGACATTTTGATAAGATGGGTTCAGCAGAGAGGATAATGGCAGAAGCAATCATTCTTTCCACAGAAAAGAAGCCTCCAAAAGTTAGATGACATTTCACTTTCAGGAAGTTTTAGGAGCCTTTGAAAAAATATCAGCCTAAATATTGGTTTTCTTATATTGTTCTAGAAGAAGAGTATGTCAAGGACTTGCAGCTGTTAGGATCCCGTTACTCCTTCCCAGCTATTTTGCCTGGAGTGGGATAAAATAAACTGTAGTATTAAGCATTTTGTCAAGAGCTAACGAAAAATCTATGTGCTATCACAGAAATGGGACTTCAGAGGCCACGTGTTGGTGGAAGAAATTTCACTTGAAAGAGTAAGAACAAGTTAGTGAGATAACAGAGTTTTCATCGTGTGGTTAGGGGGAGAAGGAGGTGTTAAATCTCCAGGGTTTGTCTATTGCTGTGTGTACTGACTCACCTTGGACAAGCCACTTAAACTCCTTCTGTCAGGTTTACCAACTCCAAAATTGCTGTAGGCGCATTTTAACGACTTGTAAAGCATTTCGTATTTTCTGGATGAAAATGTTGGAAGAGTCTAAGCACACAGGATAAGTATAAACGAATGGAAATGGTGTCTAAGATGATGTCATGCAGAGACATGCAGAAGCCGTACTGGAGTAATTAACATCATCTTTGTTGGCACTGGAGAAATTAATACTTCGCATAGAAAAGGTGAGCTGGTGCCAAGGATAGAGCATGTGTTGAGACAGGAGCAAGAAAGTAATGGGCTCCAGTGACATTCAGGCACAGAAATGAGGACAAGCTGTCCTTTTTGAATGGAGAACAGATTCCTTGCGGGCAAGTAGCACCCAGAGGAAAATACAGTCTTTAGGGTGTCCTCACCTTGTGTCAGAAAAAAGAAAGTTTGCACAGCACAAAACAGGCTCCTGTGATAAAAGAAGCTCAGATTTAAGTTTAATTGATGGATTTCTCTGAGACACAGTACCTTAATATACAGGTGAGGGCTTATTGCAAACAGCCGTCTGTACTGGTTCCTTGCTCTTCCCCCAAGACGGTGTGGTAGCACGTTGTTCTTGACTCAATTTGTTAATCTGTCGTTAAAGGAGAGAATAGGGTCAAAAATATTGAGGTTAAATTCGGGGCTGAGTAAATAACCTGCCACAAATGAATTACCAAATGTAGAGTCTTGTCATTGTTCTTGTACGATGTCAGATCAGTGTCTCAATTCTGTTTGCTACATAAGTTTGCGGGTTTTGCAGCGAGTACACGCTTGCTCCTCCCTCCCCTGTTCTTTGCCTCTTCCTATGCCCTGTATTCATAAAGCCTGTGTTTTCTGAGGAGTATCGTATATGTGATATTGCATATGTAAGGGCGTTTTCTTAAGTGTATTTGAGTTTTATAGGGAAAACATTAATCAAAAGATTAAAAAAGACATGATTTTCACAGCCTCAAAATCTGGCACACTATACATTTCCATCCTTTGGAAACCACAACTACTAAATTATTTTAAATAATATTCTCAATAACAGAGAAAACAATGTATAGGGATCCAAAATCACTGACCTTTTTTTTTTTTTTTTTTTAAGTCTGTGATAACATGCCAGAACTTTCTCTAGGACTGTTAGCAGCTGTGATATGTGGCAATTTTTTTTTGTTTAGGGTTTAATTTTTGTATGCTCAGAAGACCAGGCAGATTTGCAATTGCTGATATTTAAGAGGCAATTAAAGACCTTTTTTGTTACTGTACTTAGTGGTGGTTTCCATTGCAGCCATTCGTAGATGTATTCTTCATCATCATTAACAGCTGTCAGTGCTCCATGTAAGAGAAATTAGGTAGAAAACAGCATTGCTGCAGCTTTCTCAGTGTGAAGGTTACGCAATTAAAGGAATTAAGGCATTAATATATACGCTGGTAGTAGGAAAGGCAAGGAAGATGTCTCCTTGCTATGCATGGGTTCCCTCTGTCTCGCTTGCTGTGTGACCTACCTTCCTTCTTTTGAGCTAAATGCTCCTGCAGTAATGGACAAGGTTGTGACTTGCTAAAGACCAGCCAGTGGCGGGACCTGTCCTGCTGCTACTTGATCTTTTTACTTGGCTCTGCCTTTTTAATGCTGCTGAGATTTTTTTAATGAATGATTTTCACACGTCAAAGGTACTAAAGAGGTGGTTGTCCTCATACTTTGTTTACTGTGATATAAATTAGGGAAAAATACCTTTTCTTGTGGGGTAGTTATTGTGAAAGGCAGTGATATTTGATGGCTACCCAGTACACATATAACCCAAGTGTTCCATAACACTTCTCTATCATGGATTTTTCTGGTTTTCTTCATTAGGTGCATCTTTGGAAGGTGTAAAGAATATGTTTCATTTTGGGGAGATTGTGTTGACCCAAGGGCAGATGACTTTGTTCGTTCTTTTTTAGTATGATTGAGGTGTCTCGTTAGTGACTCTTGGGCTTCCATTAAAACGACCTGCAGTGTTTTGGTGATTGTGTTCACTTTGAGGCCAAACTTCTTTTTTCGCCTGATTAGCTCTGACTGCAAAGGGAAATCCTTGGGGCTGATCCCAATAAAAAACTTTGGGCTGATCTTAAATTTTTGCTGAGTGAACAGACCGTAACAAAAACTGCTTGGTTACCAATAGTTAACACTAACCCCCCCCAAAAGTATCATCCAATTCCTTTAGATGTCTTGTGTGAATCCCATGATTATTATATAAAATAAGTTTTATACATATATTATATATTATAATATATATTATATTATATATTATGTTATAATATACATTAGTATATATTATATGTTATTATATACCTTAAGATAGAGTGGCCTTTTTGATAGGTTTTTCAAATAGAAATTGAACCTATTATAGAAAAAAAAATACTTTTTAGAAAAGAAGTCCCCTCTGAAGACACTTTTATTGTATTTCCTGAATACCACTGCTATTTTAGTTTACTCAGCAGGACGTCTCTGACATGTAAGTGTCATGAAAGGTTACCAGTACTAGCAAAGTTGCCATGAGCTGGATTTATATGTTTTTTCCACTGGAAGCCAAGGCGAGATTCGGTTTTGAGGTAAGATAGGTAAGGTGTGCATGCAAACACGTATGATCACCGGTTTGTCTGATGATTGCTCTTTCCTTCAGCAGTGGGAACTTCTTTTGAGAACTGGGGTAACTTTTGAGCTTTAAATCAGTGCAGAGTGATTGATGGCAATACATAAGCCCGCAAGGCGTGGACTGCGGCTGTCCTGACTATTGAGGAAAGGCCTTAGAACTTCCGTTTTCTGTACCAGCTTCCACAGCTTTCATGTCCTACCTCTGTCAATTTGGCCTCCTCTTCCAGCACAAACTCTGACCCTCAAGAGTATGGGACCCGTGTTAGCACAAATTGCCCTGTTTCAAGAACTAGGAAGGGTTTTTAAGAGTGGGATTTGAGATTGCATGCTTTAGTCTAGGAGGTGTCATCATCACTGACTTCATCAGATGAGGAAACGTACTGACGTGCCATTTCTATTGGCACGAGCCACGTTTCTATTTTGACAGCCAGTTACAGTAATACCAGTCTGAGCAGACAGCTTCCTCATGTGCAGAGGTCTTTACTGTTCCCAGTCTGTTTCGAGGAGTCACAGCTGCAGTCAAGCCTGTGAGGTTTCCACTATCAAAACCATAGCTGGCCGTAATCTGAACACCACCAGTCACACAAGAGCCCTGCTCTTCCAGCTTGGACTCAGGCAAAACTGCGTGCAGACTACACGCTGCCATCTCCCTTCTTATACTGTTAGAAATGTTGAAAAAAAAAATAGGCAAAAAGGAGAATTAATAATAACATTCCAACAAATAAGATCTTGGCTATATATTCAGAGTAAATGTTTCCCCTGTATAATTATAATGTAAATAATATACATTATGTATGTAGTACTAACATCCACCAAAGATGAAGGTCCTGAGATACACTGAGAACTTCTCAGCTGTAATTACAAGATGAAATAAATGGCATTCATAAGAGGCCAGAACAATAGCACAAAGCCTAATGAATTATTGATGATCATCTCCAAGATGACCCATTGCCTTTGATTTTCCTCACATTCTTTCCCATTTCAGTGGTGAAGCTTCTAGAAAGAAAGCCATCGCTTACTTAAATTATTAAGGAAGAAAAAATACAAACCCTTATCTTTAGTTTTGAAAAAATGTTCCGTTTAGGAAGCAAGCAACTAAAAGCAGTTTTTCCAGTCTGCATTTCTCCTGTATATCATATAGAATTAAAGGTTTTTATCACATTTATTTCTCCAGAAACAAAGTCTATGTCGTTACTTTCTGACTCTGCATGATGTTTGAAGGTTAAAGTTTTTCAAAGGCTGGTTCCTCACCTAACCTAACTCATCAACTCAAGTCTGGTTGATCCAAATATAGGTTGTAAGATTAGTATCAGAAAGTAATAAAAAACTGGGATACTTCTTACTCCTTAACACAGAAGCATCTCTGAAGAAAAGACCAACTAATAAACAGCTGGGCTCTTCCGGGTCTCCCGAACAATGACTATAAATTACTATTGATTAGTTTAAAATATAAGCACGTTATTACCATCTAAGAAGGCAAATAAGACCAAATGCCTGGAACTCTTCCGAAGAAGACAAGTAGCCAGGGACAATAGAACCAGTTCTTGACGTTTGAAATATTTAAATATTGTATTTGAATGGAATACCCGATGGCTTTTTTGTACATCCATAAAGACTGCACGCAAGCATAAATATTGCAAGGTAATGTCTCCTGTTCACAGTTCTTTTCTCGTTTTAACCACTGACCAAATAAGAGCTAGAGTGTTATTACTATAATGAATAGCAACCGGATGTAAAATGTTATTTTTAGTATTTTTACTACCCCTAATCCATTAACTGAGCCCTGAGAGCACAAGAGCAAAGCATTAGCCAAAGTAGTATTAGTTCCTATTTTTGACACGAAGAAACTGGAGGATAAATCCTTTATTTGAGCAGAACTAAGACGAAGATTTCATCTACACTTGGATTTTCCCTCCTGATTTCAAAGACAGAAGTGTTAGAACATTTGTAAGAGTTTTTAGACTTCACACTCTAGGGGTATATTATTTAGCCATGCTATAGGCCGTATCTTACTCAATGTGTAACTTCCACGTTAAAGCAACTCCTTCATTCCTTGGTTCTTTTGAGAGAGTTCTGTTCCTGAGCCAAATGGGATGGATTGTTCAGAGAAAATTTTTTTTTTTCTTTTTGGTGTTTCCTTCTGTTGATCTGAAAATGGAAAGAGCTGTTTGTTTATGCAAACACAAAACAAGTGCCATTAATTAACACCTGGAATTCTTAAGACACATTTGTTTGTTTGTATGTCCATTAATGTGGTGGCATGAATAACGCATATAGGAGCAGCAGAATCACTGCAGTTGACCTTCCAGTAACCCCAAGGTTAGAAACAGGTTTTGTAGCATAAGAGTTCAATATTTGTTTGGGTTTTTTTTTTTTCTTATTTTTCTCTGAGATTTGGATGAGGGTCCTGCGCTTAAATCCCAGCAAAATCTGAGCTACTGCGAGCTGGTTTAGAAGTCTCATGACCTGGGCAAACCTATACTCAATGACTTTTATATCGTCCTGTTGATTTCCTACGGTGGTGAAGAAGCTGTTACCACCACTTCTCACACATTAGAGTGTCTCTTCTTGCCTGCTCCATCCAATGTCTGGGCAGCAGCACTGAGAACATTTAGACATGGTTACCTCTTCATTTCCCTCCAATGAGCCCAGCTGTGGCTCTGCTGTTGCTCATACGTAATTCATGAAGCCTGGGCAAAGACATGAAGATGCTCGCTAAAGGACTACAGGGAGAATGATTTGCAACCCCTTTATTCCACAAGTTGTTCACAAGATGATTTAGAGGGTTGGATTCTACTTAGCCTGACTAAAGGTGGGGAGTTGCAGGCTTACTTATCTAAGGCAGGACTAAATAAAGGCTGCCCAAGAAGTGCATGAACCAGGCTATCAGTGTGTAGCCACACAAGGGATAGAGTTGTAATTAATTCCTGGAGACCTGTCTGCTGCCAGGGAATAGTTGTAAATGACCTGAACTGTCTGTCAAATTTTTCTCCCAGGATATCTCAAGCTATCTTGAGCGGAGCCCAGATCATGCGCACGGCTGCCCCTTGTTCTTGCAGGTTAGAGACGCACATCTGTTTAAGGAAGGAACCTGAACTACTCTTTCCTTCACCAATGAGTACAGGTGACGCTCTAGTTGTTTGGCAAAGTTGGTTTATGTTTAGGCTCTGAAAGACTTTTGAAGCCAGGTGGAAGATCTGTGTCAGCTGCTGTTCATGTGTTTTCTATGTTTTACTGTTTGTGATTTTCACCTAGAAGAGCCATCTGTTACACATGCCTTGTGTTTCTTCGGTTCAAGAGTCTCCTTTTGCTAATGGGTCAGGCTGACTTTGATTTGACTGCATCTTCTTGTAGGTATTTTCTTTCCACCCACTGGGCAACATTTTAATGACTAGCAGTTAATGTAACATCAGTACAGCCAGCCCTCTAATGTATTAATAGAAATCATCAGCAAAGTGTGTTTTAGAGGTAAATAGACCCTGTAGCTTGTTCAAAGGCTTCCTGGTCCCCTTTTGCTTTGGTAACAGCTACATTGCAGGGCTGTAAAAGAGGGATAAACAGGAAGAGAAAAGTATTTTTAAAGGGGGGAGAAGTTTTACACTACATTAGTAGAAATAGAAGTAGGTTTTGCTGTCCTCATCTTGTACCAACAGTGCAGAGCAACAGGAGTGTCCTGACAGAGGAGCTACGTGTGCACCAGAGGTACCTGCATGATGTGTGAGATCAGTGAAACCCGTGGTACCTTAAAATTGCGTGAAAATCCACAGACCGTGGAGATGGCACCAAGGAGAAAGACGCCATCCGATATGGACCCCATGTTTTCTGGTACATGTTCTTACCGTGATGTCACACGGACTAAGCTGATCCTTAGAAGGGAGCCAAATTGCAGCTGAACTTTGTGTGAAGGATCATGAAGGCAATAGAAATTGCCTTTTTCTTTTTTTTTTTCATTTTTATTCCATGCTTACTGCTGTGGCAGTGTGGATCCTAGGCCACAATACCTCCTCCACTGAGAGACAGGCCAATGCCTGACACCTTTGGGATGAATTTGCACCCTGTTCAAGGTCAGAGGGGTCATTGTGCTGCAGGTACAACATGCAGCCTGGCTTTTTAAAGGCCTGAGTGGAAAAATTACATGATACCACTTCTTCCCCTGCCTTCCATTTAACCATGAGAAGTCACCTGTGCATGTGGAGTCTGGCTTGTATATTTATGTTAATGACATGCATACCCAACACTACTGCTTAAAAGAAAGTGCCATAATTTCAGTCGAGAATTAGTAAGGTGTGTTTTAATACAATTATGAGTGTAATTTACACCCCAGAGTCATTGCTACAAGCTGCTGGCCTTGTAGAAATATTTTTTTTCCTTTGGCAAACTTTGTAAATCCCAACACTTTAGGTCTTACAAAGCCTAGTTGACCAGGCTGACGGAGGGATACCAAACACAACGCTCGGTATGACACCAAGCAGCACTGCTTTGACAATGCTGTGCTTGCGGTGCAGCCTACCAACGCTGCTGCTGGGGCTCACTTTTGTGCTCTGAATGGGAGCAGGTGTTGTACGGGATCTACTGGGAACAGAGTTCACCCCGTGTTTACTGTTTATTCTTCACCCGCAATAGCCTCGTCAAAAATCTTGTCTCAGTCTTTTCTGGGTTCAGTAGTAAATGTTGAATCATGAGATACTGGCAATCTGCTGATGTCAGTCATCGGTGACAATATGAAGTAATGGGTTTGATTTGGGTGATTGCATATTATGTAAGAATGACTATTCAGGTCAGAGAGAAGACCCATCTAAAACAGCCACCCCGACAGCGGCCCTAAGGGGATACCTACAGAAAGACAAGAACAATCCATGAGATGTTGCGAAATTCTTGCAACCTTGAATAATTGTCTTATTTTTCACTTCATTTTGGTAGCATTGAAAAATCCTAGCTTATTCTTTACGAATCTTAATTCCTTGGGTGAAAACCACTTCAGACCTGTGATCATACTTCTTACCCTTCTCTGAGCTGCTTACAGGTCTGTCATATCCTTCCCAAGGTGAGAGAATCAGAGCAATATAAGGTTTTCAGGCCATATGTGGAACACAGAATCTCACTTTCCCCATGCCCACACCACTGCCTTCATTAGACTTGAGTCCTGCAAAGCACGCGGCTGGTGCTTGCAAGGAAACCGAGGACATCTTCATAAAGCCAAGTCCATTTTTCCTCCATGAACGTTGCTTTGCATTTATCTGCATTGCTTTTCAGCTGTTGAGTTACTTTGTCTTATAAAGCTCCTGGTTGCTTTGTTTCATTAAAAGCATTAGGTGAGAGACTTTTGAAATACAAAAAGACTGTATCAACCAGATCTTTTGTAACCTGCAATTTTGTTGACCCTATTTAAGAAACTCCAAAAGGTTTGTAAGGCAAGACTTCAATTTGCAAATGCCACAGTGACCGTTCCAAGGCGGATCACATTTATCTAAATGTCCACCTGACCTATTCCTTACTACAGTTTCCGCTAATTTGCCCCGTTCCTTCGGTGTCCCTTAGAAACTTTTCCAGATTTGTTTTTATTTGATGTCACTTTTGCTATTTTCTAGTCCTGTAGTAAAAAGCAAGACGATACCCACCTGTAATGTCTGTAGCAAAACACCGTGTTCATCCTTGTGTTTCCTGAGGTTTTCTTGGTGAATAGTTATAACTTTTTGTGCCGTTTCATAGTGGTTACCTCTAGCAGAACTTGGGATTTGTGGCCGTTCGCTTTGACAATCTATTTGTTATGTCTTTTGAAGTCACCTCAGTTTCAGAAAGATATGGTTGAGACCACCAAAATCTTTCCACCTTGGTTCTGCAGTGACGGCTAGTAAAAAGAATCACTGTAGTTTCTCTGCAGTACTCTTGTCCTCTCCTGAATTTTATGTTTATAGACCTGCGCTGGTTTTGGCTGGGGTAGAGTTATTTTCTCTGCAGTAGCTGGCATGGTGCTGTGTTTTGGGTTTGTGCTGGGAACAGTGTTGGTTACACCGGGATGTTTTTGTTATCGCTGAGCAGCTTACACAGAGTCAAGGCCTTTTCTGCTCCTCATCCCACCCCACGGGTGAGGAGGCTGCGGGTGCACGAGCAGCTGGGAGGGGACACAGCTGGGACAGCTGGCCCCAACTGACCAAGGGGACATTCCAGACCATATTATGTCATGCTCAGCAATAAAAATAGGGGGAAGGTTGACGGGGTCGCTGCTGCTTGGGACTGCCTGGGCATCGGTCAGCTGGTGGTGAGCAATTGTTTTCATTCACATCACTTGTCTTTCCTGGGGTTTATTTCTCTCTCTTCATTGTTTTCCTTTTCCTTACAGTATTATTATTATTGTAATTTATTTAAATTATTAAGCTGTTCTTATCTCAACCCATGAGTTTTCTCACTTTTACCCTTCCAATTCTCTTCCCCGCATCCTGCTGGGGTGGGAAGCGAGCAGCTGTGTGGTGCTCAGCTGCCAGCTGGCCTTAAACCATGACAAGTCCCATCACCATTTGATGCTGTGGGCTTTCTGGCAGTGCTGCTGTTGCTGATGTATTTCAGGAAAGACTATTTTTTCTGACTCCTTTCACTTGCTTCTCTGGCTCTTTTTGAGAAGGCCTTCATTATTATATTTTCACATTTTAGCTGCCAGAATTTGAATGTACTTGGTTTCTTCCTTTGGATACAACTTCAGTTTTTGATAGATGCCTTCTCATGTATAATATCATTTTTTATTTTCTTTCCAGGCTAATTTTCTCTTGTCCTGTCTCAACCCTGTCTTCAGACCTGATACGTACCAACTCTGTCTGGTATCACCTGTAAGATTTTCTTCTTGTATATAGCCTGAACTACTTTTTAAGGGTTTTTTGTTTCTTTCTGTAGCTCCTGTTTCAGAAGAAGAGTGTGACTCCCGTGGATTTGCTGCACTGTGTTTACTCTCCTGCGAGTATGTTACTGTAACGAAGGATTCCACTGTGATCACAGGTTGGTATAGTTGCTCCAGTGGGATGCTTCAGGATGAGATCCCCTACACCTAAAGGATTGCATCCTCCCTTTTGTGTTCCCTATCCACCTGATCTGTGTTAGTCATGGATTGCTTGTGTTAGTCCTTACCCTGTCTGAATTTCAGTTCCCTCGTCTGGATTTCCAGCTCTCATTTTCTGGTTGACTTCTCACATAACGTATTTCATTAAGTGTTATCATTCTGGCTGGGTGCTTGCTTGTGTAGATGATGTTGGTTTAAATCAAAGGTCGCTTTAACATAAGGTTTTATTCCCTTGATCCTACCCCGGCAAAGTTTTCTTTCGAATTGCTTGCTTTCTTGTGAATTTTGTAGCCTGGCATTACAATGCCATTCTGCTACCAAATTTCCAACATGCCTAGGATATTGAAATTATTTAAGGCAAACATTATAATGAAAGTAAAGGAGACTCCCCAGCAGCACACTCTCTCATGTCTTAGTCTTCCACCATTTACACAGGAACATGTGCCCTGCAGTTTTGATTCTGTTCTTGTCACCTGAGTGAGATGTCACTCCTTGTTTTCCTTTCTCTATGTATCAGTATCTGTTCTGAGACCTACCCTTTGTTTGGAAGTACAGAATTGCCACATTTTCATCCATTATTGTGTTGTCTTCATAACTGTGTGTTTCCTGGTATCTATTTTCGCCCTCCACAATCCACTCTAACAAGTCATGCAGACCTCCTTAAATACCAGCAGTTGTTTTCCCGTGGTTCTAGTGAAATCTTCCACTCTTCTCGAGGCTCTCCTTATTCTAGAGAATGTATCCTCAATTCCAAACCCATGTGATCCATCCCAAGATCAAAACCCCAGCTTTAGATATGGGTAATGGTAGATTTTTACAGCCACAGTGACTTTCATCATCCTTCTGGCTTGGATTCAGAGCATATATTTTCTGAAGGATATTCTAGAAGTAAATGGAAATGCTTCTGCTTTCCATTGGAGATGACCCCCAGTAAAATCATTTTGTCTTTTGTGGCCTTTCAGCTTTGCTCCTGCTATATGATAAGGCTGACATAACTTTTCTGAACTTGTATGCCTCTCATTTTCTTCTGGAGTAGGATGGATTTAATTTTCTTGGAGGTAAAGCTACTCAGTGGGGTCCCTCAGGTGGTTGCTTTTGTACCTGCCAGTACGCCTGACTTCACCCAGTTCAGCTACTTTGGACACCAGTGGAAAACACAAGTAGTTTGCACCCTGAGCTTGAAAATAGCGCTCCCATAAAGAGCCTATTCATACATTGTCCGTTTCATGTAGCAAACCGATAAACTCCCCTCTTACAGCTTGATTCCCATTGTCATTTCTTCATTTTGACTGTTGATGAGTACAGCCCACATTTGCCACTGCATCTGGCAAACTCCTCATCCATTGTTGCCCTCAAGCACTAAGGAAGGAGAACCTGCTAACTTCCTTTCACCTGTTGCTCAATTCCAACAACAGTGAAAGTTAGAAAAATCTTTGTAGCCGTGAGTAGAGAGGAGCCCTGGGATGTGCTAAGACTGTGTAGGATCTCTGTCAATGGAGATCTAAGAGAAGGATGAAGATAATCTCCCGGCAGTTGTTAGTCCTCCTGTGAGACAGGAAGGCAGGCTGAAATTAGCTTCTAAGTCCCTGCGCTGTTGGATCTGTAAAGGCTCAGATAATTTCTAAAAAGAAGCTATTTCTCCCTTGTAAAGCAGTTATTCATTTCTGTATATCAAAACCTTTCAAGTAGAAAGACTATCTTCCTCCTTTATAAGTAGGCAATGGTGCATGTTCAACCGGAGAACACAGCACCCAACTCCAAATTAATTTGGGAGGCTGACACTGATGGAAAACAACATAGCAGTGAGATGTAAGTAAGGAAGAAATTATTAAGCTATACTGTAAAGATAAG
Organism: Bucorvus abyssinicus; assembly: GCA_009769605.1. Lineage (NCBI taxonomy): Eukaryota > Metazoa > Chordata > Aves > Bucerotiformes > Bucorvidae > Bucorvus > Bucorvus abyssinicus. The sequence goes on along the minus strand of CM020026.1, from coordinate 2,067,175 downwards.
CTATAGAACTACTTACCAGAAAACGTGGATACTCAGGTTTACAATGTGAGATCTTCAAGGGGAAACTAGACAAATTAGTTAAAGGGAAATGCAGCAGCAATTATTACATGCATAAAATACAACTTTGTCTCTGAGCTACAAATACCTGTGGGCTCAGACAGTAGTAGTGATGGGGGGCAATATCATATATGTTTGTCATTTGTGTATTTCTTTTTCCCCAGTGGCCAATAGAAAAAGCCTATTTGAGACAAGCTACTGGGCTAAATGGGCCCTTCACGTAAGCAGTCACTGTCATATACTGGGGAGATGCTACAGAAAAAAATGGAACTAGAGGTTATGCAAAAGTATTGATAAGAGTAATCCTCTTGTTAGACTTTCTTACACCTTAGTTACTTAAATTACAGAGCCTTCAGTTACCGTAAATCACCCTGATACTCCATTGCAAGTCATTTATCTATTTTTCTGTTATTAAAGACTTTTTAGAGTAAGTACCAAGTTTTCTTGTTCTTTTCACCATGTAATTTCCCAATCTCATGTATCGCATCAGCTACACAGCATTCTGGCTTTTCTTCTGAAAATGTGCAAATGGGACTATCGACAACTTTAAAAGCAGGGTGTGAGATGGCTGGGACCACTTCAGTCTCAGAAAGGTCACTGCTGCTTTGCTAACAATAGTCAGTGAACTGAGGAAATGTGTCCTTTGGGGATTTCAGTCTGCCTGCCTCCTCCTGGACACCTGTAGAAAAATTCATTTTGTATGCGCTGCTTTGTAAATGTGTTATAAAAAGACATTGGTGATTTTGGCAGACGCTGTTTTGAAAAGAACCGTGCAAATGAAATTATGAGGAGTTTCTTAAGTGCCATATTGTTTAAAGTACTTTCCTGGATGCTTCTGTCTGGATGTTTCTTTGTGTTCATGGGAAGGGATATCTATAATGTTAATTTCTTTCCAAACAGAGCTTGGGAAAGAAACCACTTTAAAGTAAAGTATAAAGTATAAACTTCAACAACAAAAAAGTAATGCTAAACCCGTGCCTAGAGTTAGTCCCAGGGGTGTCTGTGCTTGGCTGTGTGCTTAATTTGCAAGCACTGCCGAAGCATAAGTTACCAAAACTCAGATAAAACTAAAATTGAAAGTTTGTGACTCCAGCGATTTGCTCTACTGAAGTTTCCTTACTCATAGTTATTTAAACATTCTGAATTTAGATTTTGAAAAGGATGGAGCAGAAAGAATTGCGAACTTGGTCCCTTTCCGGATGGAAATGCGCTGACAGTTTGTGTGTGCACAGGGCTAGAATATTAACAAATTCTCTGTGCCCAGCTATATTCTCCTACATGGGTAAGCAGTGAGATTTGCAGTCGATTCCCAGGTCCCATTTACAATTTGATACACTTTTCAGTCATGCTTTGAAAAAACAGAGAAAAAAAACCCAACGAAACCCCCACAAAAAAACAACCAACAAAAAAAAAAAAAATCCCAAAAGACCCCCCAAAACAAAACCCTCAAATCCTTCCCCTCCCCCCCAGAAACCCCCTGACTTCCCTCAACGATACCTTTGACATTGACTGGACTAGGCAGGGTTAAGAAGGGAGGGAACAACACAGGAGGCTGGTGCTGCTCCTCCGGTTCCGATTAATGTACTGAAAAACAGCCTTTCTAATCCAGTTCTGGTAATCGTACCTGACAGAAACACATTCAGGGTTGTGAAACACATCCCCTTCTCCCCCCTCCTCTTATTGATTCTCCTGGTCACATCGCGCACAGCTCCTGACACCCACTACTAGTGAAAGGCTCTGGCACTCCCTGCAGCCTGAGACCTGGACAGCCGCATGTTTTTGTGGGAGCTTTTGTTCACTGGTATATATAGTTTTTCTCTTTCACGGGCACCCCCTTGCCGTGGGGAAAGAGCTTGCGTGCCCTTGTGAAGTTGAGAGCTATGCTGGTGGTGGCATATGCCTCCAGTAGGGTCTCCCAAGCCAGACAGGTCTCAACTGAAGGGTCAGACAAAGTGTGTCCACGGGCAGGATGGGCTCACTAGCCTTTGGGCAACCATCCTAGGAGAAGGACAACTCTAACTCCAAACCCGGGCAGATGGAGCTCGTTTAGCCCTGTAAGGCCATCCATCTAAGAGAAGGATACTCTAACCAAACCTACGACCTGAGGACTTCGCTGTCACCGTCCAAGCTCGCTAGGCCCTGGCAGATGAACCTCAGGTGTAAAGGGTGGGGCCAGTCTCGCGCACGCTGCGCCTCACCTAAAAAATCCACCGCGCAGGCTTGAAGGGTGTACTCACGTTTAAAGCCCTTCCCAAATCTTCGTCCGCGAAGCCAAGCCATGATGATGATATATAGTTTTACTGAAAATAAGCTTTTCACCCATTTTTTAAACCCAGCTGTAACCTAAAATTCATACATCTTGCAAGTTTCTGAATTAGCTGAGATTTTAACCACCAGTATCAGAACACCACCACCCCAGGATTCATGATAAAGCTGTATGGTAGCAGAGGTAGACCAGGCACACGTAATTGCGAGATGCTCAGCGTATCCGCTGTGCTTGGTCCTGCGGTGGATGGCGTGGTAAGCATGTGCAGTAAGGTTCCTTGTCTTGAATTGCCATTCTACATGAAGAAAATGGATAAAGCAAGGTTATCCAACCTTACTGGTAAAACAAAAGATCAGAGCAGCTGACTCCCAGGGCTACAAGTGTTGACATCTAAGTCCACACACTGAGCTCCTGAAGAGTATTAGATATTTACTTCCTGTTGAAATCTTGGGAATTCTGTGCCTAAATCCTGGCAAAGGTTCACCTAAGTGAGACTAACTTACTCTTTCAAAAGAAACCTAGGAACGTTGTTCCTAAGAACCCCCTCCAAAACCCTTGTATTTTCTGTGTAGTTTGGATTCAGAACGTTAAAGCAGTTTTTGGTCCCTGTTTCTTCTGATTCTGGGTGGATTTAGGAACTTAAATGTCTTTCAAAGAGTTCTACAAATCTGTGCTTAACTAGCTTGTCTAAAGGTTTATTAGGGATGAGCATCCTATTCAGGTTTTTGGAAGGCTGGTGCAGTTGAAATCATCATCAAGTCATTGTTCACAAAGCAAAAATAAAATTTAATGTGAGGTGAAAGCCAAATGCATCATTTTAAGTGCGGATCTAACTCTTCTCCCTGGGAGCGAGGGTTCCACTCATAAGCATGCTTTATACTAGCTAATTATCCCTGCACGGGCGAGAGATGCTGTGGGTGAATTGGGAGGGGATGTCTATCGGGAAGGGGTCTATCAGGGTGAAATAAAGCCTACAGATTAAGGCTTCCTGTGGATGGAGTTATGAAGACAGAGGTAACATGGACAGGAGCTGGATAGCTGGATAATTAAAAGTAGGTACTGTGAAAGCACATACAAAATTTACTCAACGGTGGATATCTCTGACACAATAAGAAAGCAAATATCTCTTGTACTATGGCTTCCCTGAGAACTGTTCTCCCAAACTCCCTGCTTCATTTGGTAGACAGAGGAAGATTGATGAGCTGAAGAGCTTAGCATTTTGACAAGAATCTGTACTGGAGGGTCTGAAATCCTAACGGATTTTAAGAACTGTCTGTCCTTGCTGCTTCGGTTCATTACCTGACAGCACTTGAACGATTGTTTTTATGATGGCTGTAAGGGTAGCAACACGAGTTTACATCCTTTTCCTTACGGACTTGGGGTGGAATGAGCTGTGTGGTAGCAATAAGCCATCAATGGGAATACCGGCTGGTTTTCCTGTGATATTAATGAAATTAATTTAGAAAGCTACACAGTAGCTATTATCTGGACAGAAGAAATAAAAATGAATAAATGAATGAATAAAAGCCTGAGATTGCTATGTTGTTCCCTGTGTTGGTCACATTTGTAGCGTGATCTGGAAACTTACAGTTTTTCAGTATTTTTTAGCTAACAGAGATGTAGGTGCTCGCAGTGTGTCAAAAATAAAGTGGGCGGCAAGCAAACAAGGCATTGAGAAAGATTTTTTTTTTTTTTAACGTACACATTAAATTCTGATTTATTGATGTTCTTAGTCTTGTGTTTTATTTGAATTTAGTGCCATCTTTTTCTTCTTCTTCCGAGGATGTGGCAGCAGACTAGCAGTGGATTAGCCTAAAACATAGGCAGGAGTTCCTCTGAGAAAAAAGGTGGCTGAGAGCATCTGCAGGATCTACGTTGGACTTGCCTGAAACCTCGCAATGTTCGTTTTCATTGCTGGAGCATCAGATGATGTCGAGTTCATCTCCATCCAATTTTACTCCATCTAATGAGATTCTGCTGACATAACAAGGTCTGCGAGGGTTAAGCATGTATAAGAAAAAGGTCTTTCTAGATATTGCCAGGTATTAGTGTTCCATCCAAATAAGACTGACTAACCTTTTTACTATCAGGCAAGAGTTTTACCTGGCTGTCAGCAGGTAGTATAGGAACCGGATAAAAACTCATCAAAATTCTTCTGGATGCCTCGCTGGTTAGGAATCTGCAGTGCTCGCTTCTTTTCCTGACCCTACTGTTTTTCGGCTCAATCCATTTGAACCAGGCTCTTCTTCCTCTGTTTCCCTTTAAACATTCTCTATTTTTATGAAGTAACAACTTTACGGATTAGCAAAGTAAGCATCTACCTCTGCTAGCAAGAACTTAGGAATGGCAGCAGAGACAATCCAGAAATGCAAATCATTCATTAACAACCCTTTCCTTTTAAGATCTGGCAAAGGGATGACTCTGGATCTTTTAGTGGCCACTGGAAGCAAAAATAGTTGTGGCCTTTTCCACCCTGCCCAATAACGGCATAGATGTTTGCTATTTAGATTATAAACACTGTGTAATCAGGTCATCTTTGTTTGAACATTTGTACAGTGTCTAATCACAACAAGGTATTGATCTCAGCAGGGGGGGACAACGCAAATAGTAACAATATTAAATGAACAGCCTGAAAAACTTGATGCAGGAACACAAATGGAGCTATTTATCTGAGAACAGTATTCCAAGTTCAGAGTCTCCTAACCGCTACGTGAACTTATAAATACTGTATTTACATGTAAACGGCCCTACAAAAGGCTGCAAGGAGTTGATCTCTGAGGACATTATCATCTTTGCCCCCCCTGCCTCTGCCAGAAGCCATAGAATTTTTATTAGCCTCGTTTCCATTACTCAGCAACGAATGCCTGAGCTTTGATCAAACTAATTTGAAATAGTTGCACTCTGCACTTACATCAAATTTATTGCTTAAAATTATGTATGTGCACACATAGCAAATAAATAGACACATTAAATAGTAAATGCTACGTTTACACCACTTCTTGGACTGAAGAAATCTGATTAGCTGCTGAATATTCTACAGAAGTAGCAGATTTTTTTCTTCTCGGTGTTGTTCAGGGAAAGCCATATTCTCTCCCCTTATATTTATGCATTTGAAACTCTAAATGCGCAGTGACATGAAGTTATAAGCAGTTGTATTTTGCTTATATATTTGTACTTATTAAGGACTCATCCCATTCTAGTCTCCTCTGTAAAGGAGATCAGAAGATTAGGATCATTTTTAGAACGTTAGATCAGCTTAACCGGTATATGCTTTGTCTGCTCAATTAAAAGAAAAGCCCAGCATGAAGATCTTCCTTGATCTAAATGGAGTTTGCGAAAGCGTCTCTGTGAAAAGGAAAGTCATGTTTCAGGTTTTCAGCTGGAATAATTCATACAGGGCATGCCACTCCAGCGGGGAACCTGTCCACGGACTGCAGAAGGCGGCTTTATCTTTTTAACAGTTGCAGAAAATAATCCAGCTCAGTTCAGAGTATTTGCAAGGTAAATGTTTGGATTCAAGACTAGTCCAGATTTCGATTCATACAGGCTTCCCACCAGCTCCTTTAGTGTTCTTCACTCTGAATTAACCTTTAGTTTCCAGGTATCAGTATAATTGCTCCTTCATTCTTGCAAAATGGAGTGGGCAGACTGTGACTCCTGAGCCACTGCTTAACCACAGCCCAGGTTTCTGGCAGGAGGTGAGCTGTCAGGGGCTGACAGGGCCAGCGTGACTGAAATAGCCCAAGAATCTATTCGCATACCTAGTCCTATCCCCCCATCCAAAGTGCTGCTGGGAATCTACTGTCATCCACAAACTGAAGCAACTCCCGGAGCTTCTTTTCCCCAGAACTCTGAGCTGTTGATGTTGCCGTTATGGTCTAACGACTCTTTATGTGGTGATTCTGGAGAGGTGATATAAACAATAACATTCCAAACCTAAACCACCTCAGATGTCAGAGATGAAGAGACACGTAGGTTCAAGGTTCTAGTTCAACTGCAATGCGGCCATCCAGAGCAAGTGTCCCGGATCAGAACTCAAACCTTTGCAGCGTTCAGGGAGCAACAGCCAGGCGGGGCACCCGAACTGTGTTGTGGGCCACCAATTTCCAATGTCTAGTGAGTGTGTTTCTTGGTTTACCAGAATCATTACAATGCGCGTTGCTTTGGTTTCAGCAGGTGCTTTTTGTCCGAGTGTCTTGTGCTTAAATAACGAGCAGCCCTGCTTAGATAGTGAAAACGTACTTTGAATTCTGAATTTGAATCACTTTTATCCCAGAGCTTCTGCAGGGCCACCAAAGTTTGGTCTAATCTGGATTTAAGAGTCACCATCTTCTGAGTACTCTGCTGTGGAATTTGGACATTGGGAAGGGGTCACGATCCACTGACAGTGGAGAATAAGGTGTCGCACAACGCCTTGAACTCATCAGCTGATTGTGATAGAAGGCAAATAAGACACCCAAGGAAGAGAGTTTGGGACAGCTGAACAAGTTTTGACACTCCCCACCCCCTCCGCCCCCGCCAAAACAGCCAAACCAAAACCAAGAACAGCAAAAACCCCACCCAAAACAAACCCCAACAGAACCAACCAACTGCCCGCTGCCCGAGGAGATGATTTTTACAAACAGAAGACTTCTGTGAGAAGTCTGTAAGAGACAATGTGCGTTTCTGTGTCTGGCAGATCACAAGAGATAAGCAGCATCCATCTTAAAAGGTAAAGACGGTTCTAAAAATGATTTATTTGGATGGTTCTCCTCCTCTGATTGTCTCGGTGAGATTCCCTTCTAGACAGGAGGTGGAAACAAAGACTTTTTCCCTAGAAAGTCAAACAACACAAACTCCAAAATTACTAATATGAAGAGAAACAGAACAGATGGCATTTGTTTGTTATCAAGATAGAATAAGGAAGGACCTGATAAAAGCATATAAAATAATGAAAAATTCAGGAAAGAAATTTGGAATGTAAGTCCTCGGTGACTCGTAACGTGAGAGAGGTGATACTGAAGGAAACTGGAAAATAGCACACTCACAACCCGCAAAATTAATTGTGGGGTTTTTTTTTCCATATGGTATGTGTTTTCACTACGTAGCTAAATGCCGAGGAAGTTGCTAAGGCCAGAACTCAGGATGAGAGATGGGGAAGAGAATTGGAGACAAGTACAGTTCCAGGACTCACCAGTATTTGCTAATAAAAATAAAGGGAAAAAACCCAAAACAATTGTTGGAAGAGAGCTCTTCTATAATTTTAGGATTGTGATGAAAACTTAGGTAGAAGCTTAGCCTAACTCTAAGAAGACTCTCAGACTTGTACTGCAGATCGCAAGCAGTCACATTTTTCTGCAGTTTTTGCTGCTTCCTGTTATTTATATCATGGATGAATGAATGATCATTGGCATCAGCCTTTGCGTGAGCAGGACAACTGCCCATGCCTGCAGTGGCTTTGATGCTGGTGTGCTCGGGGGTCCCAGCGCTGCTGCTCACATTGCTCTGAGCCGTGCCTGGTTTTAATGAGGTTCTTTAAAAGACAATGCTTGTCAGGGTGAGGCTGGGTCTGGCTCTAATGAGAGAAGTGGGGGCCTGTGGAGGACCTAGTGCTAGTGCCCAGTAATGGGTATTTTGTGACAAAGTTTATTGAGTGCGTCTTCTGAGTGCTGCATTGAGGGGCAAAATCGGTCAAGAACTGTGCACCTACTTCCATTACATGCTTTTAAAAATCACTCTCCAAACTAATTGTGAACAGGCATGAAGACTGTATTGGCATTTCAGTACTTTGAAGACTCTTTTTAACTTCTTTTGAGAAGGTGAACAAAAATGCATTGTTCCTCATATTGACTTTTCCATTCTTTGAGTTGAGCCATTTTAAAGAGAGGATGGTTTTGAGACTGTGCCATCCATGCATGGATTTCTCCCATGCTGTTATCTGCACCTTCTTGGATGCTTAGTAATAACTAAAACATCCCTGAATTTCCAGCACAAATCCAAAACACAGCCCCATCCCAGCTACTGTTGAGAAAATCAACTCTATCTCAGACAAAACCAGCACATGCTGTAGACTGTAGCACCCACCTTACGGAGAGCTCCGGTTCTGCTGCAAAATGATCCTTCTGTAGTTGATCAAGCCTTATCACCTGGTTCTGTCACTGGTCAGTTTGGTATATGAATTGCCTCTGATGGTTTGGTCTATTTTTATTATTTTTGAGATTGTATGTTGCTAAAGGAGCCAGGTTTGGGGTTATAGAGGATTGCAGAGCTGCGGTGGGTTGACCCCGTCCCACAACTAAGCTCCCACCGGTTGCTTGCTCATTCCCCTTCGCAGCGGATGGGAGAGAGAATCAGAAGAGCAGAAGTCTGAAAAAACTTGGGGGTTTAAATAAAGAGAATTTAATGAGTGAGGGGAGAATAAAAGGAGGGGAAAAGAAAAAGTGATCCCAAGGCACATACTCACCACCTCCCACCGGCAGACTGATGCCCAGCTGGTCTCTGCACAGTGGCTCTTTTGGAAAGACTTCCCTCCAGTATTACTGTTGAGCGTGAGGAATATCCGTTCGGTTGGTTGGGGTCAGCTGTCTCTTCTGCATCCCTTCCCAGCCTCTTGCCCACCCCCAGCCTACTTGCTGAGGGGACAGAGTGAGAAACAGAGAAGATCTTGAAGCTGTGTGAGCACTGTTTGGCAACAGCTAAAACATGGGCGTGATAGCAGCACTGTTTTAGTCACAAATCCAAAACTTGGCACCATATGGGTTGCTATGAAGAAAATTAACTCCATTCCAGCCAGACCCAGTACAAGGACATAGCAGTAACACAAACCTTATAAATGCAGTTAGGTTTACTGATTTCATGTCTTTTGTTGTGTCTTAACTCACCATTGCTTAGTACTTTACCGGAACTGGGACTATGCATCAGCAAAGCAGGGAAATCAGAACTTCTCTGCATATTTACGTGCTGAGGTCAGTGGCGTTGGTGCCGTTCTCTGCAGCAGGCTCAGAATTTGGATTCACAAAGGTCAAATGGAACTACAGGTCCAGATAGAAAGGATTCAGAAGGAATTAAATTCCATAGAGTGGTGTTTGGTGTACGGTAGTATTGCGTTATTGCGTTTGCAGTCTTTGGGAAATTCTTTAGTCCAGAACAGTCATTAAACGGTTGGAGAAAGTCATTAATGAAATGCTGAATGTATGCATCACCACATTTTGCTTCTGCTTCATAAAGCCATTCTGTGGTCAGATACAGATCCTTGGATTTTATTGTAACCGTTGTAATTCAGAGATTTATTTCTGGTTGACAGGATTGAGATTTATCTCAGATCCTTTAAACTAACAAAGTCTACATCTGACCTAGTCACCCTCAACTTTAATTATCATCAGTGGAAAGTAACAGACAGCATTAGGTAAGTCTTCTGCATAACTCTGTCTGCTTTGAGGTGGGACGGAGGGACCAGAAGGGTTCTGATGGCTACAGTGGGGGCTCACGGGTATGGGGTCAGATGTGGACTACTCTGTGGGTGGTAAATGTTGGACGAGGATAATCCAACCCTGTCAAAATTCAGTGTTAACTATAGAACCAAGAGTTTGCCCTAAAATTATCACCTTAGTTCCCACTGTAGTGATAAATCATGGCACTGAATTTAGGTAGAGATCTTGAAGGGATGCACCTCCCTGTGAAGATACCTGTAGACCAAGTGTGTGTGGATGCCCAGACAAAGTTTTCTGAACAGATATTAAATTTGGAGGTGAGTCTTTCAGATGAGATAAACACTATTTCTCCCTCAGATTGAAAAAGAGCAGTTAGAAACGCCACGTTACTCTGTATTTTAGATACGTTAACAGTATGTCCAGTTATCGATGTAAGGAAGCACAATAATTTTATGGGTAAAATGCAATCCTCTACCACTTTCTGTGTCACAATACCAATTCCTGCTTGAGAATCTGGCCCATGCATGGAAGGTCTCATCGGTCTTGTGGCTATTTTTGTCCACTTTTCTGCTCTGAATTGATGCAAGTTAAACTTATTTACATTTAACTTATGAGACCAGAGAGACCTCATCTTGCTCATTTCCAAAATTCATGTATTTCATGGATTGTCTGCGGGATAACTCCCTGTGTGAGTAATAGAGGACAGACAATACTAAAGTGGTTTCATTAGAGAAGTTTCACACAACAGTGAGCAATTCTTCTGAATGTCTCTGTAGTAGACTTGACCACATTGGAAGCTGATAAAATGGTCCATTTGTCCCATTCACCTGTTTATCATAAGTCATGAAATATGTCTGCAGCCTGGCTACGCAGTAAAACCAGTATTTCATCCCATACTTCACAGATGAGGACCTGGGTGATATCACAGTATGGTTCTGGGAACAGAGACACTCGTGTGTCTCAAAGAGCACTTGAGGGTTCAACTCCAAACAGTTACCCTGAGGGATTTAAGGAGAGTGATTGAAAGTTACAGCGCAAGGAACTGCACGTAGACTTCCTGAAAAAAGTTCTATGCCAGAACCAAAGCCACGTCTTTGCATGTCAAAGAAGGACTCTATAATTCCTGAGGAGAATAAGTGAGACTGAGATTTTGCACTGTTTCCTTGGATGTAAAGTTTTGACTATTTCCATGGAAAATTTCCCTGCAAATAGGATAAACATAGGGGTCCCAAAGCTAATAATGGAAGTGATACTGAACGCTTTTATAGGCAGAGAAGCAGATTGTTAGGCACCTGGACGTATACAAGATAAAAGTAAATTTTCTGTATCTTATACACACAAAGATATTTATATCATATATATTAAAAATATATTTTGTATACAAAATATTGCCTTGGGCTAAGGAAGTTGTAATACAGAAATGACAAGGTTTTTAATTTACAGTGATGCAAACACGTTTTTGCAGTTCCTTTGATGGGTTGAAATGTGATTATTGAGAGGAATTGTACTTTGGAAACAGATTTTGATTTAAATTGACTTTACTCTCGGATTTTGAAGCTTTAAAGCTTCATTTGTCTGATAAAGATTTTTACATTGTTCAGGGTCTACACCAGTAATTACTATGGATTTTCATTTGGGGATGAACAAGAAACCCTGAAATTTTCTTTTTACAAAGCAGATGGGGCCTTTAAGTCCTATGCTATGACATTATCCTTACACTCTCACAGCAAAGGAGGAGCTTCAGTGTTATTTACCTCAGTGGTCCATTTGATAATGTTATCACAGAGCCAGAGTCATCTGGCTTGTTTTTATGAGCTGCTTCATCAGACTGAGAAGTCCAGCCGTTTCCATCTGTACTGGCATTGCTGCTTAATGGCTGCAAGACACACTGAAGAAAATTCCAGAACTAAATGGGGACGCCAGATGGAGATCGTGCTCAGTGTTAGGACTCCGCTGTGAACCTTGCAGTTGATTCAGCCTGGGACGAGGCTGCCCTGGACTTACTGGACCCAGGCCAGCTGGGCAGCTGGAGTTATCAAGGAACTGGATCCGAGGGGGAAATGAAACTCTAAGCAAGGTTCTCCGCACCGTATGTTTTGGGACTACTCAAGGCCTTAGACTTTATGTAACAAAGCAATCCAATGTCAAGATGCTATTTGACCGTATTTCCTCCTTTCATTGCTCGTTGGGGAGGACTGGGCTGTTGTAGGAGGTATTTTCGGTGATCAGGGAGGGTGATTTGTCCAGTCACTGCTAATTACCAAGATCTTAATTTGCTAGCACTAGTAATTCCCCTCAGGCCTCAAACATTATTGAATTAAGTCCAATTGCCAAAGACAATTAGCTCCTCTTGAAAAGGTCTGCTGCACTCTCTGGAAAATGTGGGGCTGCTCGGTATTTATTTCAGTTGAAACACTGTTTTTCCGTTTGCTCTGAATTCTGTGCAGTCTGTTTCATTTTGCAGGGCTGGTGATTGCTGCGGAGAAGGGAGGTTGGTTGCTTTTTTTGTTTGTCTTTTCCTTCACAAGCAGTCTATACATGCGAGTCTGTCACCTAAGCCTGATCAAAATGAAGTCGTAAGCCCCTCTGCGTCTGATCCGTTTGCTAAATCTTCGTTGAGATTATAGGCAGCTTAACTGCTTTGTGATGTGTGCTTGTCCGTTTAAATTCGCTGATGCACACAGAAATGGGAGGGTGGTATCTGAATTGCACAGGGTAGGAGAGGAGGCGCTCATCCCTGGCTGCAGGGAGAGAGGCTGGAAGAGATCCTTGTGCCATTTCTTCATTTAAACAGAGATGTTTGTGTTTACTTGGAGGAAGGAGATCTGATTAATAACGTCTGAGTGTCCAAAGCAGCAGAGAAATGATTTTGGATTTACCCACGCTCATCGTGCCTGGAAAAGAGGAAGTGTGGGGGGCGTTGCTTCTGGCTTATTCCTCCTCGTATGGAAAAACTAGAGGCATATATATCAGACTAAAATGCAACAATCAAAATCATCTTGACTGTCCGTATTTGCATGGACAGAGCTGAGGCACAGTAGGACCATTTTCCTTTGTTTCAAAAGTCAAGAGCCTCTGTAAAGGTGTCCTGTAGTTGGACATGAGTAGAGAATACAAATGGTTTTTTGGAGACTCAGTCAAAGAGGCTCTAGAGAATCTTGTTGAAGCAGCTAATGTTGTTCCCAGGTTCTCCTCCCACTGAGCTGGAAACTGGGAATATATGGCTTCACTTCAGCATAAGCCCCTACTGAATGAGTTTGTGCTAAAATGCTGGACTATCATTTGGGCTGGCCGAGGCCCCATTTTGTCTTACCTTTGGCTGCCTTTGTACAGAAGATTTATCTTCCAGCAACTGGTCACAGCCAATCTGTTTCAATGCCAACTGTTTCTCAGGCTATGTGGATCGGGGCTCTCAGATGTTCCGCCACACCGAGGGGTGGGAGCTGTGGTGTCATACAGTCCCTGGGGAAGGCTACTCGAGGATTCCCCCTTACAGAGGATATCATGAAAAAACTGGTGTCCTGATTCCCGAGTATTTTGCAGTTTGGGAATTTCCCATCTTGGGCTGGTATTTTAAAATCAAAGAATATCAAACCCCTCTGATCGTAATTTGTGAGTACTATTAATATAACAGAAGATTCAGGAACTCTCATATAATTCACTGTGGTTTTGAATCAGTATTTCTTAGGCTCGGTAAAGCATTCCTATTTTTTTCCAAACCATTTTTTTCCCCCCATGAAAGCTGGAGCATTTAGAGATGATTTTAGCATGGTAGCAGCATCACTTGCTATCTTATTCAGAACTTATGTAATGTTCACTGATCTCTCAGGGTCTCTTCTGGTGGAATTCTGTAGTTGTTGAGTCTATGTACTAAAGCGTGAAGATTATTTGAGGGAGTTGTAGTGCTTTATATCTATGCACATTCTTCTCTTTTCATTTCTGTAGTAATAATTGTAACAACTCGCAGTTCAACACCCGCTGGGTCCTCATTCTGTGTTCTACACATTGGGCTTATAAAAAGATGGGAATGAATCTAGGTTGTTGGGTCAATTTTTGGTATATCTGCAGGACCAGTTCATCGCTCAAATCTAAAGGGAGTTCAGACCCATTCCTAAAACAGGTATTTATCGCAATCATTAATAGCCAGAGGGCTTTAATTCACAAATCCTGGCTTTATTCCAGTGCATTTCCGTTGTGGTCTAGCATGTCCATGAGGTATACCTGAAGTAACGGCGCTGAGCTGGCTGGAAAGTCTGCCTCTAGGCTGTGTTCTCTGAAGTGCGTTACCTCTTCTTACACGAGAACTAATGCAGACAGCTTCAACTTGAACCACAGCGAAGCTGAGCTGTGCCAAACTTCATGAGGAAACGAGCTGTTTGGATTGCCTTGTAACAAGACACAGCGTTAGGTAAATTATTGCAGATTTTAAGGCCAGGAAGGAGGATGGTCATAATTCTATTGATCTAGATTATTAAAATCCAGAGGTTTCTCCTCAGGCATTTCTGCCCCCCATCCAAGAGCTTAATGAATAACAGAAGTTGCTTTGAAAGGGTCTGCAGACTTGATTGAAGGACTCAAAGTAGTTTTGATTTACCTCCTTCCTTCCGCTTCCCATCCAATCATTTCTAGTGGTTAATGCTTGTATGTAGTTTTAAAATTACAGCTGTTAACTAGTTAAAGGATTATTATTAATGTAAAACTTTGCCTGCCTAAAGAATAGGCAGTGCTGTTTTCCTGCCTGTTCTGAAAGGCTTTTAGGTTTTTTTAGGAATCCCAAGCAGAATCTATCGCTTTGTTATAATAAATAAATTTTTTATTTAAAAAAACCCCTTTAATTAAAATAAATAAACAAACCAGTCAATACAAATACAAGCATTTCTTACCAATTCATCTTTAGCAAAACACCCAGTTTAATATAGAGTTAAACATACAGTTTGGTGGCTTGAGGGGTCACCACAGTAAACAAGGGCTCATGCAGTGGTATATTTGAAGTCATTTTGCAGAGTTTGTTGAATCTGTAAGAGGCTGGAAGGAGAGAGTCAGAAAAGGCAAAATATAGAACTTTGCAAAGTTAACTCTCCAATTTCTCCAAACCAGGTCAGTTCCTTTAATTTCTGTATTAATTTCAGATAGATGGCAGCTGTTGTTTTCTTTTTAATATTTTTCTCCTAAGCATTTGACAAAAAGTCATGATGGCAGCTTTTGATGAAAATGTATAACCCAACCATTTTTTCTTCTTGTCTGTTTTGAAGTTAGGTTTTGAAATTAAAAGTGTAACTGGTTTTAAAATATTTTTATAATTTAATTTTTTTTTTTTCTGCTGCTCCTTTACTGTGAGTAACTAATAGACTATATGGAATAAACTGAGGCTAGACGTATAAAGACAATTTCAACGGCTTTTGAACCGATAAAATGGAATGGAATGGAGAAGAGTCTTGAGCTGCCTCTTTATTCCATGTTTTATAGCACCATGCACTTTGGGAAGCTTTTAAAAGCCTGGATAGCTGTAGTGCATGAGACAAATAATTTGTAAGAAAAAGAAGGTTGTAAGGTAGAACATAAAAAACCCCTTTATTACAGACAGCACTTAGCCTACTTTTCAAAGACTTTTTTTTTTTTTTCTGTAGCCCATTCTGTTCATTAAAACCTGGACCAGAGTCAGAAGGACCATAGGTATTATGAACATATAATTGAGCTATTTCATTGTGAACTAAAAGGGTAAAGAGAAAAGAGTTTCATCAGGTTCAATTTTCTTCACACTAAGAACACCATTGTATTCTCTCAGTGCTGCTAAGGATTGCAGTGGAGTAGCTACGTTTCACTATTTAAATGTTCCTGAGCCCCTACATATTTCCAGTTGTTTGTTATTTAAACTGTATAAACGCCTCCAACGAGTGTTTTATAGCTACGAGAAACTACTTTTTGTCATGGAAAACGCACTCCTTGCTCCAAAGATAAAACTGCACAATGCCCAGTAAACAATTTTCTGCTTCATTATTAATCGACTGCAGTTTTCTTCCTTACTTTATAACTTGATGTCAGGGTAGGATTTTACGTCTCGTCCAGACTGTTAAATAAAGGCTGGCATTTGCTAAATCACCATGGCATAACTGGATCTCTGAAAACAGTAACTGAAGACAATAAGGTAAAAGCAAGATGAGAAAAGAAGTTCCACTGAAAAATAAAGGGAAATTTGTGTTGTTAATTTACACTGATAGTAATGAAAAAGTACTATATGCTCTGCTATAAAAGACACCACTTCTCATGATCTACATAACAGTAATATCAGAGTTAATAGGAGAGAAGAGGAATGGTAGCAGGAGAAAAGATGAGTTATTCTTGTTAAGATGATACAAAATCTGAAGGCAAGAGGTTCTTGTACAACATAGACCGATGAAGGAGAAGCAGCTGTAATAAAAGCTGAAACTTTAAAATTTACAGGTCATATACATAAAAAAGGAGCATATTAGAGCAGACGGCTGAAGTGTGGCGGTGATGGGACTAAAATGAGTAACCTATTGGGTGTGTGAATACTTCTTACTTAAAGCATGTATTATTACAGACCAAATTGTAGCGAATCAGTGTAGAAGTTTTATTCTTTGAAATAACCAACTCAAGAACTGTTCTCAAAAGCAGGAGCTACCAGGGATGTTCCAGTGAAACAGGGAACGCTCTTTTAGTAGCCTTTGCCTAGTATGTTGCTTCCGTGTCACGAGGAAAGCGATCAAGACATGGTCATCTCTCCTCTTGCTCTATTCTCTTACCTGTTTCAAGTGCTTGCTTCAACCGCCTTCCCAGTCCGTGCTATCTAAATTCATGCTTTGCATTTGTGTTCCAAGCTGAAGTTTCTTTTTTTCTGGATACTCACTGGAAGCAGTACATGGAGACGTGACTTTGAGGCATGGGAGTCCAGCTACGAGTCAGCTGCAGGCTGTGTTGTACCTGCAAGGTAAAGGAAAGGAATGGAGGGATTTGTCGTGTCACTGGCTTCATAGATTTATACCGGGAGGTGTAACTACCTCACTGCTCCTGAAAGGAGGTTGCAGTGAGGTGGGGGTCAGACTCTTCTCTCAAGTAACAAGTGAAAGGATGAGAGGAAATGGCCCCAGACTGTCCCACGGGAGGTTTAGTTGGATATTAGGAAAAATTTCTTTACAGAGAGGGTGGTAAAGTATTGGAACAGGCTGCCCAGGGAGGTGGTGGAGTCCTCATCCTGGAGGGGTTTAACAAACATGTAGATGTGGTGCTGAGGGACATGGTTTAGGGACCCTGGCAGTGCAGGGGGAACGGTTGGGCTCGATGATCTTAAAGATCTCTTCCAACCAGATGATTCTGTGAAGCGGCGGATGCCCACCACTTCCCTGGAAGCAGTCAAATTGATTTTGCGTTGAAGGATCCTAGCAGACTGGACATATTTTTTTAGTGTTGATTTACATCATTACAGTTTATGAGCATGGTGGAAATGGTCCGGGATGTGTTTGATGCATTGCTCCTCTGTCAACATTCGATTTATTTGGATTATTGTAATTTATGTGAATCCTGATTCATTGGATGTGGTTCAATTAATATAAAAGAGAGAAGAAGAGGAAAGGGTGATCGAAGCGACAAAGAGGTAGAAAAGTAATTTGTTTAATTTAATACAAATTGGAAAGTGATATCTAAGTTGGAGGACATGCTAAATAACATGAGAAGTATTTCTTTATGGGTAGAAACTTGCAAGTGTAGTTACAACATTCACAGTCTGACCCAGACAGACACGAAATACCTCTGAAACAGAAACCATGTTATGACATTTAGAGGGATGTGTGCTGGCACTCGTATCTCGTGCATGGTGATACAAACACGGACAAGACAGGTATGTATTTGTGCACACCTGTCAGTCGTAGTGTACCGAAGTAAAACATCATCCAGAGAAGGGAAGACACTGTGGATCCAATTAACTTTTTCAACAGGTATTTTCCTTGATGACTTCATGACTCAGTGTTCACCCTTCTTGCCACCTAGCCTGAAGGCTTTATTCATACTGTAAAGCCCTAGAAGAAGGCTGAAAGAAGGACAACTGGTTAAAGTGTGATAAGAGAATGCTGGTATTTACTATGTACAGGCCAGGGGAACATTTTTTTTCTAGTACAGAATTTTGTATAATGGATAAATTTTATTTTAATTTATGTTAATAATAAATTTATTCCTTTACGTTGCCAAGATCCAGTCTGTGCTCTCTCATTCTCTCCGTAGTTCTCTGTCTTGCACCATTTTCATTTATTTTCTCACTTGTGCTGATATCCTGCTTTCATCCCCTGCTATCCTCTTCTCAACTCATCCGCTATCTTTGAGTTTCCTGCTTGAGCACGCTCTCAGTACAGCTCTTCCTGGGTCTGCTACCCTTTCTAAACGTACTGCAACATCTGCCGCGCTGACAATGCTCAGGGGTCCTATTGGCTAACTTGGTTCTGTCTTCTTTACCACCTCTTACCTCTTTGGTTTTTATGTGCATTGATAAAGTCATCTTTGTTGTCTCTTACTGGGCTTGCTCCAGTGTGTCCACATATTCCTTGTACTAGGGAGCCCAGAACTGGACAGTGTGTTCCAGGTGCGCTTTTGCCACTACTGAGTAGAGGGGAACAACCACATCCTTTGATCAGTGGCCAACACCCTCCCTAATGCAGCTCAGGAGCTGTTGGCCTCCTTTGCAGCAAAGGCATGTTGCTGGCTTATGTTCTGCCAGGACCCCAAGGACCTTTTCCTTTGCACATGGCGTGTCCCCAGCCTGTACTGGTGCGTATTTCTCACCAGATGCAGGATTTTCATTTTCCTTTTTTGAACATGAGGTCCTTGCCCAGTGGGCAGCACAACTACCTGATACACCAATCACTCTTCCCAGCTTTGTATCATCTGCAAACTTTCTGAGGATGCCCTCTGTTCCATCCTAGTCATTGCTGAAGATCTTAAACAGTGCTGGTCACCAGCATTGACTCCTGGAATACAATGCTAGTGAGTGGCCCTTAGGTGGACTTCATGCCACGCATCGCAATCCTTGGAGCAGAGCAGTTCAAGCAGCCTGCTTTCGTCAGTTTGTTTATGAGGATATTAGGAGAGAGTCAAAGGCTTTGCTTAAAGCCAAGATTATGTGAAGTAAACTGGTGAATTTGTGTGCTATCCTCTCTCTTAATAGGAAAATGTGTCTCCTAGTTACTAAAAGAGATCCCATTAAGACACAAATTGAAAGTTGTGACTTCCATGCTTGTTCCTCCGTGGGATAGAAGTGTCTACTCCAAATTTAATGCTTATTTATTTATTAGGCAGCCAGGCGGCTGCTGAAAAGGATCATCTTTATACCACGAACAGTGTAAAGGTTCTCTAATCATAAACCAGCTACCAATTCTGACTGACCCATCAATTCTGGAATTGGCACTTGGGCGAAAGGACCCAGAGAGCTGGATGTAGCCATTGTGGCGCTGTGAGCATGCAGATGCGTTCTGGGGATGGAGAGAAATTACGCGTTTGAGGGTAGAATCCAGAAAGTCCAAGACAGAAAGGACCCAGATAGTCCAATACCTCATTTCTCATCACTGCCCATTGTGGAGAATTAGCGCAAGGCTATTCCTGCTTACGGTTTCCTAACCTCCAGCAGTCAGAGGAAAAGGAACTTCTGCATAATTTCTTTTAAACTTAGTTCATCAGTTTAATAACCTTAATGGATTACCCTTCATGAATCTGTCTTATCCTTTTTCTGAATCCATTGGCCTACACATCTCTCTAGTTCAATGATTGCACAAGTGAATTACATTTTCTTTTTTGTAGTTTAAACTTGCAGCCTGATCTTAACACCGGTTCTTACACTGTGAGAAACTGAATGGTTATCTCCTATTAATTTTCTACATACTAGTCTTGATTTTTACAGGACTTTATCATACACACTGATGGTGGGTTGACCCTGGCTGGACACCAGGTGCCCAGCAGAGCTGCTCTGTCAGTCCCCTTATGAGCAGAACAGAGTACAGAAAACACAATGAAAGTGTCCACCATCAACCTGCATGGGCTGCAGGGGCACAGCCTGCATCACCATCGTCTTCCCCATGGGCTGCAGGGGAATCTCTGCTCTGGCGCCTGGAGCACCTCCTTCTCCTCCTTCACTGACCTTGGTGTCTGCAGCGTTGTTTCTCTCACATATTCTCATTCCTCTGGCTGTAGTTACGCAGTACTTCTCCCCCCTCCTTACATATGTTATCACATAACATATATGCTACCACCAACGGTGCTATCACCGTCACTGGTTGCCTTGGCCTTGGTCAGCGCCAGTTTTGTCTTAGGGCCGTCTGGCATTGGCTGTTTTGGGTGTGGGGGAAGCTTCTAGCGGCTTCTGACAGAAGCCACCCCTATAGCCCCGCACCCCACCAAAACTTTGCCAACACATCACTCTCTCAGGAAACAGCGATTTCTTTGTTTATTAAATGACGTAGGTTTATGTAGGTAAGCTCCATTTAGGTGTAATTAACAGGTTACGTTCTTGTTCCTTTTCCCTTCTTGTTCCTTTTTCTATATCTGTACGGAGCCAAGTGAATTGAATAAGGGTGTTGAGTAGTGAAATATTGTAAGCAAACAGATGAGAGACAAAATAACTAGAACGAATGACCCTATGGCAAACGAGAAAAAAACACTGAAGATGCAAATTTCTTGAGACTTGAAAGGAAACAGAAATTAGTTTTGACTTATTGTTCTGTGATAAAGAATTTAGTGCATAAACTCCTGAACAGAATTGTTCCAAGTAAATGCTCATAAATATGTAATTATCACCTACTTCCTGATTGGAGAAGTATGCTTCCTTCACATCAAATGAGGAATATTTACTAGGGAGAGGAGAGGATCTTTAAAAAGAAACACCAGTTAGATTTATTTATTTCAGTTACATAAATTCAGACTAGGAGCATAGTTTACATCTGAAAAAGATTTGTTTCATTTGTTTTGGGGTTTTGTTTTTTTTTTTTATGGGACATCACAGAAGCCGGAGTGTCCCAGTCTAGTTTTCTGGAGTTTTTCGGGACTTTGGATGGTATTAAAAAACATTTACTTCAATAATACTGGAACTTGCACTTGAACCTTCCCAAAATTTGAGGGCTGTAGTGCCCCTCATCTATAAATAAAGAAAAAAATTGAATTTAATTAAGCTGAGCCATTCCCAAAGGTCAGGCTTAACTAAAGTCTGGGCAAAAGTCATCAGCTGATGACTTCAGTCACCAAGTGAAGGCTAGATGTCTTTCATAGCGATAAGTCAAAAAGCTGGCATAGACAATATGGAGAGAACCTTTGTCCTCTGTTAGACAGGAAGGTCAGGCTAAACAGTCACAAAAAGTAATTTCTGACATTACCACTGGAGAACTCTGTGGTCCCTATTATGGAGATACAAAAATAAAAGGGTAAGAATCAGCTGCTTAACTGATTTCAATCCTATGATCCTCTGTTCCTGAGGGGTTGCAAAGTTTAAATGGGATATAACTTTTTATAAAGAATATAAAAGTATTGTCATGGGAAATGTGATTTGAGAAGCCTTCTGTTTACCAAGGTCAGTAATTTAAATGAAAAAAAATTCCTTTCTTTGTGCTCCTAGTGAACAGGACTGACAAGGCTGTAGTATCACTGGATTTGTTCTTCACAGCTCTTTACAATACACTTTCTTTCCATTTTGAGTAACAATGCCTCACTTGAAGGTGAGAAAACATTTCACCATGACAATTTAGTGTTGGTAAGGAAATGAATCACCTTTCACTTCGGTTGAAGTGGTGAATGAACGGGTTAGCAGTTTTCTCTTTTATGAGTAGACTCCATGTACCGAGGAGATGCCATTGTTACTTGTGCTCCCGAGTGACTTGAAGTAGGACAAATGGGCTTACTGAGGGCTTTTAGCTTGGAGGTATTGAACTAAGTATTTTAAGCCTTAAGTAACCAAAAACGTTTGATAGGCTGAGGAAAGGAGAAGAAAGGCCCACTGAGCCTTCAGAACATGGCGATGATGAGAGTCTCTAGGGTAATGGATAAAGAGGTTACAGATGTAGGAAGGAGAAATTGAACTGAAGAACTGAAGAGTTATTGCAGTTGAGATTCATTTTTGCTGAGTTTCAGCCACATAAACATTAAGTTTCTGCTCTACCTAACTGCCTAATTTCCACTACGACAGGAGGGGAAAGATTGGACTCCTCCAGTTTATTGTGAACAACTGCCTTTGATCAACCACCTCATGGAAGTACCTGTTTTTCTACGTGGATTAGGACATAGGAATCTATGAAGCCTTTCTCAGAATGGATGTCTGTGTGTCAAGATAACAGAGTTCCTGAGGATTCTTAGTCAAAATGAAGAGAGCATCTCATTGGCATTGGAAGATGAAGCTTGATGTTTGGGTACCCTGTGGTGGCAGGACTTGTTTAGGAGAATGTTGCTGCTGCTGTCCTAGTTGTGAGTGCAGAGGGGAAGGAAAATCTTGGATATAGTCCCAGGATTTCAGCCAATGCCTGTCTACTGCTGTTTTTTAAAAGTAATTATTTATTGAGAATGCATAAAATTAAGCTATGATCTATTCCCTAAATGTCTCATAATCAAGAACACTCTATACAAAAACAAAACAAAACACCAACCCAAAGCTGTACACCCCAATTCTTCTTTCAAACAGTTATTTTTCCGGGATTATACCTAAGCTGCGTCTGACTGCTCTGGTTTCAGTTACTTGATATTGAGCAAGTGTGGTAGATACTACGCATAGTGGTAGTATTGAGTAACAAGCCATTGTTAATGAGGTTACAAAGACAATAAAATGTTTTGAGATATTAGCAATAGTGTATATTAATCTCTACTCACAGCCATAACATGTTTTTAAATCATATAAATAAAATCAAAATATCATGAAGTAAAACCATTCCACTCTGCAAATGAAATGTTAAGATTATGAGGGTACCATTTTTCCAAAGAAAAAGTGTGTATGAATTCCATTGCATAGATCTTGTTCTGACCTGGAGCACTTCTTTTAAATGAGATCATGTTATGCAGAGTAAAAATCTTGGTTTTTTTCACTCAGATTTAGCTGATCTTAACACCTCCTCTGCTTACAGATGCATTGTGCTAGGCTGCCTTGAGGCAAGAGGATGAAAATTCATCTTTGAGAAGAACATATTGTCCAAGCAGCTACAATATATAATACCGGACAGTGCCTAACACCTTCTAGCACCACTTAAAAGTTAAAAATAAAAGTTAGAATC
The DNA here is from genome assembly GCA_009769605.1 of Bucorvus abyssinicus. Classification (NCBI taxonomy): domain Eukaryota; kingdom Metazoa; phylum Chordata; class Aves; order Bucerotiformes; family Bucorvidae; genus Bucorvus; species Bucorvus abyssinicus. The sequence goes on along the minus strand of CM020026.1, from coordinate 2,044,199 downwards.
CTGAAAGAAACCATGCTGAGTGTTACATCCTTCCCATGTCTTTACAGCGGGGAACAGGGTTGGTTTTGTTCACGTTTATCTGTTCTTTGTTGATATTCTCTATTTTGAAACAGTCATGTTAGATACTTGCTATTTGAAAAATACTTGTATGTGGCCTGCTCGTAGTTTTATCTCAGAGTAAGTTGCTACTAAATTGCTGGTAAGGTCTAGAAATTTCAGTATTCTGTATATGAGCAGGAAAAATTCAATATCAGCAGCAGCAGCGTTGGAGGGGCTCTTGCAGCTTAATTTTTTTTTTCTTTCTAAACATCAAATCACAAATCTTCTTTTTCTCTGAATTTTTTTTTTTTGCATTCATTATGCCACTTTAAACGAGCTCCCACTGTACTGTAACCTCTCTGCCACACCCAGTCACTTTTGCTGTTTTAAGCACTTATTAGTCATTTATTTGTGTGGGCTTGGCTTTCTCCGGTTTGTCCTGCAGGCCGATTAGCCCAACTACATGTAACATGGTAGACTGTGCTCCCGTTCCCTGCTACCTGTGGTGACAGCAGCTTCCTTTCTCCCTCACCTTCTCTCTCAATGCTGGTGAAAAACAGCACACTGAAGATTATATGGAGCATGAAATAGCTCAAGAATGGCTTTTCTCGCGCTACTTAAACTTCATTTAATGAAGCTGAAATACAATGCCATCAGCTGAAAAATGTGATGGGAATTCACCTCATCGGCTCAGGAAAGCATCTGTTGTGGTGAGCCGAAGCTGTCTTAGCTAAAGGCTAAACAATGCTATTTTTAAAGCACATTCCCATCATGGAAACAAGGAAATGGAGTCAGTGGAGCAGAGCACAAAGGAACGATCTGAACTTCGAGATATATGTTGTAAGGGAGAGTTCAGTGCAGCGAGTCAGTGAAGCTAAAGTTTAGATCATATTGAACTCTTAGCAAAACTGCTTTTTTCATTCGTTTTAAGTGCGTTGCCCTCATAATACTGTTTCTGATTAAAAGTTTCTCAGATTGGTTGGATTTTTTTTACTATTTCTGAATCTTCTCCATCTCCCATTGGACAGGAATATTTTGCCACGCTGAATAGCATAGTTAAATACGGATCATCGTTCCATGCAGAGCAGGAGTCTGAGGCTGTTTGTTCATAACACAGACCATTCCAAACCAACCCAAGCCGAGCATTTCATATCTGGGTTGGGCTGTTCAGTTTTCTGACCCACCACATGAAGGAAAACAATCAGAAATGTACTGATCCACTGAAATATCTACTCACCTGTACCGTCGGAAGGAATAGAGCTGGTGTATAATCATGAGATAAAACAGAAAAAAGCAGCTGAAAATAGGGAAAGTAGAGATAACGATGTATCCCTGCTGCACGCAAAAAATTGTGGCAAAACCTAATTACAATTAGATTATTAGAGTGTGGTTATTTCCCTTCCTTTACTAGAGTGACCATTTCATGTTTTTCTTCCTGAGTACATAACATGTTTGTTCTAGTCCGTGTTTGCAGTATGAGCTGGATACACAGAAATGCAGATAATTAAAAAAGGAATACAAAGTTTTGACTCCTTTGATCGCAAGTCTCCTGCTGACATTTGTGAGGGCAATGATTTGCTCTAACTGACGGGTACTAGATGTTTTAACCCTCAAAAAAAATACATCCTTGTTTCGATGCACGTAAAGCATTTGCAAGTGTTTACCTGTAACCGGGAAATTTGCCACATGCTATGTCAGGTCCTACAGTCCTGTAAATGTTTATGGGTATGTTTAACTTTGCACGTGGCTCTCAAACTCAACAGCACAACTGACAGTGTTTAAAATCAAGCACGTCCCTAGAACTTTGCGATATAGGATTTATCCCTAAATTCTAGAAAATAAATATTTAATAGCACAGAATCAACAGAGTAAAAAAAAAAAAATTGCAGGAAATTTCCTGCAGAAAAAAATCTCCTTGGATTAAGACTTAGTAGTGTTCATGGAGAGTGCTGGGTGCCATTAGAAAGCTCATAAAGTTTTATTTCTCAGCTGTACAGAGATCCTCTTCCTACCCCTGCATAGGCAGGCGATAGCAGTTTTTAAAGCATCACGTACAGAAAATTTTAACTGGTGAAAGATTGTCTTTTATATCTTGGTCCTCAGGCTAAACTCATTCTTTTTATGGTGGAAAGGAGGAACAATTCAGTATTTGACGAAAGAAGGAGGAATTTTTTCATGTGGGTGTAACTTTTAAAATGCCAGCTGTTTAGTGCCTCTTGTATTTCCAGTCCTGGAAACTGCTTGTTGGTTGGAATCTTAGAGTAGTCCCTGATGAAATGAAATGGGCTGTGAGATGATGAGTTGCTAAGTTTAATTTTAAGGTAGTAGACTTGGACCAAAACGACTATGGCTGTATGCTGCAAAACACTGACCTGGTGTAGAGTTACTCTCCTGGCTCAGTTGCGGTCAATAGACTTCAGGGGGATAATTTTCCCCTTTAGACTTTATGTTGGTGCAGATATACTGTTCTTTTGATCCTAACTTTAGGATCTTCCTCTTGCACTCGGTGTAGAACTGCCACTGACCAACTTGATAAACTTCTACGATGAAATGACTGACCTGGTAAGACAAAGGGAAGGCAGTGGATATTGTCTGCCAGGACTTTGGTGAGGCCTCTGACACTGTCTCCTGTAAGATCCTCGTAGACAGGCTGTTGACATACGGGCTGGATAAGCAGACAGCAAGGTGGATTGAAAATTAGCTGAACGGCCAGGCACGGAGTGTGGTCATCAGCATCACAAAGTATAGTTGGAGGCCAATGACTAGCAGCAAGTTTGCTGGTGACACAAAACTGGAAGGAGTGGCTGATAAGCCAGAGGGTCATGCTGCCATCCAATGGGACACTGACAGGCTGGAGAAATGGTCTGACAGGAACATCACGAAGTAAGACAAAAGTGTGAAATTCTGAACCTGGGGAAGACCACCACCATGCACCTATATATGCTGGGGGCTACCCAGCTGGGAAGCAGCTTGACAGGAAAGAACCTGGAGGTCCTGGTTACTACTAAGTTGACCATGAGCCAGCAATGTGCCCTTGTGGCCAAGAAGGCCAGTGGTATCCTGAGCTGTGTTAGGAAGAGCAGGGTGAGGGAGTTGATCTTTCTCCTCTTCTCAGCACTGGTGAGGCCACATCTGGAATATTGTGTCTAGTTCTGGGCTCCCCAGTACAACAGAGATATGGACATACTGGAAAGTGTCCAATGAAAGGCCATGAAGATGATGAAGGAACCGGAGCATTTCTCCTATGAGGAAAGGCTGCGAGAACTGGGACGATTCAGCCTGGAGAAAAGAAGGTTGGGGAGGGAATCTTATTAAAATACACAAATATCTGAGGGGAGGATGCAAAGAAGACAGAGCCAGGTTTTTCTCAGTAGTGCCTGGTGACAGGACAAGAGGCAATGGACAGGAATCGAAACATAGGAGGTTCCCTCTGAACATCAGGAGATGCTTATTACTGTGATGGTGACTGAGCACTGGCATAGCTGCCCAGGGAGGCTGTGGAGTGTCCCTCCCTGGAGATACTCGGAAGCTGTCGGGACACTGTCCTGGCCAACTGGCTCTAGGTGGCCCTGTTTGAGCAGGGGGATTGAACCAGATGACCTCCAGAGGTCCTTTCCAACGTCAACCACTCTGTGATTCTGTGATTTGTACTGAAAAAAGAGCAGGTGAGGACATTATAATGTATGTTCTTACCAATCTGGCAGAAAGACAAAATCTTGTCCTCAGCCAAAGTCTGTTCTGCTGGGTGACCCAGTAAGGAACAGGTCTGTATTAACCATTATACCTAAAGGATAGGCAGGTCTTGACTATCTCAGCTGTTTCTGCAAAAGGTGACAAGGGTATGATCTCCTAATTCGGGTTGTGTCTGAACATCTCCTGAACTCAATAGAACTGGACTCATTGTATTTGAAAGGCACTGGAACTGTAAATTAACTTCAGAGGAGAGTCTTTATGTAAGCGCTGTTTGCTCATACCGGACATTTGACGCGTTGTGTGTTGTCGCTGATGTACACACTTACTATGAGAAATCTCCGTATCATATGCTTTATTTGTGTACAAATTCTAAAATTGGCACGTGTGTTTCTGTCGACTCAGCCATCCAGCTCGTTTTAAAACAATGATACATTATTGTTAAAATCTCAGGGGAATAACGTGCAGAAGAAATGAGAACATCACATTTACTGGACAGCTGTATCTATGAGTTACGTTCTAAATTCCGACACTGAAGAATCTACTGTTCAGGCAACAGTGACATGTAGAACTGAAAGGACTCTACTTTTGTACGGAGAAGTTATTATGAATTCACAACTATTCCATAGCAGGAGCTGTTTGTTCGAGATGAAAAGACACTATTACACTGTCATACTGAAAGATGGCTCCTTTCTGCTAGCTCTGTCAGAGAGAAGTTTTGTCTGAAACGCATGAAAAACGCGATGTTTTTATAGCTTTCAAAGGAAAAGAGGTGTGTAAGAACGGTACGTGTTCAGAAACGATGAAACCAGTTCACCTTAAACACCTTTTTTCAGAGTAGGCAATTTCTATGTTACCCGAGGGGAAGGGCATCCACCCGTGTAGTCCCCAAGAGTGCAGTGTCATTCGTATTTGTATTTATGGTTCCTATCATTAAATAGAGGCATGGAGCATGAATGAAGATGTGATGGTTGAATGGCTGTAGACAGCCACAGGACCTGCAGGAAAATGCAGCAGCAGCAGCAGCATGTTCTCCTGTGCTTTTCCTACTCCTTCTTCTGACACCTTCCCAAGTAAAGGGTAGGCATGATCCTGCCAAGGTCAATTGGTTCCTCTGTTTCCACACAAGAGCCTTGAGGTTCATGTTCTTGACATGGTTCTGCTAGGCTCATCTCACAGAGGACTTCTTCTGAGTCTTTAGGCTTAGGCTGATTTTCAAGGACTAATCAGGTTACAAACGAGATAACACGTTATATCCCCACAGTAATAGTTTTACTCCCTGATACAAGAATATACCTTCACAAGCCTTATGGAAGTTTATGTATATGGTGTAGAAATACTTGCTGCTACCAATGAGCTACTTCAGGTACTGAGAAGCAGCACCTTCTAGTGACAGAAGTCAAGAGCTCACAGAAAGCTGCGTTGGTCTGTTGAGGAATTTGTGATAGAGACCTTCCCTCACCTCAGAGGAAATCAAACCTCCAAATCACACGTAGAGGTATGGGAATCGGGAGATGTGGTAACAATCCTTAACGCTGTACAGATTTTCTTCCTTGAGGCAGAACAACACCCACAAAAGTGGGGGTTGTGACACTCCTGGTTGCATACCACCCATGTTCTATCACTTAGCTTGTAAACTTTTGGGGGACAGATAGTATGTCTGAATGCATGAGCACAGGAGAGAGTAACTGGGACTGAATTTGTGACACGTCAGCTATTCAACAGAGCTTCCCATGTCAACACCCTAATGTTGCATGCTACATCAGACAGCACCTTGTGGACTTTGTAGCCCACCTTTGCTTCCTGTGGGCATCTGTTCTCAGCTGTGCTGGAAGCGGTTCTCTATGTTTTGGACAAAGCAGTTGCTACCGTTATAGCTGGCTACAGAACTGATGGCTAATGCTGACTACAGAGCGGTAGGTGTTTCCCTCCTTCCTTCCCTTGTTGCTTTTACAAGTGTTCTCTGTGCAGGGTAATGAATTTCAGCAGAGAAATTCAAGAAGGCAGGGTGTAGAGGGCGGGTTCCATGATGGCTTTCAGTTCTTGCTCCACCTTTCTGCCTCTTCAATCCATCCTCATGCCTGGAAATGTGCCCTTGACAAAGGGGAGACATGTGGCAGTATTTCATAACTTTCGCCCTGGTACCCAACAACATTCTCTCATGCCCAGTGACGTTGGCAGTACAAAAGCATTAGGGAATTGCATGTATTTAGCAAACTAAACCAAGCAGGATCTGGTCTGAATGTCACACTGAGGGCAGTGAGACATTTTGCTCAGCTGATCCTTTAATCCACACTTGGAACACAAAACCAAACCAATTAATAAATCTTTTAAGCTCATATTTTTTCCTCTTATGAAAAACGTGCTTTCTGTGCTCTGTGCACCCAGACAATTATAAAATGAACTCCAAGCCGTTTCCCTTTGTGGTTGTGTCCTGACTGCACGGCAGTGTTATGGCATAGCTCCCATGACCTCAATGGACTTCTGCATGCTGTGAGAACCTGTATTCAAAGCGTGATGGTGAAAGAATTCGTGGCAGCTCCGTTCTGTTCAAAACATAGGAGGGCTCAGAAGAGAGGGGGGAGTCCTGCCACAGCAGTTTGTTTTTATGAGAAACATTTGTGGTCTGTTAAATGGAAGTTGCATTATCAATAGTGCCAGGGAAGTGCAAATACACTACTAAATCTGTTGTTTTAGTTACCAAAAAGGAACCAGTAGAATGTTGGCTTAGCATCAAAACGTATACCTATGTGAGAACGTCTACTGCAAGATGTACATTATATTGGTGTTTCCCATTTTTAATCATCTGAGGCTTGATTTTTGATAGCTGTCTCGTAGCCACTGGTTATTTGTAATCATGCTCTTCATGATTCCCTCCTGTAGCTGGTCTAAGGATCTTCTGGATGTGCTCATCTTTCTTAGTTTATTTATAAGCTGTGAGCACCAAGAGAGCTTTGAGTTCTCCATCTCCACGTACATAACCTGGTTTTATCCTGGCTCCCCTCCTCAGCAATGAAACCCACCCAGTGCAAAGGCAGTAGGTACTGAAGAGCTGTAAGAACTTTCGAGTTAGGTGTCCTGCCTGGATAATCAAGAATGCAGGACCTTGGGTCCGTAATTTCCCTGCAACTATACAAATTCTCTGTTTGGTGGTGTTGCTGGCAAAACATTCTCAATTTGGGGAATTTTACTTAATTTAATTTATTTCCCATTAAACTTTTTACTTGTGATTTAATTATTGAGAAAAAAGAAGAAAATATAAACTCATAAACACATGGGGAGACACAGCTCTTCCTACTCCAAGCTAAATTCCGACCCAGCACCTCTCCTCTTGGCTTCTTAGTCTCAGCCGCTTGTTTTCACTATGGGTTGTAGGAAATGAGCAGCGCAGGAGGTTGGAGCTGTGTGGAGCTTCTTATTTTCCTCTGCTCAGGTTGCCCATGGGCTGGAGTCACTTTAGGGGTGTCTCTGCTCTGGTGTGTGTCCTCCATGGTGCACAGTCACTTTAGGGGTGTAACTGCCCCAGCATATTCTCCCGTGGGCTGCATTCGTCCTCAGAGATGTCCCTGTCCTGGCACGAAGCACCTCTTTGTGGAAGGACACTCCAGCCTTGCCCCCAACAATGCCTCCTTCCACATGTCTCCTCCACCCCAGCCATCTGGCTCCTCCGTTTCTCCCTCCCTAAGCAGCTGCCATGCGTTCTAAAGTATGCCTGGACAGAGGAGCCATGTGCTCCTCCGGCTGGCTGAGGCTTTGGTGTGCAGTGAGCGGTTTGCATTGGTTTCAGAGCTGTCCGGACGAGGCTCTGAGTGGCTCAGAGCAGTTCATGGCCTTCCACACACACACAGATCACCTCTGAGCCCCCTGCTACCGAAATCCTGCAGTTTTTGCCGAATACAACTAGATGAAGGAGAACAGGTTCTGGACTACAGCATTTCTGCTTACTGCCCAAAAACGAGGTTTGATGAATTCCCACAGAAAGATGAAGGAGACAAAAAAAAAAAATACTGTATGTGTCTTTATTGTTCTCATATTAACAACTGCTTCAAGTGTTATGAAACTACATGTAAGTAAGTGCAAAAAGAAATTTCACGTCACAGACGATGACTATATACCTTGTGAAAGAATGGTTCAGATAGCCATAAAAGCTTTAAAGCTGTCTTTTCTAACTAGCTTAGTTCCTGCAGCCTTTATAAATGAAATAATTTGCTTTTGTCATTTAAAAGGAGCTACCTCTGGGGTCCAAAACAAAGCAGCTCAAGAAAGCGTCTCTTTCGATTGGCCATTAGTAACCTAAAGGCCATAAGAACCTCCGCTCCCCCCCATAAATCTTCACTTTTATGAGAAGTGAAACCGCCAGGTCCCTTAACTGGTCACGGCGGAGAGCGCAGAGGCTTTGAGATGGAAACTGATATTTTGCAAAATGTTTTGCTTTATTTAAGCTGAATGCCACTGTAAACTTGAAAGAGCTACAAGGGAACTTAATTTGAAAACGTAAAGGTCACTGAAGGCCTAACCAATGGGAAGCCTTTGGCGAAAATGTCCTTGCTGACCAGAGCGCTACCTCTGAAAAGGAAAACAAACCAATATATGTTATAATCAAGTTGAACGCTCAGAAAGACTCCGGGTGTATTTCCCTTCCTAAAGTGGGTGAGCAGACACAGTCTTGGTACTGTTTCAGCCAGCCAAGTCTATTTGCTCTCGTTTGGTGTGTGGTGTTACCAGTAAATGGGGATGGCAGATGGTGATGCTGTTGAGCTGCTGATTAACGGAGCTGGGCTCTTCAGCTCATGCAGCAATAGCTCATGTTGGTATTCACATGGTGGGCATTGAGTCTACACGAGACAATGACTCTTTTCTGCAACTGGCCTAAAGGATTAAAGACAGTACAGAGATTCTAAAGGTACTGATGGCCACAAGCTCCAAAGCGAGAGTATAAATAGGTCATCTAACCTTAGTACATTTTATGAAAAACCATAGTACTAGAGCGCAAGCAAATAGATACCAGGAGAAGAATCAGAAGTGAAAATAAACCATGTCTTTTCATGAGTGGAAGTCAGAAAACAGGCTACGGAGATGTACCTTCATCTATATAAATTTATACACCCATATATGTGTTACAGAATATGTTTAGATACTCACACATATATGGATAACTTTTTTAATAGTGTCCGATATACATCAGCACAACTTTGGATTGTTAATAAAATAATAAAAGATGGCTCCTCGATGAAGATGTTTTCTGTCCCTACAGTGTCATTCCTGAAGCCATACCTAGCCTGAGAGTCCCTCAGACCTTCTTTGAAAACTAACATCTGAACACGGATAGGTAGAATTTTTTTTCCCACTGGAGTTGCCATCCACTCACAATCTTCAATGTAAAATACATATCTGTGATTACTAGTGTTTATTTCCTGTCATGTTTAATAGGTACATGTTCATTGTGTATTGGTTTCGTGTATGATTTCTGTGTTATTTCTATTGCATACCATTTTTTGTGCTCACAGTTATAGGTAAAGTGTTTAAAGGTGTGACCTGATTTGCAGAGATGTCAGCCAGCAACTCTTTTCCCCTTATTTCAATTAACTTTGAAATAATGCCCTTTTAAAAACGCCTTTCCTATCTTTCACCACATGTGTGTGATCATCGTTTACAGCTTCCTTCACATTGTTTTCTTAGATTTAAATCTGCCAGCGAGTACCCGAGCACCTGATGGATCGCCTTTGAATCTGTCACACTGTTCTCCACAGTGTCCCAGTTGTCCATTTGGATGCCAGCACTAGAAGTGAAGAGCATGACTGACATATTATTTGGGATTTTGGAGGCTGCGGTGAGGAGGTGTCATATGGAAAAACAGTGTACAAACGGACTCCAGATTCTGCTGGAATGGATCGGTTTTGTACTGCCTGCGCAGTTGCGTTTATGTTTCTGAGAGGGGATTTTTATTTTGTTGTCGTTTTGTCCTCTAACCCAGAGACATCGAGCTTACCATTACGAAAAATTAATGTCGAAAGAGTAAAGGCAGGTTTAATGATTGTATTTTAACTAAGTGCATGTGCGGTTATCCATAGATCCTATGATCAAAAATCATTGCGAGCATATAACGCAGCACTGACTGGAAAAATAAGCCTGTTGTTCTTTTTCAGCAAGAAGTGTTTTTCCCTGTTATATGCCTGGTAGGTAATTACAGACGTAGCACTGATACCACAATTACACACTGCCAACCCAGACATGCTGTACTGGCTTATGGTCGTCTAATAAGCTGGAACAGGGCTGCTTCAGTAATGAGCCTGTTGGAACAAAAAGCATTCGTACGAGGAAAGCGGCTTCACCTCAGACATCATCCTTGCTTTTAAAGCAGTGTAAGCAGTCTGGTATTCACGTGTTGTTAATATAACCTCCCCAGCAGTTTGATAGTATTTGAGAGCGTGGGGATGTGTACGCATTCAGTTACGCCTTCAGCCCAGCAATCAGAAAGTTTACGAACACAGATTTTGTTCTAAATTGTTTTCCTAGTAGAAAAGCTAAGGTTGTGGTGTAAGTACCTACTGACACATGGGAAAGAAATCTCATCATAGAAGGCTTCTTGCTCTTGCAAAGGAGATGTAATATATATGTGCACGTGAAGTAAGATGAGTTCCACTCTAAAATTTTTGACCACCCTGAACTGGGAAGAATACTTCTATTTCTCGGTTTGATTTCTGTGTCTAGTGAATTCCAGTAAAATGGAACTTTTTTTGACATCACAATACCGCAGAGTAATTTTGTAGAGCAGATAATTTTTTGGTGTGACTATTAAGTATCACAGTTGTTGTTCTGTCTCTGAAAATTGAAGTTTAGAGAAAGGAACTCTAGCTGTACAAACAGCAGAAACCTGACTCTTGGTATCCTCAAGCTGTCCAGGCACAGCTTACAAACGCTGCACACAACAGAGCGTTGCAGTTTGGTGTTGTACATGGTGCAGCTCTTACACTATGTTTAGTGTTCATCTGAAAGGGAAAGTTCAACAGTTTGGGTTTTGACCATTTGCTTCTAAGAGGAGTCAGGAAAGCTGACCCTGTGAGAAGTGTCCATTGAGCATCCGTTAACGTTCTGACCAAAGATGACCGCTGCCACTCCTTACCTCTCTTGACCTCAAAGATGCAGTGACAGATTTTGGCAAATTTGGGACATCAGAGGGTATCTTGGCCACCCTCCAGCTGTCGCTCAGGAGTACATGGTACCCCACTGTTACTCACGTTGTACATCTCAGACCTGAGCATATGTCTCTAGCACCCCAGGCATTAGAGGTCATCAGATGCCAAACTGTGTGAACTGAATCCAGCCTCAATGTACGGCAGGATTTATTTTCCCTCGAGATGCTTCTCTCATCATCAACTACAGAAGTGGTAGAAGTTTCCCAAATGTAGTTGCCTGATTATTCCAGTGACAGCATTGCTGTGATGAACCTTAGTATGTTGATTCTCTTCAAGCCAACAGCAGGCTCGTGCAAGCACCGCGTGCTTATATAATGAAACGGCAAAAGATCCCTTGAGAAGTTTACAGTCCACATAAAGGAGGAGATGCAGTCTGAGGATGCAGCAAAGTGTCAGTGGGGCGTAGAAGCTGATGGACAGGTATGCTCTGTGTTGCGAGCGGTGAGCACAGCACGTACATCCACTGTGCGTTACACTGCCCATTTATTCTCCTCAGCTAACAGGGGTCTGTGAACGAAAGCAAGCTGATCAAAGGAGAGCCTCGCCTCTCGCTTGCGACCTCTGGCAAGTGTATCTAAGGGCAGAGCCTGACTATTTCTCGGCATAACTTTATTTTCCTGCCATTCTGGAGATTAAAAAAGGACCCTCTTTACAATCCAAAGGAGAGCGATGTACAGATCACAAAGGGATGCACCGTCCTTTCTGTATCTTAAATCTCTGCTATGGATTTTGACAACATATTTTTCAAGAGTATCAGTTCTTTTTCTTGTTAGTTTTTCTTCCCCCTTTGTGAAGGTTTTATTGTTACAACTGTCAAAGCCTGTTCTTTTTGCCAACATGCTTGCGGAGAAGGAAAAAGAGAGAGTGGTACACAGGCAGTGATGGAGGTTGAGAACAACTCATAGGCTGCTGTGTTCTACTTTCATCTCCTGGACCTCTCTATTTTGTTTGTTTACCTTGTCCTGAACTTTCTGGAAATGTATTTAGCCTTTTTCTGTAAGTGGACTATTACAGACAGATACAGAAGAGGAGACATGGGACAACTGTTAGTCCCTCCCTGCTCTACCCAATCTCTTCCTGGCCCTGAAGGTAAACTGATGTGCTTCGCGGTGACATTTTACGCCTTCTCAGTGGGAAAAAAAGCCCCAAACTTCTTTTTAGCTTAAAGAAGTAATTTTTCAGTACCCTTTTGAGTGACTCAACCACTAACATAAATTTATGCTCAGTCTTATTTATTGGAGACGGAAGACTCAGCAAGGAATTGTCAAGTACTTAGTAAGGATTACCTGAATGAGCTACAGCAAGAAAGAGAAAAAACACTGTTGCAATGAGATATACCAGCCTTAGAATATTACATGACAGTTTGGGTGTATTTTCTGATCCTCTGGGAAAAAGTGCCAAAAACCTCCTGGTGAAAGCAATGTTTTGCACCCCAGCCTTCTGTTTCATGGATTGTTTGCTTTGCATGAATGTAGTTCTGAGAAGAAAAGCATCAAACACAATATTTGTTTTCTAGCTTTTAATGTTTTTAATTACATTTCTTAGTGAACAGTGACTTTTCGGGGTGGGGGAGAATTCAAGTCTAATCTATTGATTGTTGATGCTGGGAAAAATAACTGGTACAAATCAATCTTATCTTTATTTCTGCAGCTCATACTTTTGATCATGGTACGTGCAGGTCTAATTTCCTTTTGCTTAGGGGAGAGGAAGGAGCAGATGTCTCTTATCTCTGCAAATTCCTCTCTGACCTTTAAAAACCTGATATATTCGCCACTTCATCCTTTCAGCAAAACTGGGTTAATGATAAGCCCTTCTGGGCCGAGCTTGCAGATCTACATATTCAAGTTTCAGCTGGCAAGTAATGTAGAACAAAGAATATTGAATTATCTGAAAAGTAGTCGTCATGACTGCTGGTGAAGGGAGGTGATAGGATGGCGTTCTGGCTGCACAGCTTCCTTATACTTAGCTGCCCCAGATAAGGCTTTTGTGGTTCTTCTCTTCTCAAGAGTCAGTTCACAGCTGGAGACACTTAACCAGCTTTAGTCACTGGCATTGACATCGGAGTCTCCGCAATCTTGGTGTGTCAGAACACCCTGCTAAATCTTTGGGGACAAAATCAGTGCTCTCTCTTTTGGTCTTCCTGGTGCTTGTTCAGACTCTCCAGCACTTCCAACACGTGCGCCGTGTGACGGGGCTGAGCTGACACAAGGGACAGCAGGGAGAAATCCAAACACCTTACCAGCATGGCAGCCACCTCATCGCGTCCTGTTCCGCAGCTGAGCCAAAGGTTGCATCAGGCTTCATTTGCTGCTTAATTAAAAACCCTTGCGCAGGTCCTGTCTGTGACAGTAAGAGCAATGTAGCAGGAGCGCTAATTCTAATTGAATTTTCAGGCTTATGAAGTTGAAAGAGGAGTGAAATGTGTAGAGACATCTATCGGCCCCTGTTAGCTGACAGACCCTGTCGCCGAGGAGTCTCTTATGCAGAGGAGGGCAGTTCAGCTTCTCCTGGTGCCCCATCACCAGGTTTGTGAGGCACAACCATCTGAACCAAATGAGACCATGCTAAATCATCCAAATGGAACGTTAAATTAATCACCGATTTCAAGGCGTAAGACCCAGCCGTATTAGAAAGGAATGTATTTACACTTCAGAAACCTTTTGTCGAGATTCCAGTATAGAAAATATGTGGGGTCCCAGAAGAATAGTCTGTGTTCCTCTCATTTTTCTTCAAGTTAAGTGGAGGTGAAGCCTTGAGCTTTGAATTTATATATAAATATGAATCAATTCTAGTTCATTCAATGTTGAATAGTTCAACACTTAGCTCCCTCACTTTCCATTACGACTGTGTCTGTAAGTTAATCACAGAAAAATTAATTCAGTGTTTCTCCACATTGTGCAGATAGCTTGACAAAGCACCCGCCTGAACACGGCTGTATAAAAATAAAAATCATCAGTTTTGTGCAAATTTCATGAGCCAAGCTTCCAAATCAGATTTTTGAAATGGATAGATTGCTTAACTTTATTCATGTGTCTTATGATAATTTCCCTTTCATAAAGTATAAATATGACAGATACCAGTGTTTTGTGTTCTTTTTTACCTCCTTAGATCTTTGATTTGTAAGTGAGTTTTAGCTCTAGAAATTACTAAGGGCTTAAGGTTAACTTGAAGTGCTTTGAAGTACAGGGAATGAAGAATTTGCATCTGAATCTAGGCTTTAGAGTAAGAACGCGCAAGTGTCACTACAGAGGAAACTGAAAGATGCTATTTCTACCTTGCCTTTCCCTGTCTTTCAGAAATCTTGCTCCGTTACTGTGATGGGCTCCATATTGAAGTCAACAGGTTCATACATGGAAATGGAAGATGGGACTTATGGAAACCCCTGTGAGATTGTGGCTTTGATGAGAAGTGAGACTCCAGATGTAAAATTCTCAGAGCTCATTGAATTATTTCATTCTGCGCGTTTCTGTCGTGAGTCTTCATCTGTGTTATCCCTATATGATCCTTTACTTGTGGAATCTGTAGAACAAGCTCAGCAAAAATAAGACATGATCTCTATCTTGTCTGTGATTATCTGGAAGAAGAATACAGAGAATCTGGAAACCATCCAATGAAAACAAGTTATGAAAAAGAAGACTTGAAAAATAAGCTACATCTTTTTGCTTTGTTTGTTTTTTACAGCATTAGAAACTAACTATTTTCTAATAACTTTATTATGCTTGTTTACCGCTCGCTAGTGCTTAATTATTATTTTTAGGGATTTAGGCTTTATTTCATCATGTTAACATAACAACTGTCGCTTGAGTTGAAGAAAGAGAGAGGATAGAATACGCAATACACAGCGTACAGCTGGTTGAACTGTTCACAGCAAATAATTTACTGGCTCAGTTAAGCCTTATTATCTCTTTGAAAATTGTCCAGAAACAGACTTTGATTATTATGAAATTGTTAATTACTCAAAATTGTTTGACAAACATTTTATAGAAACAGAGCCTGACTGATGGGCTGGTCTCAAGCTGTCTGTTATCCACCGTCCTGAGCCCCTGTTATGTGCTGGTGGGACAAATACAATCTCTAGTTGTTTAGATGTGAGACGTCAGCAGATGAGAAACCAGTAGATGGTGCTCAAGGATGTGAAGCCTAGTTCTGTGGATTTAGGGAGAAAGAAAACCTGTTGCTAAGCACTGCAGATCTCTTTATTTGGCTGCATTTTGCATCTATGCTTAGGAGGTAAGTCCTCTAGTTCTTTGGCTTCCCAACCGTCTGGTCAGAAAGGTTTGAGATATTTGAGGATTGAGAGCAAAGAGGTTGCTGGAGAGTTGCGTAAACCGCCTCTGTGAGCCCTTGTTGCCAGGAATATTCACAGCATTGCTCTGGAGAGAAAAACCCCAGTGTGGAGGAAAGCTTAGGGAGAGGGGCAAATTTCATCCAACGATGACAGTGCTCCCTTTTTTCCTTTCCTTCTCCTCATTTGTATGATGGCAGCAGCATCAATCTCTTCAGTCTTTGCTGTATACACTTCACTCAGTTCCTCAAAACACTTCTGCTGGAGATCATCCCCTAGGGCGGATGTTTATGTTCTCTAGTTTTTAATTTTTGAAAATTAGCGTGACCAAATCTGCGTACATTTGTGCTAAGAACTTCCTCAGCTATTTGAATTCCTAATTGCCTTATTGCTGGCCTGAAAGTTTTGGATTTACTTAGTCAAAGGTAGAGAAGTCTGAAGGGAGACTTGGTAATAATCTTCCAGCACATAGGAGGTTGCTGTGAAGCAGGAGGCCATAAATTCTCCATGTCTGTTCCACACAGTGCAAGTTTTAACAGTCTTAAATTAAAGCAAGGGATATTTAGTCTGAGCATTAAGAAAAACCTTTGTAACTGTAAGGGTAGTGAAACATTGGGCTAGACTTCTGAGACTATAATTTTTAAGCATAGACTAGAGCGATGGATGGATTCTCATCTCATACATCCTCAGTTCTGGTTTCCTCACCAAAGGCAGATTCCATTGGCTGTTTTTCATAGTTCTGCAAATAAGTTTTTGATTATAAGATCAAAACTGTTGGTGAACAGTTGCACTCGATGTTCTTAAAGGCTTTGCCAACCAAAATGATTCTGTGATTCTCTGAAAATGGGGGCCAAAGACTGGATCGATCCTTAGATAAAAAAAAGCCATATAGGCTTTTTACCTGACACACCTCTATTTATCTGTTTTCTTTCTAGTCCTATACATATTGTGAATTTTCAGCTTTTGATAGGTAGGCAGGAGGCCTGCTTGTATGCATCAATAATCTCTGCTTTTTATGGAAAGAAGATAAAAGACACATAAAACATTAAGCCTGCAATTTGGTCACATGTATATTTCATAAAGGCAACTTACTGAGTAATATATAGAAGGCTTTTGCAGGCTTGCTTTATGATACACGCTCCGTTTTGTGAGTGAAGTACTTGCATTATTGATTTTAATAGAATTTTGCACAGTAAGGATAAATCGTGGTAATACTGCATGATGCCGCATAAAAAGATGCGGCAGACTAAGATTAAGATGGCTGTTGGTGTATATTCTGTGACCAGAACACTGTTTTATGATCAACAGAGGCAGCAATTCTATAATACCCAAGGTCCAAGCGCAGTAAACACGCTTGGCTATCGCAGATTTCACCAGGACTTTGAGCAATGAAAATGTTTATGATGTTGAGTAATACAGTGCTATATTGCTTAGAAAACATGCAACAATAAGAAGAGGATTGTGCTCGCAGCAGTACTTTAGGAAAGATGTGTTTTGCTCAGAGAAGCCTACATCCGCATTGTAATGTATATCGAAATAACTGTGTTCCCATTACTGCTAACAGCTTCTTCCTTATAATTTCTCCTGTATTCTCCTTGTAATGTATTTTCCAAGTCTAGGCATGTGTAGGAGTCATGGAATGCATCTTCTTATATATTTGGATATGGATAATGCCTACCTCAAAAACCCCCTATATTCTTTGGGGATTTACAGGCAACTCTTTGTGAGTTAAGTACTAACCGATGGCTTCTACATGGTAACTGCCCATTTTTATGCTCTCCACTCTCACGTAAACAAGATGTTTTGACTCAGCCCTTTAAGAAACTGAACTTAGCCCGCAATGAAAGAAAATTCTGGAGGTGTCCCTCTAGCTCGAGATGTCTCCCAGTGTCTACCACTATCGTTAGACTTGGTTTTCCTTTACGCCCCTTCCCATTACACTCTTAGTTGGAGCCAGATTAATGCCCTAAATGCTCACACGTAAACCACTGTGGTATTTAATCAGATTTCATTCAAAGTCAAAATCCACAAAGCATCTGTAGGCTTAAGGGGCATTTTCTGAGCAGTGTTGAGCTGCAGAGAAACTCTGTAGTTAGACTGGGGTAATTTTGTGTGTGATTAGGGAGAGGAAACCTGCGCTTATCACATTGTGAAGCATGACAGCAGCACAGGCAAACAGGACAAACAGCTTCAGTTAAAGTCTGGGGTTTGGGCAAGGTGAGGGGAACACTGAATGCTGTTTAAAGTACTGGTTTTTATTTACGTGTGTATATTCGTGTGTTTATGTATGCACACCAATGTTTGTGTGCATTAAGAAAACAAAAAGCTCTGTTGAGGTCTATGCGTTCGATGTCACTTTAGCGCAAGAGGAAGGCTGGCACGGTAAAGGTGTCATGCCAGGTTGAACAAAAGATTTGTAAGGCTCTCTAGATGGAAGGGAGTGGAGTGCACAGATCTGTATAGTCACTCCTGCGCTATGTGTTCTAAAGCAAGTGCTGTTAAACGGAAAAATAGCTTGAATGAATCGCACAGGACAGATGAGAAGAGAAAATCAGCCTCAGAGAAGTGAAGCGATTTACCCAAACTGATGCAAAATTTAGAGGCTACGTCACTATAGAACCCAGGTTTCCTATATCTCCAGGCCACTGTCTTGTAACGGAGAAATAGCAACAGAAATTAAAGAGTTTCGAGAGCCAAAGGATTTCTAGTTCTGTGTCACTGGTCTATTAAAACGGTAATTTTGCACATCAAGCAGACACATGGCAAAAAACATTCGGAGGAGAAGAAATTTTGCAGTAAAAACTGACTGACCAGGCTTCTGTGTTCGCGGCTTTTAACCATTAATCCGTTTTGGTTTGGTTTTAGTGTTAATCATTCTCGAGAAAAAAGCCAAGGAAGGCAATAAAGAAAATTCTGAAGAGGTAAACACTGAATTGATAGCAAATAAAACTCCCGTGTATTTCAGCATGACTCGCTCATAGCGACAAAATCTTCTGCCTTGATGTTGTAAACCTTATTTTTGTTTAATAAAGTTTGTACAATCTGTCCGGTTTTAAATGAACTGCCTGACTGGCTCAGATTTCAGGCACGACACTTAAGACCGCGTAACATGATCACTGGCTGTGAATGAAATACGGGGATGTTGAACTAGCAGAGACCGCAGGAAACGTGAAGGGAAAACTTGACATTTTACTGCGGAAACAAGGCAGCAAAAATATATTCCTAAAAAACTTCCCTACTGCTTTTCTTTTATGTAAAGAGTATGTATAAGACGGTTATTCACCTTCTTTTCCTTTTTTTTTTTGCCCTTTCCATGAAGATCTGGCTGTTTATCTTTAGTTTGGGCTTTTGACAGTAATTTTTTGTGTTTATTCCAAATTGGTATTCAATATTGTATGATAATGTTGAAAAATGAGATCATATAATCAGACGCTGTCACTCCATTTTCTGTCTGAGGAAAAAAAACGCAAAAATAAATGCTGTTTCTGAGGTTGGTAATATTTTTGGTAGATTTACAGCCTGGGTTTATTAAAAAAAAAAAAATCTAGTATTAAGCATGAAAGTAGAGTAATTAAAAACCAAGTAGTGAGTTGCCACATTCTTCTTTTCCTGATCTAACTGATGTGACTTTCCATACTGACTATACTGAAATGTTTCATCTATATTGAAATGCAAAGGCACGGAGGCAGCACTGGCTGGACAAACCACAGCTTACCCAGGCTCCGTGCTACTGGGAGTTAATGGAAGAGTCTTTCTTTGAGCCTAACTCTGTTCCCTGTCCACTCTGAGGTTACATATGACTAATCTGTACGTTACAGTAAGACCCTTAAGGTTTTCAGGTGGCAACAGATGTGTTGCATCATCTTTTATGAATGTTAGGAATTACCTGTTGGTTCGTCTGAATATAGTCTGTTGTCTTGGCTGGGCTCGCTTAGCAGTCTGACAAGAACGTGGAATAAATTCTCTGAGAAATTACAGACCATTGCACTCCTTGCTACTTTCTGCTTCCAGTGACAAGTGCACTTCTTTTTATATATATATATATATATATATTTCAATCTAGAAATCTCTACTGCTGACAATTTTCACCCTGGGGAGAGGATGAGAGAACCAACCTGATAGATCTTAATCACCTTGCCTAATGCAGCACTGGAAGGTGCTCAGACAGAGCAGTGGAGAACCTGGCAAAAAATCTGTGTGGGTCAAACTAAGCCAGGAAGTGCACTGTCGAATGAAAGACACAGTCTTTATGTGATCAGCTGGGAAGCTTTCTGAATGGAGTCTGGTGGGCTACAGGCTTCCTGTTAGAACTTTTGTTCGAGTTCATCAAAGAGGATCCTGCAATAGCAAAGTCTCTCTTTAGAAACCATTGCTTTAAGGTATTTATTGAGTTTTCTCCTTCTTAGGCTTTAATGCATGATTAAATGATTAACGACAGGAAAAAACCCCAGACCAAGAACACAGAAACTGCAGAATATGGTCTTAGAATTACAGTGATAAATAATTTTGACTGAAAGAGTATTTATGGACTTTACTCTCTTTTCATTGGTGATCCAAGAATCACTGAACTTCACAAAGGAAGGAATAAGAACTTTTTTTTTTTTTTAAATTGGAACTTTTTCATCCACCTTTCAGCACATTAGCAGGATTAAAGTTTTCAAAGTATGTTGAAGATACGGTTTACGAGAACCAACAGTCCAAATCCTCAGATGACACAAATCAGCTTACCTTCAGTGAGTTCAGTAAATGCCGTGTTAATCGGAATGATATCAGATCTCTGCAGAAGGTAAGGAAACACAAAGCAAAAGAAAAGTCCACCACCCAATGTTCATAGGAAAACCAATACGAGATTACAGAGCAGACATCTGTGGTTTCAGTGGTTTTTTTTACCCAGAGATCTCACCTCCAGATTGGAAGGAGTATATACACAAGTCATTCTGGGATTAGTCCAAAATATCTTCTGAATTCCTACTGGGAATTAACAACAAACCTTTTAAAAGACACAGCTAAGTGGCTTATTAGTAACACATGTAAGAAACTATCAAGACGAGAACAGTTAAAATTACCCTGGGGAGACCGACAGGGTGCTGATTTTGCTGACATGCTGAAGCTGGAGAGGTGAGAGCATATGTTAAATGGAAATAATTTTGAAGAAGGTAACTTATTTTGTTACACACAGCACAATTAATTTCTCTACATGTAGGCATCTGATGCCATTTCAGATGCCCTGGGACATTAAACATATTTATATGAGGCTAGTAGATAGGAGAAAGCAACAAGAGCAGAGCTGCTCTGGAGTGGCAGCTGCGGTCTGGGCAGGGTGTCTACAGCATCTCAAATGACATTAGAACGCTGTGTTTATGCGGCTGAATTAATGCTCCAAGAACTCTGCTGTTTTCCTCACAGCAAATTAAAATGAGAAAAAATGAAGGTTAAAGAAAATCACATCATAGCTGTCTCTTTGTCCTCTTGCCCGTATCTTTCATGAGTTTAAGGTCTTTATTGTATGAGAAAACATATATATATATACACCATATATTGTCACATCAATTGTTATTAGCTATAGATTAGCAAAAGCAGGTATCTGGACAAGTGTTATGGGTGTGATCCTTCGAGAAAGAACAAGGATGTCGCTGAAAGGACTTAAAGGTGATTTATTAGTTCATCCTGTTTGAGAATCTTTCCCCTTATCCCTATCATGAATCTGAGCGGCATGGCTGGAACTCATTGTATTGGATTTGCATGGCATGATTTTGCTAGTGGCGGGGCTACAGGGGTGGCTTCTGTCAGAAGCTGCTAGAAGTTTCCCCTTACGTCCCATGGAGCCAATGCCAGATGGCTCCAACTCAGACCCGCTGCTGGCCAACACTGAGTGAATCAGTGACGGTTGTAGCGCCTCTGGGATCACATATTTAAAGAGAAAAAAATAGGCAAAGAGAGGAGTGAGAACACGTGAGAGAAACAACGCTGCAGACACCAAGGACAGTGAAGGAGGAGGAGGATGAGGTGCTCCAGGCGCCAGAGCAGAGATTCCCCTGCAGCCCATGCAGGTTAACGGTGGAGAAGATATCCACACCCAGCCCATGGAGGACCCCACTCCAGAACAGGTGGCTGTGCCTGAATGAGGCTGTGGCCCCGTGGGAAGCCTGTACTGGAGCAGGCTCCTGGAGAGGACCTGTGGAGTCCACGTTGGAGCAGGTTTGCTGGCATGCCTTGAGACCCTCAGAAAAACCCACACTGGATAAGTCTGTTCCTGAAGGACTGAAGGTCATGGGACGGATGCACACTGGGGAAGTGAGGGACCCCCTGCTGGAGCAGGGGAAGAGTGTGAGGACTTCTGCTGTGGAGGAAAGGGCAGCAGAGACAACGTATGATGAACTGACTGCAACCCCTGTTCCCCATACCTTTGTGTTGCTGGGTGGACGATGAAGAGAAAAGTGGGAGTGAAGTTGTGCCCAGGAATAAGGGATGGGTCAGGGGACGGTATTTTAGGATTTAGTTTTCATTTTTTATTACCCTATTCTAATTTGGCTGCTAATAAACTACATTTTTCCCCAGGTCGAGTCTGTTTTGCTCATGATTATAATCGGTGAGTGATCTCCCTGTCCTTATCTCGACCCATAAGTCTTTCATTATATTTTCTCTCCCCTGCCCTGCTGATAAAGAGACAGATCGAGAAGCTCTGGTGGGTACCTGGTGTCCAGCCAGGGTCAACCCAGCACACTCAGCAGTGCAGAAAATTAAGCCTTCTGCAGTCAAATGATGAGGCAGAATCCCTTACAAAAACATCACATGAGAAGTTTTGTCTGTCCTCTTGCTGCTGTATTCCTTCATACTAAAAATGTTCGTTTATTGGGAGAAATAAGCTATGTAACATCATAGAATCATAGAATCACCTGGTTGGAAGAGACCCTTAAGATCATCGAGACCAACTGTTCCCCAGCACTGCCAGGGTCCCTAAACCATGTCCCTCAGCACCACATCTGCACATCTATTAAACACCTCCAGGGCTTCTATTTCTGTTGCATATTGGGCACACTAACTTTGCCCACAGAGAAGGAATTCGAATGAAAGGATCTCTTCATGTCAATGTAGAGCGGGTTTTAGAAGTGAAAAACTAGGATAAGAGTAAAGAATTCTTACAGTGGTTAATTTACATAGCGGACAAATCATCTGGTGTATGAGTGAGGGAAGGAAAGCACTCAAACCTTCCTAAGTTCAGGAAGGATCCTTCCTCCAACACTGATGCTAAATGTGCCTGAGAGGAAGATGGCAACTGCCTCGCTCACGGTAGTATCCTGCAGAACCGATGACTCTTCAGTGATCAGGAGACCTCATTTATTCAGGAATTGATACACTTATCTCAGTCTCTGAAATAGGAAATATATTGATGTCTCATTTTATGTATGACTGTTGCAAAAATGAAAGATGGGACCGTCTTACCTAAGGTGACCCAGGATGCGGTAGAAGAACTGTAAGGTGAACCCAGGCACTTAAAGCCTGGAGAACGTTCTATACTCTAGGCAGCACTATCTCCTGTTGAGCAGACACTCCGGCTCATAGTCCTAAAAGCAGGGTAGATCATTCTGGTCCTAAAAGCAGGACAGGTCACTGTGTGCAGTTCTGTATGGTTAACATTCGTGAACACAATAGAAAGAGAGAACGTTTGAGTAACTTTGGCTTTCAAGGGTACAAACCAGAATTTGTCGACAGAGAACAACAGGGATGTTTTTATTCCATATGACACATAATGCCAAGCTCTCCTCCCTTTCCTTCTCTAATCTCTTTTTCAGTCTTTAAAAAAAGGTAGTTTTAAATATAGGGACATTGCAAATGTAAGAAAGTCGAGTGCCTGGCTGCTGAACACGCTCACACCCAATTCTAGAGAGCAGATACAGAGCTGTCATTATCCGGAGAAATCAGACGCTTGTTCGTCGTCTGCAAATGACAGAATAAGGGAACAATAGTTAGGACTCACAGAGAAGCAATGACCCCAAGTGCTGAGCACTTTTTTACTATTATGAAAATCTCCATTGCTATTCCAAATCTCCTGTGCTTAATTGCACTGGTTTTGACCGGGATAGAGTTAATTTTCTTCGAGGTACTTCGTACCAGGCTATGTTTTGGATTCGTGGTGAAATCAGCGTTGGTAGCACGGGAACAGTTTATTTGGTGCTGAGCAGTGCTTACATGGTGTCAAGACCTTTTCTGCCTCTCACATTGCCCTGCCAGCGAGTGGGCTGAGGGTGGGCAAGAAGTTGGGAGCGGTCACAGCTGGGACAGATGATCCCAACTGACCAAAGCGATACTCCCTGTCATACGACACCGTGCTCAGCAGGAAGAACTGGCAGGTGGTGGGGCCAAGTTTGATGGGGCTGTGGTTGCTCAGGGACTGGCTGAGCACTGGTCAGCTGGTGGTGAGCAAGCGTGGGGTTTTTTGCATTGCTTGTTTTTCTTGGTTTGGGTTGGTTGGTTATAGGGGTTTTTTCAATAACAAATTTTGATTTACCTTAAGTTAAATACTCTTTGTTTAGGTGGTCTTGAAGGCAGTATTGATCATGCTTCCAGAAGGCTGTATTCAGTGTTTCATCAATGTAGGAGCCACAAAGACCATGAAAACCCCTCTTACCCAAATCTAAGGCTGTGTGGATTCAGTGTGGAGACAGGTAGACTCGAAGGGTAACACCAGCTGCTAATCTTGCATTTGGAGAGTCACCACAGTAGAAGAGAAGGCATTATCATCCATGAACTTGCCTGGAAGTAGTACGAACCCTATTCCACATTTTGGTATGGAGAGCTCTGACCCTTAACATCTTTGCACAGGCCATAGGTCCCCTCACCTAAAGCGACAGTGCTTTAATGTGCGTGGTATAGATTAATGGGGGTGACGAGCTGCACTTTGTAAAGCTGTACTGTTATGTATTGCTGTATCCCCTAACTTCACACCTGAGATGCAAAAGCAGACCTATATGATGAAATTAGGATGTAGGCCCCCAAACAGCCTGTCCTGATAACTACCAGACACAGCCCAGGGAAGAAAAGCTGATTCTTTATGAAAAAGCATGACTTGTGTTCAGTCCGTCCCAGTGGTAACATATATCTGATCAAGTCAGTTTGAAAATGCAAAAAAGCAGGCTGATGGAGCAAGCAGTGTGTCGGTTAATACCACTGAAAGACAAGTAAGGGCTGATGCCACAGTGGATGTGACAAAATCTGTTTCAACCAATTTCTCATAGTAGTTAGAAGCCTATAAATCTTGTACAGTAGGGACAGAGGAATGAAGATGAAAGAGGACAGAGAGCCACGATCAGACAGTGCTGAGTACCAGAGGCAACACAAAGACCTGGAGACCCCAGCACTGAAGTGCAAGAGTGAATCAATCTCATTTTACTACAGCTTTGCCTGTTTGTAGGAGTTGCAAGTAAATGTAGAGTATCCCACGTCAGGCTACAATGCACCTCTGGTTCTAAAGCTGTTCTTTTGTATTACTTCTGCCAACGTGCGTGAAACGGAACTGGAAATCAATTCGTAGAGTTGGATGCTCTCTGAAGTTGAATCTAATACATGGTACCGTGCTGGCAATGGTGTGCACGGAACTGCTTTGAAATGTAAAGACCACTGTGATACAGCGTCCACATGGTGCCACCCTTACTGGGCTGAAACATTGGCTAGATATACCCTTTGTTCACTCCCGGGATATCAGCTGGGGAGAAGCAACTAATCCCCGCCAAACACAGCTTGGACACCGTTTGGAAGCTAGCTCATTCCAGAGATTGCTTTTGGAAGGCAATACAGTCAAACTGCAGGTTTGTTTTCTCGCATCCTGCAGAGTTTTGTACCTCCCGCCATGCCTTGAAGCTCATGACACGTACCTTCAGAAACGTGCTATTAAAATACCACTCCAGTGGGATGTGGCAAAGCCCTTCAGGCACTGGGATCTGAAAATAATGCAGACAAAAAGTAAGGCTACCTTACAACCATAGGGTGACAACATGGGGGTTGGAGGAGACCCAGTTGAACCTCTGTACCTCATGCACGTGGTCAGTCTATTCTAGAGAGGACTAGACCTGAAAACGCAGTGTGAGTTATCCTGCACCAGGACTGGCCTGGGATCTGGAGGTTACGCCCTGGGCAGGTGCCTTTGAACATGTGGCTGTGGCCCAGCTGTACCTATTTGCGTAAACGTTGGTATGACATGTTAGATCAATGTCCAGCTCATTGGTTTCAGTCAGGAATTCAGACATGAAAGGACTTCACCTAGTGCATTCAGTTGTATTAAATCTTACTGGACCTTGCGTCAGAAAATACCTATTTGGTGACAGGCTCTTCTGATACCTGACGTGCTGGAAATACCATCTTTTCCTGTGTTTTAAAGTGAAAATCAGATGTTGCAAATAGCAAATCTGAAAATTGAAATTCTCTTCAGGATTGCCAAAATTTCCCATAAGGTAGATAGAGGAATTGAAGAGCTCCTGGAGCTGTAAAAAGCTGGAAATGTAATAAATGACTGCAGCTGGTTCAATACTTCGTACTCTGAATTCTCAATGTTGAATAAGCTCTAAATAAGCTTTAAGGTCCTCCTGCCCTTTTGTTTTTTTCTCTCGCTCTCTGTCATTTTTACTTAAGCTCCTAAGAGTATCTGGATAGAAGAAAATAAAAACAAGCATAAGGGCTTTGTTCTTAAAGCATAAAGATTGGAGAAAACTGTGAGCAGCTCAAAGTACGTGAAAATAGAATGAAACACTTCTTGCTTTTTATGGAGGATCCATGTGCTCGTTATATCGAGAATTCAAAAAAGATAATAAACATAGTTCAGGTTATGAAAAAATTGTCTTTTATAGAAATGTTTCATTTTCTTTCCTTTATAGAACTTTCATAATTATGAGTATTAGTAAAGCTAATATGGAAATAAAATTGTTTTACCTGTTGAAACTTTTCCTCCAACTGCAAGGATTTTCTTACATAACTACTAATTATTAATTCATTTAAGTGGCTAAACTATTAATCTAATACACCTCTCATCTATGTATTAGGTTAATGTTTATTTTATTTAACTTTCCAAATCAAATATTAGTTCCTATCAGTCATTTTGTTGTCATTAAAAGGAGAAAAATATGACTACCTATTTCTGCAATTTAGTTATCCAACTCATAGCGTAACCTCCGCCAGGGATGTATTTAAAAGCATTAGAGTATCATCTTGTCTCTCATTCATCAGAAAATCAGTTTAATGAAGAAGCTTTTTGTTTCCAGGACACAATTTTGGGGTGTTTGATGCATCTTTGTGACCTCGAATGACTCAACTTCCATGAGTTGAACATCAAACTAGATGCTGTTGTGGCTTGCTGTGCCAATCCGACATGGACAAGGATTTTAGATCACTTAAGGAATCACTGTCAAAGCTATTAGCAAAATAAAAAAAAGTTCAGAAGACATTTCTTTGCTTTCTAAAATCCTTCTCAGAGCAGACTCCAGGTGCAGCTGGACCCGGTCCTGTCCCAGAGTTGGCCAATGGTTTATGCCTAAAAGATTGCATGCCCACTCAAACCTTTATGCAACCTAGCTAAGATTTCAGCATGCTTCCTCTTAATTCACTCACCTTCCATCCAGGCATTGGACGTTAGTTCACGCTGTGGTTTGAACCCTAGGTTTTCCAAGGCAGTGTCCCAGACAACAAATCTTATAAAAATAAATAATGTAATAGAGTGATAGAGCAGCAGGATTGGCTTGAGCTGAGTGCCTCTGGAGAGGAACCTGACCAAAGAAATCCCTGGGCAATTATACCTTACGGACTAGTCACCCGCCCTTCTGGGTCCAATGGTGATTCTGGCCTGAGATCTTCTCACACCTTCTGACTCATTATTGGCTTCATTCACTGTCTCTGGGTAGACCATTATCTTGTCGAGTTGCAGCTGCTGTTGATCGTTGTAGCCTTGAAGTCTCCTTATCTTCTGGTTTTTGTCAGCTCTGGAGGCTATGTTTTGCTTCGGTAGTTACAAGTTCAGTAAATCTAAGTGAATGTTTACAGCTTGTAGCCTAAGTCTTCTGCGAATCCAGCTACTCATGTTAAGTAAGTAGAGCTAAGCAAACGGCATACCAAATCTCATAACTTTATAACTCTAACTTATTTATTCTATGTAAAACTTACTTATTTAAGCTAAATAACTAGTATTTCTTAATGCTGAAAAGCGTCCCTGCTCACAGGGATAGTTCCCTGGTGTGCAGTTCAGTTGCCATCCAGGGAGAAGTCCGGTTGGGTTTATCCAATGATCTGTCATTGGCAAAATACCTTGGTGGTTTGAGGAGCAACCTTAAGAGGCGTCCCAGCTCAAGGGGGGATCACCACTACGCACCCACACTGCCTAGCAGGGAGAGCTCAGAGAAGGCTTATGTAGGCTGTCGTATTTATGGGATAAATTGGTTGGCACGTAGTCAGATTGCATCAATGGGAGAGGTATGCATGAGACTCCTGTACCCACAACTTTTTTGTTCACTCTGCTCCTTTCTGTGTTTTCTAGAGGAGTTCTTGGCCCGGCTACGTCTCAGGCCTTTGTCTCCTTTGGAGCTTGTACCAAACTACTGCTAGTTTGGTTAAGGTGGAGGCTTGAGTACATCCGTCACAGAGGCTCTCTAGAAGAACTACTGTTGGAGCACGTTTCCTTTGGAAACAAGACCACAATTTGGATACTGTGACATTTTGCATTTTTCTTGGACATTTTATGTGTTCAGCTTGACATACTCCATGTCTGCCTGTATTAGTGATCTGTGTGCAAAGACAAACCCAAATCCCTAGTATTGGATAAAGCTTTGTGACAGGTTGAGGTTTAGCTGGATACCAATAGTTGTGTAGATACAACCTGTAAACTCAAATATAATTACACTCCTGTTTGTATTTTTACTAGAAAATCAAATGGTCTTGTTTTGAAGGTGTCCATGTGCTCTCTGCTGCATAGCAGTAGCAGGTTTTTCTTTTATGTGAAGCAGGTGGCTAATATTGAAAAACCTGTTTTCATGGCGTGGAAGATTTATCGCCCTCGAAACTCAGAATATTGGCAGTTGGTTAGCAACTTCTGTTTGCATTGTAGATACACGATGCAGCACGTAAGGAAGAACCATAGAGGGAATGGGAAAAATAGCTTAGCTATTTTTATCTTGGGAACTTGTTTTTATGAAAAGGACCTCCCAGCTCCCTACAAAACAACCTAATGAGTAAAATTAAAGCTTGGAAGTTTCTAGTGATATCTTAGAAAGACTGTGAGTTCTTAGTTATTTTAAATTAATTATAAAAATGGAAGATCAAAATAATGTTGTGTTGCCGCCTTCAAGTCCTTGTTACTACATCACACAAAATTACACTGTATTTTAAAATAAGATTATTTTTGTGTACTCATGGCTCTTATTGAAAGGTTGAACTAGAGCCTTCCTTGCCAGTTACGCCTTTAATTATGCTTTTCTCCATGCTTATTTCATATCCTTCCTTCTCTCTTGAACTGAGACAGGAGACACTAAGGCACCTTTCTGTTCTTCTTAGCCTAGAATAAGTACTTCATATTTCATGGTGCTTTGATTCAAAATACTAGGTCTAACTTCTAATTAAAATGTCTTGGCAGGATTTGACTGATTTACTTGAGGCTTCATGGACCCGTGTTAGTTATTTGTTTGATGTGGTATAATATTAAACATAGCAAAAGATAAAAACGTAGGCTATAATTAATTTATCTAAAACAGAATTATCATTGGTTTAAGTACAATTGATGTGATGTACAACAGATGTGTCTGAGCTTTTCTTTAGAAATTTAGCCAAACCCTGAAGTAGGCATTTGTTGTGAGAAGGTTCTCTAAGCTCCATCTGTAATCAACAGAGAGAGGCGGCAGTTAGATTCATGTACCACGTGTAGATAATTATGTCTAGCTGCTCTCATTTAAGCGTATTTGCAGCTTGATATGAGCACTTGCTGACAATAAACTTGACCCAAACCTATAGAGTTTAAGGGAAGCGACACATTCTCCTTACTAGGTGAGGAGCTAATCTTGAACAACAGGAGGAAAACTCAAGCAGATCTCAATGCTTTGTGGGATTACCCGCTCTGAAGTTTCCTGTGTCTTCATTGGAAACCTTTGTGCTGAAGCAAGGTTGCAGAAGATAGCTCATATAGCTGCTTAGATTTATACCTCATTATTATTCACTCAGTTTTAGTACTATGTAGCGTCTAGAACAAAAGACCTAAAGTAGGAAGGCACGTGTTTAAATTTCCAGAGAAGAAACTGAGGTTGTTTGTGAGGTGGAATGTGAATGTAATGCATGATTGAACGCGGTCTAGAGCTTGCAGAAAAGTCAATAAACAAAGCCAGGTTTGTCAAGGGTTTCTCGTTTTTGTTTTTTTCAGGACGTGACTTAAATTTCCCTCAGAGGGTCTGCACAGTTTCATTTCCTTGTGTGAAAAGGCATATCCTTCCCATCTTCATCCATACTCAAACACTAATAAACAGATGGTCAAATTAAAGAGGCCCTATCAGCCAGAAAATTAAATGAATTAGAAATTCTCTAGAGCTTAGTTTGCCAAACCATTCCTTCTTCCATTAAAATAAACAAACCAGCTTACTTTTCCTTCTGCTTTTCTTCCAAACACTTTCAGAACCATGAGATCAAATAATTAAGCTGGTGGAAAATCCCTTGTTGGTATTAGAAGCAACCTCTACTGGGAGGAAGACTAAGATAACAGCTGGTTATTACAGAACAAGATATTTCATTACTTTGAGCGTATCCGCTTAAGAAAAAAAGAAAAGTCAGACTTTGAACTTATTGGATCAGTGATTACAATGGAATTGGAACAGACTTGAATGGATATATTTTGCACTGTGGGGAGAATAAGGATATATTCTAATGGGATTTACTTGTTATACAATATTCAAGTTATAAAATAATTCAAAAAGGAGGGGGAATCTTCTAATACTCAAAGCAAAAGGCAAGCAATGAGGAAATTATGTGAGGGCAACAATCCATCTCAGCCCATTACGGCAGACTGGTGACTGTACTAACTTCATCTCTGCCAGTCAGTGGTGTTAATGACATTGGTTCACTCAGGCCAGATAACAGTTATGATATAAAAGGCAGTTCAGGTTGCACCTACATTAACATAGTGATTCAGAGCAGCGCTGCCCTAATTGTCACTACATGTCTTAGTTTCCTGAAGTGATTAGAGTCATTGGACGTAACTATAACTGTTACGCTGGTAACAGGTAGTCTGACGACTGTTGGGCCACAGAAATCTCAGTCTTTAAGCCATGGGCATAGTGGAGACTTTTACTCTATGGAATCAGATTAAATTTACTCTGAAATAGTTCTCTTGAACCCCACCGGGTGAAGACGTAGAGGCATCAGCACAAACAGCTCACGTCTACTGATCCGTTCCTTATAACTGTACCAAATGGGCTAACACATCATCCACGGGGGCTGTGATACAGGTGTCTTTTTGAAGACAGTCAGGTCTTGTGACTGTAGTGCTAGGTTCACCGCTTGGGTGGAAGATCTCAGTGTTGCAGGGAGGGATAAAAGTCCTGTGGGGTCAGGCTTTCTGTTCCTGCCGTGGAGATTAGAAGTCATTCCTACAGATGAAATACGAGGGCCGTTCTGACAGTAATGGCTGCTATTTTATTATGTTGTCCCACGACATCAGAGGCAGCTGTTGGTGGTTTGGCAGTAGAGGTTGAACCTTCCCGCCAATATTCCCTTAAATTTTGTCGCTGTGCAACCAATGGCAGCAGAGGAGCAATCTGACAATATGGTGTCTGACATGGAGATGCGTATGAGGCAAAGGTGGGTAACTGAATTCCTCCAAGCAGAAAAAATTGTATCCGTTGACATTCATCGACAATTGTTGAATGTTTATGGAGACCAAACAGTGGGTGTCAGCGCAGTGAAGTGGTGGGTGGTGACGCTGGTGAAAATGCACAGCCAATGGTGGTGATTGTTGAAAAGTAGCGGTTTGTAGCTGAGGATTTGCTCTGTCAAATAGTGTTATCGTGCTCTTTGCATCTGTTGTAGTTTCCATGGAAACACCACGTAAATAGGAGGCATTACTTTCAGAACAACCTATGTCTTGCCTCTCCACACATCTCAACCATCCCTTGTAACAGCAAAAGAGAAACCGTTTGTCATTCCCTGGTAATCTACAGCCCTTGGGGAGCATCATCTCTCTCGAACCTAGATTCCACCGGTACCTAGAACAAGTTGAGATGAAAATGCAGGCAAGTGATTTATTTTCAAAGTTAAGCAAAATGTGCTTTTGCCCAGAGCTACCTTGCTCTAAGTCTTTTGTCATCCAATTAGACGTAAACACCGTGTGGAGGAGGCTGACACTTCCCAGGGCGTGGGTACTGCATCTAGGGTTCTTCTGTCACCTCAGGGCAGCAGGCAAGGAAAGGAAAGAGCCAGGAAAGGCACTGTGAGATAATCAAGAGAAACCTGTGGAGGTGCTAATGAAAGGGAATATGTCCTGCAACACAGCCACCGCCAGCCAACACTCACAGCCCAGCCGCGGGGTCTGAAGATGGGAAATCTGAATAACGGGACAGTTAGAGAATGAATTGCAGTAATTTTAAGGAATGAAGCTTACACTGACAGTAGGTACTAAGAGCAGCAGCAACGTGTGGATAATCCTTCTGCATCCTCCAACAATATATGACTCACCAAACATGAGCTTTACTAGGTAACATTTATTTAAGCATTTTCTGTTCCCATCTTCTGTGCACCTGTTAGCAGGGGTATGTGGGGCTCTCCCCTTTGTGCATGAGAAGACCCAACTATTTTTAGACGCCCTTTTCATCTCAGTCTCCAGCATTTCAGATATACTTTTGGAAAAAATGTATGCATTTTTCTCATCTCCTTTCACAAATTATCTTGCTTTTCTCGCTTCTGACAACTAGGCCATGAGATTTCGGAGACGGAGAGAGCGCTGAACATACTGTACACAACAAAGACAGTGGGTTTGTCTATTAACTAATGTTTGAACATCACCTTGTTTACCTCCCTTTTGAAAAATCCTTTGCACCACAGTCCTCACTTCTTCCTCTCCTTGGTAACAGCCTCTTTTATCTGTTGTTTGGCTCAGAGTGTTCTGAATGTGGCTGGTGGGAATCGTTCCATCAGATTCAGTAATCTTCTGATTAGACTCTGTGAGAGAAAACTTCAGCCTAAGTGACAGGTCATCAATGTCCTCTAACTCCCTTTTCTTCAGGCACTGCCATCATCTGTGTAGTGGGTGAGCGGGGAAGTATGCCTCACCCTGATATTCCATACCGTGCCAAGGACATGGCTACGGAGTGAGAGGCAGAGATGCAAAACTGACTGAACTAAGTACGTTTAGGTACTGAAAGCAATTTCACCACGTCAGTGAATTCCCTGCCTGGGTTAGGTGTAGCTTGCACAGTTCTGTGCCGTGCCGTATACATGTACCCATAGTTAAGCATAAAACTGACAGAGAGGAATGGCTGCTTGTGACTCTATAACACCTCTGTTCCTCGTGTCAGTGAGCTGAGCTGAGGGACAGTAAATGGACTGCTGGACCAGTCTTACTATTGCTAGCACAACTACTACTGCTGTTACTACTCCTCTAAATCTTACACCCAGTATCTGGAGCAGTTCGTTCCACATGTGCACTGTCAAGCAGTTTTCAGAGAAGGTGTTTCATGCTGTCATTACCTTCCTCTAAGGACATACAGAGGCTGCTCTTGAACTCAGTACACCAGACTCCCCCAGAAGAACGTTGTGCCAGCTTAATTGCTTTAGCCAGTCTTCCCTTCTACCCTCCTGTTCAACAGAGGAACTTCTGCTGAGAAGGATTCTTAGTGAACTTAAAATACGCAGCAGCCCCTTGCTGGCTGACTTACAAATATTTGTGCTTATACTGTCATACTACTGAGGTAGTTAAAGAGATATAAACTATCTATGTCCGTAAGATATCTATTCCTCTTGTCAATGCTTAAAAAATCCAGGATGCAATGAATTTGGAAAAGCCTCTATTTTCAGAAAAATACCACACAGGTAATGTTGATTTTATTACCCCACATACAATACAGAGCTTCTTTTATAAGTCCAAGACTGTAAAATGATCCTGTGGCTGCGTTAAACAGCTAATGGATTTCTTCATCTAGGTTGTTCAACATCAAACAATTTATGGCTTTTCAAGACTTACCCCTCTTGAATCTCTTACTTGAACTCCCATAACTTACACAAGTAAATAAAATCAGGCATATATTTTAAATGAAAAAGTTCCACAATAAACTGGAAACTCAGAAGGCTTGGTTTGGAAATGTCAATGCAAAACATTTCAGCTTTTCTGAAGCGAAAGGCTCTGTTTCAGCTTTTATAAACCAGAAAGTTTTATTTCAGAAAAAGTTAACTGCCACTTTCAAAAACCCAATGCTTTCACACCTTTTTTTCCCAGCTAAATCCAATGCATCTTGATGAGTCATTTTGTTCTTTATAAGAACTTCTGAAGTTCTTAAAGTGAATTTTTAAAGTGATTTTACTTTTCTCAAAAGACAAAACATTGTCTCAGCTATGCTTTCTCAATGACTGCTTCTCTCCTCTTTCTTGCAGTTTGCTTGGGAAAGTTGAAGTCCTTAAGATGCACAATGCGTCTCTAAAGATGTCCCTCTGGATGTCATCTCACAAGCTGCAGCATTGCCTGCGAGTGTAAGGTACTGAGCCGATGAAGGAACAAGAAGTTGAAATAAATCCAACACCAAAACAAGCAACTGTATTTTAAGCAGGTCATAAAGCTTTCCGCGGGCTGGTATTATGGTTTGTCCCTCACTGGTAAGGAAAGGCAATGAGAACTTTCAGCTCTTCCACGTGAAGCCTATGGCGAGCTGGCATCCTTAGTAGTTTGCTAAGAGCGGCCTTTTACATCCCTTTATGTGTAAATCCTCAACCTACTAGTTGACATCTACTAGTTAATCTATTCGGACCCTTCAAAGTCAGGTTTACCTTGCCAAGGCAGCAGCAGAGATACATAATCTTGAGAACTTTCTCAGTTATCACTGAAAAAACCATGGTCGCTGTCGTTCTAAGGAAGGAATGACTTGTGTTAAACCTGCACATCTTCCTAGACTACAGTCCAAACTTTCTCTTGCACCAACATGCAGCAAGGAAAATATATTTCTCCCCCAGCTGCCCCCCTCCTTTTAAACATACGAGAGGCTTCCTGCGCTTCGCTTTCTGTTTGGGTGCAGTGAAAGCAAGGATGTCAAATCCCTTCAAGCATTTTCCTTGTGAAATACGGGACTTTAGTAATGTAAAAAATTGCTTTTGCTATCTACTCATTTTTTCATGCTTTTTTACAAACAGCTTCCTGGCCAAACCACAAGATGATCAATGTGGTCTTTCAAAATCATTCTTCAATGGCAGACAGTTTGCATAAATGAAAGTTAAGGACCAAGAACCCAAAGCAATTTAATGTTTTATGCGCCAAATGGAACATAATTGCTTCTCTACATCTACTGTATTAGGTTTTGCTATGAACACAAAAAGAAAAGCTTGCAGAAATTATTGTCTTGGAAACACTTATTTACCTTCACAGGAATTTTCCACAATAGCTACATTTATTATTTTAAATTAACCAGCTCAATATGGGCTATTGATATCTCAAACAACTGACTTTGCATTTTCAACTGATTGCAGTCTTTTTCATAAATCTAACTTAAACTTATAATTTCTCATTAACAAATTTTTCAAGTAAAGAAATTTTTTTCATTTCTTATAAAGGACAGTATTTTTTGAGACAGAATGGATCTTTTCTAACTCCGAAGCACTTTAAAGAACAGAGTATTGGGGGACTTTTTCCAAAACTCTGAAGCCTGATGAAGTTCCTCCCAAAACAGGCCTCAAAAAAAGATCTGCAGTGAAGTTCAATGACCGTTTTTGTTTGTTGGTGATGGAATAAAACACTGGAGGCAAGACAAAAAAGGAAACCATTCTTCAGGTGTTTTTCAAAGTAGAGGATCAAGAAATGTAAGTACCTGCATTTTTTTTGGCTCAACCAAATACTTGATTCATGACCTGGAAGAAGACTTTAAATGTTGCTGAGCCTTTGCCCAGTTACGTGTCCAGATACCATGGTTAGAGGAGTACCGGGGTGGGCAGTGTGGGTCGTAAGAAGGTCTGTCTCTCAACATTGGCAGAACACACAGGAATACAGAGGAGACTATCTGCCATGGGGACCTCTAAATGCGTGTTGCTTTCTGTGATTTTTAGGATGTAAGATACAGTATTTTAATCCAGGATGAGCTAATACAATCTCTGAAATGAACAGACATCTTTCTCCCTCTTTGGCCATCCATTCCCTCTCCCAGGTTACCCCTTTGGCTGTGCCACTGGTAAAGCAATACAGGGAAATGATCCCTGATAATAATTTTTAATGGAATTTCTCATCCATGCTTGTTCCATACTCTACTTCACCCCACGCCTAGCAAAAGTAGAGACTGCCTGCTTCTTTCAGGAGAAATGCAGGTTACAGTGGCGTAATGCGATTCCCAAACAACGACGGGAGGGTTGTAGCAACAGCCAGACTGTAGCACTGGAAAGAAGAGGGGAATCTCAAAAGAAGGAGAGGTCTGCTCTCTGCAAAGCAGAGCCCCAGAGATGAGCCGTGGGCTGTAGAAAAGAAGCCTTTTCTACGGTCAGAGGGAGGAATGCGTTGAATTTGTTCCACTGCATGAAGCCAAGGAAAGCTGCTGGGCCGTAAAACAAGAGGGGGAAGGATGAGTTTAGTCTTCAAGGATCTAGTGGATGGGAAGGAGCTGGGTGTCTTCAAAACCTGTGTTTTATTTTGAACCAACAGATCACAATTTTACAGGAGTTATATTCCTCTAGTAGATTTAGAGATGGACAAACATTTAACCACTTGAAAGAAAAGGTGGAATAAACCCTCCTCAAGACCTTGGGGAACTGAATTTCATCGTACAAAGCTTAAGGAAACTCTGCCTATGTTAGTGATGTATTAATCTTGTCTTACAGATGGAGTATGTCTTGCAGCGTGAGTGAAACCAGTGAAACTGCTCCAATCCAGAGCAACTGAGGATCTAGAATACGTAAACCAGCTTCTAAAAAACATGCTTGGCCAACCCGATCTTCATTGCAAAATGCCAAACTACAAGTGAAAGAGCACATGAATTCATAACTTTGGAAACTGTGAAAGATCTCAAGCAAAATTGAAAAGAAACAATATTTTCCTGCAGTGGAAGCTTTGTTAGGGCATGTCAGGGTATGCCACGAGTGTAGAGAGCATCAGTCCAAAAGGAAGCGTGAAAATGACTGATATTTCTCTGAATCACACAGCTGGTAATTCATAGAAAACGTATTTGGTCATTTCTCCCTTTATATTTACATTCTCTTTAAAAATTGAAGGGTAGACCTTTTGGAATGACTTATACTCTGACTTTAGGTTTCCATCTGTTACCTCAGTCTGCACGTGTTGCCATTTTGTTCTTCTGATGAAGGACTACTATAACATGGGGCAAGAGCAACCTCTCTTCTAAAGGGCCAGAAGGTGCCACTGATGAAGCCACATGAATTTTGTAATAGAGGTAATATGACTCATTAGATAAGGTACACAGCAGAGAAAATCGAAACTACAAGTCTGCTGACACACAAGCTCTTTCTCAGAAAGCTGGCTGCTATTCAAAAGCAGTTGCATATTCAAATCTCACTATTTTTGTGTCCTGATGTTGTGAGGCATGACATAATGGACAATGTAGGGTTAATAGTCACCTCTTTCAATTGTGATTTCTTGTAACCCCCCCTACATAAACTCATAAATTTCTGTATTTCCTGAAGTAATGAGTAAAACAAATATTCACCTGCCTAAAAGTAATTTCGCGATGTGTGAGGAGGCTTATTACCTAATGTTTGTAAAGCACTTTGAGGCTCAAAACTGCCATGTAAGTATTATCATTATTGACAGGAGAAACAATTCTAGTGATGGGTACTACTTTTTCTCAGTGAAAATGAGCTCTAGTTTAGATTAATGGAAGCATCTTTTGCATGTTAACAAGAATTTCTGAATCTCATGAGGACTGAGAAGAAATGTTGTAATGTTTTATGATATTCATTGGTCAACTCCTTAGGACTGGGACTGCATTCTACATGTTCATCTCCTGCCCAGCAGCGTAAAATCCTGTCGGAATACCTTGGTTGCAACCATAGCTCAAACTGTAAATAATATTACCTGGTAACTATCCAAAAAATGTTTGTGATAAATCCTCTATATTGATTTGACCCCCATAACTTTTCTAACCCGAATTAAAAATGTATTTAGTAGTAGTCACCAGGGAGTGTCACCGTGAGCTTTTTATATACCATAAATATATTTTACCATGATTAATTATCTCCATGCATTTGATACACTGCAATTTGTTTAGGATTAATGGACTCAGCCCGTTAAACTCAGAGTTCCTCCATACTTCAGGGGTGGCCAGTCCTATTTCTGCGCTGAAGTCCATCCGTAAGACTAAATCAATGAGCTGATGCTTATCAGACACTGTGCTATTCGAATAATTTAAATTTACTAATATCTGTAAAAAAACCTCTGTGTGTTTACCACAATTTAAAGGAAAGTGGAATTGCCTGGAGTTATGTACCAGGGGCATTGTGTTCTTTGGTTTGCTGTCCTGAACAATACTGATAAACTATGTGTGTGTAGCTGCATTCGTCAATGATCAATTGTAATGTCATCTTTTACATTCATGATGCTGGAAAAACTATAGGGAAAGCCACATTTTAATTTTTTTTTTAAACTGTATTTTACAAACGCAGCATCTCTTATGTTTAAATAAGTCTAGAGTTAGCATATCATACGGGAAAAATCACATAGATAAAACTTACATGAATGGTTGATGTATAAAATCATATAGAAGAGCTAAAAATTGGGTAGTTTTCAGTGCACCAGGAAAAGCCTTCATATTTTATTTCAAATAATAGAACAGATGCTGTGATCTAGTGGTAGTTATCCAATATATTAAGTGCTCATTACGTTCATTTGCTATGTACCACCCACATGAACATGTTAAATGTCAGAACCTTGTCCCAAAAAACAAGTGAGCTAAATAGAGGAAACCATGAAGGCAGAGGGAGATGAGCTACTCTACACTTACTATAATAGTATTTTGGCATAAGCTTGACCGTAGGCT
Organism: Bucorvus abyssinicus; assembly: GCA_009769605.1. Classification (NCBI taxonomy): domain Eukaryota; kingdom Metazoa; phylum Chordata; class Aves; order Bucerotiformes; family Bucorvidae; genus Bucorvus; species Bucorvus abyssinicus. The sequence continues at coordinate 2,005,800 of CM020026.1, read as the reverse complement.
TGATTTTGATGGCAGCTTCTGAATATTTTATTTCGAATTGAAGACCACTGTAGCTTGAACAAGAGTTCCTGCGAAACTCCACTCTTAAAACAGGGACAGGCATGTGAGGAACGGTATGGGGACTGCAGAGACAAGTGCGGTATCGTGACTCGGGGGGCTATTTCTTATTTGTGGTGGTTGGCAGTTACAAATTTTTTACGACAGGTTTCTGCTTGAATTGCTTTTCCCCACAATGCTTTGCTATGGTTTTTTTTTACTGATGAATTCTTGGGTGTATCAGGGTTGTTGGGTGGGTTTTTTTTTTTTTTTTTTGGTTGGTTGTTTTTTTGTTTTGTTTTGTTTTTTTTTTGGTCCAACATGACAGAATCACTTTTGGAGAAGGGAGATATCGTTCAGTGACAGCTGCTAGTCGGCTTGTATTTGCTGACTGCTCCTTTTAGCATCTGCAGAGCAGCATTAGAGGGCCTTGAGTTGAAACTGGAAGCAGATATGGATGCCTGTCCAATGCTGGCGATAACTTTACAGACAGCAATAGCTGCCCTGAAGCTCAAACTGTATTTTATCACCTGTCTTTTATAGAATTTGGCCCAAATGCTTTGTAATTTAAATGCATAGGCTTATGATCAGAATAGCTCCTAAACTAATGAAGTGCTGGCAAAGACATAAATCCAGTACGTACCCATTGGTTCACAGCTTTACAGAGGTATGAAAAGAGTCTCAGAAAGACGAAGATAACATCAGAAAATGTAGAGTCACTGCTCATTCGCAGATATTCCTAGCAGAGTGCCTCTCACAGAGAAAAGCAGAACCACTCAGAGAATTTTTACTCTAGCTACAAAATACTTAACTGAGGACAAGGAGAATGAAAAGTTTCCATCTGTATGAAGGAAGAACTTGAGGTATTCTCTACGCACCCTTGAAAAGTGGAGGAACAAGGTTGACATTTCATCCCTTCATGGTCTGCTCTCTTTGCAGGGTAGGTGACAGCGTTAGGCTGTTACTTTCTGTCACAGGCAGGTGAATGAAGAAAAGCACGAAGTGAACTGGTCCTTGGTTCTTACATCACTCCATACGAGACCCAGCACAGCTGAACCATCAGTGTGGAGCTGGGCATGAGATTCATCTGATTAAATAAAAGCAGGTGTTGGGATGGGATGGAGTACTTGCTGGGTTCTATTGAGTGAGCTAATAAAATCATCATGGATTCTAACCGGAGTGCAAGGTGAATTGCTCAGGCTTTGATCTTACCTTCATCAGGATGAAGCTAAGCCTTGGTGTGAGGTTTAAATAGACATTTGGATTCTCTCTACAGCCTTGGACACATGTTAAGGTGAAATGTATCTTGCTTTGCAGGGACTGAATATCAACCTATTGGGTGAGTAAATTTAGGGGAAATTTATCCTGCTATCAGCTGTGGCTGATGAGATGTTTAAAAAGCCCCAGGTTTAGTTCTGTCTTCAGTAGCACATACGTCAGTTCTGGGGGCTTAGATCTTTTCTTTGATAATGATGGAGTTACTGTTTCTTACAATATACGCATGGCTGGCCTTGATTTTATATACCAAGAAAGGACTCTGAGTGTCAAAAATACTAGGATCTGGCTTCCAGAGGAGTATAAAAATATCCAGCCCATCCATCAAGCCGGGCATAGCAAAACTCAGTTTGTCATGACAACAAAGTAATCTGAGAGCTCTCTGATAATGACTCTAATAAATGCCTTGGTGCATGAGAGGCGTATCAGCAAAATGACAAATTGATAAAAGAGAAGGTTACACAGGAATGCAAATAAAAAGCTTTCAGTCTGTGTCAAGTATTTCTGCTTGCCTGGTAATAGCTGAATAGAAAGGAAATGAAAGGAATTCTCCCGACTGCAGGATCAAAACCACACGCACACACACAGAAAACCCTTACATCATGTGCAAGAAGTGCTCGACGTGAGTACATTTATGGCAGGGTTTGAGGAACAGAAGCGGGGTTCCCATTGACTAACCTGAGGTACCTAACCTTGGCTACAGAACTAGGAGTCATACATAAAGACAGTAAAGCTTTCAGAAAGCTGCTCAGACATTGAGGTTAGATGATGCTTGAAGGCAGAGCGCATGATTACCCCACACCGTGTTCAACCATCATTGAACGTACTGCAGCAGCTCAAGGATATGAATAAGGCTAAATTAAGGCAAATTAGATATTTCAACTAGGCTCAAGAATCCTGAAAGGACTCAATATTTCAGTATTTTCATATTTTTTCTGCTGCTTCAGAATTAAATGAAATGGTGTTACAAAAAACTTCCTCTGTCCTAACTTTGGATTAATTAGGCAAAGCTTTGGTGGCATTTGGAGAGAGTAAGGTGTACTGTTCATAAGGTTATCAGGAGGCTGACCTCATCAGCGCTCTGTGCTATGAGGAAATAAAATGGTTTAGCACCCAAGAGATACATGCCAAAATGGGCTTGAGCAGTGAAGAGAAAATACAGTATCAGACTGTTTTAAATTTTTGGGAAGATTTGAAGTTTGAATTGTCCTCTGACGTTGAATTCCTTTCCTTCATGAAAGACAAATGTGGTTTTAGCAACAGAGAACATGTATTTGTCTATTTTTTTTTTCTTTCAGTAGACCTGTGATATTCCTAAACATTTCAGAGTGACACAGGTGTTTAACTTGGCTTGCAGCCTACACTTACAGTCTCTGAAATGGCACTTTCATTTCCTAAAACTTCTAGGATTATATATCCCACTTCTTTAGAGGCATTCAGTAATTTTCCCTTTAGCTTCTAGGACTCCTGCAGGCAGGGACCGACTGTTATCTACTTCTGCACTTTAATCCTCCTTCTCCAAGGAAATGAGTCTCCTGAGATCTTGTCCTAACTATGAATGATACTACGTGGAATCTACCAACCTGTCCTTCACGTGCACTTATCTTCAGAGGAACGGAGACTTCAATGACTCGGAAGATTCCGCAACTTCTGTTTGTGGTAAAGGTTTTTTGTTCCCCCTGCCCTGCATTTCTTTTCCATGTTTTGTTGTGCCAAGTTAATACTTCATTGCAAATTGTTGAAATGTTCTCTTTGATGTTTTAGGAAAGTGCTGTACGGGGACAACTTCTTGGCTTTAATACAGATTGCACTGATTTACTCGAATGCACCAGAGAGCCAGCAGTAACTTTTAAAGCCTCTCTACATCTTTCTTATTCCAGATTTCATATGGGCTCAGTTTTATCAGATGAAACACCAATTGTATTGTCCCGTCTCCTTGCCACACTGCACAGAGCCCTCCAGCAATTATTATGTGCAGTATTCAGCCTCTGTATGAATTACTCCATTTTCAAATACAATTAAAAATAATGGAATATTTGTTCAGTTCTCATGAACATCTGGGACGGTGCTTCCTTCTGAGACTCCAGAAACTGTGACTTGTTGTTATCCAACATCTGGGAGACAAGGCATAAGGTGGTAATTTAATCGGGTAGGATGGATCAACAGATGGTACTCCAGGAATACGAATGATCTCGTAGCATGCTCATGCATTGCATTTTTCACCAGCCACCCCCACCCCTTTTTGCAGCTGTATCTGCTCTGTCAGCATCCAGATGTCATACCCGCACCTTATCCAGCTGAACCTTGTCCTCGCTAGGATTTTCCCATATGCTGTCAAATGGCAGGAAGTGTGGGGTGGACGAATGTGGTACCCGGTTATGATAAGCTGGAGAGAGCACATCCTTCATCTTAGTGTGGCTGTACTTACCAGAACTTTCTTTCCTGTTTTTCCTACTTATCTGCCGAGAAGGAGAGTAAGGACCTGTGCAGTCTTCTATGTTTCACCTTAGTTACCACCTCTCCTTCCCTCTGCAGATTGGCAAAGCAGCCTCATGTACGAGACTGTGAGACCGAACGGGCCCGAATATGTTAGTAGAGGTATGCATTTTTGCCAGGAATCTGGAATCCTGTGAGCTGCGCCATAGTTCGTTCTTACCCCACGTCAAGGCAGTGACGTACTTCCAGGCAGAAATAAGATTTAGCCAAAGTGCAGAACATTGCTCTGCCCTCACAGAATAACAGAACACGGCTTGTTGCTTCACATAGGACCCTCATAAGAACATCAGAACAGGTATGTTGTCAGACCACAAGCCTGTCTAAACTGGAAAATATACTGGCTTGGGGGATTTTCTTTCTTTTTTTTTTTTTTTGTTTTTGTTTTTGGGTCTTTGGGATTCTGAGTTTTTTCGATGGTTTTGGAGTTCTTTTGAATAGTTAGATGGTCTCAGCTTTTTGTTAGCCAAACATTTAACAGATACTACTAAAACCATCTTATTGCTGAACTAGGAAGTAGAACATTACTGGGAATGAACTTCCAGACGGATGTCTAACTAACAGTTAATGTTTGTACCAGCAATGATGTCCATAAATAGGGTAGAAGCTTTATATTTGCTGAAGTTCTGAAGCCTGAAGAGAGCACCTTTTTGTCTGAGGGGACTTTCAATCAAGCAGGATAAGCCTTCAGACGCTTGTGATTGATTTTCGTTGCCCAAAGCCTATGCTTGTTGTGTTAAATAATGTAGCTGCCCTGAGAGACAGGCTGTAATTCTCCATCTGCTGGGGCTGAAAGTGTTCTATCTATCTCCCAGCAGGGAGTAACACCCTTCTTCTAACAGGGTCAGACACAGAAATCTAGGGGAGATTATCTTCCTCTCTTCTTCCATTTGTGGGCATCAAATTGGAAGAAGCAGATAGACCCAGTCCATTAATACCTGGCACCATGGTTGGTGTCACCAGCACAGTTCAGGGTTTTTCAACAATGGGATGGTCTACACGGCACCAGGCTTTCTTGTAAATCCAGAGGAGGATGACAAAAATGATCAGAGGGATGGAACATCTCTCCTATGAAGAAAGGCTGGGAGAGCTGCAGTTGTTCAGCTTGGAGAAGAGAAGGCTCTGGGGAGAGCCTATTTCAGGCTTTCTGACCTTGAGTGGGCTTATAAGAAAGATGGGGCCAGTCTTTTTAGCAGGGGCTGTTGTGATAGGACAAGGGGTGATGGTTTTAAGCTAAAAGAGGGGGGATTCAGTCTAGATAGAAGGAAGAAATATTTTACGATAAGGGTGGTGAGACACTTACCCAGGTTGCCCAGAGAGGTGGTAGATGCCCCATCCTTGGAAACTTTCCAGGTCAAGTTGGACCTTGGGGCTCTGAGCAACCCGATGTAGTTGCAGATGTCCCTGCTCACTGCAGGGGTTTGGACTAGATGACCTTTAAAGGTCCCTTCCAACCCAAACCATTCTGTGATTCTACTATTCTACAAGAAAAAAGTGAGCACACAACAATTCCTTTAAGCATCTTACCACCTTTCAGCAGACTGCAACTTGGTTCTTAACGAATTTTTCTTGCAGGAATATGTCTAACTTTCTTAATCAGACTCTCCATAGTCTCCTGAAGCAGTGAGTTGCACAGTTTAAATGAATTACACAGACCTACAGAAACAGAGCACATTGTGTGTCGACGTATACAACCAAGAACCCTGCAGGCAAGCCATTTTGGTGCCCTTCTTGAAGGCCACTTTACTCAGTAATGCTAAGTAGAGCTATGTATGGAAAAGGATGGGATTTGGCACTGTTAGGACATCTTATTCTGATCCCCTTTGGGCATTAGCCCCAAATATGTGGGGCAAATGGACTGGCCAGGTATAGTAAAAATATCTTGACTATTCTACACGTGCCCCTGCTGTAAAGTGCAGCAATGTAAAACTTATGATTTCATGTCTATAGTCTTTATAATATTTTATTTTCCTTTAAAGTGGAAGTGAAATCCGGGGAGTACCTCGGAAAGAATTTCATGATCCAAGTCACTTTTTGTGCACAAATAGCACTAATATCAATTCTAAGCTTAGACTGAATGGCTCACTGAGAAACAGTTTAATTTACCACATTAATTATGTAATTAAAACCTGAAAGAAGCAATGGTTTAATTGAACACAGGCAATGTTTATTTGTTCACACAGATATTTTGCATCCTTGTAAATTCATCAAATGAAGAAAATGTCTGCAATATTATAATTGGAAGGCCTAATCTATCCGTTTTGTAACTACCTGCAAATATATAAGAGTTGTTTGTTTATTCATGCCTGGAAATTGAGTAATTTGGTTTTTTAGAAAATGGTAAAGAATGCAGCAAAATTAATTCTTGTGGTATAAATGTGTACAGAAATGCAGATCCTGCATTCATTCATCTCCCTTTTGTGCCATAAAGTAACACATGCTTTATTCTAACTCTGACAGAAAATCCCGTCTGCAAACCATATGGTTATGATGCCCTTTTGCAATTGTTATTTTTATCTGACAACGTTCACGGCATTTATTTTTCTAAAAAAAAAAGACAAACCAGTATAACATTTTGCTTGTCACCTGCACCTCTCACACATCCATATACAGGTATTTAGCATTGTTGGCTGACAGAGGGATGTGTGAACTTTTGTGAGGTAAAGAATACGGATGATCGATCGCTTCATTATTGTACCGTTTATTTTATTTCATTTATACTATTATTATTTTCAGTCATACTAATCAGGTTGATGTTACCTTGTGGTTGTGTTCTTTTATGCTGTCTAGAGATGCATTACAAAAATAAAATAAAATGACTAATGTAACAGAGTTTGCAGCAGGAGGAGTTTGGGTTATTTTTTCTTGTTTTGCATTTTTGTGTTCATTATAGATTTGATTTAAATTGTCCTGTAAAGATAGTACAATATTGTAAACGGCCAGTTATGATATTGGCAGGTTAGCCTATTTATCAGTCCCTTTGGTCCTTCCTCTCTACTCCAGAGCCCAGCGTAGGTCCTCCCTACTCAACTCTTCTTTCCTTTTTCTGTCTCACCTCCTCCATACTCTCTGCTAGTCTCATCTATGTTATCTCTGGAGTTGTAGCCTTTCTGGTTAGGTGGCGGTAGCAGCGTCCCAACCTCAAGACTTACGGACCTCTCTAGAGTCGTATTGAAAAAGAATGAAACAAAGTGATTCTTAGAGGAGCTGAAACACTGTAGAGTCTCTAGGAATCAGGACAGGTGTCTGAGAAAATGACTGTTAATGACTATCACTTCCGTACAGATAACAACACCTTTCATCCCAGTCAATGTTTAGCCTTTGGGATGGGATAAACTTCACAGGGAGGTACTGCATAGACGTCCTGGGCTTCTGCCATTCTTCAGGCTCAGTGCTCCATGTCCTCCTTAACATCTCAAAATCTCGATAGAGCTCATGTTGGCCAACTGATTAATTAATAGCTAAATAAGAAGCGGCATTTCTATAGTTGGAGTGTTTGTCTGGGATTTTTATGAAGAGTGGTTATTAGCTTGGCAGAATTCAAGGTTTTTTTTTTTTTTATTTGATAATAAATATTTTATAATAATTATGAGTTCTGAGAGTGCTAAAGTGACGTAGCTTGCAGCCACCTCATAAGAGGTACTTGTTCAAAGAAAATGAGTTTAAATACGAATGCAAAGCCATACCTCTCAGAAGAAGGAATGAAAAGCATCCTGCCTTAGTGGGGGACCATTTTCAAGAGATCAGATAGACTGAAAAGTGGCTTAAGAGATGATGTGGTCAAGCAGCTCTACCCTGGCTGTCCACAAATGGTGTGGCAAAAAAGGACCATGAAAAATCCTTGGCTCTATGAAGACAGAAGTATATAAGAAATAAATGCACCTTTTTAGAAAGATCTGCTGAAAATGGAAATGGAATACTGCGTCTGTTTCTAACACCCTTGTATTTTGTGTGAGTGTGTGGTCTTTCCTCATTTTCTGTTCCAGTCCTAGCTATGAAATGAACATCTTAAGATTGCACATCTTCCCAAAATGCCCGATTTTATTTTATTAAGAGTCCATTTTAAGCCAGACCCCAAATCAGGGGCAGATTCAGATATGTTCTTAGTTTCTCTGAAGTATTTCACTAATCACTCCCAGATGGCAAGAAAACAATTGCCAGGGAAAACAGAAGAGTAATAATATTGTCACATAAATGAAAAGATGCCACAAATGAATGCATTTGCAGATTATTTGCATGCCGAAAATACTTGAGAACTCACAAGTGGCAATTGGTTTGCAATGTCTCTGCTGGGAAACTCCACACAATTATAATTAGTGTTCTGCCTCTTATTATTCTAACTTGGTTGTGAGATAGACTGCAAATGATTTTTTAATAGCTCTGGATGCGCATTTTTCCTTTGTTATCAGACCATAACAGCAACAAGAACAGTATTCTCACTCTACTCAATCTGCCAAAGAGTCCTTTGTACCAGATGATTTTGGCTTTACTAAACTGAATTTAAATCATTAAAAGATTGCATTGAATCCCGTGTTATGATCTTGACAGAGCTGGCAGCTAGAAGTTGGTTTCCATTGGTAGGTTTTGGTCCAAGATAAAAACTTATTCAATAGGGAATGATTTAAGTTTATCCAGTTATTTACTTTATTGGCACTTCCCTCCACCACTCATTCGTATTCCCCATATTCATATTCAGGCCTCCCACAATGCAAGATTGATGAGCAGTATTTTTATTGGGTAGAGAAGCTTAGTGTTGTCAAAACATAGGATCGATAAAAAATTGAAGGTGATAATTTCTGCATCGTGCTCACGTTCCTTGATGTTTCCCAGAGTGAGGTCACCTGGGAAAACAGTGGAGCTAAACAAAAGATTAAGGTAGTTAGGAAAAATGAGTAGAGTAATGAAATTCTAGTCATTTGACAGATATGAGTGGAACATCAATAATGAGTAAATGCATTTGCAGTGTACATTGTAATAATCTAAATAGCATAATGAGGTCTCCTGTTAATAAAACTTATTGGAAAATATTAAAGATACCTTAATGTCATGAAAGCGAGTGATTTCAAATAATTTTCATGCATTTATAGTACTATGTTAGTTGCTACAAAAAATGTAGAAGGGTTTAAAAAAGCGGGGTTGCTGTATTTTTTCTTTTTCTGCTTGGTAAGGAAACCATTGTACATATTTCTTCATTGTGAGGGGTTTGGTTTTTTTTTTAAGAAAATGGAGGAAAACAAAGAACAAAAAATCCTACACACTGAGCTAAATTAAATTAAATGTTTGCCAAGCATAAGCGTACAATAATGTTCCAATGGTACTACGATGTCTTTTATTAATTGGCTTTACTGTATCAGACTAAAAAATTGGATGACATTTCAGTGAAGAGCATTTCAACCTGTCCTTTTATACTCAAAATGGAGAAAAGCGATTATTGATGCGGGCTCTGAAATCAGATATTAAAGAGACAAAACACGGGGACAGAGATAAGCAGTTGTGAAGAGAACTAAAATGCTGGTGTCTGGATCAGTGCAGTAAATGAGTAAGATTATCGGTTAAGGATGCAGTAGACTAAACAAACTAAGGAGTAGAATGCGAAAGACAGTCTGAGAAAAACTCATTTTGTGAAGAATGATGAAAAGGTTTTAACAGAGTGTCCTATAGCTCAGATATTGACTGGAGAAGACTGGAACATATTGATCACCAATATGCTTCATCACTGAATAAGTACTAAAACCAGAAAGTCTTAATCTTTTAGATTTGTTGGACAAGGACCAGAACATCCTGGAGAACATGGTAATAAAACATAAACTGCACTGATTGTTCATGAGTTTGATTTATGCTACGTAGTAATAGGTAAAATTTTGATGTGCACCCAAGATCTTTGATTCCAAAGGAATAAACACGTAGACATTAAGAAAACCTTCCAATTAAGCTTGTTAGCCTGAAGAGAACCATGCATGAATAGAACTTTTCACCAGCTAAAATAGCAAACAATTCATGACTATCATATCATACTCCCAACTGTGCCATTATGGCATGTGATCGCTTTGAATTTATCATCCTTTTTTTTTTTTTTTTTTGGTGGTGGTGTGTCATAAAAATGATATTCCAGAATCCCAAAGGTCACACTTGTAACTCCCTTCACCCTGATTTTCTCTATCTTCAAGTCAGCAGTTGGCTGCACCACTATTGGCTAATGTGAATGTTGATGATCTCTAACAAAGAAAAAGAAAAAAAGATTGTGTGGGAAATGAAGCTGAGAAAAAATTAATGAAAATGCAAGTAACAGCAGTAAGGAGAGCCCCTGTCTTTATAAAGATACTCAACGTCCCTGTTCAGTTCTTGGTTTATATTGCCTGCCCCCTTTCACGGCATGTGACCACATGTTTAACAACTAACCCAGTACAGATTTTTCTGTGCCATTTTTATTGCCCTTATGTCAATCCTAGGCTGTATTTTGCATAACATCAGTCCAAAACTCAGTGGAAAAAAGAAATTAAGATTTTAATTGCAAATTTAAGTGCTGTGATCAATATTCCAAACATGCTGAGCTATAATATCTGAAGCCTTACTAAGAATAACATTTATATGCAGCCATTCCTTTCTGACAGATTTTCTGCCTAAATACTGTGCCCAATAAGAAAAAGAAGACAGACAGTGAAAAATCTATTCTGGCAACACACTGTGTGATCGAGAGGACAACGTAGGAATCAAAGATGTCCCTGAGGGATATGTTTGCCTGGGTCAGTTCAAAACTCCTTAAACTGGTCTTTCCAAAGAACACGATGCTCTTATTTGTTCTGTTTTGCAGCAATGTGCAAATTTTGGGACTAGTCTGGCACAGGAGTTTGCTCCCTTTCACCCATTCTGCTCCCCTTGTTTTTTGTGGACTCACACGCTGGCCAAGCCTAGGTCAAACTTAAAGATGACACGGAAACTTCGGTGCGAATGGAGACAGTGAATGTTGAGGTCTCCGTTGTTGTTCCATGTTGGGGGAAGGCAGAAGCATACAGCTGGATGACAAATCCGTATTTACAAAAAGTATGTTGTAACCCATCTTTCGCTGACACAAGAGATTTGCGGGTCTGGGAGGGATTCCTGGGAACATCAACTCTTCCCTAACAATGTAGGCAACTACTTCATACAGTCCCACCCCTTAATTCCTCAAGGAACACCTTAAAAACAGTTGTATAGTAGATATTACCAAAAACATTGTGCTCTTTTTGGGTACTAACCTCACAATCTCTGCTGACCAGGGCGTTATGAGTGCCGTTGTGATGACCTCATACAAGAAAATCTCAGCAAACCCCTAGCAGAAGAGGTGAGAATAGTGATTGCAAGATTTCTTCACACAGAGTCCTTTGTCTAGTTCAAAATATCACAGACATTCTTAGTTGAAAACTCACTTTATTGGAAGACTGATGCCAGAGCCAGGAAACTTGCTCCTTCGCTTTTTTCTTCTCCACGATTTTTTCAGTGTAAGCAAAGAGATTCACAAAACAACTTCTCGTATCACAGCAGGAAGGGGGAAAAATTCTTGCTTTAAAATACAGCATGTCATATCATCTCTGTGTGAGTCAGAATAGTAGGAAACACGCTTTCCTGTAGAATATTTACCTGCCTTGGATAGAGTTGCAAGTTTTAAGGTAGTTTTAGAGGGAAAAAAAATGCGGTTTGACATCTCTTACAGTGAAGTGCTCTAAGAATCCATTGTGAATCACATCGACGGGGAACAGAGTAAAAGTGTCATCATTAAAATCCCAAAAACCAAACAAAAAGAGGTTCCAGGAAAGCTCAGCAGGAAAAGGCAGGTAATATTTTGGGTCGAAGGGAAAAGAAATCCAAGAAGGACGATGCAGTTTCCAATTTACCCATTGTAAATCAGACCCAGGTTAGTCCTCTGTGCCCGCAGATTGTGGGTCTCTGTTCCTGTGGAGGCTGGATCACATCGAAATTCAAGTTGAATAGATAATTGGAGGTATCTTAATTGAGGTAGTATGCAAGCTCCCAAGGCGCCACATTTGACCTCTGCTGGGGATCCATCCAGAGACACTTGTGGGTGGTAACTGGGCTGACTCTCTAGAACCAGGCTAAAACTAAACATATGGACTGAAGCCTACATCTGTGGATGGAATTAAGCAGGACAATGCTGTCATTGTCATGCTGTAAGCCTTGCTAGGTCTAAGCAAGAAGTTGCTCAGGTACCTCTACCAAAGGGAAACAGTGCAGTCAAGAAGCCAACCAAATAGAAGAGTGAGGTGAGAGCACGTTCAGAGACCGTTGTGAAAGTCAGGAAGCCCGAAGACTGTACGGCAAGCTTGGATAAGGCAAATGTAAGATGTTTCACTCCGTCCACCCATTTTTCTACCTCTGATAGGAGTGTTTTGCAAAACATCTGCCAGTACGAGGAGTGGCTCTGTTTGCCCCCCTCCCTGTTCCTGGCTCTGCACCTCTGCTGCTTCCCTTGTACTGTCAAGGACAGATTGAGTCTAAAGACACGGTTTCTCAAGACGTGGTGAGACAAGGTAATATTCTGTTCTTTTTTTTTCAGAAGGCAAGGTCTCACTGCGCACTCCCATCTTCCCTGTCCCCCTCCTCATCTGTTCTCCCACTGCTTACCCTGTGCCTGCTGAAAAGACTTTTCTGTTAACATACCTCACCAAAATGGAGGAATACAAGCCTAGCGAAAAGCTGGATATTTTTCTGCCTTTTAGTGAATTACATTAGTTCAGTAAAAGGTCTGACAAGGTGCCAGAGGCAACACAAATGGTTGAAAGCTAAAATTATATAGCCAGGAGTAGGGGAGGGCTGAGGTCAGTTAGGGATGAGAAAGAGAGGAGCAGAGCAAGAGGAAAGAGGGAGTCACAACATGTACAAGGTGTTTGGTTGGTCCAGCAGCGTGTGCAGCCAGCTCCTAGGACACACAAAACTATGTGTCCTGGGAAAGAGCAGCAGACAGCTAGTAACGTGGCCCTGAACAGCCGGCGGGTAGAGACAGCGGGGTGCTCAGTCATAGCTGGAAGGTCCCATTCAGTTGCGGGACTGAGCAAGGAGCTGAGAACATCGGGTAGAAAAGACTTCACTGACTGGCAGGGTCGGAAGGGGACTCTGGATTTGAAAGAACAGCTCAGCCTTGAGATTGCACTAAACTTTGAGACTGGTCTTATTAAGGTTAAAATTTAGTGTATGTGTCTGCAACATCTAACAAAATGTTAGAGACACTGACTTGCCTGTTATCTGCGTTATTAGTCCTGAGCCTCCTAAAAGAAGGAAAGTCTTTGTCTAAGAGCTAATATATTAGGGATGCTGTGGGATGTGGAGCTGCAATGTCCAGCTCTGCCTTGAGCTCAAAGACTGAAGTTTACCTGACACCTAGAGCTAGCCTAGCAGTCACTAAGTGAGGAGGAGGAGAAAACGAGAGAGGCAGCAGAAAATTCAGAGAGAATTAAGAAGCATCTGGTCTCCAGCCATAAAGATCTTTTTAGAGGTCTGATCTATGAAGGGTAGTTGGTGAGAGGAAGAGAGAACGATCAATAAGAAAAAGAAACAGTTTGGCAAGTAATAGCCACTGTTGGAAAAGCCAATTCGAGCAAAGGGAAACGCAGGGAACATCGCTGGAGAGGGCAGAAGTAGGAACAGCCTGGGCTGGAGCACAAGCCGACAGACTACAGAGGAGCAGGATTTAGGATTATCCAAACCGGGGTAAGGAACGGGACACGGACCGTGTCCGCAGAGCTGCATGGCACGCTGACAAGAACAGCATCTGAGGGAGACCCAAGCAGGCTTACAGGATTGTCTGTAATCATGGGCTTTGAGTGGTCGCATAGACATGGGATTAGTAGAAGTTTCTATTTTTGCTGATTGTTTCGAGTTAAAAAGAACCAGCTCAGGCAAAGACACATGTGCAAAAGACTGGAATGTACCAGACTCAGCCTGGAGGTAACAATATGCACAGTACCTAGAGACACAACGGCTTACAGGAGAGAGGATGTGACCTGGGTACAGTGTGTGATTGCACGACTGAAAGGTCCCCTGCAGATACAAAATCTTTGCTAATAGAATGAAAATCCATTTAGTCTGACAGACCTGCGGTGCTTTCATGTTAACTCCCAGGACACAGTCTCTAAAGCAGCCAGCAGGTCTGGGGACGATGATGCCACTGTGCAAGTGTGCTGGATGTGTCTCTGCTGTGGATGGCTTTGCCTTGCCTTCTGTGTGTGGCACTGCAACCCCCCTGGCTGCTGGCACGGAGCTTGCACAAAACACAGAGCCCTGCAGAAGCACTTGGTAAAGATCAGGTGCCACCCCCAGGGCTCTCCAGCTCCTCTCAGTCTGGGCTCCAGGAGATGCCTCCTGGCTGTGGGGACTGACAGTGACCCCAGCTCACACCCACCAGGGGATAACTGGAGCCCTGCCAGAGAACCCTTTGGAGCTGGTTCTCCTGGGAGCAGCAGGTGATGCAGTCGGGGACTTTCCCTTCGGATTGGGACACCAATCGAGGACACTTCCCAGGACTCCCCTCGGATCAGGACGCTGTCTGAGCATATCTCCCTGGGATGGGGTGACCCTCACCTGGCATTGGTGAGTGACCCTCTGGGTACCCCTAAGTGGGAGATTCCCCCTTTCTATCAGTGAGGTGAGCACACTGTGGTGCATCTGCCTTAATATGTGTCCGTCAGTGCTCAGGGATCTGCTGCAGTGATACATTCCCAATGGACATCTGAACCAGTCAGTGATTGGGTCAGTCGCAGTGCCGGGCAAATTGGGTTGCACCAAATTCACGGTTTTCGGAGAGCTGCTGCTGCCTGGTTTGTGGGTGCCTCTGTGACACTGTGCTGTGAGTGGAGCCAGGAACACCCAGGAGATGGAACCCGTCTCTGCTCAAGACTGAGGTTGTCTGTAAATGAGCAAGCGGTGCAGCTCAGTGGGAGCAGATCTGCAGAGTGAAGCGGTGCAGAGGGGACCATGTCTGCATTACGTGTGTTTTGAGAGGTTTTACATGCAGCGGGCTCTGCTCTGGTATTGCTTTGCCCAAATGAGGTTATAAACAGATGATCACAACCCATCAAGTCTCTTCTCAGTTGAACTGCGGCATGTTATCTCATTGCAACTGCGAAGTAAACTCTGCCAGTCCCTTGTCGGTGGACTTGGAAAACCACTGCTGTGGAAAAAGGATGAAGGTGGCCCGCAGGGATATCTCAACATCTAGATCCCCTAGTTGCCGAACTTGAAGAAATCTGGTAAATTATGATGTTCAAGCATGATAGTTGGTTCACTCAGTCTCTCTAGACGTGCTGTTATGCTGAACAAAGCTCCTGCTGTGAAATCACTGTGTGTTCGCAACTCAGTGCAGAGTTATCACACAGCTGCTGGCCTAGATCTTCTCTTTTGACTTTGCCTTGGGTGAAGTTTGAGGTCTCTGAAATTCCAGGTAACATTAGGCTGAGGCTTAGGGCATTTTCTGTCCAGTTTCCCATACTGAAGGATGTCTGAGGCTTGCTTTTATATACTTTTATTTCAGGTGAGTAGTCCACCTTTTTAATTAATTTTTCAGCATTCCTTTTACAGAAATAATTTATTCTCACTGTTATTCAGAACAGAACTAACCTAGGGGGTTGGCAACCTTGCAGACACCTGTCAGACCTTGGTAAGATGGTTGCCAGTCGAAGCGGGAGCCAGGGAATTGTCAATTTTAATTACAAACTTTATTTTCACATGCAGATTTCACTGTTTATGTGATAAGGCTTTCTGGCTTTTGCTTGGTTTTTAACAGCCACACTGTGCCTGGCAAAACATGTGTCTATGTCTTTTTAAAAGCAATGGCTGCTTCTTAATGCAATGAGATTTTTCTTGATAATGACACAGCACATAATCCTGGAAGCCTGAGGGTACGGATCAAGCATTTGGAAAAATGACCTTTTGTACTATTAAGAGAACTAGCCAGCAGGCTTTGATGCCTCAGTTCTGCTCCCTGTGTGCCATTACAGAGAATTCAAAACCTGTTGCTTGGTTATGCCTGAATTTGAGATCTTCCTCTCCATCTTCAAAAATGGGATACAGAGCTATCCAACTTTTTCATGCAGACAACATCATATGGAATTAATTCAGGAAGCAGACGTCATCTTCCTCACCCAAGAACGCAACCGAACTTCAAGTGGCATTCAGAAAAGAGATAGAGAAGGTCACGGAGCAAACCACGTTAACTCTGTAATATTTATAGTCAAGTCAATCTAGCGAGATTTTAATTCTCGTGTGGGAGAAAATCTGGTTAAACTGAGCCTGAGATTTGGAGAGTAAATTACCAGCTGAGACTGGTATTCAAGTTTGCGCTTAGTAGGATAGAAACCCCACAGATGAGCCTGGGAGCAGTATTGCATTTCTCAAATAGTCTGTCTCCCCATCCTTAAGGTGTTTACAGCAGTTTACCAAGGAAGAACCATTTTTCTACACCATTGTGGCTCTGATTTCTGGATGAGTGACAAGAGCAGCATCAGAAGCAATGAGGCTTAAACACTGGTGCTGAAAAGAAGACATCAAGACACCATTTCCTTGCTAGGGCTTTGCAAGCATACCAAGATTTTGGTTCCAAAGCACCAAGGGAAATCTACTCTTCTCTTCCCTGGGGCTAAATTAAAGTACCATGATAGTGCAGGCCTGTGTGCCTCCCCAGGAAAATACGCATATAGTCAGCTTGAATATGGGTAGTTGGATTGGGATTTAGCTTACCCTCTCGTTAAGTAAACCCCACAATTTAGCTTGATGCTGAAGTTAGGAGGGCTGGAGGAAGAGTATAATGACAAATTTCAATGAACTTGGAATCTATCTCAGAATAAGGGTCCCCAAGTATTTCATAAACGGAAGGTCTGGTCAGTAATCGCAGCACTGGGAGCTGTATAGCTTAGCTGGTCCCCTTGCTAGGTCTGAGGCTCTAAGTGGCAGACTGCTGTAAGAACAGAACACTCGAGCATTTGCACCAAAGACGCGAATCTTCACTTTTCTGAACAGCGCCCCATTCATTCTTCTGCCTGAGAATCCTCACCAGGAGCTTCAAAGGTCTTCTCTGAGAAGAGCTCCATAAGAATTTTTGATTTTCTTAAGGAAGATGAAGAAACGTATCATGCATCACATGCTACATAGTTCAATGCTATCATTGAACTATATATAGTTCTATATATAGCATTGAATATATACTGAATACCAAATCTGTATTGCCTTAGTTCTTAAAGAGGAATCTTGGGGAAAAAGAAAACAATAATAATCTACAAGCTTCTGTTTTCTTCTGGTGGGCATTTTCTTTCAGCTGTCTAATTTAACTCAGAAAATATTATCTTTATAAAAGAATCCCCTGCATCTTCACGTTTTTTTCTCAAATCAGATTAACGTAGTACGATGTTTAATAATGAATTCCACTCAGCATGCCAGCAGAACAGAAAAGTTCTTTTGTCTGATCTCAGACAAGTTCTCTAATAGGTAAAAATGAGATCCACAGGGCAGAATATGCTAATGTGTTCTGAAAAGAATTTATTAGAATTTCTGAAAGCTACTTGACTTATCTCATGGTACATTTACTGCAGTTTCATGATTATCAGCCCTTTTCAGCTTGTTGCATTAGAAATGCATGAGGAGCTGAGGAAAACATTTGCAAACTTTTTTGCTTCTTAAGAGACTGCTCTCGTAAAACTGTTACTGTACTCTGGCTTTGCACTTTGCTGTTCATCCTTGTTAGAACTGCAAAATGTTTAGGTGTGAGCTCTAAAGCCTGTGTTAAACTCTTTCGGGACTCTGAGGAAGCTCAGCTTTCTGGGTAGCAACTGTCTTTACGGTAGCCTGAAACAAACCCCTGACACTTCTGGATTTCAACTCAGTCCTGTTCGGTTCAGTGGCTTGTTTTGTCTGGTTAACTGGGAGATAACGTGGGATGTGAGTCCCTCAGGAATTTCATTCAGTGAGTAATAAATGAGACTTCAGCATCCGCTTTGTTGATGTGATGGATCAATGGACAGCCTTATGATTGACACTTAGGTAAATCACAGCAAACATTGCTAAGGGTGGGACTAAGGTCACCTAAGATCAGACCTAGATGCGTAGTTGTATGTTATGAATGGTTTTTTTGTGATATTCTGTTGCCTTGTTCTAAAATCCAAATTATAAAGAGGAATGAGGGTATCTGAATTTAGGCACATTAGGATCTAACCTATAGTTTTAATGTGGTAAATTGTAAACAATGAGAACATTATAGATGAGCTTTTAGGTGTGAACATCCCAAAATAAAGGGGCTTTTGAGCTTTGTGGTTGTGCTGCACTGGGTTGTTGTTTAAGGCTCCTTGGGAATTGCAAAAATATTTTGATTACAGGGGAATCTTGATAAACTAATTTTCTTCTTTAGTGCTTAGATAATCATAGATTTAGACGCCGTACAACAGTAAATTGAGTTTATCAATACATTTTAATATTCAGATATGTAAATAACGGTCTCTATTTGTGCCTCACTAAATGGAGTACCTGACTAAATAAAGGAATAAACATTATTAGGCAGCGTGACCTCTCCTCTACATTGTTGATGATAAATGTCCTGGAGTTTCCATTTGTAGTTTATATAGTTCCAGTGTCAGAAACAGCAAGAAGTGCTTGTCTGCTGCCTTTTGCACTGACAGTTGTTCTCTGTGTTTCCTGATGCCCTGTGGGAAAACTCAGCTGCATGAAGTCCTCGAGAAAAACAGATCCAGACTGAGGAAACCACACCGAATAAAGCAATATTGAGCAGTTTGTGTATGTGGTCCTGCAGATGTGGTGGTTGAACAAAAATTCCTTCTGACAGAAGAATAATGTATTAGCATCGTTAGAGACAAAGAACGGCTAAGAACTGTATTTTGGAAGGTGATCAATAACTAAACAGAGTAGTACTGAATGGAAAGAATTAGTTGGCTGTAGTCTGGATATCGTCACCTGAAAGTCCATGCAAGTAAACACCATTGAACTGAGGTATCTTGAGACCAACCTGACATCAGGTTGTAATTTCTTCCTACTGATATTTGTGGATTAAGGACACATGACTTCTCCAGTGTTTATTCCACTCTACTGACTGACTTCAGCAATAGATGCCATCATATTGGACTGAATTTCTTACTCTGTGTGTTGCAAATCTTTCTAGAAAGAAAACATTTACCTTGATACAAACCCACATAGATCCTGAAATTTCATAGCATTTCTTACCCAGTCCTGAATGGGTGGAAGCTCTTGCCACAATAGTGCTCTGGAAGACTTGTTGCTCACATCTGAGTCCCGATTCAGTTAAAATGATAAAGCCATTGGGGACCAATTCATAGCAGATGACAAAGGAAAAAAAAAAAAAAAAACCAGGGAAAATAAATTTAGAACTGACATTTTCCTTAATGACTGCCTCTTTGAACTTCTCTTGGAAACAGCTCATTCTACTGCCAGAGGCTGATCTTTTCTAGGAGCCTGTTACGAAATTCGGCTGTATTTTGCATCTGTTTTCAAGCACTAAAACCACAGGGCCTAAATATATAGACACACACTGATGTACCTCCTCATAAGTGATAATGATAAACAAATAATGCTAATGACTCTACTCTCCTTCTCCCAGTAGGTATTTGGGTTCACTAGGAAGATAGCACATGTTCCTATTTTTTATTTACTCTTACTAACCTGGAGTATTTTTCCTATTAACTTTTGCCCCAGAATCCTCCAGAATTATAGGAAGGTTCTGTAAAAACTCTTCTCCGTACAGCGACTTTTGCTTCTCTCAGTGAGCTCTTTATGCTCTACCCTACCCATATTACCTTATTGTGGCACATCAGTCAAAATTTCCACTCCCGTAGCCTCAGCCTTTTACAATCACACTCTATATTTTAAGGTGTCCAATGATCCAGCAGTTTCTGGACTTTTCAATCCAAAAAGTATAAAAAAGGGTTTGCAGGGAAATCATGTGTTTATAGGGAAAGGTTGAATATTTACCACTGTGGATGCAGAAAAACCGTGGAAGAAAATGAACTTCTATTGCTGTCCCAGACCAGTACAGCCTCTTACCTTTCTGTAGATAGAGCCTCACTAAGATGTCCTACTTATCTGCACTGAAGCACAGAAATTGTTACCCGAGATTCTCGCCCCACCTGGGAACCATGAGGAGACATCTTCCCCCTATGGACAGAGAGCACTTAGGGACTTGTTAACACGTCACTCTTTTTGACCCAGGAACAAGCGTTCAGCAGTTGTACTGGCCTTTCCAGTAGTATCTTACCTTCACTAAAGAAAACAACGGATGAATTGGGGAAATTGAGCAAATTGAATGTTAGACCCGTTGGCCTTTGCTAGAGAGAGGGCTTTTCTCTATACCCTGCTCAGAGACTTGCACAGCGCTTTGTTGACTCCAGCCTTCCTCCTCCTCTTACGCATCCCGCAGAACGTGTTTACCTGCGATAACCAGAGCCAGAATGAGGTGTCTCTAGGCAACCGCTCTGCTGGCGCACTTAACCCCTACGTTCTGCTCTGTACCATGTCACCTCTTTGAAGATTGCCAGTCTGAATGGCAGTCACGCTGACGTCAGCGAGGTGTGAAATCAATTGGTCTTGTATCATCTCGATTGGCAACTGAAGGAACAAAACCTAGACTCCCAGGCTCATTTCAAACCATCTTTCCAAAGTGTAATAATTTGTATGAAACCTACCCAAAGCGTATGAACCCAATCTGACAAACTCAACTGAAAATCACGTCAGACCGTTGCTCTACGTTGCAGCTTGCCTCCCTTACACTCTATGGGTAATGCTATGAAAATAATTTTTCTGTTATTCTGGCATGTCTGTTTTGGGGCCTGAATCCTGAGGCCACATGCCTTGCAGGAAGACTACAGTGAAAAAATCAGATGGTTTCCATTTGCTGGAAGGATTGAGACATGAAGGCTTCGAAAGCTCAATAGGGAAATGAGTTATGGGAAAATATTTGAAGCCTGGAAAGAACTGAATTAGTTGACAAGGGATTTTTTGCTATGATTTGATTCGAACAACCTCATCCGACTTCTTATCACAAACCCATAGAGGGTCTTTAATACATTACCCATAACCCTTTTTATGCAGCAGAACCATTAGCTCAGCTGCGTGATTGCAGTGCCTGCCCCATGCTCTGATTTTTCAGTGATAAATACAGCTGCTGGATTTTGGCTTAAAAAAAAGCATTGCAGAAAATGTCAGAGCTGGGAACAGAACTTAGCCTTTGCTCCACTAAGTAGTTGGTAGAAAACTAGGCAAAAATGGAGCGGCTTATGTAAGGATGACTTTTTTTCATTTTTTTCTGCACTATTTGCTTTGCGTGCACACAATAATAGATTCTTCTGAGAGACTATTAAAGGTATGGCTTAAAAACTGTTTTAAAGCAGTGACTGTGCATTATTAAGTTGAAGCAGATTTGTGTTCAGCACTCTTGAATCTAAATTTGCTTTCTGTACATCAGCTTGGATTTTTGCCTGCTGTGCTCTGCGCGGAATTATGCGTGTTTTGTTTTCTATCTGAACAGGAAAATTTAGAATATTTTCAACACAGGGGCATATTTTGAACAAGAGAGTTCCTTTTGATTAGGATCGTCCTGGAAGTAGTTTGTGTTGAAACCCCCTGCGGCTGAGAAAGATATTGGACTTCCTCTCCCACGTCTCAGAGGAGCACCCTGACTAGGAGAACATTGCCTATACAGGAAAGCTCTTTCTCTCTCTGTCTAAATTAGCTCTGTCTCTGAAATTTTGACCTTTGCAATGAATAGCTCAAGATTTTCAATGGATTTGATAAATCTAGTTGGTTTCATAGAGAAGGCTGACTTGGATTTACCGAAATCTGGAAATAGATGCAGGCAGTTCTAGGGAGGATTTCTGGGGATCATACTCTGTGCCTGAAGAATTTTAGAACCTAGAATGATGTTCTTCAAGTTAAGAGCTGGAGCTGTGCTCAAGTTCCATTTCTTAAGCATCTAGGTGCTTTCCTGGCTCTGGACATTCCTGATTTCCAGTTTCCTTCTCTATCGTTTCTCTGCCCTTTCCATGATCCAGTGTATTACCACTTTGGTCCTGCTTCCAGACTAGATGACTTGAAACCCCTTGTTATTTCATTTTTCTTTTAGCCAGTTGCATCCATTTAAGTTCCTGATGCAAGTTTCTGAGTGGTTTGTAAATAATTTATTTTGCTGCTCTGCAAAGTACAAGGAAGTGGCCTGTACATGTTTTAGTTTTTTGGTTTTGTTTGCTTGTTTGTTTGTTTTTCCTAGCGTGCCCTGACATGCTATTTATTTATGCTCAGTGAGATTCCTCTAGGATTAGAAGAGCTGTAGTTTTGACAGCATCAGGTTTGAGAGTCATAAAGAGGTCACGCGTTTCTCATATTATCAGGAGGCCTTGAAATTCTTCATTTCCTCTCTTGTGCCTTGGCATTGTGGGAGAAAATAACGCAAACCAAGTTTTACAACCTGCAATATTTCTTTCTACCCAGGTAGGCTTTATCTTAATTCTAAAGCTGGATTGTACAAGATATCAGTGTCTGCTGGCTACTAAGTAAGGCTTGTATCTATATCCATTTTAATCTTGAAAACAGGAAATGAGAAAATATATTCTCTTTATTTTATACTACAAGAAAAAATGTTCTGGTTGAGGCAAGTAGGTGAGGCAAGAACACCTGTTATGACACCTGGGAGACAGAAGATCTATCTTTCTGAGGACAACCACTTGATTCGCTTTCGTCTGGAAGCAGGACATGCCATCATTCAATCAATGGTACAAAATGTGACATTGCCACTTAATCAAGAGAGTAACACTCTTGTTCTTAATCCATGGCTATCTGGGTGCCCTCTTACCTCGGTGCCTGTGGAGAGAACACAGAGTAAGCATCAAAGCCACTGAAACTATCTTGGTCCAAATTCCATAGACCTGATAATGATAACTTAAATTTGTCATCTGCACCGGTGCTTAAATACTTTACACCATGCTATAATCCATGGGATATTTTAGCTGGCATTCCACTCGAGATTATAGTCACTTAAATGTCAGTGCCTACATTGTAAGGTAGATGTCCAAGTCCTTTTTATTGTCAGTGAGATTTAGGGAATAAAACTAATGAAGTCTTAGAGGTGTTTTGCTTACCTGGGGTTAACATGCACTCTTTGTCACTAAAACAGCTCCTTAGACTCCAGACTTGCTGAACACCTACCAAGTCTCTACTGACTGTAATGAGAGATTAGACTCTCAGCACATTTGAAAACATTTATGTTTTGTTTCTAATGTTACTAGAATCCCACCTTTGGCCTCAGTTCACTTGCCAAACCATAACTTTCCAGTGCCATTTGAAATGTCCTACGTTATCTGAGACACCAGGACAAGACTGTCAGATGTGACATAGGACCCCGAGGAACCCTGAGCCCTTTCATACCTGGAGAGAAGGTGTCTTCTGAAAGGCACTCATGAGTCTCCTTAATAACACTAGACATCTGTGTCAGCAATTGCATCATGTTCTTTAGACCTGTATTTCTATAAAAAGCAGTATAACCATTTTTCATATCCTTTTTAACCTCCCAATATCATCTTTATAGAAGATTTCATACTGATGTATCATCAGTTATTAAATACTGCTTAGGAAATGTTAAAAGGAGAAAGGAAAACGCAAGATGAAATAAATGAAAGTGGGAATGTAAAGATAAGATAAAGAAAGAAGAAAAATAATCTCCAAGAGAATAACCCATCTAAGTCACTTTATTTTTAGTTTTGGAAGGATTAATTGCAGGAGATTACAGATTCTCCAGATTGGTTAAATTCTCAACTAATTACTTTTAAGAACTGCAAGATGGAACAAACAGAAATAGTTTCTGAAGGTGGGTCTAAGGAGCTTCTCCCACACTTGTCTGATAAACAGTTTGCAAAGAGGTGTATCATCAAAAGGGTTAAACTGATGAGCAAATATAAGCCTAGTACAAGTCCTTTCCTCACACTTTGTTCTCTAATTCTATTAAAACAAGAAAATCTATGACATACCTATCTTCACAGATTTTATCAATACTGCAACCTTTTAAACAGAATATGTGATGAAATAAACCCTACTCACCAGTGTGGTAAAATATAATAGACATCAAAGTAGCTAAAAGCCCTCCTAAATCAATGAGGTAGCTCTGCAGCCATTTCTAGAACGGAAGGTGAAAATCCTCTTAATATTTGATAAATGAAGGAAAATGTATAGAAGCAGATTTATAGAACACCACATTTACCCCCTTAAAAGACCTTCATTATGTCGTTAACACCACGATGATAAAAAGCACCTCCATCATTCATCAACCTCATTGTGTCTGTCCTGCCATAAAACAGAGGGAATAATCCCTTATCCAAATTCCCCAAACTTCTAGAGTACACTTAGTCTCATTTTCTTGCCCTCGGCCAAACCTTTTAACAACCCATCATAGCCAAGTTGGCCAGGCCGTCAAGTTGAATGTTACGAATAAGAAACAGATTCAAACTGACCCCTCTCCTTGCTCTACCAAAGCCTGGCATGTAACATCCAAGAGAATATAAAGTCCAGCTTGAAGGATATTCAAGAATTTGCCAGCGTTGGTAGATTAAAAAAAAAAAAAATCACTTCTATTTCAGGATTAATTTTTTCATATTTTTCATGGTTTATAATGCGCTGATTACTGACGTTTAATAGATACACAGACAGATTTGCTTAGAGTTGTGCAACAATGCCACCAGCCACGTCTTGAGCCATTCTTTCACCCACTTTAGTAACTATCGTGCTTCAGTCTGCAAGTCCCAACCTCTGCCAAGGATACGTTTTGTATCGTAACATGCAGACCAGGAAGGTGCTTTCCAAAGAAGGAAGCTTGAGTTAAAAAAACCTCGAACGACTGAGGTCCAGTTTTTCTTCTGTTTTTAAGTATCTGTTTACTTCTTCACTCACAGATTTTCCTCAGCGCTGCCTAATGACATATCTTTATCCTTCAGGTGCCAAGTTTCTGTCACCTGCCATTTAAAAAGATATCTCAGTTTGGATACCACCTAAAACTAAAAAATTATGCTAAATTGTAGGTCGAGTTAGTTCCAGATGTTCCCAAACATCTCAAATCCTCAACTTACACAAGAGAAAAGCCTTATCAGTTGTATTCTAAGCGGGAGGGCCCGGGAGCAAGATACCTCGCAGACAGCTCGTATGTAAGTGCCATGAGGAGTACAGAAAATGTTTTACAGATGTCACCAGTATTTGGACAGTCAGTTAGGATATAGGCAACCCATGCTCTGCCATTGGCTCTGCTTGCATCATAGCAATGATTTCAGCACAGGTCTTCCACATTTCAAACAGGCACTAGTGATCAGACTGTTGGCTGTCTCCTATCTGAAAGCTGCTCCAATTTAGAGATGAATACCTGCATAATCATTCCAGTACAGAATCACAGAATCACAGAACCGTCTGGTTGGAAGAGACCTTTAAGATCATCGAGTCCAACCGTTCCCCCTGCACTGCCAGGGTCCCTGAACCATGTCCCTCAGCACCACATTGACACGTCTGTTAAACCCCTCCAGGGATGGGGACTCCACCACCTCTCTGGGCAACCTGTTTCAATGCTGCACAACCCTCTCTGTAAAGAAATTATTCCTGAGATCCAACCTAAACTTCCCCTGGCGTAACCTGAGGCTGTTTCCTCTCATCCCATCACTTGTCACATGGGAGAAGAGACCAACCCCCACCTCTCTACAACCTCCTGTCAGGCAGTTGTAAAGAGTGATAAGGTCTCCCCTCAGTCTCCTTTTCTCCAGGCTGAACAGCCCCAAATGCCTCAGTTGCTCCTCGTAAGACTTGTTCTCTACACCCTGCACCAGCTTCGTTGCCCTCCTCTCGACACGCTCCAGCACCTCAATGTCCTTCTTGGACTGAGGGGTCCAAAACTGGACACAGTATTTGAGACGTGTCCTCACCAGTGCCGAGTACAGGGGAAACAAGAGTTTAACTCTTCCCAGAAGTTTCTATACATTAGGCTGTAAAATAAACTATGTTTTTTAAGCTCATGATTGTTCGCCTGGTTTTCTGAACTAATCACTCGAATGAGGAGGCTGAGCATGGGCATCCTCCGTTGGACGCCAATGTGTAAGAAGCAAGGGAGCTTATTTTGAACGTATTGCGCTTCGATGCTCTCTGTGAGCTGTTTACAACGCTCATCTGCAGGCAAGTAATGTTCTAGACTTAAGAATATCCTGGTCATTTCCGCTCCCCATCCTCCACTTCCGTTCTAGAAATAGCTACATAAGCAAACAATGTTGTGAGGTGAAAAAAACCCAAAACCAAAAAACCCCAAACCAAACCAGAAGACAGTTAATACTAGATGAAAAACCACGGTAAAGGGAAAGGGAGGAACATGCCCACCTTCCTCAGAGACCTGTCAAACTTTGATGGCAGCCTGTGTAGATGGAACGTGCTTTGAACGAAAACAGCAGTCGCCCAAAGCGTGCTGCACCGTCCAGCCTCAGCTCTGCAGATAGTGGAACAGCAGATGATCTTGGATACCTGATCGAACAAGAAGGGCATCTGCTCAACTGCAGAGACATCCTCCCTTTGTTCTTTCCACTTCTGGCTGCCTTATTTGACCCGCTCAGCTGATATCGGAATATTACTTCATTTAGTACCGAACCGCTCCCCCTCATTTTACAGGAAATCGTGCTATCTTCCCTAGTGGAACGTATAGTGGCCTGCAGAATACCTGCACGTGAAGTGCTGAGCTGAGCCGGTTTTTCCACCGTAAATCAAACATTTATCTAGCAACCAAGACCTTCTCCCCCAATCAACTGTTTACTAGGTATTTATGCATCTCGTATGCTTTACTTCCTTCTCTTTTGCCGAGTGGGTAGTGAACCACAGGGATGATGAGGTAGAGGAGAGTCACCGTTCATCCTGTATTTGACGTTAAACATTACTCTTGAAATGGTTGATT
Source organism: Bucorvus abyssinicus (assembly GCA_009769605.1). NCBI lineage: Eukaryota > Metazoa > Chordata > Aves > Bucerotiformes > Bucorvidae > Bucorvus > Bucorvus abyssinicus. Next base: position 1,979,036 of record CM020026.1, on the reverse strand, counting down.
AGCAAGATGTCCATGAATGGTACAGATGAAATTTCATCTTGTGGCTGGAATAACAATATGATATTAAAATTCTTGGAGACTTGTAGGTCCTTCTGATGGACAGGCGTCCCTTGCTGCTTTTTTCTCTTTAGGAAAGTTTTTCATCTTCTGTTTCAAGAGACTCGATTCTCTGTTGCTTTTTCTCTATTTCAGGGTCCCTTATCTCTCTCACTTCTTCTGTCTCTGATTTCAGAACCTGTCTCTTTCTTTTCTTCAGGGGCCTATTTCTCTTTGTTCTGTCTCTCATTTTCTGCGTCTGGCACGTCTGCTGCCGCCTCTCTAAGCGTCCAGTGTGATAGATGGAACATGACTGGAGAAAAAAAGAAAGTTTCAGTTCTCCCAGCGAGTGGAAAGGTGACCTGCAAATATCTGAACAAAAAAAGGGAAGAAAGTTCATTTTTATGGGCTGAATATTCTGCACAGCAAGAGACATGGCACATTTAGAGACAGCGCGGGAGACAGTTTAGACACCATCTACTCCCTAGTCCAGCCCATTAAATTTGTGCTCCTTGTATCCCCTGGTCTGTGTCTGTACACACAGATATAAAATCATCTCTGCTCATAGAGGGCCTCATTCAAAACATGTGGAAGTTTTTCTGTTGTTTTCAAAGGGGTTTGGGCCCCCGAACTAATTTGCATTTCCTCCTATGAATTTGTTTATGTGCTGCTCAGACAAAGAAGGAACCAAGGGATTGGGCCCTTTCATATTTCACGTTTCACATTTTTTATTGCAGCAGCTTTTTTATGTCTAAGTTTTAAAACTCCAGAGTCTGCTTTTGGAAATTATTAATGATTTTTAACTGTTTTAGGAAAAAAAAAATAAATAAAATAAAGCTGAGGTAAAATATTTTTATTACTGGATGAAAAAAAACGTTTTTCTGAGTAGTTCTGCTTTAAGAAGTTGGAAATTATTGTGGGTTCTCAAAAACAACCCTTTCTTTTCTCTAATAATACATATAGGTCATTATTACATCACCATTGGCGAGTCAGAGCTTCAGTCAGTCCAGCAGTTCAGCTATCTGGGTAGCATCATCTCCTCAGATGCCACGATCGACAAAGAGATAGACAACAGAATAGCAAAGGCAAACAGAGCTTTCGGAAAACTCAATAAAAGAGTCTGGTGCAATAAACACCTGAAGAAAAGTACAAAGATCAGTGTCTACAGAGCCGTGGTCCTGCCTACTCTTCTGTACGGGTCTGAATCATGGGTCATCTACCGCCACCATCTGCGACTCCTCGAACGCTTCCATCAGCGCTGCCTCCGCACAATCCTAAACATCCACTGGACTGACTACGTGACTAACGTTGCTGTCCTTGAACAGGCAGACGTCACCAGTATTGAGGCCATGTTGCTGAAAACGCAGCTGCGTTGGGCAGGGCACGTCTCCAGGACGGCGGATCACCGCCTCCCTAAGATCGTGTTCTATGGTGAACTTGCCACCGGCTGCCGCAAGAGAAGAGCTCCAAAGAGGAGATAGAAGGACTCCCTGAAACAACACCTCAGCCTAGGCCATATTGACCACCATCAGTGGTCCACCCTGGCCTCCAGTCGGGAGATTTGGAGACACACCGTACATAACGCTGCTGTCTCCTTTGAGAGCACGCGTAGAATCAAGCTCGAGGAGAAAAGACAGTGCAGAAAGAACCGTGCCTCGACTATACCACCCAAGGAGACCCTCCGGTGTGCTCTTTGCGACCGGTCTTGCCTATCCCGCATTGGCCTTTTCAGCCATCAACGCGCTTGCAATAAGCGTGGGCAAAGCCCTTCCCAAATCTTCGTCCGCGAAGCCAAGCCATGAGTTTTGCATATCATGTTTTATGTGATGAGTGTTTGGGGATGACATCTTGGCAGCTTGGAAGCCAGGGCTGCAAGGTCCTGGCTGGCGATTCAGTAGTACAGACCATGGAAGTTCTGAGGTTCACGCTGCAGACAAATGGCAGAACGCTATTGCTGTGGAGTCTGTTGACTAGAGATGTGCTTCCCAAACTTCGGAGTTTCTAGTTGCACACAGGATTTTTGGAAACAGCAGTGCAGAAGTGGCTGTTTCAGAGCTCATCTGGAGTTGCGTGCCCTGAAGGTACTGAGACCCTCCTTCTGTAAAACGTCCCACATCGTTTTGCCCGATCGGAGCCATGTGGGCATTACTCCTCTGGTGGAGCTATTCCAGAGCATCCAGAAATCACCCCTGTGATCTTCCTGGAAAATTTCAACTAGCTGTAATAGAAACTGCAGATTCATTTCACAGGCACTACCTCAGAATCACCAACCGGCATGGTAAATAAGTAACTATTTATAATACGAAGCTATCTGAGAACATTCCCCAGCAGTTAACACATGGAAGGCATGAATATGCATGAACTGTTGGCAGGTTCTTCTGTTGCACATTTTCATTCCGAAACAATTATAAAAAATATTGTTACAGAGATGTTAAATGTGTCAGAGAAGCTTTTGGCATGGCTATTTTCACAGGTCTATTTATTTTTGGGTTTTGCTGTTTTCTTGTATATGGATTTTTTTAAAAAACAAGAAAATGGAATTGAGCAAAAATTTTATCAGTAATAGTAAGTTGATTTCCTATGAGGCCGTTCAGCTTAAATTCAATCGGTCTTTTTCCATTTAAAGTCTTGTTCAGGAAATCAATGCCTGCCTTTTCAGAAGGCATCCCCAAGCACTTAAACAAGGCGTGTTCCGGGCTTCACTGGATGCGCTTCAAGTGAAATGTGCCCAGTTCAGCTAGAGGAGTGAAAAGAAGAAGAGTAATGGTCCCTAGCCCCAGATGTAGCGTCACTTTCAAAGGACAGGGCAGTTGCGGTAAATACTTTCTCTGTTGAATACCAGCAGAGATGGCTCAAGGTGTCTCTGCAGGATAGGTTTGGGATTTGCTGCTTTTCCCCTGCACCCCACTTTTGCAGCCACAGAGGCAGTGGTTATCATACCTCTCTGCTACAGGTGTACAGGTATGGATATTTTGCTGCACTGACACCACCTGTTTTCTCTGTTTATGCCTAGGGCCACCCCTGGCGTTGTGTCCAGTATCCAAACCCGGGCAGGGGGGTAGGTAGATGCCTTATTCCTGCTGCCTTTCAAAGAGAGATATTCCCTTTCCTTCCTTCCCCACCCCCCTCCCACTTCCCTATAGACTTCTTCCCGAAGTGAGTCTGTACCTTTTCCGAGGACCTGGGAGATATTTCAGTTGGGGTCCTCGTGACCTTGCGATCGTTCCTTTATTGCATGGTCGAGACACTGAAACCGTCACCGTCTAACAATGGCTGAGACTAAGGGGTGGCCTGAATAGTCTGTAGTTTTAAACAGCAGGTCGTTAACGGTTTTTCTCTTTACTAACTAGTCTTGCCCTGGTTAATGCTCTCATGTTTTCATGACTGAACCCAGCTCCTTGCTGTAAGAACCTAGCAAGTCATGTAATCCCTGTCATGGCATTAACAAGCACTGTTTTACAGCGTGTAAAACCTCCCACTGGTTCGGAGAAACCATTTCGTAACCTCACCTCAGATTCTCAGATGTATTCTCTTGATCCCTAGTCTAAATTTCTTTTGGTCATTTACCACAACTTTTGCTCATGTGTCACTTCCTCTTTTTCCTCATAGATCCCTTACAAAAGGCAATCCTGTCCCCTCTTCATCCCCATTTGGTAAGACAGTGGCATGGCAAGCGAGTGTTTCTCCAGTTCCCATTGTACAGGAAATCTTCTGTTCCCAGTTGTCCTTTTCTTGTGCTGTTAGTTATGCTGCTCATTTTTTTGTAAATAACCTGACCAGAACTCCCTGTTGTGCTTACTGACACTTGGCCACAGTCACGTATAGCAGAGCGAGTACTTCCGTGGCTCAACAGTAAAAAAATAGTTTCTAGCATTGTATTACCTTTTTTATAGCTTCCTGTTCTTTCTCACCTTCTCTCATTTCCCGTTAATAAACTCTCAGGATATAGCAATAATTTTTTCTTAGTAGATGTACATGTCTTGGCACTTCGCACGACTACACTCTTTTTCATTTCTGTTATCCCCCGTAGTTGAGTTTCTTTCCGTCTGACATTTTTCTCTTTATTTTATTGACAGCACTTCCTTAATGGCTGCCAAACCAAATCATCAATTTCCTACTTTTTGTGCCACGGTCACCGATGATAATATCAAGGAAAATTAGTCCTAAAGCTTGATCCTCAAAAAACATGTCTGAATTATGTTTCTGGACATGAAGCTCTTCCTATTGCATGATCCGTTTCCACACGCCTTTTAACAGCATCTTTCAGATCCGACAGCTTTTTAACAATCCCATCTTATTCTGTTTCTGTAAAAATTCTCCATGTGGCTCATTATATGAAACGCTTTACTCAAGTCCAATGAGCTGAGAGCCTGAGCACTGCCTGGCTGCAGAACACAGTTTCTGTTACAACAATAAAGGCACGCTGAGTTAGTTTGGCTTAGTCTACATTCCACAAATTCATGTTTCATTTTATCCCATAATCCATTTAGCTTCATGTCTTTCATTAATTTTTCACTTCAAAATGTGTTCTACATCCTTCACATATCATTGAGGTCAGCTTAATTGGTCTATACTTGTTGAATTCCTTTTTCTTCCTTCTGAAAGTAGAAATACTGTGCTTGCTCATCTGCAGCCAGTGTCCCAGATTTGTTAAAATTTTTTGAAAATTTGATGGTCTTGTCTGTCACATTTTGCAATTTAGTCATCTCAGACTCCCCTAGCTGAAATTTGCTTACATCCTTAGATGAAAAAAGGTTCCAAACTTTCCTCCCTTTCCTCAATTCTACCTTTAACCAGAGTTTAACCTTTGTCACTTGTATCCTTGTAACAAAGTGCTCTGAACGTCATCGCCATCAAAGTGAGACAAATCTCCTTCAGACAGAGCTCCAAAGCATTAGTAAATCTACTGAAGACAAGTAATTCCTGGGTGGGGGAAAAAAGAGCCCCTAATATTGGTGTGTTAAGACTGCAAACAGTTGCTCTGGGAGATGAGCTGAGACTTCCGAGCATCACAGGCAAAACAGCATTCTGCTAAGCAGGAATGAGGGACGGGGACCAGTACCTGCTGCAGGAATGGGAGGAGAAAAGAAGGACAGAGTTTTGATGCCACTCAGCAGTTTCTCCTGGGCAGCCAGATTGACCAGCCAGCGCATGACAAGTGCTCAATTGGTGTCCTGCAATTCTTTCAGTACCCCGAGGTTTCTTTGAGAGCTGTAGTAGAGTTGAGGAAGAAGACTGGTATTTCCTCCGATCTCTGCCCAGAATGGAGTCAGGAGTTGTCTTGGACATGCCCAGAGCCCGCAGATCCTTCCACTTTACATCCCCACATCCTTGAAGTCCTCTGAGACCCAGAAAGAGAAGTATTTCTGTAAGTATAAAGGAAGAAATTATTTTAAAAATATATTTCAGAGCTTAGATAATTCAGTAAGCCTCCCAGATATGCAAACTGCAGTAAAGACCAGGAGTACTGCAGTGGAGTAGAAAGGAACGATGGGGACGTTAATGTCCCGTTTGCTACTGGATGCCCTGCAGCAGTTAGATTAGGAAACATCTTCTCCTCGTATTTATTCATACTCGTTTTCATGAATGTCCCCTACATCCTCATCATAAACGCTAAGACATGCAGAGACAATACTTTATATACTGATTCTAGAAAACAGTTCAGGAAATAGATTCCTTGTTTTGTCATGTATTTCCCCTGTGAGCTTCTTTTATCCTCTTCTTTTTCCTTATAGAGCTCGGAAATAAGTACCCCATTCCTCCTATGTTTTGTCAGACCTGCCTAGACAGATGGCCGACTCTCTGGGGCAAAATTTGCCTCTGACTATGCGCCTGAGCTCAGCCTATTATTTGCTAGTAATAGTAATCAAAGACAAAAATGTTAATCCCACTTCCTTTTTTGTTTCCTGAAAGAGGTGAGCTGATACCAGGAAATATTAGAAGTCTTTTAAGTATCAATCAATGCGAAATTAGCTCAAAGCCAATGTAACAGTAAGGACTAGGGCTTTATAATCAATTTGCTAAGGTGTTTTTCCTAATAATACGCATAGAAAAACTTGAAAGGTATTTAACAGCAATGAAATGGTATTATTTTATTAAGAGATTTGGGTTTTTTAAAATCCCGGTCATGGAAGTAGACATGCAGCATCACATCCAAGGATGCAGTGGAGAAACAAACTGTAATTTTAGTATTTTATGAAGAAGATGAACAACATCTTCCAAAACATGACAAAAATCACTTCTTTGAATTTGTTTCTGTGGCTTATATCACTTAAATGATCCAGACTCTATTTTGTAGCTTTCTTGATGTTTCCTTCTATCTCACAAATGCCCAGTAAATGGAAGAGGCTTGTATTTTCCATTCAGGGAGCCGCACTTATGTGCTTTACTCTGGGATCAGGTTGCAAATCAGTCATAGTTTTGTGGTGTATTTCCGTAGGTGGAAGTTTTAGTTTGTTTCTGTCACTTAAATAACTTCTAGTCCTCCTGATATCCTCTTTAAAAATTTATTTAATCTGAAACTTTAGAAGTGCCACTTAATCTGCAAACAAGTGACTATATCAATGCTACTCCGAATGATCTGAATTACCTGTTCATGTTGGGGTAGAGAGATTTTTCCTAAAAGAGCTTTTTTTTACAAATATGGATAATTTCTAGTCACTTACTGATCCCTCATCTAAAAAACCAATACAAAACAATTGTCTTAAAATGCTAAAAACCAAACACAAGTATAATTTGTGAAGCATGCTAAATAATTTGCCTTTAAAAATACCCGTTTTGAATTGATCAGTTTTTGGGTTTTGTAGGTTTTCTCACAGGTGGTCTTGGGAATCTGATTCCACAGGAAGCTCCTTAATTTCCAGATGTATCAATAGGCATAACCCAGTCTAGATCTTGGGTGAAAAAAACCAGCTTCTGATTCAGTCACCATGCTGAAAAATGAGGATCAGTGAGAAGATGTGGAGATGATCTGGGTGTAAATGAAATAGATGCTGGGAGTAGGAAGGGCGAAATGGGGACTGCAACAAGTGAAAATAGCAACAACCTTACAGGGAATATCTGAAGTGATCTCGTTTACTTCAGGTGTTTCACTTAGGGATTATTCAATGCCTTTATCTTTCTATTTATTTGCCAATTTAAAAATCAAAAATGTCATTCTGAGTCGAAAAATGGAAAAATACAAATTGGAGAATGTCAAAAAAGAAAGAGGCTTCCTGCTTTTCCAACAACATTTACATGCTACAGAGTCTTTACCTTAATTTGAAATGCTTTGGTATGGTACAAACCAAAGAAGATTCTGAAAACTACACGTAAACTACGGTTTTGAGGGAATTTAAGTTTCTGAAGGTACAGATCGTTATTCAGAAATACTTCTTGGCCAGTGCAATGCCTGACAGAAGATAATGATTCACATCACAAATCCAAACACCTGGTTGTGGACCGTCTTGTGTGCAGGAGGGGCTTATGCTGCTCTTCTGGGCACCAGGGATTTAGTTAACACCTTCAGTGCAGTGTAGAGAATTAGACGGCAGATCATATACTGGAGTCTACCCTAGCGCGAGCAGTTCCACTCTATGGGCACAATTCTGTAGCCTAAATATAGGAGCCTAGCATTGGTTGATATATTGTGGAATGTCCAAGGCATCTGCATGGGACTTTTAAAAACCAACACAGGAGCTAGAGTCAACTCATTTACTTCTGGAGCAGCGTCTGGAGCCTGGACAAGCTACTTTAAGGCTTCTCAAACAGTAGATGCCTATGTATGGGTAATGAAGTTGCTACTATTGACTCTGTTATCTATAATATGGTTTTAGATGCTCAGTTCATACATGTCTGGTGTCTTCACGTGAGGTGAATACTGTTCAAAGTGACTATAGACTAATGCTCAAAGTGACTATAAGCTGCTTGCTACACACACTTAGCTACCTACAGTTTGGATGCAGTGCCAACAGGGAGCCTTGCTGTCTTGCTTTTCTCAATCATCTTTTTCCTACCTAAATCCACTTTGAATCCATGACGTAGGTGGGTTCAACCTGGATCAGCTGTTTAAGCATGGGTTTCTACTACCATTAGAGATACTTTAAGGCATCCCACCTGGCCTCAAGATCTCCCTTATGACCTTCCATCGATGGTAGCCATGGTATTACATCTTGAAAAACCCTGAAAGAGGATAATTTAATGATTCATTTACTTTACATCATTATTTATTTTGCCCCTTGCCTTGAAGGGATTCAGACTTGCATTCAAAATCTTGTTGAACAGGAGTCATAACGAGGCTATCAAATCGATTGAAGGAGAGCAGGACTACAGTGGACCCAACTTTGCTTTGAGCTAAATCCTTGCCCAGCCAAGTGACCACAGTGATAGGGCTGAAGGAGATGAAGCAAAGCAGAGTTTAGCTCTGGAGCCCTCAGATGGCAGGACAACCAGACAGGAGATTCTCCTTGTTTGGATTAATTCTGTTTTCTTACTTAATAACTTTCCGCTTCATACAGCATATAAACAAAGCAGATGGCAAGACTGGAGACCTTGTCATTTCCATTTCCTCAAATAATCAAGGATTTCTGTTCCTATAGGCAAAAAGCTTCAAAAGGAAGCCTTGATGCAACAGACGCAAACACACATAGCCACAGGAACACAAATACCCATGTACATGCCTGTGTTCAGAAGTGAAAATCCTGGGTTGTGTGGCGCGGTGTGTTGACAAGAATGGGTAAAAAACCGAATAGATTCAAATGTTCCTGTTGCAGACACCGGACAGGGAATGACCCCCCCTCCCAGCTCTCTGCCATCAGTATGCACCTCAATCAGCACGCTGGATGTCTGGTCTCTTTTACAAGCTGCTGGGACAGCTGATAAAAATGTGAAAGTATCTGGTTTTTTTTTTTTCCATTTTCATGTGCAATGCCTTCCACAGATTGCTTCCAATGCCAAAGAAAGGTGCAATGTGCAAACACAGCCCATCAAAGAGCCCAAGCAGTCCTGCCTGCTTTCGGCAGTGTTTTAAGCTCTCTGGCAGCACCTTGTGCGTTCTGCTGCACCCATGGTGCATAACAAGGCTCCATATTAACCACTGCTCTTTTTTTTTTTTTTCCCAGAGATGGTTTAAACTGCATTAAAGCATGCAGCATGTCATTTACATCCTCACCTTTACTGCTCTAATGCAAGAATTTCGCAATCAAAATCTCCTCTGGCGCAGCCAGTTTGCGTGTAGCCTTTGTGACAGAAATCAGACCAAGAGGTGTCACAGACACACTTTGGTGCAGTCAGACTGTTCGGAAAACTCTTATGTTAATGACTCCATCACTTCTCGCCCACAGCAGAATTGGAGAATTGCATTGTATTTGCATTTTTTCCATTCCTTTAACTTTCTCAGGGAAAAATGCTGGGGAAGGCTATCAAGCATTAGCAGTTCTATTATTTTGCTTTCATTATTTGCCATCGATAAAAGGTTTTGTTGTTTTGACAGGTACATATTCACCCTGACACAGAGCTGCAGTGACTTGCTTATTCATATTGGTGAGCTGGAAAAATTACTTTGTTAAAACAATCTTTCCTCCTGCTGGTTTTTTGAGCATTAGGCATTGACTGCAAAGTGCCACGTGGGTATTTATTCTCATTGGTAAATTGCTTTTTGTTTTATTGTAAACTCCAGGGTTTGCAAAGTTGGGGTTGGGGGGGTGTGTGTGCAAAATCACGACTACTTTCTTTTTGCTTGTCTTTCTCCCTCATACACTTGCACATCCAGAATCGTGTATAGAAAGCGCACATCTTGCTGAAATGTGTATATTAACTTTAGTAGACCTGAATCCACAAGACAGGTTTCATAAAGTTTTTGCAGCCCTGCTAGGAAGACTGGATGGGGAGCTTGTCTCTGAGGGCCACCTGCTTCTTGAGTCGAGGTCACTAGCAGTTATTTTCCAGCACCATAACGAAGTTCTAACCTTTTTTACCTCCTTTGCACGAGAATGAAAACAAGACTGCTTGATGTGTGACGTTTATGAATAGTTCTTTTTTTTTCTCTCCTCCTCCAAGCTTCAAATTGGTTCAAAGACTGCTTCTTCTATGCCGTGATCAAGGCAGATGTCATACATCAGAGATGTAGGAGGTACAAGTCCAGGTCTGTGCACAGTTTTCAGTCTTGGCTTTTGACATCTCAGGAGGGCTTCTGTCTTGTTTTGGTCAGACAATCTGCAATGGATTTAAGGATATTTTACAAATTAAAGTTTCCACAAAACTGGCACATAAAAAAGTTTCCTTGTCAAGAAATCAGTGTTTTGTCACAATTCTCTTGAGTTTAATGCAGTATCCAAGCAGCTAAACAGAAGCATAAGTTTTCCTTGCCGTTTTCCAGCAGTGATATCATCCATCATGTCACGAAGAGCTGTAAATGACCCAAGAACAGAAATTAAAGATGAAAGAGGCCTATGATTTATTTATTTTGATTTTTACAAGCTATAATAGAAGAGAGCCTAAGCAATGCCCCTTTGCCCTTGGTGGAAAAAAAAAAAATCCATGCAGGGAAAAACAATAACTAACATGAACCCTGCAAAGGAAAATAGAGACCTGTCGGTTCTGACAGAACCAGTGATCTGATCCCATAAGAGATATATAAAAAAAATCATTGCTTTTCCTGCCCTGACTGCAACCATATGCATGATCCCCTATAACACCTCCTTCCAGCCCCATTAACTACCACCGTCTTGAAAAGTGGTAGTTTGGAGAAAGACCTGTGGACTGCGGTGGAAAAATCTCTTGTTATGAGCTACATTTAAAAAAAAAAAAAAAAAAAGCTAACCTAACCCTTAGATGTATAAAAAAATCATGAAAGCCCAAACGTGGAAGTGGTCTTTCCTTTAGGTCTAGTACTACAGGAAGTAATGCTGAACCATTTGTTAGAGAAGACCTTCCATAAATGCTGCAGGAGTGTGGCAGGAAACCTTTTGATCCCTAGATCCAAAGATCACCTCCGAGAAAAGTTGTTCGAGAAATTGCTTCATCACTGAAGGCTGGCATCTGTTTGTGAAAAATGGAATAAGGCTAGGAGCAGATTTAATCTGTTCAGATTTACGGATTAAGTATCACTAAAACACAATGGTTTAAGGTCTATATTAGACATATTTCTCAGTAGGGCATAAAAAAAAAACAGTTCCTGGAATGAAACTCTAGAAAGCTCATTGAGATTCTAGACTCAGAATTGCTGGGATCCCTTCAAACAAGATTATGTTGTTAAATATGAGCCTCTGGTTTGTTCTTGAAAGACATTCTGGCTGTTAGGGAGAGAAGGGGCCAGACTGCTTTAGCACAGCGGTCTCTTCGGAGCTTGGAAATTGGGAACCTGTGAATTGCTTTCAGCATATCTACAGCACCTACAAGTCAGCATTAACAGGACAGTTTCAGCTAAATTTCGTGTTCCAAGTCTTCAATTTATTAGCTGTAGGGGTCAGCAAGGCACTTAGTTTTCCTTCTGCTCTGTCTGTTTAATCTCCCTAAGCCTTTCACAGCCACTGTCATAATCCTGTTGCTAATACAGCTCTGAGATGATACTGTCCCTGTTTAGTTGGGGGATTTCAGGCCCAGAGGATTTTGTGCTTGTGGCTAAAGATAGCTTATTTACCCGGTGTCTGTCTTTCTTGCACCACCTATGTTGTTGATCCCCGTTTGTACCAAATTTTCAGAGTCTCTAACTGATTATGTGTCTTCTGTTAAATTTCTGAGATGTCTTGCAGGTTAATTCAAACCTCAGTTAAAATCACATTCCGTTCCCCCATCCTCTTTACCACTATTTGCACAGAATCCTGTAGTCTTGGTCTCGTCTATAAATGTCATTTTAGTCTTGTGTATATATCTGTGTGATCTTGCCTCTTTTATGTGTCCTTAAACAACGGAACTTCAGCCATGGAGCCAGTTTTTCATCAGTTCGTGCTCACTGACTCTTAAATAGGTCACGTGCTTACGGGTTTAGCCATCAGGAATAAGTTATGCCAAATGATGTGGTTTTATGACCCAACAACTTTCTGCAAACTCTCCTTTAAAACTCTATCCTAGGACTATATCCTGTTTGCCATGAGTGCCAACAGCATCGTTCTTTTTTTCCTGTAGGAGAAGGTGAGGATGACCGTTATTTAAACTGAAGGTGCATGTTCACCCAACCTGTTAGGAATGCCCACAGATACATGCAACCTGGTCTTTAGAAAAGTTATACGAATAACAAAAGCTCTGTCCCAGAAACCTAAATCCTTGCAACTACTCAGCAGTTTCTGCTGAAATCCCACCAGCTGGAAGAGGGAAGTTCTGGACATGGTATAAAAAGGGAATTATAGGAATGAGAAACTTCACGTGAATTTAAGGAAGAGCTCAATATGCTCATGGAATGTACCATGCTTTGTGGCCCCGGTAATCAAAGAGATGTGTCCAGACAGGTCAGGAAGCTGCTTACAGCCCTATCCCTGGCTAGAGGACCCAGAGGCACGTAGAGGCTCTGCTCTAGATGCTGGTCGTGCTTATCCCTTGGAGCTGGGAAGGGAGGGGCTGCATCAAGACTGCAATAGCTGTTGAGCTTGAGGCCCTTCAGGCTGTTTTTGCAAAGTGAGGAGTCTGGAGAGGAAACGGTGGTGCTGCTGCTCTACCAGGCTCTGAGGACTCGAGGTGTCTCACACACATACAGCTGATGCCTCACTGCAGAGACGGGAGAGGTCGGCTCTCAGAAAAATAACCAAGGAGGCAGCACGTGCAGATACTGCCCTGCTCTGCTGTGCGGTGGAGAGTAAGGTCAACTGAAATGGGTGCAGACGGACACGGGCATTGCTGGGAAAAAGCCGCAGCAGCGTCACAGTTTGAGAAAGGTTTTTACAAGTATTCCAAATGCTGGTTACAGCAATCAGAGTGGTTTTTCCCCCTCTCTGTATCATAGAGGACTCAGGAGCCTAACTACATCCTGGAGAAAAAAAAAGCATGTGGCTTACGCTGTAGCAGCCTGAGGTTGCAAGAAAGACTGTGTTGGGGGATGTATGTTGCAAAACACCCTGTAAGTCAGTGCCTGACAAAAGGAAAACTTGGACCTTTATTGTTTTACTATCGTCAGGTGCTTCAAAATACTTTATCTTTCCAATATGCCCACAAAGATATTCTTCTCACTTGTAGCATAACTAAGAAATTTTATGATAATTGCCTGGTATTAAAAATTTACTTTCCAGTTGCTGTACGACGCACCGTACCGGCTAGATCCCCGTACACAGTAATCGACACAGCGACAGTGTGGTGGAAACCATGAGGCAAAACCAGGTTTCCTGGTTCTGTGATAATGTTTCTAAACCGACACTGGAGATTTTTCTAAAAAGGGATGTGACCACTAAGACTCTGATGGAACTGAAGTACAGAGTCAATGTTTTATACTCTGAATAGACTGATGTTTAAATTATGCTATATATCTCAAATCAAATTGATGAGTTTTCAGAAGAAGACTGTGAAAGCTCCTATTTCTTCAGTGTTTAATGTTCTCTTGTTGATTTTTGCAACCCTAGACAAAAGAAATCAAACAAGAAAGACTAAATTTCAAACAAAACCTTTTAAATTATGTTCCCTTACTTATTTTCAGCAGTATTTGACCCAGGTCTTCAGCTGCATGAAACTATGAAAACTATTTTAAAATTAACAATATGAAGTCACTTATACTGTCCACCCCATAACACATTGTATTTCTGAAATGGGAATTGAGAGAGGACTTACATTTTGATAACATTCTCTGGCAACACCATCCAAATATGCCTCCACTAAAACATTTAGTAATGTTTTCCCTAAAAATGAGAAATTCTTTAATGTCTTAGGTGGGAAGAAGTGGTGCAGAATAAAGACACTCCACACTACTTCGCAGGATATAGCTATAGGGAACAACCTTGTGAGACTTTCTCTTCTCTCAGCTCTCCCTAGTGCTTCTTCTATGTAGAAACACACTCCAGATACTACAAAGGAAGAAAAACATGTCCTACAGGATTATTTTTACCCGTGATACAAGTTTGCCTAACTGTGTAACATCACTCCCTCTCCTTTCATGTGTAACTAGAATGGATCCAATGCCCACTGGAAGATTTCTCTGAGACCTGATTGCGAATTTAGCATGGGATTTAGTTTCTGATGGAAAATACACTGCTATCAAAATATATACCGCTCCATAAATTTCTTCTCTTGCCTTAATTTTCCACCACCCGGGAAAAAATAAAAATAAAAATTGACAATATTCTTCAAACCAGACATCTAGGAAGATAATGTTTGAGTTGAGATGAAAAAAATCTTGAAATGAATTTTTAAAAATCTCTTTTCAGGGAAAACATTTCTTCTGCCACAATTTGAAATTAAAAATAATTAAAAGTAAGAGACTTCTCAGAGAGAAAGATTTCAATTTTTTTGCTATCTTTACTTCCCATTGACTCCAGCAAACTTCAGATTGAATCTGAAAGGACAATAAAGACTTGAAATGATGCTAATAAGAATAACGTCATTGATAAAAAAGGGTCATTGCTGGGACGCTGTTCTTCAGTTGTCCTCAGGGCATTAACAGCAACAGTGGCTGATCTCATGAGAAAAGGTGCAGAAACTGAGACCTTAATGTGTAGGGAGAGTATATCCCTGCAGCTCAGGTGGGATTCAGGCTGCAGTTCCTGCCCCTTTTTGTGAATTAGTTGTGCTGCTTAACAACTCAATTAGAGAGATAACCAAAGCAGCTGATGCAAGACATCTAAAATAAACATTATTATAATAACTAAGTAGTCCTGGGTGTCAAAAGTCATGTAACCTGCTTTACTGTGGATTTGTTTTTTGCTTGATTCACTAGTTCACCAAGCTATGCTAGGGTGCAAACGCACAAATATTCGATAGTAACCCTCTGTCGCAGGTCGGCTGAGGCAAGCCGATCACGGGGACGAGTCCTTCCCTATCCCCGAACCCCTCTCCTCCGGGAGAGAAAAGGGTTCAAAAGCAGAGATACGAAAAGGAAAAGAAAGATTTTGTGAGACCTCTGAACGTTTGGAAAACTGAAACAAACTTTATTAAAACTAGAACAATATATAACATGCAGGGAGAAACCAATGCAAATCTGAGAGTCTGTGCAGGATGGAAAAGGTGAGGGTTAAACGCGAGAAAAGAGACAAAGGGGGACGGTACCACGTGCAGTCTGGAAATGGCACCGGCCACGTGTGCGCCCTCGTGGAGCGAACAAAGGAAACTGCGGCTGTTATGAACGCCGGGCTGAAATGTGGAAATCGCTGTCCCTACCGGATCCTCGTTGTTTGTAGGAGCAGAGAAGCAAGAAACCGCGGCGCTGGCAGGCAGAGAGAGTAAAGCCTTACGGCAGCAGAAAAGCAGCCTCCAGGCGAGCAGTCTGTCCCAGGCGGCGTGGCGGGGGCTGCCCCGGCGCACGGTCCACTCCGGCAGCCTGTAAGGTCCCCGGAGCCGAGCCGCAGGGTTTGGAGAAGCCTCTTCCCCGGAGCGAAGCTGAAGTCCTGCAGTGACTCCCGCAGAGCGGAGCCGGGAATGTCCGGAACAGCCCAGCAAGTCCCGGGAACCGGGAAAAGCCAAATGCCCCCGAAGCCGTCCGGAAAAGCAGCCCCGGAAGTGTCCGAAAGACCCGAGCCGCCCGAGCCCGCAGCTTCTTAAAGGGGCAGTACCCTCGAGAGAAAACTTTCTCATCCAATGAGATGCTGCAAATCATAACATGGAAGGGAATAATTCAATTAATCAGTTTACACCAAAAGCCTTCGGGCAGGTTTTTTTTCTTCAACCTGCTACACCCTCCCTTTTACTGAGTTCAGAGAAGGGCAACAAAGCTGCTGATGGGTTTAGAGAACAAGTCTTCTGAGGAGAGGCTGAGGGACCTGGGGTTGTTTAGCCTGGAGAAAAGGAGGTTGAAGGGAGACCTTCTTGCTCTTTACAACTGCCAAAGGGAGGTTGTGGTGAGGTAGGGCTTGGTCTCTTCTCCTATGTGACAAGAGACAGGATGAGAGGAAACGGCCTCAAGTTGCACCAGGGGAGATCTAGGTGAGATATCAGGAAGAACTTCTTCACACAGAGAGGGTTGTGCATCATTGGAACAGGCTGTCCAGGGAGGTGGTGGAGTCCCCATCCCTGGAGGGGTTTAACAGACTTGTAGATGTGGTGCTGAGGGACACGGTTTAGGGACCCTGGCAGTGCAGGGGGAACGGTTGGACTCGATGATCTTAAAGGTCTCTTCAACCAGATGATTCTGTGATTCTGTGATTCTAGGTTTTCAGTGACTTCTGAGCCATTTACTGTTATTTGAAATTTAGCTGAAATCAGGCACTGTGCTCAGAATTAGGGGCTGAGCAAAATTAATGGTAGTAAAAAATAAATAAAAAAAATAAAATTTACAATCGAGTTCTAATTTTAAAGGTAAACTCCATGTCAGTCCCTACCAGGTATTCAGACTATGTCATCTTTGTTCACCTGATTTACACTCCAGCTTAGATTTCATGGCCAGCTCTGCAGTTTCCCCATGCAGAGGACCAGATGGAGCGTATAGCTGAGCAAATGAGGACTCACAGCCCTTACAATTAAGGTAGGACTGTCACCCACTGTTTGCATAATTCCTCATTAGAAGACTTGTGATTAATTTCTGGATTAGTGTGAGTAGGTTTAAGGGGATGTCTGTCCTTGTACTGCCCTGTCCACCATTTTTCCTGCAAAGGAGACAGGAGAGAACACATCTTTTAGCATCAGAGTCAAGTGAGCAAAAATGTGAGCGTGAATTTGGCCCTTTAATGAAGTTCTTGGGTTAAGAAGGACACTGGGTTCTCTCCTTGGGGTTTGCGTTGACCTCAGATTATACAGTAGAAAGTCATTGGTCTGAACAAACATTAGACAGAAAGTCTGAGGGTGGATTTCAACCAGAATTTCCTTTCTGAGCGTGTAAATGACACTGGTCCCCACAACCTGTCTGTCTGCCATTCCTGGGTGCTCAGTGCCAGGTCTACAATGAGATCGAACATGGTTTGATGACGTGGGGGAGAATTAATCAGTTTACTGAAGTGCCTCCCGCTGAGGCTGAAGACTTGATCCAGGGACCACAATTTTGATGAAGATTAAGCACCAACGGTAGCCACAGCTCATTGGAATAAAATGAAAAGTGAAAGAAAGACACACCCAAGTCAAAGGTCCGTAACTACCAGCACATCATGGAATCCATTTAATAAATTTATGAGGCCCTGAATTAATGTCAGTGAGGTTGCCTGAGATTTTGACAGTATTAAGAACCTTACAAAATGCCCCCAGAAGACAGAAGGAAGATGAGTTGAATCTAAATTCAGAACGAGGTAAAAATTTAGGAAGAACCTCAGGCTGTGGCCGCGAATACCGTGGAGTGGGTGCCCTATGAACTCTGCAAGTGAAAAATATAGCAGTGAAATGGATAAGAGTCTTATCCATTCTGCTTCACCACTTCTAGAAGTAGGATGGACGGTTGTGTGTTCATTTCATACTCTGGTTTATCACAAGCCTCAAGTGCGCACTTAACTCTTTAGCTACCTGGATAGTCAATATACCAAAGGTAAGCCTGCGCGCAAGTTCTCTGCTGAGTAAGGCACAATGCTGCAAATGACCTAATATGTCATATCAGCATGGCAGACACAGTGACACTTCTTCCCCTACTTGCACACTCTATGGATGGCACCACTTTTCCTGTCTAGAGCCATAGAATATAAAACCATGAATCACTCCTGCGTGCATTTATTTCTGCATAGTGTGGAGTTGTTGAAGTTTACAAGAATATTGACTTGGTTCTTTCCAAGCAAGCAGCTATGTCAGCAGAAATCTCTCAAGTACTGATTCTGTCTGAAAAGGTTTTACTAGGGAAGTTCTTATGTTAGCTTGGCGTAAAGTCAGCTTAGAGGAAGGTGATGAGAGTTCCACTGCTTAAAGAGTTCATATGCATGTTTTCCTTACTCCTCACTCCAAAAATGCTGTCATAGACAATCAGATAATCTGTACCAACATTTAGTCACGTGAAGAACAAGGCTGTTAAAGTAACCCTCTGAGATTATATTGATCCATATTGAATACATCCTCCAGATGAAAGAAAGGAAGAAGACAGAAAAGAGACAGTGAAGGCTTTATACAAATTTGACATGGGAGCGAAACTGTTTCACCAAAGTTTTATGAGGAAATTTCTGCTGTTCTCTATTCTATGGTACAAACAGCCAAAACAATAAGTCAGGACTTACTGACAGTGCAAAATATGGTCATTATTATGTATACGCCTCTTCATATTCAGAAGAAAAAAAGAAGAAAAACTTCTTACAGTGTGAATCCAATGGAAGGATCCAACAACTTTAGGAGAATGAAGATTTGTTCGGGTTTTTGTTCTAAAGGCGACAGAGCTTCTTTTGTATTTTCTCACTAGTCTCTGTTGAATTTTTAGAAGAGAAGAGCATGGGCGGACTCTCCAGGAATGCATAACCACTTTGCCCTTTTGATCTTGGTACTGTTTGTTGCTGCAGAAGTTATTTTCTGTCATTTTCTGTGATGGCCCCTATATGAACATGTCTTCTAACAGAACTTTCAGCACGAGAATTCAGAGGGCACTGGGTACGCTCTGAAGTAAAACTCTCACTGATCTTCTGTGGGCTAAAATGTAGTCATTGGTTGTGTTTATTTGTTTCCAGTTTTTCAATATGAATCCTGAAAACATCACTTTAACTCTCTTTTTCTCTTCTTCTCTCTGTGGGAGCACAGGAGGGTGAATCTGTTACCTCTGAACTCGAAGATTATTATCCTGTCTTGTCCTTAATGGACTCCTTATGAGCAGTACAAAAGTGGTAGAAAATTCTCCTGCTCTCCCTCAATAGCACTTTGTACCTCTGTCAGATACATATGACATTACAGAGAGGGAGAAAACATGATGCGTTTGTCTGAAGGGAGAAGCAGAAATCTCACCACAGTCCAATGTTCTGCTTCTGTTTAGTGGTAGAGGTTGAGATAGCGACTAACTTAAAAAAAAAATCATATGAAGGTACACTGGAAATTTGGCAAGTTCTTCTTTTTCTTTAAGGGGTCATCAAATACCACTGTGAGGACTTTGCCACTTACAACATTCTTAGACTGGGAAGAATCTTTTGCCAGTTCGTGGTTTCTTCTGTAAAATGATGAGAAACAGTCTGTCAGAGCCCAGCGCTGCGGTGGTATTGTTTCTCATCACAATAGTTCACTGTCTGCACACTTCTACTCCAGCATAACTCCCAAGAGTACTTCTCCCTGGATAAGAAAAGTGTTTCACTTATTTTTGTACTAATAGAACAACACTAAGATCCCTCTTATTTTTTTTTTTTATTTTAAAATGCAGCACAAAGACTATAATGATTTTAACAAAATGCAAAAAAAACCCCAAAAATGCAAAAAAACAAAAATAAAAACAAAACCAACCCAAAGCCCAAACCGTCCAGACAAATTAAAAAATCAGGCATAGAAACAACCCAAATTTACTAGAACTCTCTCATGGTGATTCATCCTAGAACGAGTTTACTAACATTGATTAGCTAATCCTTGTGACGTTGAAGTTAGTTACTCTGGACAAAGACAAATTAATCACCCGAAACTGTGCAGAGAAGGTTGTTCCTCTGTGCTGATGTCTGTTAGATGTGCCTTGAAATGTCAGGGGGAGTCATTGCCTCTGGGGCGGCGTAAGTACCATTTTCTGGTATGGCATAAGGGAAATGGAGGTTATAAAGGCAGTCAAGTCCTCCACTGACCTACTAATGCATCGCAGATTTCTCGTGACCGTAAGATAGCCTGCTATCATTTCAAGTTTGGATTCAGAAGTTAAAAATTTTCACAGAGCTCATTCAGAGGAAATCCTCTTGTTTTCCTCTGTACAACGCTGAATGCATTTGATACTACTCTCAACAACAAAAAACCTGAAATATTTCAAAGCAAAGAAATAAAAATACTTTCCAAAGCAAAGGGTCACATTTCTATAAAAGAATTATACTATTCTTTACTGTCTGATTTTTTTACTGCAAAAATTCTTTCAATTTTTTTTTTTTTCCTGTAGAACATGTCTGTTTTGACAAATCATTTTTTAAGAAAATACTTTGCTCAGGCATATGCCATATAATTCTAGCATTGAGCCATCTCATATGCTTTTTTAAAACTCAACAGCATGTACCCAAGTGATCCCCACAAGAACATAAGTTCATGATATAGAACGAAACGGTCTGGTGGCACGATTGTCCAGCATAATTAGAATTCCTTTCCAGTAACTTCTCTTCCTTCTTCAAGGTGATGTTGGGATATTGTCTGACATCACTTTTGTGGTTCTCAGTCCGTATGTTTAGTGGACTGGGACATAAACCTCTGTCCATCCTGTCTGAAACACCTCACTTAAGGTCTGTATTAGGGATATTATGTCTTTTCTTGCATGGCTGACAAAGGGGTCTACAAAGGTCGATGCCTGGTTAGGGAGGCCAATCTTGGTTTCCAAATTTCTGTCTCTTAGGACAACAGAGGAAAGTAGGGAGGAGTACACACCCAAGTTAGAGTGAGGAGTCTGGATCACTGCCACTGAGGAGCATCAGGGAGCTTACCCTTCCTGTGACCTTCGCAGTGCAACCGGAGAGGAGAAATCAAAAGTGAATCTCTTCAGCCAAATCTGTCAGAGCTATCTCAATATGTTTTTTTCCCCTTTTCTCCCCGTGTCTTGGAAAACAATCATGACTACCACAGAGTAGCCAGTAAATAAAGGAAACAGTACAGAAGTGCAGTTGTAACTCCCTTGGGTGAATGTGGGATTCAATAAAACAAAGTTCAGCTCAGGAAAATCGTTTGAAGATGCCTTTGCACTCTTAGAAGAGCTGGGAGAAGAATGGAAAGTAATGTATTTTTTCCCGCATTGCAGATAAGATGCATATGCTCCTGAGTAAAAATAGGGGCATATTGAGTATATGGAGATATCCAATAGATAGTTTGGAAAAAAAAATAAAAGGCATCAAGATGAAATGTAAGTAATGGTCTGTATGCCCACTAGTGGTGGAAATAGATATCTCACCGTGAGTATGGAATATCTGCCTACATGGGAAGAAAAATATGTTCATCTTGAAGAAATAAGAGATGTTTCAGGGCAACAGATGCGAATACCTTGGGTGTAGGATGAAGAGAAGTATAGAGTTCTTATGCATAAAAAATGGAACAAGATATTTCAGTCTTGTTTGGTGGGAGTAAATTGGCTCAAGTATTTTGTGGCTGTAATAAATAGAAAAACACATGTAAACCTTTTTCCTACTTTAAAATACTTAAATATTTATATTTTTATTTATATTTGTATTTATATTTGTATTTACATTTATTTGTATTTCTATTTGTATTTCTATTTGTATTTCTATTATTTATATTTATATTTATGTTTATATTTATGTTTATATTTTTATTGTTATTCTTATTGTTATTCTTATTGTTATTCTTATTGTTATTCTTATTTTTATTCTTATTTTTATTTTTATTTCTATTTCTTTACATTTATATTTATATTTATTTATATTTATTTATATTTATGGCATGTTGTCTTCTTTCAGGACTAGAATCTTTGTTTACAACCACCATGACTTCCCAATAAAAGCCCCCATGGCCTGCTATTTTGTGGGCTTAGGAAAGATGCAGAGGGTCCATAATTTACTGGTTTGATTGATAGGCAAGGGTTGATTACTTGTGTGGCCTCACACACAGGATTAGACTTCAGAGTTTTCTTGTCAACCTTTGCCTCAAAGTCCAACAAATGGAACTATGTCTACTGCAGAATAACCCTATATTTAGTTGCTTGGCTGAATAGTACGATGCAAACTCTATGTATATATTTCATTCACACTTTGACCTCGCCTTTAGTCTTCTTCTCAAAACTTGTCCGCTGCCTGTGTATGAGTCAGGAGCAGCCAGAGAAAAGCCCGATTAGCTCACACTTGTTTCTTTTCAGCCATGCTGGAACCTTACAAATAATTCTGAACAGGTGAGAAGCCTCCAAGCTCTCTGGTGATGAACTGGTGGCCTTTTAAGCTGCTGAGCATGCTTGGGATATGCTTGGCCCTGTAAGCCAGGTTCCAGCTGGGCAGGAGACTGAGCTTCCTTCCCCATTTAGTGCTTAGATGGCTGGAGCACCGACAGCGGGTGTATCTACGAGGTTGGTATTGCTGTTTAGGTCCCCATGGGACTAGTTAATTTTCAAGGAGTTTGCCACCTTCCAGGAAGTCATTTGCAACAGCATTATTTAGTGCTTGGCACTTCTTTCAGGATGAGAAGAAATGGCCTCAAGTTGTGCCAGGGGAGATCTAGGTTAGGTATCAGGAAGAACTTCTTCACAGAGAGGGTTGTGCAGCATTGAAACAGGCTGCCCAGGGAGGTGGTGGAGTCCCCATCCCTGGAGGTGTTTAACAGCCGTGTGGATGTGGTGCTGAGGGACATGCTTTAGGGACCCTGGCAGTGCAGGGGGAACGGTTGGACTCGGTGATCTTAAAGGTCTCTTCCAACCAGATGGTTCTGTGATTGTGTGAAAGTATTTTGGACTTGGAATCCCCGATATTTGTGTCTAGACACAAACCATTTTTTATCATCTAAGGTAAACGTGAATTCTGTTCTGAATGGTGTCCGGAGTAGAGCTAATGCAGAAGGCATCATTTCAGCCTGGGTCTTTTTAAACTGTGTAATGTGTGTTTGCTTTCTGCAAAAATGTTTTGCCCATGACAACGATGTAGAATAGGACGGCACTTTTCTCTCATGAAAAAAAAAAGTGAAAATATTACTGTTTCCATTTCTAATGTCTTTCAGAACGCCTTAAGAGTAAATAATGAAAGGAGCAGCTAACAGCTAAAGATAAAAGATAGAGGTCAGATTGAATGCAGCGTTCAATTTTCTTTTATAGCATCCATAAACTGCTTCTGAACTAAAACTTGGATGTGCTGTTTCTCTACGTCTTCTACCTGTGCGCACCTTTGGGCGGGGGTAAAATAACTGTCTTCACGGCAGCTGCTATGGGGCTGTTTTGGGTTTGTGCTGGGAACAGTGTTGATTACACTGGGATGTTTTTGTTATCACTGAGCAGCTTACACAGAGTCAAGGCATTTTCTGCTCCTCACCCCACCCCACCAGCGAGTAACCTGGGGGTGCACAAGTAGTTGGGAAGGGACAGAGCTGGGACAGCTGACCACAGCTGACCAAGGGGGCATTCCAGATCAGATGACATCATGATCAGTCTATAAACCTGGGGGAATAAGGAGGAAGAGGGGGGACGTTTGGAGAGATGGCATTAGTCTTCCTAAGAAATGGTGATGCGTGGTCAGCCCGGCCCTCCTGGAGCTGGCTGAACCCCTGCCCGCCCATGGGAAGTGGTGAATGAATTCCCCGTTTTGCTTTGCTTGTGTGTGCAGCTCTTGCTTTACATGTCAAATGGTCTTCATCTCGACCCGTGAGTTCTCTCACTTTTACTCTTCTGATTCTCTCCCTCATCCCAATGGAGGGAGTGAGCGAGCAGCTGTGTGGGGTTTAGTTACCAGATGGGGTTAAACCATGACAGCCCTGCACTCTCCCCTGCCCCACAAATAACAGAACATTTCCATGGCAGAATCCCAAGGGCAACAAAGGATGGGTAGCAATGCTAAAATCAGTAACTTAATTAGCTGCTCTAATTTATTGAGTATAGGTGAAACAATGAATAACTGGGGCACTTGGAAGGTACCACTTAAATACAGAATGATTGAAATATTGTGCCATTTTACTACTTTGTTCCAATGCAAACAAAGTTAAGGATTATTTTATATACATCAACAGAAGAATGAAAAAATACTATTTTACCCACTTCTTAAAACATTTTCCTCTTAATATTCTTAGTATTTATATCAATGCTCAGTGTCCACATTTATCAAATAATATCCAGCCTTCACTGTTACATGAGATGCCAGTTCTTATCTTTTCAGCAAACAAATGTTGATTATATATTCAGTGGTACGAGTCAGGAAACTGTTCTGATAATGATATGACTTTTAGGGCTTGAAATAAAGAAATTAATAGACCACATCTTACTTCCAAGGGGTTGGGCTCAAGCACTTACTTAAATGTTTTTCATACAAAGCAACATTTTAAAAATTCCATAAGCAGAGCTCAGACACTTCTGTGCAAAGTATCTCAAGTATATAACAAGCACTGAATATTTCTATGAAATGTTGTGGTAAATAACTTCTTTCCCAGATCATGGAAACACCTGACATAAATATTGCTATCTGATTTGATAGACGAGGAGAAAGGTACAGAAAGATGAGCTCAAGATCACACAGCAGGTTCGGCTGAAAAAAAGAAAGGAAAAACTGGGAAGTCTGACATCCTTTGTTTCTGTCAGTCACTTGCATTTGACAAACAAAACCAAACTGGAGCAGAAGAAGTAATGAAAAAGAATAATGTCTGAGTCATCTCTTACCTTCTAAAAAAGAAATAAGGGTATGCTTTCATCAGGAGTGCAATCCACAGAAGCTCCTTATGAAAATGTCTGTTCATCAGTCTCTTCAAAAAAGCTTTTCAAACATGGCAGTGTACTGCACTTAATGGCCTCTTTCCGTTAGACAGTAGGAAGGGTCTGCAGCCCAGGAGCCCCAGAAATGTAAATGGCCATCGCTCATGCCAGCCCACAGCCAGCGCCGCAGGGCCTGGAGCGGTCAGGTTTTCTTGCACTTGCCTCAGTTTTCTCGGAGTTGTGTTCTACTTTGTCACAGCAGCTGTCTAATAACCAAGTGGCTTCTAGCTAATCTATTTTAGTTTTGTTTAGCTTTGGACATGTGTTCTGGTTGAGTTTCATTTTGCTTTGTACGTGATAGCGGTATCATACACAATATGAAATCTCATCTGTAATAGGAGCATCGTATTCCTCCCACTGAAGACCTCCGAATGGTAAACCTTCACCCTCACCCCGACTCAAACCACTGGACTCAGAGGTGCTGATAGGACCCTCTAAATTTTAGCTTTATTCATTTAATTCCATTATTTAAGGGGATTATTCCACAAAGAAATAAACATGCTTTTGTTTTGGGTCTTGCTGGTGTTGTGCATCTCCGGTAAATCAAGTATCTTGGTATAATGAGCAGATAAACTACAATCCCTAGAACAATCAATACGTGGTTTTGATTGTTACTAGATTAATTAACTGAATTAACTAAATAAACTCAGTGGTTATTTACAGTCCTTCTCTTCCCTGGAGTCTCAACATCTAGGGCCTGAACAATACCCTTCTCAGTACATCCAAATTTACCAGTGACTTTCCACAGAAGCTGGACTGGCGCCATAAAGAACCAGTAGAACAAGAAGGAATCATGTCCCGGTTTGTTTGCACCTAAATTGTGGGTGTTAAAGAAGGGTGGTGAACAGGAGGGAGTATAAGCTGGGAGGATGGTGCTTTTGTAAGCTGGATATAACCCAGTGAGTACAACATTTCTGTCAGTCTTCTGACATCCATTTGGCAAGTATGAACTTTTCCTCTTGTACTCTGCATTTCCTGTGCATAGAATTAACTGCTCATGCATTTTTATTTTAATGTTTGATTTTTTCCCAAATGTACAAGTGTACAAATGGACAAGTCCTGTATACGCCTCCACTCTCATTTGAATGGGATCTCACATTACGTAGCTAAGATACAGACATCTACACCTAAACTACTTATCCTGTGATGCTTTAGTAAGCGGAGAGGCACTGGCCCAGGAGACAACAATCCACCTGACTTGTGTGGATTGACACTTCCCATCACTGCCTATATAGTGAATTTCAACCACTGGCTCAAATGGAAGCAGAGACCATCGTACCTTAAAGTGGAGGAGTGGTTGTGCTGGAGCAGGCCAAAACACTTTCTGCCTCAGTCTTCAGCAGTGACTTAAAGCAGATGCTTTGAAAAGCATAAGGATAGCATAAGAATATAAGGTCCTTTCTCCTGCCGCTCTCCCAGTGTTCCGGCATTTTCTCTTCACCCTGCATATTTCTACATATTTAAAAAACTGCAATGGAGTTACCTTCCATTATAACTTTATCTTCCATGAATTTGTTCAGTTTTTCCCTGGACTTATATCAGTATATGATCATTCTGGCCAATGTTTTGCTTATACTTAAGATATTTTTTTAAATATATTTCAGACTCAGCCAAGCCTGGCCATCTAAAAGTTAGGCTTCTGCCCTAGCCTTGTAGTGTAGGACTTTTTCACCATTAGCAGTAGAAAAACAATCTATGTCATCTATGTCACATCTGTCTTTGGATGTGACGAACCACCTTCTGGATATATGCAAAGATCCATTAACAGTAAAGGAGGAGGGAGCTTTTAGAAGGGGGAATTCAGTTCCCAGAATAAAACACACACTCACATTTGAGTGCAGATGCCCATGTGTGGGGTAGCCATAGGTGAGGGAGCTATTGCCAACACAGCCTTTGGAACTTAGGGAGCTTCTCACCTCGCCCTAGAGAGATACCTGCATCTGGTCAACCGAGTATCTCTCTGGGGTTTAATTCAGTTGCCTGAACATAGTTGTCTAGTACTATCTGAGACACCTCAGGATATACAAGACATCCACAAAGGGTTAACAGATGTTGCAAGTCTTGCAGAAACCCATGTCCTTCTGGCCTGGCAGAGAGCTAGGGACTAGAGGCATAACCTGATATCTAAATTGTTGGCTTGCTAAAGTTCAGACAAGAAGAAATATCCTAGAAAGGGATTCTGAAAATGGAAGCAGTAATATTGCTTTTCATTTTCATACATGAGAAGTTCAAGAAAAGAAGGCATTGGAAATGGAGTTAGTATGTTGGAATACGTGCTGAACATCAGTGTAACATTGATACATTCACTCCTGTTACCTTGAATGTTTTGCTCATTGTTATAAGGCTTGAGCACCTCATTTATTTGCCAAAGAAAACAATCTGTACAAGAGATTGAGTAATATTCTGCACCTGTGCAGTATTGACCTGTAGTTTTGATAGCATTTTTTTACTGGGATGAATCCTTCTCCCTTTTCTTCTATGCCATTATGTTGAAGTCAGTCAAAGTTATGTAAATATTATTCCTTTATTCTATTTGAATTAAAAACAAAGAGAAGTGAAACACACATATGGTGCTGAAAAATCCATAGGCACAGAGGAATAGCATAGTTTCGTGTACAGGGCATTAGAGATCCATTATTTCCTTCCACCGACTCACCTTTGCCAAGGTGAAGGCCTGCATGTAAGTAGGAGCAATGTTTTACTATTACCAAGTTCTGCTCATTTTTTGGAAACCAGGTGAGGACTTACAGATAAGAGCTGTACAATAAATTGTTCAGTTTAAAAACCACCACAATTTAAACTGAAATATTACAAACATGAGTCTGTGGACTAAAGATAAAAATACTGCCATAAGTTTAAGTAAAATGGAGGTAAGAGCGGTACCTTAACGCTGATGGACGGTGACCAGTTAGCATGGGCATTTCGTGCCATTGTCTTATTTTAGAAACCTAATGGGAAGGAGAAATTTAGGGGAGAAAACCACATACCTATGTCACAAAGTCCTCTGTTTCTCTCTGAAAATATAGTAAATACCCAATCAATACTGAAATGTTAATGGCTAAGGGGAAATGGAAGAAGGTACAACATGGCTGTAGAAAAGGATATTAAGAGAGAAAAGTAAGGAAGAGTGAAGGATAGTGAAAACAAGTGAAAACAAATGAAAGGTTTTGAGATCAATAGATTACATTAAATCTGACTGATTAAAAAAATCAGCCAGGAGTTCAGATGGGAGCTCTACACTACTAAGCTGACCAATTCATTTGAGCCGTGACCTGAGATACATCCTGGCTCAATGCTGTGCCTACATGATTGGATTGGAGGAATCATTAGTACCCTGGCAATCAGATCAAATCTGAGCCGATGTTAATGTGGGACTTACTGTGGGGGAAAAGGCTGAAGAAAGAAAAACGTCTTTTCCAGTATTTGTAACTGCACCCAGTTAAAGTAGTGCAATGGTTTAGAGATTGAACCAGATTGGAATGGGATTCAATTACACACACCGTGCGAGGAGATGATTGTGCTGCAAAGACCAAATTTGTACAGGCATGGTGTTGTGGCTGAGCTGGTGTAGGAGACCTCCAGGATAGCTCACAATTCCTTTCCATGTCCCCACTTCTACAAGAGTTAGTATTCCTTTTTAGTACCCACATCTCTATGAACCTCACTGCCCCCTAACCTCATCTGATACATTTACATTACACAATGGAATAACGTGCTGCTTATACAGGAACAGGAAGCAACCCACAGGCTAGCTTTTATATTTCAAAATCAAACTGCGTTTTAGCCCATGGAGCGAAGAATATCCAACTATTTGAGCCACTAGAGAGGTAGAAGATAGAACAGCGTAATCCACTTCTACTCCAGAGCTTTATCCTCTCCAATCTTTCCTTCATGTGCAAATAGGTCTTGGTTGTCATTACTGCAAGGCTACGCTAACATGGCTGTGCTGGGGTTCCCTTGCACAGACTCAGTAGGTGACAGTAGAAGGAGCTTTGTTGGTTGGTTGTTTTTCAGTGAGCGTTGTTACACCATTCCTCCCACATCACAGAATGACTTTATTAAACTGATGGAGCTTCTTCACCGATAGCCTTGTCTTCACCACACAGTCATCTAGAAGACTGTGAGAACGTATGACTTTCTTCCAATCACATTCACTCTTGTATAAATATAATGTCGATAATTGTAATGCTGGCTTTAAAGAACCTCTAAATGATGTCAGTCTTTGGCAAGGAGTCAGGAGCAAGAGAATGATTTCCATCTGACTAGCATCAAAGAAGAGGACATCTCCATCTCAGGTAGTCACCATGCGCACCCTTCATCAATAAATGAAAAGGTGAACAGTAGAGTTGATGGATCCTAAAGAACATTTTACTTTACTGTGAAGTAAGTATCTTTTAGTGAACGACTTGTGTCTTGTTTCTCCAGACTGGAGTGAGGCAGATAAGGACAACCAAATAAAAGACAGTTTGAAGTCATGAGGTGTTGTATCCCAAAATACATACTGCTTGTTTTGCCCCAAATTTATTTTAATGGTTTTCTGCTATGGAATTTATCTTAATTGTCCGGTCTCAAATGTAAGCTTTTAAGCAATATGAAAACGTACCATGACTTTACCCAGAACTAAGCCCAATAATTTCATTCTTGTTTGATACCTATTTCATCATTCCCATCAATTGTTCTCTGGAGAATACAAAACAAAAGGTGCAACAAATGACATCTTAATCATGATATGCACTCTAATCTGGAACAGAATATTTATTCCATCTCTTAATTAAATTAACAGATTCAATTCACGGTGGGTGTTCAATGGCAAAATCATTCTATACCCTTAAAAATGCTAGGGTTTCATGATCTTCATCCAGTCTACTACCGCATCTGCCAGAGCAATAGTATCAGTGGAAATATTATGTTATCTCTCACTTTATAGTATCTCAGAATTATGTTTTATGTAGGTTGCTCCAAAAGTAACGCCTCCTATTTATTTCCATGAAAAACACAACAATTACAAAGAGAACAATAACACTATTTGACAGAGCAAATCCTCAGCTACAAAACACTATTTTTCGACACGGTCACCACCATTGGCCGTGCATTTTCACCAGTGATGAACAAGAGCCTGCACACCATGCTCATAAAAACCTGCACCAGTCACCCACCGCCTCACTGTGCTGACACCCACTCTTTGGTCTCCATAAATGTTCAGCAAGTGTCGATGAATGTCAGTCGGTCCAATTTTTCCTCATGGAGGAATGCCATTACCCACCTTTACTTCATACACTCTTCCACATCAGACGCCATATTGTCAGACTGCCCCTCTGCTGCCATCGGTCACATGGCAACAAAATTTAAGAGAATATTGGTAGGAAGATTCAACCTCTACTGCCAAACCACCAACATCTGCCTCTGATGTCGTGGGACAACATAATAAAATAGGAGGCATTACTTTCTGAGCTGCCCTTGTACATTTAAAATAATTTTGTTTCACCCTGATTTCCACTTAAGTTGGAAAAAAAAAACCCAAAAATGCAGTTTCTGAATGCACTGAAGTTTCTTGAAGATGATTTGAAATGTCAGACTTCCCCCAGACTCCAACCCGTTAGTTCTCTGCCATTCCCTCCTTACGGGTTGGGAAATCTTGTTAGAGCGCGAGCAGACACTTAATTCAGGTGGCTGTGAATGTCCTTAACAACTTCCAGTGGACTTTGCGAGTGAAATGGCAAGGAAGAGAAAGGATGAAATGCACAGCAAAAGTCACGATGAAATCTTGATCAGGTGGACCTTACTTCTCTGACCAACTCATTAGGTGATACATATTTAAGTTTGAAAGGTACACAGAGGCACAATGTTTGAAATGCAAGGAGGAGAGGGAGGTAGAGTGATCAATACAGATATTTGTACTCTGCAGTCAATGGAAGTTGTACTTTTAAATCAGCATAGCATTGATCGTTGGATTTTTTTTTTTCCTTGGAAAGGAAAACAGATGTGAAGTGCCTTTATAAAAAGCCTGCACAATTTGACTTCTTTTTCTGTGCTTAGTTGCTGTCGGATGAGTGAGCTTCTTTGAGAACTCATCCTATGCTGTACTGTGAGGAAACACTCCTGTGGCACATTGGTCTATGAATCTCAGTTTTACCTGTCTCTAACAGACCCAGATGACATGAGCCATCAGTTATAGTTCAAAATCCAACCCTTTAGTGCAGGCTATGCATTTATTCAGCTCTAGTGGTGGAAGTCCTTGGAACACGTTTTTGGAAGGCAGCTGTTACACATGCAGCTCTGTTTTCTAAATATATGATTATGTTTACAGCTGTTTAAAACCAATTTGGTGTTAGTGTAAAGACAACACATACACCTAGATCATCATTGAATTATCCTTCTATGAGGGGATTACAGCGTTGGTGGATAAGGGAAGAGCAATTGACATCATCTACCTGGACTTCTGCAAAGCATTTGACACTGTCCCTCGTTCCATCCTTGTCTCTAAATTGGAGAGACGTGGATTTGACAGATGAACCAGTCGGTGGATAAGGAATTGGCTGGATGGTCACACTCAAAGATTTGTGGCTAATGGCTTGATGTCCAAGTAGAGACCAGTGACGAGTGGCATTCCTCAGGGGTCAGTATTGGAGTTGGTGCTGTTTAATATCTTTGTTGGCAACAAAGACATCTCGTGATTGAGTGCACCCTCAGCAAGTTTGCAAGTGACACTAATCTGCGTGGTGCGGTCAGCACACTGGAGGGAAGGGATGTCATCCAGAGGGACCTTGACAGGCTTGAGAGGTGGGCCCGTGTGAACCTCATGAACTTTAACAAGGCCAAGTGCAAGGTCCTGCACTTGGATCAAGGCAAATCCAAGCGCAAATACAGGCTGGGCAATGAGTGGATTGGGAGCAGCCCTGAGGAGAAGGACTTGGGAGTGTTGGTGGACGAAGAACTGAATATGAGCCAGCAACATGTGCTCAGAGCCCAGAAAGACCATCACATGCTGGGCTGCATTGAGAGAAGTGTGGCCAGTAGGTTGAGGGAGGTCATTCTCCCCCTCCACTCCATTCTCTTGAGACTCAACCTGAAGGACTGTGTTCAGTTCTGTTCATAGAAACTACACCATTAGTTTCACACAATTAGCTGTCATCGCTTGCTTGGGCTAATGTCTCAATGGCATCTCTGCGGTAACCCTATCTATATTTTTTTTCTGTCATCCAAGGTTCTCCACTAGTTTTTAAATATATGCTGAAGTTTAGTTATAGTCCTCAACTTCTTTCCATTCACTAGGTCCTCAGCATGGTATAACCCCAAAAGTCTTTGTACTATTTGTTGTGCAATACCACACATAACAAAAACGATTGAAGAGAGGGTTGGAGTTATATAGGTTAAGGAATAACAAGCTTAAGTTCATTGCACCAAGGAACACTGCAGTTCATGGGGGATTTTTGCTGATGACAAATACAGCTGAACACCGATACAGATTACCTAGAGAGAGGGAGAGACTCCCGTCGCTTGAGATTTACAGAAGAAGTTAAACAAAAATCTGACAAACCTGCCATGAGTGTGTTTGATCCTGCCATGGGTAAAGGAGTGACCTTTTCAGCAGCCGGTTTTCTGGGTCTGTGAAAAGGGCTTGGAGCCGTTTGAGGAGTGCTGGCTTGATGGGAATGGAGCCTGCTCAAGAGGCTTCCAGCACACCCTGGGATCAAACTCCTTCTTCAAAGAAGTTTCACTGTTAGCTAGCAGATCTCATTAAGGTGATGTCTGAAGCCTCCTATGCCCTGACATACTTCTCAACCCTGTAGATCAGAGGCAAGAACTGATTTATGATTTCAAGCCACAGATTTTTTTGCTAATTGCTCATCAGGGAACATCTGCCTCACAGCTTGAATATAACCGAGTATCACAAAGTTTGGATTAAAGAACACTCTTCCTCCCTCCCTTTTAGCAAGACAGGAGACACTTGGCTCTTGTGATCATTTGACTTCAGCTATTTCCTGTCTTCATTCTTTTTAGTTATTTATTTTTATTGATAGAAGAATGGCCATAGTTATTTCTATTAGAAGAAAAATGACAACAGATTCATTATGAGTGGAAGAAGGAGCAAGATCTACTGCAAGAGAGATACGAAGTTTCTACTCCAAGTCAAATAAAGGAAGTACGATGGAGAGAGCATGTGGGCAAGGTCTGATGAACCTGAAAGTTAGGGCTGGATGGAACCAAAATGACCAGATAAAAAGAAAACTGTTGGTTGGTTGGTTGGTTGGTTGGTTGGTTGGTTGGTTGGTTGGTTGGTTGGTTGGTTGGTTGGTTGGTTGGCTGGTTGGTTGGTTGGTTGGTTGGTTGGTTGGTTGGTTGGTTGGTTGGTTGGTTGGTTGGTTTTTTCCAGCCACTAGCACACAAGAAGTGCAAGAGGTACATTACAAGCTGATCTCGGTTCCCAAAGGGAAAATAGTACCAAAAATCTCAATCTTGGAGTCAATTTTCTTTAGGAACTTCATACAATGACTTTACCAGAACAATCTCAGATTGGCTATGCAATTCATTAGTGTAGCAAAGAAATGCAAATTTAATGGGAATTACCAAAGACCAACCTCTCTTCTTCCCTTCCTGTCCCCTTTACTCCACTCTCCTTTTCTCTCCCCTTCTTCTCTCATAAGACTGTGATAGACCTGAGGTGGCCAACAGAATGAAGGACTAGCACAGCTTTTTTCTAAAAGGCTATATTGTGTCATCCCTCAGAAAAATTGTAAAGCCTTATTTAGCTGGCCTGTCAGATCATTTCTTCAACAGGGATTTAGACTTTTGACTCTCATAAACGAAGTACTTCCTTTGAATAGAGATAGCAGCACCTGATCACAGTAGGGCTGCACAAGTCCAGATGCAAGCTCTGTATAAGGTGAGGTGAAACTGGAGTCAATCAACTTTGCAATGAGAACATAATTTTTTTTTTTTTTTAAAATCTGTAAGCATTTCACATATGATTCATAGGTGCAATGTCCTGAATCCATCAACTAGGAGATTAAAAATGGTAATACTTGATTGTATAAAACAAGCCTGGACTTGCATGACACAGATGAGCCTCCTTTGCCATTACAGGATCATAGACCTCTTTATGGTCCAAGCATTAGATGACAACAGACTCGTAGTCCCAGCTCTCTTTGTAGTCTGCCTTGCCTGGCTAGTCCCAGGATTAATGTAATGCCCTGTGTGAAACTTGTATCCACATCTTTACAAGCAATGGAACTTCACCCTGAATTTGGGCTGCAAGCGTCCTCCCTGCTCCTGTGGCTAGGACTACTCCAGGGAGCTCCTGTCCTTGTGACACTGGGCATTCCCATGGCAACGGCCAGTTCCTACAAGATAGAAAGTCTCCATCTGAGCAAGTCAATACAGGTTTCTTTCACAGTAGAAGGAAACAGGCACTTCTAGTACCAGACATCAGAATTTTCTCACCCTGGAGATGTCTATTTTTGTCTGCTAATTATGGAGGGAACCTAGAGTGACCACCCCACATAGAGATGCCTGGTATTGAGCAAGATGAATACCCACTTTCCTGACACTTCAAGGACGTATGGGTTTAAAGTGGTAATCAATAATGTCCTTACATTCCCTCCAGCAACACCAGTTAGGTGTCTGCAGATCCAGTCTGTGACTTCTTGTGAAAGGAAGAGCTCTGGATGATAAGGAAATCAAGCCTCAGCACCAAACTCCTGTGGAGTTGAAGTCTCAAGTGTCACTGCAGATTAAATTACTGCTGTTGAAAACTTTTGCAACAGTTGAACAGGAGCTTCCCACTACTCGACTAATAAGTACTCTTACTCCGCATGAAATTTGTTTATGTCCTATTACCCACTTACCTACTTTTGGCGAGAATTTAATCTCTCAGAAGCAACTCCTCCATTCCAAGTACTAACCTTAGTCACTACTTCAACTGATGTCGAAACAACCTCTCCACTCTGATCAGATCAGCTTTTTTGTGTATTTACTGTAATTTTCTGATTTTCTGACTATCATGTGTTTAAATTGGACAGTATCATGGCA
This sequence comes from Bucorvus abyssinicus, assembly GCA_009769605.1. Classification (NCBI taxonomy): domain Eukaryota; kingdom Metazoa; phylum Chordata; class Aves; order Bucerotiformes; family Bucorvidae; genus Bucorvus; species Bucorvus abyssinicus. The sequence continues at coordinate 1,944,421 of CM020026.1, read as the reverse complement.
TGAGGGACTTCAGTATTTAAGTTAATAGTTAATCCCATTCACTCACTACAAGACTTTCTATCGCTCTCAGAGTGTTTACAGTCTGTTTCAGTCCAATTTTGTGCTCCACTGCAGTCGTGATCCTGGTTTTGTCCCTTCATGTAGCATCACACATGGCATTCTTCAGGTCTTTAAATTACCCATAAGGGTACAGGTATTTTTAGTGCTTTTCTCCTCCTCATAAACATCTCGTTATTTATGGGCCCTTAAGGACCCTGATGTCTGAAGTTGCCCTCATTGAACTTTCATTCTAACTCTTAATTTTCTTTTGAACATGTAGGTCCTGTGCAGAACTAATATTTTTAACACTGTTAATTGTGTCGTGTGTCATGAAAAAAAAATACCTGCTTGATCATCCTCCCTGGTTAGTTTTTTTATCTGGCACTTAAGCCCCTTGGTTGTGCTATTAGGGTGGAAGTAGTCCAAATTAGAGGTGCATTACCACTGTGATATGATCGCCTAGTTAATTGCAGACAGATCCGTGGAGATCTCTTGCTTTTATGCTCTAATCATTTCTGAGGACAATATGCCTCTCCTTTTCAAGCTATGTATATGTGACACATAACAAAGGAGTCTTTTAACACTGGACAGTAAGCTAAACTGTACTTTCTCAATAATTTTGCTGTAATCCACAGACGGGGCTAAATTTTCTTGCTCAACCATATACATTGTAATTTATACTTGCACAGAAAAACTATGATTTTTCCTTAATTCTTCATTCAGTACGAATATATAGACACACCAGTTATGGTTGAATCTTGTGTTACATCTAATTAAAGCTCATTAGCACAAGTCTTTACAGATCTCCAAATCCCAGGTTCTCTTCTTGCTGGCCTGATGTCACCCAAGAAACTTGGGTTCGCACTTGTCCCTGAGAGAAGTCACTGGATGAGTTATTGATAACATACAGATGTTTCATTCCTCAAGCATTCGATGAACTTTACCAAAGCACACTATGTCTCCGTTTTAGCCATGTGTTCTGACTTCCTTCCTCTGAAAATCATGGTGCAGGGAGAAGGAGTTAAGGGAAAGCAAAACACCTTGTTGACTCCCCTTATCTTCACAAGATTAGATCAAGATTTAATTGATTAGATCAAGAAGACTGAGGGAAGTCAGAAAACTCCTCAGTTCCCTTCTCACTCAAACATAGCCACCGTTATAGTTTTACAAGTAATTCTTTACAGTTCAGTGTACATGAGCCTACAAACCCTTGGGGAGAGCTCCTGGCAGCGTGTTACATTGCTGCACCACGTAGGACTACTGTGCCTTAGGACCTGCTCTGCAGATCACTTGGGATTCACAGGGATTCTTTTTCAAAGTTAAATTACACAGTTGACTTCAATTTATTGGTAGAGTATCAACATCCAAACAATTCACCCTGGTTTCGTGTAGTTAATGGAAATGGGGGCTTATGTCGTTTCAATGAGCAGTGCACATCTAAAATAGGTCAGATAAACCGTGCTCTAAAAATAGCTATTTCTCTCTTGTAATCATAAAGGAAGGTTCAGTAACTATCTCAGAAATAGACAGCCACTTTAAAATTGGGTAGGATGAATCAAGGGGTTGCTGATGGGTCCATAAGACCTGCTATGCTTCGCTCTTCTCAAAAAACCCTCCCATTTTAAATTGACGCTGGAATTCCCGATAGAAGCGATCTTCCAGTGGCATCAGAGGGGAGACCACTCACTCCTAGCTCTTAGGTGGGCTTTATTGTATGCTTTACAGTTCTACAGTTTGAGGCTTTCCCCCAAATTCACCATCAACACTATGCTGAAAATGATTTGAAGAATCTCAAGTTATTAAATGTTGAAAGTAACAGTCATCTAAGAAACACCCGTAATGACCTCAGAGAGTTCTGTACTGCATGTCCCCTCCTCAGAAACTGACTTTCCATTCTCAAGGTGGCTGTTGTTCAATAGCATGTTTTGCGGCTATTGTTGCTACAGATTTACTCGATTCGAGCAGGAGGTTTCCAATATTGTAGAGAGTTTGGGGCTTTGAAAGCAACCGCTTTTCTGACTCTGCTTGTGCGCCAGGTCAGGAGCTCTGATAAAAGGACTTTTTCCCTCTGAAAATGTCAGTCACAGAAGCCTAATGCCTTTGAGTGTACTGATTTCACCAAGAGTGTGTTGAAATGACCCTTTAGTGTGATCTGGGATGAAAGTCAAAATGAAGGACAAATGAGAAAGTCAGGTAAAAATAACTAGATAAGCTGAAAAATTTCCTGGAATATGGGGATGTAGCTTCAAATCCCAGGGTGCGTGAGGACGAATAATGATATGAACTTTCACACTCTTTACATCTTAGGTGTATATCTGCTTCATTCACCCATTGTTGAAGTAGAATATTAATTGTCTTCATGGCAGCTGCTATGGGGCTGTTTGGGGTTTGTGCTGGGAACAGTGTCCGTAACACCGGGATGTTTTTGTTATCACTGAGCAGCTTACACAGAGTCAAGGCCTTTTCTGCTCCTCATCCCACCCCACCGGTGAGGAGGCTGGGGACGCACAAGTAGTTGGGAGGAGACAGAGCTGAGACAGCTGACCCCAACTGACCAAGAGGACATTCCAGACCATATGACGTCATGCTCAGCCTATAAACCTACGGGAAGAAGAAGGATGGGACAGATGTTCACAGTGATTGTGTTTGTCTTCCCAAGTAACCGTTATAACATGATGGAGCCCGCCTCTCCTGGAGCTGGCTGAACCCCTGCCTGCCCATGGGAAGTGGTGAATGAAATCCTGTTTTGATTTGCTTGAGTGCTCAGCTCTTGCTTTAAACTGTCTTTATCTCAACCCATGGTGAGCAAAATTTCTCACTTTTACTCTTCCGATTCTTTTCCCCATCCCACTGGAGGGAGGGAGCGAGTGGCTGTGTGGGGCTTAGTTGTCAAGTGGGTTTACTCCATGACACCCCCTTACTGGCGCTACCAGCGGTGGCATTCTGTACTTTATGACCTGGCTGGAACGGTGTCCCAAATATTAACAGTGTACAATTATATATCAAAAAGAAAAAGCTGCTTTTATCACCCTTTCAAATGTCATTTAAGAAAGAGAAAGTCTTTAAAATGTCAAAGTACAGAAAGCTGACACTGTTTAGGGAGCACTGGGGAGAGTGACAAATAATTTACTAGGCTCAACTCATGATAAATGGTGAATGCTTGTTCTGTTTGACCAAAATATAGCTTTGATATGAGTGGTTATGGCATCTTACTGTCTTGTGAGAAACATTACACAGCTTCAGGTTTTATTTGACTCAAGAAGATGCTCCGTGCCATACAGAGCTTTGTGTTTTATGAGCTCCAGCCCTCATTCTGTCTTTACTCTGCTGCTACCTGATTTCATCTGGTTTCAATAATAATGAGAAAAAATTCCCAAATAAAAGAGGAAAAAATTAAATAAATAAATAAAAGGAAGTCTAAAACAGCTAGCTATTGACTTTTAAAGAACTCTGTTTTGACCTTTAAACTAATGTGACTAGAATGGCATTAGTAGAAGGTCACATGGTAATAAACCAACAAACACCACAACTCAGGAAAGTTGGGGACTGTAAAGCAAAGTTTCCCCTAACAAACTTCCCTTCGCATCGTTATCTACCATCCATAACCACCATAAGAGGAGGGAAGACATGGATCTCTGGGCCAGAAGAATAGAGAAGTCACCGTTGCTGGAAGTGAAAGCAAGCAGCACAAAACTTGTCTTTTGGAAGTAAATTCCCTACAGTGAGCCAGCTGCCTTCTCAAGGCGTTATATCTTCCCTACCAAGGAAGAGATCCGGAGGATTTCGGCTTGCACCGTCCCTCAGTAACCTGTAAATCAGCATCGCAGTTTTCAATCAACTTACATATCTTGAAATGATTATCCTCACAAAGGATTCATGGGATAAGCATGCGTCATTTCTCCATGACAATGGAGGTCTCTGTCCAGAAAGACTGTCTCAAATGCCTATGAGTCCCCAAAATTTGATGTAGTTCAGTCCAAGCTATCCTTTGTTTGTTAAGATTTTCAGCATTGTTGATTTTGATTGTCAAAATCAAGACACACGAAAGGTACCCTGTTTTCATAATATTATGAGCTTGTCATCTCTGAAAGATATAGTCATTAACGGCTGCAGGTGGACACCCAGCAAGTGCCCAGGGCTGAGTGGGGAAAACCAGTCAGCAGTACCCATTTGCCTGTTGTTTCATATACCTATTTAGTTTTAAAAACATTAATTTTTTTTCTTCAGTCGAGTGGCCTCTTTGCAAGAGTGTCCTTCTGAATCTTCCCCTTTTTATGGAATTTCCCAATTAGTTTTAGCTCATACCATCTTGAAAACAACACAAAACCCACTAAACCAATTTAAAACAATTTAAAAGGACAAGTGATAAAAATACTTTTAATTGATGCTTTGAAAGAGTTGCCACTGCCGCTATTATTTCTCATATTTCTCATTTTTCCCCTGTTTATCTAATCAGAATTTGAAATTTCCATCTTCTAACTTTGCTACCTCTAGCAAACTTGACTAGAGATTTTTTTCTTCTGGAAGTGTTATACCCATATTTACTGCAGCTGTCTCTGCTTATGCTGCAAGTAGGGAAGCGCTGCAGGATATTTAGGAATGTCCCATAGAAGTCCTCATCAGAGAGCTCTTGCTCCAAATTGTTGACGAAACTGCCAAACAAATATTATAGTCGAGATCTAGTAATTGTAAACTTGTTAATCTTGTTATCACTAACAAGAAAAAAACCCTGGTTTTCCCAATCAAAAAACACCTAATCTGAATGCCTTCAGTCACGCCTGTGTATGGAAATGGCTTAAATAATCACTTATGTTTTACAAACGTATTCAATGACCTTTTGGGTTTTTTTGAAGAACTTGTTGATGTGTAAAAAACTTATTCCAGCTGCAGATTGCCATGTAAATCATTACTTGCTTTCTGAATGCCCAGGCTCAACTGCTTGTTTCCATATGGAATTACTTGAAGAGTGTAAGCAAACACTCTAGCAGTATTAAGAAATAAAGGCTTTAACTTATTTTTTACCAATCACATACATGCATAACCCTTCAGAAGGGTTATGAACAACTTCTTGACAAGTTAAATTTAGAAACAAGTCTCAACTATTTTGGTTTTCTCTCTTCCCTGTGTTCCATTTTGGTAACAGCAAACATTCAGAGTACATTGCATTAGAAAATGAGAATATACTACTTTTTTTGGCCTTTGTTCTCTAATGACGTTATAACACCAGGCTTCATACTGTCGCCTGTTCTCTCCTGTTTATATGTGCTGTTCGTATCAGTATGTTGCGGGTTAAAACTATGAGGCTGTTATAACTGAAAAAGTTTCGCGACTAAACGGGTTTGGAGGCAAGGTAAACCCACCCAAACCTACACAAAAGAACAGCTCGTTAGGCTTTGTTTAGACAAAGGTAAAAGAATGTGATACACAGGACTTAACTTAATGGGGGTGAGAAATTGTGTTTTAATAGTGAACGCAATCAAAACCATAAAGCGATCATTTAAATACAAATAGGACTGGAAGGAGAGAGAGAGAGGGAGAGATTGGTAAATACATAAATAGGCATCTACGAGTATAATACAGTGTCCCATTTTGACCCACATCTCCCGTTTACAAAGGACCCGCCAAGTGGTCACACCGCCGGCAGGGGGAGGAAAGGAAGTCATTGTCCGTCACCTCGCGAAGTTTTCAGTCCGAGAAAACTTCTCTGAGAGCAAACCTCCATGCAGGAACGTGGTCCTTCTTCCTCCGGGGTAGCTGGAAGAAGACTTGAGTTCCCTGGGGGCAGAACCCCGAGGCTTCTGGCTCTCCCCATCTGGGGAGTGGGATACGGGCCAGACCCTCAGGGAATGCCTGTGGGTTTCCCGCGGGGCTGCAGGAGCTCCGAACTAAGCCTTTAGAACCCTCATCGCTCTTCCCCTCGTCAGCAGTTTCTGTCCCCTTGGTGCAGGGTCTGGGGGCTGACAGCCGGTTTTACCCCTGATCGGGTTAAACTCTGCCCAAAGTCACCCCCGCCGGTGATGGGCAGAGCAGAAAGGTCTACCTGCTCCGCAGGAGGAGTCTTTTACTGCCCCAGGCGCACGGAGGTACCTGTGGGGGGTTTTCTCTCTCTCTGGTGAAGTTTTGCAGTCCTGCGGCACAGAGAATCGAAAGTGCCATGGCCAGCCCGGGGGAGGGTCTTAAACTCCCCTTTGTATGTGCTCATTTGCTGAGGCGTGTCGGAACATCTCGACTCCCAATCAGGGAACAGAGAGGGCTGGCGTTGCTTTTCCAAAAGTCGCGAGAAAACTTTCCTGCGCTTCAGGGCAAAGGAGAAGGGGGAGAACAAAGGGCTCACCCCTGCTGGAGCCATCTTAAACCGTGACACAGTACTATTTCCTTACATACAACACTAGTTTGTTCTTGTGACTTTCATCCTGGGACCGCTTTGCCCTTACTGTTTTTCCATCCACTCTTACACCGATTTCCATCTGTGTATTTTAGTGCTTGATGCTTATGTGGCCATTTCTGTATGCAAAGAAGGAACTGGACGGACAGCTTGCTGAATAGAAGGGTTCCTAGTTTCACCTTCCAGGACATCTTAATTCAAATAGAGCAGAAATTGGATTTTTATAATTTCACCCAGAAGTCATGGAAAGCTATTTCCAGTGTGAAAAAAAGACTTGGGAAATAACCAGCAAAAATTAAGAAAGTAAAACCAGACTGATTGCATCTCCACAAGAAGAAATAATTACATTAATATTTTGTTTTATATGTATATAAAATATGTTTATAAATGCTCATGTATTTGCCCTTAAGACTATACAAATCTTTGACATATTCAGCAATTAGTAAGTTTTAACCAGGGTTCTAATCATTAGCAAATGCACATGGAAACACAATTTCCTCAATGCTTTTCACCTCTGGGTTTTTTTTTTCCACAATACATCCAGATGCAGGACGTTTGTCTGCAAAATGCTGCTATTTAGTAATTTCTTGTCAATATTCCTTTGCAGAAGTTAAATTTATGGAAAATTCAATGAACTGGTTGACAAAGGCAGACAAAAAGGCTTCCACATTTTATATACACACAACATTGTAGACCTTTACTGCTTGGTTTATACTCAATAATGTAGAAGAAGTAATTTGAACTATGTATGGTTGTTTTAGACACTGTGACAGAGAATATTTGTCATTTAAAGAAAAATGAGGCATTCTTTGTCTGTAACTGGGAAATTGATGCATTTAGATTGGAGTCCAGAGATGTGTCGTGGTTAAGTTTAACTGAAAATAATAAGGTTAGAAGTAAAAAGGTTTTAAGTAGACCCAATTGATCTGTCCTGTCAAGATTCCTGTCAGGAAAAAGAAAGAAAAAAGGGCACTAAGTCAATATACCTTTCCTCCCCCTCCACCGCCCTCAGTAGGGAGACTTAAGTGCTCAAAGTCTCATCCTTAAGGTCTTCCTAGGAATAAAAGAGCTTCAGAATGCAAAAAATAGTGAAAAACTGAAATAGCCCATGGAAAATAACACTCACCAGCACTAGTAATGAGAAGATGAAGAACTACTTCCATGGGAGGTTCCTACTTGTTGGATGAAGTAAGAATCCGAGGCGCTACAAGTGGGGAGACTTGTTGCTGGTTTGTTTTGTTTGTTTCTTGTGTCAGTTCTCCATCTACCACGCTCAGTTTTTCTCTCATGTTCCCCTCATCTAGGAGAACACGGGATGCTCCCTGGAATCCATCCCACCTGCCTAATCCCTATGGACAAGATTTGTATTTCTGTGAAAGGACTTTTCCCTAGAAGCTGATGAAGGGCTCCCATGTGCAGGGCCTTCGCCACCCAGCTAGTCAGAGGCAGGTAAACCCTGGTTAACTCTCTGAGCAGACAAAGCAAAGGAAGTGTGAATAGGGCTGATGTAAAGTCTTTTAAAGATGAATGCGGGGGTTTTTTAACAGGATCCATCCTGGCTGAATTCCAGCTGAATCTACAGAAGATATTTTGTAGAAAATTGTTGTGCAGTCAAGCAAGAAATTACAGTTGGAGAGAATTGTTTTCCTGCCCTTATTTTAGACCAACTTCTCTTAAAATATTTAAGTTCCTTATTTCTGTACAATTGTGGAATCCAATTGATTTTATTATCGCACATAAAAAAAAAAAAAACCAAAACAAAAACCCCAGTGTGAAGTTTCTCATCTGGCACCACTGGCAGAGGCAAGCAAACAGAATTAATATTTCTCACATGGAACACCACACAGATGATTGTATTCCAAACTGGGCGATTATGATAATGATTCACCTGCGGTATTTGCATGAAATGTCAGTAATGGAAGCAACTGCTAAAACTCTGCGCTATCAGCTATCCATAAGCATTTAGAAAGCACAGTTTATTTTCTTTTCCGTCTCTGCAATTGCTTTTTCCTAAAATAGAACCCCGAGGGTGCCTACTCCAGTACTGGTGCTCAACTGATTGAAGATTCTTTGCTTCTTACCCAAGCTCTGAGCCTGCAACAGGCGTCCTAGCTCATATTGGTTCTCTACATTTGCTTTATCGTGCTTGATCTCGTTTGTTAGCCACGTACACTCTCTGTAAAAACTCCTTTATATTCCCTGGCCAAAGCTGCCCTGTGGGAGGTTTGGTCCACATCAGACTGTTGAAATTGCTGCTGATTCTGTACTCTTTCACTAAAAAGTACTTCCTGCATGCCTTGCCCCTTGTTGTTGCTGTCCCCCTCTCAGGAGAGAAGAAAGCTTTCTGTGGTCACTTCGGGACAAGGGAAAATTATAAGAAAACAAGAAAAACATAGGGCTACATACTTTGCTTTCTGAGCCGTCAGGCTTTAACTTTCTCCTTCTTCTTTCCCTACTCCCTGAAGCATGGGCTCAAGAACGCTAAATTCCAGGTGTGTATGTGGGGAAAAAGGACCATCTCACCCCTCCGGCGGTTTGCTCAGGTCTTTCCCTTAGCCATGAAGCCTCTGATTTGGGATGGCTGATGTTCAAAAGGTGATTTTTCCCCTTCACTCCTAACGGTTGACTTTGACACAAACGTCTCACATGCAACTGTACTGTGTTCTGTGGCCAGATATGATTTTATAAGGGACATTAAGACAAACCTCAGACCTTTCATATTTCAAGTTAGAGAAGGTATTACTCGAATGAGAAATGCTGGGGCAGACCTTCAGTCGCAAATTGCTACTGCTGAGTAGTTAAAAATAAAAATTTCCTCTTTAGCAGCCTTTGGGCATCGACAAGAAACAAGTTGTTTGGGAGGACAGGCTATCAAAGGACAGCCACAGGTAGCCATGGCCCTGACACCTCCTTTACCAATGTCCATATCTGGGTTGAGAAGGACTGACCCATGAGGTAAAACCCGCTGTCCTGTTTTGAGAAATGGTAAGTCATTTCAGGTGGCTTTCATTAGAAAGCCCATGATACACAGAATGGATTTAATACGGGCCTGCAGGAGATAAAGAAAAAAGATTGTGAAGTGCTTAGCGGGATGATAGAATTGTATAAGTAAAGCTGGTATGTAGCTGGCAGTATAGAATCTGTCAGTCAGGAGCTTTTTTGGTGAGGTTTTTCCCCTACCTTCAGCACCGAAAAGAGAAATCTTTTTGGTGAAAATACTACTTTTCACTGTTAAAAAGAAAGCCATATTTTTTTTCCCCCCCAAAACTCCAATTAAAAAAACGGTGTCAAGATATAAAGCCAAAAGGAAGCTCCAGTCAGACCTTAGGATGAGACTTTCATATATAAGGTGAGAAATCACATTTGGCAGTAAAAGACCAGCTAGCAGCACTGAAAAGGAGATGACCCTTCTTACTGTCCAGGACCAAAGATTAGCATTCCCTCCACATTATCTCCAAGGACCTCAGCTGTCACCAGAATACTTGCTCAAGCTCCTTAAGGTCTAGTCGTGGGTATTGTCACATCAGTGTCTGAGGTTTGGCATTGCTGTGTCTAAGCTCATACACGGTTTTAGCACCCGAGCTCTTCGTTCCTGATCTGCTTAGTGATCCTTTCTTATTTCTGCCAGTCGGGTTTTGCCTTCACTCAGCAAGGTTAAGAATTCTAAAGCTTAATTTGTGTTTGCCCAGGATATAGAACAGCAGAGCTCTGATCTAATATTGTGCTAGGAGGTTTTGTTTCATTATTTGCATTGCAGAAGAAGAGAGATTGACCTCTTAAGAGTAAAGAAAATGCAAACCTCTTATTACTGTTTAAAGTGAAGTGTCATTATTTATTGTCTTATAATACGTTATCCTGCACTGGTTTGCAAATGAGATAGTGACAGGACCTTTGCTCTGGGTAGCTGTAGATTTTATCAATATCATCTTTATGAACAGAATAATAATTTAGATGAGGCTTTTGGATGTTTGGTTTTGTTTTGGTTTGTTTTTTTTTTTTCTTTTGCATCCAAATTAATGACTTTTAATTTGTTCCTGTTCTTGTGGATAGCAAATTAGACAACACATGGATGGCAAACACCACAGGATGTGTATATTTATTGGCAGCAGACTTGAGTCTATTGAGTAGACTTGCATATTTTTCTCTTTTTCTCATTTTCATAAGGAAACACTTGGCTGGCTAATGAATGCTTTACCCTGTTGCACTTGTTCATTGGGGTACAATGGCCTGTGATGGCACCTTGGAGCTTCACTGCTGATCTCAACCCTACCCTACATCAGTGAGGATAAATATCGAAGACTGTTCCCACCATCTTTTGCCCTTGCAGTATTAGCTGAATTCATTCCTTCTTTGCAGTTGTTGAACAGGTGTCAGATCCAGATTGGAGAAAGCCGAGTTTAAATGCAAGTTAGGTGTGTAAGCAGCTGCTGTGTCAATGGAGTTCTAAATCAACGTGAAGGTACATAGCAAGGTATTTGTCTCACCCTGAAGTAAATGTACTTCCGTTGCCTACACAAGGATGTCCAAGAGCTTTTGAGAACCTTTTGTTAAACCGACATAGACTCCGAATGCCAGTATGGGTCTCTGCTAAGAGCATATCTGCCTGGGTGTCAGGCAGGGTGTCATATGAGATGACATTAGAGCCTTCCATATGGACATCTGAATCAACTCCATCTTCTTATAGAGAAAAGGCATGATTTTGTATCGAGTCAAATAAGTGTCTTGGCACAATAGTCTATCACAAAGTCATATTCAAGACCTTGTTACTCACTGAATCACAGACTGGTAGGGGTTGGAAGGAACCAGGTTTTACAGAATCATGTCCAGGTGGGTTTTTAATATCTACACACAAGAAGACTCCACAATCTCTCTGGGCAGCCTGTTCCAGTGCTCCGTCACCCTCAAAGTAAAAAAGTTTTTCCTCATGTTCAGATGGAATTTTCTGTGTTCCAGTTTACGACTGTTACCCCTTGTCCTGTCACTGGGTACCGCTGAGAAGAGTCAGTCCGCATCCTCTTGACACCCACCCTGAAGGTGTTTATAGTCATTGATAAGATGCCCCTCTCAGTCTTCTCCAAACTAAACAGACCCAGGTCTCTCCTCAGAAGAGAGATGCTCCAGTCCCCTAATCATCTTTGTAGCCCTCCACTGGACTCTCTCCAGTAGTTCCTTGTCTGTCTTGAACTGGGGAGCCAAGAACTGGACACAGGACTCCAGATGTGGCCTCACCAGGGCAGAGTAGAGGGGAAGGAGAACCTCCCTCACCCTGCTGGCCACAGTCTTCTTAATGTGCTCCAGGATACTATTGGCCTCCTTGGCCAGGAGGGCCCACTGCTGGCTCATGGTGAACTTGTCCACCAGGACTCCCAGGTCCTTCTCTGCAGAGCTGCTTTCTAACAGGTCACTCGTACCTTACCTGTACTGGTGCAGGGGCTTGTTCCTCCCAAGGTGCAGGACCTTAAACTTGCCCTTGTTGAACTTCATTAGGCTCCTCTCTGTCCAGCTCTCCAGCCTGTCCAGGTCTCTCTGAATGGCCGCGGAGCCTTTGGTGTGTCAGCCACTCCCCCCAATTTTGTATCATCAGCAAACTTGCTGAGGGAACACTCCATTCTTTCCTCCAGGTCATTAAAAAATACTCTGTTTTCTTGGTACCGTGTGTTTACTACTAATAGTTTGTGTGCAATTGTTTGGGTTTTTCTTCATGAAATTATAAACATCAAGCATTTGATTAAGATGATAAATAACAGACTGCTTGACATACAGCTATAAACAGAAAATCACACACACACAAAAAAAATATCTTCCTTTAACAAAAAAGGAAAACCTCAACTTACCCTTTATTGGAAAATAAAATGGGAGACAAAATAAAAAACCTTCTTCCTTCTATGTCGGGATACCCTTGATTAAAACAGGTGATAAAGCGGTTCCTAATAATGAGAAGGAAAGGAAGAGTTTATTGGATTTGTACTACTCACATAAATATGTATTATACAGCTACACCAGACTGGTTGGCTGAATATTGAACAAAACACACAGGGACTCTAATCTATTTTTCAAGAAATAAACCAGTTCTTTTGTTCAACCCTGCAACTCTTTTTTTAAATCTTGGTCCAGCCAAACCCATATAGATTATTTCTTATTACTCACTAGTTGCAAAGAAGCAATTATTAGTATTAGTGACATACTAGCTGCAAAATGATGTCCAAACAAGCTGGAACCTTTCATTTGCCACAGACAGACAAACAAACAAATGAAAAATATCCTGAATTCAGAAAATACTGAAATACGAGCTTAACTCTCGTGGATAAACTTCAGAAAGATGAAGTCCAGAACACTGAATATCAGCTTTCATCTGCATAAGAGTCGTCAGACACTTTTTGAGTGGCTTGGTCTAAAGGGCAAACCCATTCAGAAGTACGGCTCACCAGCTAGATGGTTTTCAGCCAAGCATTTCTAAGCTATCCTCAATAAAGAGATTCACCACGTGATGGTCAGGCCATCAGTTGTCCCAGCAGGCTTTGCACGGTGTGCAGGATGCAGGTTGAGGTTCCCATCCTAGCTGAAGAACAGGAGCCTGGATACACATACACTAGAATATCCTGGAGTAGTAAACGTAACTTCAGATCAAGAGCGTCCACTAGAGCCCTGGACCAGAGCAGCAGGAAGTTTCTGTTACATTTTGGGTCTGCAGTAGACTTTCCTCATGCCAGGTGAGTGGCTGTGTCTTTACACTCCTCGGCAGACACTGGTTTAAGTTGGACTCCATTTCTTGAGACTGGACTACCACAAGGTCACGAGAAGGAAGTACTTCTAAGTAATGTATTTTATATACTTCAGGCTTAATTCTTGCAACACCTGACTGAATTAATTTGGGATTTATTTACTTTTTTTTCCTGTCACCTTTTACCCTCTTTTTCTTCAGGGAATTCTGTCAAAATCCTTCTCCCCCTGCTTTCTAACAAACCAATCCAGATCTCCTGTTGGGTCCAGACACCCGTTTCTTTGAGAGATCCCTTCTACTGTTTATGTCATGAAACAACAAAGATCTGCCCTCTCTTGTGCAGAACGTGTAAGTACATTCCCTGTTTCTTACGGTGTGCCCATAGGGCTGAAAAAGATGAGTGTATACTGGATACCTCATTGCATCCGCTAGCACTCCTGCAGATGAAAGAGAATCTGAATGGAAAACATAATTTTGCATTCTAAATTTTCATTTCAAACATTATATGTAAATACAGTCATAAATATAATTACAGGTCATCTATAAGACGCAAGGAAATCTGGCAGCTCGACGGCAATCAGTTACCCAGTAATAGATAAATGCAGGTAAATATAATAACGGGGAGCCGTTGAGAAAGTTAAAAATAAAAACTCATCCAAAGCTTAAGCCTCTTGAGAAGACTTTGAAAAAGCTAACAAAAGAGCCCCTGTAAAACACAACAAAAATAAAAATAGATGCTGTAGTTGCTGGATAAAAATAGTGTAGATTTAATGCCTTCTTCAAACAGATGGCTCTAAAAGCTTGAGATGACAAATTATGATTTGTTCAGCCCCAAAAGTCTTTCCAAAGGCTCTGTAAATTGTGGTAACACTGTTAGAGACGACCTTGAGATGGGTTTAGAGATCTTGAAATCAAAACTTTTTTCGTGAATTCAAAACAAACATTAAGAGCAAAATAAAACAGCGGAAACAAAAGTAAATATTAGATGTCTGGATAACGTAATAATTTTACTGAGGTGATTGAATGTCTTGTACTATGAACAAGCTAGAAATATGGGTAGGGGAAGTAGAAGAAATGTTGTCTTTGATGCATTTAACTTCTCTCAGTGCAGTGTTTAACCGTGGCTCACTAGATGGTCACCTGAAGATTCATCATTCCCCACAGGCAACAGCCCGTAGGAAGCTCTGCCCCGCTGGAGAGGGGCTTGAGGTTTATTTTCTGCTGGTTTGGCACTTTGGTTTCAAACACGGAGGCAAAGGTAGGAATGAAGTACCCATCCATATGTATTTTTATTTTCAGATGTTGCTGCACTTAGAAGTGCAAAGCGTTTTCTGAATGTAAAAAAAAAAATATATATAAACCACTTCTGAAGATGTTCAGGAATGGAATTTCCAAACCAATGATCTGTTAATAGGTCAGTGGATAGAAACATGGACCAGCACAGTACTTAATACTCCCACTCACCTGTGCCTTGCTAACGGCCTCACCTGGTTCACAGATGCAAACAGGACACTGACATGACCTTTCCCTGAGGAACTATAAGAATCACGGACGTGATTCCCTTCTGTGTCACTGCTGCCCTGTTCTGCTGCAAACCCAGGGTGATATAGCTGTGTGAGACGGGAACAACTCAGTGATGAAGGTGGCCTGTTATCTGCGTCTTAATAAGTGCAGAAAATACTGTCAGGCGTCTCTTCTCTAGAAAAACGCTCTCGTGTTATTATTAACCTCTGCAATGTGCGGATTTTCTTATTTTCAATAAGCTGCAATAATGGTTGTATATATAAACAGCTCAACGTTTCTATAGCAACTATCTTTTTGCAAAAAGTTTTACAAGCATTATTATTAATCATATTTATTATTCTTCTGCCTAAGGAATCAACCAATTTCATTGTGTCCAAAACTTAACAAACTAAATTAGAGACCGGGCTGGGATGAGGGCCAGGAAACCTTTAACCGCTCTGTATGGATGCTCTTTATTAGTCCTGAATTTTCTCTTTTTGGGGGGATGGTGGGATAGGAAGGAGTTCAATTATCTTGGGAAATTATTTAGCTCCTGTCCTCCGCTAGGCAACACTTGCCCTCGTGCTGTGGCAAGCTGTGACAGCGTGTCACTGTGCGCAGCTGAAAGCACAGCAGCACCTCTCCTCTTGCCCTCTATGAGCTCAGCTCCGGTCTCTCCACTCAAGTGGAATATAACAAAGGATCAGCTGCTGCAATATATCACACAGGGCTGAATTTAGTGCAGAGTGAAGAGACAAGGTAAGAAGTTAAAAGAGTAAGGTAAATCAGATGGAATAAATGGATGTGAGACACCAGAGGACAAACAGGTCTGGAACGAACCATCATTCAGCACACGACTCACAAAGTCCCAAGAAAATTGGTCCTTATCAAGTTACCCTTTGCCCTTCCCTGATTGTGAGATTTGACTCTGCTTTCGCAGTCATCTCCAGAATATAACTTGATGCCCTTTTCCAATTTGTTCTCACCACTAACTGGAATGAAAATGCATCGTGGTAGAAAATGAATTGCCGGTGGGACAAAATGTGTGCTATAGTATACATTACAGATATGCCTTTCCTTGTTCACCAAGCTGTGGCATTGCCCTGAAATCTAGATATTGGAAATTAAAAGCAGAGAAACTCTCTGGCAACGGCTACTTTGCTTTTTCTATTTTGAGAACTGTCAAGAATAATTCTCATAAGCAATAGCTTCTCAGTGGCAGCCACCGAACTGTCGAAAAAATGGGATACCGTGTATTTTCAGAATATGAAAATGACTGTGTTAATGAGTCGGGCACAAGTTCCATCTTTGGATCTGTACCCTGTCTCCGGTGCTGGTGAAAATCAGATGCCAAGGGAAAGGTATAACAGGGAAATACGTGATACTGCTCTCACACTGCTGAAAGTGTCGGTATACATGAGAAAACTCTATGGATGTTTTACATCTCTGATGGAGGTTCAAGGAAGGTGGCAGCCTTGAGTGGTCACAGTAGTAGGTTGTACAACCAGTTCTTCAGAATCCCCTCAGTAGCGTTTCAGTCAAATCTTTCGTGACAAGATATCCACATGAGCCATTTAAATGTGCTCTCTCTCGGGGCAGCCACACAAAAACAAGATGCCTGAGCGCAAACTGCTATGTGGAAGAGTGTACAGTATGAGGTATGCTTTCTAAAAGGGCAATTTCAGAAAATTGCTAATTGGCCTGAAATCAGTGCGTTTATTTTCTGAATAAATGTATAGTCAAGTGCTGAGAAGTGGCACCCTTTCAGATGGTTCATTAGTGATGGCTGAACTTGTACAGCCCAATTTCAATCCCACTCTAGCTTTACTGTCTAGCTCATGTTTTGTCTAATAGAAAGGGGCAGGAAGGCTGTAAGATGAATCATGCCTGGTCACTGATTCTGCTCACCTCTGGGGGCAGGGGTAAGACAGGTTAGCTCCTCTGAGTCCCCTGACTCTTGTGTCTGCCCTGTGCTCGGTGGTCAGGTAAAAAAAGTAGCTGCCATGGCAGCTGTAATTTGTCTGGTTATAAAACAAGGCATTGGCATTCTGCTCATTTTGCCCTCAGTCGTATCACTGGGATAAAGCAGTAAAGTTCGGGGAGGAAAATGTGGTCTGGAGGAATCAGTGGGAGTTTCAGCACTAACTTAAGTGGTGACTGAATTTCCCCCCATTTTCTTTGCAAGGCTCATGTCTATGTCTAGCCTTTATGCACGTGTAAAGCCTGGCATACAGGTTTCAGGCTCCTGTTAATTGTACCTGAGCCTGAGCCTGGCTAAGCAAAATCCGGAATCTAGAGACCAGCGGGAGTCTCTTTGCTTCCCACCCCATGAAAGGTGCTGCATACCCTGGCAGAATCAGGGTGTTGGGTATGCTCAGTGGGGTGCTCCTGCTCCTCCAAGCCCTGGACAAACCTTTTGTGTGTGCCTGGGTATAACCACACAAACTCTATTTGACTAACTGCTCTGTTATCAAAGGGTGTAAGGAGTTCTATTACAATCTAGGCCATCAGAGAGAGGACGGTTACTAAACCTTCAGTTAGAAAAGGGACTAGTGAACTAGAGGTATATATTTAACTTGCTTTATTCATGCAGTAAATAAGTGGTCGTGCAGGAATCACAGCCATCGCAGCACTTTCTCTTGTGAAAGAGCACATTTCTTTGCATCAGCTAACCACCTACGTTTCCCTTGTGGTCCAAGAGCCACAGGTGTGTTTGTGCAAAGGAAAAGGAATTGGCCTATGGAAGCTACAGCATCCTCTGTGTTCCCTTGGGTCACTGGCAAAACCGCTGGTGATCCTAAATGCGATCACTCTCAGCTCCGCTGCTCGCTCTCAGATTTCATGGATGGTACAACATCTTGACGTGGTTCCATTCATCATGTCCTTGCTCAGAGCTTGTTAATCATTCTGCTGGCTGAGCTCCACTTGCTGTCAGACCAGTGTCACTCATCACACTCAGAGACAGGAGAAACAGCAAATGAAATTCAGCCAAATACAGAGAGGAGCACTGCATGAAAGACATCAAATGTGCAAAGAGGAATGGAGTTATGTAGGCAGGCAACATCACCGCAGAAAGAAATCTGGCTGTTTAGGCAGTGACAGTGAAGTCTTAAAGTTCTCTTGGGTAGACAGCACTGTTTTCACAGTGTCCTAACTCAAATCTTAGACTATGTACAAAAATGAGGAATAGTTTCCATATCACAATAGTTTCCACTGGCGCTGCCTAAGTCTGTGTTCTCCTCTCACAGCACAAAGCCGTGTGGTACTTCCCCTGTTACGTGACCTGCATGTTAGGCCCTGTCTCCTTCCATCTTACGAGTCAACATCACACTTCTTCTGAAAAAAATGTGGAGAGATCTGCAATGATGATTTTCCACCTTAACTTCCTGTTTTCAGACCTTTGTTTCATAGAGCCATAACCAATATCTCGTTCTATCATGCATGGATTTTATTTATGTGCAGTTCCGGCATTATTAGCTATGCCAGATTGCCAGCTTAAACCCAAATTTAAAAGAATCAATGGCATAGACTGGGAGAGCCTGAGCTATGATGGGAAAACATAACCCCCAGGTAGCAGCACAAAAGCAGGTTTCTTGCATGAAGAGATTGTTATAGGAATGGAAAATCCTTCTAGGAAGAATGCTGATGTGAACACAGCTTGACCATTCCAGAACTGGTTAGAGGGTATCGTGGAACACAAAGAATCAGTGAAAGAAGGGGGTCGGATTTATTTAATGGAGGTTTTGTGATTTGTACCATCAGGAGTCCTGTCCCCCCAAAACAAAGCCTTTAATCTTCATATTAAAAGGTTTATTTTGTGTTCTGAGCATTGCATCTTCCCTCCACTCTCTACTCCCAGCACACAGGTGGCAAAGTCAGATGCTCACTTGAATCCTGAACATGTAAAGGAGGAGCTGCAAAGCATTTGAAACATCTCTTCCAGTTTAATAAATCTTCCAAAACTTCAATATTATCCTTTTTCTCTTTCTTTTTTTTTGTCCAGACGAAGCACCTGTAAGCTACTCTTCTGAGTAGTGCCAGCTCATTAATCATCAAACTAATCCCTTCCTGACAATTTAGAGATTTTTATTTGCAAAAAGTAATGTATCATAAAATAGAAAAAAGAAAGCAGCAACTATTTCAGGAGATGAGCTAAGCTAAATCAATTCTTGTTAAAACCTTCCTGCATGACTCTAATAATTCTTATTTCAAGACATTCTGTTGTTCTTAAGTCCTACCTCACCTCACTGGCTTCTGGACACCAATGCCTCCAATGAGTAGCAGTAGTAATATTTCCTTGAAGTTACAGAATAAGAAAGAATATTGAAATGGTAGACTTTAATCCACAGACTGCCAGTAATTTTTTTCTAAGGTGTCATCAAATGTATGATTTCCCTCCGTATACCTGCAGAAGATCCGTATTTCTAGGAAAGCCAGTTTTCTAGGACACTGAGGTTAATTTCCTGAAATAATAAAGTCTCCTTTAGCTAACGTGTCTTCCAGGGATAGTGATTCCATCCTTTCCTACTGCAAGCACTAAGTTTCTTTATTATTTTCATTGTGTCCAGTCAAGTGTGAGCGTTTGATCATGTGCAAACACTCAGAAATGGAGCGCCAGCAGCTTTGGCCCAAAGTGAGACTTTGCTGATTTTTTATAACAGTTACCAGTGGACCATAGCCTCAGCTGATCTAATTCGACGTTGGTCCCTGAAGTTAATCTGATTGTACCAGTGGCAGAACTGTTTGTTTAGTATCCAAGTCTGGGAAGTACCATTTAGTTAAAGCACGGGGATTTGAACACCGCATGCTCCAGGGCGAAGAGCAACAAGCTTGGTCTGGAAAGTTAGGGTTGACCAGAAGCTGTTCAGCTGCAGCTGTGAGCTGTCGTAGGGAGCCTGAGTCACCCTGCACACGGGGCTGGCAAATAAAACAGATGATCTACAACAGCTATCTGTGCACGCTGGAGCAGCAGTTGGAGGCACACACCATACCCTACGAGGTACAAAATGACGTGAGATGTCCACATGTGGGCAGCTCAATCAAGCCCCTAGTTTTGTGAATTGGAGTCAGAAGGAGGCTTAGGGTACGCACAGCACTTACCACCCCAGACACTGCTGTTGGTCAGCCACAATCCACTGACTACACTAGAGTTTGGCTCGTTGTCATTAGTTGCGAAAAGGGCCAAGCATGTAGGGAACACGTGCAACGCAGAACAGGACGTGCTACACTGCTACTGAGACTGGCACTTACTCCTGGCCATTAGTCAGTGTGGTTCCAGTGGGAGGAGCTGTGTCCAGGCGAATAGATAGAATAAAACTCTCTTCTTCTCCTGTCCTTAGTCCAGTTAATGTTTATGCATTTGGTGCAGAGTGAACTTCATCAAGAGGTCTGCAAAAAGTCTTCTGCAAAGGCTGCCAGCTAGTTCAGTGCCTACAAAACTCAGGCTGATGAAGCGAGGTTTAAATTTTCTCAAAGCATCCCACACCTGAGGTGAGTACTGCAGCTCTTGAGTTATTGAGTTAAAATGCACCACATGATTTGTGACCCTTGAAATCGTGCTTATTTGAGGCAGTTAGTCTTATCCAAAGTTTGTTTGCATTGTGGCTCTCTCAGAGGCAGGTCTGTGGTCAATCAGTGGTAGGCACCAAAAGTTAAAAGAGAAGGAGAACTATTTTGATTGTGTCTATGGTCTGGGAAACTAAAATGGCAATTAATCATCCAATTAGAGGAAAACTGAAGAATTTCATGACTGAATAAGCATCAACCTGGATCCAAAAGGCCATTGTCTTATCTTCTGATTTTATTCAACTGATGCAGTTTCCCCTCAAGGAAAGGACACAGCCGAGGGGCTGAAGGGCTTGTCCTGTACTTTGCTCTGTTACTCACTGGCTATGCACCCATGTGTAAATCACTTTTCCTCTATATCTATTTTCTCTCCTGCTATTCTTAACTAGTCTTTAGGCACCATGAAGCACCGACTTTAATGCACAATATGCTTTATGTAAGGAAGTTTGGGTCTGACACAGGTCTCTGCAATTCACTAAAATATAATCTTAAATGTACAAAAAAATCCCACTAATTTTCCTGCATCCATCCAGGGAAATTTGCCTTTGCAGTTTAGACTAGTCACACGTATGACAGAAAAATTTAAAAGCAGTGCAAAAAATTTAGGTAAACACTGTTTCTTTTATTAGGGTCATGTATTAAAAATTCAGTCGTAACTATGCAGAGGACTTCAGAGTAACACAAGCGTGGATCCATGCAGAGACACATATAACACATACATGCATCACAGAAACAGATTGGAATATCTCTTTTCAGATTTTCAAATCAAGAGCTCAATTTGGTTTCAATGACCTGTGGTTTTTGACTTCCATGGAGCCATTTGGAGTAATCCATCAAGTTGTTCAGAGCAAAAGTTTGAAACACAACTTCAAAATACTTTACTTTGAACCGCTCACACAGCGATGAATTTTTGAAACTGAAATCACGCTCCAATCTGCTTTATTCTTTTTCAGCAACATGAAAAACCCACTTTTTTTGCCAAGTCACTGTTATGTTTGTGTTCTGAAGTGCTACCATGTGTGTATGAAACCAGGTGGGCAGAAACATCTACCATAATGTACCAGTGTGCTCATGTGCCCATGTACTAACTCGCAAACAAGCCAGTCAATCAGAGGACGCTTCAGCTAGATTTCAGGTAACATCAATATTCCTGAGAAATCTAAATTGGAATCTAAATAAAAGTTGCTTATTCCTGACCTAATTGAAGGCTTATTTGAATGACAAAAAATCTACCAACCAACCAAAAACCCAAGCCAGCTTTCCAACATAAACTGAATTCTAGATTTATGAGCCACGAAGAGGTGGTATTCCCTGGAGCAGTCTCTTACCCTGCTTCTTTTCAGGCTTTAGCCTGTTGTGGATTCACAGCTGATGCTTTCATGCTAAAGATGACCAGCTACTACAGTAAAGAGAAGAGATACCAAGGAGGAGTGCATAGCTGATCTTCAGTCGCTCGTCAACCTCTGTATAGCCTAGGGGAAATGTTAAGATCCATAATTTCAGTCTCAATCTAATTTGACATATGAGCTCTTCAATGACTGTTCACTCACTAAAAAGGTCCTTAGCACGCAAATGTCACCCTCCAAGGGGCTGTCTCTCCTACAAAGAAGGGAGGGCAGAGTTCCTTTCTTTGGACAGTGCTCCAATCAGGGATTCATTTGACCAGATGTCTAGAGCTCTGCTAGTCCCTCTAGGCTCTCTAGTCATGTGGTACGTTGTGTCTAGACCAGTGGTGTCTACGGATGAAATAACTTTTTCTAAAGCATATGTCCAAAACAGGGTAGCCAATTCGTGTGTCCAAGCAGCCATTGTTCTCCGCCTACTCTTGGGAGACTAGCTTAGAGGTGACGTTATGCAGACAATGTGAATGTTGCTGCCATACACAGAAAACCCAATATCCAAAGTGTGTGATCACCAGCCTATGTTGGGGGCATTTGTATACCAGAAATAACACGTGAATCTACTTTATTCAGATCAAATTGTCCCCATAGAGTCAAACCCCGTTCTTTCATCATGTTGTGATTCGTGTCCTGTATCACAATCAGTTCACTGATGCACTCTTTCAAATTATGAAAAAGCCCGAGGTAATGGAAATCAAATTTTTGAGCCCACCAGATATAATCTGTGTTACTACTATACTTTCTCAACAGCACAAAACAATGTTTTTCTGTATTTCAGTTATATTGTGCCAGGTATCATATCTTATAAAGTTGTTGTTGTTTTTTTTTCCTTACACTTCTCCAAACTTGCACTAGTTTAAGCTGTTTCGAGCAAAGGGTGCTTTATGATCAGTCTTCAAATAAATTTATTTTAGTCCTACTTAGACTTTGAGAGTACTGTAAAAATTAGAACATTTTAACAAGTATTTGGTCATTGTTCATAAAGATTTAGTTTTATGCATGGAGCGTGTATCCAGCTACACCTCATGGAAAATTGTAGTAATACTGTCTCACATACAGAAATAATAGAAAGATGAAAATGGGATTGAAGTAGAAACAATCAAGCAGAGCAAATATCTTTTGTTATTATATTCAGCCAAAAAGTAATGAGTTCAGCTAACCGGGCTTCTTTAAGGTCAGTCTAAGTTTCTCCAGGGAAAAGCAATCCCCCTGATACATTCTCAATAACTACTAAAGTGATACGACAAATAAAAAGCAAGTTATCATCTTTGATGTGTGAGAAGCCATTACTTTGTAAAAAAAATGAACACACATAATAGATTTTTTTTGGCATTTTTCCGTCATTTAGGGTTTTCATTCAGTATTTTTTGTTATGTCATTGATGTATCATAAAATGTCACAAAGTTATTGATCTAATGTCAGGCCAATGGCATAAGAAAGCTTTGGAATGACAACCTGAGTAGAGGGATTGTTAAATTTAAACAGATATGTTTGCCTTCCTCTCAAAAGAGTGCGTGATCCTTCAGCTCATCCGGCCACCGGCCTCACTGAACCAAGCTGATTTCAAAGGCAATGAATCAATCAATATTTTTTTTGAAAGAAGGTATATTGTTCCTTTGAGGCTATTGGTTTTTCCCTGTCACACTCTCTTAAAATCTAAATATCAGGTTATAAAGACACTTATGTCATCTTAACATTGCCTTTGAGCACAGAAAGTGCATGTTGACGCTTGATCTGTAGGTTGACCCACCAGCGAATATACTGAACAGCTAAAGCTGCAAAGAAGATTTTATGTGCTTACATTGCATTATCTTTTTCCCCACTGTAGCAGTACATAAAAAATTAATCACATTTACCTGATATTTGCTTGTGATTGTCTGGAACTGTTCCATAAGGCAGAGGTCTCTGTTCTCTTTGAGTTTCTCTATTCTGCTCCCACCAAAATCTATTTTCGTCAGACTTGTTGGTTGAATTCTTCTATATACCCTGCTTTTGGGAAAGCCATTCTTCACTGGCCTTTCTAATCAATGGTGGGGGAAAAAAGGTGCTTCTTTCTGCTGCCCATGCAGATATCAGACGTCAGGTCCCATATCTATTTCCAGTATCTTCTCCTGCCTTCAAGTGTCATCACAGAGAAAAGAATAAAAAATAAATGTCTTCATTTTGACATTTTAAAGTGAAGCATTTTCATTAGTATTTCAAAATGGTTTTGTCTGAAAATGTATTGACATTCATTTTTAAAAGATATCCAAAGAAGAGAAAATATTTAACTTCCATAGGAAAAAATTTGTTCAAACTTAGTTTACATTTGCTAAGAAAACATAGGAAAAAAATCAATAGATTAATTAATATTTTACTTAAATTTTCAGGGAAGCTAGTAAAAAAAAAAATATATATATATATATATTATCATGTGCCTGAATATCAAGAGAAACCACTCCTTCCCAGCTCTGCCTGTTCCTCTGTAGCTCAGCACAATCTTCTTTGAGACAGTCTACCTCATTACCTTTGGATACACTTCCTTCACCAAAGGATCTAAACTGTCCTTAAGAACAAGCTCACCTTATTAAAAACCTACACAAATAACTTTTCCAGAGAACTATCACGATATTTCAGGCCTGAGACCATTGTAATCTTTGGAGTCAAGACAATAGCTACCAGATTGCAAGCAGTTGAACAAACTTCTGTGAAACTCCACCCAGCAGATTTTCTTGTGTCTAATAATGTGGTTGAGCTTCAGGTTTTCCCTCTAAGTTGCTGTAAAAGTGACCCAGAAATGTAGGGGTAGAATAAATTTTGTATTCTTAGGAAACCTGACTAAAAACCTACATTATGTTAAGTAAGGGCACAGAAATTACTTTAAATATTTGGGGATGAGGATTGTCCAGAGTGAGAATGTTGATGCATCTTCTGAAATTATCATTTTTAATTATTTTATTTCCAAATGCGAAAGTAAGAAAAGTCTCTAGTGGGAAGAAAGCACCTACCTCCAGGCAGCAATAGTTTGGAATACGGACAAGGCCAATGCAGACACCATGATGCTCCACAGAACGAGGTTACCTTATGCCAGCTGCCCCCTGCCAGCTGTGGGCATGCCAGAGATAAGAGAAAACAGCGTTACCTTGCATGCCCCGTAGAGTGAGACTGAATATTGATGTGTACCGGGTAGCAGCTGGCACAGTAAGTTGTTATTCTGTCAAAGAAGCTGCTGTTATCTGCTCCCATGTGCGCTCCCGCGTTTGTCCTCTGCTGTAGGTGATGCGACACAGCGACTTCCATTCCTGGGTGAGGAAGCGGGCAGCAGCGTGGATGACAACAGACAGCTGATGCCGTAGAACAGTGAGAAGCTGGCGCTGTGGGGCTTGTGATAGGACTGTGGCAGAAAGCTGGATGAATTTTGGAAAAGAAGTGACTCTTCTCTGTACTTGAAAATACCCTTTAACTTCCAAAGCTTCAGAGTCTTATTTTTGAAGAATGCCAGAATTTAGACTTGCATCCAGCACCACCTAATCTCTCCTATATAGGAATCAGAAAAGTTTATACCTTGGCGAGGTATGTTGTATATCTCATTGAAAGAGATCTGGCTTTTACTTATAACGCTGAACTCCCAAAACAAAAATAGACCTAATAAATCCCTTATACCAAACCCAATAAATCACCTATATAAAACCTTTTTGATGGACTATAAAAGATCTTTTCCTCAGTGTCTAATTCTAAAACTAGAGCCACATGTACTTGTATGCTTTTATTTTGTTCCTTGTCTTCCCTGTTTTCATTCCCTGTTTTCACTCCCTGTTTTCACGACGTATTTTCTAACGGCTTATGACGACAGGCAGTTACAGCAAGAGTATTGCCAATATGAGGAAGGAAAGCCTCGCTGAATTGTCCTACAATGTGCCTCTGCAAGTGGCCGTAGCCCTAGTGGCAGTAAAAAAAAAATAAAAGTGGATAACAGCAACTAGAAACGTAGAGAAAAATTTGAGACAACACTCAGACTTCAGCTTGCAAATGGAACCAACTACTATAAATGGCAAATATCAGCAGAGGAAACGTGAGTGCATGCATTTGGGAAAAAAAACAACCAAACAAACCCAAACAGCCAAACCATCCCTGGAATAAAAAGGACCAGGATCAACATAAGAGGGAACGAAAGAGGGAGGTGGGCAGCATTTGCCAGGATAGGAAACCAGTGAAATTCGATTAACAGCGCGGGAGGATTGTTTCACTCAAGAGATGGGACAAAATAAACCTGAGGCACAGGAGACACTTAATTTTGTGTAACTGTGAGGGCTGAATAGGAATCTTCCTAACCCAATGATGTGAAGCCCTGTCTGTATTTGGAGCTGTGGGAAGCAGGTCCTTGGCTATCAGGAAGCACCAGGGCTGGGACACACAGCTGACAGAGGGTCCTCGAAACAGTGATGCAGTGTTAGGGACTTGGTGGTCGAGGCTGAGTGAGGAGAGTTCTAGAGAGGAGGATTTGCCTGACAAGTGAAGGGTGGGTCATACCAGAAGAGGGGGCTGAAGAAACAAGAAGAATAGCTGGAGGAAGGTTTCACTAGGAGTTTCAGGCTGTGGTCTCTGTTGCCTCCTCAGTCCAGTCACCTCCGCTACAGCCTAGTCCACAACCCAACTGTTGTCAGTCAGATGCTTTGCTGTTTCTGCTTCTGGTTTGATCTTGTCCTGAACATTAAATCCTCACCGAAGACACCTTTCCCAATAAACATGTTCTAGCAGAGAATTATTTTGTATAAAGCGATGTGTCCTGCAACAACTCAGCCTTAAAATAAGTTCCATTACCATTTTAATAGGAAAATTGAAATGGTTACATCTAGATCAAAGATCCACCAAGTCCCCTGTCCTGTCTTTAACAGTAGATAGTAGTAAATGTGTAGGAAAACAGATGTCTTCAATTGGTGAGATAAGTGCACACCAGATCTTCATTCAGCTGCCCACACGTAGACGTATATTGATATTTTAAGATTCCTGCTTGGCCCTCAACTGCCTCTCCAGAAAGCACAAGGATGTAGGGTAATGGCTTATATCACCCCTGAAGATACCTGACACACTCTGCAGCAAACGCTGTAGATACCTATGTATGGGAATTGAATTGAGACACCAAGCCCTTTTAACTCTGTTGATGAGATCTTCCCCGACTGTGGTGAAGAGCTTAGGCGGCTGGTTCAGATGTAGACCTCCACAGAGCGTAAGACAGGAGTCAGATCAGATGAAAACCATGTACATGTGAGCATTTTACTCACCGCTTTTCAGCACTATCTAGGGGATTCTGCCTCGTGCAGAAGTTGCAACGCTGTCCTCTTATGCCTGAGAACCACACAAGCCAACATCAACTCCGACATAATTGAGATAGCACAAGTTAATGAGTTATGACTCACCAACTGGACTGTGGTAATTAACTTAGTGCATGCTCGTAGCGTAGAGAAAACAAATAATGCGCATTAGCCTAAGAGTAAGTGACAGAGGTTTATGCTTACATGCCTTATTTTGCATTTGTGGAAGGACAATAATGTGCAGAGAGGTGAGCTAGGACAGCTCGTCTGATGAGCAGCCACTCATTAGCCCACTCCTGCATTTGACCCCTTGCTCACACTTTCAGGGGAATACACTCATTTAACCCTTTAAAACGAATGAATCTTTGAAAATTTATACAAAATGGGGGTCTGGCCCCTTGGCAGCTTTCTTATGCAAAGAATATCCCCTCATGCATCGTACTCTCAGGAATAAAGAAGTGATCTACACGTGGGCAGCAATAAGGCTTTGGGGCACATTTTTGAAAGAACAAAGGTCAGGTTGCTTGGATAGTTCGTATAAACTTTATAGGCATATTTAAAAACACCCTTCGAAGTTGATAATCCAGGATACTACCCTCCCATTCCTTCCACCTGGAAGGATGTGATCACCTTGGCTAAACCAAACATTAAGATTAAATGTTAAAGAATCTTTAAAGAGATTAACTCAGTGCTTTTCGATTTGAAGCTTATGGCACGGCATGTACAGAGAGTTCTTGGTTCTGTTGCACACCAGCATTTTTTTTTTCCTATGTTTTTCTTGACGCTCTCCCATCTCCCCGCAACCTCCCCCCAGTTAATTTGGTGAATAACTAAGTCCTGCAATGTGGAAGTGCATGTTTTAGGTATCAGGAACACGTATCTGGTCCTGTTACTGAGTTTCACAGAAGTAGATTGCAGCTACAGAGACCTTCTAAAGTCTTAAAGGACAGGATGCTTAGAGAAAGTTCTACCTTTCACTGATCTGTGCTCATTTTAACCTTCCAACCACCACCCTCATCTTTGTAATCCTTTCAGATCAAGCTAAAAGCAACAACTCCTGGGATCTCTGGTGTTCATCATTTCTAGGGGTCTGACCATTACTTCTGTCAGTCTGCTATTTTCTTCTAAGGAGGCTGGAGAGGGTCTGTGCTGCGAGAGCCAGCAGAAGATGGAAAGGCCATCTGTGGGGCTGTTTGAGGGGTAAGGAGATGCGCTCTAGGAAAGTGGAAAATAACACAGGAAAATTACAACCTGTGCTTCTGAAATGCTATAACCGAGAACTTTATTGTTGAACGGCTTCCCAGGCTGCAGCTACAACCAGTACTGCTGCCATTCCATCACACCCCAGCTGCTTTCAGACTAATTTAGACACCCATCCATGCTAACGGGCTGCAGCCAGGCTCTTTGTTGCTTTTGCGGAGCTGTCTAATTTATTTGTACTCACAGCCTCCTGCTGGTGTCATGGTCCCTTCCACAGCTCTTGAGGATGGACTCTCAGGGAGCCAGCTCCTGCATGGCTTGTTAATGTCCTCTTGCTCTGCAGGACCAGTTCCCACTTGGCACTTGTGACAGCTGAGGGGATTCGCAGCAGAAGGCTTCTTTGTGTGGCCACATGCTGGTCTGCTGTGTGCCAAAGCCACGCACGGGCTGGAATCTGATGGAGCAGAGAGAACTGCCAGAGGACCAGCCTCTCCTTTTAGTGTTTGCAGCGTTAGAGCACAATGAACAACGCATTGTATAGGAAGCGGCAACAGAAACAAGTGAAGCCCTTCCTAAGGTGTCTTTTCCAGTTATAGTCTCTGTTATTAGGGAAAGACAAGAGTGGTTCCAGAGCTCTCACGCATTAGAGATGATCCATCTTTCAGAAGTTTCCAGGTTTGAGACTCATCAGACATATGAGAGTTCAAAGGACACATTATGCTGCAAATTACTGCTATTAATAGAAGAAGAAAAACATGGAAATTTTCCTGCTTTGCATGTGATGCGATAGTTCCATGTTATGAGATCTGTAGGATATGCCGAGGTAGATGGGTCCTGAGACGTGCTCTGGCACTATCCTGATGCCAATCACAGATGCTTGTGAGGAACAACATGGTAAAAGCTATGCAAACAAGCTGACCACAGGGCAATGTTCCTCCACCTACTCGTTCAGCAGAACTTTGCTTGCAAGCTGGAATGAGAGAGTTTACACGCCTTTTAAAATGCTTCAGATTCCTTATTACAAACACTGACATTCACCTTTTTCCAAATAAGTGTACAATTTCTTTATCTTAGCTCGAGGGATTCTAATACCGTCAGGTTTCCTAACACAATATTTTAAAAGGGCAGAAGGAAAACAGGAGGTCAAAGACAATAATGAAAACAATATTTAATGTATATTCTTACGTGTGTGGCTTACAGTTTTTAAGTTCATACAGATTTTGCCTAATACTGCGATGTATACCAGCTAAGGTTTGTTTTGTGCTAAAAATAACTTAAATTAATAGTTTATTTACAAAGCATCACCTGGCTGAAATCCATTGACCAGCACAGAAGAATGTATTGCAGGAGAAATACGCTGCTATACCCAGAAAATGGCAATGCATATATATTTAGAATGTACGCTGGGGATAGTGTTTGTTTTGGAGAATTATTTCTAAGATTTGAGGTCTTCAGGGCTTCTGTGTGTAGATTATTTCCATTTTTCAGCCACCACTTCTGAGTTAACGAACGTTGAACTTTTTAAAAAATGTTTATTGAATTATATATATGTGTGTGTCTGTGTATACGTACGTTTCTTTTCCATATATATTAAAAAAAAACTCTCTTGGAAAATACAATTTTGATCAGCACTGATAGAGTTAAGTTTTGGAGACAGGAGATTTCCCCGCCGTACCAGGAAGTCAAAGCCAAGAGAGTGTTTCACGTGGCATTGTAAAAGCGATAAATAATCAGGTTGCTCTTGATTAAAGAATACAAAATAATGAGTCAGTTGAAAACCCATCAAAATGGGAACAAGCCCTGAAACACAGACTAGAGCTGTCTCCTGGGCTGGGTAGTTCAACAGCCCAATACAATACGGAATGGAGTAATTCAAATCGGGTATCACACTAGTTTAAACATTAACTGTCAGGGCTTAACATCCTGTAATTTCTTGTCATAAGAAATGCACGCGGCATAACGAACTGTTAAAATACACCAACTGCGGAGTGCAGTCCGCCTCTGCCAGACTGACACAAGGTTGGCTCAGTTATTTCATGGAATCACAGAATCATTGGGTTGGGAGAGACCCAAGTTGGGAGTCCAAGTTAAGTCAGCACTAAACCATGTCCCTCAGCACCACATCCACATGTCTTCTAAACCCCTCCGGGGATGGGGACTCCACCACTGCCCTGGGCAGACTGTTCCAGTGCTTCACAGCCCTTTCAGGGAAGAAATTTTTCTTAATATCCGACATAAACCTCCTCTGGTGCAACTTGAAGCCATTTCCTCTCACTGCTTATTACTTGGGAGAAGAGACCGACCCTCTCCACATTACAACCTCCTTTCACTTGGTTATTGTGTCAGTATGAAACACTTCGATAAACCACATATAGAGCGACGGACGCTTGTAAGAAACAGATTAATTGATAATGCCACTTACATCTAATTATTGAAATACCAAATCTGAATGAAGCTGGGAAGAAAATACTTGCAAACGGTGAATCTTTCTCCTTATTGCAGACAAAATGTGAAAAGGAAATAAACATAATACAGGAAAGCCTGGACACGCACTGGGGTCCTGTACGAAGCATTATTGTAGAGCAATAAAAAACAAGAGTATTTCTTTAAGGAGTCAGTATTTCCTTCACCATTGGTATCTGTCCCGAAGGGTGTTTATAGAGAATTCAGGTTTTATGTGGAGACTTACATAGAAGCCGGGCTACTGCCCTCAGTAATGGAAGATTCATGAGGGCAGAGAGAGGGGGAGGGAAAAAGCTGGATTTTGTAGTGCGGTGATAATCACATGAGGGGTTTCGTCTCTGTTCCTGATGTTGTTCACGTTTTATTCGAAGACTAGTTAATTCAGTCTTGGTGACAGAGTTTGACGTTGTCACCCCCAGAAAGGGAGCGCTAACCATGAGGTTCCAGAGTTACCCCGGTTTTGTTTGGAAACCGCCTGTCTTTTCCCCTCTCATTTGGCTGTTTTGGTAGCGCTGTGGTATAGGAGGGATGAAATGTGTCCTTGGTCCAGCCTGGTGCCAGTGCAGGCAACTGGTGAATGGCTGAGAGAAGATGTGCGTTTGAATGTGTTCAGCCTCCTGGGAATCCTCAGCTCAGCGCCCTGGGATTTCTAACTGCTGGGTTGGCACAGAGAGGCAACGGCACCATCCCTGCCTGGCTTTGAGAGAAAAGAGGGAGCCAGTCACCCCTGTGCCAAAGGCAGATCACTCCTCTTCCAAAAGGAGCTTTCGTTCCTCAGTCTAGGAAGGGGATTCCGACTGGAAACGCTCATGCCAGTGCCACATGGGTGTTAACTCAAAGCCACCACAAATCCTCGCTTAGTCAGGAGGATCTTCTATTGATTAATATAGATGCTAACGCTGCTCTCGGCTGTTACAGACTTCATCCCTCAGTCCTTAATCTGTCTAACGTTGTTCCCTCTGCACCATTTTCCAGAAATCTTAATACGCCTTTGGGTCCTTGTCGTCAGAGGTGTTGGTCTTCCTCTGGGATGAAGTATTTTCAAACGTTACACCAGAGGCCCATCCAAATAGCTGGTACCCCAACAGTCCTTGCAAAGTGTCGTGAAAGGAACCACACCAAAACTGTGGCCACTGTTGCCCTGACATCCCCACCAACAGGAATCTTGTGTCCAGAAGTGTCACAGACGATACTTGTCAGACCAGCTGTATCCCAACACAATCCCACCTTTCTGATTAATGTAGCCACGCGCCTGCAACCATCCTTTTGGCTTCTCAGCTGCTGGCTCTGCTGTCAGCGGAGTGCTGCTGCACGAGTCAGCAGCAGGAGCACGGGGCTGCTTTCATCCCGGGTGCAACACAACACGCAGGAGAACACCGCAGTAAGGCAATTTATTTCCTTTGAGCTACTACAGTTCTTGTCTTACCTTGTCTTCTTTTAAACAAACTTTGCAGTCTTCATCTCAACAAACTCAAAGGCGTACAGACTACTGTTCGGTAATCAGCGTTC
The DNA here is from genome assembly GCA_009769605.1 of Bucorvus abyssinicus. Taxonomy (NCBI): domain Eukaryota; kingdom Metazoa; phylum Chordata; class Aves; order Bucerotiformes; family Bucorvidae; genus Bucorvus; species Bucorvus abyssinicus. The sequence goes on along the minus strand of CM020026.1, from coordinate 1,912,345 downwards.
TGAACTGGATTAGACAAAAACAAATCTAGTTTAGGGAGTGTAAAATCCAAACACATTTTAACAGTAACTACACTACAGACTCCATTAGCTCACTCCTCTGTGAAAGGAAAAGCCACTTTCCAAATGGTTACAGAAATACCTCGCCATTTATTTATCCATCTGAGAACAAGCAGATCTGCTGTTAACAACACTGAGCCGTAACGGAACTCTTCAGCTTGTTTACCCCGTATCCTCCAGCCCTGAAAGGCACCCACGTTACAGGATTTTGGGTCAGAGGAAAACTCATCTGACATAAACCTACCTGGCTCCACTGACTGTCGGTGGCGTCGATGCATCTGAATCACACACAGTCGATGAGCGGAACCCCAGATGCTGTTCAATGACACGTGCCATTAACTCCTATAGAGGACCAAGGATTTTTACTTTGTTCCGGAAAGAAAGTAAACCTCCAGATTCTAGTTAAAAAAAAAAAAAAAAAGTGGGAAGAAATGGGGAAAGTCTTAAAAAAATATCATCATGGCTTGGCTTCGCGGACGAAGATTTGGGAAGGGCTTTGCCCACGCTTATTGCAAGCGCGTTGATGGCTGAAAAGGCCAATGCGGGATAGGCAAGACCGGTCGCAAAGAGCACACCGGAGGGTCTCCTTGGGTGGTATAGTCGAGGCACGGATCTTTCTGCGCTGTCTTTTCTCCTCGAGCCTGATTCTCCGCATGCTCTCAAAGGAGACAGCAGCGTTATGTATGGTGTGTCTCCAAATCTGCCGATTGGAGGCCAGGGTGGACCACTGATGGTGGTCAATATGGCCTAGGCTGAGGTGTTGTTTCAGGGAGTCCTTATATCTCCTCTTTGGAGCTCTTCTCTTGCGGCAGCCGGTGGCAAGTTCACCATAGAACACGATCTTAGGGAGGCGGTGATCCGCCATCCTGGAGACGTGCCCTGCCCAACGCAGCTGCGTTTTCAGCAACATGGCCTCAATACTGGTGACGTCTGCCTGTTCAAGGACAGCAACGTTAGTCACGTAGTCAGTCCAGTGGATGTTTAGGATTGTGCGGAGGCAGCGCTGATGGAAGCGTTCGAGGAGTCGCAGATGATGGCAGTAGATGACCCATGATTCAGACCCGTACAGAAGAGTAGGCAGTACCACGGCTCTGTAGACACTGATCTTTGTACTTTTCTTCAGGTGTTTATTGCACCAGACTCTTTTATGGAGTTTTCCGAAAGCTCTGTTTGCCTTTGCTATTCTGTTGTCTATCTCTTTGTCGATCGTGGCATCTGAGGAGATGATGCTACCCAGATAGCTGAACTGCTGGACTGGCTGAAGCTCTGACTCGCCAATGGTGATGTGGGGATGATGGTAATCATCTTGTGGTGCTGGTTGGTAGAGAACTACTGTCTTCTTCAAGCTGACTTCCAGCCCAAAAAGCTCAGCCGCCTCTGCAAAGCAGGATGTTAAGCGCTGCAGAGCTGCTTCTGTGTGGGCAACAAGGGCGGCATCGTCAGCAAAAAGCAGCTCGCGGACAAGGTGATTCAGGGTCTTGGTGTGGGCCTTCAGTCGCCTTAGGTTGAAAAGGCTCCCATCGGTACGATATCGGATATAAATGCCGTCTTGTTCGTCGAGGTCTGCCGTGGCCCTTTGGAGCATCATGCTGAAGAAAACTGTGAATAAAGTTGGGGCGAGAACGCAACCTTGTTTCACACCATTGGCTATTGGGAAGGGCTCAGAGAGTGCATCGCCATATCTGACTTGGCCGCGCTGCCCCTCATGTAACAGGATAATCATTTTGAGGAACTTGGGGGGACATCCTAATCGTTCCAAGATCTGCCACAGACCTTTTCTGCTCACAGTGTCAAAGGCTTTGGTGAGATCAACGAAAGTTACATAGAGACCCTTGTTCTGTTCCCTACACTTCTCTTGCAGTTGTCTGAGAACGAATACCATGTCTGTGGTACTTCTGTTGGCTCTGAAACCACACGGACTTTCAGGTAGAAGTTCTTCTGCGATAGCGGGTACCAATCTGTTCAATAGTATTCTTGCGAGAATTTTTCCAGCAATGGAGAGCAGAGTTATGCCTCGGTAGTTTGAGCAGTCTGACTTTACTCCTTTTTCTTGTACAGGGTGATGATGATTGCATCACGGAGATCTGGTGGTAGTTCGCCTTGTTCCCAACAGCGCACAACTAGCTCGTGAAATTTAGCATGGAGCGTTTGGCCTCCATGTTTCCAGATTTCAGGCGGGATTCCGTCGACCCCAGCTGCCTTGCCGGTTTTCATCTGCTGTATGGCCTTAAGGGTCTCTCCCATAGTAGGGGCTATATCCAATTCATTTTTCACCGTTAGTTTTGGGATGAGCTGGATTCCTGAGTCTTGGACTACACGGTCGGCACTGAAGAGAGTTTGAAAGTGTTCAGACCATCGATTCAGGATGGAGGTTTTATCTATGAGAAGCGTTTGGCTGTCTGCGCTGAGTAGGGGGCTTTGAACTTGGTGTGTGGGTCCGTACGCTGCTTTCAGAGCCTCATAGAATCCTCTGTGGTCACCCAAATCTGCGCATAGTTGAGTCTTTTTTGCTAGGTCGAGCCACCACTTGTTCTGGATGTCTCGAAGTTTCTGTTGGAGTTTACTGCATGCAAGACGAAAGGCTGCTTTTCTTACATGGCAAGATGGCTGAGCGAGGTGTGCTTGGTGAGCAGATCTCTTCTTTGCCAGCAATTCCTGGATCTCTGGATTGTTTTCATCAAACCAGTCTTTGTTTTTCTTTGTGGAGAACCCTAAGGATTCTTCGGAGGACTGCAGGATGCTATTTTTAATATGTTGCCAAAGCGCTTCAGGAGAAGAGTCTATGGGATGGTCTTCAAGCCTAGTTTGAAGGTTTGCCTGGAAGCTGTCTCTCACTGCAGCTGTCTGAAGATTGTTAACTTTGAGCCTCCTCCTCAGAATGCCGCCCCTCTTAGGTTTGGGCTTAAAGTGGAGGTTAAGTTTGCAGCGCACAAGGCGGTGGTCTGTTTGACATTCTGCACTAGGCATCACTCGGGTGTGACAGACATCGCGAACATTTCTCTGGCGCACTAAGATATAGTCAATGAGGTGCCAGTGTTTAGATCGAGGATGCATCCAGGTTGTCTTCAGGCTGTCTTTCTGCTGGAAGATAGTGTTGGTGATGGTAAGCTGCTGCTCAGCACAAAACTCTAGCAAGAGGCGACCGTTGTCATTGCAGTTTCCAACTCCATGCTTGCCTAGTACTCCTTTCCAGCCTTCAGAGTTCTTACCTACTCGGGCGTTGAAGTCACCAAGGATTATGATCTTATCATCCGCAGGAACCTTTTGAGTAAGGCGGCACAGATCGGTGTAGAATTTGTCTTTTTCTGTAGGGTCAGCTTGGAGAGTTGGGGCATATATGCTGAAGAGAACAATATGTTGCTTGTTGTGTAGCGGGAGGCGTAAGGAGATAATGCGATCGGAATGACCTGTTGGCAAATTTTCAAGTTTAGAGGCGATGGAGTTTTTAATCATGAAGCCAACTCCGGAATGATGACTTTCGGTTTTGGGTTTGCCTGACCAATACCGTGTGTAGCCGGCACCATGTTCTTGAAGGCTGCCTTCCTCATGAAGGCGAACTTCACTGAGAGCAGCAATGTCGATGTTGAGTCGTGACAGTTCGTGAGCAATTATAGCAGAACAGCGTTCAGGACGCCCACTGTCTGCTGTATCGAGCATGGTTCTGATGTTCCAACATGCGAGTGTCAATCTGGACACACCTTTGGAGGCAGGTGTATGCCTTTGTCTCTTTGTCTTTGGTTGACCGCAGAAGAAGATGTCCGTTGGCCGCGGCTAGCCAACCGGATTGGAAGGGAGATGAGCTTTGGTTAGGCCACCTTTTCTAGGCCCCTCTCCATGTGGAGCAAGCAGTGCTCTCCTTGAAAAAGGCTGCTTGGTCATTCAGGATGCTGCCGAACGAGACTGTCATCTCCCGGGTCAGTCTCAAGCGACCAATGTCCTGAACCGCCTGCATGCAGGGTTGGGTCTGCGGCTTCCAGTGACATCTTTCCACCTGCCGTTTCGTCCCTTGCCTGTCGCTACAGGGCTTTGCAAACGTGAGTACACCCTTCAAGCCTGCGCGGTGGATTTTTTAGGTGAGGCGCAGCGTGCGCGAGACTGGCCCCACCCTTTACACCTGAGGTTCATCTGCCAGGGCCTAGCGAGCTTGGACGGTGACAGCGAAGTCCTCAGGTCGTAGGTTTGGTTAGAGTATCCTTCTCTTAGATGGATGGCCTTACAGGGCTAATCGAGCTCCATCTGCCCGGGTTTGGAGTTAGAGTTGTCCTTCTCCTAGGATGGTTGCCCGAAGGCTAGTGAGCCCATCCTGCCCGTGGACACACTTTGTCTGACCCTTCAGTTGAGACCTGTCAGGCTTGGGAGACCCTACTGGAGGCATATGCCACCACCAGCATAGCTCTCAACTTCGCAAGGGCACGCAAGCTCTTTCTCCATGGCAAGGGGGTGCCCGTGATAGAGTAAAAAAAAAAAAATATATATATATTAAATTAATAGAAAATCTGCCTTTTTTTTTTTGATTTAATGTAAATGGAAATTGCTACTCCCTGGTAGTTGATAGATAGAAAATAACAACTCAGGAAATAACTGTAGAAAGGAATAACCTCCAATTTTTTTTAAAGATACGTTAAAAGAGAGGCCTGTAACACTATCAGCTTCATTTTATCAGCTCTGCAGACCCCATAAATGGACTGGCTGTTCGAGGCTGACGTTCCAGTACTTCACATTTCTTCTAAACGCATTTTCAGAGCAAGTTAAAAAAGAGGGGGACTATATTTTTAAGGTTTAGTGACTGTTGCTTTTGGGAAACAGATTTATTGAACATATCTGTATAATTTTCCGTATTAGAATAGTGATACAAACGAATACACACTCCCTGAAAATGGGAATACATGAAAGCTGAACGAAATGCACACTTCAATATAAAGAACATTTGCTAAGGCAGCAAAAATTTACAGTTACATGCTGAAAATCAGGATCCTTTCCTAGAATCACAGAATCACAGAATTGTCTGGTTGGGAGAGACCTTTAAGATCGTCGAGTCCAGCCGTTCCCCCTGCACTGCCAGGGTCCCTGAACCATGTCCCTCAGCACCACATCCACACGGCTGTTAAACCCCTCCAGGGATGGAGACTCCACCACCTCCCTGGGCAGCCTGGTCCAATGCTGCACAACCCTCTCTGTAAAGAAATTATTCCTGATACCTAACCTAGATCTCCCCTGGTGCAATTTGAGGCCATTTCCTCTTGTTCTGTCCCTTGTCACATGGGAGAAGGGACCAACCCCCACCTCACTACAACCTCCTGTCAGGCAGTTGTAAAGAGTGATAAGGTCTCCCCTGAGGCTCCTTTTCTCCAGGCTGAACAACCCCAGGTCCCTCAGCTGCTACTCATAGGACTTGTTCTCCAGACCCTTCACCAGCTTTGTTGCCCTTCTCTGGACATGCTCCAGCCCCTCAATGTCCCTCTTGGAGTGAGGGGCCCAAAACTGCACACAGTACTCAAGGTGTGTTCTCACCAGTGCTGAGTGCAGGGGGACAATCCCTGCCCTACTCCTGCTGGCCACACCAGTGCTGATACAAGCCAGGATGCCCTTGGCCTTCTTGGCCACCTGGGCACACTGCTGGCTCATATTCCATTGGCTGTCGACCAGCACCCCCAGGTCCCTTTTCCCCTGGGCAGCTTTCCAGCCACTCCTCCCTTTGCTTCCAAAGTGACAGACCAAATCCTCAGCTGGTGCACATTAATGCAGCTTCAGCAGCTCACTGCTTTTTGAAATTCCATAGTATATTGCTCAGTTCATGTTTGCGCTTCCTACTGATCAGTCATGCTTGCTCACTTTTTTTGTCTGAAAGGAGCATGGATTTTTTATAAGCAGCATCTAAGAATGGAGATTTAACATCGTACTATGGGCTCCATGTTATGTGATAGAGATGCCAGAGTGTTTCTTCCTCTCCTCCATATATGACTTTATTGTGAAGGTTTATTTTTCCGGTGTGTTCAACCTGAATTATAAAGGTCTGGATGAACTAGTGATCCGTTACTGGAGCTCTGTTGATTGGTCTATATTGTCCTTTTTGGAGTACGGTAGCTTTCCTCCTGCTTCTGCATATTTTTCCTCTATCTGAAGGACTTTTCATCTCAGTGAAGACAGAGTCCAGGCATGCAGCAAAAAACATCTTTAACCTTCAAATACATGGGAATATAATTCAAATCAAAACTTCCTCTCAAATCCTCTTTCTCACACCGGGAGGGATATCACAGCCAATTCCCACAGCAGGATGTCTGTCCTTAGTCCTTCTTTCCAGCCCTTGGGAATCTCTTGGTCTGGCATTCCCTTCTTTTGTCTTTTCTCAGTTACTCTCTAACCTTCCACATCTTCCCTTAGGCTTTTGCCTCTTCATACACGGTTTTTTTCACAACTAGTTCTATGTGCTGAGTTATTTAATTTTAGCTATGTATTACCAATAAACCCAGACTAGGATTTCTTTAGGGCAACATTTCTGCCTACACATGGGACTTCATGGTGCCATTCTGCATTACCAGTTATTATGACTAATAATCTAAATTATTAGTAACAACATTGCTGTTATAACTTGTTTTTTTCTATTTCTACATCACCACATTGCTTTTTGCTTTATTCATTTTTACAACAGCCCATCTTCTCTTGTAAGACTTCCTATTTTCCTTTCTCATTCGTCATGATTTAGCAGTAGTTATTTTTAATATATATTCTCAAAAAAACCATCTATCCAGCTGGAGTTGTCATCCCCATTTAATTTTCATTTCAGAGCAGTGTCACTGTCAACCGTAGTCTGGGTCAGCTCTAATACACTGAATATGACAACGACAACAAACAAAGCTGTCATGATCCAACAGGGCCCCTATCAATGATTCAATTTGAGAAAAAAAAACAAACAACCAGAAAGAATTTAACAGACAGAAGGGATGTGGCAAATAGGGAGACCGTAGACTTTAAAAAAATAAAGTTTGTATCTGCTGTAAGGAAGTAAACTAATTAAAACAGCAAACATGCCTGAAAAGGGACAAATCACACTGGACAGTTTGGCTAATGGTAGGGTCTTATTCTACATATGCTGTAGGTGTTAGGAAACAAATTGGTATTTTGAAGTATGGCAGCAGAGAATTAGAATTGAGACATAGGAGAATAACATCAATATTATGCAATTACCGTGTGTCTGTGGTGGGGAAACCAGAGTCTGCAGAGAGATAAGGGAGCCAAACTGCTCAAATGTAAAAAGTTTACAGAGGTAATTTAATTCCTAGGGAAAGTTGAAAGGTGCACCGGAGACCCCTGTATACACAGAAGCCTGGAAAAGTAATAGTTCTATATAAAAACAGATTGGGAAAGAATAGAAGAAATGTAAGGATCTGTAGCTGATGGGAATACCAATTCCTCCTAACTTCAGGAAGTAACACTTTTCCAAATAATTTCTGCACTCTTCAAATGGGAAAGAAAGGGTCCCCCTTATCCCTGCATCCACAATGGGTCTGTTCATTTCTGTTCATTCATGACTGTGGCAGTGCAGCCCCCCTGGCTGCTGGCACGGAGCTTGCACAAAACACAGAGCCCTGCAGAAGCACTTGGTAAAGATCAGGTGCCACCCCCAAGGCTCTCCGGCTCCTCGCAGTCTGGGCTCCAGGAGCTGCCTCCTGGCTGTGCGGACTGACAGTGACCCCAGCTCACACCCACCAGGGGATACCTGGGGCCCTGCCGGAGAAGCCTTTGGAATTGGTTCTCCTGGGAGCAGCAGGAGATGCAGTCGGGGACTCTCCCCTCGGATCGGGACGCTGGTTGAGCGTATCTCCCTGGGATGGGGTGACCCTCACCTGGCGTTGGTGAGTGACCCTCTGGGTACCCCTAAGCGGGAGATTCCCCCTTTCTATCAGTGAGCTGTGCTCACTGTGGGTCATCTGCCTTAACATGTGTCCATCAGTGCTCAGGGATCCGTTGTGCAGTGATACATTCCCAATGGACATCTGAACCGGTCAGTGATTGGGTCAGTCGCAGTGCTGGGCAAATTGGGTTGCTCTAAATCCACGGTTTTCGGAGAGTTGCTGCTGCTTGGTTTGTGGGTTCCTCCAAGACAATGACCATGAAGTTTTTTCTCTGAAGGAGAATTCATTCAAAGTCTCGTGGTCAATGCTGTAGAGGTTGCTATTCACAACCTGTAAGGAAGAGAATGAGCAAAAACATCCGTTATTAATGAATTCTTCCTTCCTCCTCACCGCTCTGTCAGAATATGTTGTCAAAAACTACATAAAACTGTTTTTGTTGGTTTGGACACGGATTTCTCAGATGATCTGTAAAAGCTATGCCAATTTGCAGCCATGGATTTAGTGTGAGATTTGAAACCAAATCCAGTCATGTATAGGAATGGAAAACTCCTTGAGCACTGGAACCAGCTGCTGAATAATAATAATTTCATTTTCCCATCAGAAAAGAGAAATCTGAGGGAGATGTCACAGAAATAAATACATGTATAAGTATATATATATGTAAAAATCTATATCTAAAAAGGCATTAAATTAAGGCAGTTTCCATCTAGAAGCTTTGATTCATCTATTCTAAACATCTAGAGTCAAAGGGACAATCATCAGCTTTACTTCTGTCATTCTCCATGACAGACCGCGAGGCTAAAGATTGGTCAGAAATTTTACATGAAACCATGTTTTCTGAAAAAGAGTGTATTGGCTCTGGCTGAGATGGAGCACACTTCCCCACAGCAGCCCTCGTAGTGCTGTGATCTGTCTGTAGCGGTAGCTAGAAAAGTTTTGATAACACACCAGCGTTTTGGCTACTGCTGAGCAGTGCTCCCACAGCATCAAGGCTGCCTCTCTACCATTCTCCCCTCACCAGTACCTGGGCCTGGGCAAGACCTTGGGAGGGGACAGAGCCAGGACAGATGACCCAAACTGACCAAAGGGATATTCCACACCATGTGACATCCATAAAAGCTAAGAGAAAGGGCATTATTACGACATTTGACTTCCAGAGCAACTGCTACATGTGCTGAAGCCCTACTTCCCAGGAGGTGGCTGGTCATCACCTGGTTTTCCTTTTCTTCTGCTCATGGCTTTTGCTTTTTCTTTATTAAAATGCCTTTATCCTGATCCACAAGTTTTCTTCATCATATTTTTTCTCCTCCCCTCCGTCTTCCTGAAGAGGGGAGTGATAGAGTAGCTTGACCTGGTGTCCAGCCAAGGTTAACCCACCACAAGAGACATTCAAAGGAATTGAATGATCTTTTAGAATGAGAGTTCTTAACCACCCAACATCAAGGAGCAAATTTCTTGTATACCCATAAATCACTTGGGTTATGTAGATACTTTTCTCTTATTCACATTGTAAGAGACATTGAATCAGATGGCAATTCCATAAGAAGTCTTGTATAAAGTGAATGGAAATATATTTTTACCAATATTCCTTTTTAAGTACAACTACATTTTGGTACTTTTCTTTTTTGTTTTTATGAATCAAAAGTTTTTTTAAAAAACTTTTAAAACTCTTATTTTTAAGTGAGAAAAGATTTAGGGGAAAAGAAGATGAAGAAACAAAATGGCAAACAAGCTGACGTTAGAGCAAGCGGGACGGGAAAAAACTACAAACATTTTCAAAATCAAGTATGTTGAGGCTGTGAAAAGATTTTAACTTTTATTTTGTTAATAAAAAATATGATCTTCCCTCTTACTTTTAACTAGCTATGATTCTGTGCAATGATTTCTTAAACTTGGGAGTTTTATACCAGACCTGTGTGAAACTCAGGGGCACAGTATGAATTACCCCTGAGCTCCCGAGTCTCCCTGCCTACAGAGTCATTTGGCTTGTTCCCAGTAAGAGCTGAAGATTGAGCCCATGGGTGGACACCGCAGATGACCAGGGAGTCTGAGCACGGGCATGAACTCAAGCTGAGCTGAAGTGACAGCACAGATATAACCTCTTTCACCTAATATTAAGGTTTGCCAGCATTATGTGTTGGCACAAGCAAATGTGATAATAAAATATCCTGAGGCAGATTAAAATGGAGAAGTCTGGGTTTAGAATCCAGGAAAGAGAAAGAAATGGATATAGTGTTAAAGACGAGGGGAATTTTGTGTGTAATTGTCTAGGGATGCACAAAAAAAATCCAAATCAGAATTATTTAAGAATTATTTATTATTTAAGAAACATCGCTCTGTGTCAAAATCAAGATAACTGAATAAAGTTATGAGGCCAGCCTTCCACAGCCACTGTTTGAAAAACAGTGCTATGGGGTAGGATTTTTTTCCCTTAAATAGAAGCCATTGTAGAGAGAGTGCAGGATGATCTTTATACAAAACTGAGAAAGAGGGGAGAAGAATACAACACAAAGTCTTGACATGGGCAATGTAAAACTAGATACAAGGCAAAACTCTCCAGAAGAACAATGGTTATGTCCAGAGGACTGAAATCTAGCAAGCAAACAAGATACCCTGTTCTGAAGAGAGGGGGGAAAGCCTGGAGAACCTGGAGTTCCTATTGTGTTGTCACAGCAACAGAAACATTAAGATTTTATTGATGTTTTCAACCCTTTAAGGACCTCTCTTTTTTCTCTCTTAGATGACGCTCTGCCCAGGCTTTGTGACATACTTCTATGTTTTCTGATTCTCCTTCATGAATTAAATGAGTGCTAGTCAACATTTTATTTTCCAGCAAGAATTTTTGTGTATTTGAGAAAATCTATTTCCAATCTGCAACAGCCAGGACAACCTGAAAATTATGAAGCATGAATGGATTAAGGCTAAAGGCAAAGCAGCCTGGAAAAATCACACCTTCAGATCTAGCTCCTAAGTTTATAAAACTCAGGACATCTTCATTATATCCAACGAGGCACTGGGATATCTAACTCTGGGACACGTCTCCCGTGTTCTGTGGGTAAGCTTCAAAGGTTACGTCACTGCTGATTTTCATACCAGAAAATCAGATGTTAGCTCGCCTTTAATTCTAAGTTATGTTGCTTTCAAATGGGAAGAGGGAGTATAGTAACAAAATCAATGAGGGCTTAAAAGAGATTAGAGGGTGTTTCCTCTTGCCTGCCCTTATACCTGCTTACACACGCTGCCTCTTGGACAGATTGCTTCTTCTTGTTAACATCTTTCATAAATTCATCTCGTGAGTCTTGATCCACTGGCCAGTCACCTTAATGTAAAGTTTAAAAGGATGAATACAGTTCTACTGAGACATTTCAGAAAAGTAAATATATTAAATAATTTCTTTTTAAATAGACGCACGCAAATCCCTCCCTGCTGAAGCTATAAAATGTACCAGTAAATGTCAACACCAATGTTGGCCAGGTGTGCTCAGCAGCTGAAAATCAGGCCTCCGGAAACACCTTTATTGGAAACGCTCCCGAAGGAAGCATTTACCAGGGAAATGCCTTTTCTTAATGGGAAAAAATCCCTCTTCACAAGCATTGCTGCATTCCTCTACTGATGAAATAGATTCTTCTTTCAGTGACACACTGAAATTCAAGGCTGACTGATAAAGTTAATGCAATAAATATGGATGGAGGGAGGGAAGAGGGAGGGTGGAGGGATAAGAGATAAAATTCAATTTCATGAATACGTATATATATTGGTATATACATATCTACACACCAATAGAAATAGAAAATGGAATGAGTTTTGCATTTTGTTGAGACTACTGGGGAAAAGTTTTAACTGCATTAAGCATCAAAATGAAGAAGAGAGGAAGGGATCTTTAACGCTGCTGAATCTGAGGGAGCTACATGTGACACCATACCACCTGTCGAAAACATCATTACAGTGGGGGTTTGTGCCGAAGAGACTAATTCAACCAGTATTTATAATTCTAAAATCTAAATGAAGTGAAACTGTGAATGAGAGTGCTCTCACTACTGTGAAGTTGATAGCTCTAGACAGAGTAGATAAATCGTGAAGGAAGGCTCGGTCAAAACAAGGAGCAAGGTGCTCCATTTAGATACCTCTCTGGACGTTTTGGCCTGAGCTGTTCTGACTTGGATAATGTAGATGAACACTGGATGACAATAAACCAATGGTCCCTTTCTCATGCATAAGGAATGAAGTTATCTTCTGCCATAGCAGTAATTAGCACCATAATCAGCGTAATCCATCCATTTAGGATCCTTGATGTGTATTTCAGCCGCGGCCAAAGAAAGTACAATTGTGTTGGTTTCAAGCAGTTTTGAGACTGCAGTAGCTTTAAAAACCAAACACCAAAACAATGAATATCCATGCCGACTAGTGCTGATGTGCCTTGTTTGATCATACACACAAGCAGAAGACGTGTGTATGACATTGCTTTTTCAGTCTTTTTGGTTGTAAGAGATGGAAAAGACCTATAAGATCTGATCCAGAAAATAATTGCAATTGCAAAAACGAACAAATTTATACATATGACAACATGCATGAATCTAAGAAAATGAATGTGATGGGAGAAACAAACTAATATTCTTCAAATAGATGATGCTTGCTTAGTGTTAATGACTAAAACAATGAATAAGAGCCTAGAAGTGAGATCATAACTGGATCTCTGATTTTATAAACTGTTCAACCATTAACTCATTCTCTGTTTCTGTTTTGCACCTCTCAAAACAGCTACCTCCCAAACAAATAATTTTAGAGCTTACAGAAGAATTCAGATGTAAGACAGTCAACACTATGTTGCCGTGAAACTGTTCCCTGTTCCCTTTTTTTTTTTTTAACAGCATAGACAGAATCAGTAAAAATTTTAGGAATATGTTTTATCCTAAGCATGAGGGTGGTCAGTAGAATTGTCACCTTGGACTTCCAGAGAGAAGACTTTGGTCTATTTGGGAGCCTTGCTGACAGAGTCCCCTGGAAGGCAGGCCAGAAGGGCAAAGGAGTCCAGGAATGCTGGACATCCTTCAAGAAGGAACTCCTAAAGGTGCAGGAGCAGGTTGTCCCCATGTGCTGAAAGACAAGCCTGCAGTGAATGGAGTTAAATCTGGTTGGTGAGCAGTGGTGTTCCCCAGTGCTCAGTATTGGGCCCTGTTCTCTTTAACATCTCTATCAATGATCTGGATGAGGGAATCGAGCGCATCCTCAGTCAGTTTGTAGACGACACCAAGTTAGACAGGAGTGTTCATCTGCTTGAAGGTCAGGAGGCTCCACAGAGGGATCTGGACAGGCTGGATCAATGGGCCAAGTGTTGGGTCCTGCACTTAAGTCACAACAATCCCTTGCGATGCTACAGGCTGACGGAAGAGTGACTGGAATCTGCCCAGCAGAAAGGCACCTGGGGGTGTTGTTCAACAGTCAGCTGAATATGAGCCAGCAGTGTGCCCAGGTGGCCAAGAAGGCCAATGGCATCCTGGCTTGTATCTGCAATAGTGCAGCCAGCAGAAGTAGGGAAGTGTTTGTTCCCCTGCCCTCGGCACTGGTGAGGACACACCTCAAATACTGTGTCCAGTTTTGGGTACCTCACTCCAAGAAGGACATTGAGGTGCTGGAGTGTGTTCAGAGAAGGGCAACTAAGCTGGTGAAGGGCCTTGCACACAAGGCCTGTGAGGAGCAGCTGAGGGACCTGGGGTTTTTTAGCCTGGAGAAAAGGAGAATCAGGGAGACCTTATTGCTCTCTGTAACTGCCTGAAAGAAGGTTGTAGCAAAGTGGGGGTTGATCTCTTCTTCCAAGTAACAAGTGACAGGACAAGAAGGAATGGCCTCAAGTTGTACCAGAGGAGGTTTAGGTTGGACATGAGGAACAATTTCTTCCCCAAAAGGGTTGTCATGTCTGGCCCAGGCTGCCCAGGGCAATGGTGGAGTCCCCATCCCTGGAGGGGTTTAACAGACGTGTCAACGTGGTGCTGCGGGACATGGTTTAGTGCTGACCTGGCAGTGCTGGGGGAAACCGTTGGACTCGATTATTTTAAAGGTCTCTTCCAACAAACATGATTCTGTGGTTCTGTGATTCATTGGATAGATATTTTTTCTTCATTTACAAAAGTATAAGAAATGTCAAAAATTATCCCTTTTTCTGTCCCTGATACATGTAACATCCCAAGGAAATTCCTGCAGCAGCATTGCAAAATATTTATATCATATTTTATTGTTTTGATGTAACGAAACTAAATCAAATTTACTAAAAAACCTCCCAGATAGATAAAGTGCTTCTGACATTTTCATAGGAGAATGTTTTTATTGAGCTTGAAAACAAACAATGTAAGAAAAAGCACTGAACTGAGGTAACCATGGCTTTTTTCGAAGGACGGTAAACTCTTACAGAAAGAGCCAGCAGATCAATACATGTCTCTGAGCCCGGTGTCAGGGGTAGAATTCAGGGTTTTGTGATCATGGGTCAGTTTACACAACACCAAGACTGCTGCAACAGATGGGGTGCACCTTTCTCAAAGGGGAAACGGATCTTTGCACAGGGCTTAGCAGAGCTCATTGAAAGACCCTTACATTATATTTCAAAGGGGAAAAGTTTGAAACCAGGCTCACCAAAGATAATCCTGGGGGCAGCACACCAGTGTTTGAGGGACAGTGTGCTAGCGAGGTCCTTCGCTCTGCTGTCTCAGTGGAGGTAGGGGATGGAGACCCACGTGGCAGCAGGGACGCAAGGGTTATTGATGTTTTAGAAACCACAGAAGTGCCTGAGAGTGGTCACATCAGAATTAGAGCTTCTCCACAGAAAAAGGTGGCAAGATCAACAGCCCAGCTGAAGTGCAGCTTCACCAATGGCCACAGATGGGCAACAAACAGGAGGAGGCTGAAGCCACTGTGCAGCAGGAAATCTATGACATAGTGGCCATCACAGAAACATGGTGGGATGACTCACACAGCCGGAGTGCTGCGTTGGATGGCTATAAACTCTTCAGAAGGGATGGACAAGGATGGAGAGGTGGTGGGGTACAATGGTATGTTAGTGTGCTAGGTGCTGCACACAAATAAAAAGTTGATCTCTGCATTAATGTTTTTACTATCTAAGTGCATCAATAATTAACAAACAGTCAAGTTCTAGTTGGGATTTTCCTTCAGTTCAGAATGAAAACTGAATTCTGCTTCATAGCGTAATGACTTGGTGATTGCCAGTTTCTGTCTTACCGGCATTTAACTTCATAGGAACTTGCAAGGGATGTTAACAATACAGGGGGAATACCCCAAATCACAGAGAAATCACCTGTGGATGTTTGCTTCATTCTTTAGAAGTGGACAGTGAGCAGAACCTCAGTCTGTTCATGTGGGACCAGCAGTGGAATTCTTCCCATGTGTTGAATTCGCCCAGTTAAAGTCTTGTCCATGGGTCATCTGCGGCTTACCTCTGAGACTGAGTGAATTAGTGCGTGTATTTTCATCCGTTCTAAAGAAGAAGTAAGACTCAGATCTCCCTGGAAGAATTTGGGGGGTGACAAGTATTGGTGGCACCAGCACATCTACGTACCCTTTGGGACTGCAGACTGGAACGTTCATGTCCTCACCTGGGGGAGAGAGTTGTCTGTCTGGGGAGTTATAAATGTCTAGGGGAATTCTGTGATAAAAGTCACAAGGCAGCTTTTCGAATACTGGGTAGGAAATGTGAAAGAAAATCACAGCTGGCAGGTTTCTAATACCCATTGCTCTGGTCAGGGCCAAAACAGCACCATTCTGAAGTCCAAGTCCATAAATTCTCAACCAGTTTTTCTACAGGGGTTATTGTGATGTAGTTCAGATTTCAAAATCACTGGTGCCAGTATGAGCCAGAAGCTTGGCGCACAACTGAATACACCATGCAGGAGAACTGCTGTCCAACAAAAATTCTCCGGATAGCTTTAAAAGAGCAGCTGAAATTAGATTGTGGCTTCATATTAGCAGAGCGATTGTAAGTGAAGACTTACATACCTACTAAACTAGTAGCAACCATTGAATAGAAAAGAAATATCAGTCAATTTCTATCATGCTGCTTGCTAAACTTCCTTTTAAAATATGTATTTTTCTCCAGGTTACGTAAACCATCTCTCGATTTTAGATAATTCAAGCATATGATTCTTCCTTAGCACGCTGGTACGATTTCTTGGTTAGAAATCTGTATTGGTGTCTTTCTATGAAAGTCCCAGACCATCATCCACAAAACTGTTAGAATAATTATCAATAAAACAGTGAGGAAAAAAATAAAGAAAAAGCAGGTGACTAGTCTAAGAAGAAAAATTTGAGGGATACCCATGAAAATTTTCAGTTGCCTAAATTTGAAAAAAAAAAAAAACCAGAAGCAGCCTTGACGAGGAGAACACATTATTGACCTAGTCAACGTGATGAGAGAGAACAAGTAATGGGCTTCACTTGTATTAAATGTGTCACAAGTCAGAATGAAGGATGCTTCTGTTTATCCATCAGCAGAAGTTGAACAACTCAACCTTGGCAGTCCACATTCCGAGTTTTACGGCCTGTTGTGGAGCAGCAACAGCTTCTGCTGTGAGAAAAAAATACCCATCCACAGAAAGGAGAGTGTTTCCAGCCTGTCTTGTGGATCCAGCTGTGAGCAGGTGTTCCACTTCTGTGCTGCATGGGCATTCAGCTACTGGAATGGCAACATTGCCCAGAGGCTTTTCTACATCTTCATGATGCGAGAAGAAACGGGTCTGACAGACTCTTCCAGGCTACACTATCTGCCAGTAAGTCACTGGTTGACCTGTGACAAACGAAACACCTCTGAATATCTGTCAAAAAAAAGGGTAAAGGTGATTCTGCTATGGTGCAGATGAAGGAATCGATGATCTGTCAAGTTTTCTTCTGCTCTCTTGTAAATTTAAATGACAGTCAACTACATTGTGGGTATGTGGTGAAGGGTTTGTTTTATGCTCAGCTTTCTTATGAGGAAAGACATTGTCTGTTACGTGAAGCAGTTATCCCAATCTTCAGGTAATTCCTTGGTTAGGGGAAAAAAAAAAAAAGAAAATATAATCCATTTGTCATTCTCTTCGTTATAATGCAAAGGAACCAAATGTTGTTTTGGAAAGCACTGAGCATAAAGCCAAATGTGAAACATGCTGAAACTCTTTTCATAAAATTAACGAGAATGAAAAAGACATTTATTTCTGTAATCCAAGTATTTCTCCAAACCCAGTGACAGAAAATGCATGTAACATTTTTTGTTGTGATGCATCTGTCTGTTGCAGAGTTTGCTTTGAAAAGGCACACCTGTTTCTTGGAGGAGGGAAGATGGTAATGAGGTATCAAATACTGATGCATGAATTCCTCCATTCATGTTCTTTTATCAGTCACCTACTTGGCATTCAGTAGAGAACTGTAGTCTTCCACATCTCAAGGAATAAAGGTAAACAACAATTGCTTCTCAAAAAAGAAAAATGTTTACATATAATTTCTTTTTTTTTTTTTTTTCAGGAAACAATAGCAATAACCTAACAGCAGTGATCAGACTGTCAGTTTTCTAAGGAGAGCCCTTTCCATCTGTAACACGTCTCACAAAGTTGAGTCATATCATCACAATTCAGAGCCGACCTACGCAACTTATTAAAAACTGATGTCACTCTAGCTAAGACTGTAAAGGTGCATATAAATCATGTCTTCCATGTCCTTTAAATCGATGAAAACATTTCATTAGTTATTTGTTCTCTAAATTTGTAATGCTAGCATTGCTGGGATAGAAGTGGACCCTAGTGCCATCTGAAAATCCACATTCTGGATGACAGTATTTAAATAATGATCCACCATATTCACACAAATGTCATCCTGGGACATTAAATCTCGTAGCCAGTCTTGCTTATCGCTCACATATCAGTTGCTTTCTGAAACACTAAATTAGGGGTGCAGGATGGTGTGGAGCTGAGGTATTCGCTAGGAAGTCTGTTCAGATCAATTACTTTTGGAACCGTATTACATGTCTCGTTTCACTGTGACCACGTAGGGGAATGTAATTGCTCTTTTTCTATTGTCACAGTTGAATTATGTTCAAATTGCCCTTTGGAGGATGAAAGGAATTATGTCTCTTAAAAATTTAGGTTGTTATTAGATAGATAAACTGAGTCACAGAGAAAGTAGGTAAGAACAATTCTAACAGTAATGGAGCTGTAAAGCCAGGAATTTCACTTGCTTCATTCTCTGCTCTCTGTTCATTATATAGACCTTAATTATACAGACCTCTGGGTAGAAGGTGGACAAGATTAGACAGACAAATATAAGGACAAATGTGTCACAGGGGAAAGTCTGGTGCTGGCTGCTTTTTATGGCACTTACCAACCATCAAGGAACCATGAAGGAAAATCTTCTTTCACAAAAGGAATATAAAACTTTGCAGCCCGGAAATGTGTACTCTGGGTCAAAGATGGAAAGAAATTGAGCCGAAATTCCTCCACTTTTAATTCTATCTCAGACCTTGAGATTAATGTTCCTCACTAATTAAGTCCGTGTGCAGTCCTGGAGCTAGTTGATAAGATACACCGAGCACGGGGATTTGGGCCAGATAAATCTGGGCACCAGAAGGAGCGCTGACTGTCCGTGGGCCAGCAGTCTGGGCAGCTGGCCTGAACCTGGGCTTCACGGTTTTCTTGTTTGGCCAGGTGACACAGTCAAACCTCAAGAAAAAGAGTGCACTGCAACTGCCTTCAAGTTTTTACACTGATGAGAAAAAGCTACAAGGTCATGTGGAGCAGCATAGGAAATAGCGTTTTGGTGTGGATTTTAATTGGGAAAATGAAAATATAACAAACCTACATAAACCCAGGTAAGGCAGGTGCCCGTGTTAAACATTCACAGGAGGTTTCATAGAGCTAAGAACAATGAAAACCATTTAATTACAGCAGGTGCATTCTGGTGGAACATTCGTTTTACGTGGTGAGTCCCACTATCGCATTCAAAGCTGTGAGGTTACTAAAAGCTTATTTTCTGTTCAGCTGTCATTGCCAAGCACGACGTGAATTTCCCCTACTAATGTAATTTCCTACACCTTTAGGGTAGCATCTATGTGAAAATTGACCTATAATTTGTGTGAAATATTGCTGTAATATCCGTGTTGGAAATGGAGCATAAAATTACACTAATATGTACACACAGGGCATATTTGTTTATTTACAGGACCTTGTTTCAAGACTTATTTTATCTACCAGGTTGTTTTCAATATGAGTCCTTTTGAATCATTTGATAAAGACCCAGAGTCTTAATTTTGACCTGACAAAATTCAAATCACTACGACTCCATTGCCTTTCTTGCATCAAAGCAAATGTCTGAAGAATCAGGCCAAGCTTATTAATTCTGGAAATGGAATTTAAAGTCCCGACTGGATTCCCCAGTTTTAGCTGTGACATCTGTAAGCACCAGATTTTAAATGTGTTACATATGGTCCCTTTGAGGATCTCTTTTCTTTCACTTACGAGACTGAAACACTTTGTTAAATATTGAACAGTGGAATTCTAGGACAAAGCCTTTGTGCTTTTATTTGCATTTCGTTTTTTACTTACATCCCAATTGTAAGTGCGCTCTAAAAATAGAAAGTCGAAATATCGGCTGTCTCAGCAATCAGTGAGGAAAGAGAGTTGTTTCTGTAGGAACCCTCCTCTCTCCATCCCCAAGCTGCGTGAGAAAAATATTCTCTAGCTTCTGAGCAAGCTCTGAATGAGTAACTTGTACTTCTAACGTTCAGCTAGCTAAAGTTGAAGCCAACCACTAGTGTCTGGATCCACAAAAGAGTTTAGACACTCTGCTCGAGCTGAATCTGAAGGATTTATACTCTTAAATTCCGGAAACTTCGGGTTTGATTTTGTTCGCATGTGACTTTTTGGGAGAAGCCTCCTAGTGATCGAATGCCAGAATCATAGAGTACAAATGGAAAAATTCAACAACAGAGAAGAAATCATGGAGTTTTGTGCCCAGATCATAAGCCTTAACACTGTACAACTTCTTGTGGAAAAAACCTCTTGGGAAAATTCAATTCAGTCTGAAAAATATTTGCAAATATTAGAGATTATATTAATTTGTGCATGCCTGTATTAGCCAAAGCTTGTACTTACTTATATCTCTAAATATTCAACAGAAATAGAGACGCAGAGATTTCTTGAATGGCTACAATTTCCAGGGCCTTTTTCTGCCTTCTGAGAAAGTTTCTACATATCACAGTAGGGTTGCAATTACTTGAACGCTGCAGAAATGTACTCTTGCTAAAGAAAGAACCTAATTATACTCCTATTTCCAGCTTGCCTTCCCTGGTACGACATTTAAAAGGTTTGTGTCAGAACATTGCCTGTAATCACGCTGGATCAATTTGGGTCTATCTTTAGGTCTTGGCATAACACCTGTATTGTGATACTGAATGAACGTGATGGGATGATTTATGGTTCAGATATAGACAACAGCGCATGTTGGACTTAAAAGACTCAAGAAAGAGAATGGAAGGCCTCCACATTCAGTCAAGCTGGGTAGAAAGTAAATATTTACAGGAGGATGGAAATACTTGGATTAAGAGGAAATAATATGAATTAAAATAGGAAAGAAATTCCACTAAACCCATTGGTTTTAAATTCATAGATGTGATTTTAAGAACGTTACACCACCTTTTACTCTGGTTTTGTTTGTGTGCAAGTGTATGTGTGTGTGTGGATGTGAATGGGTGGGTGGGTGTAAACGGTGCAGTAAGCAGATGCAAATAGTCTTTGCTAGTTAAGAGAAAAAAAAACAGAAAAGTTTAAAAAAAAAAGCCATTCTGACCTGCGTCGTAGTAGATTCAAAACCCTAGACAATTTCCACCCCCCCCGCCAGGAAAGAAAAGTTCTGTATTTTGTTGCTTGTGATGCTTACCTTGATCAGGTCTACTGACCTAAGATGAATGCTGTGGATTGGGTAGGTCAGTGCAACCTTCACAATTTTGACCAAAACTGTAACTAAACACCAGAAAAACTTTTCAACTGGATCTTTGCTCCAGGCAAGACTTGTCTGTGAAATATTTCGCTCAACAAGCTGATACATTTCAGCAAAACCTTCAACATCACATCTAAAGGGTGAGGTTTTCAAGCAAATCTATAGGGGGAAATCTACTTTGGGAGGAGACAAAGCTTTTAAGTGTAAGAACTGTAGATGAATAAATTAGACTAGGAAAAGGTGTCAAAAATGGTGTAGAAATAGTCTTCTTCTTATTTTCCAGAGGGCTAGGAGAACATTTTCAGAAAGTTTGTGATTGCACACTGAACTTTACCGGGTCTGATAATATCTTTTCTCATGGAAAATTTGTACTTGATATAACCTGCTGCTGAAATCTGCACAAAGTAATACAAGTAGAAGAATTCATTCTTTTGTGCCTTGAAAGAGAAGGAAAAAAAGAATTAAATGGTAATCCTCAATTCTTTTAATTCAAAACATTTTTGCAATTCAAAGGCAAGAACAGGATCTTGGTAAGATGACACTGTAGTGCCCTACATTTATTGTCTCCCACATACGACTGAAATTTAGTCAACTTGCTGTAACCGATACTGCTTCAAACTTGCTCTGCAATCTGAAAATCAAGCTGTTTTGTTCTGCATTTTGCATCATCTCCAGTAATAGAGAATATGAAATTAGGGTTCTACTGGCAGTTTCACTGATGAATGATACACAAGACAATGCATTTCACTCTTCAGACTGTGTCCTAGAAAATTATTCACAGGGGGGAAAAAAAATAGGCAAGATAAAAAAAGAAAATAACTTTTTGGAAATTCAAATCCTAGATAATACTGTTAATTTAGCTAGTTAAGAAATTTTTGCTGGAGTGCTTTCATAAATGTTGGATTTATAGAGCATATTTTCCCACAAAAGATATAAAAAAGCTCATCAGCAATTAAGAGAAGCTTAAAGGATGTAACGTGCAAAAACTAAGCATTACTTTTAAATATTAATCACGTTAACTAAGATGTTTTTTTCATCAAAACCATACACTTTATCAAAGGCAGGGAGGTGGTGGAGTCCCCATCCCTGGAGGGGTTTAACAGCCGTATGGATGTGATGCTGAGGGACATGGTTTAGGGACCCTGGCAGTGCAGGTGAATGGTTGGACTTGATGATCTTAAAGGTCTCTTCCAACCAAAACAATTCAGTGATTCTGTGAAAATACAAAATATGAAATAAAATTATTTATAAGTGCATCTCCTGTACAGATATACACATAGCTCTTAAAAAATTATATAGAAAATGCATACGGATTCTTACTGTTTATTTAAAGTGTCTAATTTAGGTGGCGAAGCTGAGACTGTAAAATTCCTGTGTAGTCAATGGAATTTAAAAAATGGTCCCTTTCGTGGGAATTTCTAGTCACTAAAAATGCCAGGTAGCTTTCTTTTCTCTTCTGCACATGTGACATGGCAAGACTCTTTCCTAAACATCTAAATTGGATGCCTAAACTAAATGCTCTATGTGGTATAATAGTGTCTTTTAAATCAGATACGAAAACACAGGTGGGATTAAAAAAAAAAAAAAGAAAGAAAAAGAAATGCAAAGTTAGAAAACAAAGTGAAAACCATGACATGAGGCGCTTTTAAATTCCAGGACTACTCTGAACAAACATGAAATCCTTTAGTATACCTTCCGCAAGGAAATCCTTTCAGGTGACCCAGGCAAGACGATGCGCTGTTTTTACGTGCTCAGCTTATTGAAGACTCTGCGGGGTATTGGGTAGCTCCTTGTCACCGAAAAAGCCAAACTCCTCTGTCAAATTGTCCCTGCGGTCTGGGATTGCACCCTAATACTCCCTAAGGTGAAAATCCTGGAGGTTTGGACATTATTGTCCATGTAAGAGGCTTATCTACACTCACCAAAATATTTGAGCAACGTGTTACTCAGCTCGTTTGCTGTTTCATCAAGCTTTAATGCTGACTTGGGTTGATTTTTAAGACACTTTAAACAAAGAAACTTCCTCCTCCGTACAAAGGAGAACTGTCACTGTGAGGCTGTAGGGTGGGTTAAACACTGACCCAAAGACATGCAGCGATGCTCTGAGAGAGCACTCACGCCAGTGTCGTTTTTCTGTCATATTTGTCTCCACGTCACATTTTAGGATTAGCTCTAAACTTGCTTGTTACCAACTGGCTTGTGACTAAGATAAAACCGAAGCAAACCCCCTCTGACTGCTTGTACCCTCAGACTGATCAACTCCTGCACACCCTCAATCTCGGACCAGAATTTGCGAGGATTATAAGGCAGGAGTTCTTCCGAGCGGCTACGAAACTGGTCTTCCTGTATACTTAATGTCTAGCATGAAGATTATTTCACCCCCTCCAGATTTTTAACTGTTTTCATCCTTCCCCACCTCATCATTGTTACCAGATGTGAAAGGCGTGTTTACAGGAACAAATACTGAAGTCGGAGGTCCTTTATGTTTCATCACCCACCAAAACGCTCTTTATGGAAATATTACGATAAATCTGAGCGGCCTGAACTTCATCCACGTAGATTGCAAGAATTCAGCGGACCTTTCTGAGGGTCAGGGCAATTTAGAATGTTCTTAGCAGCAAATTGATCTTGCCTCAAGTGCTTTAAATTCTTCACTAATAAATGTCATTTGCCTGTTGAACAGCAAGTGGGATCTTTACCAGGACTCAGTTACTCTTTGTGGTGAATTATTATTTATATAATGCTCAAAACCTGTTAGGCTCTTTGTAGACCAATATGGTGAGGACAAGTCCTCGCCTTGCAGAGTTCAGACTGAGAATCTGATTCTGCAAAAACAATCTCACGTGAATCTATTGAATCAAGCAGCCTCATGGAACTCAGCGATAAAGGTCTTCTATATCTTTAAACACAATTTTTGTCTGATATGTATTAAAAATTATCAGTTGAATCTGCTCTGCATTCCGTGACTCTCTCTGTTGAAAACGCTCAAAAAAGGTTTTGGAACAGAACCAGCAAAGTTGTGCCTTGTCAGTCTAATGCTGTCATCAATTGCTTTATTATTGAAAAGGCAAAATGGGGAGAATCTTCCTGCATTCAAGAAAAATAACAATTACAGATGTGCTAGCACTTCGCCGTGAGGGTGTTTCACTTTAAGGAATAAAAGACATTTCTTTGACACTCAAATAACAAAGGTGGATCCAGCACGTGTTATTGAATGGCTGAAATCCTTGATTCTTCCCCTTCTTGTGTCTATCCTACCCTGTATTTCTGCCTGCCATAAAGGCCGAGGTTTCTAGTCTGATGGCTGAAAACCAACCCTTGAAATCAATAGGATCCTTGACACTGAATTTAAGAGGAATAGGCTTCGGCCTCGAGACTTTCAAGACAGGAATATATCATCATTTAAAGCCATCTCTGCAAAGGAAGTGGTTCAGGTGTTTTGATGTGCCTGTGGCAGAACTGCCGGACACCAGACATTGAACCTCAGTGTTCTGGAGCTTAACGTGTGAGCTCTCCTGCCTCGGGTGGGGAAAGCCTCCTCTGTCTGCTCATTGACCTTTGTATCCGGGCCAGCCAATACTAGCACAGGAAAAAAAGACACCACAGCAGATAGGTTACAAAGGCCAGTACCAGCTTAGAGGCTGTGGGCGAGATGTGTCATATCAACCAGAAGAATCTTGCTTCAAGAGGCAGAGAAGAAATGAACACCCTGAGAACAAGCAGTCCCATAGCCATTGCCGCTGAAGGGGAGAAGAAAGGGACACAAAGAATTGTTGGGGGCTGTATTCTCATTTATTGCAGCGCTTGTCTACACATCTCTCTTTCCCGGGGGGATAGGAGCAGTGATGCTGCCCTGCTCCCAAGAGACACTACAGCTTCATGGTTCCCCGGTTTATGGGGTCCTTCCTTTAGCTCTTCCTGGTTAGCTGGAAACTGTTTACTCACAGAAGTAACCCTGGTTTCAGAGCGCACAGCATAAATGGCAGTGGTCTTGGAGGAATGGGTATCTCCAAAACTACCCCTACTCAGATCTAGCCATCTCTAGCTATTTCAGCTACGGTAGTATTTTTTTCTTTACCAGTACTAAGAGAAATACAATTATATGATAAAGACATGAAGCAATTCAAGACACTTTGGAGGCATCAAGTCCACTTTGAGAACATTTTGCATAAACCCTCTGAAGATGGCATCACAGGCATTAGTTAGTTGATGGGTACATGTACACTGGAGTATGTAAGTTTATATACGTTCGTGCACATCCACATACCTTTATATGAAGACACACAGTTCTGGACCTTTTTATCAGACTTTCACATGCAACAGATTCAAGAGAGTTATTCCCACAAAATCTCATTTTAAAATAACATAAATTATAGTACTTCATGGCCATTTTAAATTTTTTGCTTGACAGCTTGCTTTCAGTAGAAGATAACGTAATTAAGTGTAATCAAAGCAGAAGAAGAGAACACTGGAGAAATTAGAAAATAATAATTTTTGGGCCATCACTGCAAGGCAAATAAAAATACCGTTTCTTTTTCATTTATGAACAATGATAAGCATAGCTTCCCCCACTCTTGAAGAGTCTGAAACTTATTTTATTCTTCATTCCATCTCTTGTGTCCATTTCCTTTACCGTTTTGGCTTTGTGTTTTCAGCCGGGAGCCATTATACCCAGTAGACCACTCACATATCTATAGCTTGGCACACTGATTCATTCAAGAACCTGAAGTGTTGCCTGAGAAGCAGTAGACTGACACTGAGGAGAAGGACCTAGACTAGGCTACTGTGCTTCAACAGCCTGCTGCTAAGCTGGGCTTGACAAGCCAGAAAGGCGCTGTACCACTTGTGTCTGTGTGATGATGAGAGAGAATATTAATTCCGTAGGCTACCTTCATCCTTCTACGCATTTATTTTCTTTCTTTTATAAGGTGTTTATTCTTGATTATTAAAATCCTGGCATCTTTGATTTGCTTCTGTTAGACTCTGTGCATCTTCTGTTGCAGGGATCATGAAATACTCTGCTGGTCTCTGAGATTTAATGCAAAAAAAAAAAAGCCCAAAGAGAAATGAAAGAACTTGCTTCTCATTCTGATTGCTGGCTGTAATTTGCTGTAATTCATAGGGCAAAGGTGAGTATGGTCTGTTAAGAAATGTTCACTAATTGAAATGTATCAGGAACGTTGGAATTGGTAAAAATTAGCATTCAGGGTTTCTAGTGGTTCCTTTGTTACCAAATTGGGATTGACCCTCCGGGAGGAAAGGTCAAGGCTATGGTGAGAATCTTAATCAAATAGCTGAAATTACAAGGGCTATATATGAATGTGAATGGGAATTGCTTGTCTTTTTTTTTCTCAGTACTAATGGTTTCCATTTCCTGTTATCTGCCCTGCAGAGAAGAGCCAGCTATTTGTGAAGCCATTGCTTGAAATTACCGCCCCAATATAAAGATAAAGGAGCACTTAGGTTATGTTAAAAGTCTGAACTCTAGTGGGTTCCGCAGCTGGTATACAAGTAAATTAGTTTTCTCAGCAGCAGAAATGGGGTCAGCAGAGGCTAAGGGGGAGAGCAGAAAAGGAGGCCACTACAGATGTTTCGTGGTGTGCTGTCGTTAAAATGGGTGATATATGCAGAACAGAGATGAGACAGATGAATGAGGTGAAATATTATGAATATTAAAGAAAGAAATAGGGTCACACTTTTATATATTATAGAGCAGCCAGTATCACTGGTTTCTAAAGGATGTCAAAGGCTTTAATCAGGTAGTTAAAGGTTGCTGCATTCCTTCCTCCTTGGTGAGATATATTTGCATACTTATTTTGCAAAATCTCATGCAAAATAATTTAGCTCTACCAGACAACACAGAGAAAACGATGTAGTTTGATATCACTGGGTGAAATGAAACATTGAAATATAACACAGACGCGCACACATAGATATATTTATGTAAAAGATACTGCAATCATTGTAATGATCCCCTTAAAGGAATTCAAAGAGAGGTTTGACAGCTAATTAATTTGCACCTAAGTGGGTCTACTAGAGCACAGAACTGGTTTTATATAAGACTATTTCCCCGCCTTTCATCAAGAACCATGCAAATGTGGTTCATATAAAAGTTTAATAATCCTGAGAAGTGGTACAGTTCCTATCCTCTAACTTTGGCCATTCAGAGCTAACATTTACTCTAAACTAGAGCAGTCAGACCATTTAATTTGTCAAAGAAATTTCAGTTACAGTCAACGGCTACCAATAAGACCTTCCACACAATGAGCCGTCTCCTTATGAGGTGGGTACCTATAGGCCTGTCTGGAGCTTTGAGAACTATTTTTATTAATATAAGCTCTTTGCTAAAGGATTAGCCACAGTGTATCCCATAGAAGCATCATTGACAGATGAACCATCCAAGTAAGAACACGAAAATGAATTTTGATAGCTGTAAAGAAGGAGTCAAAAAATACATAAGCTTTGCATTAGCCTGGCTGCAGCTTTGTGGCAAAGCCTTGCTAAACCCTGCTCACACCTTTTTAGAACAAATGTTAGGGCTGTGTCTTCTGGGTGATAAACGTGACCAAATCTCTAGCACTAGACTGAACCTTTACTTAATTTCTGTGAAACAAGAATAGCACTGACGTCAGCGAACAGTCAGCACAAGAGCAGTGAGGCGTCTGTTACCCCAATCCTGACAATTCACGTGTTCTGCAGACAGCAGTGTTGAACATAAATGAGCTGAAGAAATGCATGGAAACCCCTACATTCAGGGTCGTGTATTTCTGTGTTCTGCCATTTCACACAAAACCGAGAAGGGTGTGTGTATGGAGTACGGGTGAAGAACACTGGGCAAGGCTCTGATGGACAATGGACATCATGTTCACCTTCAGGTGGGTAAGAGACCAGGGCAGGGCAGGAACAGGCTGCTCGAGACCAGGCAAACAGCGACTCGCTCATAAAGTCTGTGCCTGCTTGGCTTCAATCTCCAAAACGGCAACCGCAGGTTGTCTTTTACTTAGGCAGGCTGTACCAATGCTTGCAAACTATTATTTTTACAAAAAAAGGAATTGAAACAGAGTGCCCTGGGTGACAGCTCTATGATTCGACCTTTCCAGTGCCACATGATGGAATTAAAAAAAAAACAAACCTCAAACAACCAACAGCTTCCTGCTTGGTGATTAGACACTTTTCCTGCCCCATATACAGAAATATATATGTGCAGAAGGTAAAAAATATCATAGTGTGAAGGGTATCAATTTTGTGGTGTTAATGGCCTCCTAATTTTGAAATGTAACTATGATATACTCTATAATTTTGAAATTTCATCGTGAAAGTATACTTATTGTTCCATTGTTTTTGTCATTCGTACTATCTTCTATATTATCACACACATAAAAAAGGAATAATATGAAAATATAACTTTTAAAAAATGAAAATTGAATTAAGTATATTTCCCTCCCCCCTCCAACCCCAAAATGTCAGGAAAACCCACACTTCTTTCGTGTTCTTTTCCATTTTGATAGAACTACGGTTTCATAAAGCAAATGGTTCTGTCAACAAATTTCACCCTGGCTCTACTGCTAAATCAATAATGTGAAATTAGACACTGCATTAGGAGGCAGCCTTTCAGTGTGATCACACACTGACTCTCTCAGGGTTTCTGGGTTTGGGCTGGTTTTGTCCCTGCAGAATCCCCCCCTCTTTGAAGGTGCAAATGGAAAGTGGCTATTGCAGATCCCTTCTCTTTCTTTATTGTTTAAGTGCATTTTCTGCCTCCTGGCTTTGAAGGCAGAACTATTAATTACTCACCGGGCTTTTCATTTTTTTCATCCATCTCACATCTGCGTTTCTCAAACATGAAAGAACGTACCTTCACGACTTCCTCAAGAAATGAACAATGGACTGTTATTCCATTATAAAGGTAAAGAACTGAGAGACAGACGAAAAGAGAACTACCTGACTCCAGGGGACGTCTCGTGTAAGGAACGGAATTATGAAGTTAGTAGCACTTTGGAGACTTAAAGCAGAGCATTTATTTTGTCTGAAGCCATGACTTAGAGCGCACAAGTCTTCTGCGAATCAGATACTGAGTTACCAAACCAGGCACCAGAAAATGAGGCTCAGAGTACTGTGAAATTTTAGTTTAAGTATTTGGATAAGCTGCACAATTGGTTTCAGGAGAGGGCTCAGCAGCAAAAGAAACTCCCTGCCCAAACCTCCTCTCTCTCTGCTTCTCGGCGTAGGTGATCAGTGCTCGGGACAGTCAGGGAACAGCACATCCTTGCACCACCAGCATGTTACTGATCCACATCATCTCAAGAACAGCCTCAATCACTTTGCTCAGTAACCGTCCTTCAGATTGAAGTACTCTAAAGTGAGCTTAAACCTCATCTTACCACATCTTTTCCCAGTGATATTTGATAAAGAAATCTGTGTTTAATAACAGTCATCAACTGACTAAGGCCAGTATCAATGTGTGTCTCCTTTTGGTTCCAAGTTCTCTTGAACGCATGTGCAGCTCTGAAAAGGCGGTTGGCAGACTGTTGTGTCATCTCACAGCCTCCGAGGACAGGACACACTGACATGCGGTCGGCTGTGACCGGTGCCTTCCTAAACATCCTATTTTCAATATATCATACCCACAAATCCTGCTATGTTCATTAGAGATGAGGGTGAGCCACACCAGGACAAGTGGATGGGCATTTAGCTCACGAGCGAGAAGTCCGTGTTTCTGGACAGCGTGAAGATAAATGGGGTCTCAGTAAAATCAGTAGGATATTGATTTTAGGACTTGTTTACTCAGCAAGTAGTGAACTTCCAACGTATTTTTGCCACAGGAAGTTGCGAAGACAGTCTTTTCAGATTCAGGAGAAGATGATGTGACTTCACGAACGACAGGGCTGTAAACAGAGGCTGAAAGGAAGAATCTTGGATGTAGTTTCTAACATCCCTAATCGGCTGGAGCGGGAAGCTTCAGAAGTAACCAGACCATACTCTGCTTAAACAGTCCATCACATTGCACAGTCCTGTACCAGATGGACTATTGATCTCATCCCGAAACACATTTCTCATATGCTCCAAGATAAACCGTTGCACTTTACTTCTGGGTTATCTGAGCCATTGTGTATGTGTGTGGACTTTTAATGTGGGCAAAATGGCAAAGTCCCATGATTTAGTCCAGCCATCTTTACAGAGTTAGCTAAATTATATTACCTCACCTCTTCCGAGTGGTTAAGAGGTAAGACAGAAAATTGCCGCTACTCAGAGGACAACAATACCTTATTAGACTGAGGTAAATTGATTGCAGGTAAAATCTAAGATAAAAGATACCATTGGTGGTCTCCAGGTGCATTCACGCCAGTGAATAATATCCCCTTCACATTCTAGGGAAGCATGTTGCTGTGCCTTTTGTGCATCTCAGCGATGATAAATTCTTACTGTAGCACAGCATCGAGAGATTCTTAGATTTTTCCCAAGATTAGTAATGAGTACTGGCTCTTTTGCAGTGCCCCTCTTCACCGCACTGACATTTATCCATCCACTCTTGAAATAGATGGAGTGTCTTTTAGGAAGACATTTAAGGACTCCAAAGGAAGTAGTTCTCATCCTAGCTGTGGATTCTTTATTATTTTATAGCAAATCTATTCTGTAATGACTCAGAAACTTGCTGTATCTTTTGTGTCACAAACAAAATACTCCAAATTTATCTGAATTAACCTCTTTCTGTTTTGATTGTATTCATCCATGTCTCTCATTTATTTATATACTGTTGCAATTTGACCTTCTTTTCTGTAGTTGCTAGACATGACATTAGTTCAAGTCAACCAAAGTACTTCTTCATTCTTTCTTGTAGAAGACATGTAAATAAAAATGCGTAGTTATATATGCAGATGATCTCAGTTCTCATGCCAAAGATTTATAAGAGGAGTCAAATGTGTCTCAAAAACAAATAGTTTTTTTCCCAGCGGAGTTTATAGTGTATGGAAAATAGTGATCAAGATAATTTGAAACATGTTCTTTCTCTTTTTCCTATTCCTCCTCCTCCCTGAACCTAGCCGTACTTTAACAAAGAATTTGTTGTTCCATCACTCTATATTACAACTGAGAATCAATCCATGGCAGTTCTTCACCTTGCCTTTTGATATAACTCTGCACTACCATTTTAAGAAATGAATATACAGAGAGTTCTCTGGCCAGCTCCTGTGGTTAATAGTCATCAAATCCAATGGAACATGCAGAAACAAGAGCATCGTATCTTCAAGATCTAATGTCTTTAACATCATCTCTGTGGTTTTGGTTTTTTTTTTTTTTTTTGAAGGTTTCCTAAGCAGATTTGTTATGTCAGCCACTTGCAATCTAAATTCAAAAACTGTCCCCTTAAAATAAAACCTAGTGCTAAGAATTGGAAAATCTTGAAGATGTGCTTCCTATATAAGAGAGAAAATGAGGGTGAGAGTGAAGAGGTGGGTGTCTTAGCTTTTGCTCAGCAGGGTAATTGCTTTCAGTTTTCTAAACATCCATTTAATAGGATGCAAAAGAGCCCTGGGAGACAAAATCTGACTTCTCACCTCAATTGTTCTGTTATTCGGTGGTGTGTGTTGACAAAAAAATATAGAACCCCCTTCCCTAGAGGGTCGTGGGTCTGCTTTCCCCTGAGCTGGTAGGAATGCCTAGGAGGTAAATATCTTTAACATTACTTTCTCCAGTTTTTCCACAGATTACATTATTTATTTATTCATCACTTACTGATGCTGCTCCTTCCATGGTTAATAAAAGTCTCTTCTTGGAGAACACTCATCGCTGGAATGCCCTCTTGGTTGTTCAAAGCCATTTCTACACCTTTTCTTCTTGTGATGCTGAGTCCTGGCATTCAGGTTCCTGAAAACCGTTCCAGTGACGGACAAACATACCTGTCAAGAGGCCAGGTATACCATTCACATTATCACACTCGTCCGGTAGTTCTGGAAATATCATCCCTTTTAGAATTAGAGTCTATGCCACCAAGAATTAATTCTTTCTTCAAAACTTGGGATTTTGCCCTGTTTTCATTGGTTTTACTCTTTTTTGTTATCCAGCATCTGTTATGAGGCATTTGATTACAATAAACAGGTTATTCTAAGCAGAGATCATTATAGGAGAAAGATGATATAATTTTGTTTCTCCCTCCGCTGAAAACTCAATGAATTGTAATGAAAATAACCAAATTGCTTTCAGTGATGTAGGGGTTCTCACTCGTGCAAACGTAATAAGCTTCTGTCTGACTCATGCCAGGGCTCATCAGCAGGTTGTGGACAAGGCCACTTTGGAGACTGCTGGAAGGGAATTGCCTACTAAGTGAGAGTGAGGAAGAGTGCATGGTGTGCTTCTACCTACCCCTAGGCTTCACTGCTGCTTGTAACACAAGGGGCTTTGAGGGGATGTTGGAGGGTACTTGCCATTCCGTACAGTCTCCTTAGCTCTCTAAGAGTTAACGTTACAGATGTTTGCTACAATTTCTCCCATACCACAATAACAGGGTGGGGAAAAAGATGACAGCAGAAGTCCTCTATGGATTAAAAAATGACCTAGAGAATATATTTCCTAGGGATCAAGAAACATAAAAGATGAAGTGTACATCCTGTATCCTGTATTCAGATGCTGCACAGGGTGTATTTAAAATACTCTTTAATTTCTCTCCACTACCAACAGCCCTATTTGTCCCTGAGAAGTGAAGGACTCACCATCAGCTTTGTCACAGCTCTGTCCATACTACAGTATTACTTACTCTCTCTTCCTCCTGTATCTCATCGTACCCATTCCTGGAGCGCAGGAAGGACTCTTGTAAGAGGTCTGTAATGTCAGCTCTTGTAAAGCAGTATGCACAGCCCGCATGGAAATTCTTCTCTGATACACCTTCATATTTCTCAATTTGAGTGGGATCCTGGGACCCTGATGAAAGGAGCTTGGCAAGCACAACAGGGCGAAGCCTTCTCCTTCACACACCTTTCATTTCAGTTTCAGAGGAACAGAGGTGAGAAATTATAAAGATGTATCACAAATCCCTCTTTAGCCTTGATAAATTCACATGACAACCTGACTGCGTTTGATCTCCGGCCTTCTATGGAAGCAGCTGAGCTTTGAAACTACACTGTAACTTCCAACTTGATTGTCCCCTTGAATAAGCAACTGCCACCATCTCCACCACTGAAAGCAAATCACCTGAGTGACACTTCTTAGAGTAAGTGAATGCTCTTGGGCAATTTTTAGGCGCATTCTTAAACAGTCTCACTGGGAACAGGAGTTATATATTGCAAGTTGTGAAATGACATCAGGCTAAAGCAAATAAGCCAAAAGAAGTTAAAGGAGTTGGAGTTTGGACTAGATGGCCTTTAAATATCCCTGTGAACTCTCAGCATTCTCTGATTCTATGAGTTAACTGCACAGTTCTCACTGAATGTAAGCTCTTGATGCTCTTGCAATCTCGTGTCCTATGTCTGGGTGAGTACAACACATCCATGTGCAGGTGTAGTCTTTGCAAAAAAATACAACTTTTTCAGAGATGTTGCCATCCCGTATACTCCTTTAATTCTGTGTCAGACCACATCTCAAGAAAGCTAAGGCTTGACTGAAGTCAGCTGGTTTCAGTTGTGCCACACTGATTTGTGGCCATTGAAGAGGCGGTCCTCAGTTTCTGGCATCAGAAGAGTCAGGATAGTTCAGCAATTTTGAGAAGACGGGCTCTCTCTGTGGATGTACGGCCCTCGACTGAGTTGTAGAGTACCAAATTTAAAATCCGTGTTCTGCCTGGGAGTGGACACTGAATGTTCTGATGAAGAAGGGGCATGGAGACTGTTCGAATAACTTAAAAGCTACTAGAGTAAGCCAAGGCGAGCTACAAAAAGAGCTGCTACAAAATATACCTTTTCCTAACTGACTGAAATCCTTTTTTAAAACTTACACGGTTCAAATACCTGCGTTTAACCCGTTTAATTTCCATCTCAATAGAAATTTGTAACTGCAACCTTAGAAAGAAGTATTCAACACCAGAATTGCCAGTCCTTTTCATACAGCAAGTTGCAAAATCTAATAAAGACGTCAGGAAACCAACGGAGAAGATGGTTCAAGATTAAGGAAGCAATCCATGCAGACAGACTCAGGTTTCCCTTCCTCTTTTCCATTTCCTCCTACCTTCTCACTGTGTCCCTTCTGACTTCAAGGTCTCATTTTTTTGGCAGTAAATTCTTCAGTGCTCACCTTTTATACCTCTGGTATATGAACTGCTAAACACATCTGTCTGGACGTTATAATACGTGAGGAAGTAGATTTAGGGCTGCTGTAAGTCATCCTGGCTTTATCAAAGCAGATAAAAACTACTAGAGAAATTTGGGGTTGCTGATATCTAGCTCTTCCATTTTGATACCCAGCTTTCCTTCGTCTAAAATAAAACAACAAACAGGTCATTCCTGGCAATATCAAAACATTCTCTGTGTGTGACCTATAGAAAATAATCGATCTAAATTCTTGTGGATTGAAGTTCTCTGCACTGAGTCTGCCTCACACAGAAGAGAAGGAATTTGGACAACTGAACATTTTCCACCTCCAGCAGCCCAGGCCTCAGAAAGCAAGAGGTTCTTACTGAGCTGGCTCTACTTGCCTGCAATGCAGCACGGTTGGCTGCTGCTGCTGCTGCTGCTGCAACACTTGGGTGGGTACAACTTTCTTCCCCCTTCCTTCTTCCTCTCTATCTTCCCCCACCCTTTCCCTCCCTTTCCCTAATTCTATTTTCAGAGTATTAATAGGAAGTTTTGCCCATGAGAAACTCAATCAGAAAATGGCCAATGGTCGATTTTCCAAAGTGGTTTAGGATTTAATCTGATATTCTACTTTACGGTCTGGGTGACAGTTTTATCTGTCCTGCTGCTCAGTCAGCATTTTACATCATTGCACTTGATTTACACAGCTATGCAAGTCAATTAAATGAAGTAGGTAAACTTCCTCCCCCTCTCAAAGGCAAGAGGTTGATTTTGTTGTGTTGCAGTTATCTCCATCTGACACATGCAGGGTGCTGTGGCATGATGCCTTTGTAGGAGGTGAAACGGCAACAAAGAAAGAAATAAAAGGGAAAAGGAAAGGAAAGAAGAAAATATGCTGAGGAATAGGTCGCATTAATGCCTGCACTTTAATGATTCTTGGCACGTGAGACTTTACACTGAGGAAATGCTCGATATGATGCATCTTTTCATGTAGTAAGCAGCAAGTGGAGGATGAAGCCAGGGGCAGATCTTGTTAATAAACAGCTTTCAAACGCTGCTGCCCATGAAGCTGCTGCATTGACAAAGTGTGTTAGTTAGGACAATTATTAAGTGAAGCAGTTCACGTTTGTTCTCCAAAGCTCAGCCTCCCACAAAAGCCTTGATGGGTAGAAAGATTATGAGAGTGGTTTAGAAAATACAGAAAGGAACAGAATCAGGTGAGTCTGTCTAATGAAGGGATTTGGAATAAGTTTCAGAGGACAGCTAAAAATGAAGGGGGCAGTTGCCTTTGTGAGCTGAAGTTTTAAGAGAACCTGCAGCCAGGTCAACACACGACAGATTTATATTGTCTGGGCAATGTGAGCACTTCTCTGGCATTGGTGAAATATGGGGTTTTCTCCTGGATTTGACACTGAATGTAGTCTTGCAAAAATTGCTTCCTTTCCATAAATATTTTCCATTATCTGTCTAGACTGTAAATGGAAATTGGCCCTTTATGTGTCCATTTAACAGCTTCCTCGATGTGGCCAGCATGATTCCGGTACCAATATCCTACTCACCACGTGGGTTCGGTCCACTCAATAACAGTAGCAAAGGAAAAAACTATTTTAAATTATTTCTATGCTCAATCTGTTTATTCTAGCATATTTGCCTATTTTAAATCTCATTTTCTAAAAATTTCCTTCAGAGTTTGGGATTTTTTTTGTTGTCCTGCTGATAGACTGCCTCTGTGGCTGGAGTTGAATATTATCTGCATCTCATTAAAGGAGAAGTCACAATGTGAAAAATTTGAAGTGCATTTTGAAGTTATATACTTATTTTATTCCTCCTTCCTTTGGCATTTTCACGTTTTGTGATAAAAACCTCGACAGAGAAGGCTGTCAGTTTTTCCCTACTTTAATTTTAAGTTTTTGTTATTTTGAGCTCAGATGCTTTCCCCAGATTTCCTTTAGCCCTCTCTTTTCGCAATGGTCACAGTCAGTGCCAAAGTCATTGAACTGGGAGCGAGTTTATCAGCAGAATAATAACCCCACCATTTGCCCTAATTAAATATCTGTCTTCTGTGGATTTGTTCCTACTCCATTCACAGATGCGATGGCCATCTGTATGGAGCTCCTCATGTTGGCTTTGACATAACTGTCACAGTGTAAACATGACAGAAAAAGTATTTAGTGCAAACTGTTTAAAACCTTTCAGGACTCCAAGCAACTCTTCGAGAAGAGAGCCTTTAAATCCTTACCAACATGGCTTCAGCTCACTCATGATTGCTGCCCAGAAGTCCATTGGGTATGTTCTACCTGTGCCGAATCCACAATGTGTTTTTTGAGTAGTCTAGAAAATGTAGGAAAAAAAAAAATCAGTGTCCTGGACTCATATAGGAGTCATACAACAGGCCCAGGCTTTGGCATTCAAAAACATAATCGAGCTTACTAGTGGGTAGCTCAAGGACTTCTGTTTGTGTTTTGGCACCAGTCAGAGCTCCCAGAGCCATCTGAGAGGAGAGCAGTGGGGTGTCTGGTGCCCACTGCACCCACGTCAGCTACCCGTGCAGTCCCTCCGTGCTGCCCAGTGGCCCCGCGTGGATGGGCATATCAAAAATGGGTTGTCAGCAGTACTGACGACATGGGTGTTCTCTGCTCTGCACATGTTTTAGGGATGAGCCTAGGATGTTCAAGGGGTAGAAATGAATGTCACCACCATGTGACAGATGGGCCATTGAGAACCACTAGAGGCAGCATGCGAGGTCACAGCTTATAATTTCGCCGAACTTAAAGATTACACTGATATCAAATAGACAAACTATTGATTTTTTTTTTTTTTTTCTCAAAAAAGAGAATTCTTCCTTTGGATCTTTCTCTCGTGAAGGAAATGGGAAGGAGATAGGATCCAACAATCCCAGACTGTAGATACCGTTAAACTACTTACAGCCAATATGGTCTTCATTTTGTTCCTCCTTCAAGTTGAATGCAGGGGACATTATTGAACCCACCCTTGATCTTGATATACAGAAACTTTTCTACTACAACCAGCAAATAACTAGCAATCAATCTATGGCAATAATACTTCGTGAGGTGCTCAAAAAATTTTATTAAAAACCTTTTTGAGGACTTATAGCAAAAGAACTGTCAAATCCGTAATCCAAACCACACTGACTGTCGCCACATGCCCGTTGAGCCCGATGCATTCACAGAAGGCTCTTTTGAAGCTGGCCTTCAGGTGAAGCGTGCCTTTGTGCTGTTGAAACATCCCATTTTAAGCCTACTTCAAATACAGAAATGTTCCTTTTCCTGATTAGTAAGTCCTAAAAAGAAATGGGGCAGTTGGAGAAGGTGTCAAGAATAGTAGAAGGCTGAGGAAAAACTTCCTTCTCCTGCCTTTGATTACAAAGTACTAAAAATCATTTGACATTGTACCTTACAGTCAAACCCCGCTATGTACATAAAAGGAGGAGGAGGAGATAAAGATGAAGAAATGTGAGACTTGAAAGTGCTTTGTCTCTTAGGAACTCACTATGGAGCTGTGGATGACAGCTTAAAAAAACCCAAAATCTAAAACTTTGTCTTTCCTTCCTACACTTACTGAATTCAGACCTTTCAGTGGCTTTCTTTACATCCTCCGTAGAGCTGCAGAGGACTTGGATAGTTTTGTGAGGGAGGTTAGGACAGTCTATAGGCAGCCACACGCAGAAACTCTCCGACTTCACCTTGAAGAAGGGTCCCACATTTTAGGCAGCCTGGATTACTCTACTGTACTACCCTTGAACGGGGAAAGGATAATTTGCTGCAAGCGGGCAAGATTATTGCTCCTCTGAAGACATAAGAGCTCATCAGTTTATGCCTCCAGAAAGTTTGGATCCATATCTCTGCAGCAGTAACTTTACAAATAATTTAGCTGTGGCTTTTTATTTTCAATTTCATTCCTTGTATGTCATAATTCTTCTGTGTCTGAAAATTTCTTAAAGTGTAAGGCATAGTAGAGAGCTGGTGCACTCAGCATAAATTGTGCTCTCTCCTTCACCATGAACCTATTAAATGCATATACTCAGAAGAGTTGTAAAGGGCTGGGATGCAATCTTAGAACACAGGGGTACTTCACACTCATCTCTTGTATTTTCTGCACACAGCCAATGAGATAGATAAGGCCATTCCCTTCTGCCCTTCCACACTGCATCTTTCAAATGTTTGTGCTTCAAATGTTTCATGTACTTCTAAAGCCTAATTGAAATATTCAATTAAATCTAAACATAAAATGAAGCCGATAAAGGAAGATTCTTATATTAATGTACAAGATATGCAGACAAGATGGACCTTTGGAAGATATCCAGCTTAAGATTTTCTGTTCCGCCCCTCACCACTCATAGAGGAAAATTCCTTTAGATAAAAGACAACAGGATTCATTAGGCTTATGGTTGAATAGACATGGGGACAATGGTATTTTTATTTATTTAGAGAAATCTGTTCAAACGTCTGCTGGAATTCAAGTGCCCTTTGTGTGTGTCATTTGATGAAAAGAGTAGATGCAAACACTGTCAGGAATCCTAAATTCGCTTGATTTCTGCCTTGTAGATGTAGATTACTTGCGAGGGAGTGGTATGAACAATACCTATTCAAATAGCCATTAATTATCGTCAGGCACTTCTTTACTACAATTTGGCTTAGGCAGCAATCCTTCCCTTTCCATACCTGTGCATTTGGTCATATGTTTGTCATTAGTGCTTTGGGTTTGATTGATTTCAACACATTTTCTTAATTATTCATGCAGCACAGTCATTCAACACTGCACTCAGTAAATTAGCTCACCTACCCTCCCAGCCCTTGACTGGCCATAAATTTCACTAGGGCCACTCTTCGCTCCATCTTCCCAGGACTTAATGACAGGACAGTGCAGTACCTCATGCTACTGGACCTTGTACTAGAAAAACAAGAAAGACTCTGTTTTGACATTTTCTTCTGAGCTTAGCCATGAAATGTCAGTAATTACTGCCCACATTCGTGTTTTTTAATAAATTATATATCCTTTCTGAAGTAGTTTTATCTAATATATATAAAGAAGAAAATTCTACCCCTGGAAAATTAATCCAGTGGTAGAAATAAAATATAGCCTCATCTTGCTGGGGGTCTTAGGTAGTCTCATGTCTATAATTACTGCAAGATCAGAACATCTCACAATTCTTTATTAATTTTTAATGTAAATCAAGAACAATGGGCTTGACGCTCTATTGAGATCCCTTCTATCCCTACAATATATGATTATTCTCCCTATAGCATCTTAAAGCAGGAAAACATTATTTTCTAGTTTGATAATTGAGACAGACACCAAAAAATGTGGTGAGATTGCCTTCGGTATGTGCCTTTTGTGGCTAACATACGATTTTGTCATCTTTGATCAAGAGATCAATGGATCATTGAGACCAGCGGTAACCAAGGACTACTAAATCTCAGATTTCAATAAACTCCTGCAAAAGAAGTGATCATGATGCCCACATGATTGTTCAATAGCTGGTGGTATGAAAAGTGACTGAGCACAAAGGCGTATGTGTGCCAATGGTTAACTGCAGGTCTATGGCTAAGGCTGTACATATGCTTCTAAGATAACACCATGCAACACCTTTAGCACTCTCCAGTCTATAGCCTTGAAAGTACAACCTGATTTTGATTAGGGAATGAGTTACAGTCTTCCCAATACCTTTGATTCACAATGTTATTTTCTAAATATGAGTTCGGTGAGGAGTTCGTCAAAAATATCCATCAAAGGGCAGTATATTTTTTTGAGCTACCTGTAGCATAGTCCATGGAATAATGAAAAGATGTCTTGACAAGAGTGTGTCTCCAGATAGGCTAAAACTTAACTACTTATCTGCTCAGAAGTACAGGTGTACCTTGCAGACACCATAAATGCTACTTTCCTTACTTCACCATACCTACTTCAAAGCGTGAGGTGATATGAACACAGTCGATGGTTGGTGTCTTCTTTGAACTGTATGAATTATCATGGTCTTACCTGTGGTTTCCTGTTTTATCGTTGAATGCTTTGCAAATACATACAGGTATGGTAAAGGCGTTGTGATGTTCCTGTGCGAAAAAACAGAGAGAGGTGCTTCTTTGTTGGTAATGCAGTGGTGCAGTCAGGATGGGCCTGGTTCGGCGATGAGTCCTGCTGATCTGAAAACAGTCTTCAGATAC
Source organism: Bucorvus abyssinicus (assembly GCA_009769605.1). Classification (NCBI taxonomy): domain Eukaryota; kingdom Metazoa; phylum Chordata; class Aves; order Bucerotiformes; family Bucorvidae; genus Bucorvus; species Bucorvus abyssinicus. Next base: position 1,872,070 of record CM020026.1, on the reverse strand, counting down.
GTTATTTGGGAAGTGGCACAGCACCTCTTCTCATTGGGGACTCAGTCCCACTCTCAGACCAATGGCAGGAGAGTGGCGAGATAAGACACCGGGCTTCTTTCCCTCAATCCCAATCACCCATGTAATTCAGTTCAAGTAGCACATCCTCCATTTTTCCTATCTCTTTTTTTTGTTGTCTGGTAGCCATGCTAGAGGAAATTTCAAGATTTCAAACCTTGGTTTGAAGTCTGAAGACAGTTTGTGGTCTGCATCTTACTCTGTTACAGACTGTTTCTGAGCCATCCCCTCCCTTTATAGAGTGCAAGTCTCCTCCCTGCTCACACCTGTCCATCAGTGAAGTCCCTCCATCAATCCAAATAGCCTCACCACTGGCATGTGGAATCATAGTACTTTGGCAAACACCTGGCAATTGAGACTCCCTGTACCAGGAGGCTGATATCATATCCGGCATTGAAGATGGTGCAAGAGAAATGCTGCACAGCAAGTAATAGATCATTATCTTTCAGAATAAAAAGGCAGTAGGAAGGTAAGTCTAATGCCAAGAAAACTAGCGGTGAGGTGGCAAAAGCAGAGTTTTAAATGCGGTTCTCGGGCAAGAGTATAATCAAAATCCCTATTGCTTGGGATAGCAAACTTTCAGTTCAGTAGAGTACAGGAATAGTGCACTAAACAGGTGGTAAATCAAGGTTCTGGGAAGGAATAATCCTCTGGACCTGACCCCCACCTCCTAGCCTCAGTCAGGGTTAACCTTGCTTCGACACTTTCTTGTTAGGGAAGTTTGAAACAATCTGGAAATCGGATGCAGTTCAGGTAAACACCTCTTCTGAAGCAAACAAAAGAGAGGCAGGATGCTGCTTGCTTCCATGATTTCAGTCTAAAATCTTAGGAGTGCAAAATCCCTCGGTTACGGGATTGCTGCTCCTTCTGATTTTAGACTACTGTAAAGAGAAATATCAAGCAGAGAAGACAGATGCACTGCGGTGTTCATGCGGTCCAATCCCCAGCAGATGTACTGTGGCAGCACGTTGTTTCTGGGTTGGAGCTGGCTCTGCCTGGTGCCTCAAACCATAGACAGAACAAATACACCCCTGGTTTCTTGTCACTGTCCCCACTGGCACCTGGAAGTCCAAAGAGATGTAGAAAAGAACCCCGTCCTTGTCTTAGTGGTGCTGTCAATGCCACATCGAGGTGATGCTGAAAGCCTGGCCTCTTCCTAGGCCAACAGCATGCTGCTTTGGATGTGTTGGTCTGCTGAGAGCTGCCTGGGGGTCTCTAGCCCACGCTCCTTTTGCTCTGCGCTTTTCTTTCCCTCTGGTGTTTTTATTAACAGCCTTCTTTTTTGTTGCCGTCTGTCAGTTGTTGAAACAGGGCCAGATGGAAGCCTCCAGCTCATTTGTGATTTATGGTCCAGTGTTCAGAGGTGACTTCTTGTGTTTGTGCTCTGGATCTCCTAAGGGTTTAAGAGTCACCAAACTCACAGCAGTGAAATAATCAGGGCTAGGGAGCAGCCTTCAAAATCACCCCATGGTGACTCATACTGCTCCATCACTTGGGTGCTACCTGGCATGATTTCGGTCTATGTCAGTAAGCGTTCCCCTAACCAGTGCCCAAACACGATTGGTAGGGTAGCATGGGCTGGAGATGTTTATTACTGTTCAGTAGATACGAAGCATCTCTGTTTTCAAAGGAGGGAAGGCAGTTTAGCCATCGTGACATACCACCAGGTTCCAAGGATAGAGAAGAGGCTCTTTTATTTAAGAACGTCACTTTAGACAAGTACTGCAAAGATCTGAGAATACCGTACTGTGATGTTTACAGCTCCTGGGTTGAGTATTCCTTTCATAACCAGTTTTGAGCAGCTGAGTGGGTAAGATGAAGCAAAAGTATGCCAACGTCACCACATCTCAAGGGCAAGAGGGGCCCCTGGAGCAAATTTCTCCTTGTGCAACAGGCTACTCTCCTTTATTGGCAGGTGTGACCTTGGTTTCTCACCCCCTCTCTCATCTCTAACCTTTCCTGTCTCTTAATAGTCTGATTCAGCAATGCATCATTATGCCTGTGTCAGTGACCTGCTCTTTTCCAGTGGCAGCCTGAACCCCCATTTTTGTGTATAAACCAACATATTTCAATAACTTACCGGTTATCTGAATAGCTGTTTTCAAGATCAGCACTTTTACATGAATGGAGAAGGTCCAAAGGGGGAGAAAAACTGATTTAGTCAGACCAAGATAAAAAAGATATTTGAAGAAAATTACTAATTCTTCTTCTTCTTCTCCCCCCCCCTCCCCCCCCCCCCCCCCCCCCCCCAACATATTTGTGAGGGGGTGCAGATTAGTGGGCTACTGGTCTGGGAGTCAAGTCTTCAACTTGAATCTCTGTTTCCAACCTATATTGTAACACGGAGCTGGTCTTTCACCACTTTCTTTACATCATCTACAACTTTGGAAAGGGTCTGTCAAGCACTAGCTGTATGTTCACTCTTAAGCACCACAAGGTCCTGATTTAAATGAAGCACAAATTTAATGCAAAAAGCGCACAGGTCAAGTTAAACAAATTAGTCCACAGCTAAAATTTCCTACACAGATTCAAGCATTAGATGGTATAAGAAGATCGAATTGGAAACGCAGAAAACAACAATATAAAGAAATTAACATCTTAGTCCACCACTAAACCATGTCCCTCAGCACCACATCTACACGTCTTTTAAATCCCTTCAAGGATGGGGACTCCACCATCTCCCCAGGCAGCCTGTTACAGGGATTCACAACCCTTTTGGTGAAGAAATTTTTCCTAATGTCTAACTTAAACTTCCCCTGGTGCAACTTGAGGCCGTCTCCTCTCATGCTATCGCTTTTTACATAGGAAAAGAGACCACCTCACTACAACCTCCTTTCAGGCAGTTGTAGAGAGTGATAAGGTCTCCCCTCAGCCTCCTTTTCTCCAGGCTCAACAACCCCAGGTCCCTCAGCCGCTCCTCATAGGACTTGTGCTCTAAACCTGGTAATCTTAAAGATCTTTTCTAACCTAAATGATTGTATGATTCCAAGATTCTATTAATTAGGGATGTAGAAAAACTTTCTTATTCCGTGTTAGTTTAGAGAAACGATACACACTTCACGTGGTGTTACTATGCATTTCACTCAGCACAAGGCTGTCAAGTACTTAAATAATGTGGGGAATAGTTGTACAGCCTTGAGAGTGCAGGAAGACACCCAGTTCACGTCATGACACAATGCGTGTAGTCATCTACATGGCATAGCGATGTAAGGTTACTGTTTTATTTATAAAATCAGTAATGAGCTCAAAAATAGTGGTGTCAAAATTGATGTAAAATTGCTCTATTAGTCTGATTTATGCTCATTATACTAGCTCAAATTGTTTTTAAATGAGGCATTTGGGGTTCATATTCATTGTCTTTTGTCTAATTTTGAAAGACATTTAAAATATCTTAAAGTAGAAAATTAATTGAGTAGGTCCAGAATATAAAAGCAGTCTTGAAATGGAAGTAGAGTTTGTTTTAGTGATTTAAATATATACTTCAAAAGACATATGTGAGAAAAAAGTGAAATAATATTGTTTATCTGCAGTTTATAGGTTTAGATGCTGAATGAAAATGGAAAAAAATCTTTCCTCTCTTTGAAACAAAAATAATAATTCATTGTGATGGGGAAAAAAAGGACTAATCTCTCAAGTAAAGGTGGCATTTTTGTCAGGAGAAGAGCATGTTTCATTTCAAAATAGCACAGTAGCTGCAGCATTCATCTGAGATATGTCTTGATGTGGGACTTCAGTGAGATGCTGTGATTCACCGTGGCAGTTTGCTATCCCAAGGAAGCCTTTCTCCAAAAGTCTTCTTTCTGTTTCATAGCATGGGATTTTATAACTGCTGAACTGTTCATGAAATTAAATTATTTTTCTTATCTTTTCTGAAGCAATACCCTAAGAGGATTTGTAAAAGTAAATCCAGCCTTCATTACATCCTGTTCTTTAGCAGACATCTGGGCATAATTCTGCTCTTGGTTTCACCAGTGGAAATGAAATTACTTTGCATAGGAATTGGTTTAGCAGAGGTTAACATTCAGACTGCAGCTTTTTCTACTGCAGGAGGAGATGCTGGTCTCCCACTGCCCCAGATTTCCTTCGAATGGGAGTCATGCTGCAGTTGTCTGTCAGCTGGATATCGAACTGCCTGGAGAAAATAGAAGGACATGGTGAAAACCAATACACTCTGCTGTGCTCTGTGGGATGGTTTTCTTTAGGAGGTCCAAACTCAGGTCAGCAGAAATCCATACAACAGCAAATAGTGAGAATTTTATGACAGTCATGCACGTGTATATTTGTGAGAGTCACACCCATGGATCAATAAGTGAGAGACTCAACCCCAATTTGTAATTAGTGCATATGAAAATACACCTCTAACATGCAATGAGTCAATGACTTGACATGGCAATGACTGTCCTTATATGAAAGTTAGACGCAATTATAGTGAAAACAGAGAGGCCCAGGAGTCCAACTCTGGCCTCCTGTGGAACTAAAAGACAATGCTTTTACTAACAATGTAACTGTGGATAAATCCTAGGGGTGGAATGGCTCACCAAATTACATTGTACATGTAAGCATCCTATGTTTAGGAGCTGCTACTTTAGAAAATGAGATATAAAAGAAGAATTACTTTCGTTTAAGTATGCAAATTGTGGTGAAAGAAAAAGAAAATTTTAACAATTCCTACCTTTCTTGAAATGTGTGGGATAATTCACTGTTAAGCAAAGCATATGTTACGACACTTTCCAGATGTTCGTTGTGAGGAAGGTATCATTGGAGAGATTAAAATAGCCTCCATGAGACTTTTTGTCAATGTTCCAAACAAGTTGCCTTCAGCAGATATATTTAGCGGCTAAACAGAGAACCACTAAAAGAGGTAAAATAGACCTTGAAATCCAAACCAGACATAAAACTTACTCTGATTCTGTTGTGTTCTAGATCACCTCAATGAAACACGAAAGAACAGGTATGAGCAATTATTTCTAGAACAGGTGCTAATTCCAAGGTCAACTCTAAACTATCAGGCAGGGAAAGACCAATTTTTTAGTTTTTTAGCATTAAATTTAAACAGTAATTTTCAAATTGTTTAAATTTGAAAATTTTCCCTAATTGTCGCAGTTTTAACGTGCATGGTTCAATTGGGAAGTTGTAAAGCGCATACCCTCAAAAAATTCATTTAAAAAATATTAACTAATTGTCAATAGTCATTGACTATATTTGGTAAAATAAGGTCTGATGAGAAAACAGCTTTGCTTGCCTTTTATTTTTAAAGGAAGGATAAAGAAAGAGGACAAGGTTTATTGTAGGTCGCAGTTAGTAATCACCCAACAATAGAAGGGTTCTGAAGGTGCAGATTCTCTGTTACTAATCACTGTCAATGTGTAAAAGGAGTTACCAAAACCTTCCTAATCTCTATCTAATAACCAGACAAAATTACTTGTCTCCAACATCATACCATCTCTTCCATTTGTTTTCCAGAACAAAGGCTTTCCATGTGTTCAGAAAATTCTGTTTTATGGAAGCTTTTCCCAGAAAAGACAGAAAATGAGGTGTCAGTTCACTACTATTGCTCAGTGCTGTTGTGTCTTATTTTCATGGGGAATGAACATGCAGGCTGAATCCATCACTGACTCCCCTCCATGCACGTGCCGTCATCCATGTAGCTGTCACATAATTTTGTTCGCATTACGGTTTCATGTACTATTCATCAAAGCCATTTAGTGGCAATCTGCCTACAGCTAACATGTCAGAAAGCTCCTGAGAAAAAACAGGAAGGAGTAGCCTGAAGTGGGTGACAGCATAAAATCTGCAAGTGTTGGGCTTATTCCAGCACAAAACACTGAAGATATCCGTGAGTAGTTTATTTCCAAGTTATTTAAGGAGCCACAAAACGAATGTCAACTCTTGCAGCTCTGGTAATTCTAGTCCAGTTTATGCATTGTGTTCAATCTCCTTTTACAATACTAAGGCCAAGATAGGATTCGTGTGAGTGAAGACATGACCTTGTCTGAAGTCTTCCATGATACACTGGGAGATCCCAAAGGGAAGAGTGGCTGTGGATTGAACGTGGCTGTGAAGGAATCTAACCAGCTACGGTCTGTACCCTGCAGCATGGTATCGGTACCAAAGTCCCCTGAGCTGGAAGAAGGATGTGTCGTCCAAGCACCAGGTGCAGAAGCTGTGTTTGAACATTAAGTCAAGAACTCTTGAACTTGAGTGTGCTGCTGTTGTACCAAGCTCCTTGCATTCAGTCAAGTCTGGGACCATTTAAATCATGCTGAGAAGAGTCCTGTAGCCCAAAAGGAAGGGACAGCACCTCTAATACTCAAGCACAAGAGTAAAGAATCTTGTACAACCAAAGGAGGATTTGGTTACACCTCTAGTTTTTGGAGGTCTGAATTAAACTGGAAAACCTGTTTGGGGTTTGTCCATTATGCCTACTGCCAGACCCCCTGGAGAGGAAAAGCTTTATACTGAGGTCCACTGCTAAGTTACATTTATTTTGCTGCTGTCATAAACTCTGAACCAAAAACAGCATATGTAAAAATACCTTTCAATTCTACCCGAGTTTTATCTCTTCTGGACTTTTAAGTGCTATATATCAGTCACCTAAGATCACTTTTCTGGGGTTGAGCAGAACCACGCTCTTCAACCCTGAGAATGGAGGGTTAATAAGAGCAAGCAGAGGTGTCAAATCTTTCCACTAATCTCGGGTACCATGACTGACCTCTTTCAAGTCTAATTTTACAACTCGTGTTGAAAATAGATGCGCATTTTTAACATTACGATTAACTTCCATGGAGCTACTTGCAAAATACTGTAGTCCTGGAGTAGCAGTACAAGACCTTTGAGTTTTCCATGGCACAATATGTGGCATTGAAACATTTAAATACACCATGATAAGGTTGAACACCTCCTGTCACACATAAAAGGTTTCTTTTCCTTCCTTCATATTACAGAATCTTTTAATAGCTAGCTAATACTTTTTCTCTCAGTACAAAGGAGGAAGCCTCAGCCCACCCACAGGCATCATTTCATTTCATTGGTGGGCGAGGGATGAACAGGCCTTTCATCTGAGTGAAACAAATTCTTCCCTTTTCTGTGCATAAACGCCATTGTGCTTGAAATGTTAGTTAAATTAAAATAAGTTGGAAAACTCTGCCTCCTTGTGCATTATAGCTTGAGGGAATGTATGGGGAATCTTGTTGCCTCATTACTGACGATTATAAAGCAAGAGCTATTGACAGAAGAACTAACAGCTGCTTAAAAATGTTAGTTTAGAGGTTAAAGAAAAAAAATCCAGGTAAAATACAAGCATTTTGTAAACACCTGTACCTGTGGAAAAGAGGTGCTATGTAAACATTGTTTAAAAATACTCATTCAAACCCTCAACGCCCAGGACTTGTAACTAGTTTAGGAGCCAAGTGGTAGGTGTGCTTTAGACCTTCTTCATGAACACAGGCTGCTGATAGGAAGTTATGGGTTTGCTTCAGCTGTTTGCAGTTATTAGCACTGAAATGTAGGGAGGCAAATGACTGTGAATGATCCTGAGTAACTGATGTTACCCTGAAAATCAGCAGTTTTTAGATATAGGGAGGAAAGTACAAGCTTTTTTATATACATAAACATTTAGTAACAAGGTATAAATTTGTTATATAAGTACATCCTTATTTAAGGATACTAAAACAGCTATTCCCATCATTAGCAATTTTAATTATTAGTTCTTAAAGTTATTCTAGTACTTTAAGTTCCTGAAGACAACTGTTTACTTGGTTATCTGCAAATTTACGCACAGCTGAAAACAACATCCTCCTTGGATGGGATGATAGTCTTTTAACAACCCTGAATCATTATGTTATAATCTATTAGGACTGGAATAGATTCCATTCAGCCTTTAAAAACATTTTCCAACATGTGTTTGGAAAGTCTGTGCCTCAAGACTTTCCATTCTTGCTTTGTAAATTCTGATGCTGTCTGGTCACAAAATCTGCTTTCACCCTGCCTGCATCCCAGCTCTACCTGAGTTTTGCAGGGTCCGTTTTGAAGAGAAAGCGCGCAGATCCTGAACACGCTAAGTCAGTTAACAGAAAGCCCCAAATTTATTGCTCCCATCTGTCAGACTTTCTGAACTGCAGTTACCAGAAGGGAAAAGCAAATCCACAGTCTGATTCCCAGAGGGTCTCTCTGTGCATGGCACAAAGGAGGATGGCAGACATCAAATTCACACTAAAACAAAGGGCTTTGGTCCAGACTGTTATGTGCATCGGGAAGGATAAACTGGGTATTCTGGGTAAGTGGGCACCAACCTTCAGGTAATCCTCAAACACCAGAGCTGGCACACATTTAGGAATGTAGACCTCAGCGTGCCCAGAAATCATAAAACTTGCCGAGTTTTGCAAGCAACACAAAGACGATCTTCACTTCTTCTCTTCCCTGGGGTACTGGCATCTCTCCTGTGACTCTCTTTGTCCACCCGCTTTAGTTCTCATCCCTCACAGAAAACCGATGTAAATCCTTCGAGGATAAAGGCTTTCCTAAGTAGGTTTGCTTCTCATGGGACGTTTCCAGCAGTTGTCATTGTCAAAAACATTTTCCTAAACCTGAAAAGTAAGAAAGAGAAAAACAGATCAATATTTTTCTTTGTTTTTTTTCTTCTGGTCAGCTCAAATGAAAATGAATTCAGTCACTGTAACAGTGAGATATGAGTGTAGGATGTCGATGTGAACAGACATAAACATGGGAAAATTACTGAGCAGAGAAATGCCTGCCAGCCTAGGAACTGTGAGCCCCGTAACCCGGCTCTGGAACAAGAACATCCTTGAAAAGTGCAGCTGGCCTCCTTGAAGTACAGCTGGGGTATCTAGAAACTTTCTATGAGATCAGGACGAGAGGAAATGACCTTAAATTGCACCAGAGGAGATCTAGGTTAGATAGCTGAAAGAACTTTACAGAGAGGGTTGTAAAGCATTGGAACAGGCTGCCCAGGGAGGTGGTGGAGTCCCCATCCCTGGAGGTGTTTAACAGACGTGTAGTTGTGGTGCTGAGGGACGTGGTTTAGGGACCCTGGCAGTGCAGGGGGAGTGGTTGGACTGGATGATCTTGAAGGTCTCTTCCAACCAGATGATTCTGTGATTCTGTGGTTCTGTAATTCTGTGATCTTGGACTCCCACTGGGCAGGCCTGGCTGACTCCAGACTCCATGCCACGGATTATCTTTCAAGTGAGAGCCTGTCCTCTTAACTAGTGTCCCCCTGGACCCACTCCTGGGATTGGTTCAGTTTGCCCTCCCACTTCAGGGATGGTTAGGTCCCCCTCTGGGATCGGCTGATCCTCCCTCTGGGATGGTTGGATTCTAGTTCACTTGATACAGGTATTATATATCCATGTAAGTAACGTACCGTAAGGATACCTGCTGTTAAACTGTTTACAAGATGCTTCACTAACACCAAGTTTGTAGCAACCTGTAATAGTATATACCTACTTGGTTGCTGCTCTTACTGGTTTTTGCCGTATGATTGGTTGCCCCTATTATGAACTGCTGCCCTAGCGATGAGTGGTACTGTGCTATTAATTGCTGATAGTAATGTGTAATACCTTGATATACGTATATTCACTTGATTAATTACGGATATACCTGCTAGTGGTGATATTTTTTTTATATTTGTGGTAACCTGTACTAAAGTAGAGAAATTTAGAGGACAGAAGCTTCCGTGTCCTTGTGTATTATGGAATCCTGTGTACTCATGGTTACGATTTCTACACACCTGAAAGCTGAGTAAACCTTCAGGTCACAGCAGATGTTGGTTGTTGCTGTTTTGGGGCAAGGTGATGAGGAAAAATAAAGTTTTTTGCTTAAACAAAAACATGGAAAATACAACCAAGAATGGATTTTTGTGCAGAAATTTTCATCTGATGAAAAGGTCCTCCTCCGTAAAAAAACCCAATAAATGAAATTTAGCATTTTCATGAGGCAGGAATAGGACAGTCTGCATCACCAAGAGTCCTGGAGGCAGTAACAGGCAGATATTATTGGTAGGAAGGTAACAGTAAAATAAACAGCGTTTAAATTCACCACATGCCCCTTAACAGGATGGGAATCCTTGGTAAGCCTTGCGCACAGATGCGGATTTACAGAAAACACGGGAAGAGAGCAGCTCTGCTGAGTGTTACACCCGGAGTGCCACGAGCCACAGTGGACAGTGAGCACCCAAGTGCTTAAAGGACGGCGGGGCAATCTACCATTCATTAATGGTTGAGCAAAACAGCTATGACGGAAAAAGCAGCAGCTCGGGACCAAATTCACTGAAAAAAATAGTAGTTTGGGAAATGTGACCCTTTTTGTTGTTGGTGGTGATTTTTGCTTGGAGGAGGAGGTGGAGGAAGACGAGACGCATAGACTGGGAATTGGCACTGGGCTTTTTGAAATAACTGGTATATGATCATAAAGCTACTTTCTATTCCTGCTGTTTAAATTATTCTAATAAGCCTGAATATTCTACAAAAAGAATTGGGAGGATATTTTAAAGATTGCACTCTAGAAAAGCCAGAGCAATTTCTAAGTACTTCATATGTGATCACGGACATTGTTGCAGAAGATCTATACTCTGTGAGTAAGTTACCATCTATAGGAATATCGTGTTGCTCCCTGTAAATGAGAACAGTTCAATACTTCACTTTTTAATTGCTTGCCTACTTGTGGCATTCTGCAGGACAGCTTGGCACTGCCTGGGGACCTCCATGCAGGATGCTCTTCCTGTGCCCCTGGTGCCTGCAGGACAGAGCCTGCCAGGCAAAAGCCCACAGACTCTTGCTGGCTGCCTCGTATAATCTCACAAAGCCATTTCCATCTCAAAGCACTTGTCTGTGGAGCCCCACAGGCCTCCAGATGTCTTTTTTGTCCCAAAGGTCAAACACAGATGGATGCCCTAAGTGACTTGTCCTGCTCTCAGGGCAATGTGGTAGCTGGCACTGACCCAAGAACTATTTGTTGAGTGGCCTTGGTTGAGATTAGTTCATGTGTTAAAAACGTGCAGAGGGCTGAACATAGCTTAATACACGGTGGTGCTTTGCTCTTCTTGGACCTCATTCCAGAATCACTGTATTCATCATGACTTTTTCTATTAAATTCAAACGACTTTGGAGCAGGCCTTCCATTCATATTTTTAACCTAGAGCTCTTTGGCATTTTAAACAGCATTTTTATGTTTCTCATTTTATTCCCTGATACTGGTGGTATTATTTCTGCTGAGCTTTGTCAAAAAAGTATTAGACCTCCCAGTTAATATACCTTTATATCAAGGCTGCCTGGTTTAGGAGGAGGGCACACATAAACAGTGACAATGGAAGAGCCAGTGGCAAAATCTGTCCTTGGAAAGTAAACTGAGTCTGGTAATGGAGTTCTTTCCATTGAAGGCTTCAGAACTCAACAACTGAGATTATCTTGAGATTAAGGGCTCCTAAAAAAAAAAATTTCCCCCTATGTTTGCAGAGATCACCTGCTTGACCTATGCAATGAGACTGGGGGTTTCTTGGTGCAGATTTTACAAAAGAAGTGCTTAATGGGTGCTTCTACTAAGGAACTGGTGTATGCTCGTGGAAGTGCCTGTTTATAACTTTTATCCTTTGGGCATGATGATGATGTAACCAGCGGCCAAATATTACACCTGTGTTCACCACCAGAATTCTTCCTTGTGTTGTATCTTCTGTCATTGGCTTGGGATTTAAAAACGGAGGTTAACAGCAACATTTGTAATTTAGTTAAAAAGTCCATCTCAAGGGTTTACCAGGGGTGAGAGAGGAGGAGAAAAGATATTAGGGGTCTACAGGTCCCTCACGTAGCCCTACATAGACTATGCTAATAAATCCTGGCTAAGAAATACAATTGGTCATGGCTATTCTCTGTTCCTGAGGACAAATGTCACACAAGAGCTCATACCTACATGGGCTGAAGTTTCTTTCACACCTGCCTCCAAAATACCTGACATCAGCCAAAACCATGCCAAAACCTGCTTTTAAGAAGTCTGGCTCATACCACTGCTGAAGTCTATGATTTGTTTCCGTTTAGTTTACTGGTATAGTTACAGCTGTAGTATTGTAGGTGTTAGGGTTCTCCGTGGGTGTTGAGGACCATATATTCGAGAGTATTGAGGTATTTACAGGTGAATATGGATACTTTTGCAGATAATTTAGGAGTTAAGTGCCATCCACTTCAGCGGGAGATGGACTCCTATGTGCTTTAGAAAATACCATCTCACTCTTATTTCCATGCGTTAGCTTTTTTGAAGATATGGCCCAGAGCAGTAAGTCCCGTTTGACATTTTATTGCATACCATGAGCCTTCAAGGTCATGCTATTAAAAGATCCACACAGCAAGTGAAAGCTGCCTTTGGTTACTGATCTCTCCCTTCGGCAGGTTCTTCCTCCGAGGTTAGCACGGGGAGCTCTGCAGCAAAGGGCAAGGTTCGCTGGGCTGTTTGCTGCGGCTTTGCGGCAGATTTGCCATTGAAGAAAGTATGTGCTTTGAAATCTCAAAAGTCTCAGCACCAAAGCAATATTTCAGGTCTAATACAGTGCCACTTTTCTCATTTAAAAATGGGAAATTACATAAAATGTGAAAGCAATCTGCTTCCATCAGGATGCTAAATACTGCTTTGTAGCTGGATTAAATCTTAATTAAGACTCTGAGTGTATATTTTCATTTATTTCCTTCCTCCCTCCTTTTTCCTCCCTTTGCTGCTCCCAAGAATCTGACTAGAATATAGTGAAGAATAGTAACAATTAAAAACATGGGGAAAAATAAAAACTAAACACATGCGTCTTTCCAGGAAGTGAATTTCCTCAGGATTATAGCACACTTGTCTCTGAGTATGTGTTTGCACATATACATACATAAATGCATATAGACACATAAAGAAAAGATGAGCCCATTCAAACATATTCTTTATGGCTTATGGCGCAGAAAGATCTATAGAGCTTCACATCGCTCCCTTCTTCAGTTCAATTTCCTTTGTCATGAAAACTAAAACCGAACAAATATGCACATTGTCCAATTTAATATGGTCAATGAAAATGTATTTCCTTCCTCTTATTTTAGTCTGTGTTGTATTATTGAAGAAAATGATCGGGGTACTTGTGATTCAAAGGGAAAATAATCAGATTTCATTTTCGTATTGGCTTTGGGAAGTGAATGAGCAAGCTTAAGAGTGAAATTTCTTTAGCAGAGAAATATTTTGCACAGAGGCTTTTTTGGAGACCTGAGTCACTTAAAATAATTCCAGTGGAGTGCTGAGGGCTAATTTCCAAGTCAGAAGTATAACTCAGTATTTACACTCATGTAAGAAGTGCTGCTGTTCCCAACAGCGAATGTGACATTTCGGCTCCAGCATAAGAACCATAAGAAGAGGGTTGTGTTCTTTGAATCCAAATAGACCTGGGTGTTGCATAAGACGAAATGAAAAAGTGCATTTTCATACCTAGCAACCTCTTTTCACTCCTTCTCACCGCAGAAAAACCCTCCAAACCAGAAACAGTGCAACCCACAGATCTGTCTTCTTTCAAGAGGGGGACACTGAAGTCCATTGAGCTGACCCCTGGGAATCAATGTGCTCAGCACAGCCTGGCAGTGGCAGGGCTGGAAATAATCAGGGGCAAATGATCTTGCTCTTTTTCACCTCTGCTCTTTTAGCTACGTGATGGGGGTGATGACACGAAAGAAGAAAAAAAGGCAAAGATTAGTTTTGTAGTAGCTTTATATCCAGACATTCCTGATGAGGTAAAAAGTTGGTAATATCTGTTGGAGGAAGAGGCATTCCCCACCCTGTGCACACTCATACAGACATACATACTTGCCGTGGACAAGGTTCACGCCCAAACGGCTGTTACAAGTGAGATAAGGTTACCAGTCGCTGCCTGTACTTTAATTCCAGAGCTGAAGAATTTGTCACAGCAACGCACTGTTTGGCATCTCCTGCAGATCCTGTGTCATATCTGTGAGACCTCTGTGGGTGTATTGGATACCCTGGAGAATGTTCAATGTGATTAGACACCTATGAGTAAGAAACTGAATCCCAACAAGATCTTCATTGGGGTTTATATCTTAGTGAGAGACATTACCTCTGCACAGCTGAATTTAGATGTCTTCAGCCCGTGAGCTGAATCCAACCAGACTAAAAGACTTGAGAAAAAAAAAAAAAAAAGAATTAAGGGCAATATGGGACCTTCCCCCCAGACACAGGCTTATCTGCAACTAGTATATATGAATTAATAATGAACTGTCTTGAATAAAGGTTCTTAAGAGAAAAACTTGCTATGAAATTGTAGCAAATTAGTCAAAATGATACAGATATCAGAATTCTTTCTGTTTGATTCTCTGCAATTCTCTGCTATGAATAAACTTACAGATTTCAACAATCTTTCATTTAACTATTTAGAAGCTACTTTTTTAGCATTTGCAGCATTTTGTGATCTCTTTATCGCTTTCTTCCAAAAATGGGTACAGACAGCCTCAGCCTGAGGTAAATCCGGAAACAGAAATGATATTTTGGGGCTAATAAGCCCAAAACAAGAGGTTGAGTTTTGTGGCTATATCAGCCTGAGTATCAATAAACTCAGGCATTTCTGTGCCGTGATCCATTATGTAACGTAAACAAACAAAAATGTGTTTTCATTAAGTGCTTTGAAGTTCCTGATGAAAGGAGCGATCTGAAAGAAGGCATTGTTGCTTCTCTGCTGAGAAAATCGGGCCACTTCATGTGAAATTGTTTCCAAGAGTGTTGAAGGGCTAATTGAAGTTTCAGAGAGGACTTTTTTTTAAGTAAATAGGGAAGCACAGATTTATTTCTCCAACTACATAGATTAATGGTGTCTGATGATACATTTTATTCCCCAAAATATTCTAATTCCACTTGGCCCCCTCCGCTCTCCAGAAGGATGTGAGTCTCCTGTATTCTATGCATCACGCCTGCCAGCCTGGGGAGGGTGTTTCATAAATTCTAGACAATGCAGCTAATAGAGACCAGAAAGTTATTCAGGTAGCCCTAATGAAGGGAACTGGATTTCAACCACTGACCAGACTCTCTAGCCCCTACGGTCTGCATTTAGCAGATTTCCACTGAGTTACTCAGGGCATATTTTAGTTGCCCATAAATAACTGCCTAAGTGCCACCTTCTCATGCTCTGAGCATCCTTTCAAACTTTCAATAACCCCCAAAGACACCCTTCTTAGAATCATAGAATCATCTGATTGGAAGAGACCTTTAAGATCACCGAGTCCAACCGTTCCCCCTGCACTGCCAGGGTCCCTAAACCATGTCCCTCAGCACCACATCTACACATCTGTTAAACCCCTCCAGGGATGGGGACTCCACCACCTCCCTGGGCAGCCTGTTCCAATATTGCACAAGCCTCTCTGTAAAGAAGTTCTTTCAGATATCTATCTTAGATCTCCCCTGGGACAACTTAAGGCCATTTCCTCTCATCCTGTCACTTGTCACATGGGAGAAGGGACCAACCCCCATCTCTCTACAACCTCCTTTCTTCTGTAGGTCCTGAGGGCAACCCATAGAGCATTAGACATCCTGCTTCAGGCACCTGAGTCCCACTCTGGGAGAGTGGATGCTAAAGCGCCACATCCTCTGTGTTCCTGGAACACATGGAAGGTAGAACTCTGGTGGTCCCCAGTGACAGAAGACTACTGTTACTACTAAGAAGGGTCTTGTTTCCTAAATGTTTATTAAACACATTGAAACCAGTAAGAGCAATTGCAAATAAATTTTATAATGTAATTCAAACAGATATTTAACATCTCAGTTGTGAAAATCATCCATCTACAATGCCAGAATGGATGGTGTAAAGCGTATGGAAGTAGAATGAGAATAATAGAGTTTAGCAGAGTTGTGTTGTTCTCACTGCAGAAGAACACATACAGCACCTCATCTCTAACTCTACTTCTAATGCATTTCTTCAATTTAGAGTGAAGTAGAGTGCCAGCCAGTTCTCCACTTGATCACATTGTGTTTGACCCACGCTGGAGTTTGATTTGACCTGACTGTTAAGCCTAGGCTGCAAAAGCTTTCATGTTATGGCTGTTTAAACCCTTTCTGTTAAGAGCTCTTTCAAAATCTTTAAAATCACCACTGCCATAATGCCCACAGAAAATTGCCATCTGAAGCCCACAAGGCAGGAGAGGAGATGTGGCTATTGCTGGGAGATGGCTTATGAATTGCCTACACACCCAGGCAGTGCTAAAATAGTTCAGCATCTTTGTCAGATGCATCTGTTATATTATTTTTTTCTCTTTTTACTTTTTTTCTTTTTGACGATGAGTTCATGGGCAGAGCTGCTCTTGTGCTTTATCTGTTCCTAGAGCTTTTAAGAGAGTGAATCTCTAACCTGCCTGTGGCCCTTGCCTACCCTGGGCTGCTAACACAACTGAAATAGAAATGTCTTCCTTAAAAGGTCAGTAGAAAATAGGAAAAAAACGAGTGTCAGCTCTTGCAGAGAGGGCAGGTAGGACAGGACTCATAATACAGTTTATTTTACCCCAGAATAAATCAGTTTAACTAAGAAACTACTGATCTTAAACCAAAACCCTCACGATGTTACAGAGGATCCAACAGAGAGGAGTACCTTAGCAGAAGGAAATTAAATGCAGCATAAAAGCTCCTGAAACCTGATAGCATGTTTCAGGCTCATCAGAACTCAGTAAATAAATAAATTACAAAAGCAGAGGTGAAAAACAGATTAGAGAGGTGTTTGTTTTCCCCAAGGAGAGCTTGAACATTCACTGGAGACCAGGGAAAAGTGTTAATGAAGTAAGTAGCAGCAGGGGAGCTACTTGACTTAATACAGACTTTTTTTTTATTTATGGGGAACTGATTTTTCAATCAAAGTGTCTGATGCAGGCTTTCAAAAAGCATCCATGAGGGGAATGGAAAAAAACCTGCAGGGACTCCCACCTTATTACAGGCTTTTAACTGGTCAGGTACGGATATTATTAGAAACGTACACCAGAAGCTCTGCCAGGATTCGGCTCAGACGAGGATTACAGCTTTGAATTCAAGGCAGAAAATAACACCGATCAGCCTGCCTGCACTGTTTATATCGTTATGGGTAGCACCGCTACAGGAATTTGTGGTTTGGACAAAAGTTACCGAAACGAAAATTATAGGGGTAAAAGAAAGGCGTGGCTGCGGAACCACAGACTGTATCTGCATTTATCACTGTCATCGGCCAAGACTTATTCTCCTTAGGTGTATCCTAAGAGAACTAACGGGTTGGGATTAGACCCACGTCTTTGGCCCTGTGGTAGCAAAAAGTTTTGATGTAGCCACACAGACTCAGGACTCCAGAAGAGAAATAATCAAAAAAGCTTAATGGCCGGTGGGGTACTGGTGTGGGACTTGATGTTTTCTTGCTTGGAGCTTCTGCGGCACAAGAGCACAGCGGAGTGCTCTGAAAACTGAACCGAGGAAAGAGTATTGCCAAGGAAATTTTGCAAAAGAACAGATGGCTGGAGCAAGGGGTTGGCTGTGGAGAATTGATATGGCTCCCCTCATAATAGACAGTAAAACTCCATTTTATCTTTGGGGAATAAATTCTTGAAAGTACCTGATTTGAGCTTCTAGCAGAGAAGAAAATACTTCCTTTATCTATCTAGACAGTGCTACGTGTTTGTGTCAGTGTAAATAAGCTCTGGGATCCCCAAGAGCCTCATGTGTACCGGGAACGTGAAAAAGTCTATTTCCCAAAGCTCAAAACAATTGCCAGCCTGGCAGGTTAGAAGGGAAAGTGTTACAAACCAGCAGACACTTCAGCCAGGTGGGTTCTCAGAAGAAATGCTTCAAAAAATCTGGGCGAAATCCCACCTTAGCTAATGAGAGATAGGAAGGAACTAATTAAAATATGTGAGCACATGTGCACCCCAATCTAGAATTTATTGCATATGTTTTTATGTGGAGTTTAATGCAAAATGTAAAGACAAAATATAAATATAAAATGCAACCTTACCCATGAGGACAATCAGTGAGGAAAGTTAAAAGAATCATTTAACCATGTACCACTAAGGAAAAGGACTGTTATAGGCCCTACTACCCAACTTTATTAGAGGGCAAAACCAGAAGCAAACCACGGAAGGCATTTTTCTGTTCAGTATTTAGAACAATGTGGGAAGATTCGTGAGACCAATGTGATAAATCAAATAGACATTTCTCTGTCTGAATGGAAGAGGATGTAAGTTGGCATAGAATAAAGCTTTATGTTTCCTGAATCAATGGTTTGAAGTAATGTGCACCCACAGGTGTGTGGGAAACAGCTGGTTCGATCTAACCACTCATTTCAAAAATACATTATCCTGAAAACCCCATGTGTGGGGAACGGAGGAAATCAGAGAACGAGGAAGGTCAGACTGGAGGAAAAAGAAGGGATTTCACGGTAAGAAATCAGGATACGTGTAATGCTTGTCGGTGGGTGGTCGTGAAAAATAGGTGTTGTCGAAGAGGTTTTCATTGTTTGTTTAATAATGTATACTTTCAACCAGCCAGTTAAGAAAAAAGCTGTCCTTTCCAGTATTGGGCTGTAATTTATTTTCTGTAGATGTCTAGGAAAACCCTGGACAATGCAGCCGCTGATGGAATATGCTGCCAGACTACCAGCAAAAACCCCAGATTTCTCTATTTGTACGTCTCGTTAAATGCTGCGTTGCAAATTAGCCCTCTTGCCTTCCCTCCCGAACCCCGTGAACTTTGAACTTCTTAGTGCACATATGAAGGACTCTATAAGGAAGAATGCCTTACGGTGTGTCTCATAGGAACCATATGAGAGCTCCTTTTAAGACTAAACATATTAGGTTTTCCTTCTGTCACCTCACCCAGCTGGAGATGACATTTACTCAGGCTGCTCCCCTGGTGAACCTCGGCACCTCTCCAAGCTTAAAGGCCGTAAGCTCACACATGTGATATGCCTGTTGTGGTATTTGCCACCAAAATGAGTGTTCAGAAGATATTTCCATTTCCCCTCCTGTATTTGTCTTCGAATGAAGCAAGGTTTCCCCTCATTCTCACTCCTTCTCTCCATTTCCTCCTCTTTTCAGCCTGCATGTTTTCAGTCACAAGTTCTCCAAATACACACTTAAAATTTTACAGCGACCCCAAAAGACACACGAGAAAAAGGAGGCGCCACAGCGCTCAAGGGCCAAAAATACCAAGATTAACCTACCATTGCAGAACTTCTTCCCGACCCTGCACCATGGCTGGCCTCTGTGCTGGAGGCTGCTGAGCAGGACACCGAAGACATTCACGGGGGTTTGGTTGTACCCGTGACCTTTCTGACCATGTCAGACCATTTCCCCATGTTGGGAAATTCCTGTCCCAGTATCTCTAACTGGTTGCGTGCCACTTAGGAAACGTGCTCAAGTTATACCTGTGGCTTTGTTTCCCTTACAGGCATTGGTGAAGCCCCCTGCATCCTGTTTACCATCACCTGGAATAAAATAATGACTCCTTTTATTTCCCACAGGCAGTCAGTAAAACAAAGCAAAAAGATTTTATGTTTAAATAGTATGGCTGAACGTTTAATAATGGGTCTGAGGTGTCTGGGTATACACATCCTGCCAATTTCAATTCCCTCCTGGGTTTTTACTCTCAAACGAGACATCAATATATGCGAAAGTCAGAGCAGACAGGCATAGCTAACTTGAACTCCTGAAAACTACAGAGCATGAACTTGCTAAACCAGCAAAAAACTGTTCCTGTTTGGTTTTTTTTTTTCCTCTCTCTCTTTTTTTTTTTCCTTCCTTTTTTTCTTGATGGCCTAGTTTTCTGCCCAGCTAGTGAACTGAAAAGGCTCTAAAGGTCAGATGAGTACCAGACCTTCTACAAAGGAAATGGAAGGAGAGTGTAATCAAAAGGAGAGAATGGGAAAAGGGCTGGGGTTATACATCAAGACTCCAAATTTATAGCAGTACAGAGTATTTTAAATGCCAGATTTTAATCTCAGACTTCTGCCTTTTATGAAACAGTTTGCTTATTCCTCCTGTACAAGGTATTGAGGATCGTAATTTTAGTGGTGACGATGAAAGCAAACTCCCTCGTCGGTTGTATTGGTGTATTTTCTCTCTTCCACCTCACCATTAAGTATCACCAGGACTTCTTGGATTTTTGCAATGTCTCTCCATCGCTATTCCTAGTCTGCTAGGTGTGCACAAAAATCAGTCAAGGTGTTCACCGAAATAAATTAAGCCACTTTCCTTTGATCCACAGTGTTAAAAAGGTAGCAAATTCCTCTTGGAAAGCTTTATACAAGTGAAAGCTAACACGTTCAACCTATCAGCTCCCAGCAGGAGGTCCGATAATCTGCATACAACTTTTGATGAACTGTTGTATTCTTGAATATTTTTTATTTGACTCTATGTCTTCAATATTTTTTTCTGTCACAATTTGTTTTAACAAGTCCGGTATTCAATTAAATTAAACCCAAGAATGTGTAGATTCGTAAAGAGATGTCATAATTTTTCATCAAACTGGAAAAAATAGAAAAGCTTTTGAGCACATCAGCCTTTTTTCTGCTCTGGGACAGAAGTAAAGGTCAAGCAAAGTACAGGCTAGGAACAATTGTTCCTGGTTTACCTTAATTAACGTGCTCAGGCAATTTGAGAAAATTTCCCTGCTGTGGAGCAGGGAAAATATTAAAAGTGTGGCAGATGCTCACGCTGTTATTTCACATTGGACAGAGATTTTTTAATACCCATGTAACAGAGGGGGGAACAAACCTTAACAGACAGAAACATCTACTCAGATGATAGCGTAAGAAAAAACATGGTTATGAGCAATACTCAATAAAATCGGATTTTTGGAGAGGTTGCTCAGGGAAAAATATTTTGCCATCATCAATATCAGTTTTATTGGAAACTGAAGAAGAAAGACATGTCATTCTTATATCCATTAATGGACTTATGTCCGTTCTTATTGGACCAGACCAGATTATTTCCTTCTCTTTATTGTCAAGCTGAACATTTACATTTACACAAACATAAAGAGACCCAAAAGAAAACATTCTCAAATTGGAAAACTCTGATCTTGAAGTCAGTTAAAGACTTCTTAGGAAAAGTCTTCAGAAAAAAAAATAACGTGTAGGAGTTGATTCTTGCCGTCTCATCCCTGCACTATCACATATCATGTAAAGTTGGTACTAAAACTGGGTGTTTGCCATTAATAGGATAATGAAACTTTGCCCAACAATCTTCATAACCATTTCTATGCTTTTCCAGAAAAGGTAGAATCTGCAAATAGTTACCACTAATACAGCAAGGGAGCTGCTCCTTTGTTTTTCAGAGATCTTGGATAAAATGGGACTAAAGCATCAAAGCCTGCTTGTTCTGCTGTCCTGCTCTAACAGCTCACATGCAAACAAATAGGAAATCTCGTGTAATGTCCACTTGAGTCGTATTATTGGCTTAAATGGAACTTGCATCGCTTGCATTAACTGTATCCACTGCTCACCTATAGCAAATAACATTCCTACCATCAAACTAATGTCTGCTGACGTAGCCAGGCAGACTAATTAACGAAGAACTGGTGAAGGACCAAATCTAATATAGTACAATTGAACATTAATTGAGTAATTACTTTGTAGTTTTACTGAGTGACAACTTCAGCATCTTTGGTCATGTGGAAATAAGAGGTGAAATTTGAAAATGATTTGTCATGGATAGGGATGGTGGGGTAGCACACTGAACACCAGCATGGGGTTTTCATTGCGTATCACCAGCTTCTTATTTAACTTCTAATAATTTGTGGTGAGCATGCCGTTGTGTTTGCAGTAGTTTTTCTTACTTAATAGTACCATTTTACTTACAAAAGAGTAACTTACAGATTAGACCATCCATTTAGCTTTGATTCAGATTTCTTTTTTTTTTTTTTTCCCCCAAAGAAACAAAAAACAAGAGTAAAACCTTACTGGGAACTAAAGCAGGATGATACAAATGGTTTTCAAAAAATTTACCGCAAGGAAAATTTCCCATCCACTTCTCTCTTGCCGCTTTGTTGATGAGTGCAGGATCTAAAATACAGCAAATACGCAGACATCAGTAGCATCGAGAAGGCCTGTTAGACTCCCAGAAGATGTATTGATCAGCTAGTGGGATACTTTATCAAGTTGACAGAATTAAGTGTTCTTTTAATAGTCCCCTTTACCCATTTAATTGTTCCTTTTCGTTATTAACAATGGATGAAGCCTAATGCTAAAAATGTGGCATTCCTTTCAAAAGGATTAGCAGTTTCTGCAGAGGATCATCTCTTTTGCATAGCCTACCACTGTGTGCTCTATCACAGCGATCAGTTAACATCTGCTCTTGGTTTGGGCACTCGCTGAGCTCCAGCCTGTGGAAACTGGCAGGATTCATAACAGCTCTCGAGTGTGAAGTGTCAGCTCGTTTGGTCAACTGGTTCCCAAAAGACTGGACTCCTGCCCAAATATGCTGGAGGCTGTTGTGACAGTAGGCTCACTGTGGCAACTCTCAGTTATATTTTCTGTGATCTTTGTTTCAGATTGGGCTTGAGAAGTACTGATTTTTATTAAGATTAATTTTTTTTTTTTTTTTTACTATTAGAAAAAATGCATTTTTGTAAAACATACTTCATTAGAAAATGAAACTTTTTAATATTTCCAGTTCAAATAAAGATCTAGAAGATATTTTAACAGCAATCGTATTTTAGTGAGAGAGATGTTTATCAAATTCAGGAAAAAAAGAAGCATTTGTCATTACATATTGAAAGGGTGCAACAGGCATAAAAATGCTTTACACCCTTTGTAGTTTGGTTGAGTTGTGCTCTGAAACATTGCACACATTTCCTACTGGTTTTACAACATCTATCACCACTTTTACAAAGTCAGTCTTCTAGATTTATAGAACTCAAATCCCTTCCCTAACATCCCTTTTTCTGTCTGTAGGAGAGTTAACGGTACAGGAAAAATGTCATCCCTCTTATTCAAAGGACAACACGGACAATTTGTGATGCCTTGCTGTCTCAGGGGGTGATGCCACTTCACTCTTGCCTTTTCTTTTCAATATTTTCATACAGGTAAATTAAATTACTTAAAGACAAAATTTATTGCAAATTGTCATATAGGTTCCCTTTAAGAATCTTAAATGAAACCCATCTAAGCATCTGCAAACCATGAAATCTGAAGATCTGAAAACATTTCAAGAAAACATGGTAAAAGACAAAAATAACCACATTAAATGTATGAATGCTTTGACTTTTCAAGGGTGGTAAGTCCTTAAGCACAGAGCACACAAAATTGTTAATCCACTTCTTACTCTGGCAAATCTTCCATTTATCCAGGAACATCCAGTGACAACGCTATGATGAGCAAATGTGTATCAAATGCCTGTAGCATTATCAAACTTAATCACAAGGATTAGAGGTGATCCATGGAAGCAGCTATAGAAGCTACGAACAGCAAGGAGTCCATCATCCCTGACCCCTTGGATTTGTTCTCCCTTGGAGATGGAGCCACCAGCAGTGATTGGTGGACTCTGACAGGAAGACTGGGAATGAACAAGGAATATTCCAAACACTGCTGGAAAGTGGAAGCGTTTTCCTTTCAAAAAGCCGTTATTAGAATGCATTGCTGTTTTATCATCCTTGAGCCATCATCTTATCTGTGTGTTCTCCTCTGTGGGCCAGAAAGAGTGGAAGCAGCACTTCCACAATTCTGTATAGCATCTGCCTATGTGTAAACCTTACCAATCACATAGCATTGAGTTAAAGTCATACGGCTCTCCTAACCATCTTCCAAAGTTACTGTTACACAAGCCTAGCAGCTCCTTATCCCGGGTCTTGGGACATCTGCAAAAATCTTCTTAGCCCTTTGCTAAATGCCAGCGTCTTTCTTTGCACTCTGAACCCAGCACTGTACTCCTTCAGCCCAAAATTCCAGATGCAGCCTCATAACTGCCACACAGAAGGGAAGGGTCAATTCTCTGGAGAGATTTGGGGCTGTGGATGCGGTTCTGTGCCATGGATGCAGCCCAGGATGCAGTCTATGCAGGCTCACACTGATGACTTTTGTTCAGCTTGTCCTCCACCAGGATCCAGGTCTTTTCTGATCCCTAGTTTGGGTGAGTGCAAGGAGTTATCCTGTTCCAGGTGCAGGCTTTTATAATTACGTTTTCGAACTTCTTGAGGTCCCTGTGAACTCATTTCTCCAGCTTTCTGAAGTCTCTCTGGATAGCAGCCCCATCCTCCAGGACACTGACTACCCTGAGTTTGGTCTTGTGTGATCAATCCATCATGAACACACTACATGAATAATTTTATGCCATGACCACCAAAGGGTAACCTGCTTGATTTCGATAGGGCACATTACCTCTCCTTATTCTTCAGGACTACTGTTGTATTTGGCAGCAACAATACCCAAGTTTGTCTCAGCAGTTGCCAAACAGACACTGAGGGCAGAAGTCCTATGCAAGTTTAGAAGACAGCTAGATTCTCAGGACTTTGACTACTACCTTGTTCGACACGTTCTTCCCTGCCGGATCTGTTGCTGTACCTCTAAGCAGTACAATGAAAGCCTTTAAACAGTTTAATTTGGGAAGCTTTGGAGGGGAAATAACGTCAGACTGGACTGATGGGCTGAGGTCAACTGTATGAAGTTCAAAATGGCCAAGTGCTGGGTTCTGCCTTTGGGTCACACCAACCCCCTGCAACGTTACAGGCTTGGGGAAGAGTGGCTGGAAACTGCCCAGAGAAAAAGGACCTGGGGGTGCTGGTCGACAACCAATGGAATATGAGCCAGCAGTGTGCCCAGGTGGCCAAGAAGAACAACAGCATCCTGGCTTGTGTCAGCGATAGTGCGGCCAGTAGGAGTAGGGCAGGGATTGTTCCCCTGTACTCGGCACTGGTGAGGCCACACCTTGAATCCTGTGTCCAGTTTTGGGACCCTCACTTCGAGAAGATCAAGGTGCTGGAGCATGTCCAGAGAAGGGCAACAAAGCTAGTGAAAGGTCTGGAGAGCAACTCTTATGAGGAGCGGCTGAGGGACCTGGGGTTGTTTAGCCTGGAGGAAAGAAGGCTGAGAGGAGACCTTATCGCTCTCTACAACTCCCTGACAGGAGGTTGTAGTGAGGTGGGAGTTGGTCACTTCTCCCATATAACAAGGGACAGGACTAGAGGAAATAGCCTTGAGTTGCTCCAGGGGAGGTTTGGGTAGGATATTAGGAAAAATTTCTTCACCAAAAGGGTTGTGCAACATTGGAACAGGCTGCCCAGGGAGGTAGTGGAGTCCCCAACCCTGCAGGTGTTTAACAGCCGTGTCCATGTGCTGAGGGACGTGGTTTAGGGACCCTGGCAGTG
Organism: Bucorvus abyssinicus; assembly: GCA_009769605.1. Lineage (NCBI taxonomy): Eukaryota > Metazoa > Chordata > Aves > Bucerotiformes > Bucorvidae > Bucorvus > Bucorvus abyssinicus. Next base: position 1,846,678 of record CM020026.1, on the reverse strand, counting down.
CAGGGGGAACGGTTGGACGGGATGATCTTAAAGGTCTCTTCCAACCAGATGATTCTGTGATTCTGTAGATTTTGTCACAAAGCATCATCAGATGCTTGCCCTGCTCTAAAATTTGTCTTCAGGCATCTGCAGCTGGCTACTTCTACAAACACCACCCTGGGTTAGACAGACCCTTTCTCTCACACAGCACTGCTGTTCTTGTTGCCTTTTGGAGGGTCTCTTTGTTTCCATGGATGTGGAAGAGTATCCATGTCATGAGCCAGTTATTCCAAAAAGACTCAGCATTTGCCTAGTTGCTCTACTATCGAACGCTGAATTGACTCGACTCAGAACATAATCGGCCCAGCATGGAGCATTTCTGAAAACCCCATCCTGGCCTCTGAACAAGACAGCTTCAGAGGCTCTCCTGCTTTCCAGAGAAAAGAAACTTTTCTCTTTAGTGTAAGAAAAGTACAGATTGGTCTCTGTATCAAAAGGAAAAAAAAAAAGGCAGAAAAGTTTAACTTACCTACTAGATATGTCTCTGCTCTTGGCATTGTACGTATGTTAATGTATTTGCAGTTAATAATTGAGATATATGCAAGCCATTTAGCAAGATGAAGTGGACATCTATTATTAATCGTTAAATTAATAAACCATAATCAAGCACAGACCCTGGGGCACATACCGCTTTGTCTGTGAAAACCACTTAACATAGTTTCCACTAAAACTCCAGCAGCTTTTGTGCTGTATTTAGGATGTATTCGTGGCTTATTTTGCTGCTACATTTGGGGAATGCACTATATTACCAAAGTAATCAATAGCTGTAAGCTGATTTCTCTCCTGCATACACTGCTGCTAACACAGATATGAACCAGGACTTTTGTCACAGTCTTGATAAGTTGAAAAATCCATACAGGTGTAGAAAAAATAGAATAAAATTATTTAAAACTAAGAAATAGCTCTTAAATTGGAAGTCTTAGAGTTCAATTTGTTTAGCCAAACAAAAAGCTAAACATAAAGCTAAACAAATTGAACTATAAGACTTTTAAGATCAAGAAATGAGTTGATTATAGTGCACCATTAAATACCAAAATAAAGAGGAAATTAAGTCTGAGAGGGCTTTCCCCTACACTTTTTCATTTCTTAATTTTAAGTGTACCAAAAAGAGACATTACAGGAACAAGCAGGTACAGGTTAGACCTTGTATATTGGAATTATAGATGTGGCATAAGATTAAAAATAAGGACAAATTTTGTACAAGTGATGATGATTAAAAAAGCAACGTAGCCACCATAGCTTTCATTCTACAACTCTTGATCACTTCGGGTGAAGACAGAGTGTATTTCTGAATTATTTGTTTCAGAAAAACATAAGACATTGTGGAAAAAATAAAAGGCGCTATGGTTTGTGAGGTATATGAAGTCAGACAAAAATATCAGACTAACTGCTATAAAATTGTTCTCACATTCTCAATTCATCAGTCCTAAAATGACTGTAGTAAAGCCAGCTTTTAGGGACGCCGATTTTTAATGACTGGTGGTCATTTGGTCAAAAGTTAAAGCATTTTTTGAAGATGTGTTTGCTTATTAGCTGGGGGAAAAAAAAAAGGATGATTTAACATTAGTTAAGCAATTTTAGAAAATAAAAAAAACAGAAGATTGATTTTATTCCATTATTTTCTTCTGTTATTTTTCATTTTCAGAGTAATTAGTTCCAGACAATCCTGATGAAAGAAATGGCTTTTTCTATACACTTTCATGGGGGTCAAAGGGATTGTTTTCTAATTGAGGTGCTGGTCTTCTCCACGGAACATTTAAATATTGCTCGAGACTCTGCAGCCAAAAACTAGGCGGTTTCTTTTTCTTAGACCCCATCTAAGATGGAGATAATGACACTTCTTTTCTCTCCCTCATTACCTGTCTTGGCTGATTAAACACTGATTCAAGAGCTCTTCACCAGCTGCCTTCTCGTGTTTCAGCCATGTGCTAATCTTTTAGGATGAAAGTACTGCTGAGGCTAAGGGACCTGGGGCTGTTTAGCCTGGAGAAAAGGAGGCTGAGGGGAGACCTTCTCGCTCTCTACAACTCCTTGACAGGAGGTTGTAGAGAGGTGGGGGTTGGTCTCTTCTCCCATGTGACAAGGGACAGGACTAGAGCAAATGGCCTTAAGTTGTGCCAGGGGAGATCTAGGTTAGATATCAGGAAGAACTTCTTTACAGAGAGGGTTGTGCAGCATTGGACCAGGCTGCCCAGGGAGGTGGTGGAGTCCCCATCCCTGGAGGGGTTTAACAGCCGTGTGGATGTGGTGCTGAGGGACATGGTTTAGGGACCCTGGCAGTGCAGGGGGAACGGTTGGACTGGATGATCTTAAAGGTCTCTTCCAACCAGATGATTCTGTGACCCTGTGATTTTATATTATGTCGCATTATTGTAGTGGGCAGAATGGGGCCCTGATCTCTTCTGGGGGATTCCAGGCTATGAGAACACAAAGTACAGGATAGTTCTTTAGGCAGCAGCATACATGAACATTTTTTCAGTACTTGTGAACAGTTGCAATGGTCATAAGATAATCCTAGGAAACCCACATAATTATTTTTCAAATCTCATATGAAAATGTCTTCTTCGCGATTCTCCAAAATTAAGGAATTTACTTATCCTCAGCTTCTAAAACTCTATTTGAAACAGTACTTCGTGTAGACAATTTTTTTGTGACTTGCAGCATAAAAATTAAGTACAGAAGCAGAAAATTTAAGTCCTTTATGGAACTGTTGATAAAAGAAAGACACTCTGCTGTTGAGCTGCTTGCCTGCTTAAATACTGGGTGTGTTGGCTTGCCAGAATGCATGGATCAGGCTTTGAACACGAGTAAGTGGAACATAATAAATACAAAAAGCAGGAGGAAACACTGTAGGAAAAGTGTGTGAGACAGCAAAGAGCTGCAGATGAGCTGCCTTATGTTTTGTCCTGTTGAAGGAAGTAAGGATGAGTTGTAAGTTTTACATTGCACTTTTCTTTTTCTTTGAGCTGGACCCTGAAGTCCCTACCGAGTTTTGATTGAAGCATGAGAAAGGTTTGGAATTTGTTCCTTGTAGAGGAAGTTGCCACATTTGGAAACTTGTAGGTGTGGACTGAGGCTCACAAAGAAATTCCGCTATCAAAAGCTGTTCGCAATGAAATGCTGCATTTTTGTAAAAGTAGAAACACTTTAAGACATGTCTTTTCATTCTACATGAATGTTTGTCAAATTGGAACAGTATCTCCATGACAGCCTTTTGGTTCCACAACTGAACAGATCCATTTGCTTGTTTGAAGTAAACATGTTTTTTAAGTTTGTTTTATTTAGAAAATCTTGAAATAAAAATTAAAAATTATAATGAAGATACAGGTTTGCAGCTCAATGCAGAGCAAGAAGACTGTTTTCCACAAAGATATACTCACTCAGGTGTTCCAACCACAGGAAATATTAACGTACACACAGAGAAAAAAAAAAATAAGGTGGTGGTGGTGAAATTACTGAAGAATCTATAAACTCTGCCTCTAGCTTCATAGATGTAACTGAGGTGTGGGTGACTGATTTCCTTGTACCAGGTTTCACTGTTTATATTTAGTCATACAGCAGGAAAAAACAGGCATGAAATGACGACTGTAGCCAGCTAACAACCTAACAAACAAAATTTTGTATCCCTTTTGCAAAGGCATTGGTGACGAATCCATGATGCCAATCCTTGCGTGTAGAAGAAAGGAGCAGGTACCATGGGGCTGAGTGGTGGTTGTGGCAGGATGCCCACCTTGTAACTACAGCTCCTCTACAGTAACTGCAGAAATTACAAGAGGACAACGGTGCCATCCCTACCAAGTCTCACTGCAGTAATATCCAGGCATCAAATTCCCCCATAAATGTGCAATTTTCTTTGGTGTGTCAATGTTGAGCTGCGTTTGAAAGGTTTTTGCAAGAGCAGAAAAGAGTGACACTGTCCTCCTCTCAATAACTCAATCTAATTGCTGATGTACATCACACACGCATGTTTTACAGCTGCATCAAAGAAAATGGAAGTCCTTTCTTGCCCATTTTCTCCACCATTTTTCAGAAAGTCAAGAACATGGCTTCAAAGTAACCATTATCATGGGTTGTTAAGTTTGGTGAATGGTAGCTTTGAAACTGAGCATCTCCTGTACCTTAGGATTGAATGCAGCTATAACTATTTATGTAAAAATAAAATAATGTGCCCTCTGGAAAGATTTTAAAGGAAGTTTAAAGCATTTCCATCGGAAGCACTGTGTCTGGTTCGTAGTTATGGCGACAGAAATAAAAGGCAAATTTAACGGATTACGTTTTAAACCAGCTTCCAAAACAGGTACTGAAGGTTCTTCACCTTGTTACCCGTTTTACAGTATAGCATTTGTGAGAAAAGTCATTCCCTCTTAATTGTTAAGAATTGCTTTAATAATTCAATAGGAACAGTGTCTTAAGGCCACAAAGACAAACACAGAAATCAAGCTATGCTACGATTTAAATTACTATCTTGATCATACCCCTTCACTGAATACTTGTTTATTCCCTGTCCCCTGCCCTCCATCTGTATTTTTGTAGGTTTATAAGGGCAGGAACTATTTGATAGAGTAAGTTGGTTGAAAATGATACCACCTTTCCAGTAACAGTGATGCTTTGCAGTCTGATGGTCTGAGATATAAGTAAAAACAGATTTGCAGGCTATAGAAATATCAGGAATTAGATGCACTGTTATATCGGCAAAACAAAACAAACTTCCCCACACACATCTAAAGAAGGGTTTGCCTGTCTGAACGCTCATCTGGCTTTCCCAGAAATGAGCATATATAATAAGTGGTATTTATTTATACTTTCCTTACAAATCCTGCCTGGCTAGGTGGGAATTGACCTCCACTCTCCATGCTCTGAGTACAGCTCATTGCCTCCAGCTGCAGCCATGCATGCACATGCTTCCACAACTCAGACAGAAAAAGACACAAGATTAACTTAAATGTGCTGTCTTGGGCTATCAAAGAGTTAGACACGGTCATTAGACCCTCCCTGAGGGGACCCTCCCTCTGTCGCCTCACCTCAGAGAGGGACACGTTCATATATTGATCCAATCCATTAAAACCAAATTAGATGATTCAGCCTGCGAGAGTCTCTCTTGCTGTTCCTGTGCCTCCATCAGCTATGGGCAGAGGCCATAGGCAACGGCTGCATAAATGAATCCCCTTCCTAGAGGGACGAAATTTAACTAAATTACCTACATGAAAGCTGTCTAGTAGAGAGAGGAAAGAGAAAAACATCGGTAAACCATCCTGCCTGCCCTGGCTGCAGACACGTTTCGTCATTAGGAGTTTGAGGGACAGTTTTTTGCAGGCAGAAAAACTCCGACTTGTAGTATTGACACTCACTCTAGGTAGATATAAAGAATTTCAAATGTCTTGCACCGATGCACATAATCCCTAACTGACTCCCTGAAGTAAAGCAAACATAGTGCACAGCAATAATTCAAGCCTGGTTTAGTTTATTGTTGAAGATTGCTGCAGAATCCAGAGGCTTCCCTTCCCATTTAAGGTACCTTCATATTTATATAAAAAGTAGGATTGTGTTTCCCTTAGTCAAATTACCTACAGTAAACAGTTAGCTTAACTTTCTGTACCCACTGCTTATTTTCCAGAAGAAAACCATTCATTTCAAAGAGAATCTAGGAGAGGAAAAAGCCAGAAGGATTATATGGCTTCAATGACTTCTTTTAAGTTAAAATGAGACTGTGGAAGATAAATATTACATCATTATACAAATGTAAAAAAAAAAAAAAAAGTTACATTTCTGTATTAGAAACACACACCAATAGTAGCCTTTCTTTAACATTCCCGGTTATTGACTCCATGAGCTATAATGAATTTTACCCTCTGAGTACATATTGATTTAAAACAACGTCTCCCACACACACCAAAGCAGGCGTTGGATTTAAGAAAACTAGAGGTCTGGGATTTTGTCATTATTTTCTGTGTAATAAAAAGGGCTGGATCCACGGTTATCCCCTCTGTACATCTCTAAAGCAATATATCATTTTTTCGGTCACTTAATAAGCTACAGTGGGAGCTCGGCAGTCAGAACTCACGTTATTCTGGTAATATCAAGGGCTACATTTGACTCTTCCCCTCAGATCTCTTGCTACCACTATTTCTAGAGCACTTTTCCCCGTAGTGACCAGCATGACCAGCTGGTCTCCAGCATCAGGACTGCTGGTTGAGGGCAAGCCTAGAAGACACCCTGAGCACATCAGCATCTTGTTGGAGTTCAACAGACTTTTTGGGGTTTTTATTTTATTTTGTCTGTGTCATTTTAGTCAAGCAACATCTAGGGGAAAAAAATCAGAAAGGAAATAGTTTAAATTTCTGTCTCCCAGACCCTGAATCTTTACAGCCAAAATGGTTCTATATGGTGAATCCAGCTTTTGAATTTTTTTAATGATTCTAGAAACACTGGTGGTTTTTTTTTTACGATGTCAAACAAGCTCTTACTCTGTATGTGGAAAAAACCACAAGATACATGCACTAAAAAGCTGGCTTGGATGTCAGTTTTGTGTGCAACAAGTGAGATGAGGGAAGCTCGCTGTAGTCATTAAAAGCTCAATGCTGCTGAAGTCATTAAAAGCTACTTCTGTTCATTTAAGATAGAACACTTTAAAAATGAAGCACCATGGCCGTGGGTAAGCCAGAGTGAAGTCATTTGGTGGACGCAAGCTGGGCTTCACCAGATATGTTTCCATGAGCATAGTTGTGAATATGAAACTCTGCGATTTTTCAAACTAGTTGGTACCTTCCTGCTCAACATTGTCCCAGGATCATTGGAGCTGGAAGGGTCCTCTGGAGATCATCTAGCCAAATCCCTTGCTCTAAGCAAGGTCACCTAGAGCAGGCTGCTCAAGACCTGTCAGGTCTGGAGTATCTCCAAACTTAGAAACTCCACAAGACCTCCAACAAATCTATTCCAGTGTTTAGTAACTATTATGGCAAAAAAAGTGTTTTTCTTATGTTCCAACAGAATTTTCTATGCTTAACTTTGTGCCCGTTGCTTCTCATCCCATCCCTGAGTGTCACCGAGGACAGTCTGTTCTGTCTTCTTCACTCCTTCCATCAGGTAATTGCGTGCATTGAAAAGATCTCTCCGAGCCCTCTTTTCTCCAGGTTGCATGGTCCCAGCTCTCTCAACCTCTCCTCGGTGACAGATACACCAATCCCTAGCAATCTTCTTGGCTTTTTGCTGGGCTCTGGTGTGTTCATGCTTTTCTTGTATCGGCATGTTCTTGGTGCACTAAGAAGGGTGTGTAGTCATTAATCAGTCAAGGTTTCTATGACCACAGAGAAAGAATATTGTTTTTTCCATCTTTGATTACATGCCAGAAGTATTCAAATCTCAATAAAGATTAAGAAGGCAGAAACTTTGGAAGCCCTCTACAAAGTGAAAGCTGATTACACTATTCCAGCTTATTGAAGTCCTGCGGATAAGTCATGACTGGCTCCAGTAACAAGCCCAGAGCTGGCAAACAAGATAAGTCCGCATTTTTGTCTAAATTGACAGATCCTCAGTAGCCTGATCTTCAACACCTAACTTATTCTTGATTTTTTTTTTTATCTCCCACTGACCTTTACATCCTCAAGAGTGAAAAATAAAAGAAAGCCAAACTTACAATTTCTGTTATATGTTTGCTTAAAAATATACAGAAGAAACTCATCCCCTTCTACTCCTCATTTCTTCCCTGACCCATTGCACTGCTTGGCCTCTCCCCTCCCACACAGGATTTTATTACTACGTCCTGTAACAACAAAACTTATTTAACATCGGTTGATCAAGCAGTGTCTTTTATAACAGGTGTTCCTGCTTGACTGTTTACCCACACCTGGAAAAGCAATTAAGTCTCTCACTAACCTAATCTTTGCTGCACAGAGGGAAGGTAGAGGTCTTATTAGTGCGCTGTTACCTGCTGATCTATATCTAGCATCTGTTTCCTTTGTTCACATGGTTTTCCCACTTTCTCTTTCACTTCCTTTAAAGCAGAGATGCTGATACCGACATTAACTACAATTGGTTGAAGGCATTTTTACATTGCAGTCTTGAAAATAGAGTGGAGTGAAAGCAGGAGCTGACTGGTTTAAAGTAACCCTGTTAATGTCCATGGTGCCCAAAGAAGAGAGTTTCAAGCTCAGTTTGGTGGGTCCAATTTGTGCTGCAGTAGAGGACTGTACACCCTGAATACTGTTATTAAACATGTACATACAGAAAATCTAAAAGACAGATTGAAGTCAGTTATTAGTATTAGAGGAATCTGTTTTCTTTGTATCAGTTGGGTACTTGACCTACTTTTCAGTAGGATGCTCTCTAACTCCTTCGCAAGGAGAACCTTGGGAAAAAAAACCAAATATTTACAGAAACTGGAAGAAAAGTCAATACAGAACACTTCTGAAGTATTAAACAGCATCTGCAACATTCCCAGTTTACCTCTTTATTCTCTTGGTCTGATCAGGTTTTAGTCTCGCCAAAAGCAAGACAAATAAGATATGTTAAGTGCCAGACTGTCAGATGAGCACAGGAGTGATTTTGAAGGGTATAGAAGGTCTATCTAGAACAAATATGTTGCAATTTCTCTAATACAAACTCCTCTAATGAACCATGACGACCCTCAAAATACTAAAATTGGAAGTAGAAGCAAAATTCAGGATCTCCTTCATCAGAGAAAAAGCTTTTTTTCTCATAAATGGATATAAACATTTTCCTAATTAGGCCCTCATTAAATAAACAGCGAGATAATGACAGAGGCAGATCACCAGGAAGATGTGGTAATACGTTCACTAGTGCTAGATAAAAACTTGTCATTCAGTGAAGTATGAGAATTTTGCTCATGCACGAGATGACAATGTGAGCTCTGAAAGAAATTATTACTAAGAATAAAAGGACTTTATCAGCAGAACTCAATGAGTATTTTGCAAAGAACTGGAGTAATTTATAAAATTGGAAACTGGGACATATAGCTGTGAAGTGACTGACAGTTGTCCAGAAGGCTGGTGTCAGCCCTGGGAACAGAACCAAGAACATTCTAAATGCCTGGACAGAAAAACTCCAAGTTACCCTTTCTTTCTCCTCAAATACGGTTCTGTGAATGAGTCATTATCTTGATCTAGGAACATTGTTTTTCACATCTTTTTGCCTATTCATTCCTTGGTGTTCCTGTGAAACAGATGATTTTTATCCCCCCTGTGATTCCGCTCATGAGAACATCTGTGCATGGGGACAGACAGAAAAGTCCCCAGTGTACAGATCCTATTATCTAGCTACCAGAACGTGTAATGTTCTGCTCCCTGCAAACCACAATGGGTTTGATTCAACAACTTAAATATAGAAACCATCAATTCCCCAAATAGCTAATTATTTTTGAAAGGGAGACTCGGGAAACAGCTGTTTTGTACCCATTGTACTTTGGAAATATCCAGGATCAAAGATGACTCTTACTCATCTCAGACACATAGCTGCCTTTCTAGCTTCTAGGTAGCAAAAAGAACCAAACAATAAAGAATGGTTTTAGAAATACTCTGAGTTCTATCAAACCTAGAAACAATTCAGGAAAGTGGTGATATCTAAAAGCTAGGGGCATTTCAGCTGAGCTTGGCCATCTCCCGTACCAACATCCCAGAAGGGGGTAATGAGTAGCGAAGGGTTAAGGGACCCTTCTTGTTTCCAGCTGAGTAGTTTCTTGACTAAAACTTCTTTCCACTGCTCTTTGGAATCTTTGCCGCTGAACTAAAACTGTCAGGCAAGGTGAGATGGTGATTTTCATCCAAACTTCATTTACATTTCTGATCAGATTGCTCTTTAACCTATGAACTGGTAAAGTCTTGTTTCCTGGGGACCTATACCCCAATTCTTAAGACCAACTGCTTTCAATAAATTTTATAATTTCCCAATTCATCCATTGGCATCTTGCCTGTGAACAAAATCCACAGAATCACAGACTGTTTCAGTTCAGAAGGGACATCTGGAGATCTAGTGAAGTCCCTCTGCTTTAAAGAGGCAGCACAGATTGTACAGGACTGTGTCCAGTTGGGGTTTGAATGTGTCTGAGACTGGAAACTCCACAACAGGCAAAGCTGTTTCAGTGTTAGGTCTCCCTCATAGTAAGAACATTTTTTTTATGTTTGAACAGAAATGCTTATATTTGTCCTCACATGACAGATGCACCAAATCCTTAATCATATTTGTGGCTGTTCATGGACTTGTTCCAGTATGTCCATGCACGGGGGAGCCCAGGGCACAGTCCTCCAAATGTGTCTCACCAGTGCTGAGTAGAAGGAGAGGACTGCCTCCCTCGACCTGCTTCAACGCTCCTCCTAATGCAGCCCAGGAGGCTGCTGGCTGTTGCTGGCTTATGGTCACGTTGTCGTCCACCCGGACCTCCAGGGCATGTTCTGCAAAGCCCTGCTGCATTGGTTTCAGTTTTATTTCATAGCCCTGCCAGTACTTCATCTCCCTTCTGTGTCTCCTAGTATCAGCTAGGCAGAGGACAAGCAGAAGACTACACAGGCAGTGGGTCACACCTATCCAAGAGCTATTGCAAACACCCCATAGGCTCCTTTACCCCCAAGCCACTGATTTTTACAACTCTGTTCCAAATTTGACATGTTTGCAACACCATGGCTTCGAAACGATTTGGTAGAAAGCGTTAGGTGAATGGGCAAACCGCTTAAGCCTCGGGTTTTTTTGGAAATAAAGGTGTGGGTTTTTTCTTTTTTAAAAGAAAGAATTGTCCAGGGAATTATTGACGCTAATAACAAAGCTGGATAATTACTATTGCGTGCTTATAACTTTGTCAGATTTGCTGCCTTCTCTTATACTCCTTTAAGTTTGTTCCTGGTTTGCTTTTTTTTTTCCCCACTTCCTCCTTTTGGGTGAATTTATTCTCAGTTTTAAAGGTGTTTCAGAAATATGGAAGTCATCAGCTTCTAGTATATATATATAAAAAAGCCTGAAAGGAATAGCAGTGCTGATAAATGATCCTGTGGAGACAGTTGGAGCTGCAGGGAACTGTGCTTACAGGGCTGTAATTATGTATTTCCACGTTAGTGGGAAACTGCAGCAAAACATGCATCAAAGGTCCTTCTGCAGCACTTGTGCAACGTGCCACTGTACGAGCCAGGAATGAGAACAAACCTTGCTGAAGGCACAGACTAACACAGCAGTTTGCCCACTGACATCACTTGGGGTGGAACTTACTACCAAGTAAAAGAGCACTGAGTCTCCACCTGGCAGGATACATCTCCAAATAAAGGAGCTTGATTAAAGGGTACCACCTCTGCAAAGACTTTCAGAATAGGGAGGATGGGAGAGAAGGGAGTTGGATAATTTAAAAAAGAAGCCTGAAAAGATTTAATTGTGTCTCTATTGATTTCGGTGATAGCTTTTGCACTGCCGTTGGGAGAAGAAGGCTCATGAGGTCGAATCCTCATTGTAACACAGGTTCTCTGAGTGATGCTTTGCTTACTTTGACCTACTGAAAATTTGTTCTCCAAGCTGTTAACTCCTGAGCCTTGAATTCCAAACTCTGGAAACAAACATCTTTCAAGGTTTTGGGTTGCCCCTGGGAATCCCGTTTCTCTCTTGATTTACTGCCTTTTGCCCCTGTCTAAAACAGAGGGACTGCTGGACTTTGTGCCTTGTTGTCCTTCCCCATTCACTGGGGTGATCTTTATTCTGTCACCAGACTGCTGACACCATTATTAGAAGCGTTTCTGACATGGGGTGGGTCGCTCCTGCTATGTGCAATACAGCCAGCAGGTGCGTAAAAGGAGCTGATGCACTGATGAGCTCTGCCCTTTCATCAAATGACACTCTGATGTATTACATCAAATAGGTCTTAACAGGTCGATATCACCCAGCTTGTCACCATAGGAATTCTCCATCCTTTGTGAAAATTATCAGGAAATGGAAGCAGGGACTTTCCTTTATGCAGAAAGTGGTGACAGTCTTAGTATGGAGTGTAAAGTTCCATCTTCAGAGTCCGGTGAAAGAATGCCTTCCATGATGTGGAGTATCATTAATACTGTACCAACATGCTTTCTAAGATTGAAAATGTGGGGAAACAAGTGGAATTATCAATTAACAGTAATTAAAACTACAAGAAACTCACAAAATCAAATTAAGAGATTAAATTATTGGCTATTGTTATCTAGGGGAGCAACAAAAAAAGGGTTCCTTGCATTATTTCAACATGTTTTCTCTTGTATATCAGGGAAAGCCACCCAAAATAAACCAAAGAAATTCCAACCTGAAACAGGGAAATAATATAGAAAACCCTTTACTCCTACAATTGCCTCTCTTAAAAAAAACTATAAGAGAAAGGTGATAACTCATAGTAATAAAATTAATGTTCTACAGGATAAAGAATAAGTGTATTAATTATGTTTAGAAATTATATTTCTAAAAGTGAGTTTTCAGTGTACTAGAATAAAAAAGCTGAAGTTTGTTAACTGTAATTAAATATTAGGAGGACTCTCCATTTCAGGGAAGTAGCCCTGGATTCAACAGAAGATGATGAACAATGGTGTCATCTAGGGACATATTCACTATTAATTGAATAAAGTGTATTTTTATTCACTTGAAATAAGCTAAGAGTCAAGCACTATTAGTTCTGTTCAGTGAGCATGCTTGAAGCAGTACCACACGACAAGATGCAGTGATTCACTAGGTCACAAAACACCATTATTTTTCTTAGTTTTCAAATCTTTCCTGCTTAAAAAAAAAAGTTTTAAAAATAAATTAAATTTTCTACTAAATAAAGCTCTATACAAACCTTTTCTAGAAAGGTTAGTGATAGAAATTGGTGATATAAACAGAATTTTTCAAAAAAGAAAATTCTGAGGCCACGTGACAGTAACTGGTGGTAACCAAGTATGCTGGGTACAGTTCTAAGAATGTGCTCAAAGCCAAACAGAAGGGAAAATGAGAGACAACGGTTTAGAAAAGCTGGTTGAATGCAAAGGTGAAGCGATACCATGAATTTGCACAGAGGAGAGGATCGTTCATTCTCACTAAAAAGACGGATCACTACACCATAAACCCTGGCAAAATTGAAATAGAAGATCAGGATGTATTAAGTTCACTCTCAGGCAGGCAGTGTTGCCTCTGCCACCTAAATTACCTTCTCCAGAGCTACTGTGAGTATGATTATATGGCATTGCACTGTGTCATCGGGACAAAGGTCTGGCTGTTCTGGTCCTCTACATTGAATAAACATTATCATGGCAATATTGACATTGGTAGACCCAGCCCACGCAGCAAAATTGACTGGAGACCCGAGTTAAATACCCTGCTGAGCTCCAAGGTTTTTGAGAGGCGACAATGGAGTGCACTTCTGATGGGAACCCCTTTGAAATGACAGTCGTGACAGCACCCAGTTCAGCTGGGTTTGTCAGCCTACCAGATGGGCTCTGTTCAGGAGATAGGTGGTTTGAGAAGGGGCTTCACTGAGGCAGCACTTTGTGTTCTAACCAAGAATGTGTATGAAGCGTTGGGCAGTCCTGATGGGTGGAGAAAGGGAAAAGAGTGAGAAAGAAATGAAGGTACTCCCACTTTTTTTTGTTGTTGTTTTTGGTTTTGTCCTCATAAATCTGTAGCTGTTTGGAAGAGTTTTGAAGTATCATGGACTTACAGACAAAGATCTAATCTTGGACTGCTTGTCCAATGATTGATCTTTCATAGAATCACAGAATGGTTTGGGCTGGGAGACACCTTCAAAGCTCCTCCAGCCCAACTGCCCTGCAGGGAGCAGGGACATCTGCAACTAGAGCAGGCTGCTCAGAGCCCCAAGGTCCAGCCTGACCTGGAAGGTTTCTGGGGGTGGGGCATCTACCACCTCTCTGGGCAACCAGTGCCAGTGTGTCACCACCTTCATCATAAAAAAAATTCTTCCTAATACCTAGTCTGAATCTATCCAATCTATCTTTCACTTTCTCTGCCTGATTCTTAACTTCCATGCATGCTCGTTGCTAATGATACTACTATCTATAGAAAAGTCTTGATAGCTACCACTCGAAATTCTCTGAATGGCCTCAGTGACAGAGCTAACAAAACTGAATCTTGTGCTTTGGATGCCACGAATCTCCTCGTAAAGAAATGACCCTTTTGTTGGCCCCTTTCAAAATGGGATGATAGAGTCAAAGTATTTTTTAAAAGGAAAAAGTGTTACTGCTGACTCCTGCACATGAACATAAATGTTCACAAATGCGTATCATCAATTTGTGTGAGATCACTTACCTATGTAAATGAGTACACACCACACACTGAAATGTTTTTGTCTCTAGAAAGTCTCTAGAAATGTTCTAGGTAGTTCAAGTAAGTGTCAAGTTATGATGTAATTTCTGTGCATGGCAGCTTTTAATCTCTCTTTGGACGGCAAGGAATAAAACCATCAGTATTACGTGTAATATACGTGTTGCTTTCTCACAAATGTAACATGTATTTTAACACTTAAAACACACAGGAGATAACATCTGTTCTTAAAAGACGACATATAGGTTGAGAGAAACACAAATACGTACAAAATTTGAGCTTAGTCGGTTAACAGAATGAACCAGGGTCATAGTGACAATGAATCTTTCTCGCTGTTCGTGGTGTTTGGTTAAAGGTGTTGCCTGCTGACAGGATGCTTGTCCGGAGAAGAAGGTCAGTGGATCATTGCTATTCCTTACTGTTATTTGTTTTGGGACTGATCCAGTTTGAACAGAAGTCCAGTTTACTTCCCTGGGTTTGACTTTTTAGTACAGAGTCTTTCTCTTGTCATGTACTTTGAAATAAAACTCCTGATGAAATATATTTTCTTGCGGCTTACGGGAGGATCTGGATGATTTATCAGTCTCTTTTTCACTTTAATTCATGTGAATCGTGCTAAGCCAGGAACATTACACATCCTGGAGTCAGCAGGGGTAAAAGCTCATAACGGAGCTCCCAAAGGTACCCATCGGTATCCTTCCCTCATAGCTGCTTGAAGCAACTCATCCTGGCTGGTCATGTTGGTCAGGAAGGTAGTAGAAAAGGACAGCTAAACTGGAGAAAGTGCCCAGAGACGGAAGATTTTCCTTTTGGCCTTCTAGAGGGCTTATGAAGTCAACATTTTCTAAGATCAGAATTTTTGTTGTTAGCTGCGGCTTACCTTAGTCCCGGGAGATAATGGGAGAGTGTTTCTGGAGCGGTACGGCAAACAGACTGACTGGTTACAGCACTTCCAAACCAGGGTACAAAAGAGCGGACCCCTGCATTTCTTCCAAATTATGACCATGGACACACTTCTTGGCAGGGAGACGGTCGGAGACGTGCTGGAAAACGCGGTATTTTGGAAGGTTTCACTTGGCTAAAGGCAATTTGAATAGCCAGTCCAAGAAACCAAGGGGTTATAGCATGTTTTCTTCCATTGCTGGTGTCCAGCAATAGACGGTGAATTGAGGCAAAGCAATCCCTTTTGAATAGAAAATCTTTACATTTTGCATTCTCTCCATGTCCAGAATTCCTCAAATTTCCAATCCATCATAGCCACTGAAAGTGCTGTCGTGCACCGTAGGGCTGATTTATGGTACAGCTGCACATCAGACAACCAAGTCGAACAGCACTTTTAAAAGTGTGTTTGCTATTACTGTTTGCCAGACCAACTTCTGGAGAGTTACATTTGTCAACATTCAAACAACTCAGTGAAATGCCGTGGTAGAGGGCTCAGTCCTTTTCAGCGTTGAAAATACTTGTGATTTCAATCATGACTAGTTTTTCCTGAGTCATTGTTTACTGTGGCAGGCAAGTAGACATTGCTGATAAGAGCAGAGGTACCAGGGGAGAACCACACACCAGAGTTTTTCCTCCCATTATCCCTGCAACCTCCTGATTAGAGAAAATTCAGAGACATATCTTACTCATTTTGAAAGATGTGAAAGAAAAAGCAAAACCTTAGCGATACAGCGCTTCTGCGGAGGACAGGTCAGAACAGCTCCGTGTTAGAGTGGCCAAGCTAATCAGATTATTAATGACGACTGTTTTACTTCCTTTCCTCAAGAAAAATAAACGTTTTCCACCACTCCCTTTACTGGATTCTTCTGGGGATTTTTGCATCTCGTGTTTTTCGGGGTGTTGGTTTCTTTTTTTGTTGCTGTTTTCTTTGGTTTTGGGTTTTTTTTTAAACTGCAAACCAATTTACTCACCATCATACAATTCCATTTCTAAAAGCTTTTTTAATTATCATGAGGCCAGTCACATTAGCTACTTTCAACTATTCCTGTTGTACATTATACAAATAATACGCGAGCAATAAAAAATACAGACAGTTGCCACAGGTGGTTTGGGTTTTTTTATACTTTGGAGCAATACAATGTCCCTTATTTAACTTTGAAAATATTAACACGTTTACAAAGGTATATCAAAAGTTGCAATCTGAACCAGATATAGTTTAAATCCTTTGATATCCTCGCTCAAACAGATTGCGCCTGAATTTTGATGTCCGTTTTTGCTTTCAAAGTGGGTTTGCAGGTGCTTTGTTTGTGATGTACACCGTGCGGAAGATTGACAGCCACAATTAGGAGGCTGGGTGAGATGATCGTTTCAATCCCTTCTAGCTCTGTGGAGGGACAGGGCAGCTTCTCCCAGCTGACACCAGTGTCACTTTGGTGATTCGGTCTGGGTCAAGCGCAGAGGCAGCGTGTACGGCGGTGGATATGAGGAGTGAATGTGTGAGGACAGCAGCTGGCAGTGGCTGAAGGCGAAACCTTTCCTCTGCACTGACACGTGGATGGCAGGCTGGCATCCCGCCTCCCAGAGGAGGAGAAGCAAGCCCTCCATCGGTGCAGTCTCCGTGGAGATCGTACAAGAGTTCGGTAAAGTTTTGCTGTAGAAAGGAACACCTGTGCTCAAACTTCCAGGGATTGAAGTCCAGATGGGTTTTCTAATTCACATTTCTAATTTCAAATGCACATTTTTTTCCCCTCATTTTAAACCAAAGTAATTTCTCCTTCTTGATTTTCTCCCACTGGCTGTACTTTACAGCTGTATTTGCTTCTTGCCTTGAATACCCTCCTTCGATTGCCAGTACTGCCATGCCCCTGTGACTCACAGTTAATTTTACACCACTCATTGCTGAACAGCTTGTAACCCTGGGACACATGAATGCGGACAGAAGGGAGATCAGAGGAGAATAAAATCCCCTCGGTTCCAGCCTAAGACACCAGGGAGGCAAAGGCTCAGGGAACTGTTCATCACGGCTGTAACGGATAACGAGACCCCGTAAAACTGCTGCTGTGGCTGCACCGTTGTACTCTGATTTTTCCCCTCATGGACTGCAATGTCGCTACCACAAGAGGGAGCAGGGACCTGGATGATTTTGCACTTTGCTTTGTGATTGTCTCAAGGTCTATGGAGAGCTCTGCAGGTCTGAACCGAGGGGTTACAGAGAGACCTGATGAGACAAAGCCACTTCAGATCTACAGATGGACTTGGCTGATGCAAAAGTCAAGCAGATAGAGCAACAGCTGCTGAGCTGTAAGAAACTAAATTAAAGACCTCATGCATTTGCATCATATTCTTCTGTTCAGAGGAGGAATTCGTCTTCATGGCTACATCAACAATTATAGAGATATTGGAACTGACTAACAATTACAGGTGATTTCTAAATTTAGGCATATTGAGAATTTGGACAGCTATTGAGTAGGTTTAGTGCCAAGTTTCATGTAAGCTTCTTGCCCTCTCTGCTCATTTATATCCACACGTGTAAACTGGCACACTAGACTTAATTTTGTTTAATTCTACAAGAAACAGATAACCTAAACCCATTACATTTCAATTTAGCTTGTTTATTCCTCTGTTCAGGATGCATGGAGATGACATACAGAGATAGTTAAGATTAACGAGTGGCTGATGAGTGTTGAGTACGCATATGGAAACAAAGCACCTGAAATAATTGCAGCAGGAAAATAATAACATTCATTTTAATTGGTATGAGACAGTTTTGTTTGGTTTTGTAAGGGCCAGATTGCTTACAAATCCATTTCCCTTGTGCCACTGAAATGATACACAGGAATGACCTTAATCCAACAGAAGTCAGGGGCGACTCTACTAACTTTTTCATTTGCTGTTAGAAAGATAAGGCCTTTATTTTCAGAAGCATATAAGCATGAGCTCAGCTTTAAGCGTATGCTTATCTTTACTATTCTGAATTTTAACCAGAGAGGAACATAAGCACAACAGCAGTCAAGTGGCTTAGACATTTTTGCATTTCTGGTGAATAAACATCAGGTTATAAAGAAAAGCAAAGTACAGCTTATTTAAATTAATGGATCGCATTGAAGTTTTTCAAAATGGATACAAGCTCATCGGGGAATAGCTTTAAGCTGGTGAACAGAAGGAAGTTTCCAAATGTCACATGAAATGAGAATGTTACAAAGCCTGCTAGTGGGAATAATGATTTGAAAAAAAATAATCCTCAGCTGAAGACAGAACTTGAGAAAATGACGAGCAGGTTTATACGGTAGAGTTGTCTTTAAAACCAGCAAACTGGGCTCAGGGTCCGAAAAGACGTCTTCCAGCCTGTTGTTCCCTGAGGGCTGTGAAAATTAAGTCAGAGCCTAAAACACTCTTTCATAGCATCCACATTTCACCTGGCTGGTTTCCAGGATAAATTATTTTTGGATAAACCACTAATTAATTTCCTCCCACCTACTCATTGCATCTTACTTTGTAAGTGCTCCTGTTGATTCCCGTGGCTCTGTTCAACCAGGAAGATCTTGGATTGACATAAATTTTTCAGTTATGGTGATTTATGTGCATGAGAGAAAAGTCAGAGAGAAAATGACCTCTTTTCCTGATGATTTTTGAAATCATTCCTAAAAGCATTGCTGGCAGACACAGCCCATCAGTACTGGCCAACTCTGAAACCACGCAGCCTGTGGATCATTTCTCACCTGTAGCCCATTGTTGTTTGGGGACTGTGTTCAGAGAGGCATCTGGCCTCTGCACAATAAGAGAATTAGAAAATAGTTGGCTGGCAAATGGTGATAAGATTTTTTCCTTTCAATTCTTCTTCTTGGTCCTTATGATGAAATACGATTCAACATCCTGTGGTGGTTTGCTCCATGCGTAAGGGCTCAAGATAGACTTAATCCCTTTGCACTACAGAGGATCCCACTCAGCTGGAACACATCAAACTGTGTTCACCTGAGCAGTTTCACCTAATCTAACCATAATCAAAACTCTTGGACTCTTCTCTTCTCTTCTCTTCTCTTCTCTTCTCTTCTCTTCTCTTCTCTTCTCTTCTCTTCTCTTCTCTTCTCTTCTCTTCTCTTCTCTTCTCTTCTCTCTTCTCTTCTCTTCTCTTCTCTTCTCTTCTCTTCTCTTCCCTTCCCTTCCCTTCCCTTCCCTTCCCTTCCCTTCCCTTCCCTTCCCTTCCCTTCCCTTCCCTTCCCTTCCCTTCCCTTCCCTTCCCTTCCCTTCCCTTCCCTTCCCTTCCCTTCCCTTCCCTTCCCTTCCCTTCCCTTCCCTTCCCTTCCCTTCCCTTCCCTTCCCTTCCCTTCCCTTCCCTTCCCTTCCCTTCCCTTCCCTTCCCTTCCCTTCCCTTCCCTTCCCTTCCCTTCCCTTCCCTTCCCTTCCCTTCCCTTCCCTTCCCTTCCCTTCCCTTCCCTTCCCTTCCCTTCCCTTCCCTTCCCTTCCCTTCCCTTCCCTTCCCTTCCCTTCCCTTCCCTTCCCTTCCCTTCCCTTCCCTTCCCTTCCCTTCCCTTCCCTTCCCTCCCCTCCCTCTCCCTCTCCCTCTCCCTCTCCCTCTCCCTCTCCCTCTCCCTCTCCCTCTCCCTCTCCCTCTCCCTCTCCCTCTCCCTCTCCCTCTCCCTCTCCCTCTCCCTCTCCCTCTCCCTCTCCCTCTCCCTCTCCCTCTCCCTCTCCCTCTCCCTCTCCCTCTCCCTCTCCCTCTCCCTCTCCCTCTCCCTCTCCCTCTCCCTCTCCCTCTCCCTCTCCTTCTCCCCTTCCTTTTAATTTCTCCATTCAAATACTTCTACTTTGTCTTTTGCTATCACACAGTACTAATTTGCCTCAGAATGTTAGTGCACACACAATTTAATAAACTAAAATTCTCTAAATGTTCCTGCATTTCTGCACAATCAAAACAACCACCTCTTGTTTGCCTTCATGAGTCTTTGCTTCCATATTCCAGCCTAACCGGCACTGAATCCCCCTTATCCTTGGGTTAATTTGATGACATTCCAGTGACATCATCTAGAAGAAATTTAATTTACATTTCCAATGAGTCTGGGTCTCTAACCTTTGCAGAGTGATGTCTAATCATTATTAATAGTGACTTATTGTCTTGAGAGAAAAAGGAATGATTTAATATAGAAAAGGTGACGTGGTCTGGTGAGCAAAGTGGACACTGATGAGAGATATAACGCTACTTTTCCCTTTCTTTCTTTTAATGGGGTTTGTTGAGTCACCTGTTGAATGTTCCCAAATGCAGGTGGTATTACACACTTATAAAGAATTGCCACTGTTAAGCTACCTCTGTTTCTAAAACATTAAATTCTAACCCTCCACACTGTCTAAATTCTGCCCATTAACTGGAATCCTGACACCCCTTAGCCGTAGTTTTGACTCTGAAAATTTTTCTAACCATTTGCATTCATAAGGTGGGCTCACCAGAACCAATCAGGGAGGTCCTTTTTATTCATTCAGAAAAGCGTACAAAACTACACCCAGAACACCTAAATTATCACTAGCAGTTTACCCAGATTGCAGTTTTCCAGAATGTTTTGATATCAACATGCACTCTGACAGCCTTTGCAATTCCCCGATCACTATGCAAATGAAATTAGCAACAACAAAGGATGTGGGAGGACACGTCTCAATCTGAAAGTATCTATCTTCAGGCTAATTTTTTTTTTTTTTTAACATAAAAGTCAGTCCTGATAAGGACCCTAAAGAAAGAGAAGGTAGATCCACACAGTAGTTTTTTGTATGTAGGAGACAGCATGAGAAAAACTGGAGTGTAGGTAAATAAAATCAAGATTAACCTCATTGTTGAATCCGAAGCAGAAATAAGAAACAGTAGGATATGATGTCAAAAGAATGGAGAAAACAAATACACAACCTTGAGTTCTTTCAGAACTGATATGGGAAAGTAGGTGAAGAGCTAATTATCATGCATTCGTTATCACTGATTTGACGGGAAAAAGGGGTTTCCTAGATATTGGGTAAACCCCAGCTGGGAATGAAAGGAGACTGGAGTGCTATAAGGATGTCACCTTCATTTTATATTAAGTCATAGAACACTGACAATTTTATGCCATCACAATATATTTTAGAGAGAAAAAGCCCCAAGTGAAAGCAGGTAAATGGGTCAAGGAGAAGCTGTGTCTTCAGTGGGAGATGCTGTATTTGGGAGTATAGGCAATGCTGACTTCTACTCATCTATCTAAGGAGATTGTGGCTCCTATTTAAAGAGAAGAGAAAGGAAGAGGTTTCAAGCTCACCTGAAAACACAGAAAGCAATGGGGTCAAAGAGGAAACAAGTGCTTCACTGTTGTGAAGATTTGCACTACCAGCCTTTCTTTTCTCACGGTACTTACGACTGGCAAGTTTTGCTGGCACATGATGAGCACTTTCTGCCAGAGGCAAAAGCAAAATTGCTCAGCAGGGGGATAAACTTGGGGAAAACCAACGAACCAACCAACCAACCAAACCCAAACACAACAGAGAAAAAACTATTAACCTGGGTAAGTCTAGGAGACTCTTTTTGATACCCTGACCTGAAATCCTGTTAGTCTTTTCCGAGGCTGGATTGTAGAGAGGGAAAGAGAGCTGGTTGGTGGGCTGCATCGGAAACCGGGTTGATATAACCTGCGTGGGTGACTTCATAGGTAGAGTGGGAAGCAGGTACTTTTTAATTTTTTCTTAGAGGGTTGTGGACTTGGTGCCGTGAGTAGGGTTGAGAGTTACGAGACAGTACAGAATGTTACAAAGCCAAGGAGATAGGGCTAGGAAAAGGTAAGCTTCAGGAAAAAACCTGAGCTTTAGGTTTTTTTTCATCAACAGTGTCTATTACTCTTCTGGAGAATTATGATTATCTCAGATTTATTGCTGTCTGCCTTTCATGGTAATTCAATAGAAAACAGTTAGTATTAGTGGAGATATTACTATAATATATTACCTTAATCATCACACTGCTCTTGGGAACAGCTTACTGAAGTACAACCATTTTGTTTAGCAAGGAATAAAGGTTTTTGTTTTATTTTCATCCTTCCTGTAACTGTTTTGGAAAGTCTTTTCTGATTGGAATCTATGGGTTTGGTTGAGATTTTTTTTCCCTTCTGAATCTTCTTTTGTCTCTGAAATCATAGACTGTAATTTGAGGTTGGATCTTCCAGGTAAAATATTGGGTCAAAATCCACATTAGTTAATGTAATGGGTTAAGATGGCGCCAGCGGGGCTGAGACTCCTGTCTCCTCCCTTCCCCTTCCCCCTAAGCACAGGAAAACTTTCTCACAACTTCTGTGGGGAAAACACGCCAGCCCTCTTGGCTTCTTATTGGGAGCCGAGGCATGTCAATGAAGTGCCTCGGCGACTAAGCATATAAAAAGCGGAATTTTCCGATACTCCCCTGGCGCACACGTTTGAGTTCACAGAACACAGAAAGAGATTTCTATCAAAGAAAGAAAAGATGCCCTTTTCCTCCAGCGGCAGTAAAAGACTCTTTTGCCAATAATTTCCCATTTCCTTGAGGGGGTGGAAAGGGACATGCCAGGCATCTCCACCCCCACATGGAGAGATCCACTGCTGAGGGACACGAGAAGGACCATCCCTGTAAGGCGGTGATGAAGGTCATCCTGCCAGGACTAGATGCAGCTAGATCATTGCCCAAGGGATGCATGAACACCCCTGCCCACGGGAAAGGTGGAAAAGAAGATAGGATGACATCTTCTACGAGGGGTGAGAAGGAAAGACTCTTTAGTGAAAGTTTGCCTGGACAGTTCGTTGCTGGACTGGAACCTTGGAGGTTAAAAAAGTGGCGACTCTCACCCCGCTACCACCCCCACCACCCCGGTCCTCAACCATGCTGCCGGGTCTTTTTTTAAGAAGGGATGTGGATTCAACGTGGGGTGAGAGACTGTATTTAGCTGTATATACCTACATATGTATTTATTAATCTCTCTTTATCATCAGTCCTGTTTGACTTACATTGATTGATTTCGGGTTTTAATTGCGTCAAGCATCAAACCGATTCTGTTCCACCCCTTCAATATAAAACCTGTGATTCACTTGGGTTGTTTTCCTAAAAAGCCCTAACGAACCACTTAAACTCTTCTGTGTAGCCCTCAGGTGGGTTCACATGCTCCCCAAGGCTGCAGAAAGTCGCATTAGAAAAAAACCCTTTCGGAGATTACAGCTTTCTAATTTCAAACTGTGACAGTCAGATTCATCCCGATGACTTCGTATGCAGCACAATAGCTGTTGTCATGGAAAGACCGTGAAGCCTTGGAAATCTCCTTTGTATCTCTTCCCCTAAAAATATCATCAGAGCTCACAGAACCCAAGGAAACCTGCTAGTTTTGACAGACCAACACATTTTCTGAAAAAATTCTGGGCGGTTCTACTTCTGAGTTGATGAAAGAGAAAAAAAAGTTCATTTTCTTTCTGAAAAAGGCAATTATCACCCTACTTTTCAATGCATTGTTTTCTGAAAGTAATATAATTAATCTGTGGAGGGCTATTTGAATTGTGGCGATCATTTTAGCTTTCTGAAGTAATGAACAGCATAATGGAAACTGAGTTGTTCACTATTTAACTGAAAGGGATTGGGTGGCTCTTTCCTAGGAAACTGGAAAGAAAGGCTTTGGGTGTCTTTTAAAATGCAGAATATACACATTCACACTGTATTATTATAGTCACTTGTTAAAAGGATGTGCCATAGATAGCGTAGTTACTACTGGAAATGCCAAAGAATGGCATGCAGGTTTTCTGGGAAATTTCAAAATTTTCCTTATTCCATAATCTGCTAGTTAAAATTTGTTTCAATTGTAAAAATTCAGGATGGACTGGAATTAAAGCCTGGGTGAAAGAAAATATGCGCTTTCTTCCTTAGAACAACAACCACAGAACTGGGCTTAAGGCAATGACTGTTCTTTCATCCAGAGTCGTGTTGATGAACAGCAGAAGAGCTGCCTTTCCTCCAGAGCCAGCTGACGGCTCCCAAATGGCCTGGACTTGATAGAGGAGGTGAAAAGTGGGAGAAAACAGCAGAAAAGGGGAGTAGAAGAGGGAAAAACTGGGGAATTAGGTTGTGCTCCTGCTCCTGTCAGGGAAGCAGAGGGGTGAGGTCAGAGATTTCTTGATGGATCATCTCTTTAGAAAAGCACTTTCCAGCTTGTTATACCTCCTGCCTCAGGAGCAGTAACAAAGCAGCCAGGCACATACTCCGGGGCACCGGTGGAAGAGAATTAAGCTGCAGAGCCTTGGCTGTTTCACTGCCCATGGCAGCTGTCTGCTGCGACTATGCCTCAAGCCATACTTTGATCTGCACCCAAATGTATGCTGTCTATAATTAGATAGATCACAAAGCAAGATAAAGTTTTCAGGTAGAATGGTCATAACAAAATCTTCAGAGACATCCTGAAAAAGGTCGTCTGCTTTTGCAAATAGTTCTCAAATTGTGGGAAGCTTTAAAGTATTCTACTTCCATTTCAGTTTTACAGAAAAGGCATACCAGACATCTCTTCCTCTTTCCTCAAACATGTAACGTGATACAATTAGAGAGTTTCCCAGAAGCTTCACTTCACCTGCACAGTGAACCACTGAAGGGTCCTTACTGAAGTTGAGATAAACGTCATCTACTGCTCTCTCCTCATCCACCAAGCCAGCTGTCTCATTGTAGAAAGCTATCACGGTGGTCAGGCATGATTTTCCTTCCATAAATCCGTGCTCACGACTTCAAATCACTTTCTTTTCCTTCATATATTTCAAAATGGTTTCCAGAAGGATTAACTCCATCACCTTCCCAAGGACTGATGTGAAGCTCACCTGTCTTATGCTCCCTGGATTCTCCTTCTTGTCCTTGAAGAAGGACTGACATTTGCTTTATTCCAGTCATGAGTATCCTGTCCTGATTGCTCTGACCTTGCAAAGATAATTGAGAGGGGGATAGCGGTGACACTGACTTGTTCCCTCAGCTCTTGTGGATGCATCTTATCAGGAACCAGGGCCTTATATCTGTCCAGTTTGTACAAATGTTCCCAAACCAGATTTTCCTCCACTGGTGAGAACTCTACCTCGATTCCAGCTTTCTCTGGTCTCAGAGACCTAGGGTTTCTGAAGCCTGGACTTACCAGTAAAGACTGAGGTCAACAAGGCATTCAGTATCTTCACCTTCCTCATGTTCTTTGCCAGCATGTCCCCACCTCATTCAGTAGTGGTCCCACATTTTGTCTTCTTTTTGCTGCCAATATACCTGTAGGAGACCTTCTGGTTCCCCTTCAAGCACCTTGTAAGACTCAGCTCCAGGTGGGCTTTGCCTTTACTAACCCTATCCCTGCATGTTCAGGCAGTGTCTGTATATTCCTTCCAGGTCACTTGTACGATTCTTTTCTATGTCTGAGTTTCGTCAGGAGCTCTATGGAATGGACTGTTCTTGAGCTCAGAGGAGGTGATACTTGAAAATCAGCCAGATCTCCTGGATTCTTATTCTCTCCAGGCACCTATCCTCTGGGATTCTTCCAAGCAGATCTCTGAAGAGACCAAAGAGTGGTCTCCTGAAGTCCATGGCTGTGAACCTGCTTTTTGCCTTGCTCCCTCCTGGCAGGATCCTGAATTCCACCATCTCACAGCCACTGCAGCCAAGGCTCCCCCTGACCTTCACATACCCAACAAATTCTTCCTTGTTTATAAGTATCAGGTCCAGCAGAGCTTGATGCCTCCTTGGCTCCTTCGTCTCCCATGTCAGGAAGTGTCCATCCACATACTCGAGAAACCTCCTGGATTGTTTGTGTTCTGCTCCAGCAGATACCAGGGTAAATCAGGCCCCCTTGAAGACCAGGGCCTGCAAATGTGAGGCTGCTTCCAGTTGTCTGCAGAAATCTTCATCTACTTCTCCCCGATCAGGTGGTCTGCACAAGTCACCCATGTTGATCTGCCCTTTAATCCTGAGTGAAAGTAATCAACTCCCTCCTCAGTCATTCCTAGTTCAAAGGTCTCCTCACCAGGTTGGCCATCCTCTCGGTAAAGATGTTTTTGCCCGGCTCAGACAGGTGGAACTTGTTTCTTTATTGTTCCCTCAGGCTAGCAGATGCCTCCTCCAAGCTGCCCCTTGCCCCAGCCTGCCCAGCTCTCCAGGCCTGCTCTGCAAAGACCCCACCACTTCCAGCTCCCAGACTCCTCCCAGGGAGCCACTGGCTCTCCGAGTCCTTATGCCAAACAAGTTATTAAATCCAGTTTTGTCATGCTATAGGAGGTAAAAACTGCTTATAAATAAGTACTATAACTGCACTTGGGGGGTTGTGACTAACACTCGTTTTATCTTGGATAATGATTTTATAAGTGAGAAAACGGAACAAATTGTTAAATAAAGGCTTGCTGTTCTGGTTGCATTAGTGTGTTATCAGAGGGGCAGTGATAACCTCCCATTCCATGCTTCAAGCCGCTGAAAATATAACTGGACTTAGTTTAACCCCACACTGAAGCCAACCCCACTGCCCTCCGTGCGCAGGGCTGAGGACAGGCAGGGCAGGGGCAGCTCCTGCAGCTCCGATTAGGTGCAATAACCTGGTAAGGCACTGTTGCTTGATTGTGAAACTGAGCTCTAAGGCAGCATTTACTTAAGCGGATTTGTCTTAAACCAGGCAAATCAGTGAAGAGGAGGAATTAGAAATCTAATTTAAAACCCAGTATATGTCACCATTTACTTCGGTGTTCTCGTGAGGAATCCTCGGTCTCATTAATACCGTATATAATAGGAGAAGCTGTGAGTACCTCAAACTACAGAAGGATTTTAGAATCCTATTGAAAACAATAAAAATAATAACTTAATCCTTTTCTGGGCTTTGCAACATCCTCTCTGTTGAGACCGAACTCATGTGGTCTCGGTGGTCATGTCATACCGAGTGCTGACTGAGTACTGAACTGAAGAGTCATTTTTTATTAATACCGTTTCTAGCACCTTTTGGCCTTCGCTCCTTCTCTTTGCTCTCTGCCTCTTGCTCGCTGGAGTGAAGAGGATGAGCTATGCTGAGAGCTACGAAGCCGAAGAATTGTGGAGAGTGGGAGTTGCTAGAAGCCCTGTCCCCAGAGCGGGAATACACCACAAATCTTGCATATTCCGGTGGATTTGAGATCAGCAAGGTTCATCTTACCGTTAGCTAAGCACCTTCACAGCGTGCGGCTCCTCAGGAGGTGCAGGCTCACGCTGAGCAGGGCCCTGCTTGCTCTGGTTCTCAGTACTCTCCTGCTGTGCAAAATATAGCAAAAGCTTCTTTTTTTTTCTTTCATTTTCTTTGTCTCTTGTGCCACATGTCCCCTACAGGATGAGCAGACAAAAAAGAAAATAGCTTTCCTCAGCGTTAAGCCTTCTGTGTTTCTGTCCGGATCAGGCTCTGCTTTGCCCTGGCAATACCGAGGTTTTCCCCTGCCCAGGCTCAGCCTGTCTTTCCTTGTCCTTGTGATAAGAGGTCCTGGAGCCTCTTTACAATTGGAGATCCAACTTCCCCATTAAGCCTGGTTATTTTTGAGATAGATAGTTAGTTTTTTTTTTCAAAGCTTAATAGAAACTGACATTCAGGTTCAAATAAGTCCAAATACTCTGTATCTACTAAATATTTCAGTATTTTAAAATGAGTGTCCTTTAAGCAGACGTTCAAGAAGTCATTTTCTATCCCCACGCCTTTTTTATCAGCATTTGCATGAGTACTGCTTGGTTCTGAACGCAACAAGCATTTTCATGGATAAATTTTTTAACTATTTCATGGTCAAGTGATTTCTTATACTAGCAATCGAGGAGTCAATGTTTTCAGTTGTCATATGACATGCATGAAGCACTATACAGTTTATGTAGTACTGATTATTATTGTTATATTATTATGGATGTATTTAATACACACACAGATATATACGTCTGTGTATGTATGTGTATAAACCTCTCCAGAATAGCTTGCCATGTGAAGTGTTTTAAAAGCAGATATGTAAAGAAAATGAATCAGTAGCTTCTGAAAAAATTTTTCCAGCCATTGATGTGTTTTCTAAAGTTCAAAGGCTTTAAGAAGTTTGGAATAAAACACTTTATTAAAAACAACAGCCATATTTGAAGTGAGAACTTTGTATTTGTCTTCTTTTCCTGCTAGATAACCTTCCTTATATTCTTGCCAAGTGGAACTCTTGCTGGAATACCTTGAAAGATTTGGTTATGGAGGAATGGGTCATTATGGATGTATCAAGGGGTTATCCTTTGCAGAAATAGTGTTCTCCAGAGATTTACTCTAACTGTTGTCTAAAGTTAGATATCTGCAATGTATTTTCAATATCTTCTTCAAAAGTTATGTAATTTTCTATTAAAAAAACCCAAACAAACTACAAATCCTAGTAGCCAAAGGCATTTCATAATGCACACAGTTTGTGATGTATCATGACCATCAAAAATATAAAACTCAAACTGCAAAGCCCCATACGTAGATTGAGGGGAAAAAAAAAAAAGTGGTAAAGAATGCATTTTCAAGTTTATAAATGGTTGATGAACAAGGGATTATAATCTGGAAGGTGTGATGTTGTTCTTCAGTGACAAAATAAGAAGTCCTTGGGAATTTCCTGAATTGGCTTAAAAATCCCTTTTAGGCGAGAAAACACACACATTTATGTCTGTATTTGCATTTGTGTATGTACGTTTGTGTGAATAACCGTTTGTGTACATAGAAAATTTTGATTTATTTAACTTCCTGGGCCTTATTTATGTACAAATATCAGTTTAAAAATATGAAAATGAAGAAACTTTTCTCATGACTGAACATCAAAAGGTGTTACAATACTCTTGGTTTTGGATATGTGCAGAACATCTCCCACTGTCTCACACAGGACTGACATAGCACTGTCACTCAAATCCCTCAAACCCAAGCCAAGAGTCAAATTTTTCTAGTGTTTTGACTGAATACTCTGTTAGGTCACCTCCAAAGATCGCGTGCAGAATTAGTGATTCACTGATGGCTGTTTCATGTCTATAGTTTCTACTACCTCATAAAAGTCAGTTTTCCAAGGTGAAGTTATGACTTATGAGAGAAAGCACTTGTGTGATACGTGGAGGTGCAAAAGGGAACCACTGAGAGCTATTCTTGTCCTAAAACTAGTCGCACAGCAGAGCTGGAGTGTGAGCCAGGAAGAAAGGCAAGAACGACACCAGGAGGACCATTCAGGATTCCTACCTGTGACATTTCCTCTCTCTGACATGGAGCTGCTGCCACGTACGAGCATTAACCTGGCAAAGTCAGCAGCTGCAAACCAGTCCCAAGGCAGAAACAGATTTCTCTGTTTCTGATCTGGACAGGCTGGATCTGGACAGGATGGATCGATGGGCTGAGGTCAACTCTATGAAGTTCAACAAGACCAAGTGCCAGGTCCTGCACTTGGGCCACAACAACCCCCTGCAACATTACAGGCTTGGGGAAGAGTGGCTGGAAACTGCCCAGAGAAAAAGGACCTGGGGGTGTTGGTGACAGCGGCTGAACATGAGCCAGCAGTGTGCCCAGGTGGCCAAGAAGGCCAATGGCATCCCGGCTCGTATCAGCAATAGTGTGGCCATCAGGAGTAGGGCAGTGATTGTCCCCCTCTACTTGGTACTGGTGAGGCCACACCTTGAGTGCTGTGTCCAGTTTTGGGTCCCTCACTCCAAGAAGGACATTGAGGTGCTGGAGCGTGTCCAGAGAAGGGCAACGAAGCTGGTGCAGGATATAGAGCACAAGTCCTGTGAGGAGCAGCTGAGAGACCTGGGGTTGTTTAGCCTGGAGGAAAGGAGGCTCAGGGGAGACCTTCTTGCTCTCTATAACTCCCTGACAGGAGGTTGTAGTGAGGTGGGAGTTGGTCTCTGCTTCCATGTGACAAGTGACAGGACGAGAGGAAATGGCCTTAAGTTGTGCCAGGGGAGATCTAGGTTAGAGATCAGGAAGAACTTCTTTACAGAGAGGGTTGTGAAGCATTGGACCAGGCTGCCCAGGGAGGTGGTGGAGTCCCCATCCCTGGAGGTGTTTAACAGCCGTGTGGATGTGGTGCTGAGGGACATGGTTTAGGGACCCTGGCAGTGCAGGGTGAATGGTTGGACTCGATGATCTTAAAGGTCTCTTCCAACCAGAGGATTCTGTGATTCTGTGATTCCCAGTCAGCATTATCTGGCCTCTGATGCAGGTTTTTATTGGCATAAAACTGGCTGCTCTTCTCCCTGGCCACAGCACAGGTTTCACAGGTGGCTGGGTGTCTGCCCATGGACATGGTTCTTTCAGATGTCACTTCTAGTCTCTTCACCTCAATGTATCATGAAATGGATCCAGTTATACGTAAATAAAATTCTCACAGAGATGCCACATGCCGTTTTCTTCTACTCTGCACAGATCTGATACGCCTGCCTTTTCACAAATAAAAAAAAAACAGTTTGGAGAAGAAAGCACAGACTGATTTCTAAAGAACTCAGGTGAAAACTGATCTAATTGCTCCTGCTCTGCTATAAATCTTTAAAGTTTGTGTACAATATTGTACCAACCATCTTGGGACCAAGTTGCACTAGACATAGTCCCTTAAGAAATGACAAGTTCCAAGAAGACATATCGATTTCATTTAGTCATTAGGAATCGGTGGTGTTCTTTTCAAGTATTCCTATGAATATATTAATATATTTTAATTATTAAATAACATGTTTATTTCTTACAACTTTCTTTATAATGAATTGCATGCTGCCTCCCGTGAGCTGGAGAGACTTCTCTATTGATTGCGATGCTGTGGTGTGAGGATGAACCCATTTCTGAGAAATGACATTACCTAGCAAAATCCAGAGCCTTTAATTATGGATTCAAGGAGCCAAGAATGAAATTAAGGATCCAGGTTTCCTACTAAGCCAGCATGTTAGTCTGCCTCACCCAACAGAATATGTTGAGAAAACTTGATCAGGCATTTTCTGACATGTTGTCGAAGATAGCAGATGAAACGTTAAAAAGTCGTTCGTTAAAACCTCAGTATTCAGCAGGTTTTGTCAAATCCAAGACAAACTTCATACCAAGTAAGATTGTGTGAAATGAATATCTTCTTTCCATCCTTTTGCCTCTGCCACCCTTTGAGAATTTTATTAGGAGTCAGGAAAGAGCAGAGCTTACATGTATAAATTCAGAAGCTGTTTAAGACACTTGTGTGAGACCAACAATATGTAGAGAAGAGGGTAAAAGCATTAGTAACCCTGAGAATGACTTTATTCTGCGTGTAACCCCAGTAAGGACAAAGGATGGAGAAGACTATGCTGTTGAGACATGATTATGTTGACCTGAGGATTTGCAGATGCCCAGTGCCTTCAGCCAGGATCCTCTGCAGCAAAGCAGGCTTGTCTCCCACTGAAACCTCCAGCTCCTGGCATCCCAGAAAAGATGCTCCCATTTTCTACCTGCGGGGTAGGGGTAATGCTGCTGATTTTTAAATTTATTTTATTTTAGAAAGCCATCTTGGCTGGTTGCCGTCCTTTCCTATATATATGTGCAATGCCCAGTGACATGGGGCCACGGAAGACTCCTGCAATGAAAATAAAGCAGGGCTGTAACAGGTCTACTGAAGCAGAGAGTCAGCCCTGAATATCAGCGCTGTAGAACTAGCGAACAAGCGTTAGCGTGAACCTCTGTTATCTTCTAGCATCTACTTACTGAGTTATAATGATGTATTGAAATAAAAATGGCTGTAAGTCATTGTTGTATCAGTAAGAGTATTGCAGGGTGATTTTGGTTCTGAAAAAAAATGCTGATAATTAAATATTCATAGTGGCAACTAGTAGAGCTATCAGAGTGGAACTCGAATGACAGCATCAAATCCCAGTCCCTTCTACATAGAGAAATATGGTCTTGTTTAGCTCATGATGTATAAAAGAAATACGGATTGGTACAATTGTCTTCACGTTTGTCCTGACTTCATCCTAAAAAATGACCATGATCAAATGTTTTCAGACAATAGGAATATTTTCTGTTCTTTTTTTTCCCATTAGCAGATGTTTTCCCAGTCAAACAAATCATCATTCCCACCTTTACAAGCTGGAAAGCTAATGAAAATGCTGCTAAATGTACAGTAGTATATACATCCCTTTTTTTTTTTTTCATGTAGGTCCAGGAAGGCTTTAAAACCACCCACTGTTGCTAATGTGGGATGGGATGTCCTTTAATGGACTCTCCAGAAGATTAATGGCTTCCTGAGAATCTCTGATGTCAAGCCAAACAAATCCTCACCCACCAGTCAGAAACACTCTGGGGTGTCTTTCAGTGGTTGGGTGTGCTCCTCAGCTGCCCTCATCTTCTACAATTAATTCAGCCCCATAGCTTAGATCTCAGAAGGGGGTTGAATTTCTCGCCTTGTCACAGGCTGTTAGAATATACTTACATTTTTCTGTGACTCAGCTCTTTTTCTGCAAAATGGGAGTTTTACAATTTAAGTGGAGGGTACGAGCCTAAGGACAAACAAAAGAGAGCTAATCCACACCAACATGTTCAGCAAGAGCCACGGTGAACCGGGACATTTTTACTGAGATACAGCACATCAGGGAACAGTGCATGAGAACCGACTTCAAGATTTTCAGAAATTTTACATGTTCGACCCAGAATAACCATTTTTAATGCTGTTGAAGCTTAACAAGTTTTAAGTGATTGAAATACGTGTTTTTAACTAGAAGAGTAAGAACTTCTGCAATATACTGAAGTTCATATCGAAACACTAAGGATGGAGAACCAGTCTACATTTTGACAGTTACTTTGTAGTGTTGCTGTCCTGATAGAAGCAGCAGAGGGTGGGAGTGAATGCAGCCAGAATGCAATTCGGGTGGTTTAGACCAAAATAGTCTCTGCGCTGTCCAGTGATAAATGGCCATGTGTCAGAAACTGTCTTTCAGAGAAGATGAGGACAGTGTCGACAGGGTGAGTACTGGGTTATATGCGAGGCAAGACCACAGTCCTGCTGAAGGTCTGATGCCTCAGATTTGGTATTTTAAGAATTGAAATATTCATTTGCTCATCAGCATTGAAGTAGGTCACATGTGCTGCACTTCTGGATGATGAGAGATGGAATTACTTTAAAAAATGCTTAAATAGGGAAACAAATCCTATTAGGAATAATGGAATCTCTTGAGTTATTCAGGTTCAGTGCCCCAAAATTATCTGACAACTAATCTCATTGAAATCAAATGGACATGGTATCTTCATATCTTTGAGGAACTTTTGTTGTCTATTAAATTCAGCATATGAGCTGAGTATTTTATTTCTATTTTGTAGTGACATTGACTTTAATCCCACCATTATCATATTCAGACTCATCTTTTACTCTGTAGCCAGTCTTGCAAAGTGAAAATGTGATTGTTGTGGCTGTTATTTATTTTAATGAGTAAAAATGGTTGGAAAATTACGTAAAATAATATTTCAGAGGATAAAAAAAAACAACCCCAAATCAATATCTTTATTTGCCCAACTATTCTCACCGAGGTAGTAATCCTTCTCAAAACAGAAATCTCTTGGAGGTACAGCAGCCTAGTAAATGTTTTCCTGTGTTGTGATGGGAATGGATCAGTAATTCCAAAAGAAGTCCTTTATGTAGAAGTCACTGAGAATAAAGGAACTGGTGGGAAGCTGGATTCATCAAGGCCCATGAGCCTCTCTGAGCTCCAGGGAGGGAATGGAGACTTGCATGCCTGGATTATTTCTTATTCTTCTTCAGAAGGATTAGTATTTGGGAGGAAAATATGCAAATATATACTTGCATATGGAAATACAAATCTTAACACGTTTCTGGTTAAACTTAGCCACCGCTAGTCAAAACCCAATTGCCGTTGGTAGCCTCCCACTCTATTTAAAAGGCTTTGGCCGTGCCTTTATAAAGAAGCAATTGCTATCACTCTGTTCCAGCTTGAACAGAAGTTCTTAGGGCAGCAATGCCCAAGTAAAGGGCAATGTTTGATTTTTGTCTGTAATGAAGGATGTCAGACCAGATTATTGGTATTGTCCCTTCCAGCTCTCACGCCTCAGAAATGACACACTTGCATGACCAGACACTGAAACTCGTGCTGTCTTTCTTTGTTGATCACTGGGGGCATCGTGTTACTGATGCAGCTCCAGCTGAGTAGTTGTGTAAATAGGGAAGCGGGCAAAGAGCAAGCGTGTAAGTGATGCTTTTTCTTGAGTGTTTGGTGTCGAGAGCAGATAACAGTGTCCCATCATGACCTTCTTAGTACCTTTTTGGTCCCAACGCAGCTTTTAGGGCAGGGAAAACGACAAAAGGTGGATAGGATCCTTAGTTTTGTTGGATAATTGGTGGGGTGTAGAAGAAATCATAAATGTCGGGTGTGCAGTTAGTTTTTAAACCTGCTATATGGACTTGAATGCATGATTTGAAAGTACACGTATAGTAATAAATACAGCAGGTCAAGGGAGAGGCTTGAGCACTCTCTGAAAGCAATCTATCCTCTTCAATTACTAGCAAACCTGCAGCAAGGTTTTGACCAATGGCAATTTTCATTCTAGTCTAAAACTAGCTGAACTCTAGCTCAGTTTGCAGGACAGCATAATTCAGGCACAGTTTTCAACTGACACTCTGGGCTCTCATCTGGGAGAAAGACTGTTTAAGCACTTATATGCTGCCACTGCAATGCCACTTGTCCCAAGGCCACAGAAAATTCACAGGCCTGTTTAGTTCAGTAGCCTAGACGTACCCTAAGAGACCGAGACGTAGTACTGTCCTAGCAGTGAGTAGTTAAGTGTGTGTTTGTAAGAGCACAAGCTTCCTACATTCCCTCTTTGCTCACATGTCCTGCAGTAAAATGAACTTGGCTGGCTGGCTATTGCAGTAAACACGGGTGGATGCCAGATGCTCTGGTGCTATTGACACCATTCTGATCTTCAGTGTTTTGTCCCATAATCTCTTTAAATTAGGAGACAGTCTCATTCTTCGGGGTATGCCAGCTGCCAACTCCAGCTTTTGTGCGCACTGCCTGGACAACTTCCAAATCACTCAGCAAGGAGCTGGAAGGTAGCTTTCTGCTCCAGCCAGGTCAAGCTGCCAGAAGGTGTTGCAAAGGGACAACTCTCCATCTGGACTGATTTGAAGCTGAAAAAATGTGCGAAGTTTCATGAAAACAGAGAGCAAAGAGAAAGGATCCTGTAGGTTATCCCAAATTATATTTGAATGTGGATTCCTTATAAAGTTGTGCACTAAGACAAAGCAAGAGATTGCTGTTTAGTAGTTGTCAATAAAAAAGTAAATGAGCTAGAAGTAGTTAAAAAAAAATCACTTCCTCAAGGACAAAATTAATTTTGATGATTGTGTTTCCACTATTCTGAGAGAAGACTACCAAAAAATGAAGGCTTTTAATTCGCCTTGAAAAACAGGGTATGACCTTTGAGTGGTCACAATCCAGAAAGAGTTACTGTTCCTGAACCACAGGCTGCGAAAAGGGTGATACAGAAGGAACAGCTAGATATAAATGTGAGACTGCATTCTTTTCCTGAATGCAGTTAGATACACTGCACAAAATTCTAGTTTATTTTGGTGATTACACAGCTGATTTTTAAGTTTAAGCCTAAAGGATTCCTGCCTGGTATCTTGGCATTTTGAAGAAGTCTGTTAAAGAATTCTTAAGTCTCTGAAGTAGCTTACACTTGGGTTATCTTTTTCTGGAGGGGGCCATTAAAAAAGTGGATTTAAAATAGTCATAATAATTCATCTATCTGATGAAACTGATTTTAGATCCTAAATTTGTTCACATACGGCAAGCCGCAGACCTCTCTGTACATACAGACAAATACAGTTGTAGATGTAGACATGGATATTGTCCAAGCTACAGAGGCCGTCACGTTCTCAGGAGAGGAGTGACAGGTTGGCAGATCTTTAGCAGTTGAAGGGCAGGAAGACTCCGGGTCCCTGTGCTGCAGCCACAGTCTTTCATTGCGTGGTTTTGTGCATCTGTGCAGGCTGCTTAACCTCACGGAGTTAGGCTTCAGCTGTTTGTATTCCGTTTTCCATAACCACAGTTTTTACAGCACGGGAAGGTTTAAACAATATTTGTGAAGGAAACCATTGAAAGTGCAAAACATTATATCAGAACGAATGTTTATTTTCAGAGCTGCTGGATTCAAGGTGAGGATGAGGTATTGTCCCAGAAGGACTTTTTTACCTCTTTATGGCACATATTAAATTCTGCCTTCTTATAGCAGCGTCACCGATGTCTCATATCTTCGGAGGTAGCTGGTTATAAGAATTTAGGCTCACGTCAGATCAGAAGACTGCAAATGTTCCGCCATACATTGTGTGTGTTTTATCTTTAACAGTATATGTGACAAGTTTTGCATTTCTTCAGTTTGTTTTTTCCCATTTATCTGTTCCTTTTCCTTTTGCTCTCTCTTCCCTTTATCATGAATTAAGAATTTTACTGTTATTTGGGAGAATTCAGAAGGCAACAAACAACTTTTAGACTATCATAGGCACAAATCTTTAACCCTGCATTTCAGATGCTCACAAAACACAGCAGCAGAACAGCATAACAGGAACCCAGAGAGAATGCTAACGTGACACTGGGTGGCTGTTTCTAAAGCATGAATGCGGAAGAGGAAACCTGTTTTGTCCCGCCGAAGCACCAGCACGGATATTTTCATGATGAAGAACAGCAGCTGCAGTATCTCTAGCTGCAATGAAAAATTACAAGGGTTGTCAATTCTCATATTTCAGATAATGACCTGATCGCCAGATGAAGTCAGAAATTTCCCCCCATGGTGTATTACTGTCCAATTAGATGTGTTATGGGCTTTTATATGTCCTCTTGAAGCATTCAGTTGTTGGCCAGTGTTGGGATTATGAGGATGCGTGGGATGGACCACTGCTCTGTTCTGAAAAGGCAATTCTGTCTTGTGTTTAAAGAAGGAAAATCATGGGTAATGTTTAATGAGGCAGAAGGAAAGAATTCATGCCTCTGAAAATTATTTCTTCAGGGTTATACTTCCTTACTTGTCCCCCACCTCCTGCCTGCCCGAAATTCTCAAAAAACCTAATGCGTGGTGAGGGAGAATTGCAACTCCACTCAAAAAACGTCGGTGCAAGATTATGTTGAAGGAGGTAAAAAGAATTTCCTATTGTTTTGTGAGTAATAGACACAGGACTGAACAAATCTGTGTCTTTTACATTGCCTGCAGCAACAAGACTACGAGCCTAAAAAAAGGCCCAGTTCTGTTTCTCATTAAATAATTGTTCCCGATTTCCATCTTCTGTATACTTAAATGTTAGATATATATTAATGGCACCCTGACATATTTAGCTGTTTTCATTAAAATAGATGCTATTGAAATTATTCATGCCATCCAGCAGCGCCATATTTCAGCTTCTTTATTGCACGCCCTTCTTTTTAGCAAGTAGGGTGTATAATAAAATTCCGATCCTACATAATCAGTGCGTTTTTTAATTGGATCCACTTCTATCTCCAGGGAAAACCAGCTTCTCCTAAACAAACAATGTCGCTGTTATGCAGAAAGACTGAAATATTTGGAGCAAAAAGAAATTTTGCAATTCAGATTGGGTGATGGTAGGGGAAGGTCATTTTGTTGATTTTCATCAGGGAACAGATAAACCTCAAATGGTGAGGACTGGCTTGTTGAACTAGCTCTGCAAATCACGAGCAGCTTTGTTTGGCCCTTTCCAGAAGTACTCATTTTAGTCTAATATACCAGATATATCCATCAGGTTGTTCAGAAAAGTCAAAAATCTTTGCTCTAAGATGTTTGTAATCCATAATGACACACACATTATGGGAAACAGGAGCATTTTGCAGATCCTTTGTCTGAGTTTCTTCAGATGAAAAATCTGTTTATATACCTGTATCTTGGCCCCTGATGTGAGTTAGGACTGATCCAGCCACCTGATGAATGGCAGATGCTCTCTGCGAACTCCTCTCCCTTCCCAAAGGGGAAGAGAAAAGAAATAAGAGAGCCTTACGGATTGAAAAAGAAAACTGAAACTACTTTAATGAAAGTAATAACAATAAAATTAAATACATACAAATATAGACAATAGCAATACCGAACCCAACCCCCCTGATGGCAATCACGTCCCTGTCACCACTGATGCTGTGGGCAGGCACTGGGGAAGGACCAGACTTGGACCCAGAGGCAGACAGAAAACAGATGCAGCAGCTGGATTCTGGAACTGGATTCAGGAACGCACGGATTGAGATTGAAGGCAGAACGGACAGAGTCCTCCTCAGACACTGGCCAGTGACAGAGAGAGCTTGACCCTTGTGCTCCCTCAGCTTTACACCAGATATGCCATCTATGGGATGGAACCCCTGGTTGGTCAGGGCAGGGTCCCCTGTCCTGCCCGCTCCTCCCCGTAGCTGCAACCTCTCCCTTCCTGCCCCCCACCGTGGGACACAGGGTTCAGCAGTGCCCTTGGTCTGCACAGCAGCAAGGACAAGCCAGAGCCTTTCTGCACCCCAACCCCTGGCCGTGACCGTGACCATCCAGCGCTGTCACTGCTGGAAGCAGCCGCTGTCTGCAGAGACACGTCGACACCTTCAGACAGTGCCGTCACCGAGCAGAGACTGGGCTGGACGGTGACACCTCTGATCAGGACGAGTCCTGCTCTAGCTCAGACCAAGAGAATAAATAAAAGACTATGGGTCAGAAGAGAGCTGAATCATGTCTTTTACTCCTGAACCCCATCATCAGCCAGATCTGGGGACTTGCTGGCACCTAGAATGTAACTCCTTTCACCTCAAAGTCAATGATGAGATCTTACACCAAGCACAGTATTAGTTTGGGCTACTGGCTGCTGCTGAAAGCACTGGCTTTACTTTCTTTTAGCTGTGGCTGGATCTTCTCACAGCTGTGTTGTCGCTGCGGTTTACACAATCCTCATGCGGGAACGGAGCAGACCCAGACGCCAATATGGTGTGCAGAAAGCTCCGTTTATTAAGTGCGACAGAGTTATATTTATAGGCACAGAGCTTCCATACATGCACTGATCACGTGCTTCAAGGTTACAGTTAATTGGCTCGTTAGTGAAATTCACGCGCCTATTCTAACACTATAATTGGCTAGTTAGCTTCACTCTGACTACATGTCCGTACCTGTCCGTTCATGTCCATCCTTGTTTACAAATCTGACAGCAACAAGTCCTGCTGCTCCTTAAAGTCTCCCACATGTATGGTCCCTTTTTTTCTTGAATGGGACCTTGTGACTGACTCATCTGCATCAAACTTAGCTGTCCCATTGCTGCAGAATGCAGTATATTGTCAGGACTGCAGGTTGCACTTCAGTGAGTCCATCTCATGGGGCAAACACTGTTTTGGGTGGAACACTCTGGTTTTCCATTGCACCAGCTTGCTGTATCGATTCCTCCTGAGGCCACATGAGCCCTAGGTTCAGTACAAGGGAGGCAACTGAGACAGGTAGGAAAGAGGCTAGAACAGTTCTCTTTAGAGCTCAGTAATACAGTTTTGTGTACACTTGCTGGTCATTCCATAATTTTATTTTTACCTTTCAGCTAAGAGAGAGGTGGAAAAAATGAGCATTTGAAAAAAAAATGGTTACCTCATTAGTCTAATCAAGAGTATTGTAATCCTACGTGATGTTGTACAGATTTCTGCGCAGATATACAGATCTACTGAAGACATTGGCTACATTGTGGTAACTCAAAGTTCAAGGTAAATGAATAAAACCTGTCTGTTAACAAATACTGACTTGAACTTACCTATGCATGCTCTTCGTGTACTCCAGTAACTCGTCTGTGACTCCTTTTACAATTACTGAAACGGCACGGATCTTGAGGAAATAAAAAAAAGAGACATAGAAGAAGAGCCTCATAGGTATTTTTATTTAATAAAAATAAATGTTCTTCTCCACTTTATTTAATTCTGACACGTTCCCTGTTTCATAACCCTAAGAGTATATTTCAAAGATGAACAGGTGTACTGGTAGGTCTTTTTAATAGAAGAGTAAAAGTCTAGGATGCAAATGGGACATCTTAGTCTTTATAAAAACTCAGGCAGTCTCATGTCACCTGGCATTCGTCCATTCCATTCAGCTTGTCTGGCCAGAGTCATCTGTGGATTGATTACACAAGTCCTCTGGCTTGAAAAATAACAGCTGCAATATCCTTGATTAATTTATTAATGTTGGAAACAGTGCCCTACAGAGGCTTCCTAAATACTGCTGGTTTGATAGACACGTCTGGGGAACGCTCACGGCAAGTCATTAAAGGCACCTTTCTACTCTAGTTTGTCATAGTTTCAGGAGGGGGTGTCTCAGTGACATCAACTTAAGTTTCAGCTATGATTGGGAAAAATTAAAATGCTTTCGGAGTATATTGTATACTCTTTTCTTCAGGCTTTCCTCCTCCACCATTAGTTTCTGCAGATTCAAGTCAGTTTTTTTCCACGCTCTCATCAGAACAGATCAGGCTGTTGTGACTGTTGTCTTCTGTTGCCGTGTTCCAGCAATTCCTACAAGAAACACATCCCCTCCGCCCCATGCTGAAGAAATATAAAAAGAGAAATAGCCAGGTAATGGTGTAACTGCAGCTCACATTTTCTAACTTCCCTTAATCTTGCTAGGAGACAATTTCTTTGAGTCTAGAATTTAGTTTTCCATCAGTAAATTAGATTTCACATTCAAATCCTATTTGTTCTCTCCTGTAAATTGCATGGGGGGCTCTGTAGCTGTTCACGCAACTGTTTGTAAGGTAAATAGGAGCAATAACCCTTATATCCCCCAAAGAAGGTGCTCAGTATTATTCCTTTGCACAATTGTCTGCACCTTATGAGGTAATTTCCAAAGAAGTAAAAGAGGCAGATCCACCTAGTGGTGGTCAGGGATGGTCTGAATATGGAGACAGAGGAAAGTATCA
The DNA here is from genome assembly GCA_009769605.1 of Bucorvus abyssinicus. Taxonomy (NCBI): domain Eukaryota; kingdom Metazoa; phylum Chordata; class Aves; order Bucerotiformes; family Bucorvidae; genus Bucorvus; species Bucorvus abyssinicus. The sequence continues at coordinate 1,805,557 of CM020026.1, read as the reverse complement.
TTTTACAGTTTTACCTCCACTAAAGCAGAGCGTAGTAAAAAGACCTTGGGACTGGTCTTTCACTGTTCCCTATTTTCATGCATTTTAGCAGAGCACTGTGCAGAACTAACCACTTGATGCTAAGTGCACTGTGGATTCATGAGCACACAACTGCCTCAGCTAAGAAACCGTGGAAATCATCATAGAATCAGAGAGATGCTGGTTGGAAGAGACTTCTGGAGGTCACTTAGTCCAGCCTTCTGCTTGAAGCAGGAGCAGCACCACCAGCAGATCAGGTCAGCCATGGCTTTGTCTGAATGAGTCCAGAAATTTCCAAGAATGGAGATTGATAGCCTCTCTGGGAAACCTGTTCAGTGCTGCAACACCAACCTAGTAGAAAGGGTTTTCACAGTTTCCAAGCTGAACCTCCCAAGATTCAACCTGGGTCAATTGCCAGTGCTAGTGATGAGAAAAGTCTGGGGTTTTTTTCTTTGCAACTACCCTTCAGGTAGGTTAGGGTGATGTTAGATCACCTCCTTAGTATCCTCTTCGCCAGATGACAAGGACCCAGCTCCCTTACCCTCTCCATGTAGAGCAACTGCCCAAGCTCCCTCACCATCTGCTTGAACCTCTCCCTCCGCATCCCTCTTGAACCGATGAGCCCAAAATTGGACCTGTATTTCAGGTACAGTTTCATTGGCACCAATGGAGATAAAAAACACCCCTGATGTGGAGGCCTCACTCCTCATTAAGCTGGAAAAGGGTGCAGTTTGCCTTATTCACCACGAGAATACTCTGCAAATCTGACTGCTGGGAGCGCTGCAACATGGAAATTAAAATTCTGTGTACACAAGCATACTCTTTACCTGCAAATCTTTGTGGCACGTCACCTGTACAACCTTGCCAAGGTAAGGTTTACTGTGCGATTCCAAAAATGATTTGCAGACTTGCTGCCTGCCTGATCTATGCAATATTTATTTATTAGTGTTTAGATTTATAATACTTGTACAACAAAGTACATTTTCCAAGCTCTAGAAGATTTTGCTGTAAATTAAAAATACAGACACATAAAAACAGATGTTATTTCTCCTCCCAGAAAAAAAGAGGCACCCAAAATTGCACAACATTTTGGTTAGTTTTGATTAGAAATTAGGATTTCACTCTCTCCCACAAATGTGCAGAACTAGATAAACCATTTTGCAAGCTGCTCTGACTATTGAAAAACTGAGGTTACAGTGGGTCATGAGAAAAGTGCAAATTTTAATGATGTGTGACTTGTATGGAATGTCTTGTCTAGGAAGGGTCTAAGGTTTAGCTGGTCTTGCTGAATACCTCTATGGCAGTGAGGCACAGGGACAGCAAACGGGTCCTAAGCCACTTTGTATTTCTGACTGACACCTCCAGTTCCTGGCATGGATGCAGGTCTCATCAATCACAGCTTGTTTGGTTGGGTTGTTAGCTCTAAAGGCTAAACTTGGACTTCTCAGCTGAAAGGCGTAAACTATAACTGCTGTGGCACTGAAGTCATGGGCTGTTAACACAGGTTTCTGCAGTCACTTCATAAGCTACTACGTGTGTGGTGCTATGTGTGTGCAGGAAGCTGGGAACGCGGGTTGAACATCAAGAGAAGGGAGACAATTAACAAAGGCTGTCTGAAGCATAAAGAAGCTGCTTCTTTGCATGAAATTAAGCTGTGGAAATCTGTCACAAAATGCTGTGAATAATAATAATGTCCATGAGTCTAGAGATGATTGGACAATATAATGGAAGAAAAGTACCAAAGGGATGTATTTATAATAAAAAATATGATTTTGTAGTTAATGATTATAAAGTTGGTCGGGGTATCCCTAAATCTAGGTAAAATATATATAATATATTTTATATAACATAACATAATACATTACAATACAATAGATATACTCTCTTTATAAATATATATATAAATGTATAATATTCTAAATATATAATATCCCTAAAAGTTGCTCAGGTTATCCCTAAAAGGAGATAGCTGGAGAGTGTTTTGGGGTCAGAGGTGTTTTGAGGAAGTAACCTTGTGGACACACTCAGTAAGTAGCTTTTGCCCAGGCATTTGTTACAGGTCACTGCTGGAAAGGGGCTTTTGGGGTGCACAGGTCTTTCTCTTATCCAGTCTGATTTTTCCAGTGTTCCAGCTCTGGTGCTTCCTCTGGAGTCAAGGCAGAGCACAAAGTTCCTCTGGAATAGGATCCAGAGCAAGTCTGTGAATTACTCTTTGAAGGAGCTTCTAGAGTTTGGGCACCGACAGCTGAAGAGATGTAAGACTGCATAAAGCACATATTTGTGAATGTCTCCTTATATATTGAATGCTGGAGGGACTGTTACAACCACCTGGTCTCACCACACGGCAGTATCAGATATACCACACTCTCCTGATTTTTAAATTCTGACTTTTTAAAGCCATCAGCTACTCAAGATGACAGCTGAAGTCTGGTGCTTTCCTATGAATTTTATTAGTGTGATTTTTAAAAGAAATTTCCAATTGATGTGAAAGTACTCACAGAGAGAAATGAATCAAAACAAGGGAGAAAGTCAGAAAAGGTAATGTGAAAGTTTCACTTTAGGGTTTTATAGGCTGTAGAGCCTGAAACATCATTCAGCCTATTCTGGAAGAAGGAAGATTTTGTATTTCTCTATGACAAACTGGTTTTTAATCCCCAAGGGTTTTTCATATAGGGCTCTTCAAAACAAGTTCTAATGACTTCTAATGACAGGAAAGATTTCCCTCTTTCACTTCTTCTTCCTCAAGGAGAAGAATTATTGCTCAAAAATTACAAGAAAAACCTAAGGCAAAGAGTGAACTTGGAAAAAATATAGGAAGGTGCTAATTTCAGAAAGGTCTTTGTGACACCAACCTTAAGATTATTATTAGAAACCCTTACAAATTCTTAACAATTGCACATCACAAACCTATGAGCTCAGGGGGATGAACACATTCTCTAGAGCCCAGAGAAGAGGTTTGAGTAATGCCTGAAATGCCTTAGGAGAATATAAGTAAATAAAGATGTGTCAGGTGCAAAAGGCAGTGGCATTCAGCTTCTGTGACGTTGGCCTTGGTAAATCCCACCAGTTCAATAATTTTAAAATAGAAGGCTAAAAACCTGGATAACATTCAAGAAAGAATAGCAGAATTCAGAAAAGTCATCAAAAATTGCAAGTGTGTGTATATATATACACACACACGCCCTTTTTTTTCCTTTCTTTTCCTTCTGGTTCATTAAAATCGATATATATATATATCATCTATCTAAGAGAAGATAAAAAGGTGATCAATTTACAGTCTATCACTGGCTCCATCAGGAAGAAAGATTTCTAATCTAGCAAAAACACCCAGAACATGAAACAGAGCAAATCAATCACTGCTTCAAACGATTGGAAGAAAAGTTAAACAGACACATAATAGAAATATGGGACAGAAGTTAAATGAAGGTAATTCACCGGGGAAACTGATTGCTTTTGAATATGGTGAATTTTTTAAAGGAGGATAGGCTGATTTTCTAGAAGAGGTGTGTTTGGTTTCTTTTAGGCAAAAACACAGTCTAGAAAATGGATCTGGTAAGATAACTGGACCTGCTGGGTGAGCACGTGATGCCTCCTGAGGTTTGCACACCTTGAGCTCAGTGCGCGGTTTAGTGGCCATAAGCCAAGGCTAACCGGAAGTGACACCGTAATGGGACTGCTGGGCATAAGTAAAGATCCGTGAAGGCTTGTCAGAACGGCAAAGCCAGAAATAAATCCCCAGGAAGGTGATGGTTTTAATTATCACTCCAAACACAAAGAGAGGAAGCTCGTGATATTGAATGCTGACTGGCTATGAGTAATGTAACACCTGAAGAACGTGAGGCTGACCCACAATTTGGTAGAAGCATCTCTGACCTTGGGCGTCTATCAGGCCTAATGCTTGGAGCAAGATGGAGTGACAAGTGTGTGATTAAAATGTACCACCAGTTAAAGGGTGCTTAAAAAACAAATCAAATTATGAACAAAACCAAGCTGTAAGAACAGATTTATTTGGTATGACAACAATCATTACTTTCCATGGGTGACTGAGGGTGCAAGAAGGTGGAGACTCTTGTGGCTGGACCACCAACGGACCAGTATTTCACCTGTTGCTCTCTGTGCTTCCAAAGACATGAGTATTTGAGTTACTCGAGTAAGACTCTCAGGTGACGTTTGTGGCCATTGATAGAGGTGGACCTTAGAGGAACAGTCAACGTGGGTTTGTTCAGGAGCAGCGCAGCCAAAAGGCATGGGCTTGGGGAAGAAGTTCCTGGGAGAGCTCCCTCCGGCTTTACAATCTATTCAGTTATGAGAGAACTGTGAAGACTTTCATTGTTAGTTGAAGCAGAACTTGCAGTTCCTGGAGACAGGAGAGAAGTAACAGTAGATGAAATCTGCCCAGGATGGAAATTAAGTCATAACATTAATGATAATAAAATACTAATTACACCTGGAGCAGCACTTTAATAATGATAATTCAGATTATGTTAATGTACCATTCTCTTTAAACGTGCTAACTACCTGTCCAAGTTGGAGAAGGTCACTGCAGTGTGCGTCTGGCTCTCATTAATTTTTTTTCTCTTATGCCAGAATTCTTCACCGTCTTGGCCGAAATCCATTTTCCTTTTTCAATCAGCAGTTTACATTTTAAATGCATTCATTAGGTAATAAAAAATCTTTAATTAAAAAAGTAATTTATTCTTAATGGCTTCAGCTCCTATAAACTGGCAAAAAGTATTGCTTTAACCCATTTATTAAAGTCTGTGTGACAAGCCATCTTCCAAGAATGCCGAAGATGACTTGATCGGTATCAGTTTTGTTTACTCAGCGCACACAGAGGACTCATGGCTGCGTGGAGATGCTGGCGTCTTCTGTTACTTAAACACTGATTAGAGCATCAGCTCGGTGACCTTAGGCACTAAAATTACGTTTGGTATCAGTCTGATTAACACCCTTTTCAGCTCCGGTTAGAAATGGCCAGGGTAAGAGTTGATGCTTTAAAGGACTTGCTTTGGTGCGTTAGCTGAGTTTCAAGGTGCTCTTTGACAGAAGCTGAGGGAAGGAGAAGAGCAAAAAAAATGTGCTTTGGCTACACGGGTACGTCTTTTGCCAGATCTAAAGGAAGAAAGAATTGCTGTGAAAGATGGACTGTAAGTATACTAAAATTAGCTGGATTTTTATACACCACGGTCTTGTCTTATTCCTTTCACGTGCAGGGTTAATGCCTGCGGTGCCAAGTGAATAATGCACTAGTCTTGACTAGCAGAGTGGGAAGGAGATGGGGAAGGGAAAGGAGGAAATAAATTTGGCTTACTGCTGTGGTTTTCCCCTTGGCTTAATCCAAAGATCTGTCAATGGAAGGTGTCCTATTAGCTTGGCAGGACATTGAACTGAGCCCTACACCATCCTGGGACACAGCGTTTTGTGAAACGCAGAACAGATATTCCATGGACTCCGCTGCATTAGGCTTCGTTTCTACTTAAATAGACTACAAACTAGCCAGGCAGAAATGCAATTTCTACATTTAGAGAGCGAACTCTTGTACTGCTCCCTCAGGAGTGGAAACTAGAAAGGAAATGGAGAAACCCTACACAGACCTTTGTCCAGCTCTCTGGTCTGTAACAGGTCATACGTATTTTGACATTGTCTCGTAAATGAAAGCAATCAGGCATATACAGAACTCATATTGCGAGGAAAATCTACACACTTAACTGGCCTCTCTTGGAAGGAAATTAAGGTCTGAATGTCTGATACTTGCTCTGTAAGTAGTCAAGAACCCCTTCCTCTGTGCATTCTGTAAAGCCACAATCACAGAAAATTTAGTATATTTGCCGATATTCTTCCCTGAGAATGGGAGAATTGATAATTTTTAACGGTTGCTGTTGGTTTTAAATTTCCAATCGCTCTTTTTAAGAATGATTTGTCTATTTTCAGGTTCAGAGAAAGTCTTCCAGTGGCATTCACAGAAGTTCAACGCTTTTAGAAAATCAGTGTGTATGTGGGTCACATCACAAGTGATTACATAGGAAAGAGCAGCTTGTGATGAATGTAAAAAATCAGAAATTAGCTCTAGAACTGCTCATCTGAATTCAAAAGTAAAATGTTGTAAATAACCATTACAACTGCCATGCATTTAGCGAAGCTTCAACAATTATCTGTTTCATGAATTGGGCCTTGTCAGCATTTAGGAGAAAAAGAGATGAAGAAAAAGAGAGAGAGAGTGAGCAAGTGCGATAGTTATTTGCCAGGAATTTTCCTACACTGACAGAGGGTTGAAAAATATACATCAAGTTATGAGCAAGTGTTATGATAATTTGTGATGCCATAAAATCAACTTCATTGCCCGGCGTGTTTTGAAGATCAAGATTTTGCCCTGTCTGTCCAGGTTGCCCTGGTTGAAGTGTTCCAGCAAGTTCTGGGACTGGTGTGCTAGAAGTGATATAGATTGGAAAGCTAGAAACCTGGAAACAAAATGTTCTGCACAATTAATTGCTGTGGAAGCTGCTTGCTGAATTTAAAGTATCCTTTTCACTACAAAGTTGGCACGTTATCAAATCCTCCCGTTTTGAGGGAATATTTCCGGGGCTCACTCAGAGGAGAGCTTCCCAAGGGGAAGGATTTTCCTGACTTAGTACATCGTATCAAATAAATCTGACTCTCAAGACCTGATCAAAAATGAAAAAGTGCTAAGTGGAGAAAAGAGAGTTTTCCGATGGATTTTAACTCTATATTCATAGGTTTTCATGCCTTTCTTGAAATTAAATTTACATATAAAAGAACTCCATTCCCTTAGTACATAGGAAACCGGGATATGTAAATATCCAGCTTCATTTTCAATAGACCTGACCCAAAATCTCTTTGTTCAGAAAAGGAACAATTATTTGGGGTTATTCAGTCTGGAGAAGAGAAAGTTCTGGAGACATTATTGTGGCCTTTCGGAACTTAAAGGGGCCTATAAGAAAAGTGGGGACAACCTTTTTAGCAGGGCCTGTTGCAACAGGACAAGGGGAGATGGCGTCAAACTAAAAGGGGAGATTTAGACTAGATATAAGGAAAATATTTTTTGCTCTGAAGGTGGTGAGACCCTGGCCCAGGTTGCCCAGAGAGGTGGGGGAAACCCCATCCCTGGAAACATTCCAGGTCAGGTTGGACAGATCTCTGTGGCAACCTGCTCTAGTTGAATATGTCCTTGTTCCCTGCCGGGGGGTTGGACTACAGGACCTTCGAAGTTCCCTTCCAGCCCAAAGCATTCTGTGATTCTATGATTTCAGCTAAAAACTAGAAGTGGAAGCTGTCTCTTGAATGTTGCGTGTCTGATCTTCTGTAACATCCCTCCCACTCTTATCTCGCGGTGTCTCTTATAGCGCCTTAGGATGCAACTGCATCCATCCCTCCGGCAGTTGGACCTAACACCTCAATTCAGCATTAGTTTTTTATAAAGACATTTTTTCTAGTACTTACTCCACCTTCTCTCTTACGTATTTCAACACTTTCAAACCATACTGATTTTTCAGCCTACATGCATGATCTCTGTTTTTGATGGTGGCCTTACCAAAGATACCATGGTCTGTTTTATTGAAGATGTTAAGTTTTATTTTCTTTTCAGGACCAAAATAATCTTTGCTTTCCTATCAAGAGCTGATCGAATCATAGTGCGACTTCAGATTGCTATGGAGACCAGCCTACCAGAAAGTAAAGCTACTGTAGAGAATAAATTTTCAATTTTCATATTTATTATGTCTATGCATGCCTTCAGAGCTTCGAACATGGGATAACTCACTTAATGCCCACTGATTGCAAAACTAAGTGTACAGACAAACTCAGCTCAAAGAGTCAATTGTCAGTGAGGTCTGTAAAGATAAAAACACAGTATTTATCATTATAATTAAAAAAAAATCTTGGCAAAAGCAGATTTATGCTCTATATGCATTCTCTCAAAATGATATCTTGAGCAGGTATCATCAGTTCGTAAACTGAATCCAATACTAACTGTAGCAAAATATATAAGGAGAAATAAAACACTTTTTTTGCAACAACCCCCAAGGATCCCCAAGGTCATCAGATAGTAAAATTTAATTTATAAACAGGAAAGAAAACAGCTGCCCACTTCCTTCTCTGCCAGTGTCTGAAATCCATTTTATAGAGAACTTCGTGGAATATTGTCTTAGATGAACTGCAACTGTTTTTGCAAATGTGTTTTTAGATGAAATACTTTTTGAGTTGGTCCTCCAGCCAACAGAAATCATCATGGAGAAAAAATCCCCAAAGATCAGATACGGGCTATTATGTCTGTTTTCCATAACTCAGGTGGATAAAAACTCGAACGGTAGCTGTAGAAAGAAGCATTAGGAAGATTTCCGGTTTGTGTAAGCACATAACTTCCCAGGCTAACCTGCTGGCTAACGCAAGGTGCTGTAGCTCAGTAGCTCTGTGTCTTTTCACGGATTTGTACCAACTGCTACTGAACCCAAGACGACATTACAGAAAAGTACTGCGTGTAAAAGTTCTTCAGGCTACAAGGAAATTTTCCACACTAGTCCTGGGGATTGTGTCATTACGAATTAGTTCAGTGCAGCAATTTGCACACATCGTTTGGACTGGACAAGAAGACTTCCTCTTTCTGCGTAAGAAGTGAGGGGGAAAGCTAATTATAGTTGGGCTGCATCTGTCATTGTCTACCTGGGTGTCCTGGTTTCAGCCAAACCATGGTTAAACTGTGACATTATGTCCAGTTAAATCATGTTGAAGCTTTTTTTCATTTTTTAAGTGTGTGATAGGGTCAAAGCTTGTTGGGAGGAGAAGGTGACAAGAGAGAAAGACCTTAGCAGAGTGATAGCACATAAAAACATGAGCTACTGTTCTCCTTTGACCTTCTAAACTCCATTGACTTGAACATGCTTTCACGGAGACGAACGACAGAATATTTTGTCAAATACATACGAAATATCCCATCTAATTTTTGCTGTCTACAAGCTGAGTATTTAGACTATGTCAGTCATCAAGCACTGGTTAACTGAGACAAACACCTGCAGAGACTGATTTATCTGAGCTCCAAAATAATGCCCAGGATAGATGAGGTGAATCATGTCCTGAAGAGCTCTTTATTAAATGCCAAGGAAAGCCACTGAAAGGAGATGATAGCTTTTAGGAACACAAACCTGCGGAGATGAATCCCGTTTTTGGTAGGAGGCGAATCCCAGCTAATCTCAAGTAAATGGAGAGAACCGCATCCCAGAGACTGGGGGATGTGCAGAAAACTCGTCCTTTCAAGCAGCTGGATCCCAAAAGCTCATCAGGCAAGCGGAGACACCGAAGCATACAGGTGGAGCCTCTAGGATGCTTCTGGAAAGGGGATACACAAAATCAAACCAGTTAGAGGCAAGAGGGCGTGTAGGGAGATGATGCTCCTTGGCTGCTCCCAATTCTTGTGCTGGAACACGTAGCTCAGTGGAGGAAGATTTACCATCTTGCAGACCGTGCTGTGTGCCAAGCTGAACACTAAGCAGTGGCATACACGCTGCCTAGTTGAAAAGCAGCGGGAGTGCCTTTACACAGCAGTGTACTCTGCAGGGTAGCTGTACTCCGTGGCACTCCATGCATTAATTTTCCTCGGGGAAACTGGATCATCAGACCTCCCTGCAGAGGAGCGATCAAGCATACAACAGTCAAGGTGGGACCAAAAGGGAGAATAGGTAAGATCTGCAGCTATTTCAGCAGTGGAATCTGGTAATACACCTCTTATCTGTCCCACAGGAGGTAAAACAGCAATGTTTTGCTGGGGTATGAGAACAACAAAAAAAATTCAGAGCTGGAATTGCTTTTTAGGTTGCCAGCAAAGCTAGTCAGGTTTACAATGTGGTGGCGCTTGAGTCCTTGTTCACTTACTCCGCTTCTTAAACTTAGTGGCACTAAGTCTTTCCACAGGGCAAGATCTCTAGAGTGACCCAAGCGTCCCGCCGATTCAAAGCACGTAACTCCGAGCAGATCTTCATCCCGCCCAAAACAGATTTCTGCTTCTTCCCTCCGTGTCACAACGCTGTGTTTGCCTTTTTCTTCCCACAGCATTTATCTCCTAACCTCGTGGCCTGTTCTGTGTTTTCCTTTTTAAGGCTTTTGCACCCATCACGTTCAAAGACCGGGAACTGCCTTGGGGTGGGATTAGAGGTGAGGCTCTATTACAAGCACTGAATCCAAGGAAAGGCAAATTACCAAAATATGACAGAGTCACCAGCGTATTTAAGGTGAATTCTGAACAATTATCAAGGGCTTTGTAATTAATTTCCTCATATCTCCACCTGCATCTTGTTAGCAATGCACCTGCTTGCAGCCTTAGAGGGATGCGGATTCATGTTAGAAGGTGTCACGCAGTGGTGTAGGCACGTGAGTTTGTCACGTAGGTGTTTCTATAGTTTGGTAATTACGTCAGCAGAAATACTTGCTTCATCACCAATACGTTAAAGAGTTAGTGGTGAGAATGAACTAGAGGGGGGACAGGTGATACGACAGGCGTGCATTGAAGCTGCTTGCCGACCCTATGCTATGTGTTAACTCTGGGGTGTGGACGGCGTTTATTCTGGGTTTACGCAGTGCACAGTCCACGGTCCGTTGCCATGTGGTATAACAGGATCAGCAAATCAGGGGCTGAGGAAAAGGGCACGAGTTGGAGCTAAACAGTCAAAGGGGCAGGGGTGGTAAGAGACAATGGCTGGGTCTTGTTCCGCAGACATGGCAGAGGCAGTAAATAAATGGAGAGACTGAATATACAAGTTGCTCAGGTGTTCCATTGGAGATATTTGACATTTCTACAATCTGAGCCCACTTTGCCTTCTTTTTCTATAATTTTCCAAATAAAAAATGATGAAGCACTGCAACTACCAACCCCTGTGTTAGCCTTGTGTTATGTTCACATTTCAATGAGAAAATTGCTACCAGCTAAATCACGAATTCATTAGTTTCTTTATTTTCTGTTAAAAATCAAGACTGTTTGATCCGTGATTCAAGGTCAGAATTGACACTGTGCTTCCAGAGGGCTTAGTCATTGATCACGGGAGGATGTTTTTTGCAAACAAACAGTAGACCAAATCAATACCTCCTTCAGCCTTTTCACACACTACTGTTGTTTTTGCCAGAATTAGAACAGAGCTGAAAAAAGGCTCATTTCTACCTGGTTATAAGGGGAAGTTGTTGGGTGTTTTTTTCTCTGTCTTTCCAAAACATGCCCAGAAGTTTAGCATGGTTGCATTATTGCGGATGTTTTCCTTTGTTCACTTTTGCAACAGCTGTCTCCTATTTATATTTACCTAATTTTGGAGAGTCGCACACCTAAACTTTCCGCTTTAGACTCACCGTACAGACAAGAGAGAAAACCAGGCAGAAACAGGGTGCGAATCAGACCAACTCAGGTCAGAGTCATTCTCTCATCTAGCTGCCTTCACTGACAGTATGAAGATAATGAGTTCTACAGGTCCTCTGTGGAACGAGGGATCTCTTAGTTTTAAAGACTGGCATTTCTGAAGTGAAGATCATATCTCTTCTTTCTCCTGTCTAGAAAATCGAAAGTGAAGCTCACCACTGGCATTCAGTAGAGCAGACTTAATATGAAATACAGTGCCTGGTTTGTAGGATGTGGGTGAGTCTCAGGATTCTTATCTTAAAGCTGATTTCTCTCTAGCTTCAACTTCCCAAGTGCAACCCTTTTACATACAGGCTGCAATTTTTTCCCCACAGTTTTTGTGTTTCACGAAAGATTGGCTGCCTTTTAAATCTGAAAGGAACTTTATCACCTTTTAATCAAAATAAGGCTTTGGTTATATTTTAAAAGGAAGTCGTTTGTATTTTATCTGGATACATAACAATACAAAAAGTCACAGCATAGAATCACAGAATCACAGAATCACAGAATCACAGAACCATCTGGTTGGAAGAGACCTTTAAGATCATCAAGTCCAACCGTTCCCCCTGCACTGCCAGGGTCCCTAAACCATGTCCCTCAGCACCACATCCACACGGCTGTTAAACACCTCCAGGGATGGGGACTCCACCACCTCCCTGGGCAGACTGTTCCAATGCTGCACAACCCTCTCTGTAAAGAAGTTCTTCCTGATATCTAATGTAGATCTCCCATGGCACAACTTGAGGCCATTTCCTCTCGTCCTGTCACTTGTCACATGGGAGAAGAGTCCAACCCCCACCTCAATACAACCTCCTTTCAGGTGGTTGTAGAGAGTGATAAGGTCTCCCCTGAGCATCCTTTTCTCCAGGCATCTTACAGGACTGCTGGTATGGCCAGACAAACTACCTCCACCATGTGTCCAATGCATCCTGTGTTTGTACTGACACGGCACAGATTTCAGTTTCAGTCGCCTGCTCACATTTCATGTGGGAGCTGCTGGAGCACAAATATGTCTTTGAATGGCTATGCTTATATTTAGACACAAGATGGATGTCCTTCTGGTTAGGCTCCAATTATTTCCTGGCACTGGAGCTCGAACTTAGCTGTCTCAGGCGGATGCAGTTAAAACTTGGCTTTTGTTATCTCTCAGCAACGGTAGTCACAGATTTACCAGGCAGGGCTCTACTCCTCCTCCTCTCCTGTTATATGACAGGAAAGGAACTATAGTGCCTTATTATCCCGCTGTTTCTGTCCAAATACAGACAGTTGAACTGGAAAACACATGCTGCTTGGCAATTGGTGCAAATGTGATGCTGAACTTGTGTCATGGTAATTGGTCTGGGCATGGTGGTTATTGAAATAATCAGAAAGTCATGAGTTGTGTTCATCCACACTAAATGTTTCAGAAATTTTTTGGCACAAGCATCATTTGATTAAATGTTTGTTCAAGATGACTGTTCTCCATGAGAATGTCCAGACTCCCAAATGAAAAGTTTCCATTGGTTTGTTGGCCAGCAAAAATCAGTGACGACAGACTTTATGACATCAATGAACAGCAGAAGCAAACATGTTAAACCTCCCAATGCAACGGATGAAAAATCTCTATGCCAGTTTATCATCCCAGTTATTAAATGAATATCTATAAATAACCCAAATATTTAAAGACACTCAAGATCTGTTCAGAAAAGGATTAAATAAAATGAATCAATATAAAATAAACGACATTCAAGAGAAATATTTTGACTAGTGAAGTCAATGCAGAATTGATTAAGCAGCCTGGTGTGTAGGGGTTGCAGCTTACTAGGTCTAGCTTCTGAGAAAATAGGACATTGCTCATGCTACTAATCCTTCTGTTACGTTGTTTTTACTCCAGTGTGGTGAGGCAGAGTTATTTCCTCTTTACAATGCGGAACTAAAACAAGACCATGGCTTGAGCTAATGCTCTGGAAATCCCTATTTAAAATACGGACAAAGCAGTGTATGCATAATATAGGGGTCAAAGCAACCATATTTATACTCTCTCACACATCTGTATTTATAAGGTGAATGAAAACAAATCACATCACCAAGTGCAGGATTTGACCTGGAGAGTATATAATAATAATAATAATAATTCAAAATAATGTAAACCAAGATTACCAGTTCTGAGACAGAAATTGAGAATACCTGCTTGTTTTTAAAGGCCATAAATGAGAGAAATTCAGGCAGATTTAAGGCATTTTCTGGGAATGTACACACTTAGAGAAGGACGACAGTAGGTGCTTATTAGGCAGAAGTGGGGAACAGCTGGGAAGAAGGAAAGCTTTTTTCAACAGAAGTATGTCTGAACTCATACCTTTGTAAAAACTTACCTTTGTGAGAAGGTGAACATAAAGCTGAAGCAAACTTTACAAACTAGTAATAAGTGTAAGATTAAATTAAAAAAGCCAAAAAGGCAAGCTGAAGTTTCAAATGATGGTATCAGCAGCTGCCACTTACCAAATTTTCAACTAAATTCTGGTCTGGGCACATGAAGAAGGTCCAGAAAGCAAAATGTGATCAGTAACAGATTTATGGATAATATAATTGGGCCGAAGAGAATGAATTAATGGATCATGTCTCCTCTGACTTACTATAGTGCAAAGAGAGGGCCAAAAGTGATCTTTGGTGTCCGAAAATAACCTTTAAGTTATTAGGTACAGGTCGAGTATAGACAGAGTGGACTTTGAGAGAATAGATACTAACCAGGATGCGGATGTAGACCCAAGGCAGCAAATGCCTCCTCTTTCTAGAAGTATTCTTGTTCTGTGGAAACTACAAGTAAACAGCCTTGACTTACTGCTGGCATGCACTGTATGAATTGCCTCCACATGGCACTGCTGAACCTCACTAGGACACGAAGGACGCAGACTTAGCCTTTTTCTGGTTGTTGAACAGATATATTTATCTACTATTTTTATCTATTCATTTTTATATCACTAATTTTAAGGAAGAGTTTGAAGCAGGATAATGAAATTATTCTTCTATTTCCTCCTATTGTTGATTCCAGGAAGCTCCTCTTAAGCATGAGTGGGCAGCTGGGCTAGTTTTTTCAGAAGAGGGTGGCATTCTTTATGAATGACCAATATGAACAAGCTCTTTGGAAAATGTGATTACTTATTTTGCAGTTCTAAAAGTAAACACTTTTGAAAATCTGTCCTGATTGTAAATGTCAAAGACTTGTTAATGAATACAAGTGTTTGTGGGGAGGAAGGAGAAGCAAGGAAGGGTGTTTGCTATGCATAGTCACAGGGCTGAGTTTCACCCCAAAGAGAAAATAAGGATGGCTTTACTGGGTTTGATTGTTGTCACTGTATTCCTGATTCTTAATAGAGCAATATGCCTGGAAGAAATGGAAAAATAATTGGCTGTCTTTGATTACTGTACCATCAATCATTCATCCACCCATCCATCCACCCATCCATGCATTTAATGAGAGCCACTGAAGTTTCCCTCAGAAGTAATAAACAAAAATACATCCTGCAATTAATTCAGGCATTGCAAGACGTCCACTTAATTTTGCTGGGTGTACTAAATCAATTCTACGCTTCGTTCAGGGCATTGCAAGGAGCTGCCTAGCAAGAACTTCTTCTGTTATTCACTCACAATGCAAATGAAGATAACGATTTTATGTATGAATTGTCCTCTGCTGTTAAGCCTGAAAGACAATGGGCTGGTGGCATAGCTGATCCCTTTTAACATACAATAGCTATATTCCATTTGTCACACGCAACCCAAACCTAGTAAAAGCTCTGACTTCCAGCATTATTCACCGTGCTTTACCTCCGTAACAAAAGCCTCCTGTCCCTGTTTCAGGCAAAACTCATTCTTTAGTTTTCTCTGAGAAATGACACTGTTCTTCAGGTAATAATTTGTGGAGATACAAATTACATTAACGTAGTTAAATTTAATTTTTATTTGTATGGATGACAGCACTGCACTCATCAAAATCTTTTCTAAACATGGGCTTTCCTCAGCCTCCATTGGTTCCTTTTTAAGCTCCATTTCCTGAATTGGTAAAGGGAGTTTGGAATATTCTGGGGTGCAAGACCTGGGTTTTTTTCATGGAACTTTGGATTCCTTTTTTTTTTTTTTTTCACATTTATCTAGATTCAGGTTTCAGTGATTTTTGTTTTCATGCTTTGTCAATTCTTTTTGGTTTCAGACCTTTCAGCATAGCAATGACAAGCAGATAAAGAAACTGGAGGAAGATAAACACTGTCAATAAATAAGATACCTCAAGTTCATTGGGCAGTGATTCACAATGCATTTAATGAAAAAATCTGACTTCTCTGGGTCTCGTAATGGCTAAATTGAATGATTAACTTACCCTGGCTCATCCCTGGTCACCTGCCTGATAAGCCTATGATGGAGATCTACCTCACCTTACCTCAAGAATGTAAAATTTAAGCATGTAGGACTAACTTAGTCGAAGACTCCCTGTGTACCACATGGAGAGATATAGATAACTTATTTTAACACTTATTTAAGCTAGGATGAACTGTTCTTTGGAGAAGTTTGTCTTCTACATTAGTCATTAAAATGTTGAGACATTTTCTACCCTGCACATCTCTGCAGGCTTCTGGTTCTTATTTTAAAAAGTCATCCATTATTTAAAGGGATTCCACTCATTTGCCACAGAACTTGCCAGTGACTTACTGACAACACAGAAACACAGCCCGCTGCTCTCAGACGGGAATATCAGACCTGTTGAGCAGGTCGTCTCTTACAGTCTTGTCTCCCTTACCACTTCACAGGTGCTTGTGTTCCCAATACTTCTCCAAGAGAGGACTTCTAGTGTCTCCTGAGTGCAGGACTTCATCCATAAAAGGACAAAGATTTTTTGCTACAGACAAGATCGTGTCACTCATTTCAAGCAGCTACACCTGGAATCCGGAGTCCTACCTCAAGTGCTAAAACCCGTTGTGCAGCCTGCTCTGGGATCAGCTGAACACCTGCCTTGTCTCCATTAACTGCGTTGACTTGGCCCGCATTGACCAAGTGCTTACAGGACTCACTCCCACGTGGAAAACTGCCTGTAAGGGTCTTAATCGTGGTGCTGCATGTGCGCTCCAGATGGCTACTCATACTTCAGATCAAAAGAAAAAACAGCAAAACAAACCCTGTTTGCTTGCTTTCCGTTTTGCTTTCCCATCACTACCACATCAGCCACCACTTCATAACCCTACATCTTGTCAAAAGTCTCTTAGTATGGCATTTAGCTGACAGGACAGAACCATAGCAAATATCCACGAAAGAAATGTTGCGGTGCAGTATCGGTGTTTATTACATATTCATGTTCAGTCACATCAGTAAAAGACAAACTCGGCTTTGGCTGCAATTCGGAACAGAAAGCTCTGGTGTATGTATCTAAAAGACAAATATTTAAGTTCTAACCAGTCAATTGTGGACCCTCCTAACAGTTAATGGAAGGGAACAGGTACCTCCAGGGGACAATTCATAATGTGGTGATGCATCATATCTTTCACTATGGAATAAAGGATGAACAGAGAATGTCCAGATAATTAACTTTAAATGCCTAAAATTTGTTGAGATGAAATCTAAACCAGAATGTCAGTGTCATCTCTTTTCATAGCAATAGTATTTTTACCCATTTAATTAGTGCGATATCGTAAAATGGTATGATAAATGTGGCTAAAAAAGTGCAATTTAATGTATTAAATATTAAAGCTGGGAAGGGAATTTGCTATTAGAACATAGGAAAAACCGTTAGCATCGTATTTTAAGTATTATGTTAACATATGACTACATATATCTTAATATTTTATTAATGTTTTAAATGCAACTGAACCTGACCAAAAGGTACAAAACCAACTAATTAACTTATTTAATCTTAGATGATAAAGTTTTCATACCATAGGTAGCAGAGCATGACTCAGCCCAGGTTTCAGATCTGGTATGTGGTAAAGTAAGCAGAGATTTTCTGGAAATCTACTTGCAGGTGCAAATCTGTCAGGAAACATGGTCTGTGTTTTGTGTCTGTAATAAAAACTGAAAACAAGCGAATGTTACGTGATTTCTTGATGTGTGTATGTGCGTGTGTGGACTTCCTCAAGGGCGGAGAGGCCTTACAGAGAGCTCTGGATGGACTAGAGAGCTGGGTAGTCACCAACCGTATGGAATTTAACAAGAGCAAGTGCCAGATTCTGTACCTGGGACAGGGCAATCTTGGTTCTATGTACAAAATAGGGGATGAGATGCTGGAGAGCAGCCACGTGGAAAGAGATCTGGGGGTTTGGGTTGATGGCAAGTTGAATATGAGTCAACAGGGGGCCCTGGCAGCCCAAAGGGCCAACCGCGTACTTTCCAGGACTTTTGAGGTAGAAATACGTAGAAAGTGCAAACACGAAGAGGAGAGTAGGCATTTATCAGGAAGGCACTCTGAGTCTGCCCAGTCTTGCTTTTGTCTCCCTTGGCATTCCCGGTGCTCAGCTCAGTTTACACGCTGCAGTGTTGGGAGCAGGGTCTTTTATCTTTGTGCTAGAAACAACAGCCTAGCTTTTTCTGCAGTCATAGACTGGAAATGCAGCAAGGAAACAATGAGGAGTTGTCATCTGCATTTTGAAACATGACTGATTTTTATCCTCCCCCAGAAAAATGGGATTGAAAATTAGTGGGTGTGGTTCAGTTGCCTAAAAACAAGTGAGTCCTATCACAGATGCCATAAATTCACAGACGTACTCCAGACCTGTCTGGATCTTCTGTAAGACCTCTGTCATACCTGTCAGCCCTTTCAACATGGTTTAGATACCCCGCTGTTTATCAGATGTCCATAGTTTCCTGTGTTTAGAGGACTGACTGTTACTGATGATGGAAAAAACAACATCACCCACACGTAAAAAACAACCTCATCTTTTTGTTCAAGTTCTGCATATTTAACTGAAAGAGCGAGAGCTGCTGAAATCTGTTGCCTGACCTAATATGCAAATAATCCCTTGGACGATAAAGGGCTATTGGGATTTCTCCCAGCGCGAATGGTTATACGCAGCCTTCAAAAAGAGGTGCTGGTTATTAAATATGATCAAAAAGTTGCATGAGCCACTCGGAAAGGTTTTGTGTTACTGTTAGGGAAAGTGTTGGAAAAGTAGGTCAAGCAAGCAAATCAGCCAGGGGAGAGAGGGAGGTGTAACTCTTATCAACATAGAAGAGCTTTGGAGCTTGTTACAAGGTAGGACACTTGGGTCTTTGAAGTGTTTGTAATTGCTTATATTTTTCAGTTTTTGAATAGGCAAATGGAAAGGGCCTTATTTTCATGAGACATAAACTGGATCCCTTTGATTTAATGTAGTTGACATGAGCTTTGACCTCCAGGCCATGAGACAACAGTGGGCATAGTAGATTCACCTGTGAGTAGCGGAGCGGTCCACGCGGCAGCAGACAGGGCTGACTGGTGCAGGATTTGCTTCTCTTTCATTTACTTGCTGAGAGGGTTAGCTCCTGGGGCAGGCAAAACAGGCAGCTGTGTGCTGTGGTGGGCAGATGGAGGCAAGAAAAGAAGAAGGCTTTCCTCTGTGTTTTGCCTCTAGGAGAGCCTTGGAGAAAGACAGTCTTGTGACATGGTGAACAAGTGATCTGACGGCAGCTACAGACCTTTCCGAAAGCACTAGTTACTCGTCCTCCTTCAGCCACAGCATGTCTGCCACATCCCTCAGTTACCCCCCAGTACAGAGCCAGGATAGACCCAGGCTGTTATCTCTGCAGGCAGCAAAATACAGGCTGAGAAGATCTGCATGACTTTTACCTGGACTGGAGTTGGAGGCCTTTTGGAAGTTGCTCAGCATTTCTGCAAATCCAACTATTTCTGCTCAGCACCTGAAACTTGTACCTGACTGCCCAGCTACAATAATCTGGGGTTTGACTCCATCTTTCCACAGCTGTAACACGGGGAGAGTCATGCTCACCAGTTTTATAAAGTGCTTTAAAATCTACAGAAGACAGTTTGCCACAGGGCATAAAAATCCCAAATTAAGGGTTCAAATCCCAAGCTCAGAATTTTTGGGGAGCTCTAGTACAATAATTTCCCATGCAACTTTTCTATATGTGTGAAAGTGCACTTCTCCCCCAGAAAGTATATTCTGGCAGTCTTGTCTTTCTACAGGTAAAAACTTCTACCAAGAGCGCGCCACTGGACAGCTGTGAATTCCAAAGCTGGGCTCATGCAATGAGGCAATACCAGAAATGGTTAGTTTACAGGTCTTTAAAACCGGTCTTTAAAAGATCTTTGAAAATATTTGATTAGGATCTACACACGCCTTCATGTGTGAAATAGCCTGATTTCTGAATAAGGAACTCCAGATTTTTTTTCTTTTTTCTTTTTTATGAACAATTCTCCCTCTTTAAATTATAGGTGTGACCTAAAGGGAGACAGCCAAAGTCTTATTTGCTTCTGAGTAAGTCAGCATTTTAAATAGACTGTTACTAGCAGTTAATTTAAAGCTTTTAGTTCCAAATATACTGTGGCCAATTGGTAATCAAGAAGTGCAGAAAAGCTGTTATGGGGAACAGATAAATGTGCAAGAGCGAAAAGTCAAAGAAAATACGTTTCTGTGTAGCTGTTTCTAGGGAGACATTGCAGGTAGAACATCTGTTTCACTTACTGTGATTGAGTGCCAGGGCTGATGGATTGGTTTAACATGGTCCTTATTAACATCTTGCAGAGACCAGCAAACTTTGCAACCTTCAAACAGGAAAACATTTTGAAAATTCGGGAGAATACTAAAGGCAGCAAAAATGTCCCTTGAAATGAATGGGAAGCTCCTAATTTTTTTCAAAAAAGAAAGCTTAATAATCAGAGCGTCGTGTTTGAACTATGGAATCTCCAAGCTCCTAGGTAAGCTGAAAGACATCCGAGTGAAGACTAGAGGAACATATTTCAGGTTTCTCTTTTACCAGACAGAAAAGGAAACACTGGACCAGAACCACAGAGGTGGTTGGTGTGGTATGAATTCAACCATTGGAACGTGTGATAATGCTGAAATTGTTCAAAATAATCCCTCGCTCTTCAGAGTTATAGGGAGGGTTCCAATAAAATATTTTCCCCCTCTTCTTTTCCCCTTCCCCTAATTACTCCGTGAGGAAAAATACCTCTAAATGCTGTCCATCTCTGGCAAGAATTGCACCGCTTTCAGCCAAATTTATCCTGTTTGCACAGCCCGAGCCTGCAGCCAGCTAACATGCTTTTCCTCAATATTCCTTGGCTCATTTCAGCTCTTTAGGTTCCCCACTAGGGTATCAATGCTTAAAGAGCTTTCCATGGGTGATACTTCATTCCTGAACACTTAGGGGATGCCTTCTTGGTTGTCCCGCTGGGTTTTATCTCCACAGTAGCAGCTGCTACGTTCCCCTCTTTGCAGCTTTTCTTTCACTTGCAATTCTGAGGGCGCAGCTGGGGAAGTTTGCTTGTTACAGGTTTCCATTAACTATCCTTCTTTTAGTGGTGATCTACTTTGGAGTGCTCTGGAGACATCTCTCAGCAAATCAAACAGAGAATTATACAATACTGCACCAGATATTTCTCTACATTTTAAAAGCCAAGCAATTAAATAGCAAAAGCATGTGCTTATCGTTTGAGCATGCTTTGCTCAAACTGAGATAATGTTTACCCCTCTGGGAATGGAAGCAACTCGATCGTATTGGTCATAACAGCCCCACTGATGGACTGCGTGTTGGCAAAGTGGTATATCTGTGCAGAAATTTAAGAGGCAACAGGAAGCCCATGTCACTTGTAGGTGAACTGTAATCTCTACCTGGTTCTGCTCCTCACCTGTCGTGCAGGAATGAAAATCATGGCAACTAAAAGGGGTTGCAAGGCTTTTGGAAATTCCCTG
Organism: Bucorvus abyssinicus; assembly: GCA_009769605.1. NCBI lineage: Eukaryota > Metazoa > Chordata > Aves > Bucerotiformes > Bucorvidae > Bucorvus > Bucorvus abyssinicus. The sequence continues at coordinate 1,784,284 of CM020026.1, read as the reverse complement.
AGGAAGAGACCAACACGGTGCCTGAAGACAAAAACTTCTGAAATGAGGCTTAAATAGTTAAAATAGGTAAGACGGCCTTCTCAGAGTGAATGAACACGGGCACAGGGGCTAACACATGTTATACAAGCTGTTTGTTTATTTGTTGTCTTCAAGTCAATAAAATCTAAGAAAAATTGGAATGGTAGGGTTTAAAAAAAAAAAAAGTTTAATCAACCCAGGAAAAGTACAGGCAATGGAAGCCATCAGATTTCTCCTTTAGCTCATTTGGAAGAATTTGTGCGTGTTCTGAAATTACCTTTATTACGGTGTGCAAGCAAATACAAATGGCAATAAAAAAATCTAGCCAATAGTGAATTGAATCTCCACCTACATGAATAAACATTAAATTTCCACCACCGTACTATACGTCAGGTTGGTCTACAGATGGGGTATTTATGCCTAAAGGAATTATTATTGCTTCTCTGAGACTTTCTTTTATAAATCACTCACGGGAGAGAGGCTGAAGAAAATCAAGCAAGAAACCAAGAAATTAATCAGCGTCTCACATGTGATTTTGGTAGAAATACACACAATACTTACATTGATCGAATTTCTATTTAAGTAAACATATTTCTTTGAAGTGGGACGCCTCTGCAAATTCCCCTCAGGACCACGGTGACAGGTGTTTTATTGAAGAATCTCCTGGAAGGGAACTTCACTGAGCTATAGCTGCTTTAGAGGCTTTAACTGTTATGTGCCAGCTTCCCCATGTGTCAGGTTGGGCATCATATCATCACTGCTTTTTCCTTCTTTTTTCAGTTTAGGAATGCCACCGGCTCCATCTTAATTTTCTTTTAATTTTTTCCTTTGTTTTTTTCCCTTTTGAGTTTATAATTTCTAATAGAAGCACCCCTTGGGCTCTTTTAACTATATAATGCAGTTCCCTCTTGCAGTGCCTCAGTCCAGTGATGAGATCTTCCAGTACAGAGCCCTACACACGTGGCTAAGACAAAATAGTTTACAGTCAAATACTCAGCAAGAGGACAATGTCCGCATCTCATGGTTCAAAGCTGCTCCACAAAGAAATTAAATTAGGCCTGGGTTGAAGGGCAGTATTTAAAACACACAGCTCTTTCGAAAGTCATGTCAGATTATTAGACTAAGAGATTCAGGCAAGTTTATTTTCTGTAGCAAATAGAAGACAAGGGAATGATGTTGTCAGTACCTCACAAGCCACACCTAACCCACTTATATAGATGGGTAAGAAACACATTTGTGTCAAAAAATCTATTACCACGTTCAGACTGACGCTCTTCTTTATCACAAGATTTCTCGATAACTCTGTTTGTCCTCCAGTCCTATCCCGTCCTCAGTTTTGTGGTTCTGTGCCAACATGCTAATAATTACACCATCCCTTTTCAAGTAGCTCGTCACATACAGTGGACAATTTTCTCTGTAATGAGTACGAATATGGTTCCTATAATATAAATTAGAGAAATACAGTAGTATGGGCACATTAAGGTTCTATTAGCAATAAATGTTTTCCTTCTCTGTTGGCAGGCACTGTATTCCCCTGCTCCCGAATGAATATGTGGAGTGTACACAAACTGCAAGAAAACAGCTTAGAAACGAAAATGTTTTGATTTTGCTCTCTAAACCTTTTCGGTTCTGTCAGTCTCGGGAAACATTCATCGCATTTTTAGACAACCTTCTAATTGCATGTGGTGGAAATAAATTAGTACAAAACACCTTTTCAGGAATCGTGCAACGGATGTGAAAAAAAAAAAACAAAACCAAGACAAGGGTAGAAAGCTAAATAAGGATGAATCTTTCAACAGCTGGCAGATAGATATCTGTGCAGAGACTCAACTCCTCAGCTGGTAACAGAGATCTGCCAGAGCTGTGTTGATTTATGTCAGTTGGGGATCCAGCTTCATGTTGCTCCTAAAGTAGGAGACAAGGTGTCTGTTCGAGTCTGCTCGTATTACTAAGGGACATGGTCTAAAGAACAAGAGGACAATCAAGCTCCAATTCCCATTTATGCTCAACAGCAATTTAATAACCAGTCACCATTAATGGCTTTGAGAAACCTCCCTGCAAAGCTACTACTTAACCAGATTTGTGTGTTCTTAATGATGGATATCTTTCCTGGAACGTGTGTCCAGTTAAAAAATCACCGGGTTTTTGTTGGAAAAAATAAGTTCAAGTTACATGTGTAATAAACTACTGCTTTGAAATATTTTCTTTTTTCCAATTTGGCCTATGAAAAGTAAGAAGTTTCATGTTTTCGTTAGGAGGGTGGCAGCAGGTTTAATAGCAGAACTATAAGAAGAGTGATGGGAGTGAGGAAGTCATCATCCTATTAATTCAATACAACCCAGGAAGACTGCAGTGAAATACATTGCTCCTAACCGTTAATTAGTCTTCCATATGCACAACAAGGTAGTATGGAAACATTGGACAAGGAAACAAAGTAATTTTACATTATGGGAAAAAAAAAAACCCTAGAAAAAGTGGCTGGGAAAACAGCTGTCATTCCCATTTATTCATCTGCTCGGTTGTTTTCTGTTGATAACCAACTGGTAACCATATATTTGATGCTTTAAGGCAGATAGATGAATGCTCCTCTGGAGGAAGCAATCCCTCTTCAAAGATTTACCCTGTGCTCAGGAGAATACGTTTCCACCAGGCAGTTGGATTGCCTTTCATTTGGATTGTAATCCTTTCAATTGGATTGTAATCTGTCATCCATAAGCCATTATGGATGGGAGCAGATCCAAGGAAGTAAGTGAAGCTGTTCCGTAAAGAAACAGCAAACTCGCAGCTTAGAAAATTTTGGTGGTTTTTGACTGGCAGGGAGAAGTAGACACAACAGATGTGGAGAAAACAAAGTCAATCCTGTCTGCAGACATTATGTGGGAGGCAACCCAATATGACTGGGTATCATGGAAGTTGTGGTGAAGGGCGATGTCAGGAGGAAGACCTCTAGGTTTCTAGTTCAACTTTCTTTTTTAATCAAGACTAACATCAAAGCTAAGGTAGGTTTGTAAAGACCTTGTCCAATCAAGTTCTTAAAACATTCGAGGGTGGAGAATGGCCCACCTCTCAAGGCGTACGTTCATGTATTTTTGCAGCAGCACGGTGAATAATTTTTTTTTTTTATCTAGTCAGAATGTTCCTTTTTGCGGCTTGTGCCCTGCTCCTCTGTTCATAGCACACACCTGAGGAGAGCCTGCCTTTGTTGTCGTGAAGACAATGGTTGGATCAGATACAACCTCCTGTCCACCCTGACCCCAGGCGGGTTTTTTCAGAGCTGTGTCTCCTGGCTTGTTGTTCCCCAACCTGTCAGGACACAAGGTTGTTCCATTTTAGGCGTGGGATTTCACATTTGTCTTATTTGTATATATCTGTAAATATATATATCTATTTAGTTACAATGGGAAGGGAGGAGTTATCAACCCTTGTTATTTTTTGCATTGTTTATTGTATGTAATCCTTGCATTATTTGTTGCAATATATATGAAATATTAAGTTCCAGACAGATTGTCCAGCAGGACTTGGTAACTCAAGCATAACTGACTTTTGTCATAACTCAGATCAAGATGGTGAATCTACTGAAGCCAGGAGAATTTTTCTTTGTGTCTGATACGAAATCTCCTACAAGCACTTTAAATTAGTGCATCTTAGTATAGAAAAAGACACCTAAAAAAGGGATTCTCGTCATCTTGGAAATTCCTTCCCCAGAATAAGAACGAAGAGTCAAATGTCATTTTCCAATAACAGCGTGTTTTAAGTCCTAGTGCTGTCTGGAATATGATGTCAACACTTCCGTTTATTTCACTGGCATGAGAACTTTCCTTTCTTACATTGTTTCTTGAAATTACTCAGAAGAATTTCTCACTGAATGTTTATTGGTATAAATCCACCTAAATAACCAATCCTAGAGCCCATGTATATGATGATTTATATTACCTGACTTTAATTCAACAGTAAATTACTTAATTTAATTCAGCAGTAAATATCCTAATATTATCTAGATATTCTTATGCAAATCATCTACTGAATTTTTTTATTTACTTTGTTTTCTTTGATAGCTCTGTGGACCTTGCGGCTTGCTTTTTCCAAACTTAAATTTATGACACTGTTTAAAGATAAAGATCAATGCTTAATACTTTTTAAAAATCCACTATAGAATTTTATTTTATTTTATTCCTTAAGCAATTATTTAAAAGCTTATTGTTAATGATATTTTACTGATTTATAATTGCTGGTTTTAACCTATTTAATTCTCTTTTCCCTTCCTTCTAGCTCTAGAAACTAAAAAGCTCTGGGGATTTGCATGAATTTATTATTGTTGTACACTGTATAACTGTAAAATACTTCTGTATATTTTCTGAATATTTTTATTCAAAGGTAAATAGGTCAGCTGTGTAAAATAAATAAAACCTATGAAATGTCCAGATGGAGCTTTCTAACCATCAAAGAGCTAATCAGCATTTTGCTTAGCAACTAAACTTTAATTACGCTAGTTAATCTTGGAGGTGGAAAGAGAAGTGGAAGATCTGATGCTTAACTAAAATTGATTGACTCCATAAAATGTCCTTGAATAGAAGGACGGAAAAAACGTGACCTTTGGAAACTATTACACAAACAAAGTATACTTAAAACGATTTTGTCATCTTGGAGGTGTTTGATTGATCACCCCTAAGTATGCTTCAGCAAGGTGTTACAATTTTCTAATAGTTTTGATAGTCACCTTTCAAAAGGAAACTATTTTGGGGGAGGGAGTAATAAGGTTGCTGTTACTTCTGGCGGAGGACAGGCCTGATTTCCAGTACATACGCAGAACAACAGTATGGACAAAACATCAAGCTGTTAACCAACCGCTCTTCCTAGTAAAATCAGGTGTTTTAGAAACGTAGACTGACCTGGTGATAACCATGGCTACAGAACAAGTCTGGGCTGGAAATAATCACACCAGATATAAACCAATGGAGTTATCTCTATTGCCCTTCTGTAATCGGTGGGAACAAAACGGCACCTTCAGAGAACAAGTCTTCTCATCCCCAAAATATGTTTAACATAGGTCGGCTGAATCGCCTGCCCCTGAGTTGCCTTTATTTATATATGATGGAAGGAGGAAGGGGATTCATTTGACAAAATGTCGATATCTGCATTGGTACTAAAGTAGTATGATTTATCGCAGTCTGAAATATTCTAGGGGAATCTCTACTTCACAATCTCTATTTCTTTCCACTGACTTAATGCACTTTGTGAGATTTTTCACAGCCTTGGTGTTTCAGATGTGGTCAACCCAATTGCTAGTTTGATTTGGTTGGTCTAGAGCTTCTAATAGGAAAAGATAACAACAGATTTATTGGAGTCTTTGGAATTCATATTAAAAAAATGGGATAAGCATAGTAAAAAAAAAAATTAAAAATTAATAAGTGCATGAAATCACATTCTAAAATTGATTCCCCAGGATCTGAAGGAATGAATACCATGAAAAAGTCTGTCATCATGTATGATGTATGTTTCCTGTTGTTTCCATGATAAATATATATATATCTAAAAAAATTTCTCTAAATATTTGAGTTATGAATGCTCAAGAAATTCCTAGTAACACTGAAGCCTCTTTTACAGACACAAAAAAAAAAAAAAAAAAGGAATAATACTGTAGGGGAAAATTCAATGTTAATGGAGGCATTCCCTCTAAAATATGTGTGACAGTCTGGTGTGTTACCGAACTCCTGAAAAGAGCTGGAAGAAGGTATCACTGGAAACCGTGAAGAACTATTGGACTACTCTTCAAAATTGTGAAAATCAGTTTCAGTACGTTACTCTGGAGACACTTTTATAAAGATTGATGTGTTCCAGTTTCCAGCTTGAGGATCTCCTCATGATAAGCCCGTATTCAAATCCAGACTCTCTATATGCACAATGTGGCTGTTAAGAGTCCTCATCCCTGAGTGGCCAGAGATGAGAAAAGTCAAACTGATTGACTTCTACCCACATTATGCTGAACATCCAGAAGTTAAGAAAACTTGTCAGTTTAATCTGCAAAAAATCGGTTCCCATGCATTTGATTGAAAGAACCTCAAGATCATCTTCAACTGCACCATCAGGTAGCAGCTCATAATCTTACAGTAGCTAAGTGTGATGAAAGCCAATGCCACGATTAGTGCAGATGTCTCTTTTGGGGGTTCATTGTGCATCTGTTTTGGATGCTGTACACCACCAAGATGCAAATGCCTCTTTTGGCCTGATTTTTATCCCATTCTTAGGAGTTTTGAACCAGAACCTGAACAAATGGTAGAAGATCTGTGTGTTAGCAGTAAAGTCATGTTAGGGGTGGATCATATCCTCCCTTCTTCTGTCTAAGAAAAATAATCAATTTTCCATCTCTTGCTGAAACTTAACAGTCTGCCAGGTGGCAACTACTATTTCAGAGACAAGGCGAAACGTCTGTCCAGTCATCCTGAGACAATTGCCCTCACAAATAGGATTCCAGTGATAACTATACTGGATTTGGAGCCCTACATCAAAATTAAAGATGTGATCTCAGAGGATTTAGAAACCATTTGGCCTGACGATAGAATCACTCTGTGTCAGCAAATGCTTTCTTTTCCCATTTTTTTTTTCTCCTCTGAAGTGTCCCCAAAGTAGATGAGGCATTGTTTTTTCTTTTGTAAAGATGCATAGCAAACAAAGATGCAGACATCTGGACTAGCTCTGAGCCAAAATTCTTGATGGGTTTTCTAACAAGCTGCTTGTCCTTCATACACCTGCTGGAGGGTAAAAAATAAGAAAAAGCAAACCGAAGCAATACCCCCTGCACATACACGTCCATGAACTCTTGTATCTACAGAACTTATTGTTGGCCTTCGTATGCCTGAACCAAGGCAGTGAAGAAGGACTCCTGGATTTAGCCGTGGTTACCTGGAGACACAATGCGTCACTTTCTTCCAAACTTCTCTAGCACTGAAAGGATGAGCTGGATAGACTGAATAAATGCATGTGGGAGGTAAAAGTATGACAGGGGCCATGCCTTGCTTCCTGATCTTCAGTCAGCCCTTCCATAGCCACAGGCCTGTGGGAGCCAGGAGTGACCTTGCAGAACTATCTTGGGACGGGACGCTCTGGGACTATGAGTTGTCGGATCTACTGCAGATGCAATGTGGTCTACCCATGTGTACAGATGGGGTTTGGTCCTTCACAGTTTATGCTGTGGTCTCAAGCAGAGTGCTCATGCCCTGTATCAGAATTTTTTTCCCCCTTGAATTCTCTCTCCAAACGGGTCCACGATGCTGCAGTCACCACAGGTTTCAATTTTCCCTTGGGTTAATGTTCTGCTTTTCTCTAACAAAGACAAGTTCAAGGGCTAGAAGCAATCCCCTGGTTACACAGATTATCAGGAACCAAGCAGATTAATGAGTTTCTCATTCAAAAAAAAAAAAAAAGGCGGCATAAAGAAAAGAAAATATTGAAGGAGGTGCTCAACAGAAGAGCAGAAAAACAGTAGAGTATGCAGAGTGTGCAGAGCTTTCCCTTTATAGACTCTTTAGTTTGAGATGAGCCTGTCCCTGGCTTCACCTCTGCCTTCACTCTTTGACCTCCGTAGCTCCCCACATTTTTTGCAGTGCTCGAAGAAGATGATTGTTCTTACTAGAGCTACTTTCTCAAAGCTAGCCACCTATTCTCCTTCTCAAGTGAAGCATTTCTAGCTTTCTAGAACTATGTAATGGTACATAGATGCACTTTTCTCTGGCCAATCACTTGAGTAATACATTGATTTTAGGAAAGGGACCAAGAAATTTGAAAACACTTTTACGTAAAAGCGTATCAGTTGAAAATGTTTGTTTTTACCGTCATTCATTTCACATTGTCTTATTTCTGTGACACGTCGTACTCTTTACAGCCAAAGTTAGACCACTCTGTTACACAGCGGTACTTTTAGTAGCAAAGTTTATTGACAGTGACTTTAAAAGGAGACAAAAAAGTGAGCGCAGGTGTTGCTGGCTCCAGCAGGTATTCCCAGTAGAGGTACTTCATATTTTTGATGCACCCATCTGTGTGGCCTTACCTCAGGTGATCAGTGACTCTAAAAGATGCGACATTTGCAGCTTGCTGATGTTACACGCTGGCCAGCGCTGTATCAATCACTGCCGCCAGATGCAAATGCAGCCTGTCACCAAAAGTCATCCCTTTTCCCAAAGCAGTTTTATGTCAGGATGAGAGCGGTGTGCTCCTGCTTAGCTAACGCAGACACGCTCTACTGAAGTCCGTGGAATTATACACAAGCTAAACTAGGTTACATCGACCTATATATGGTAAACCCTTCTTCCGGTCATTCCCTTGTAAGCTCAGCAGGACTGCAGCGATCTCAGTGATGATTACTGCCGCACGAGGGATGCGTGTGAGAATTGAGCCCCATGTGTCACTGCTGGAACTCAGTGAAATTGTTTGCAGGGAAACATTGACTGAATGTGATACGGGACTGCAATAATTTAAACACCATCCACAGGAGACTCCCCTAGAACAGCATGTGAAAGATGTTTAGAAGCATCCAAGCTCACTTTAACCCTTGGAAACCCATTTTCTAAAAGCTTAGATTCCTGGCACAGCTGGCTAACTATCCTGGAAAATTTAGTAGTGTTGACTCCTAGATTCCTGCATCTTTGGGCTGCCCCATAACTGAATCAGGAATCCCACACTTCTGGATTTCTTTGTGCACTAGAACTACTAATATCCCTAGGACTCACAAACGGAATCACAGAATCATATGATAGCATATGAAACAGGGCTCCCAAAGTTTTCTACTCCCAGATTTTTTCTTTTCAGATGGAAATTTAACTCAGCTCATTTATTAATATAAAATGGCAGAATTTAACACATTTCCAGTATTTCTACTGTCAGATTGCAGATGCTTGGAGAACTTGACTTGGAAATTTTGACATTTCCCATATACCAGCACTGCCAATCATTGTCCAATTCTGGTCACTGAATTTTTGAGATCCTGTTATTACTGCTAGTTGTTTGTTGACAGTCTTGTCCCAGTAAGTAGCTTGGGCCCAGAGTTGTGCTAAAATGACTTTTTCCAGGAAAGAATTTTCCCAAGCCAGCTCAGAACACGGGTGAAATAGATGTGTGACTGTCAGCTTTTGAGTCAGCAAACATATCTTTACTGGTGCTATCAAGCATCCAGACTCTTCCAGAACTTGTTGCTACCTATTTTCATATGATTTCCTGAAGTACTTAGGTCTCCAATACTCAAATCGAGGAATACAATGGGCAGAGTTTTGGGGTGCATCCTAACACCATGTAGCATAATTATTCTCCCCTGGCCCAGATGTTAATGTCTGTGCTATGAAACGTAGGTCAGGAGGACAGGAAGGGAGTGTAGAACACTTGGATCAGTATCCTGACCTGGAAAAAGGGAAATTGAAAATGGTTCAGGCACACTGATATGCATCAATCATTCAGCATGGAGAACTTAAAATCTCTATATGCTTGATATTCATGGGCAGATATCAGCGGATCCAGCTGGCGATCTAATCAGTCAAAAACTGAGTGATTCCTTGGGAGTGCCTCGCAGGAAAAGGAACCTAGGGAGACTAGATGTACACAGCAAGGAAATTCAGGTAAGAGTCTGTTTTTACGATGGAGCAATAGTAACTGTGGAGTGCTAAATACTAGAGCAGATTCACAACAGTTTCAGTGAGTATAGTCCTACCACAGTGTTTTATCAGCCGTGGCCACAGTTAGTCCTTTTTAACTTCTGTGGGGGTCTTTACAATAGCTTGTGAGATACTGCTCCGGAGAAACACAGTGCTTGTTCATCAATTGCATGCATTTCTCCTAGAGTTTTAAAGCTTTCTATTCTTGCAGTTTGAAATATTTATAGAGGCTTGTAATTACTGAAATGCCTTCTTGGGAAACATTCAAGCTGTTGTTTTAAAAACGTTTTAGTACAGCTTGCTTTAACAGAACTTTCTGAACTTAGATGCCAGATATCCCTTCCTTTCACTCCTCCCTCCCTCCCTCCCTCAGCCTTTGGGTTGGGGTGGGGAGAGAAGAGCAATTCTAGGCATTGCACTGTATCAATTTGCCTTTAAGACCATCCACACTGCAGCAGTGATTACGGTTCTTTTTTGTTAGCAGCAAGAGATGGGCAGAGGATTCATTGACGACGACCGTAAGCCTCACAAAGATTTTTTTGCTGATGTTGTTGCATTTTGCAGTATATTAAATTCTCTTTGGAGACAAAAGTGGCCATCCTCCTCTCCTGTCCTTTCTGGGCCCATCAGTCTGAAATACTCTGTCCTTTGAAATGCTGTGGAAGAGGATGGTGGGAAAAGAAAGCTGAAATAATTATTGGTTGATTATTTTCACATTAATGTCAATCTTCCTAGTCTTTCATCTTAGTTTCAGTTCAGTTCCAAGTGACATCTGAATATAAAATATATAAAACATAATAATAATAATAATAATAATAATGATAGCAATTTTATGAAAGAAATTATGATTATGAGAATATCAATAATATCACATTGTACTTATCAACTCTACAGCTTACAGTATTTTATAAAAAGGTCACTATTGTTATCCCTGTGGCTTTCTTAAAGGATGGTAAAACCAGGGAGGAAAGAAGAAATTAATTTGTTCAAGGTCATTCTACAGAGCAATGGAAAAGCTATGAATTGCAATCAGGTCTTCTGAGTCCCAAGCCAGCTCTTTAACGTATGGTGACAATGCTTCTTAGGAAGGATAGCAGGCACTTAAGAGAACGAAATACCACAGCATTAAATGAAAAGCACCACATTAAAGATTTTTTCCTTTGCACATTTTACAATCTATTCCCTTTTATGATTTCGAGAAATTCACATTTATTTACAAGACAGAAATGAGAAAGAGATGATGCCTGGTGACTGTTACTATTAATAAACTTTGCAGAGAGTACTTTTTTCTGAATAAAATGTGTTGGATGCTCTTGTGGGTAGGATGTGTAACAAGGAATAGGGTATAGCTGCTATTGATGTTTCTGTGTCGAGGTGAAGATGTAGGCAATACACGCATAGATTGACTAGTAGACCTAAACACTGGCTTCTTGCCTGCCTTTGACACAAAATACAACATCGTCTGTGACAAAATCTCGGGTTCTCATATCCTGGTATGATCTAAGCAAAGCCATGATACTCCCATCTTGCTTTTCTCCTGGGGGAGTCAGGTATCCATGAACACCACAAACTATTCATCATTAAAGGGTCAGTAGTTGTCACTCATCTGTAGTTGAATTTCTGAAAGTGTTTCCTGTTCTAACCTTGTGCACGGACATTCTTGGTATCCCTTTGAGCTAATGTGAAGATCTGGCAACAAGAACCAAAAACCAAAACCAGGAAGGGTATCAAGAAGGTGGGAAAACCTACTTTTTTGATGGCCTCAGAAGTTAACACTAATTTGTGCACGATGTTCTTTGTCCAAATGCAATCCCACTTTGCCAATTATTAACATTACTTTTGATTAGTTCAGCAAATCTCAAAGGGTAAATGCTGCATTAATAATGAGCTGTAGGCATTAGCGGGACGTGTGAAGATCTTGCTGTACTGACTGTGGGTATTCCCACTGAGAATATTTGTAGAAACACAGTATAAATAAGGAAGCTATTAAAATGCTCTGGATTCTCAAGGACTTGGAGAATTTGGGGAGCTTAAATTTTTTAAGATCTTTACATTTTTTTCTAGGATAGGGAAAAAAAGTGGATTTAAAGCAGTTTAAAAACCCAAAAGATTGGGATTATCTTTTCAATTTTCCATTGAAATAATCTAATTTTGACAGTAAACTTGGTAAGTAAACATATTAGGTCACGTTTTCCACTTGTGTAAATTTTTCAAGGTACACTGTTTTTTCTGAGACACCTTTTCCCATTTACCCCAGTGCTTCAGAAAGGACTGAGAATCACTCTAATAAAGAAAGGTGGCAGCTCCGTCCAGCTGTTAATTACTTCTTCCTTGTAGGAAGAGCGCATAGTTGGACTGCATAAATAATTGAACTATGTAGCCAAGCAGTCAGAAAGAGGTTGATTGGATGAAGCTGAAAAGCCTAAATGTATGTGTGTGTGATATGAAATAGTCTGTTCAATTGGAGATGATTTTTTAAGTCCAAAATAATAAAAAAAGATGATATTTCAAAGCTAGTCCTTTGATTATAAGGTATTTAATCAAATAAAAAAGGCTAAAAAAAAGACCAGTAACCATCATTGCTTTTGGATATTCACCTTAAGAACTCAACAATTAACTGCTCGCTTAGCCTGTGAGAGCCCTGGGTTCAATTCCCAATTATTTATGACAGAGCTCCCGTGTCTTAGATGAGACTGTAAAGTTTTATGGTTCTGGTGTCTTCTCAATTTCTTCTAGTTATGTTATGTTACGTTGCATAGCTAAATATTCAAGATCAGAGCATGGATTTTTACCTACTCAGTGAATATCACAAGCAAAACATTATATTGCTGAGCAAAACTACATGAAATTGCTGTAGAACTTGAACACAACAGTGCTTTGAAAACGAGACCTCTCTGTGGGTTTCTGCTCTCAGTCAGGCAGAGGATAATTTTTTCTTACAGATACAAATGGTATAGTTTAAGACTACACCTTCTATAGCCATGTCAGAGCACCTTCTGTGTGAGCAGAAGACCACTTTCGGCAGAGGTAAGACGAGCATAAGTAATTTCTGATGGAAGGGAAAGGAAACTTGAGCCTTACCCTACTTAGTCTTAACCACTGATATACTGTCTCTCGCAAGGATAGAACCGCCTGACTTCTTCCTTCCATGGAATTGAATAAAAAACTAAAGTTTTTGAGGAATTGGTGCCTGCTTCATTAAATTTTAGAATAACTGAAGGCTAAGTGTCATGGTAAGTTTACTCTTTTACTACTATGACTACTAATAGTAGCAGCACCAACACACTACCAACACAGGCTGTTTTCACTCTGACCAACACGGGACTCTTCACAGAACTCAAATTAGTGGTGGGAAATATATAGGTAGTCTGAAGAGCAATGAACAATTTGATTTATTTAGATTCAGGTATCATTAAAATTGTAATACTTATTTGACAGCATAGAGAAGACTATGAAAGATATCAGTTGTATGGGATTTGTTAAAGAGTCAAGAAAAGAGAAACATTTTTGTCATCAACCACACTTCAAAATGTTGTTAATTTTCCTTTTGTTTAGATTTTGTTGTCCCCTTTGTGCTTGTGTTATTCTCACTTAGGTCATATGCGCTTGGTCGGGCTCTACTTAAATCATCCTTATACTCACAAATGTGGAGTAAAATGCCTAATTCTCAAAGAACCTTCTCACTAGAACATCCCAAACAGATTTTATGGATTACCTCCCAATATTCACCTTTAGTCTGCGGAAATCTTCCTAGTTATCTCAATAGGGTCATTTCAGGTCTTTGTGAGGAGAGGATAAAATGAAATATGTCAAAAGATTTATGTAGCACTAAGGGTTGCTACCCTTCTATCAAAAATACACAGAATAATTTTGTGATGTAGAAATATAGAGGAAATATTTTGAAACCTGTGAAAACTGGTATAAGCAGCTTGAAGATCAGAATAATTCTAGAAAATGAACTCATAACATTTATGCCCATTACTTACAGTAGAAATACAAAATAACATTTATTTCCTTTAACCATTACATTTACTTTGGTGTGATAGAAATGGATGGATGAAAGAATGAATCAATAAGAGTACAGAATATTCCATTATAATAAGACAGCTATACCCAGCATAAAATACACTTATTTCATCCAAACATGTATACACTTCAGAATTACATTACCCGGTACATTATTATAAAGCAACAACAATAAATCCACGGCTGCGATTTTTCTGGTCAGCGTTATTTGTCATTCTCTGTGGCCATTCTCCAAAGACTGTGAGATTCTCATTGCCTCCACGACACATAAATCAAAATATGTGCTTTTGCAGAGCTTTATACTTGGACTCTTTAAATAAGTCAATGCAGACTTTGTGCTCTAAATAAAATAAAACATATGTACTTAGTGCCCCTCAGCTGGGAGGTAGATTAAATCTGTAAGGAACCCAGCAGGATCTTTCAGCAGCACTTAGGTTGGGGTGGTTAGTCTTGCAAAACGTAGCTCTGTCACTGGAACTGAACCTTAAACTTGAATCTTATTTTCCAAGCAAAGTTTTAAACCAAAACTTTTCACTGCCACATGTAAGTATGTAAGAGAGACTTTTAAATCAGTTGAAAAAATCAATAGCTCAAAGAAATACAGATTCCTACGTATATGTTGGCTGCTGGGGTATAGACTCCAAGAAAGCTTATCACAGGAGATCTCATGGTGTGACTCCTACCCTGTCTGTGTTTTATTAAGTTGTAAGGGCAGAGTCAGGGATTTTTATGTATTGGGATTTACAACAGCTCTTAACTTCTCAGGTTCCAATTAAATTGCTCTGCATTTTTGAACACCCAAGTATCTTTGAATATCTGCTCCAAAAGTCCATTGCATACAATTCTCTTCATTGTAAGAGCTGAACACTTTGCAGTTGTTAACGGATTTTATCCCTGTGAGACAAGGAAATGCTCTCACAACCTTGATAGCCTAAGAACGGCATATGTAATACATTTAGAGGCTTCCCCAGAGCCACAGAGAGAGTCTGGGAAGAAGCCAACGAGTGAACTCATGCTCCTCATATTCAATACGCTGCTCTATCTGGTCACCCCTTCTGTGTTCCTGGAAAGGGCCGGACCGGGAGCAGACAGGATGACGGCTTCTATACCCTTTTGTCTGCTTTTCCTCATTGTCTGACTCCTTCCCTAATTATTTTACTCCTTGTGCTAATATGCAACATATTGTCTTGAACATGATACGGTCCACTAGAATCTCAGTTGAGTAGAAGTAAGATCGAAGTAATTGCAACTTCATTACTTAGAAATTGTAATTGTAATGCTTCATTTGCCTTTGATGGTCCTTCATAAGAGACAATTCTGAGACTCGACGGAGAATAGCCAGACGTTTCTGTCCCCAGTGTGTCACACGATAATACTGCACTAAGCACTCAGAGTTGCTGCTCACGCTTTCTTTCACAATGTTCTACACTGAGAGATGAAAGCTAAGTAAACAAATATCCCTCTGGACTGGCATTCAGGCACTGAATGGGGACTCACTGTGGGAAAAAATGTTCAAGTAAGGCAAGATGAGATAAAGACAATGGTAAAAATAGAAAAGAACTAAAATAAAAGATGACCTTTTGTTCTTTGGGAAATCTCAATGCCATGGATTTCCTTTCTTTACTCAGCAATGCACTTCTGTGTTTTCAGACTAAATCAAGGTATGTGTAGGGAGATTCATCATGGTGGGGGAGGCGGCCCAACTAAGTTTAAAAACCCATGGGAGTGTTCTCATGGTCATCTCTTAAAACATGTGAATGTACAGTAATCAAATCTGAAAAAAAAAAAAGAATTTTTAAAAGTGCTCACGTTCTTCACACAAAAAGCATGTTACAGCTCTTACATGTTTTATGATTATTTTGATGCATCTTGTAGCTCTCAGCACACACGGTATCCCGCAGACACCTCATCACCCATCCCAAACATCATTAGCCTTATCTCTGATTGTGCAGTCCCCCACTCCTGCTGCTTCTCTTTCAGCTGAAGTCGTATTGAGGTTTGTGACATCTCACTTACAGGAACATCCTTAGAGAGAATTATGACCTCAGGTGAGGGAGAAGCAGCAGGAACAGATGAGATGTTCAGGAGTGAGTCTCATGTTTGTGTAGAAACATTTGTGAGACCAAATTTAGAGATCAGAAAAAAGAGAGAGAAAAAGGTAGAAAGTACTACATGGCTGGAAATTTCCCTGATGGATTGTTTTCCAAGTTTTTCAGGAAGCTTCTGGGTGTGAGACTCCAAATGTGATGCCATTTTACTTGCCAAAATATATCAGAGGAGAAATTACAATGGGGTCACAGCACACAAGTCTGAATTAATCTTTCCTCTTTATCTTCCTTTAACTCTCATATATGACCTCCATCATAATAAAGTCTAAGAGTCTGGGCAAACTTGCGGTGATCTAGTTCTTCAGTGAAGCTTCATTAATTAGTAGTGCTGGCGATACGACCCTACTAACATCATTGGAATTACATTTGATGCCTACTACAAACTCAGAAAATGGCTTTGAAAGACATGACTGATTATGCTACATTTGCATCTTTAGAAGGAAGTGGGTCTTTCTCTCTGGAACTTTTAATCCCCTATGACATTTCAAGTGTAACTAGTATAATCACCATCAGAATCAAACCCAAAGGATCAAGGAATTAGAGAGAGTAATTACGTTATCAGATTAGAGGAAAAATTGCCACAGTCTGCAAGGGATGACAGAGGCTTAATTGCTTTGTGAAAAATGCTCCATTTTTGCAGAAAAAAAGGAATCTGAATGTGTGCTTCAGTGTAACCTTCATGCTGTGTTCAGTGGGAGATGAACATGTAAGACAGCATAACACTGAGCAGCTTAGGAAAACATGAATTTTGCTGGTCTGAGAGAGTTTAGGTACAAAGAGAAGCTCTGGGGTAGAGGAAAGGCCTGGGGAGAGGTGGGGAATGGGAGGGATGAGCCTCCCAGCTCCTCTTGCTGTGGAGGGCTGGGAGGAGTATGGAGAATGAGTAACATTGAAAGTGTTTTCCCTTGTTTTCCCTAGTAATAGCCATTCCTCCGTGCTCCTGCCGGGAGCACCCAGTGGTGTAGGCAAAGCAGGAAGGAGGCTGTGGCCACATCATTGTCTCTGATCGTGCATGCTTAAAGGTAACGCCTTCCTCCATCTAAAGCTAGAAACAGCTTTGTCCATACAAAGGTTATAGATAAAAAATGGAATCCTCTATAGATTCATTAGCTTCTGAAAGCTATGGAAAACAAACTGTTCTGGATTAAATTCCAGGTCATCATGGCAAATTCTACAGAATCTTATTAATGTCTAAAGACTCACTGTAGTGTTTTGCAATGCTCACCATGTATTTCTTGGTCCAAGGACTATGTTTACACCAATCAATGAACCAACTCCACAACAGGGCCTTTTGACTCCCTTGCAATCACCTACAAGTGTTCAGCCCTTGTCGTTTGTCACTGGTGTGGTTTTAGTGCTTGCTGGCGTAACACCGTGATTCCCAGTTACATCTCAGAGGCTAGTACAAGCCAGGAGATGTGCCCACAAGGCAGTTTTCCCATCACCTATTTTGGGGAAATAAGAAAGTTTGGCTGTTTAGAAAAATGTGGTGCTGTACCAAGTTGACCTCAGGGAGAAGAACGTGCCCTAATAGTTTCCTAGACATAGTCATAGCAAGCAGGCACTTCTAGTGCATTTCTAGCACAGTCCTGTAGCCATGCAGAACTCTATAGGTGACTTTAATAACATATGTTCATGACATACTTTCTGAAAATGATTTGTCACTTTTGACTGCAAATTCAAAACCTCAGTGAATTTGCTGATTAATTGAAGCAGCTAGTAAAAGTTGGAGTTTCTGTACCGTTACATTATTCTGCTCAAATCAGTAATAAAAAAAATACAAATCTGATCAGTCATGACATCTAGCTTTATTTTGCCAACACATTTCAGAATTCCAGTCATGCCGTCATCTGAACTGGAGTGCTGCCTTCTTTGGGTTCTCTGCTGTCGCTATGGTTTTGTTATTTAACTGCTGGCTTGCTGCTCTCCTGATGAAATGGACAGGAGGGCATATGCCACATATTTGAAATTGAAAATGGAAGCACAGGAAAAGAAATCTGATTATTCAACTCAGAATGGACTTCATGGTAATTTCTCCTTACCTGGCCTTGAAAACCCAGCAGATAAGTTCAGGTACTTACATATTACTTTTTATCAATTTATTTCAAAGTATTTCACAAACTTTGTTTTTCATAACTTAATGCGGGATACAAAAAATATGGTTCTTCCATCTGTCCATGCATTTCATAATCTTTAGTTCCTGTTTCCTTGGCTTGCTGCACTTATGAGTTGGTCCTGGAAACATCTTAACTTCATGAATATGTAGGCTGCTTCAAGCATCACCAGCAGCCTTTAATTGCTGATGTTCTTACGGCAGGAAAAAAAAAAATCTCTATTTTAAAAAAATTTCAAATGTCCAATTGAATATAGTGTATTACCTATTGAGTTACACTGCAGTTGGGATTCTGTTTCAAATAAATCAAAAAATCCTTACTTTTTATAGCCTTCCAGGCCTCATGGTGGACTTTTAAAATCTTAATTAATTCATAGAGTCTTTAAGTATGGTCATTAAAGAAACTGCTGTTCTTTCTTCTTCACAAACTTTGGAAAGTTGGTTACGAAGAGGAGAGTAAAGAACATTTAACCAAGATGAAAATCTGAAGCACTGTATTTCAGAGCAAGTGTAAACGTAGAATCATAGAATCACAGAATTGCAGAATCACAAAATCATCTGGCTGGAAGAGACCTTTAAGATCACCGAGTCCAACCGTTCCCCCTGCACTGCCAGGGTCCCTAAACCATGTCCCTCAGCACCACATCTACACGGCTGTTAAGCACTTCTTCACACAGCTCAGTGTATTTAAGACTTCAGACTTGTCCTTTATGACAGCAAGCAGAAAATTACTGATGTGCCTTTAACTGAAATAATGCATTTCACAAATGAGGAAGAAAAATTATAAACACGTGCTACTCTGTTTCTAAGTATGGACAGTAGAGTACTGCAATAGCCTCTGAAAAATTATCCAAATCTCAAACAAGTCAGTAATGCTCTAATAAAAAAGGATAAATGTTAACAGTTCTAGCAATAGCCACGTTTCATTAACACTATTACTCTTGAGAGTGATTAACAATAATTATGTTTGCAACTGTATTACCGTTGCCATAAGCTTTGTAGCGTGTTTGCAAGGCCTCAGAACTGATGCTTGTCAGAACTTTTCAGAACTTGCTTGTCTGGACTTTTCATGACCTGTCAACGGCTTTTTTTTTTCCACTTGGTTTAGCTGTATTAGTAAATTCTCTATTTAACCATGTGTCTGTATCTAATTTGTTTTACTTTTGTTTATCTCCGTGTGGTACAACCATAGCTTTACACCCACAGCAGTAAGAAACAGTGGCTCTTGGTAGAACGAGATCTTTACAGTTCTAACACAATGACATAGCTCTGAGAAACTCGGGCCTAGAATCATAGCAGAGACTTGGAGAAGTGGAGATACAGAAGGATGAAGCGTAGAGAAGTGCAGACATGGGAGGCTAAGAGGTGAGGCACAGGCTGGCACTGGAGTTTTCATGGCTATCAACAGCTCTTCAGTGGTCGGTTGAAGAATTGCAGACCTGGGAGTGGACAGAACTGGTTTTAAAGGCTACAAAGTGAAGAAAAGAAATAGTATCTGAAATATGTAACGGGCACAATATGTGTTGTAAATCTGGATGTAATGTGGAGCTGCAGACCAATAAAGAAAGAAGGAGGTGTGAGTGTGTGAATGCATGTTAGCAAGCTTATAAAGATGACCCCAAGTGGCTCCTGGGAGGAGGAAGAAAAAACCATCATCATGAACCATCATTCATCCTGCTGAACAACTCCAGAAATGATGTCTTGGTGTAATACCACTCCATCACCAACACCAGAGTGAAACCACCAGTGTGAGGACCCAGAGGAGCCGTAGCTGGGTGAGAAGTAGGAGTAGAAACTACATGTGTTTTATAATTTTAACTGTGTTGTTACTACTACTGTGACTTTTTATCTTAATAAGTGCTCTACCTGCATTACTGTTTTCTTTTTCATCAATTACTAGATCTAGATTAATGATAATTCTTTTATTACACTGTTAAAACTTTCATTATACTAGCAATAAATTCTTAGCTTTACTTATATATATACATACAGAAGGTGTGCATCCTTTTTGCTCATAAACAAAACCTCAAGGGTAACACACTACTGAAAGTTCTGATCCTATCTCGGTCACTATATATTTTTAAATTGCCCTAGATCTTAAGGCAAGATTTTGTACTTCAGCCTAAATATTAGGATTATAGAAAACTTGTTTTTCCAGATCTGTAAGCCAAATTATGGTTATGCAGACCATATTAAGTCAGCAGAATGCATGCATGTGATCGCAAAGAGAGAGAGGGAAGAAGGAAAAGCCCTTGCAGCTATAACTGAAAAGTCACCGTATTTCCACAAAAAAATTCACTAAAATTCAACTGAAATTGGTAGCCTGTAGAATAAGTTTGTCATTAGTGAAATTATAGGAGTAGAACAAACGGAAAAAAATGCTATTGAGATTCATTTCTGAGATATTTGAACGTTTCAGTGAACTCTGAGTTTGAGCTTTTGCAAGCAAATCTCAGAACATGTCAGTGATACACAGTCCTTTTTGGAAAGGACTAATGGAAGTATCAGTGGTTTTTATAGTCTTCTTTAGGTACTGTGACTATGCACCGCATTTTATTCCCACCACACATGTTACCCCACCTTGAAGATGTTGCTTTGTGCTTGGAAGTGGAGGAACAGGACAAAAGGACCAGAAAATACTCCCATATCTTCCAGTCAAGTCACACACAAACATTACGTGGTGTCTCCCTCATGGAGTACTGCATCCAGTTGGGGCCCCTACCACAAGAAAGACATCAACCTTTTAGAGCAGGTCCAGAGGAGGACCACAAGAATCATTAGAGGGCTGGAACCCCTCTGCTATGATGAACAGCTGAGAGGGTTGGTGTCGTTCAGCCTGGAGAAGAGAAGGCTGCGGGGACACCTTATTGTGGCCTGTCAATATATAAATCAATATATGTCAGTATGGCTTCTACGAAAGATGGAGAGAGACTTTTTACCAGGCCCTGTAGTGATAGGACAAGGAGTAATGGTTTTAAACCAAGAGAAGGAAGAAATCCAACCTCCTTAGGAGCTTAAAAAAAGAAAGCTCAGGAGTGCTTATGCAGTCCAGGAGCTAGGATTCCATTAAAATAGCTAAAATAGGCAACTATGAAATAAATATTCTAAAGTCAATGTTTGATTTTGCATTTGCTGAAGTTAAAGACAAAACTGCAACTGAGTTCAGTAGTACAGGAAACGGACTTTGGTTTCTGGCAAGTTAGACGAAAATAACCTCCTAAATTGGTTGAAAATGGGAATGAGTTAGGGTGAAAAACATTAAATTCAACTTTATCATTAAGAAAATTAAAGCACGCAAGGTGTGTTTTAGTTTCTGTGTGAACATACCTTAATGCTGGTGTTTCCATCTAGAGCTCTGTTTTTAAGGTAGGGGCCTAAATTCCCTTTTTCTCCCCAAATATCTTCAACTTGATAACACAGACGTCAAATGCCATATGCCATGTCTTGGGAACATTTTGCTGAGCCCCCAGCTGCTGGCCCAGAAGGACACAGGTCTCCTGTATGTGTTGTGTCATCTCTGTAAGTCCTAGACAGATGTCTCAGAAAACGCAGGGCATCTAAACCAGTCCGGAACACTTATTCTTAGGCAACTGAATCCTCCCAGAGCTGATCCGACTAATCCAACAGAAAGTGAGCTGCAATTGGTACCACAGTGAGAACCAATAGGTAACATCTCAGTTATGTGAAATTATTACTGTGATTACACAGTGGTGTTTGGCAATTTACAGGATTTTAAATTGTGTGTAAAATTTTGGATTAAAGAGTGTCTTCTGAAAAAAAAAAAAGAGAGAGAGAGAAATGGCAACTGATAGTCTTTTAGGTCAATTTAAGAGATCATATTTTTCTTTTAGTTGAGACAGCGTACTCATAAAGGTGGCAGCAGAATTTGCTCTAGAACTCTTCAGTATTTTGTCTTCTGACGACAAAAAAAGAAGAATTAGAACAAATGCTCAAAGATTGCTGCTGGATCAAGGCTACCGAATGTCCAAGGGGTGAATGGAAGTGGTAAACCTGGAAACATTTTTGGTGCTGTAGCTGAATTATACATCCAGAAAGAGTTGCCTAGCAGAGTCAGTAATCTCTGCCTCATTACGCCGTGTGAGGTATCCAAAATACAGCGGTATAAATAGTTTTTCTCTAAGAATAATTCATTTAGGGAAAAAACCAATTTATGCCATATCTGTCTCATTTAAAACATAAACCAGAAAATCCTTGTGGTTGAGGTATGGATCACTGCCAGGGAAATAACAACAATACAAGCAAAAAAAATAATCAACGCTATATACCTGCTTTTCATTTTTACTGCTAACACAATTGTTGACATTGTAAATTGACTCTTAACATCTTAAATGGCTTCCCACACATTGTGAAGTAAATCCCGTAGACTTTTATTGGAATCATAAATGGCTTCTTTACATGTAAATGGCCTCCTTCGCGTGGCAATGTAAATCGCATAGGCTTTATCGACCACGTAAGTCATACAGCGTATTGCGTTTCGCTATCAGTGCTGGTTTTCATTTAAAAACTAAATAAAAGTTTGAGGAAATAAAACCCAGGGATCTGCACATTTCCCGTTGTGGCCACCCTTGTTCTTCTGCTCCTGTGATGAATGTGAAATGTCAAAAGGACTTGATAGTCTTCTCTTCTGTTTAACTCCCCTTTGCAAAACCCCGTAGCCGAACAGGAGTTCACCAGCCTGGGTATTCCAGCGGGGGCTGACAGGGCTGACAGAACGGGTGTCAGAAACTGTAAAACGGTAACTACGGTCGCTCCCGTTCCTTTGGCACCTTTCACTCGCAAAGAGCCCGGAGCACTTCAGAAAACGCACAAACCATGTGTCAGACAGCCATACAGAGGAACGCTTTTCATAATAAAATTATGATATAGCCCAAATTCTGAACTGCGGTGCGGCTGCGTCGCTCGGCTTTCCCCTGATGTATCTGCCTGCCCAAGGGTGAGCAGGGAGAGCTGTTTAATAGCACTCACTAAAACGTCGCTGCATTTTTCAGACCTAAAGCAGAGACCCAAATACTTTGTAAATCTGAATGACCCTCTGGGCCATGCCCTAATTACTTAACTAATTGATCAACCGCCTACGAGATGATTCGTCTGTGTGAGTGAACATATAATTTCAAACAACTCGGGGACCATAATTTAGCAAGTTATTGCTCAGAATCGGCCCGAGTGGGATATTGTTGTTACGGTTCCGGTATTTTATTGTTCCTGTAGCTCGCTGCACATAGGAGATACACTATGTTTAAGTTGCTAAGGCGGTAACTCAGACATTTGTGATTACCTGAGCAGATCCAAAATGCAGAACCGAGTTCACCAAGATGTTGAAATGCGTATCGCTCACCGTACATCAGCGAATCCATCCCACCCATCTAGGGTTTCCGGGCGACCAGCGGATGAGGCACACACAGGAGATGAGCTCACAGAACAGTTGGGGAGCTCTCGGGATAGACCACAAATAGGTTTCCTTTGAATGTCCCCTGACGATCTCCATCTAAATTAGTACAACTTCAATAATACGTATCTACAAAGGTAACGCATATCTCCTTCTTCTATAACACAGCTACAAAATAAAAATAGCTCTCATATATGTCTCTATATCTATATCTATATCTATATATGGTAATTAAAGCATACTGACAGTGCAGTATATGTGGGTTAATTTCTTACCTTGCCCTAAGAACATTGAATGTAAGAGGACTCTGAAGTGTAGTTGCTTGGATGACCACACCTTAGGTGAGGACGGTGGTGTTCTAAGCCCTGCGATGGGAACAGCTCGGGTGTTTTATCCAGTGACAGTTTAATCAAAGCTCTATAACACAGGGACTAACACAATGGCTGTTCAAGTCAGATTTCTGAGGCAGAGTTAGATGCGTGAACATTTCTGAGGAGCTACATCAAAGTGTCAAAAGTCACGTTTGAAAATGGCATTATGAGCCCTAAACCAATAACATGATTGACCCCTTCGCATCACTCCATTTTGAAATTAAGTTACGTGAGCTCAGGTAACCCCATGGTCCTTTCTGGTAAGTACGAATCCTGACATTTTAACCTGCTCTGGTAGGACAGCCACTATTCTTACATTCATGAGCGGTGCAGTACCTTCCAGGTTTGTTTGATCTTTGGACTGAGCGTTAATCACAAGGTCAGTAATCCTGTTTTAAAGGAATGTAGTCAATGACACTTTACCTTTTTTTGACAGTGAAAAAGTGATCAACAACCCAAAATTGCCTGATATAGATCAGCTCAAATATAGTTTAAAAAATCATTACCTTTTCTACCAAACCTGCGTTTTCCCAATATGCAATTACATTAACATACATATTACATTTCTGTTCACATAATGTAACTGGACAACTAGATCTTATTTTCTCAATTTAAGCCTAAAAAGCAATTGCTGAACACATTCAGAGAGCACCAGATTCAGAAGGCTGTTGAACTACTGAAATATTTAAAAGTTTCTTAAAAAAATTGCCTTAGAGGAGAAAAGATTATAGTGTAGAGTTGGTCTGACTTTCAAAGTCAGCTCATTAATCATAGTTAATGCTCCTTGTTATAGCAGATAGTAATCTGTACTTCTTATAAACCGACACTGCCCACAGCATGAAAATATTTCTGAACCATCTAATAAAAATTTATAGTGCCATTCCCTTCTAAGGCTGATGTCTTACACCCTTTGTAGCAGGTATCTATGAAGTAACAAAGATTCAAAATGTACTTGATATTTTATATCTATTAATATTTATTTTCTGTATTAGTGTGATTATACGCAAATATACAGGTATGATATACATATATGTGGACATCAAGTTGTTCAGGATTTTGCCTAGATAAGTTCTGACAAGCTGCAAAGATGGATATTCATCCACATGACTTGTCCCCTGTTCTTGCGTTTAGCCAATGTTAGAAGGAAGAACTTTTCTCTTAGATGAAATCAAGACCCTTGAAAACACCTTGTTCTAACTAGTTATGTTTCGAAAGAACTAAACAGCTCAGCAAATTGGAAGGTCTGGATTCGGATGATAGGAACATCTAAATCTCACTTCTGAAATGCTCTCAGGTTGTTTTATAATGAAGTGGAATTTAATATTTCTGTCGTTTGCTCTCTGACACGTGACCACTGTGGTGAGGATGGGTGAATCAAAGACAGTTGATCACTGCAATTCACTGTTGTTTCCTTTGCGGTCCAGTTCCAAATGTCTCTTACTGAGTTAGCTTGCTAGTTGTTGCTGTTAGAAGCTGTTGGCATTGCCTTCAGCTTGAACGCTGCCTTGTCCCCAGGTGATGCTCTTAGTGGCTTAAATTCTGGAGCCAGGGGGGACGCCAAACATGGACCTCTAATCTGAAAGGGCTCTGAAGTTTCTTTTCTGTAACAGCTGTAATGTACTGATCATGGCCATGCAAAAATGATCATTCTGTGTCAGAGAGGCTTTACCCATAGTGCTCAGGGAGACTGAAAGGGCCACGGTACTTTTAAAGCAACCCTGGAAGTTGTTCAACATCTTGTTTTCTTCTTTTGGCTAACTAAGGATTTTAAACTCCTTGTTTAAAAGCATTGGCTGGAAAATTGCATTCCAAAAATCACACTTAAAGGTATCTCAGCATAGACATGTGGAGAAGTAGATACCTACACTTCAAAGTAGAGATGCCTTCTACCGTGTTTCCTTATTTTTTACAACATTATTCACAGTCTGGGAGTCATTGGTCATTCCTGCTGTATCTACTTGAATAAACAACCTGCCTTATGATGACTAAACTTCCATTGTAAATTCCTTCCTGGATGTGTAGACAACTTGCTGGAGAATTTCAGCGTTAGTATGTTAGACATCTGGTAAGCCAAGATGACTTGCACCTTCTGTGGAAATTCTCCAGGTGATGGATATCGTTTTGTACCTCCCACCTCTGGAAAAATGTGGTAGTATCTTCATGTATGTCTTCATTTGTGAAAAGTTTGTGTAAAAGCTAGTGAATGCACACTCTCTGATCTCCCTCTTTATCACTGGGTCTGCCTGAGAAGCCTATGAGTCACGAGAACCATCTGGTAGTGAATGCTGGCTCCTCATCTGAAGAAAGCCTGGCATACCTCGAGCAGAGCACTTGAGTACCTGAGAATGCCCTTTTGGTAAAGCATAGAAGTCTAAGCTGAAAGAATGATTGAGGAAAGTCTTACCAAACACCTAAGACACCTTTAACACCTACAGTTTCCGGTGCTGTTTCTTGGGCTTCCCAAATTGCCGCTTTTGCTAAACTGGATATCTAAATATCTTTCTCCTCCCAATTTCTGTTAATGATGGAAAAAGATAAATTTCTCTTTGCCTACACATCCGAAGGAAGCCTGATGTGTTAGGAATAGTAAGACCATGCCTTGTTTACTTGCACTAAACAATGTCAAGTCGAAAAATTGCTGCTGAAAGTCCCTTCTACATGAAACTAGTGACAAGAATGTTGGCTCTAAGGCTGGGACGCCTTGATCCTGCCCTTGTGTCATATGAATCTAAAGTGTCTTCACCTGCAATTGAGGGGCTAACCTTTATGGGAACCATGTTCCTTCTGCTAATGCTGGAGGAAGGCAGGAATAGTCACTGCATAGCCCGGTGTTCAGGCTCAGGAATGCAGAAGAAAAGCAGACAAGAGAGATCCAATTTACGTTGTGGCAACGTCAGCAGTTAGTTGCAGATGAAGGAACTGGGATTCCGATTCTTGGATCACTCCTGTTTTGTAGATAATGACTATTTAAAATAAACTGCTTAAAAAGCTGAGAACAGGACCTAGGATTCATATATCAAGAAAAGCTCCTTTTTGCCCTTGTGTTTACATTCAAGGTCATGGTCCCTTTAATCCCCCTTTTCCACAGATTTTCAGTGGTTTTTTTCTTAATACACACTGGCCCAGCTTGAGCAGAAGAGGAAGAAAAAGAACTTGAAGTGCTTCATAGTATGGGGACTTGTTTGGTTGTGAGAATAAATAGTTTAAATCTTTTCAGCTGAAGTTTTTAAATACATTCGGCAATTTCAGGCTCTGAGACCCCATATCATACTGAATGATTGACGTTAGGGAATCTGAGGTCCTGCAAACTCCATTAAACAGTTTTATAGATCAATTTCAGGCATTGTTCTGTAGATTGTGATATCTAAGGACTTTCTCTGAAAAGTCATCCTCTTGCTTTGAGGCTTATAAACGTGGCTCAGTACTAATGAGAGCAGACAAAAAGATGACTCTCACAGTAGCAAAGAATGAGTAGATTAGCACGGAAACTTTTCAGATATAGGACCTCAGGGTCAGATTGGTCGTATCCTAAATGGCTTATTGGTTTTGTACACTGCCCTTTGCTGTGGTCTGAGTATTGCTCCTCACAAGCCATACTGACAAGAGGTCTCTTACAAGAATTTTCAGACTAGATGGAGGCACTATCACGGGGTAGGCGTAGCACCCACAAGCTTTCACTTAGACATGCTCCCAGGAAAAGAAAAACTCTTCCTGGGCATTGTATGCACTTGCTTAATGCCCTGATAGACTGTCACGTCACTCGTTTCCCTGGTGAAGACTGGGAGCACACATTTGTATGTTGATTGCCGTGAATTGCTCCCCACTGCGACATACGACTGGTGGATTGTCTCCTTTTTTATAGACATCTGTCTTTTCCCCTTGAATACCACAACGCAATGTTTATTTTACCAGTAGCTCCTACAAAAGTATGTGGGTTACATCAGATGCCAGCCAGGGACACCAGCAGGAGTGTGGCCACGGCATTTAAAGGGAACCTAAGTGGACTGAGTTTCTGATGCTGTAGGTGATGCTGTGAAGCAGGCAGCTGGCAAGCACTGGCTTCCAAACAGATAGTCCTGGGCTGCTCAGAAGAAAAAGCAAGAAGCAGAATCAGTGTCAGCATTTTTGGAGGTTTTTATATATACTGTATTGATAGCAAATTAATGGAGTTTTCCAAGAGTTTCTTGGAATGTAGTGAACTCTGTAAGACACCCTTTTTAAGAAGAGATGACCTGACTCTTTCAATGTAACATTTTCTCTCCATTGACCGCAGACTCACAGGCAATAGGAGTTAGTTAAAATAAATGCCAGCAAGCAATAAGGAATTACATTTGTTTTGCTACCCTTTCATAGAAGCTGTCTAAAGACACACCACAGTAACTACTTCTTGTGTGTGAGAGCTACATCTTTAGGTTGTAACAGATAAATGGAAGGAATCATAGAGTGAATTAAAGAGACACCCTCCAAAACGCTGTCAAGACAAGTAAATTTTCTGTATTGTTTCACTTCCAGGAAAGGTACAGTTCCTTGCAGACCTCTCCTGTCTCTTTAGCAATGGTAGTCTCTGGTGGGACTACCGTGACTCTACACGTTCTTAGACTCTGCTTTACAAAAGTTGTGCCTCCAATGCTTTACCATTGAATGCCAAATGTAAAAACAGAACACTGGGTTTTGTTTGCCTGTGTCAAAAAAGTTTTCTTGTTTTCCCTCCAAAAGTAAAGAAAATAGACATTTCATGGCCTTGCCTCTTTTTCCCCCTTTATTCTCATCAAGTACTGACGCCAAAAGATCTCCAGGCCGTTTCCCACAATAAAGTGAAAGAGGTTTAATGCAGAGCTGATCATCCCCAAATTTCAGAACTTAGAAGATCAGCATTCTCAAAGGGACTGCTTTTTCTGTAAATTATTAAAACAGACTCAGCTCAAATCCTGTATTTGAATTTGGAGTCCAACATCTTCATATTTTGGATCCAAATTTTGCAACCGGAACTTGCACTTATAAATCAACCCAAATTCCAACACAATACATGAATTATTTGAATGTTCAACATCTGGAACATGATATAAATTTTGCGTAATGATCACGTGCCCCCAAAAGTTAGAAACAACCAACTACAAACATTCTGATTAGTTCCATGTTTATTATAAAATGATATTCTTGCAGAACAACTTAATTTCATGTAAGAAACGTGGGAACGAAATGTATTGGAATTCAAAGATCAGAACTTCAGCAGCAAATTATATTTCTGATTAAGATGATGAATTGCAGTTTTTGATTTAATAGAAGTTTTATAAAAAACAGAGCCTGAGAATTCTCCATCTTATTAGAGCATACACAGAGCAAGTCCTTCGATCTAATTTAATGTAAGCTGTAATCTAATCCTCCTTTTTCTTTAGGAGTTTATTATCTGAAGGTGATTGGTGTTCTGCAGCATTTAATAGAAGAGTGTAATGTCTATTATCAGTTTCCCTCCCTGAAACCAGTACATCACTTAGCTTAAATATGCTTTAGGTGTGTAGAGAGCTGTTTAGTGGAAGGTCTCCTTCTTTATATGAACTTTGCGCTACAGTAGACCCATAGCTCTACAACTCCTCTGCTAAGTGGAAGGATAGTTTTGCTTAGCTTGGAGAAAAAATTGTAGATTTTGACAACAATACTAAGATATGTAATTTCCTCTTCACCTTCACCTTGCTATAGCCTTGATGGCTGGTTATTGCCAAACAGGATACCATGGACAACTTTTGTACAGGTCTGAGCGTGAGATGTCGTCATAATTCACGCAAGGTACATAACATTTGGAAACCTGAAGAAAAGCACAGTCTGCAGAGGTACAGAACTAGTTGAGGCATTAGTTAAGACTTCTTTTCTTTTCAAATTAATTGTTTATTTGGGAAAAATGAGCAGCAGAAGAAAGTACTCGCTTCTCCAAAGAAGTTTCAGAAGTTTATTTTTCTAATCTTGAAGGCAGAATAAGCACCAAGAGTAGAAGGAGCAGTATACCACAATTAATGGTTAATGGTCTCAGTGTAATGCTAGTAGGGAGTAAGTTTCTTTTTTTCTTTTTTTTTGTTCTCTCTAATCTAATGAGAATGCTAACCTACAAGAGTTTTTTATAAAAATTCTCTCCTTTCTTTCACAGAAAAAAATTGTCACAGGACGAAAAAAAAAAAAAGAAAAAAGAAAAAAAACCCACCACCAAACCAAAAAAAACCAACAAACCAACCCCAAAAACTCTGAACAGAACTCGACCCTTTCTTACAATTCAGCTTCTGGGAACAGGGACAAAAGAACAAGACATCAGTTCAACCAAAGGATGCAATGAAATTCTTTGGCTTGTACAGTACAACAGGCTCTGAGGTGAACACCTGGATAGCTGCTTGGTTTGAAATAAACGGATCTAGGATAGACATTTTTACTTTCATAGAAATAAGGACCTAGAAGGATCTGGCTGAGCTGCTGTGATCTCCTGGGGTCACCAGCAAGGTTGGCAAGCAGATCAAAAGGGGAGAAATAAGGAGCACCAGCAACACTGTAATAGCCCTGACATAGCATTGCTGGAAAGCGGCAGTGCTTGAAAAAAGTCACATCTGAAAAATATGCGCTATAGTGACACTTCAAATGGGCACTTCCTCTCTTTTTTCTTTCAGAAGTCAGAATAACAGGTTGCATGAGCTTGTATGTTTACTTTTTGCTCATTGCTTAGGCGAAACGTTTTCCTTTTTTTATCTATAGATAAGTTTGGGTCAGTGGTGGACAAGTTTTTGATGGGAAAACTTACGCCGTGAGCTCAACACAGCAGTTTTTCTCAGAAAGTCTAGAAACAGTGCAAAGGTAATTAAAAGGCAGCACAAACTAACCCCAGCCTGAAGACAGGGCTCAAACCTGGGCAGAGAGAGAAGTCTGGATGAAGAAAGGTATTACATGACTTGATAAAAAAACACGATGAAACTGTTACTTGTTAAAGCGTAAAGTATAAAAGCAAACAATAGACTTTAAAACTTTTACCTTCACCCAACACTTTAAACCAGGTAAGAGTTATTTACAGTGCATTATAGCTGCTTTCAATAAAGGGCACCGTGTCAGGTGTTGCCACCACCATCCTAATTTCCCAGGGAAGAAAAGGAGCTGGGATATCTGCAGCCTCAATCTATCACCTCCTGATTTTATACATGGTTTTTCTATAGGAGAGAGAGGCAGCCTCATCACTGTGGTCTCTTCTCTCACACGATCATCACATATGCACCCATCTCTGCAATTCGTACATGAATATGCAGCATAAGTCTCAAGATGATGTTTTCCAGCACCCACCTCAGAAGGTTAAACGTCTGAAAAGTTCAGCACAAAATCGTTCCACTATATGTGAGAAAAGACTTAGTGAATTTTATTTATAATCATAAAGGCATATTTTTTTTAAATCTTGCAAACAGACATGAAAATTCACCTGAGATGCCCCTTTTTCATTGTAAATTTATTCTACAGTGATGTAAAACCCCTGACTAATGTTCTTAATGTACGTTGGGAAAAGATTGTTGTCTTTTTTCTCTCTTTGCTGCTATCCCAAATCATCTTCAGACTCGTATTGTCTATCATTTCAGTCCCTGAAAATTATTAGATTATGAACACTTGAAACATTTACATATCTTTCATTATTAAGAATGATAATTATGAGGTAAGATCAAAGCCTAATTGTGCTAAAGAGGAACAAAATCCTGATATTTTTTATTGCAACACATACACCACTCAAATGGATTAAGTCTGCAAACAGAAGTTGTTCTTTGTCTGAAGTTCTACCCTTGGCCAAACATTCTGCATGTGAAACTCTGATATAAGTCATGATGATATTCAAAGTGAACGGAACCAAAATCAAATGTGAAATCCACAACAATTCCAAATTTGATTAATAATTTCCCCTTTTCCTCCTTTTCATGGTTCTTTGCTCGGATGGTTCTTGTTGAAAATTTGCAAAAGTGACAGATCTTCTTCATCGTGGAGGCCTGGGATATGTGAAAAGTCAAGGCTATGGGGAGCTGTATAAAACATTAATTCACTGCTTCATGCGATCTGTCATATTCTTCCTCTTTTCATCATGGTTCTGTCGCAAACAATGGAAGCCTCTGTGGGATTACACCCAAGGGGTAAACCCAAACCAACTTCAACTCCTGGAAACATAAGTTGGAAAGATCACAAGGGTATGAAAGTGAAGGTTGGGTTTATTACTTGCCTCCAGAGATATTCCGAGATGTATTTCACTTGCAGCTTCTAGGAAACAGTTTTTGCGCTGACACTGTTAGGACCTCAGTAATACTACGCACATAGTTAAACTCTCTTTGCGTGGTTCCGTAATCCAAAGTTGTTAAGAGAAGTCACAACAACAGCAACAGAAAATAAGACATCAAACAGCAGGCATTATTAAATGCCCTAAGCTTCCTTCTGGTTTTCCCCCTTCCTAGAGATAAGGAGAAAGCTGTGGTCAGAGGTGGGTTAGTGTCTATCCAGCCTCGCTAACTTCCCATCAGTGAACTGGGCCCCAAGGACAGCTGTGGTAATTTTTTAATCTCTCTCTGTTGTAAAGACCTCAGCACTTTCTCCAGAAACCTGTGGACCACCTCCACTTCAGCTGCGTGCTCCTCTTTAAGATGTTATCTCTTGCCCACACTACCCTCATTGTATTGTGTGCTTTTGTTTGAACTCCTGCGGGGCTTTTTTTCTTTTGCCTTCATAGACATCAGTCTAAACTGCATTGACTGATGGTGTGTGACCGTCTAGGCTGACAAACTGTGACTTAAATGGGACAGTGCCGATTTTTCTCAGATGGGGAAAGGTCATTTCAAGTTCGGAAGCCTGTACCGCAGTGATCCATTGAATCTGAGTTACTGGTTTGAAGGTTAACATTTCAGTGACGTACGCTGTCATTAATATGATTAAGATCGGCTTCGTGATTGTCCAACGGCAGAAACAATGAGGCTGAAGCTGGTTGTTGTTTTCTAAGGCAAAACAGTGTTATAAAAGAGAAGTTTTGAAAACAATTGTGAAACAGGCCTGTCCTAGAGTCAGTGTCTCCAGTCAGTAACAGGGTTTGAAAAAGACTCTTGATGTTCAAAGCAGAAGAAGGGCTCTGTCGCTGATGGCCTCATCATCGCAGTTCCTTTCAACTTTAGTGGGGAAGTTTTGCCCATCTAACCTCGAAAATCAGACTTTTGGAATTATTTTCTTTAGGACGAGAATCTCTCCTGCAAACAGAGGTATGCGTTTGTCCATGGATGGTCTGCTCTGTGTAAACAAACAGGGTTACATGCCCCAGTCGGGAATTCCTCAGAGCTGGAGACTGGTGTTATCACCACTCACACTGCATAAACATTAATGGTCTCTTGGTTTTTCTTTCAGCAAAATACAGAACAAATCACGTTTGTCGTTTTGAAGATTATTCACCCCAAATATCCGTCTCATGAACCATCAGGGTGGAGAATCCATCAAGTTTGGCTGCTTATGATCTAGGCAGTCTCCAACACTATCCCAGGATTTACTCACTTAAGCAAATATCCCGTATGACTCCTTTCCACCCCAGTACACATAGTGTGTATTTTTAATTTCAGAATATAAAAACGCAATACTGATAGGCTGGAACAGAACACTTACGTTATCTCATGAATCTTATCTATCAGAAATAAGTATGAAGACAAACTTTTCTAGAATTGTCATTAAGAGAATAGAATATTAAATAAGTCTGTCTTGAAATCACATTGACGTCTGGAAAAAGTATCACGGTTCTATGTTACAAATACAGAAACTGGGACTCCAAAACTTGTTTTTCATTTTATATTGTAAAGATTAATAGACCACTGATTGTCCAAGACCTCATGAAACAGGAAAACTGTCTAATCTGAGAGATTTAAAATTGTCGGATTCCGGTGATCTAATGAGGTTGACTTTCCGTCACGATCATGGTTTTTCAAACCTTTATCAACTTGACAGCTGCTACAGATCATGCTGTTTTTCTCTGCTGGTATGTTTGTCTGTGGACTGACAGAAACCTATATCTCCTCCCAAGATGGAAGATTGTCTGTGATAAAATCACTGCAGTATAATTTTTAAGTAATTTTCTGTTAATGTAGTTCTGTGGTTACTAGAAAATTGCACTTTATAGAGGTAAGGCATACAGAGCAATACACTTTAGAGTAGTATTCAATCAGCAATACTTTATTACTTAGTATCCTATTATATTTTACTTGTTCTAAGGTGTATATTATTAATTTCAGACTATGAGATTGCAATCTGAGATTTAATTCCAATTTGAAAAGTGTTGAATTTCCATGGTTTAAAAGCAAGGCCCATACCTTAGACTTCAACCTACCAGGTATCTGTTTCTTATTCCTGGGTGATGTAACTCTTCACTGTTGCTTGTTTCCAGTTTTTCATTCAAAGCATTTTCATCTACATTTTACTTTTACGGAAAGTTTTGCTTACACGGCAGGGATAGAGCCTAATGACAGCTTTTTTCTAGAAGAGAAGGAATAACTTTTACCACTGTCTCCCATTAACTTCATGACTTCCCAGAAAGACATTAGGAGTATTTGATTAACCATTCTTATAAACTTGCAAGCTAATGTTAAAAAAAAAAAAAAAAAGTGAATTTTTTTTGATTAAATGAAAAAAGCATTTGTAAACGTGTGATCTTGAAACGTCTAGTTTTTTAGTTTTTCTTGTGGAAAGTTGCTATCTGCTCAACTTTCCCTCCAGTCCTGCATAAGCTGGTAGCTACTTATTTGTCATCCCTTAGTGTATAATTTACAAGGATTTTTTGCCATAGATTTGCAAGCACAAACTGGATTCCAGGTGAATAAATATGTATTGATCCCTGGAAGTCATTCCTGAACATTTTTCAAGTAATTAGGGAATCCATAAACATTTAGTTCTGAATAATAAATCTGATGAAACTGAATAAGGACCAAGAAGAACAACAATGAAGGGGATTGAGTTGTGTTTATACGGAAAAACCTTCTAAACATCTAGTGATTTGCTGATATCCAACAGTGGCCAAATACAAATTATCAGTGAATAAATCTAAGCAAATTGCTGCAGAACAAATATTAAAAACGTAACCTTCAACTTGTGGTCATCATGTGGAGCTACAGACTGACCGTCTTTCTGCGAATTCTGCTCTAAGATCATAAATAGATCCACAGGATATTCCACTGCCACTGGAAATAGAATTAATTGCTATAGATACAGAACAAAGACTGTCTGTCTTGAATGCTGCTTCTAAATCTGTGAATCAGCTGACTCGATGTTCTGACCTAATGGACTATAAGGAAGTCTGTTCTATCACCCAGAGAATAACAGTTTGGACTGATCACTTTTAAAGTCTGTCTAGATTCTTACCTATTACTTCTTGAATGCGGAATGAGGAAATTGGATTACTGACTTCATCCTTAAATGATAATCAATTTTTAGTGGTGACTGGATAAAGTAGTTTTGCTGTAATTAATTATTGCCAGACTCTCTTTTATTCAGTGCAGTAACATACCTGGATTTCTTTGCTATAGGCTAATAAATTAATTTTTAATGGACTGTATTTCAGGGTTTAATAATGAGGCAATATTTTTTGATTAGCTAACGCAAATGCCGAAAGAATTCCGGGGCAGTACACAGTACTTACAAAAAACTAGCCACTTATCCTTCTAGAGACTTTGTACATCCTCCTCTGTGTCGGAAACATCACACGGTGTCTCTGAAGGTCTATCTTGTCTCTTTGTTGCTCAGGTTTTCACATGTACCTCTTCACTTGATGTGTTCTGTCTGTAGCACAAAGAGGAAGATACTACAAATAAACAGCTGACAGTGAAAATGTCTTAGCTGCTTTTCTAAGGCAATAAAAAGAGATCTGAAAAGTGAATCTTCGTGCCAGGTATAGAGAACTGTACTGGAGGAGAAGTCGAGAAAAGGTGATAGACACAACATGACTTGATGAGATATTGCACAGAAAATCTGGAGAAAAAAATCAGACCTTATAGCAATCAGGAAACTTCTGAAACAGCTCTACAAATAAAAAAGTACTATAAAGCAACAGTGAAGCATACTTCTACCCTCACTTTTAGGCTTCTGCCTAGCATTAGAAGGAGGTACCTGCACACCGTGTCATTTTTTTCTACATGAGCAATGGTAGAAATACATGATCTGACTCTGTTGATACTCCAAGTCGGTGGGACTGGAGCTGACCTCAGCCCGAAAGCTGTGTGGATTTCTATTAAGGTTGTATTGAGTTCTAAATGTGGCGTATATTGCCTCTGAGCTGGCTTCGTTAACCTGAGCGTGGTGTTTTACCGATATACTCCCGTATTTTTAATGACTTGGAAAACCAGCAGAGCTGCTTGAATATACTCACAGCGTAACGAGTAGACAGTGACACGAGTGCATCAGTGCTGACTCTCTCAGTGGACAGAACGTCTGTATCTGTATTTACACGAACTGCACCATCATATTCACATCTAGAAGAGCCCCAAGTAGTTTTGAAAACTTGTTTATAATTAGTGAGCCCAGATTACATGTGTGTTTGACCTGGGAAAACTGAAGGAGCAAGAGTACAGTTGGATCACATGGCTCAACTTTGCAACCAAACATGAAATCTGCATCCTTTAGAGGACAGTCAACTGCACGCTTCTGCCCTGACCCCTTATAGAAAACCACAGATATGGACCACAAATAAACTTTATCAGGATAACTTCCCAAAATTGCATGTGACCACCATCACTTTTAATTAGGCATTAAAGAATAATTGAGGTAACTTCTGCTATATGAATAAGAGAAAAATTTCACCAGTTCTCTCGGCTTCCGCAGCACCCACAGTTCATCTGTCCAGAATTTGTTTTCTGTTATTGTTTTATTCCCTTGATACACTGACTCCCTTCAGAAAGGGAGTGTATGAGATTCCTCTTCCTTCTACTTTCAGCTCCTACCTCTGCCTGATGTCTTTATTTTTATTTTCTTTTTCTTTTGCTTAGACAACACAGTAAAATAGCATAAAAGTGCTTTTCTTCTCACTTTTGGGAAGATGAGGTTCCTGACTGGTTTTGACATGATGCCTTTAAGTGTTTCACAAATATCCCATGAAGAGCCGAGGGCTTTTTCCAAGCTATTTTTCTCATTAAGGGTTTCCAGAAATTGGTAGGCAAATAATACTGTGCTTGAATGAGACACAGATGTTGCAACCTATAACAAAGGTTATATTTGCACAAATAAAGTAGTGCCAGGACATGCACCTAAGTGCTCTTTCACCTTTGACCATATCGTTGTTACCACTGATCTTGTTATGGTTTTACCCTATAACATCATGCCACCAGGTTGCCATCAAACATTTCCTGGGTGCAACTCTTGGAATGCAGATACTGTTTCTGGAAGGTTCAGAGGCATGGCTGCAAGATCTTTCATGTCAGTTTGCTGCAGAGACATCAGGACCTTGCACTGGTTATTAGTATATTTGTATACTGAAGATACAACTATGAAGAAAATGATTTATTGTGGTGTTTGGATTGATTACTAACTTCGGTAGAATAGCTAGTCGACTCTGAAAGGAGGTTTTAGTGAGCTGGGGGTTGGTTTCTTCTCCCATGTGACAAGTGACAGGACTAGAGGAAACGGCCTCAAGTTGCACCAGGGAAGATCTAGGTGAGATATCAGGAAGAACTTCTTTACAGAGAGGGTTGTGCAGCATTGGACCAGGCTGCCCAGGGAGGTGGTGGAGTCCCCATCCCTGGAGGGGTTTAACAGCCGTGTGGATGTGGTGCTGAGGGACATGGTTTAGGGACCCTGGCAGTGCAGGGGGAACGGTTGGACTGGATGATCTTAAAGGTCTCTCCCAACCAGGTGATTCTGTGATTCTGTAATCCATTTTCCTAATTTAATCACTGCGGTCATGTTGTCTAATATGATGTCAAAAGGACATTTCATCCCAAATAAACTGACTTTATAGTATACAGAATTAATCCTTGAATACTCTAGCTTCCGGCAGAACGTGAAAAGAGCTGCAGACATTAAAATTAGCGGTGTACGTGTGTGCATGCCTGCACTGGTATCTTCGCATGGTAAAGGCTAAAACCGGAGACTTTAGTTTGCACTGCTCTCCTTGGTCACTTGCCCTGTAGGTTGTATACTTTTTTCTTATTTTCTTTAATATTTTAATTATGCTTTCTGGGTCTTTCTATGACCCTTAGCAATGTGTCAGCTTCTCTAAGTTTCTCTATTCTTGAAGTTTTTGATACTGTGTGAGAAAAGTCTTTCCCTTAGCTTTTTTTCATAATTTTCACTACGAATTAACAACATTCCACTTGCAGCTTCACTGAAAAAATTGATTTGCTATTACTGCTAGTATTATTATTAATTTTGGTTATTCATTCACCAGTATCATCAGTCTTAAAACTATCATATATATATATGCATATAATCTTACATCATGAGAGTTTTCATAAGGTTAAAAATTTTTCACACACTATTTCATGGAGTAGTTCAGTAATAGATATCCACTAAAACTGATGCTTTACAGGTTTGTAGTGCCAAAAATCAGGAGCTCACAGGAGATGGAACTAAAGCTTTTTGTGT
Source organism: Bucorvus abyssinicus (assembly GCA_009769605.1). Lineage (NCBI taxonomy): Eukaryota > Metazoa > Chordata > Aves > Bucerotiformes > Bucorvidae > Bucorvus > Bucorvus abyssinicus. The sequence goes on along the minus strand of CM020026.1, from coordinate 1,746,011 downwards.
GAACATTTGAGGCTCCTTCGGTCTCTTTTATCAGAGGTTTTGACCTTCTGCAGTGCTTGCTTTTTCTTCAGTGGATGTTGTGAATATTCAACAGACATCAAGCTTTAAATGTCTCAAATAATCCACCTATGAGCAACACAATCAATTCTTGCTAAGAAAAGTTCTGGGTGTTTTTTAGGTGTCTTTCCCAGAAATTCATGAAAAGCCAAAATTCAAACTTAAGTTGTAAATATTAAAGTGAAAACATCTTAGTGCTATGAATTCTCATCCCTTCCTTTCTGTTTCATCACCCACAACACAACTGCCAATTTTGTGCTGTGTTTGTGCCTGTGAAAAATGCTAACTTTGATGAGGCTGCTCACACGCACAAAGATAAGGGTGTGATTTCGAGAAACAAAACTTAAGAGCAGAACTTAGCTGACGTCTTTTCTCATAGCAATCAAAGATGCCATTCCCTTTTTTATAACACAACTCAAAACTTTGCAAGACTCAGATCAATGCAAGCTTCTGCAAAATCCTCCAGGGACACTTAGCTCTGAACCTGCAAAGTCAACAGAAATTTGGGCATGGATTTAGCAGCTACTTCTCTGGGTTGTTAGACTCCCCACAGCCTCATTTCCCTTTGGATAGAGGCTGCATTCGGTCCTACAGAAGGCAATGCGTTATCAAGGTGTTCAACAAAGCTGTGAGCAGTTGAATGTGGCATTTGTTAAAACCTACGTGTAAATTCTTATTCCCCCGCAGAGTAATTAAAAGGTGCCATATTACTCTCATTTTGTTTTCTTCTGCCTACAGCTTTCATAGAACTACGCATATAATGGTATCCTATTGTTAGCTCTGTAATACCTATATCAGGTGTATTCCAATTTTTTTTCTCCCATGGGAGAGCATATATACATTTTCTTAAATAGATTTAATGTTATAAAAAAATGAGAGCTGCAGTTAAGCCATTTAATTTCCTGCTCATTTAACAATTGTTGCTAAGCAGTAATTATAGAAACACTTCTTGAATGCAGGCAAGCAGAAAAGCAATAATTTAAAATTTAACAAAAGAAGCTTTGCTATTCTTTAACAAGGTTGTAAATGCTTTTTCGTTCAAAATGATCTCTTCTTGCACGGCATACGTTAGTGAGAAGAGTATTATATTTTGACTGTAGGATATAGTATTTTATTATCAAAAGAAAACGTTGTTAAAAAGTTGACTTAATTTACTGCTTACCAAAGGTGGAGTTCTCCAGTCAAGACAGAGAACTGAGAAGACAAAATTGCTCACAGAATGAAATTGTTCCCTTGCAAAAGGTCAACCTGAGGCGTATGTTGCATCTCAGACATGTTTCTTTTCACCTTTGAAACTCAATACTAGAAACTTTGGGGTCTCCATTACATGAGGGAGAGCTACCGCATCACCTAACCATCCAGAAGTTAAACATAGGCTAAGAATAAACTAGTCCTCTAGTCTGTCTTTGGAGTTAATACAAAGTTAATATGATTAACTCTGACTGGATGCCCGACTCTCAGGTGTCTGCAGCTGAGACGAATCTAACACTTTGTACCCGAACTGAAAAAAACGCGGCTCCAAGTTTCCGCCTAATCTTATCACCAACCACCTTTACATGGTAGTCCCAGACCTGAGACACTGGGCCAGGAAGTTAAGCTGAGGAAAACTCTAATCTCGTTATTGCTCTCTGCTACGCGAAAGGAAATAACGAGGCTGATCTGTATGTGACAGAAGCCGCTGATATCCAGGTTATAAAGTAAAATGTTCTCTTGGTGATACAGGGGAAGGCCTGACTCCCACTTTTTGTGTTTTTTAAGTGAAGTCTCTTTAACCAAAATGTACAAATGATAACAGGAACAGAATTTGCTCTTCACTTTCCTCCCCTCCTCTTCCCAAAACACACCTCTCCAGCCAAATGCCGTGAATTGTGCCTTTTCTCTCTACATCTCCTTCTTCTTCAAGATCCAGCCCCTTCCTGGAGCTGCTTTGAGACTGTCAAATTCTTTTCTGTACAGAAAAAGCATGGAGAAAGTGTCTCTCCTATAGCCTGCACATTATTTGGAATACAACAAGTTTAACAGTACTTCAGTTGGCCAAACCCCATTCCGCCTCTTAGAAGAACCAGAAGGACAGTCATTAATCTGTTCATCACCATCCTTATCCTGGACAAAGTCTGCAAGGGAAAATAATGCATCAGCTTAAGGTCTTTAATGGAACAGAAGGAAAAGGAACCTGCTGCCCTCAAAGGGAGACTTTGAATCTGACATAAATAAGTATTAATTATCTTCAATCTGTCAAGTTCATATGCAGGACCCGGCATTTTCTTGGGGTTGTTCCTAGTTCCTCTTGCTGTGTGTGATTTTTGCTCCCTCTGGTGCTTAAATTTCTTCTGATAGAGGAAGCTGTAATACCTAGTACCAGGCGTTGGATACCGGTGGTGTAGCTGGAAGCCCTGAGCACATTCCTTCTGCTCTGCCTTGCTTCAGACTCCTCAGCCTCTTCACCTTCCTCTTCACAGGTTACTGACCCTTCAGATTTTCCTACACACCCGCATGAGCCGTAACTCTCTAAACTGATTAGATGAAAAACAGGTTGGAAAACATCTATATTGAAAATGTACACATCATTGTGACTATGTGGCTTCAACCTGCTTGGGGAGACATCGCAGAGGTCTGTGTGCTGTAGAACTGCAAGGTGATGAAATGTTCCTTCCTGACACAGTAAACAGCAACTGGGGATAAATTAAAGCAGCAACTTCCTCACTTAATTCAGTTGCAGCCAGAAGGTGACACGACTGCAGTGTGAACCTTTAATCTCGTGAACCTTGCTCATGAATTTTCCGTGAGCAAAGAGGTTGTATAAATGGATATTTTCCATTTAGGAAGACTATGGAATTAGGTAACAGTTTTCTGCAAGCTGAGAAAGTAGTTATCCAACTATCCAGAGACCACAGAAATGAAATTCTTGATTCTCCTCCCAATGCCACCATGAATAGATCAAAATAGGGAAGAGCAATGAAAATACAAGGAGCAATCAGCCACTATTGTGAACATGGCTTTTATAATCCTCCAGAAATATTATATGCAACATAATTTTAGTCAGAATAGCATTTCTCATTCTTTTTATGTCCAGGAAATAATCTTCCGGAGTGTCTGACCAAGAGCGCCGGCTGACAGAGGGAAGGGAAATAGCTTAAAAATGAATTTAGTTAATATGTTTGTGTTGGTCTTTTGGAAAAACTTCAGTGTTAATGACATTATTCACTCTGAGAAATTGAATAAAATGAACCACGACAACAGTGAAATCCAAATCTGCAGTCATCACACTTAAGTTCTTACCAGCTGCTTATGCCCTCCAAACTGCTGAAACTATTGTATGTGCTCCATCAGCAAATCGTTGGCCGACGCATCTGCTGTGAACACTTCACATATCACAGATTTGGGCCTTGACATGTAGGTAACATCAGTTCCGTTTTCATTTGTTAAACATTCTCCAGATGAAGCATTAAGGGCCATTAAAAGATGGAAAAAGCTGTACCAGCCATTTTCCTCTCTTTCTGTTCACAAATAAATGATTAAAGCAGAATTAATGCTTCTAAATGAACGGGAAACTGATCGAAAAGAGGTAGCCCAAAGTACCAACAATGAAGGATACATTTATTCATACCTCTTATAACTCTTGAATATCTTATTTCTTGCATGAGTTTCCCAAGGTTACATTCAAAAGTGTATGTGAAAAGGATTTTTCCTTAATCCTCTCCAAAAATCCTTTCTGCCAGACAGCCAGCTGACATACTTTCATAGGAATATAGGGGTCACGGTGATGTCCAAAAGGTGGCAAAAATACTATATTCAATAAATATCTTCATTTGCTGCCATTATATTGCTTCATGCTGAATCTCAGGCCAGAGAATTCTGGTTAGTCAAAGTGTAGTCTTTTGCACAGTGTTGTGCACTGAAATATAGCTTAAAAATTTTCAAAGTCCTATGATCTTTTTTATTTGTAAAACATACTAACCTGATAGATCTTTTTTTAACTCATTCAAATTCTTTAAAAAAAAAGAAAAAATTATATTGGTATATTTGTACAACTGTGGTTTTACTAGTCTAGTATCAACATTGATTAATAATTTCATTTTTAAGAGGATTTTTTTTTTTCTATTTACTATTACCATTAAAGTTAAGCTAAAACAATCTAAAATTCCAGTGTCTGGGAGACGTTGCTTTTGCAGATAAGTCTCTTGGTGAAAGATGAGTTGAACAGACGTATGTAGAAGTGGAAGGGGACCCCTATGAATAGTCTCTTGTCAGATTAAGAATGTCCATCTGTAGTTATGGGTAACACTGGTTCAAAAATGATTTCCATAATTAGAAAATTTGTCTCCTCCAGACCAATCTTGCTTTATTATTTATGAGGTTGACACAACATTGTAGTGCACCTCGAAGAAGTTCAAATGCAAATTAGCATGTAAATGTTGTCACATTACCCCTCGGAGAGGTGCATATGCGGCATATAAAGACGTAAAAGTGACAAGATGCCATTAAAACTTCAGTGATGTTCAGAAATGAAGTTCAGCCAGAAGAAGTGCAGAGTTCTGGGCTTTGGAGTAACCTCAGGCATCAGCATTGGAGGTTGGCTTGCTGAGTGGTGTCCTGCAGAACTGGGCCTGGGCAGGTGGTGGAGGAGACAACCGTATACGAATGGTTGTGAATGGCTTATTCTCACCGTGAATAAGGCAACCATGGGCTATTTTACAAGAAGCATAACCAGCAGATAGGGAAGCCTCCTACAGGCTTCCCAACCATGCTATGAAAACGAATGGGTTTCTTCCAAAACACTGTTAAGCTTGTGCATCTTCCAAACTCACTGAAAATTTAAGTTAATGAAAAAAGAGCACGCTGTAGTATTGTGATTATTCACTGGGCATTACACTGTCTAACTGCAACTAATTCTTTCTTTGTCATTAGGTGAGATCTCCGTCAGCAGCAGCGTAGTTACTTCCTTAGGCACATTTTGAGATATCTTAGTGCATCTCATGGTTTTAATATCTCTAGGATACAATTTGTCTGGCTTGCAGCTGCTCCTTCAAAATGCTGTGCAGATCCGAGCCACAATGAAGCAGCGTAACAGGCTGCCCAGAGAGGCTGCGGAATGCACATCCTTTGAGGTTTTCAAAATCAGACTGGATAAAGCTTTAAACAATCTTCTCTACATTCACGGTCGACCTGATTTTGAGCAGGGAATCGGGTTAGAGACCTCCTGAGGTGCTTTCCAATCCTGCGACTCTTTAACTTCAAGTCTCATTCAGACGCCTTGGTTATCCAAGGGTTGTCCAAAACGGCACTAGACACTGGCGTTTACACAACTAAATAATGGAAAGATATCAGCTCCCTATCCCTACCAAGGTAGGTATAACCTACCTTGGTTATAACCAAGGTTATAACTGTAAATTAAATTGTGTTTTAAGGAGAAGATGCTCATAATAAAGGAAAACTTCAGGTCTAAGAAATTGTTTCAGGCACAGCTGGAAGAAAACAGACACACTAGTCTGAGAGTTTCCTCATGAAATCTGAGTTCTAATAAGATGATCCTTCTCATCAAGGTATTATTTGAAAGAAGTACCTGTTGTTTACCAGTCTTTATAAAAAAGACTAGGTTGGGTGAAATCCTAAAAACAAATGTGCAGAAAAACTCCCCCTCGCACACACATTTTTCCATCTCAGAGCATCTTCCTTGAATAAAGGATTGCAAATAAGCGCTGTCTAGCATTGCAAAAGTTGACAATGAACTTGATGTCAGTTAACTGAATATTGTAGGGCTACTGCTGCAGTTCATTATGCAAATTGGTGTAGTCCCAAGGAAATGAAGTCTTTTATGCAATTAAATTGTTTACAAGTCTATTTATATCACAATAATGATTTAGCCTGGGTACTTCTTTGTTTCTGCTGACACTAAGCATTTAAGCAGGATTTTTGTATTACCCGTATGACCCATGCATATTTGTGAGTTGTATGCGGTGGAAGTGATTGAATGGCTCGTTTCTATACAGGGATTCTTTCCTGTAGTCAAATGAGTTTTTAATCCATGAATCACATTTCCGGGGTTTAAGAAAAAATGAAACATTAAGTAACTGCCTCATGCAATTTCACCAGCAACATCACACAGCTCAATGCAGAAAATTTGGTGTTTCCTTAAATGTTGCAGCTGTTTCTTCTATGAATTAAAAAAATGGAGTGGATGACCTAAGTGTATTTTGCAAATGAGATTCTTTTTGGGCTGTAAGAATTTTAAAAGTAAATGAATGGAATATTTAACTAATAAGAAAGGCTTGGTAACAAAGCCAAATGTGCAAAGTATTTGTCTTTTAATTAGAAGAAAGGATTTCATTAGCTAATTCAACATTCTGGTGGTCTTCATGGAGAAAGAACTGGTAGAAAATAAGTCAAAGTATACCCTTTTCATGTTTCCTTTTTTAGAAATCTATTCTCAGCATTTTTAAAAAGAAAATGTCAAGTCTGTAAGCTTGATTTGAATGGAATGTGAAATAAAAGCAAACCAAAGCCAACAAGCATGCACAAAGTAAAAAACATGCATCAGCACACACATCAAGAGCGTGCTGATGTTCCCTTACCCCCATGTTTTCCCCAGGTTTCACATTTTAAAGAAAATATAAACTTCTACATTTTGAAAGGTGCCTGGCTCTCAAAGAAGATTATAACGAGTCATTTCTTCCTTTATCTATTTTTTTATTCTATGAATTTCCCAGTCCTTTCGCTATCATGTCCCACCTTCAGCAGAAAAAATGTCGTCTTCACTTAAATCGTATAATTCCACTTCTTAGCTTAACTGGGACCAAATTTATCTGAGAGGTGTGGGTTTTAGTCCTGTCAAACCAAGAGTGTCATAACCTTATACATAATCTTTTGGTCTGAAGTTTTTAACAGGAGGCTTTCTCAAAAAGAGAAGTGACACCACTATTAATTTCCCTTAAACATAAAGAGACAGTTACCTACTTCCCTTCAGATGACTTAAATGTAAAAGGACGGGAAATCATTTAGGCTGCCAATCCTGACCTCGTACAGGTGCCTAGGTATTCCTGTCCCGTACATAAAATATATTAATTGAGTGTAGCTGCCTATGCATGGACTTCCAAACTGCATTAGACCTCTACATGCAGGAATTTTTTGCATCGGACCCTTCATTATGCAGACACCGACTAGGGCAGAATGATCTGTGAGTCTTAGGCAAAAAGGAGCCAAGGGCTCTAAATAATCACAAGGAAAGGCTGAAAATGAACAATTACCCTAGTACAAAAATGAAAATTTAATGTACTAACTTCTGTATTATTCTGACGAATGAACAGTCTGAAAACCTTTAATTTATTGATTTAATCTTAATTGTGACCTTCATTTGATCACCCCATTAATGCAGCTTTAATTAGCTGAGTAAAATGGCAGTATTTGAGCTTAGTGTATTGTTTTCTGTAGTGCGTTTGGATCTTTTTCTAAATTCATAAAAATCAGGCAGAAATAACTGATTCCACCTGATCGGTAAAAACCTCGGAGACATCAGGTTGCTCTCGATACAAATCAACATGTCTTTGGGTCTTGCTCTGAAATTTAAACCAGGTAATTCAAATTTCCAGGGAAGAAGCAAAAAGAGCTGTGAAAATAAGTTCCTTGACCCACTGCCCTGAATTTCACCCCCTGTCAGGTCATTGTCCCACCAGCAGTTCTCAGATCTGCCTCTGCCTTTGCCTTTGCAGTCCGTGAGGGGACACATCCGCTCCGTAGCAATGGCAACCATGATAATCTCCATTAAAGCTTTGCCTTTGTTGAGGCATTCAGAAGATTTTGTCCTCTTCTGTGGATTCTTCGTTGCTGAGTCTGTCCAGTTGACACAGAAATAGGTTGCTTTGAATCCATTTATCCGATTTTTTTCCACATTTGTTGTAGTTTAACACTTTTCAGATCTGCACCACTCTTGTGAATTTGGTTGGAACTGGAAAACATGTTCAATGTCAATGGAGAGCAGAAGTGCCAGATGGACTAATGAAGAAAGAATGAACTCATTTCTTAAGGGAAACAGGTAAAAGGATCCCTGTCAGTCTTTTTTCTACTGTGAAGTCTACAAAGAGTGTCATTAATGTTAATCGAGACATTTGTGTTTGCTTATACCTGATGTAATAAACACATAGCCTGCATGCTACACTTGGTGGAGCATATTTATTTCTTCCTTACCTCTTCTTGCACCGTGCTTAGCTCCCTTCTCATTAATAACATTGCAAAATTTTTGATCAGAGGCTATTGGTGAAGCTGACATTTTGAAAATCTAAAGGAAGACACTAATAATAAGAATAACTAGTAAGGGAGCTCCTTAGTGACCCATTTGGGCAGAACTTAATTTTTTAAACAAATAATTGAGTCCTAATACTTGAGTTTCTTCTTGTAAATTATTAAATTCTGACAATACTCAAGAAATGCCACATTTGTTTTCTTGTAGGTTACCAGTATCGAGATCATTAAAGTTTGGTGAAATTAAAGTTATAAATCAAATCTGACACCTCACGGCAAATCTCCATCACTGGATGGCATAATAAAATTTCAAGTATTTGGAAATCCATACCACAGCGTCTAAGCAACAAGTTTAAGCTGTTCTATTGTGTTAAAAGACTGACTTGTGGGTTTTTTTGTTTTTCTTTTTTCTGATGGTCAAAGTCCCAACGTACCTAATCATTCATTGGATTAAATTAAATAGTGACTATCAAAGGAAAGCTTTAGCACTACTGCAAAGGCTGTAATAATAAATGATATTATGCCAACCCCACTAATATCAGCTAATTCAAACACTTCACTCTCTTTTCTCTCGGGACTAATCTAATATGAAATGATGTGTTGAATCAAACACATAAAAGCACTAATTTTTCTTAGTATTTTTTCTCCTCTGTTAGATCCACTTTTATTCTGCTACTTGTGAAGAGAGATATCAACTTATATCTTCTCTGCTCATGAAATACTTTTGCTCTCCTTCTTCAGCTCTTTCCACATTACAGACACGTGTAGGCACACACGTTATCATAAATGGTGGAAACGCAGAAAAAGAAATTTACTTCCTCCCCAATTGAAACATCAATGCACTGTCCAATCGATCTGACTGCCCAAAGGTCAAAGCTACTATTATTATCATGATGATGATGATGATGACGATGATGATGAAAAAGATGAACAACTGTGATCCATTGCTTCCCACTGAGCTTACTGTCCCTGCTTTCTTCTTCCTTCCCTGACAGGGAGCTATGAAATCAGAATAAGGACTCTTCCTGTGCTATTTTGTTCTGGATGCCAAAGGCTTTTTCCTCTTGGAGTCTTCAGCTGAATAAAGATGTCAATGAAAAAAAAGTAGCTCTAAAATGACAGCAAATGTATCACACACCACTTGGCTAATGGCGCTTTCATGGAAATTAAAGCATGGAAGTCTGATGTCTGGTGCTCTTATTTAGGACAAGTGCAGAAGTAACCAACAATCATTTTTGCGAAACCATCCGTAGGAATAGAACTTGTGTAAGAGGAAACACCCAGGTTCACCGCACTTTGGAACTGGAGGGGATCCACATCCAGCCCAGAGGGCTTTAACAGCAAAGTAGCCTGGATAAGGAACCTTATCACTGCCTCCTGTTCAATGTGTGAGAGGAAAAGGGACCAGAATAAATTTGACTTTTCAGCCTGGAGGTGAGGCCATTTACTGCAAAGTGAATCCTGGATTCGGTCTCCTCTTCAAACAAAACCGTTGTAACAAATGTAGAAGATGGAGTTCTGGGAGTAAGTGCTTGAACATTGATTTCTCTCCTCCTTGGACATTCATTCCCTTTTGTAACTATAAAGGAGCCTAGTCTGAATGAGTCTATCACAAATGCTGCTACTTGGAGGAAAAGCTGTATCACCTTGTGCTTAAGGAATGCCCTGAAGTAGCAGCTACTTGCCTTTCCTTGGGCTGGTTGAACAGGAATTGAGCCTGTTGTGCTTAAAGTTGACAGCAAAAGCAGACACAAAGGCAATTCTCGGTGTAATAGGACAAGATGTAGAGAAGCCAAGAAGGAAGGTCGTTGGAAGTGAAACACCTTGTTACAAGTCCAATAATACAAAAATGGCAGAACCACGTAGCTGGTCTTCTCGAGGTCTCATCTGTGCCATGAGTTCGCCTTAGGACCACAGCTGTTCAGACAGCACAGCAAACTCTAGCAGATCACTTATTTTGATGAAGTTAGTGTTTGAGGAGGTCCATGAAGGTACTTCCACTGCGTTTAGGGAGAAGCAATGGTTTTCAGAAGCTGAAAATTTGCCCCTTCAAATATACAGATTTATATTAAGAGATTTTCAGATACTTTTTATTATGTCCCTAGGTAACTTTATCACAACTTAACAAACCACATATACGTTCTCTGCAGGTTAGGTTGAGCTGAATAAGAAGAGTGACTTGTGCTTGAGAATACAGACGTATTTACACAAAGATCAATGGCTGCACAACATGAGACAACGTGAAGTAAGTGTTGTAAATTGGAGGGTTTTCTTAGTACTGCTGACACCTACCTGGAGCAAAGTTTAGGGAGTGTTGTGTCCCACTACTACTCTGCTCGATTCTCAAGCAAAACAATATGCTAAAGAAAAAAACATGACAATACATGTGGTTATACTTCAGTGTGGTTTTTTTTCTGAGCTTACTGCACACTAGCTCATACTTACAATTTCTGCATGGATAATATTAGAATTTTATGCATTCAGTAATTCCTCACTGAATGAGTTCTTGAAAAATCATTGCTGAATTTATAACTTCATGACATCTGAAGAAAGATTATAGCTGACAAGAACGAAGTGTGTTCATCAACATTTTACATTTCTATTTATCTCAAAGTTATAAACTACTCTGTAGTGCCAAAGGGACAAAAGATTGAGATTACTGGTCCTCATCCCACCTGCTGAGTACACTTACACATCTGTCCTTAGTACAGTGTACCCAGAGACGTCAAGGAAAAATAGAGAAAGGAAAATACACCAAAGGACTCTTTGGCTGGTATAGTCCTAATAATAACAGTAACTTAAAATAGGACAGTGACCATCAGCTCCTGAGAACATCTGTTTAGCTCATACAGGGCTTCCCAACCTCATGGCAGTGGTGGGATAGACACCATCTCTGATTTACCTTCACAAGCTGATTGTGCTGTTTTCTAGCGTCATCTGGACGCTTCTGTAGTTCAGGGATCTAAATGCTGGACATGACTTGAGAGTTATCTTGGCATATTGAGCTACAACAAATGGGCAGATGTGGCTCTGTGTTTCCCTTTTTGTCTCCTTTATACCACCATATTTAAGTTAGCAGAAACAAAATGCAGAAGGCTATTGTGCTATGAAAATCCTCTATGATCTCTTACTAGAGCATCTTTTTACACGTATTAGAATCAAGATAATAGTCAGCTATGGGGCCACGAAAGCATATTCCTTAACCAGTGACAGGCTCTTTCCACATTTTTTTCCTTCCTTTTTATCTAGAATGTATGTGACCTTCTAGTGCTATCTAAGCATATCTCAGTTCCTTCCTAGTTGAAGCAGAAGTTCCTAGCAGATGATGTCTCCTGTCCTCTATCCCCACTGTCATGCGGTTATGTCAACATTACCTTTGTATCAGTATCAGAATAGGTTCTGAGTTACACAAGTGAAATGGTGTAGAGCAGTTTCCACTCAATATATCTAAGGTTTAGAGCCTTGTGCTAGGTAGTCTCCAGCTGTTCCCAGTTCCTCTTTCCGAATGAACCACCTGGTTCATTCTGGTACAGATGCTGCCTGTGTATTAATCTGTATGGCATATAGGAAATCATGGGCTGGTACTCTGCTTTACAATACTGAACCAAAAAGCCTTTAGGCACGAAGCTTGTCATTGGAGCTAATTTACTGAGTTTGCTTTAGTTTTCTCCAACAGACTTTCAAGAGTCTGGGAGGTACAGAAGCTTTGACACACTGTCTCATATTTCCTTCTGAATTGCATTTCTCTGACTCTTTCCATATAGTCTGTCAATACATGATGTATTTCAGTTTTCAGTCTTATCAACCTGACATTTTTATGATGCTTCACTTTAAACACAGTATGAGAGTGCTACGGTCATGGAGGACAAGGTGCTGATTTGACTGCAGGTATCTGAAGAGAAATCTGCCTGATAACTTTCTCCTCAGACACACAGAAAACACCCTACTCTCTTCACTTGTAAACACCCGCACTGTTCTTCATAGTCATGTATCTTCACCAGGATCTTCATCTGGGAGCTTCAGTTATCAAACAAAACATATTTATGCAAAGGAAAGGGATCATGTGGAAATAGCTAAATCTATCCTTTCGAGCTGCACCTTGACATGCACGATGACTTAGGCTGTCAAATCAAAATGTTTTTGATGATGTATAGTTCGAAGCACCTTTCAGTAATGCAATTCATTTAGTCAAAACCTTTAACCCATCACAACGACAAAACTCCCTCTTTAGTGTATTGTTTAGGAGCTATTTTTGCTACTCCCCACACACTTCTGCATGGGACATAGGAGGAAGACTGCCCCAGTTCTCCTAGAGACGTGATGAGTGTGTGAGAGCAGGGTTTGTGTGAATACCTAATGGGTCATCTGCTTTTTTTTCCAAGAGCTACAGGTTATGTTTTAAGGAATCCTTACCTGCTGAAGTTTTCAACACCCTTTAAGATTAGGAAATTGGTTTTGCTCCTCAGTGGAATAAAGACAATACTTTGAACAGTATTCACTATTTTGAAATGTTTCGGTTTCAACAAATCAATATATTTTAACTATATTTAATTGGCTTGAACATATTTCAGTTTTAAGCTGAATTTGTCTGTCTATGGTATTTCAGAAGAATATATGGGGAAAAAATCCCAACACCTAATTGCCCTCAGAGGCAATAGGAATTTAGTGCCTGGAAACTATATCCATCTTTGAAACTTCTATAGTGATAAGGATGTCAAAAAAAAGTGCTTAAGTAACATAAATTGTTCCATGCAAGAGAAAACCTAAACTTTGGAAAGGTGATTTTGATGTCAGAAGTGTAAGAATGTGGTACCACGCTGTAGGTAAGCACTAGACCACTTAGAAAATGCATGGATTAGGATCTGGAGGGGCAGCTCAGTCTTACTGTGATTTTACACCCATTGACTTGAGGTGGGAATATTTATATTGGCTTTGGGATGCAGGAGAGCACACTGTGTCATTGCAGTTTTGCCAATAAACATGGGCTGTACAGAGTGATGCTCAGTAATCCCTTTTCTGTTCTTTTCTGTTGCCTTATATGAAGTTCAGCAAAGCTACTACTAGTGACAAGTGTTAATGCCACCCTAGGGAAGGTCAAGAGTCCTACTGAAGGTCCAGTGTTAGCAGTTAATAATACAAGACCACGCTTTCTGGAGTACCAATATATCAAACTCTGTGCTGAGCTCAGCTTAGTCACAAGCTCTACTCTACTCTTATGGGATTAACCAATCTTGACATACACAAAATAGCATAAACCAAGCTTCACACAGAACTGCTAACTCACTTGATGCCATTAACTCTCTGAATTCACAACAGAATATTTTTAGAAGAACGAATTTTATTTCTTTTTTAAAGAAATACGTGCACATATGTGACTAAGCCCTGCTTCTGCAGTTCCATGAGTTAGGGTGATGCAAGCAGTCTGTTCAGCCTCATGTTTTATTGTTCAGAGGTTACGACTTCAGCCAAGAGAAGGTATTTTTCCTGGTTTAGCATTAGATAGCATTGGGAGCCATGAAGGGCTATTTACTTTCCTTCAAAATATCCATCAGAAATGCCAGACATCAAAGGAGTCTCACTGCAATTCCATTCTCACATTTTAAGATAAATATATCTAGAGTGGGGTTAACGTTGGGAAGCAATGATAGGAAGAAATTATGTTTCTTCTCCTTGTTCACATGGACAACCTGTGGAAGGTCTCAGTAGTAGTTTGAGATCTACCAGGACTCGATTGAGAGCTTTGGACAGTAACGCTCCATTTGAAAATTCCCTGCAGTACAAGCACTGTATGTTACATGTAGATCCATACCGTGGGAGCATACGGATCACGATTTGCCTGGTGCCTGTTTTAAATGGGCAGTTTGCATCCAGCATTTTTTCAGCTGGTCCTCTACCAAGATACTCGTGATGACAGTGAAAAGCTTTACTTTGTCTTGAGGAGCAAATAAATGGAGCTTCACAAATTTTGTGTATCCATCTATTTACCTACTATTTCTTTCTTTTTCCCGTTAAAGAACAAAGAGTCAGTGGTATCCGAGTCTGAAAATCTCAATTTTAAGTAGACTACTGATGTAGAGAAACATGCAAAATTATTCCATTAAGGACATACTTCACTGTCTACTGTTGAAGTAGCGGCATTAAAAGGAACCTGTATGAAAAAAAATGAATGTGAATCGATATCTACAAAAACTATTTCAACAAGCAAAGATAAATGGTTCTCTAGCATAGTTTGTGCTGAGCTGCTGACATATCTGTATTTATATTCAGTGATGGCTAAAAAAGGGGCTCTGAAAATAAAGATTGGGAAAGTATTCGCCTGAGACTTGACACTTTAAAACTGGTGGTTGAAATTAGTATTCTGAAGCCACGAGGCCATAATGTATGTGTCTGAACAGCTACTGTTATTGGAACATACTGATTTATCACCTTGTGCAAGGTGTAAAAGTAAATTTAAAAGCTCATATGACAAAACCCAGAATTTTATTAAATTATTTTTTATATTGTAGCATTTAATATCCAGAAAATATAATGAAAATCAGTTAGAAAATAATGGTTTCAATGAGTATATGTAGGCCAGTAACAGTCCCTTCCCCACAAAATAACTGAGGAAGCCAGGTGTGACAATGTTATTCTCTATGCAAATGACATTTTCAGAAGCCTCACAGCATTAGACTTTATTATTATTGTTGTTATTGTTATAGACAAATGTTTTTAAACACTATAGGTCAGTTGTCATTTATGGATGCCTCAGAAAATAAAACTACTCACAGGCTAAGCGGCTTTTGAAAAGGTTTACTTTATACTCTAGGGTAAATCTTTTCAAGTTAAATTATTAAGTGGATGTAGAACAAATACCACTTACAATGACAGATTAAACTACACTTCAACCTAGGAATATTTACTTCACCAGAAGTGCTTTCATCTAAAGAATTACATTTATGAGGAAAAAAAAGGCTATAGAGTGTTCAGGTGATGAGACGTGCCATGATGGTCCTCTTTCTGATCCCAGAGTCAACGAGTGCAGCCAACTCTGTTTTCACACTCAGGTTTTATAGTTTTACTCAGTTTCACAATGGGAGGGCAAGTGGAGATGAGTAGCTAGGATAAGGCAGTCAATAGATAGATAGATTGATTCAAAGGAAGCAAGAAAGCCAAAAGAAAGGAAGAAAAATATGTGATTTTAAAGAACTTTGTCAGGCATTATAGAATGGCGCCCTTTGACAAATCTTCTGGACATGGGAAATTCTGAGTTTAAATTCTCCTTTCAGTTCTTAGAAGAATAGGTGATGGGGATAAAGGCACATACAGTCCCAGATTCTGCAGCCATCTTCTAGCGACTGCAGGTACTGGGCTGGGAGACCTTGTGAAATGAATTTGGAAGCATTTTTGGTTTTGCCTTGGTACAAGCCAAAGTCCTACTAAGTCCTCAGTAAATTGCAAAGGTTGCGTTTGAGGACGCAGTGGTAAAACCGCTTGCAGAGAGGCTGGAGGACCCTGTTGCTACCCTGATCACTCCCCATGGCTCTCCATACAGGCGCATCCCCCTTCCCTGAATGCTGACGAGAAGAGGAGGGAACACTGCAGAAGACCTTCATACAACAGTTAATTTTAGAAAGTGACATTTTTATAGCAAGAAATAGGCAGCTGAGATTCTGAACGCAGACAGAAGCTATCGGCTATCAGGGGAAACACCGGGGCTGAAATACAATACCGAACCTCGCAGCATTATTCAAGACTGTACAGAACGTTTGGATAAGCTCTGGAAACAGCAGCCGGTGCAGAGGGTTGCAAGGAGGTGAAGTCACTAAATGCGACCAATCTTCCTACGAACTCCTGATGGAAACTAAATGGGCAAATGAAACTAACTACCAAAAATCTGAGGATCCTGCGCTCTAATGGACTACCTCCCTTCAGCGCAAAAATAAGAATTTAAGTTTTTTTGTTTCATTTACTCTTTTCCAGGGTTTTTGCAATTTTAGTCTTTTAGCCAGGAGAGGCAAAATAGCTCTTTCTTAGTCATGAAAGACAAGTATTGGTACTGCAATGCTTAACTCTAACAGGTCTTAGCAACTAAGGTAGTTTTAACCTCCAGCCCATAGCAAACCTAATGCATCTTATGTTAACACATGCAAAGCAGGGTATCACACAGCCCTGCAAGCTTCAAGAGCTGCAGCAACTTCATTAGTAAAGAGAAGTTGTTTCAAAGGTGTAGTGGTCTGAGAGAGGGAGACTGAAGGGAGCTCAAGTTTTTATGCAAATGTGATCTCTTCAAGTAGCACATGCCCCGGAGGGTATTGACCTCTTGAGAGACACGTGCTTGTGCTAGTGCTTCCTTGCTGGATCCTACCTCTGGTTTCCACCTCTACATCCCAACTCATGGAGAGGAACATAGCTAGATACAGGAAGACATGACAGGAGATTAAAGTTGTACAGACTCTTAACTAATACCAACCCTAATGCATTCTGGAAGTGAGTAAGTTTCCAGGGTTCACAGATGTTGATTTTCAAGCATCCTTGAAGCAGTGACTATGCACACATGAGGATGTCTGTGGTGGGTTGAAGCCTTCCCCTGTCTTTGATTGCTTGAGCTCACACTGAGCAGCTATGATCAGTTATCCAAATTAGGGCACTCAAACTAGCATGTAAATACTCTGATCTGGTTTGGACCCACTTCTTATTCCAGCCCTTCAGTCCTTTCTCAGGAAAAAGTTTTGCTGACCTTGAGGGCAGCTTTGCTGAGCAGCAGGTGAAGAGAGGTAACTCCCACCCCTATTAATTCTGCAAGGCTGACAGAACACCTCCTTCACAATCCCTTCAATTACACCAAAGCGCGTAAAAAGAGGAGTTGAATTTCTTTGACACGCACTGCTTCAGTCACTGGCACGACAAGTTGCTTCTCACTGAAGACCACTAAAATAGTATTGATTTTGGCAAAATGGCTAAAATGAGCTACTGTCTGCTTCTAACCGTCTGCCATAGTCAGATTGGCTTTGGAATCACAGGCTTTTCACCGGCAATTTCAAATAAAGGGCAATACACTTTTCACAGTTTAGGTCCAATTCTGCTTTGTCAAACAACTCTCCTCTTTTGCCACTTTGAATAAGGCGACTCATATTGCCTTGGCATTTTCAGCTTCTCCAGTGAGTTATTGCTGGTGTCATTTCTGACAATGTTCTGTTGGTAAACGGACTCGGTGACCAGGAGTTGTGGCTCCCCTAGCCAAAAAGTAAAGGAGAATTCATTGTTCACTATCTCATAAAAATCTTTTGGGTTTAGTAGAACAAATACAGATAAAAAATGACTGTCTACTCTTTCCTATGTTTTGTTTTTTGAGGTCCTTGCAGCAGTGACGTTTCCCTTGTGAGAATACTACAATGAAGAATCATGCAGGAATACAGAACAGAAATATACCGCTCTGCTGACGTCTTTGTGTAAACTTGCACAAGTTACAAACAATGGAATCTGACCATGACTTTCTCTTTCTGATAGGCGTTTGTTTTATTTGTTTCTCTCTTTACAAGCTGTCTTTTATAACTGTGAAAAGGAGAAAGAGTCTACAGACTAATGCTTTGCGGCACAGGACTGAGCTATCTACGTACTCATCAGCAGAGGTTTTCCTCCCTCAGATGGGAGTTGTCTCCCTCCTCTTCTGTAGGAAACTATGGTCTTCCTCTCCTACAATTTTCCTGTAGAAGGACAGATTTGGCATCACGATGGAGACACAGGCCCCAGACAGAGACAGGGCAGGTAATAACAGCAGGATCTTCATCTCAGGTTTGCACCATTTAAGTCAACTAGTTGACATGTCATCTACCCCTGGATATGAGTAAGGAGGGAAGAACATGGCTCTTGGGTAGAAGCCAGCTATAAATAGAGTAAGGAAATATTGCTCTGTTGTCTTTCAGTCTTCAGTTCAAATTGTAGGAGCTCAGCTGGGCATCTCAAACTCCCAGTTATTAGAACAGCCGCTGGGGTTGTTGGTAGGTACATGTGAATGAAAACAACGGCAAAAGGAATAAGCCATGCAAATCCTTTACCGTACAGATAAGACCTGAAGCCCATGCAATCCTAAACTAAATTAAACACTCCGTAAGGACAGTGGAAAAGCAGGGTCTGCAATTTTTATAACTCTTTGATATGCTTAAGATCACATTTGTCTCTTGTCTTAATTCTGATTTTGTAGCTCACTTACTTCACAGGAAGTCAAGTAGTTCAGGAAGTATTTATCAGCCTTACGATGGGCTAGGGAATGTTCCACTGGGGACAAATTTTGATGGCTTGCCTTCCTAGCAATCCCTACCTGGACTATCATCTGCCATGTGTAACCAACCTTACTTTTACTGAGTGAGTAACAAAAAGTGGCATTAGTATTTTACTGAACAAAGACTCTGCTTTCATTAACTCTCATTATGGTTTGATTTATTGATGAGTACATGGGAGTGCTTTCCAAGGACAAGGTAGAAGAGTTTGCAGGAGCCACAATAGCACCAGTGTTTAACAGACCGCAGAAGACCATACAGAAGCAATGCTCCAGTGACAATATTCTTCAGCTATAAGAAAATATCATGGTGAGCGACGGCTTATGAGCCTGGACTAAGTAGAAAAAGCTCTTTTTGTTTTTTAGCAGGTTTTTTTGGGGGGTCAGAGGATGGGTTTCACATTTTGATTTATTCTAACTTTTTAATTTCCAACCTATGGAACTGTGGTATATTGTAGCACACCTGCAGCCATTTAGGACTTTATAGCGGCAGTTACTTTTCATACCTAAGATGTTTCACTGCAACAGTGGGAATACAACCCAGATCACCTTGCTTATAGTGGCTATTAATACTATCAAGCCTATCAAAGTTCTGGGTGTGGTGCCAGTTGCACACATGCACCATAGCTATTTACTTCCAGTACTGTATCCTGAGGGCTGTGCTTTGGGTGTAACTCCAAAGTCACTTTGCTGATCACACAAAAAAGAAAACCCATAATGGAGCAAAAAGGCGCTGATGGTTTACAAAACTTGCATTAAAGCGTACAACAGATCAAACATCTTCCAGACTCTTTTGTCAAGCTTTCTTTGTAACATACAAATGCACATCAACAAATTTAAAAGGATAAATTAATTACATTCAGGAAAATATGTAACATTATTTATAACATTCTGATCGGGAACTAGAGGCTGTAAAGGGTGTCTTCTTCTAGAGGGATCCCTTGAACTATTAGGGGAACTTTTCTGATAATAGCCTTTTGCATTCATTGTCTTTACTTCTCCTCTATAAGCCATTAATGTGTATATCAGAGAAAAGTAGCCCCATAAGAATCAGCTTTGGAAAAGATAATCTGAGATCATCTAAGTTCATGTGCCATTAGTGCAGAATTGTTCTCTATAGCATAGTTTAAGAAGCTTTATTCAGTCTAATGTTAGGTAACTCAAGCACAGAATCATTTTTCTGTTCCTCCACAGACCCCATCACTAAATAGCTGGATAGTTTCAAATGAAATAAGAAACTTTTTTCAATTTCATTCTATTGCTTTCGATTTTCTATACCATATTGCCTAGGATGACCTGTAGCTCCCTTCCTTTGTGTGTGTTTATTTAAACAACATTTCAATTATATTGTTGCAAACAGGGAAGAGGAAGATAGAGATTAGGGTGGGTTTTATTTTTTTTTTTTAAATGTAATTAGAAGATATCAATTCATTTCCCAGTTGATATTAGAAACTTCAAGTAAATTGCTATTTACTTATATATATATATACTCACATCTTTTCAGTCTGCTGTGATGGTAATAATCATGGAGTTTAGACCCTATTTCTATCTGAAAATCTGAAGTAATTATAAATTATAAAATACATATACATATTCATAAGAGTGCTCGTGTTTGTTCTTCCACCCGATTTCTGAGAAATACTCAATGACTGACACGAACGTTTTATGACAGCAGACAGTCATTGGAGTTCTTTCTGGCCTTGGATTACAGGGTTCTCCTAGCAGACAGAAATGAATTCAGACTCTAAAATACCTCCAGCTTGTGAGAAACACTTTATATTCTATGGGAAAAGGTGAGAAGAACAAGTAAAATTTTCATGTTAAGCTCCTGTTCTGTACTGCCCTACAGTAGAAAATCTCTTTGCAGGCTACTCCCGAGAGACTAGCCTAAGATAAGAACATACCTCCCCAAAATTCTACTAGTTACAATACTCATAGAAGTGTCTGATCCAGTCTTACTCCTTGTTTAAATCTATTACTATTAATATTCTATTTTTATTTTCTACATTTTCCCCCGTCTGTATCTGTGAGAACCCATGAACTCGTAGCCCAAAGTATATGAAAAGTCCCTTCTAACCACAGCTCAATTTACTTTTCAGATTGTTTCCTTCCTTTCCTGACCTTAACACGAAGAATTACAGTTAACCATATCTCAACTGCTTGTGTAATTATGCTTTAGTCACTTATTAAGCGTCAAACCCACTACCCTGGCTTTAATTCATCATAGAGATACTAGGCACAAGTATTTTTTTGATACTAGGCACAAGTGAATTTTTTTATTAGATTTTCTGGAAATATTTTGTGAGTTATCATGTCTTGAAAATTGAAATGCTGCAACATGCTTCTCACTAGAAAAACAGAAAAGCAGAGGTGCTTTTAATTATATTCTTAAATTAGGTATCTCTGGATAAGTTTAATTCTCAAATTGGCTACCTGTACTCACAGAGAACAGCAGGAAACACTGAAGCAAAACAGAACAAGAAGGAAACAAAAGAAAACTGTATATAAAATAGTAGATAAAAGACAAGAAAAGATGGGAAAGAAAAGTATATGACATAAAATGTAGAAAGCAAATGATATAATGGGGAAGCACAGAGAAAGGAAAGATTTAATTGTAATCTGTTGTTCAGACTCTTCTTATGATAAGAATGGGTCATCAGTTTTCATCCACAGAAATGACTGGATGTAAACCAACATAAAGCTGGAAGGAGCGTCTCATAGATCTGATTGGGTGGTATCGATGAAAATGCCAGGACATAATCAGAGCTTCAAAATCATACAGTGTGCTAAGGAGAGAAGGAACTGGTGAAAATATGGGATGAATGCATTAAAAATTTGTCAGGTCCCAATTTTCTGGTGATGCAAACAAACAGGCTTCTCCAGCTTAGTAAGATTTCAGTCAGAATTATTAGCATAATTTCACTGCAATGTCTACCATATTGCAATATTTGATCAGTATAGTTTTCAAGATGAAATGTTACCAGGGAAATTAAATCGTTAAATAGAAACAGGAACTTAAGACAGTCCTTTTCCTCCTCCGATAGAAATTACTTTATTTCAATGACTTTTATTTATGAAATTTTGAATGCAAGGCTGTTTCTTCATCCCCAGCTTCAGCTTTCTGTTTAAGCTCTGGTCAATGTCTTTGTGGTCTTTATTTGGGATATGCACCACGTGGTCACCGCAGACTTTTCGAAGATACTGCTCGGTGTTATGTACAACGGCTGTTCGATGAACTCACCTGCAGCAAATGCCACTTCTCCACAAACCATGTTTGTGTCCCAATTGCCTCTTGTTAACAGGTACCATCCATCAGTGCTTTGGGCATGGAATCTCGGTGATCTGGTCTAGGATCCGGTGAGGAGAAACATAATTTATTCCAGAGGAAAAAGATGATTGAAATGACTGTCAAGGTTTCAAAGTTTCTGGGAAAAAAAACAAAACAAAACCGAAGAACAAACAAGGAAGATATCCATCCTGGGTATCCATCCAACCGCAAATTTGGGTTAATATTTCATCTTTTTATGAAACCTAAGTTCAAATATTTTGTCTACATTGTCTCCCAAACTGTTTTATCCAGCACCCTTCCTCTTCCCTCATAGTGATTAAGACAACTGAAAATGACTTTAATTTACCCATTTTAAATAACTTGATGGTGCTGGTGGACATTTTCACCTGGGAATCAGCATTTCTGCTGTATCCTTTCCAAGAGATACAGCCAAACCCATGCTTGCTTATCCTTAGGTTGAAAAGCACACGATTATAAGGCATGTTACAAGCACGTGGTTATCCGTGATACAAGGTGCATGAATGCAAGTAGATAATCACATTTCCTGCAAATGCAGTAGCTCCTGAACTAATACTATTGTTTAAACATGTTTTTCATAGCAGCTAATTAGTCTTGCTGTAAATGGGGAGGGAATGGACACACCTTGGGAGGGAATAAACACACCTAGCTCCGTTAATGGGGGAAACAGAGCTCCTATAGAAAGCCCAGGTGTTTATGCAGTTAGTCCAGATGTTGCTGATGTTTATCAGCCTGTAGTTACGCTAGCTATACACCAAGCTAACCTTGTCTATGGTCTATGATGTTTCCAGGACACAAACTTACAGCCCCACATGGCTTATACAGTGCGATAAATACGTACTAAATCTGAGGGGGTGGAGGATAACTCTACAATCCAGCTTAATGAGCTTTTTTTTTTTTTACTTTGTTTAAAGATCACCTCCAGGCTTATCCTTCTTGCGGTTTTGCAACAAAATCCCCATATTATTCTTGGCAACCCTTCAAATTACATTACATAATTGATTGTTTTATGTTGCTACTTTCTGCTTGTGCCAGCAATGTGCCAGGCAATGTTTGGGCAGAGAGCAGGCTGAGTTCTGTACCAAAGCACCACCTTGACTTCAAGGGGAATTTTCTGGGAAGATTGACAGTAAAGCAGAGCTCACTCTGAAAGTGAAAAAGCACTCAGGAGTAAAATAAAATGTTACTGAAGTTTCAGGTTAACCGTTAATGATCACACAGTTCTTTTTGCAGGCAATTACTGCAGTCTTTTTAAACCTCCTTTTGTGGCTGTTGAAGGGGCCCTGGGAATTCCCTGTGCTACCGATACCAGTTTGCTTACATCTCAAAATGCAAAGTTGAACATTCTCCTTTGGTATAGTGTCATGTAATATTCTCCCTTACAGTCATTCACCTGAATGTGACTTTTATTTTTATGATAAAGGGAAGCAACATCTGAGAACGCCAATATGCTCTCGGAGCTCAGGGACTGGTATCTCTGAACAGTTTAAGATGTATGCGTACCTACCACCAGCAGCTGTGATTAAAAAAATAAACACATTCCTTTTCATTATTTTTGGGGTGTTTGTACTTCTCCATATGTTCATTGTAAGCAGAGAGT
The DNA here is from genome assembly GCA_009769605.1 of Bucorvus abyssinicus. NCBI lineage: Eukaryota > Metazoa > Chordata > Aves > Bucerotiformes > Bucorvidae > Bucorvus > Bucorvus abyssinicus. The sequence continues at coordinate 1,722,554 of CM020026.1, read as the reverse complement.
TCTTTAGGAAATGACACTAAAAGAAACTCATAACAAAGACCAGCCCTGTCTTAAAGGCTTTTTCATGGAAATGCATGCGATGGAAAAAAATGACAGCTATTTCTGCACATGAATGGAGACCCAGAATGAGCAATAACTTGTCTAAGGTGACAAGAATTCTTTACCAATGTTCGTTGTGCATCATATCCTTTCACATGAGTGTCATGGTTTGAACCTGTCTGGCAGCCAAACACCGCGCAGCCCCTCAGCAGCCCAAACCACAGCACTATTCTACCTACTGAGAAGAAAAATCGGTGCTATCCCAGCCGAAACCAGGACAGTGAGCCGTGCAAATGGGAGAAATACAACTGATTGAAATCCTCCTAACAGAGTGGAGTATGTTTTAACCCTGGTGCATCACCAAACTGTCTATGCTGCTTCCAGAACTCAAATATACATCTCCAAGTTACATAAGAAGAATTAGGTTATTTCATTCTAATTGCTGTGTTTGGGGAAAAATCAATCTGTTCAGCTGAGGACAGGGAAGCAGCTCGACTCAGCTTGCTTTAGACCATCTGCACCAACCCCACTGAGCTCCTTTTGTTGGCTGTGGTGAGAAATAGGAATTACCAGCGCAAAATCTAATTCATTCCAAAATGGGTCTCTGAAATCAGTCAAACCATCTAAAAGCACCCAGCTGGCTGAAAAGAACGCGAACTATCAAACGTGTTCCTTGGTGAGGACGAGATATGTTCGTGTCTGTATTTTGTCTAATGGATCACAATTCAGCTGTCCCAGAAATGGTTTTCATCTTAAAATATGATGAGTTTGGGGGGGTTTATACTTACAAAATGTGAGAAACATAGAGCAGAAAAATCTTGAAAGATCCCTTGGACAAAATACAGATAGATTTTCCCCCAAACACAGTAATTAGATGTGATGGTCAGCCTCGGATTGCAGCTACATCAATAGCAACAAACCTCCTGGAAAATTCTTTTTGTAAATAAGAGATATTTAATTACAAGTTGAACCTCAACTTATAAACACAATTTCCAAACTGATATTCAGTGGGTTTGGAAATGGGTATATCATCATGGCAGACCGAATGCTAACAGAAGCTCTTTCATTAAATACTGTTCTGTTAATACACATACACGTGAACAAACACATATGACGCACAAAACACCACCCGATATGAAAATCACAGGGTACTTAGTTTTTTCTGCAATCACATTTTGATATAGAACGAACATTAACATTCGGAGTTTCTGTGCATGGACATAGGCTACATTTATTTGTCTGCATCAATAAAATACAGAAGCATTTAACTGCCATCATACACCTAAATGGAATTCACAGCTTTTAAAATCTTGTGTCTAAAAAAAAAAACCCACATTATTCAAAATAGTGCATTCATAATTTCTTTTTCTTTCAACCTTTTTTACTCTTAGACAGATCCTTTGATATTCCTTTAGCATCTTGAAAAGCAAAAGCAACTTTGATTCAAAGCAAGCATAGGGAAGATTTGATTATGAATGTATTGAAGCAAAAATTTGAACCGACACATTATGGTATTCAACACTAATGTCTTAAAAGAAAGAGAAATGTTGTTTGCATTTATGTGACTTTGCTCTTGCATTTTATACGATCCATTAGCTTTTCTTTTCTTGCTTCGGGGTGGATCTGATGAAGAGAATAAAGAGTCAGATAACCCATCCATCCGTGCATTTTGAATCATTGCTTTGAGTGAGAAAATGATGACAATTTCAAAAACATAAGTTTTTACTGTTCAACCATTCCATATTAAAAAAAAACCAAAACCAACAACCCTTTGTTGTGATCTACTGAGCTACTTGGAATTCTTATAGCCTTTGGAGAGATCAAGGAGTGAATGAATCCTCGTAGGTACAGTTCTGTGGGGAATGGTCGAGAGAAGTTTGGACAGCACGCCGCTACCTTCTCTTTAACCCCTTTGATAGTATTAATTTATTAAAAGAAAGTAGAAATGGATGGGCTCCAGGAAACCAAAGGTTTGCAAATACACTTACAGAGGAAGAGGTAAGTGTTTTCACCAGGGACACCTAAGCCAATCAAGAAATAGCTGGTGGTCTGTCATCGACAGGCAGGATACTTTTGCTGCCACGCTCATTCCTGGCTGGCCAGGAGACCTCGTCCAGCTCCTCTCCTATACTGCAGTCTTTTTCTTCACACTACGTTTTATTTCTGCCCTTTGTACTATATTCCTTCTCTTTGTTCCACCCACCTCATTGCAGTGCCCCTATCTCCTGTTTAGTTTTTCCATCTAAATTAGTGTTCCATAACAAAATCAAAACAAAGCCAATCAACCCAAATAAAATCACAGAACTTTTGTTCTACTAGCCTCTTGCATCTCTTTCCTTCTGTCTGTTTTGTTTTTGAAACTGCAAATTTTTAAGCTTTTCTGCCTTACACTTTCCCGGATCAAAGCAGAATAAGGCTCCTGTTGTCCACAGTGTCTGAATTCATTGCAGGAAAGAGAAGCACAGTTTCCAATTTCTCTTGACTCATGAGGTGTTGTTAGATATTTGTTTGTATCTCAATAGACGCTTTTCAGTTGCACAAAAGTTCTTGAATCCTGAGATGTTATTAAATCCAGTATTTTTTAATTATTATTTTTAAAAGGCAAAGTGTTTTATTTCTTATTCGTTCCTCTTTTTTTCTTGTTTTTAATATCTGCCACCTTATTAAGTCTCAGAAAAATGTGTGAGCGACTGACATAATAGAACACACACAGACTAGTAAATATGGCTTGACCCCAAAGGCAGTATAGAATAAGGTCCATTAACACCAATGTGTGACAGACTGAGTGTGTCACACGGCATCTGAGAAAGCAGTTAGCAACTGATTCAGAGCTTCAAAATTACTTAAAAATGCATTTGTTTGGCAAATTCTTATGAATAATAAATACAATATACTCGTAGAGTGTCTAAGCCAATTGTAAGCCATTTATTAACATAACAAAAAAAGACATTTGTGATAAAGAACATCCACAGAAGTAATCTGGTTTTACCTACTAGAGCGCTGAATCTTTCTGACTGCCAGGGGAAGCCCATTCCATCGGCATATGTTAATGGATTTTCTACAGTTCAGTTTTCAAGGTGTTAAGACCTGTTGTATTTGTTTTCTGGTGGAAATCTGGTTTACAACAAATGCTTAGTGGAATCCAGTATGAAGAATCCTTTCACACTAAAGAAATTTTAAGCACATCTCTGTTCTTTCCAAATATGACTACAGTACGACTATACTAGCGTGAGTCTATTTTGACAAATTCAAACCCTTTAATCACCTCAGTTTCTCACACTGTACTGTGATGAACGCAGAGCCAGGACACTTTGTGCTTATTTTTTGCCCATAGACTATAATGCATCCCAGGTATCTTTGTGCTATGCTGACTGCGTGTGACTTCTAAAGGCTTGCCTTTATATCTTGGAGGAAGGAGAGGGAGGCAGGGAGAGAAAAGTTTTACATACATGAAGACCAAAAGATAGAATTAGAAAGCTGTGTCTTAGCTACTGGTGGATTTCCAGTGCTTGAGAATTCTAAAGAATTCCTCTAGGGTTATGGGAAATGTTGGACCAGGAAGAAAAAGGATGAATTTAAATTACGTTCACCATAATTTCAAGTTGTGCTATGCCAGACGGTTGACGAATATGAACTTATGGAAGAGATGATGAATATGAGCAATAAGAAGAGCTTATGGAGGTAAATTGTCTCAAAGTCAAAACCAGCCTGTATCTCCAAACATATTTCCTTTAATTGTAATGAGGTTTCAGCTCCTGAATATCTTGAAAAACTTACAGCTCCTTACATTCTTCCAGGTTCTTTAGTTACAGCCTTCTAGTTCTTATGAAGAATTAAATATTTGTGCTTCCAGCAGCAATACTTTTTTTTTACTCGATGTCTAATCTGTGATTCTTGAAAAAGGAATCAGTGCACTACATATGTTCTCTTGTATTTGTTCTGGATAATATCAGGACCATAACGACTGTTGGTACGATCATTTCTTTCCACCACATTTTCCTATGGAAAGGAACAGGAACGATACTGTTGAAAAATGTAACATAGATCCAACCTCAGCTTAAACGGATTCGCCATGCTGTTTGTCATTAGGTCCCAGAAGATCAAAAAGCCTTGGTCTTTTGTTCCTGTTTTTAATTACCCAGATGTTTCTCAGCTCTTGATGAAGATATTGATACATTTTGCTAGTTTCAACATAGTGATGAAATGAATATTTTCACCAAAATGAAAAGTCTGTGATGAAGGGCATTTTCTCCCTTTTTTTTTCATATTTACCATATACATCATCTAGCACATGCTTCGTAAGAAATTGAAAGAATGGTTGAAAAATGCCCCTTTTTTTAACATGAACATTTTTTAACACTTTCTTAATACTTACTTTCTGTTTGAGGTCCATGTCTTAGAGGACACCACTTCTGACTTGGTAATGATTGATACAGTTATCTGACAGCTACATACTAATGCTTGAATCCCAGTATTAGTCTTTGGGTCTGGCTATCTTACTTTAAGAAGCTTTTCTTACTCAATGCATTTGCTTCAATACATCTTGTGACTAGTGTTCTGTGGCGCTCTCAGTAAAGTCTCTGGATGAGATTCTTATCACCTGACTCAAAATGTCTACAGATGTAAATATCTATACATGAGACAGGCAGTTAAATTCCCTTCATACTCGTTGGGAAGACACAGTAACTACTTGAGAGCAAATCATCTGGCCTAATTTAGATGTCTTCATCAGGATGAAAGGAATTCTGTCCTTGAAATGTCCATTTCTGTCCACAGGCTGTAAATGGAGTGACTACAGATAGTTTAAAGGAAGACATATTTGCAGATATCTCAAGTTTAGTAAGATGAATTTAATCTTTTTCGTTTTCCACTGTTCTTTAACAATTCACTTTAAATGACTTTCTTTTTATTATATAAGAACAATTGAAAACCAACGAACCACCTCTTGATCCAGTCAGTTCAGTTCGATTTTGCATATACTGTGCTGTAACTGAATTTACATCAAATATAACTTTATACGCACGTTTCTCAGTGTCACTGATGGCACTCAGCCCTACCCCTCCAGCCTTCCAATAAACACAGGAAACCATACCGTCTGCATTACCTTAGAGACTCTTAACTTCCTCCTCACTCTGCTGTCAGGTTCTTGCTTAAGCTTCAAAAGTATTCAGAGGGTAATCCAACGAATTAACCTCTACCTCACTCCAGCCATACAATCTCAGGTCATGTGTATAAAACAGCTGTGAAATTGCCCCCACTCCCCTTCCTGAATCATTAACTAGCCTTTTCTTCCATGACTTGCAGCGGAAACAGTAACATAACAAATTCCAAATGTGACAAGCAGTCACTTCGGTAAATCTCACATTGTGCTTTTATCTTGTTACAGATTTTACCATTATTTTTCTGGTGCGATGCATGCTTGCCCATATTAATTTGTCTATATTTCTCCAACAAAAGATGCACTTTCATCGTTTCAGACAGAACCTATTCATGTGATAAACTGTAAAACATTTTTTTTTTTTCATCTACGTACTGTGCAAGTTTTCTTTCAATCTTATGTTCTTTAACAACTTTGATCTCCACCAGCTCGTTCTTCACCCCAAAAGCATTCCTTCAGCATAATTTTTTTTTTTTTTTCTCCCCAGGAAACATAATCAGTTTCAACGTTTGTCCAGTTTTTTACTAATGTTTCCAGCAACGACTCCAGGTCGGTGTCAAGGCAAGTTACATGCCTTAAACATTTAACATCAGCCATTTTCTCTTTCATTTTCAATTTAACAAACAATGCCTTTTCTTCCACTATCCAGTTCGTGGCATCTTTCCCCGGCATTTCTTACAAATCTGTTCTGGCTCGTGAATATGTGTGCGAGCACTCTGGCAAATGCTTGTGCATTCAATCCATTCCAGCTCTTGTCTAATTTATAGTGGTATGAAATCCCCTTTGCACATCCTTGTACGCAGTCTGCACTTCTTATTCATCAATCATTATTAGAATTATTCCCCAGGGGCTTCAGCTCGATTGATTCTCCGTTTTCTTGGCACTTTAGGTACCACAGAGAATACTGGCCCCTTAAAGCCTACAATATAAAAGTTGTTTTTAAAGGCCAACCATCAAAGGTAACAGTTGCTGCCAGACCGAGCCGCACGAGATTAGAAATCCATCAAAATGACTAAAAAGTATCCTACAAGCCAGGCCAAACTCAAGACCATGGTCTCAGGTGTGTCTAACTAAATATATACACATTTGTGTGTATTTAAAGCTTCCTGAAAACCCAAAGTGAGATTTTTAGTGTGGAAATATCTTTTTACCCTCTTTTAGGTTCAAAAGTGGAAAATCGTATGGTCTTCTATTGAGGAAGCTGAGAAGTGGTTTATGATGTTCTGAAGGCTTCCTGCATGAATATGGCTACACTGACAGTTTAGTTCCCAGCTGACATTTTATTTACTGACAGAATTATCGAAAACTTTGCAGGAAAAAAGTATTTTGAAAGATGTAAATCAGGCGGTGCCGTGAAGAATAGCATAAAATAGTATCACTAAGTTTCTGCATCCGGGTAAGTTGACAGCTGCACTTTTATTTTGGAGCTAGTCAATGCTCCATGGAGATTCAACATGCGATGACCCACAGACATGGCTGACAAAGAAGTTAGTCACTCCTTTCCACTTGTTTCTGTTCCACGTGTCTGCTTCTCTTCTAGCAACATTTCCTATGTAATGCCTCTGTGACTTGGAGAGGTCTCTAGGGTTCACCTTTTCCCACGGCAGCAGTGATGAGCAGTGCACTGTATATCGCTTGCATCATTATTGTTATTATTATAGTTTTCTCTTTTTGTGTTGTTCAAGTAAACTCTCCTTATCTTAACTCATGTGGCTTTACTTTACCTTTTTTCTCCTCCTTTCTCCCCCCACTCGGGGTGGGAAAGGGGTGAGTGAGCAACTGTGTGGTGCTTAGTTGCCAGCTGGGTTCAAACCACGACAAACATGTAAAGCATAACAAAGATCAAGGAATATCGAAAGGGTAGTATGAGGTCTGGTCTGATTACCATTTCTCTTTCTCTTTAAAGAACAATGTTGTTGGTCATGTTGTACGGACATTATAGTCAGAGTGTTTGCTTAAAAAAAAAAACCTCTAAAATTATAGGGATCTTGGCATCGGATATTGATTCCCTACATGGAGAATCAAATCTCTTGAACTAGACAGTCTTTATCTGAACACTGACAAGAGTGTCCATTGTAGAGGTCCCTGCAGAAATTCTTCAGCTACACTGGCAGAAACTCCCTGAACTACTGTGCTGCTGAACTCTCCTGTTTCCATCCAGCTATACTCCAGCTTCCCCATGTGCATGATCCATTGCTACTAATTATCTTACACTACATACAAAAAATCTCCTACCTTAGCTACGTATAAAAATTTTCCCATATTCTTTATCTTCAGGAACACTTTCTATGGATTATTTACAAGTCTCTTACCTATATGAAGTGCTCAATTACACTGTCTTTATTGCAAACCATGAGTTTTCTCACTTCTACTCTTCCACTTCCCAAGCGGGAGCAGGGGAGTGAGCAAGCAGCTGAGTGACGCTCAGTTGTCAGCTGAGGTCAAACCACAACAACATGCTTTCTGGGATGTCGGCAAGTGATCTCAATACACTCCGGGAACTGTACTCCAGATTCTTCTGCGGTGGCATAAGGATCTCTGCAAGAAGGTAGGATTATTCGTCCTCTGGGACATGCACAAGGCTCAGTGCTATGGACTGGAGTGAGGCATGGCGGTTTACCCTAAACCTAAGTCCCGGAAATGTGTGAAAACACATGCTAAATGGCAATAGGGACCAGTTACAGAAATACAGATGGCTAACACAACCAAAGTTGTGTTTGAGTTCTGTATGTCATCATCTAAAGTATTCTGAAGTCTTCTCTATGTTTTGCTTTACGGTTAAGCATAACAGTCAAGCACACCCTTAACTTCTCCACTATCTGCTCAAGCAGCAACAGAGAAAGAAATTGTATCTTATTCTAACTTCATTGAGAACTGTCTCCAAGGTAAAACATAATTTAATCGTTACTCTTGATGAGATGAACTCTAAATCACGAAGGCATAAGCTTAAGTTTTGTGCATAACTTTAAGCTTTGTGCATAACTAGAAAAGAAAGAGTAATTACTTCGATGTTAAGGGAGCAGCCACATGCTTAAGATCTTCGTTATATTGAAAACTGAGTTGACCCCTAGGATCATGGCTAAATAGGTGAGTTTCCTGTAAGTGGTTTCCATATACATTCGGTCAGTGAGATTTCACGTCTCGCAGAATGGTTTAGATAGGCTACACTTGTAAGGACTTCACTAATCTTTATATTCAGTAAGTTCCTCTGAGGATAATGTGGCAGAATTTAACATACGCCATGGTACAAAAACATTATTTGTCCATGTCATCTTGCTAGATGTTGTAGTAGCCTGTAGGGGTAACAACAGAAGTTGCATCTCTTGCTTATGGCAGCTTCAGAACATGGACACTCTGCTCCGCAGTGTTTAATGTGCAGCCAAGCAGAAGCCTATGACTCTTCCTCACCAAACAGGCCATATGACAATAGCTAAAGGACTAGGAGGAACAGATTTGAAAAAATTAAGAAATTAAGATGAGAAGCATATTAAAGTTTGACCTATTTGCTTGAAATAAAGGAAGTCTTAAAAGGTTGCTGAAAATAAAAGTATTATTCTGATTGTGTTAATAGACCCGCATTAGCAGGATCAGAAGGTTATTGGGAAATTGACTGCATACATCTGAACTAGGGGGCTCAAGGGTGACTGTCATAAAGTGTCTTTGCTGGACATGAGTTTTCACATGCAGCTAGAGAGAGATGGTAGTACTTTCTTTTCCTTGTTACAAATGGATTTTCGTTGTATTTCTAGATTCTAAGCACAGCCAACAATGATCTGATCCTGGAATGACTCATATTTCTTTTTTCAGCTTTATTCTGTAAAGATACAGCCTTTCCATGAAGATAAAACTATAGTCTTTATCATTTTAGGTGCTGTCTTTGACATCTTGGAAGGTCTAGAGCACAAGTCCTGTAAGAAGCAGCTGAGGGAACTTGGATTATTTAGTCCGGAGAAAAGGAGATTCAGGGGGGAACTCACTACTCTCTACAACTACCTGAAAGGAGGTTGTAGAGAGGTGAAAGTCAGTCTCTTCTCCCATGTAACACATGATAGGATAAGAGGAAACAGCCTCAGGTTGCCCCAGGGAAGGTTTAGATCGGGTATTAGGAAAAATTTCTTCACTGAAAGGGTTGTCAAGTTTGAATCAGGCTGCCCAGGGAAGTGGTTGAGTCACCATCCTTGGAGGTACTTAGATGTGTAGATGTGGTGCTAAGGGATATGGTGGACTTGGCAGTGTTAAGTTTACAGTTGAACTTAATAAACTTAAAGGTCCTTTGCAACCTAAATGATTCTGTGATACTATGATCTTCCTTGCTTATCCCAGTCAGTGGCATCTTGTTCCTCTTAAACCCTTCAAAATAATGTTGAGAAGATCTTCTTCCTGGATTACTGCTTACACATTTTACAAACCCCATTCTGGCCACAAGAGCTTTAAACCTCACGGTTTAATATCCGTGGTTATCAGGCCATGTCCTCAGTGACAGTTAAGTACCTAAAACTAGTGAGAACTAAATACCCAGATTCTTTTGTGGAGGTGGTTATTCACATAAAGAAGTTTGACAATGGGAGGCATTGTAGTGCATGCATCTGACCATCCTTAAAGATCGGTATCACAGCTGTCTCCATCTGAGAAACTCACCTTAAGATCTCTGTATTGTTCAAAGAGAAAAAAAAAAAAAGTTGTTTCTAAGGTGTAGATCTTATTGTTCTAAGGAATATGTCCAAAATTAGTCATAACTTGGGAATGTTCTTTTCCCTCAGAGATGTATGTATTTACATCTTGGATAGATAACATTAACAGAGATGAGCTTAAAACATCCTTCTTCCTGTGCAAACTGCTGAGCTAGACTAATTTGTAATCCTACTCCACCAGTTTCAGAATCTGTTTCTCTTTGCTCTCTCTTTATTTTCCTGGTATGTCCTTCTGTACTCTCTCTTATGCATAGTCAAACCTCATTGTCCACCTCCAAATCCCTCCTTAAAACCCGTCTCCATCTTACACCTTATAAAACGCTGAACAAAGACTCAGCTTTTGGCATGCTGAGATTGCTGTTTAGAGTGCTAATCCTTATTTTATCTTTATTTTCTCATGTTTCCCCTCTTGAGATACTGTTTCTGCCACATAGAGGGTAAGAGGCATTTTGAGCAGAAGCTGATATTTATAAAGATCTGCCAGCACAGTGGGATTCAATTGCCAACTTAAGATTTTTCCTTCTACCAGAATAAAACACCCCTTATTTAACAACAATAACAATGGTAACGTTGAGAATGATCACAACAATAATCGAAGTTTGACTTACCCTGTTATTCTCTCAGGTGATGCAAGAAAATGTTTTCAAGTAGTTGTGGTGAGTCAAAACACGATTGTACCCATCAACCGCATTATTTGAACTCTTTTAAAAAACTGATTTTAAAAATATTGTTTTTCATTTAGAATGTAAATACTTGAAGATAAATTTTTCTTCATCTCTATGGCATTCTGGCTGAAGATTTCTGCTGGGAAAGAGAATTCACCTTACACAGTACTCAGGATCCCTGTTTCTTCACATATGGGCCTTGAAAATTCTTAGGATCTGTTGACAATGAGCCAAGGACTTCAGGAACCCTTTGGTTTCTTGTCCCTTGCAAAGACACTTTCAATGTCTATATTATGTTTTGAAGTCATCTCTTCAAGTTTGCCCTCTGAAAGTATAATTCCAAGTGCAGAGAGAGATGTTTTTTTCAAATTCAAAGGACTTCGTATATCTGGCTGTTCCTAATGTCATAGTTCATCCGCAAGTTGTCTATGAGAAGACTGGCAAGAGTAGACTTCACCCACAGCAACACAGCCCCTGGATTCATGCTCCTTTTGGGCTCCAAATAGTACCCCTGTAAGCTCATGACATAAATGACATACTTTGTGGTGTTTCCATAACAGGAAACTTTAGGAGTTTATGATGAATACCTCGAAGGTGGTGTAAAGACATTTCAGGACCGTGGAACGATGCCTCGTTCAGTGCTGTCCTTATTTCCAACTAGAACTAGAATTTGGCTTCTGCAATCCCATGAGACACGCCTGGGCATTTTCTCACTTGCTAGTTTGTTCAGACTAAGAATTGGACAGCATGGATGACAAAACATAGCCTGGCTATGGTTTCATGAGCAGTGTAGATACAGCCTCAAAGACTAGAGTTTAAGAGAATACACCCAGTCAGTGGAACTCCTGCACCTCAGTTAGTTACGAAAGTAATACTTAGGATATAAAGGGCAGGTCCCGGTCTCCCATATTGACGTCATCCAAAATACCAGTCCAAACTCTGTGTTATGTGTAGCAGTTCTCTACCTCGAAAATGAAATTGATATCAGTGATGTCCAAAATGAGCTTAAAGTTGCACAAAATTTGCTCCTGCCTCAGAATTCTAGTTTCTTTTAGAACACCAAATGTAGTACTTTACAAACCTCGTGTACTGAAATTGCTGGTTTCAGTGTGGACTGAAATCACTGTTATTTTAAAACCTTTTACATCAGTGCTCTGCCGAGACACTCAATTTATTTACAAACAAAATAGCTCTTGATGTAGAGATGCAGTGGCCATGTCAGCATAATGTTGTTCTTGAACTAATAATCCTGATTCAATGAGGATAGGTTTGTACGGCTCCTAGAACATGAGCTACTGGAATGCTCAGGTTGGAGGTACTCGCATTGACCCAGAAAACTTGTTTTTCAACTCAGAGCTGCAGAGCTTAATGTAAGTAGAGAATCATAGATCTGTTGGTTGGAAGGAACCTCTAGAGACCTTCAGTCTTTTCATCAAAGTAGGACTGTGGGCAACCATGAACCAGACAGCTGGTAATTTTACCTACCCAGGTCAAAAAAAATTCAGGGTAGAGATGTCAGTCTCTGAATAACCTTTTCCTGTGCTCCACGATCCTCCTGTTGGAAACAATTCTTCCTAATACATAACCGGAATATTTCAAAATGCTTTTATAGAAGGTGAGAGCGTACCTTTGGCTGGTATTCAGTTTAGCATCCACTGTAAGTCTCAGCTCCTTTTCAGCAGTGAGTTCCCAGGCTTTGCAGAGTTCTACACAAGACTTTGAGCACTTCCCAGCCCACATGCAGAACTTCACTTTCTCTTCGGTGAACTTTGTAAGTTGCCTCCAGACTATTAAACCTCCCTGGTCTGAAACTCTATTTTTCAGTATTTCAACCTCTTCCCATAATTTAGCATAATCTGCGAGTTTGCTGAAGGCTCAGTCTGCCTCATCATCTAGACTGTTGTTAAGGAAATGAACAATGTGAGCAGCTGTTGTATTCATGACTACCGCCATTGCTAAATTAACCACATTTTCCTTAAACTGCCTCACGGATTAGTTAAATCATAAGCTCTGACATCCTCCATTATATTCCTACCTCTTTGGGCAGTATGTTATGTTAGGTTATGATCATTGTTAGTTTTCCCCATCTGCACCAAATCTCCACATTTGTAAGTGGTTCGTAGGCTGAAATTAGCCCTCGTCAGAACTCAACAGAAGGGCTTTCAAACCATTTTCAAGTTACGGTTCCAATGATTCAGCGATGTCGTTCTGGTCCCCAACAATGTTTAGAAAATGCTGTAATGGCTGAGCATTTGTTATTTAGATGCAGAACCAAGAAAAGTTGATTTGTGGGGATGAAACAGCATTCACTTCAGTAATGGCAGTATGGACAGTTTATAGCTAGTTCAGCAACAGCCAAATTGATACGTAAGCCATGCAAATTCCTGCACGCCAACAGCTGCTCTCCCACTTGTACTCTCTTATTACTCCCTCTATTGCTGACTCATATTCAATTTATAACCCATTGCAATTATCTGTATCCCTCTGTGTTTAAGGCAGATCTCATCAACCTACAATGAAGACAAGCAAGGCGTTGACTTATGCAAAAGAAGAATAATTCCTGCCACTCATTTTCCACTCAGTTTCTTCAACAGGAATTTTTTGATTTATTTGTGCTATTAACTACATATATAATTTAGGAAAAATTATCTCTGATATCTCTCCACAAGAAATATTTTTCTGCTGCACTGCCCAGTTTTAAGTTATGAAAATAATATACCTTAAAGTATATGTAGGATTATTAGCTACAGTATAATAGCTAAGAGAACCGAAAAAAAAAACCAACAAAAAAACCCCAAACAAAACACCCTGTCATAGTTGTTATTGATCTTGAAAACCTAAAACAATAAAAGAATGCATATAGTATCTACTGAACAAACATTGCAATAGAAGTTACTAGCTTCAGCTGGCATGGCTTTTATTTAATACTAAAAAAAATTGTCATTCAAACTGCCAGTTGAACTACAGTTTTTCTTATTCATAGCAGCATTAAGATCACTGTAGCAATTCTGGATTTCATGCAACCTAGGTGCCAAACTTCTAGATATCTACTGTGGGAGTCTTCTTACCTAATATTAGATGGATGTAGACTTTTGGGGATCTTATCAGTGTTTATAAATATCTGAAGGGTGGGTGTCAAGAGGATGGGGCCGCTCTTCTTGGTGCCCAGTGAGAGGACAAGGAGCAATGGGCACAAAATGGAACACAGGGAGTTCCATCTGAACATGAGGAAAAAATTCTTTACTTTGGGGGTGACAGAGCCCTGGAACAGGCTGCCCAGAGAGGTTGTGGAGTCTCTTTCTCTGGAGAGATTCCAAACCTGCCTAGACGTGATCCTGTGTAACCTGCTCTAGGTGAATCTGTTCCAGCAGAGGTGTTGGACTAGGTGATCTCCAGAGGCTCCTTCTAACCCCTACCAGTCTGTGATTCTGAATCCAAAACGCTCACCCAAGGCTCCCTTTACAGCTATCTTATGCAGTGCGTATGATCCAGGAAACAATCTAGCCATTACTAGTAAGCTACTTCCAAATGCAATAAACTTAATGTGTGAGGCTTGGTGTACGCATGTCTTTTTATACCACTCAGTTCTAGTAGTGCCGCGTGTTTTCAAACTCCTGAGAGAAATGCATGACATCACTACAGGTAGTAGCAACTCCCCCATAGATGGAGAAGACACAGGCAGATCTGAGTGACTATAAAATGGTGCTGCTCTTCACAGGTCAGTTTGGTACCAAGGAGACGGAGAACAACTATTATAATCAGTCATAACTTGGGCAGACACACTAGGTGGGAAACAATCATCCAAGTTCAGAATTGACAGTGCTGAATTGCTAGGACTCCTGCTATTACCAAAAAAAGTGTACTTCACGCACTCACATGGACAGTCCTCCTGAACTGCATCATTTCTAAGAGATCACACTTCGGTAATGCTTAACTCCCCATTGGGAAGTTAATGTACCCTTCCAGTTTAGACCAGCTGAGTGCCAGTGTGATGTGATGTCCTGGGCATTGAATCACAGCTTGCAAAGAACACGCTGTTCTCAATAAAATTCAGCCCCTGAAGGTAGATATCTAAATGTGTTTTCAGACCCTTAAATCACTGGTATGATTTTCGCTATGTGTTTAAGTCTCTGTGGGGCATAGGTACTGCGAACAGTTCCAAAGATAAAAGTAAAGTCTCAGGGCACACAAAAGTGACAAGGCATGGGCATCAAGAAATGCTGGCTTGGCTGTCGTCTGCCTTAATCCGTTCTGTTACCAGGAAGACATAATAAAATGCATCCACTCATAGATGTTGCGCAACTTAGGCAGGTCTCGCTCTAATACAGAGTAGATGCAGTCCATCTTATTAAAAGTAGAAAAATTTTCCTTATAAACAATGCTTGCTATTTGCAGATTTGAGGTCCACTGTATGTATATTAACAATGATAATAATACTAAATTCCAAAGTAAAACTCTTCAGATCAACTTGGCTTGTATTCAGATTGGTAACTGTTGAAGTTTACCAATACGCATAGTGTGGTAAGGTACGAAGAGGACAGCCGATGTGAAATACTGCTGCTGTCTCTATTTACACTTCAGTAGCTGCAAGTAAAATAAAGAGATAAAAAAGACACTACACCTGAAATTGAGCAGCCTAACAAAAACCAACACACATCTGTCTTTGTTATAAGCAAAGAAATGAGGGCGCTGCAAAAGGAATAGATAAATGGGTAGAAGTCAGGCATTTCTGAGGGCGGGAAGAGAACTGCTGGGAGAGTAAAGGGCTATGTGGGACAGAGAGAACTGGCCATCATATTGATTAAACGAATCGATTGTTTATTTTTTGCCTTTTTTGTCCTGGAATGATAAATGTGGGACACTGAACAGTGGCAGAACACCATTTGCTTAAATACAGCATGAATAAAGGGTTAGACCTCTTTATTAGCAGTAAGGAATGGTAAGGGAAGTCCAATAAGCCGACTTCAGGTTAATCACACACGCAGCATTACATGAAGAGAGATGCAAGGCACAGTTCCAATGCGGGAAAGGAGAACGGGGACAAAGATGCCAGCTCTGAAACCGTTGTTACTTGCTGAATTCCTGATTTAGCTCTCCGTAAGAGGGACATAATACCACTTCTCCATCCATCCTCATAATTTCTGCTGTGACACTTATGACCTTTCACATAAGCCAAGACCTGACTTTAAGAACTTGTAAAATGTGGATCTAAAGCAGATTTTAATCTCAACAGGGGACTAGAGGGAAGAAATGGAGATAACAGAGAGTGGAAAGTACAGGGAAATATTGGTGGTTTATTCTGCAAGGGAGACAGGGCTTCTTATACCTCTGAACCTCCATCAAGATTTCTTAGAAGTATCAGGGTAAGTCTCAAGGAAGGTTTTGACCTGGGATAATGGCAAGAAAGGGCAGTTTCTTCCCAGCATGGGGGAAGCAGTATCCCCCATGGAAAAAGCATGAACGTACCTGTCTGAAAACTGAATAGGATGGAAATGGATGTTTGTGCAATGGGCAGGATGAAAGTGGAAATCAATTTCGGAATACCCAATAATAGAGAGCCGTAGAATGGTGATAATGAAAGAATTTGAGATAAAGGACTTGCCAGACGCGCCAGAGACACATGGGGAAAGGTGTACAGAATAGTGTGCAAAGGACAAAATGAAAAGGTGAGCTGAACAAAATAAGACTCAATTTGTCAAGGTCAGAGAAAATAGATAATGGAGATGCAACACCTTGGGTGGCTGGAATAAAGTCTTTTTCTATCCGTTATTTCTATTTAGGTTGTAAAATCTCCAGTTCAAGGCCTCTTCATGGCTTTGAAAGGGGAACTGACTAAGTAAGAAGCTGCCAAAACTTGGGTTTGAACATTTTACTTGCCAGATATTATTTTTTCCCTTAGTGCAGGGCAGAGAAGTGCTGTGCTTTCTGATGGTAGTGTTGACCATTTCAAATATAAGTGGGAAAGCAGAAGGTTTGCACCCTGAGTGCCAGTCGCAACACGGAAAGGAAGACAAAGATTCTGGATGTTTGCATCCTTGAGCCTGCTGCGTTCTTTATTCATTCTCTACAATAAAAATCTTTAAAAATTGTGCACTGTGAGGCATGTGGCAGGGGTCCTTCCTATCCCATTCATCTCTTCCCATTCCACTTTCCCTAGCCGTGTTCCATGTGGACGAGCACAGGAGAATGCCTGACACTATCTACATCTGTAGGCTGAGGACTTGTAGGTGGACATAGCTATGTATGAAGAACCGTAACACTGAGATGCTGACGATGCTAAAAGATCTTACCAACTATATTAATAGTGGGTTAGCTCTCCCCATCTGTAAAGTAACAAGTTCTTACAAAAGGCAGTGAGAAAAGAGAAATTAGAGAGTATCTCCATTCGGAACTCAGGCAAAGTTTATGAATAACAGACACCTCAGGTAGTCTCTTATAGGTCAGAGTGAAGATGCTTTGTTCTTGAAGATTTAAGATATTTGGTGTGTTTTAAAGACTGTGAAACAATACATGCACCAGTGTATGTTTGGTTTTTAATATACAAAGGGACATAACTGCATTTTGACACTTTCAACATGTTGCTTCTCTCCTCCTTAATTATACAACAGACTGGAGATGGGAGGTCTTCCTTTCCCAGTTGTACCAGTGACAGGATCTGTGCCAAGCCATACCCTTTCCTATATACCTTAGAAACACCCATCTTCAATGTAAATTGTTATCTTGTCTGCAGAAGGCTTTAAGGATAAAAAGGGGAAAAAAAAGTAAGAAAAGAGGTAGGGAGAGAAAGAGGGACGTTAAGACAGGAGGGAGGCAAAGACAAGCAGAAAGAATACACAAGCAGAAGCAGAGCTGAAGATTTGTAAGAGGGAAAAGGTGACTGCAATAATGAACCCTGCAGCAGGCAAAAACCTGCCCTAGATTGTGAACGTTACTCATAGCAGCCTCAGCTCCAGGAATCTGAGACACCAAGCTGAGCTACTTTGTATGCTTCCCGGTATGCCAAAACCAAGATTGCACTTCTAGCTCCCAGCTGCTTCCCAGCAGTGCTGGTGATTCAGTTCTGGGAGCAGAACCAAGTATTTGGCTGTCTTTGTGAGTGAAAGCACAGCGAGTGCCTTTCTTTTTCTCTGTGCAAAACTGTAAGATGAAAAAAAAACATTCTAGACAATTAAAGCTACCAACAACCCGTCTTACTAATCTTCTGTAGTATCTTTTTTCCTGTTGGGGGAGGAAGAAGAGGAAAGATCCTTTCTGGAGAAATAGAACGAGGGATTAAATATCAAGTTATCAAATGGCAGCTTTGCTAAATATGACTATAATAAAGTAACGAAAATGATAACAATATGTACATATTATGGGATGGTTGGAAAGCCTGCTTCTCTCGTGCTGGAAGAGGAATTTCCTGTGGTTAACTGGGGTTAGTGGGCTCAAAGGATACTTAAGATGAAAAGCAAAAATATGGTCCATTTGGCTTTTGATTTCTGGATTACACTCATTTGATGTTTTCAAGCTTTCTGCTACAGCTGAGGGACAGAAAACTACGCTCTGCTTTGAATAAAAGCTGAGATTCTTCTTCAATTTGTTGAATTTCTGTGTTTTTCTCCATAGTTGGAACTTTCAAGGAAAAGAAGTGTAAAGAGACTCCCAGGAAAATTGTATGAGATGGCAGCAGAGACTTTGGTCGATGTTTTGCTGGTGGGACCAGAAGGTGCCATTTTCAGCACGTATGCCCAGGGGTTTCCACTCACTCGGATTTGCACACCCTCTGCATATTTTCCAGCAGAGATAAAAGTCCTGTTTTAGCAAATTTAAGACTGTGAATAACATGTTTTTCTTATTTGCTTATGGCAAATTCCTAACTAGTGGCCCACAGGTCCATGGAGCGCAGGCTGACCACAAGAGTTTTGGTTTGTCTTCCCTTCATAGCAAAACACCAAGCCTTTTCAAGAGTAATTCTTTACTTATCTTTCCGATACACACTTACCTATACATTTTATACACATCTGCTTCTACATATATCTCTGGAGCTTGCCAGCTTCAAGTTTTGCAAGGACCAGTGCTGGAGGATTCTGGTTGTTCCAATGATTAGTTACTTTCACTCCAAAGAAACGTGCCCTATGTTAAGTTTGAACAAATAGAAGAAGCTTCCAGTCGTCGTATCACTTGTTATGCTTATTTCTGCCGGAGAGTGAGAATCATGATTATTGTTTCCTTCTATATATGAAACTTTTTGTAGCTGTTTTGAGTGATGTCCTGTGTGAATATCAAAGCAGAGGAAGAGAATCACAACGCTATTCCCAGCTGAAAGAAGAAGGGAACTTCCTATCTTTGGGGGTTTGGGGGGTTTTTTGGGCATCCCCCCCCTTCTGATACTGGCAGCTGCAGAGCTGTGAGATGTTCATAATAAAAAAGCATGTCAGTGTGTCAGCTTGTAAAAAAGAATGCAGAACGTTTGAAGAAACAGTTGAAAGAGAACCAGTGACATAAAAGAAACACGGAAAGCCACATGCGGCAACATAACCATCCTAGATTACAGGGAAAAACAAGAGGAATCCATCACAGCCAAGCCAGTGAACTGCCCATCTTCCTCTCAGCAGTACGAGAGACTGACACGTAGCCAACACCCCTCAGAATAGCCAAGCTGATAATACTGAATCGCCTGCTCTGTTTTCAGATATTCGCTCTTGTGCAAGTCCTGGAGGTGTTCACTGTTGTAGTACACTGGATCACATAGAGGATTCATCCTTCCTGTTAAAGGAAAAACCTTGGCATTTTGTGTTGTTTGGAGTGTAAGTCGTTCTTTGTGTCCTCGTCCAGGGCCAGAGAACACACTGATGCAAATTGGTGTTGCTCAAAGAAAGTCTAATTTATGCCAGCAGAGTCTTTTTCCTGCATTTTTTGTGTTCAAGGAAGCTGAATGAATCACACACTCTTAGTTTTGATCTTTAAGTACTACCTTATTGTACTTATCTAATTATTTAAACAGTTTATCTACCCTGAGCACCCTGTCAAACACTAATAAAACTGGGCTAAACCCACCAAGGATTATCAGCTTAGACACTCAAGAGCGCTGCTGAGAACACAGCTGGGATTTCAAAAAGTTTCTGGTTCCTAGACTGAATGAGTTTCGTGAGGACACACAGGAAATTCATCCAGCAAGTGAAGGAACTTGGAGAATTCCTCAAATATGAGTCCAAATGGCTTTGGGTTACCACTCTGTTCAGTGTTGCTCTGAATTGGGCTAGAAGCAGAGTCCACCATTCCATGGAAATATGCTGGATGAAACACGGATGCTTTCAGTCTACAGGAAACTGCTGTGGTGACTTGCAGCAATGGATTTTGAAGACCAAAACGGCAGATGGTTTCAAAGAAGTTGAGTGGGACTTTGGTTCCACCAGCACGTGTTTCTGAATCCAGCTTCATGACCTCACAGCTCCAGCTAACAAAACAACAAATTTTTCAATGTTCCTAAAGGATACAAAGACATTTCAAAGACACTTCTCTATGTTGCATGCATGCAGGGATTTTTTTTTCTCCACACTTTGAGACTTTCTTATTTTGTTTCTTGTTAAAGTAAAAAAAAAAGGTATCACATGTGGACTGTATTATTTTACTTCCATTACGACACTAAGACATAGCAGTCATAGATAAAAAATTTCTCTTCTTTCCTGTACCAGATGATGTGAAAGATGATACAGTGTCAGGAACTTAAACCTTCTAAAGCAACTTCACGTTCCCAAAACAAAAACCAACGGTACAGCAACTAGATGGAAACATCCTTTATGTGTCTATGGTATATGGACAACAAAAACATCAGCACCAAAGACTTTGTAAATGCCTTCCTTCACAGGAGGTGATTATCATGGATAATTTCTGTTCATTCGGACCATTTTTAGGACCTTCTTGTCCTTTACACTGTTTATAGTGATTTATACTATAACAGGATAAAGAAAGCCTTTGGGTGACGCAGCTGCATTCGAGGTAGAGCCTGCTCTTGGCTAGAAATAGGTGCATATTTGCTTTGCGTGATACTGGAGAAAGAGCTCAGTTTCTTCTTAACCATTAAGCAGTGTCTGCAGTTCCCAAAAGAGCACCAGAAGTGGGCCCCCGAATTGAGGAAGGGAATACAGTGACGCAGATGCACCAAAGTGAAAGGATGCCTTTCCAGTGATTGAATCTGGTATGATTGGGTGAAGCTCTTTGCATTCCAGCTTTAACCAACAATACATCTCATTTTGGCAGACACTGAACAGAAATGATCACCACTGATGTGAAGACAGGCAGGCATTTTTTTCTCTATGATGTAGGAAGACTACATTCTTCTTTGTGTGGAGCAAATCAGGAGATCTCCTTGGCTTTCCTGCCTCCCAGCAGATGTCACAAAATGTGTAGATCTCCCTCCTACCAGCTTGGAGTTGTTATATCATTGGAAGTTTGAAAAAATTCTCTTCTGCCTCCTGCACAAAACATTATATAATAAGTATTGTGCAGCTACAGGTGTCTTCTTCCCACTTCACACATTTGCTTTTTGATGTTTGGTTTTTTTTTTCCCCTTTCCCTTACAGCTGTTTGAAACATTTGTGAAATTTGTCAGAAAACACAAAACTTTTCTTTTCTTTTTTCAGTTCTAGCTGCAGATGAAAACTGAATTATCAGCCTAAATACTTGCTGAAGAAGAAAATGTGCTTGACATATTTGTTTCCCCAGAAATCTGCCTTAAAATCACCAGTGCAGACATTTATTTGTCAGGTTCAACGGATGGCAATTTTTCTCTGAGAGAGAATAATAAAAAAAAAAACCACTACAAAAGAAAGGTTTCTTACTTCTCTCAAGAGGAAAATAACTCTTTTAATCTTGCCACATGATGGAGGGAGTTGAAGAGCATCATTATTACTCTTTGCGAGTTTTAATTGTTTCTTTAAACTCAGTGCGTGTGCCAATCTCCTCATGTGCTGGATGACAGTATCGCACTAGTATAAAAAGGCTTGTGTACCCATACCTTGATGTACATCTCGGACCTGTTCTATTTCTCCCCAATGACAAATGTCATGCTAACACATCTTTTCAAATATGTTAGAGTCCTACCCAGTTCTCCCTTCATGTAATGCTTCAAAGTGAGGGGAATGAAGGGTCTTCCGCTTCTGGTCTCTTCTGTCTTGCTTTCCTATTTGTCTGAGGTTTGCCAGGCAACGCCTCAGGCTTCTGTCCTGCAATTGTATCACTATGTTTGACTGCAAAACTTCCTCAGCTGCATGAGTTGAATTGCTTTTAGGCAGAGGATAACGAGTATCTTCTGTGTTGGCACAGGGTTTGGAGTTGCATTCTGATGCACCGGGGTCCATCTCTATGCAACCCAGGAGAGGAGAGAAAAGCATTTTGCAGACTATACAAGGGTAAGCACACGAGGACCTGGAAAACCAAATTATTCCCTCTTTTTTCCTTGCCTGATATTTTTTTCATTCTAGTGTAGTTCTGGACTTCTACTGTAATGCGTTAGTTAGATAGCCAGTCTAGAAAAGCCTATATCTAATTCATTTGGGGGTTTTGGTTGGTTGGTTGGTTTTCATTTTTTGGTTGTTTTTTTGGGGGATTTTAGTTTTTGGTTTTTTAACCCAATTGGCTTCTCACTGGTTTAGCAACTACAACAGCAAGATCTAGTCCTGGTCAAACCAGTCACAGAGATGATGACTCCTAAAAACTCCTAAAAACAATAGTGAGCTAAGAGTGAGTAGGACAGGGAAGAAAGTAGTTTATCCATTCCTCTTGCATTCAAGATTTCAAAGTACTTTTTAAAGTGAACAGGTCAGTCAGCGGAAACTTTTGGTAGCTTTTCAACTTTTCCTCTTTTCATGTTCTACATGGAAAATAAGCTTACATAACAGAAGAAAACAGTAATTTAATTGCAGAAGTATCAGAGCAGGAGCTTCAACAGTATCACCTTCAAGTAAAAACCACAGTAACTATAAAAGCTAATTTTTCTTAAATTATGTTCAGATTTTAGAAATTAACAATTTCTGCTGGGATCATGCTTGAAAAGTCTTATCTGCTGAAAATAAAAGACAAAATAGTCATGACTAAGTGTGAGGGTTGAGCCCACAGTCCTTGCATTTTATTTTGTGGGCAGTGTGCTTTGAGCATCGAAACTATTTTCAATACCATTTAAAATAACTTAGCTGCTTCGACATGACTCAGTGGGGATCTTTCTGCTACTTAGTGATCTGAAGTAATGTTTGAACGTTTTGTAGCACATTTAATAGGCAAGTCCTTCCTTTTTTCCACAGCATTTTGAGAAAGATCCCCCTACTCTAGGTGTTACCAGGAGGACTTTAAGCAAAGTCTTTTTCACACAGGTAACTTGATCAAAGCTGCAGCCTTGCAGAGCTGTACGACCAGGGTAGCAAAACTGAAGCCCCTTTTACATTTTTCAGATGGTGGTGTTCTAAGCATATTTAACTTCCAAATATAGTTTTCATATGTTGCTAAATAACTAGCAAAGATTCAGCCTCATCCCTTCATAAGCCAAAAGAGCTTTGACGTTGATCTTATTGAAGTTGGAAAGCTGCTGTATGTTATCTCTGGATAGAGGACTGAAAAAAACTCTCATAAATTAACAAAATGTGATATGCTGTAATAAGTAGTTATCCCTGTCCAGATTTTTTTTATTGTTGCTTTTTACACACCATTTGCTATGTAACAGTTCCTGACAGAACATAACACATGTCCTAAGATTCATGAAAACTTTATGGAGCTTGATTTCAAAAGCACAGGGATAAAAAAAGATGCTGAAAAACTACCTTAACTTAGACTCTTTGGTTAAAACCTCCCGTGTCTCATAAGATAACATCTTACAACATTAATTCTGTCCTTGCTTTCTGTCAGCTGACATCCTCCACCTAAATTTATGTAAATTAGACATTGACAGAGGTTTTCCTTTTCCTAGAGTGTGAATTTTTTCCAGATTTTACCATGGCTCACCATCATCTACCTTCATACTATAGTAGGGGTATAATCTTCCAAATTTCATTTACTGTGAACACTGGATCCTGGAGAGCTGTGCCCTGAAAGATAATTTTCATTGCTAAGAGAAAGTACCACAGCTTTTTATAGTGCAGCTCTGCTACTAATAAAAAAATACATTGTCTCCACTTGGAATAATTAAGTACACTGTTTACTTAAATCAAAACCTCTGATTTTATCTATGCTATGAAATCTTTTAAATCAAGACCATTTATGGGACATTCAATATTTACAAGATTAAGATGTTTCTGCCTGTATGTAGAATAAAATCACTCAGAAAATACAGAGTTTAAAAATCTCCAGGGCTTTGTGGATCACAGATTTTTTTTAAAGTTAATTGTCTGGATCTTCCCCAAAGTCCTCTGAGTCCTATTTTGGATGAGCCTAAGGACTTGGGTTTGTTTCTCTGCTACTTCCCTGGAGCTTTAGAAGAAAACATGTCATTTTTTACTTATATAACCAGTACGTTGGTTAAAAATTTACCTGGATACCAGCTTTAAGAGCAATATCAAGAGGCATGGTGTGATTTTTCAGGAGGCAAAAAATTAACCCGCAACTGAAAACAAGAGAAAACCATTGATGCTGGGATAATATTTATCCACACTTTGGCGTAATTCCTCAGACTAAGTAGCATTTCATTTTATCTTTATACTCACTGACAATCTCCCAGATACAGCAAATGCATCTTTTTGTTCTGTTACTCTGTTCTTCTCTCTTTAGAGAATTTGTAAGTGGCAAGACCAGACCACTGAATTCAATAGTTTTGATGAAAAGCAGTAGCGTCTCTTAGGATCTCAGAATATAAATGTATCGTACTTTTATTTTCATTTTTTTACACACGGGAAAAAACGTGACGTCTTTACAAACATGTGATGCCAGGGTCTATATCCAACACCCGAGAGTGGGGTTTTTTAAAAAGATAAGATCTTCCCAAAGTAGCTGGGTAAATGCACGTGCATACAGCCCAGCTCTGCTACACATCAACACCGCATTTGGTATTCAGCGTGTTTTGTGCTGATCACAGCTTTCAGTCGGGTCAACCTCATCTGCTTTGTTTGCTAAACACCACATGTATCACACCATGCCAGTTTTTATCGATCTGAATTTCATGCAGTTCCGCCGAACGCCACAAAATGCCATAGCTGACACTAGCACTTAAGATTAAAGCTGCATAGATCTGCATACAAACAACAATATTTTTAATTTAAAAACATGTATTTAAGTACTACTATGATGGCAGGCTGAATGGTCGGTGAAGAGAAGGCTCTTGTTCTCAGCTGATATGATGTATCACCAAATTGGGCTTTATCATTATCTAATCAATTAAACTCAGTCCAACATCTTTTAACGTAGTCCTGTATCCTGTTAGCAGCTAAACCACAAGCATGTAGGTTAGCTGCAGAGAGGGAGAATAAAAAGTAACACTAAACCTGAAGCTATGTAGCACAACGGATGCAAAAGAATTCACAGTTCGAAGCATGGAAGTGGTCATCACACCGGGGACGTGACAAACAACCGCTTAAAGGTAAGAGTAGTGTTTTCTGGAAGAGTACAAGTAAACCTAGAAATCTGAGCTGTTGAATTTCTGTATCTCTCTGGATCTTACATAGTTCCCGGGTGCACAAGATTCCTTTTTAATGGCTTGTTGGCTAAAAGTGGTTCTACTCTCAGAAATGCAGTCTTCTTCAGGGATTCAACTGTAAACTAACCACATTTCCCTTCCAGATGCAGTTGGGATGGCAATGAGTCACAAAACACAATTATAAATTCTAAGATAAGTATGAAATCATTTTCCCCCAGAGATTCTGACACCTGAAACCACTCTGCTTTTACCCATGTCCTTCAGAGAGGGTCTTTTCCTGACTGCTGGCAGCATGACCCAGTGAGGGCATACTTGTCTTCACGGGAGCTTCACATACATATAGGGGCAACTATGTATAGAACAGAATGTGATTACCATGCCATTGGAAAGCTAAATGTACAACGAATTCTAAAAAGCTAAATTGCATTAGCGCAGCCCACAAGAGCTAAAGTTAAAATTACTAGTTTTATTCACCTCTCTACTTCCTTCTGCTAGCTTCTATAACCTGCAAGATTGATCCCTAGGTGAGAATAATAGCTCTTATGCAGTGTGAAAATTTCAGTATTTTAACATAGCAGAGATGTTTGAGAGAGTTATTATGACATTCAAGACAATCAAAAGAGAAAATACTCAGGTTACTTCCTTGTTAGAGTCGTAATCTCCACAGGAAAAAAATATAAAGGTTGTACGTGATCAAAATCAGAATTTATTATTGTTCTTGGAAACAAATAGTTTGGAACCATTTTTAAGTGAGCATGAGCTAAATCTCTTCCAATTATTGTTTGGTCTGCAGTCAGACATTACTTTGAAACTATGCTGAGTTTTAAGGAGTCCCAGGTGAACTGCAATGATGGCTCATTGGTTCTGCAAAAGTCAGGGAGGGGCTGCTTTCAGCTGCACTTGTTGCATGTCATTGTCTGAACTAGTTTGGCCAAGATCCCTCCATATGAACAGTTCCCTGCTCATCACCTGTATCACGATCATAAAGCTATTGTGCTGTTAGTTATGATGTTCATCCCAATTGGGTAACCTTGTGTGACCTACAAGTGTGTCATAGATGGTCTCCATTTGGAAAATTAGACCCATGAATTTATCTTAAGCTCGTTGAGCATCACTTAATTCAAGGAGAACTTCAGATTGGGTACCTGTGGTGTCAAGTTTAAGGTTTTACATCAGGGGAAAACAGGCAGCTTGGAAAGTACAATGTGTGGAGTCTCCATTGTATCACTTCTACACAGAATCACAGAACCATCTGGTTGGAAGAGATTTTAAGATCATCGAGCCCAACCATTCACCCTGCACTGGATAGGTCCCTAAACCATGTCCCTCAGCGCCACATCCGCACGTCTGTTAAACACCTCCAGGGATGGGGACTCCACCACTGCCCTGGGCAAACTGTTCCAGGGCTTCAGAACCCTTTCAGTGAAGAAATTTTCCCTAATATCCAACCTAAACCTCCCCTGGTGTAACTTAAGGCTGTTTCCTCTCATCCTGTCATTTGTCACATGGGAGAACAGACCAACCCCCACCTCACCACAACCTCCTGTCCGGGAGTTGTAGAGAGCAAGAAGGTCTCCCCTCAGCCTCCTTTTCTCCAGGCTAAACAACCCCAGGTCCCTCAGCTGCTCCTCATCAGACTTGTTCTCCAGACCCTTCACCAGCTTCGTTGTCCTTCTCTGGACACACTCCAGCACCTCAATGTCCTTCTTGAAGTAGAGGGAACCAAAACTGGACACAGCACTCAAGGTGTGGCCTCACCAGTACCGAGTACAGGGGGACAATCCCTGCCCTACTCCTGATGGCCACACCATTGCTGATACAAGCCAGGATGCCCTTGGCCTTCTTGGCCACCTGGGTACACCGCTGGCTCATCTTCAGCTGCTGTCAACCAACACCCCCAGGTCCTTTTCTGCTGAGCAGCTTTCCAGCCACTCTGTCCCAAGCCTGTTAAGATCGATTTGTTTATTTATTAAGAGAAGCATGACATTGTCGGTCATCAACTGCATGGTTTACTAACACCAGTTATTAGCACCAGCACACAATCTGGAAAGGAAGAACCAGAAACACATTTCCGAAGGGCACTGGTATCTCTGTACCAGTCATCTGCTCACAGGCTCAGGGGCACACAATAACCAGTGAGCGTTCAACCCCCCTCCCGTGGTATACAGTCTCCTCCACTGAAAACTGCGTTGGAAATTATGTCTGGAAACACTGGATAATCACTATCTTGATGCTTTGTTTGGCCTTTCTGTTTAAACTTTGCAT
This sequence comes from Bucorvus abyssinicus, assembly GCA_009769605.1. Lineage (NCBI taxonomy): Eukaryota > Metazoa > Chordata > Aves > Bucerotiformes > Bucorvidae > Bucorvus > Bucorvus abyssinicus. Next base: position 1,695,137 of record CM020026.1, on the reverse strand, counting down.
TAGCTGAGATCAATCCTCATGAAAACCCTTATTTTTCAAATGGAAAGAAGATGGTTAAACAAAAAACACATCTCTCCAATGGAGCCAGAAAAATCACTTAATCTCTGCAGTTAGACAGTAGTCACTAAGGCGTACACACCATTGGACCCTTAGGTAGTATAACTGCTGCTCTGAGATTTTCTGGAAGCTATTTTACCTGCGTCACTCTCCAAAATAGGCCTTCCTCTAGGGTTATTAGACAAATAGCCAGCCTATTTTCCTGCCTCATTTGCACCTGCTCTCCTGCATTGTGTTCAGTTACAGAACTCGGAGCATGGCTTTCCTGACACAGAACTGAAATACAGGACACAAGAAAGGGATTTTTTTTTCTTTTTTTGTTTTCTTTTTTCTTTTTCTTTTTTTTTTCTTTTTTTTTTTTTTTTTTTTTTGTAGAGACAGAGGTTAGTGGAATGGTTTTGCATACAACAAGCGTCTCTATGTTACTTAATGATAAACTAGAAACTACTTTTCAGCTCAAAACCAAAAATTTCATTTCGAATTTCAGGTTGTATTAAGCCTTCCATTTACTTTATATTTTTTACTAAAACCGAATTTTTAAAACTTTTTTTTTACAATGCCAACATCAAGTGCCATGATATTTTTAATACACAATTTCAAAAATTTCCTCCCTTCTTCTTCCCAAATATTAGGAATAACTTTTACTCCTCAAAGAAATTAACTTTTGAAAATATTTCCTCATCTGTACGTAAGTCAAGTGGACGGTTATCCCCAAGTCCACCACAGCTGGTTAAGAGGAAAGCAGCATCACTTCTATTTGGCACCAGAAGTTTGAAGTGGTATTTGCATGAAATTGTCCTGGGAAAACAAGGGTATATTTTCAATCTATCCCTTGCCAGCAAAGACTAAGTTTGAAACAAGAAGCAGCTGGAGGAGCAGCCAATGGATATGGACATAGAAAAGAAGGAGAAAACTTGAGGAATGGAGGTATTTGAGAAGTACCTATGGTTTTTTCTGACAGTGATCTGAGCTGTCAGTTACATCATATTAACTTAGGAGATATCTTATAAGGAAGATTCAATTTTCTGATTCTTACTTATTTTTCATTCTTAAATGACTGTACAGCATGCTGCTGGGAAGGAAAATGTACAATGAGAACAACCTGGTTAGAATGATGCTTTTAGATGAAGAGAGTTACTATGATGCTCCAAATGCAAAAAAAAAAAAAAAAAGGTCTCCTAAATAATGTAATGTTATTTTTTATTTACCTATATTTCAGTAGATACAGAGTTTGATTTAAAAATAAATTTTTATAACTATTAATGAAGATATTTCTCCCCCCTTTTTTAGGCTTGAAGATGGATTCTGTGTCACCCAAGAGAAGAATGTTCATGGTCACACTGAATCTTATTTTAGTACCCTGAAGACTTCAAAGTTAATAAGACTTTTTTAGGCTCATTTCTGACTCTTTTCTAGTTACTGAGCTCTCTTACAGAAATATGCTGACAACCATTTCAAGAGGCATTTTCATGAAGCTGGGAGCCAGCAAAGCACTTAAGCTGGTGAACTTAATAAAATGCATCTTCCGTTGAAATCACCGTGCCAGGCTGCAAGCTTCAAAACAAGCATGTGCTTAACTCCTCTGATGAATTACAGCAGATCAGCTGAAGTCAGGAGGGGTCCTCAAGTTTGTTATTCCTTTTATTCTTTTTTTTAAGTAAAGATCTATGAAATTGTAAGTTTTTGGGCTGTGATTGAAAGCCAGTCACAATCCATCACTCGGAGGATGTGGAACATGCGGCTGTTTGAGACAATCACTTAGTTTTAACTTTTAAATAACAGTCATTATTTTTTGCAAACAACCTTCTCTTTGCCTAAGACAGCGATTTCTGGGCCAGCAGTTGCTTTTGTGGAGTCACCAGTTGCCCTGGTGTTAGAGCAGGTCAAAAAGAGGTGAGGTGGGTTACCTTGAGCTCAGCACCCGCTGCCAAAGGTTCAGGTCTGTATAGCTGGCCTCTGTATAGCTGCGTCATTCTGTATCAGTGAGACATAACTTATTTTGCAGTAGATCCTTAATACCTTGCACAATATGTCAAGATTTCCATGCATGGTAATTTGACCCTTGCCCCTCAGTGCTTCCAGGATGAGCTTTTGAGTAACGCAAAGCAGCTAGAGACTTCCTGCCTTCCCAGGGAGCCATGAAGCCATCTAAGCACCAGCTAGTGCACGAGTCCACCATCTTTCACATTGATTTAATTGAACCACTACCTTATCTCAGCTCTGTACAAAACCTGAGCTACTGACGATGTCAAGGTCGTTGAAGACTCAATTCTCTATGAAGTTATTTACCTGCAATAGGACTTCCCTTAATCTTAGACACTTAGGAGCAAAACAGAACTGCCTTTACCTGGTTATCTAAGGCCCAAAGAGAGGAACAGGGTAAATCACCTTCTGGAGATACGTCTCTCCAGTGTCTAGGGAGAGAGTTTAGCAGAAACACGTAGATCTAGTCAGCAGTAGCAAGAGGAATTAGCTGCAAGGCCAAGGCACGAAGACTGTTTAGATATTCAGCTACTATCAACAAGTTGCGCAACCAAGGAAACAATTATCTGGGCTTAAATTTTTGAGATCTTTTTCTTGGCAACTAATTAAACTAAAGGTAGAGATAACAGAGAGAGAGATTTGAGGTTTTTTGCCTTTTAGTCATAAAATTCCATACATCACACAGTATTTTTTATTCCATTACTCTTTTTTATGATGAACCACTGAACACAACTGCTCTAGTGAGATTCTAGATGGAAATTGAAAAACGTTAAAGTTTATAGCAATAATTCTTCAAATTATAATTGCCTTTCTATACCAGAGATTTGTTTTTGTGTGAAGCTATGAAATATTTAATAGCAGACCCTTACATAAAAGCAATTTTATTAAACAAAATATAAAAATACAGCTGCTTAAGTTGTTGGCATCAATCCCTCAGAAGTTTGCTGGTAGTGCAATTACTACTTATTTCTAAGAGAAGAGTAGAATAACTTTAGGAAATATAGTATTTTATATTTTTCAATATCATATAAATGTAAACGTAAACAAATCATTCCCGAAAAACGACGGTGTGTAAAGAGCAAAATAATGGTCTGCAGTTTACAGCTGCAATACTTTCTTCTGTGAAAAGACGGAAAGTTCTCTGCTGCATTTGCTCACACACTTTAGACAGTGGCTCAAGACTGTGGAAGACAGAATAACTTCTGTGATGGCTAAACAGAATTTTCATCTATGGTCAGAAAGCTACTAAACCTCTGTGTTAAGGAGACTGCTGCCCAAGTCTGAGGTTCGTCAGCTTTGGGCTGAAACAGGGAGGTCTGGAAGGTCTTTAAGTTGTCTCAGGGAAAAATGCTCTGCACCAACTCACCTCTTGACTCCTGAATGACAGCAGACCTACAACTTGAAGAAGGAAGCCTCAACACCTTCTGGCAATATACTCTCTGCTCCGTAAACCTGCAGCTCAAAGCCAGCTTCTTTGGTGTGAGTTTTCCAGCGGGTGATTGGCACTTCTCAGCAGTGGTGCAGAAGTCATTTTGTAGCGTCAATGATAAGTCATTAATTTTTTCTTATGCTTTTAAAAAAGCCTGAAGACTTTTTCATATTTCACTTTTTAGACATAACACATAGGAAAGAAAAATCAGTTGCCAAGATTGAAGTTTCCAAGAGTTTTATATGTGAGCCTTGAGTTGACATTCATGGACTTAAAAAAAAAAAAAAAGGTGATCATGTATCAAGGAATAAAATATATCTGATGGCTAGTCACTTAAAAGAGGTATTGTGGCTAAATCCGAGGCTATCAGCATCTAGCAGAAAGCAAAGCACTTCATATTAGATGGACTGTAGGAGAAATGCTGACAATTATATAAGCGCATCTTTCATTCAGGTTATGCACTGACCTTCTTATCAGAATTTTCTCTTTGCATTAGGAGGTTCTGGTTTTCCTCCTAAGCATAGAGCAGAGATTGGCCTATTCACATGTAAGGAAATGCCTTCTGAGAAGCTTGGAAATGGCTGCCTGGGCTGGACGTTTGGTGTGTCAGTGGCCATGTGAAACGTGCTGTTCACAGGAAGGGTAAGATGAATGAGAGAAAGTTACGTGGACCTGTAGGTTTGTGAGACACACGCTTAGGTGTCTGGAGAAGAGTAACAGAGTCAGCCCTTGGGCCAATTCCCAGCCTGCTCTATGTCTCGTCTCATCAGGAACAACCTCTTGTTGCTTCTTTTCATTTCCACACATTGTCAGGGCTGTGAGTAAAAGGCTCAGCATTGGCTTGAGGTTAAGTAAACTAAGGCAGATGTGGCCATGACACAAAAATTGCTGGATGTGACATACTGTGACAATACAAGATGAAGCTACAGATGGGGCCATGAGGGACGACTGGGTTTCATAGGTGGTTAAGGGGAAGTTATGTCAATAAAGGGGCAAACTTCACAGAAAACGGAGGGTCTTTCGAGGAATAAAATCTTATAAGAATACCTAGGTAACCATGTTAGTAATATCATGCAAGGTCAGATGACCTAGGAAACCATATCAGAAATACCAAATTTGGATATGGAAGTAGCAAAACTGATACCAATCGGGAAAAAAACAATTAGGACAGGTTGATTATCTGGGAAGAGACTGGGGTGGAGAAAGAGAGGTGCAAAGAGGGAGAAAAAGAAGCTTAAGAAACATGAAAAAAAGGCATAATAAGGTATGAAATAATATTAATGAGACCATCCGGGGTAAACTAAACCTGCTTTCCTGGTCAAGAGGACCAGGGCAGGATCCTTGTTAACAGAGTATCCAGAGACATGGAAGGAGCATCCTGGTATGACCATGTCAGTGATATCAACATTTCTTAGCACGTGCAGTGCTCATGTTAAGGCAGCTGTCTTCTGAATCGACGGGCTCTGCTGAGCTCTGCATTTCACAATGCTTCGACCATTCCGAACCGTTTGCTGCAGAATGTAAGGAACGATAGATGAGGTAGCTATTAGGCTTTGTACATTGATAAGTTTCTCTTCTTGTCCTTATTACTCCAGTGCTTTCTGTGGCTTCATATGGTAGCCTTTCAATATTTATAAGCTATATTGATTGCTCCAGTTTTTTCCTGCCGTACATCAGAACTCACCACAGGTAGGACCTTAATTTGCACTGTCAAGTCAAATGTACGCTTAGAAAAATGAGATATTAACAAAATCAAAACCTCAGGATGCACATGCCTACAGTCAGCGCTGTAAAACTCATTGGCTAAGTTACTTGCTATTCTTGCCAGCAAAACTGTAAATTCTTTGTTGTTATGCGGCAACAGTAGCAAGGATGCTTCCTAATACCTTCCATAGTTCAATTTAATATATATATGAATGATCAAAACCCCAACCTGAATAAAGTGGAGAACTGAAAGTACTGTGGACAGAGAGGGACAACTAAACTCATCCTATATTAAATTCATTTCCAAGATCAAAGCTTCTAGCCTTTCTGCTGAGTTTTGAAAAGCGGGCTCAAAAATAGGGAGGTGACTAGGAAGGCAATGGCAAATGAAGCCTTACAATCAAAAGGGATGGTTAAGAGACCAAAACTTCATGAGGTTCTATGAATTTGAATTTGCAGTATGCAGGGCACACCTGATTGAGGCTTCCGCTCTGTATTTAGGGAAAATATTTTTAACTAAATGGATCAGATTTTTAAGATTTCGGAAAAGGTACGGGACCTGATACCACACTAAGATGACTGTCTGTGACTGATTTTGGCAGATTGCTTCACTGAAACAGAGGAAAGACTTCAAAGAGGATAAGAGCACTAGCTTCTTCCCTCCTCCTTTTCCCCTTCCACTAGCATTACATGAAGACTGGATCATCCTGGGATAGCTGTACCTCTTCCCTGTACCCTCACCTTCTCTTCTCACCCTTCTGCTGGGTTCAGCAGCACCGTGCCCTAACAATTACAGATTTTGCTTCATCATGTTCTCGCAGTTGAGGTCCACTAAAGTAGTTTGAAGACTTCTTCAGCAGGAAGTTTACCTTGACATCACCTGCCTGAACCTCTTTCCTCTTATTGAGTCAAAATCTTTCTTTATGTCTAATGACCTGTAGAGGCACCGAAAGCTGTTATTGCTTTTAAGGTCTTGCATGCAGAGTACTGGAGGGGGTACGCGTTTCAGTCAATGCAAGATTGTAGTTAACTCAAAAAGTAGAATAGCGCAGTTCACTGTGAGTGAAAAGCAAATACACCCCATCCTGTTACATATTCTGAATATACAAACCTAACAAATGCATTCTGGAGAACGTATTTTAAGTAGGATTTTAATATTCAAACTTTTGCTGTTGAAATACCTATTTTTCACAAGCCTCGACTTGGAAACCGAAGTGTCTTATGTCACTTGATTTGTCAGGAGCTGATGTGCGTTTCGCTTTTTGGCAAACAATCTTCTTGGGTTTTGGCATGTGGGTATCATTTTAAAAGGTACAAAGTGATGCTAAAAATAAATGCAAAGTAGGCAGCTGATAACTCTTTGGATGCTGGAATATTCTCTTTCCCACAATTTTGCTCTCAAGCACTCTTATCTGAACAAAATACAGCTACCCTGGGAGACGGGACTGGATCCCTTTGACACCCTCCCAGGAGGTGGATGGTCTAACTAGCAAATAAGTCCTGTTATCTGTGCTCCAGATATGCTGAAAGCACATGTGGGAATTGGAACGGACGCTGTTGCCTTATTCATTCCCCATTCCTCATTAATAGCTTTATCCGAAGGGAATAAGGGATGAACAAAGGTCTCCTACTGACCGGTCAGTGCTGTGCGTAGCAAAGACTCTTCTCTCCAGCTGTATTTGAAAGGGTAGAGCAAATCCTGCTGAGCAGTTTTTGAACGAAAGGGTACCTTTTACATTTAAAAGACACCTTATATTTATTTTATAGGACTCTCACTGCAAATATGAAAACAAGGAGAGGTATGTACACTTCTACAGCACAGAGTTTCGCACCTAAACCAATGGTTTCAGACATTCATTTCCTTTTTTTGGAGTTAGACTTAACTAGTCTAAGCATTTTTCCACCTACCTTGTTGGGAACATCAGGTCGTACTCCATAGCATCCAGTTGTCCCTGTGCAGACCAAATCTCAGAATTCAGTATCTATGCTAAGATGAAACATATAACTCTCTTTCAACATCTGGCCGGTCAGACTGCAAGCCAGCTAGGAGCTAACTAGTTCAGCTGGTTTGCTTGAACTGGCCACCCTGCTACAGAGCACAGCGAGTTAACACGAGGCAAAGGAGGCCACCAGCTTATCTCGACCAGAAGCGCATTGGTATGAATAACGCCTTTCCAGCTCAAAGGTGGCTTGTGGTCATCCTGCTTGAGTTTAGTCTGTCTCAGCCTACCAGGATGAAATGACTTTCTAAGGCCCTTATTGTTACGGTACATCAAGTCCTAACTGTCACAGTTTTTTTAGCCAGCTGGAGAGATAGCAGAAGCTTTCTAGCCAGAACTAAAGGCATGAGCACAAAAGACTAATCCTTCTGCTGAAGAACTCCCTTTTTGCCAGACCCACAGAGAATTTTCTCTACTATTCCTGCCCTCAATCAAGAGGTCAGCATTGCTATGACCCCATGCATGCTGAACTGTTCTCCTGCAGTTTTAAATAAAACACCCCAAAGGAAATTCTGAAGTGGAATCACAGACCAGCAGTGATTCTTCCTTTTTAAAGTTAGTATTTAGGCAAGTACTGCTGACTTTAATTGTGAGAAGGTGAAGGTATTATTGTGAGGTCTTGACATGAAGTAGCTGTCCATGGATTTCGAAGGTTAACTGCAGTGACATATCAACTAAGGATTAAATATGCTAAGAATAGTAAAGAATAACTCATTTTATGGAAGAATAATAAGAGAACAATCAATTGTGATGCAGAACTGAATATGGTTCATTTTTTAAAATCTGTGCAGCAGCGATACAGCTGCTGTAGAACAGAAGTCTGCCCTTTTGGAAAGGCAATTAAATTTCTCTCTGTTGTAAAATTTCCATTTCAATAAAGCACATCTAGGCAGCATACACAGAGAAAATTAAAATCCATGAAGAGTAAGTCTGAGTAGTAACAGTGGATGTCTGCTGGACATTTTGAAAGGCGAGTTTTATCCAGGTTGGATAAATGAGCTCCTATTTTCAGGGAGAGTTCTCTTAGCTTTCATTGTTAAACCTGACCCTATGTAATAATGCATTACTGATGGTTTTGGACTCACCCGTTCTAAAGAGGGATGCTGGTTTTATCCACGGACATCAGAACAAAAATCCAGCAGTGGACGCTGGAGTCAGTGAAGTTGTTTAGTTAGAACATAGTCTATTGATTTAGTTAAAATATATGCTTCCGATTCCTCATAATCGCACCAGAAGTGAGGTTTCTACTATAAAAACCCAGGACTGTGTAAAACAGAGGAAATTATCAACTGGAGGGACTGATTAGCAATAACAAAGGTATCACAGAATTACTTGATGAGGATGTTAGTTGGACTTTTTGAAAATGCCTTGGTCATCTTCTGTTAAAAGCCTCAGGAAAGATTTTTTTCCTTCAGGACCACAAGGTCAAACATTTGCGTTGGTTTTTTTTTTTTCCCCAGCACTTGTAATTATTAATCTTTTATACCTCAGTCATGATAAACATAAAAAAAAAACCAACCCCAAACCTGGAAACTTGTTTGTAACACAGTGTTGAACTGTGTTCATCACAGAGACTTGTGTTTGGTATTACATCTGACTGCTGGGGACCTTGGAGTACCCAAAAGCGGTCGCTTAACACCGGAATCAACTAACGTGTGATAAAGCATGCCAAAAAAATCCCCCAAATTCCTTTCCAACAGAAGTCTAATGACAACCATCACTGCCATTTCGGTCCAGCATGGACTTCCTTCTGCTACCAATTAGCAATGTTGCTGCAAGGGCAGTGTTTGAAAGTAAAACCAGTGTCCAAGGGTTACTTCCCTAATTGTAACAGACCCAATTAACTGATTGTGACAGGAAAGGATAGTTTGCTAGGAAAATAGTTTATGAGAGACAGAAAAAAGGCCAGAGCAAGCAAGCGGTGGTCAAAGAGTTTACTATAAACATCAGGAAATGGAGCGTGTGAACATGTGAGTGTTGGAGGCAGGGACAGGAACATGAACTAACCTGAAATCTTCAAAACCCCACACAGAAACCATGACCACAGCCTCACTTTCCAGCCACTGCTGGCTGAGGTACCTCTTCTATTTGCAATGGGCCATTTAAACATTATTCACAGAGATTTTTGTCTACACTTAGCAGCTTCCTACAGATTTACTTCTGCTGGTATTATACACTTTCTCCCCGCCAAAACCATGGGAATCTCTAGGCTGACCAGACGTGACTCCGTTCCGTTCTAATATGGGCACTACCAAAAGCCAACAAAAACACACTGCAGTCAGCAGCCCAAAGCCAGCATAAGTTCTTTCCTCTTAACTGAGAAGCTGTGCAAGTGTTACAACTCCAATTCTGTATTTGAATCGGTAACTCTTCATTAAGTACATTTAAAAAATAAATTTATCTGCCGCTGAAAGAGCTGAACCATGACAATTCAAGACCAAAACTGACAAGGGGTCTGCAGTGATCTTTAGACAGCTAAGCCAGAGATGACTCTTTGGAAAGCCCTGTGGCAGAGGGTCTTACTAACCTTTCATGTCATGAGACATGTGGAATTAGTAAATGCTCTCCACACATCTTCAGCTCTTAAGCTGTGAGTTGCCCATCTCAAAACAGGCAGTACTAGCAGAAGACAGGTTCCAGTGTCCCACTGGGTTTAAACTAGGAGAATGAGGAGAGTTTGCTGAAAGACAGAAAATAATCCTCTGCTTTTGCAAAAATTCTGCCATCTATAATGGGCAGACAGACCTCAGCCACTGAAAAGGAAAGTTCCATACATACCCTGTCCTTTCTTATGTTGATGAGGTTGATGAGGTTGCATTTCCATAACTCCTAGTTCAGCCAGCCCGCTGTTCTGGATCCCATTGGAATGATCTGCAGGGATGTTAGCTGATACCAAGCACTGCACAGATTCTCAAACCAGCAGAGGCTGAACGGGGTCCGGGTCAGAAAAGCCATATTTCTACTCTCTTCTGCAAAGGAACGTGGCTTTGCTAACTTCAGGTTCAGTATCACACTAATGCAACTTCTGATGCATACCTAACAACTCCCCCAAAGGCTACACTTTGTCGTTCAACTGTCCCAAATTAGGCTGGTGGTACCTCAGATGTTTCTGCACGAGAACATATTTTGTAGCCTACACATGCAGAACCCTTTCGCTGTCTGGAAAGCAGATACGCTCAACAAAGCATCCAGGATTGCATTGTGAGGGCCAGACACTAGGCAGTTTGATGCTCCAATGCACAGCTTTCAGGCATCCAAATCTTTATTGCATTCAGGCCTAAGTAATTAATTGAACCAAAAGTTTAGTATTAAACTTTACCTATTGTATATAGTCTTCATTCAAGTGCAAATCATTGCCTTCACTGTACATATTTTACAGGAGTGGAGAAAATATTTCTTATTCAAGCTTTAAGTGAAAATGCAAATTCAAGAACACCACTTAGCGGTCTTCCCAGCCTTAGGACTTGTTTGCTGCATAACGGACTGCAACTTCAAACACAAGTTTTCATTTAGAAAACACTGTAGCCACATTCTCTCATTTAAACTTATAATGTTTTCCATTTAAAATATAAACCAAAACAAGTCCTGTAGGAAAGCCAGGAAAGAATTTTAAAACTTGTTTTAAATGACTGCTCGAGGGGTTTGGGTGTCTTCTGATTTAGTTGATATCTGTGCACCAGTTTCACCATGAGCATTAAATATGCTGGTTTTAAGACCAGCAAGGTGTTAGGAGCGTTGTTCTTAGTTTCAACACTTGTTGAAAGAAACCAATACAGTGTTCATTTGTAAAAAGGAAAAAATGACTTGAATAAATCTGTGAAATCGTTTGAGAAACATTTAATCAGCACAGAGGAAATTGTCTGAACCTCTCTAACAAGGAAAATGGAATAAAAACTTAAATCTCATCAGTACTCTTATGTCAGAGGGACTAAACCAGTCTTGTTTTGCAGTTAAGTTAAAACTAGCTTTATTCAGAACTAGGTGAAATCCTGATTCCATCGAACCAGGTGAGTGCACAAGATGACTGCAGCGTGCTTCAGAATTTAACCCTTTCAGGATTCTTAATACTCAGAAGCCTTTATAAATTGTGTGTTGTATCTTCCTCAAAATGCACTGATTGTCAGATATGCTAAGCAATCTCGTTTCACACCATAATGACTGCAGCCTGCAGTTGTTCAGATGCTCTATGACTTGATTGGAAGATATATTGATTCCTCCACATGTGGATAAAGGTAAAAAGCTACTGCATAGGTCATACCCCAAAATCTATGTCTGTTATTCAGTACTTCTCTGGACCCCATGAGATTCAGGGCTTTATCACATAAAATTCCAAGTCAATAACAACAGCAACAACAACAGTTAGATGCTTAATGAAGATAATATCATTAGAAAAGTACAGAATAGACAAGGTCTTCTCTTGGCTGCGGCCTGGATAAGATATCTCCCCTAAATTCAGCCTGGCACATGAAACATCATTCTTCTAGGGAGTTTATTAACAACAGTTTGGACAGAGTATACTTACAGGGGAAATCTGATGGTTCATTCAACTGTCTTAAAGTAAGTGTTTTCCACTGAAAATTTCGTGTTGCCTACAGAGAAATCCAGTAACAGCTTGTGATTGATATTTTCACAGCACACTACCCCAGACAAGATGTATCCAGGGAGATCAATGCATGGAGGGAAGCCAGCCCGTAAAGCAAACTGGGAACTTGATAAACTTGATTCTGATTTTAATTTAGCATTCTGGAAAGACAAGTGCAGCTTGGTATTTTAACTTGTTAAGTTTCAGTAGAATGTCATTTCATTCTCCACGGCCATGGATCATGTCATTTTATTCCTTTTTCCTGCCCCTTCTCTCCCTTCTCCCATTAAACACACACTTATATTGTCTCTAGAGAAGGAATTACGTCCTGTATATATGTAAAATAGAATCTGTTGTTTCTGTCTAATAAAATAAGGAAGTTGGATATCTGGGCTCTGATTACAGACAACAAAGTCTATTCACTACAGCAGAAAACCAAAATCTAAGAGACATAAATCACTCCAAAAATTCAGTAGGGTAAAAGTCATATCCCAGAACTCTGAAGGTAATAGATCCTTTTTTCCCCTGTAGATGCTTATAATCATTGATCTGGATTAAGAATCTTCAATAAAAAGCCTTAGCTAAAATATCTTTTAGGAAGACCTATGAGACTGCTTGAGACCCACAAGAGCACAAAGGCTCATTCCCATAAAAATGAAACAAGCATGACAAAAATCAAGCTTGGAGAATGGTTTCCTAGCTGGTTTCTCTATGTTTTCTAGCCCAGTGAAAGATGGAGAAATGAAAAAGGGCTTTCACAGAGGACAAACGCAGAGAGACTCTTTCCCAGATACCAAGGGTAATGCTCCGCAGTCTATAGGGGAAGTGTTGGGATCTCCCCACCACAGGAATGGAGGTTTACTCCTTGCTTCCAGGAAGAACTGTAATTAGAAAGATCAGAGGTAGTTACTGTGACTGGCTTGTTGTTTTAAATCTGATTGGAGGATCCTGGGACAGAATTGTGAGTGAGCTTTTAAATATTGGCTATTCACTACATAACATTTTTAAGCAACTTCATAAAACAGAATGCCTGAAAGGAGCAAAGAAGAAATTTAAATACTCTGTGTCAACTAGAAAAAAGAATAACTGAAAAGCTATTTCAAGAAGTATTTCTTGAAATAATTTCAAGAAGAGGAAGATAATAAACAATACGTTCACATTGTAAGTCATTGTTACGGGAGGATAGTGAAACCTCACCAAAATATAATTTTCAGCATACTTGTTACCCGTCTTGTTTAAAAGTTCATGATCTTAAAGTCACAGGTTCAAAAGGTGACCCAAGGAATTAAGAATCCGTGGGTCTCGTTTTAACATGACTTGGAAGCCATCTAAAGGAAAGGAAGAGCCATATCAGTCAGGGGCATCCTATCTCTCATCTTTTCTATTGTTGAAGTCTTGGATAAAACTGCAAGAACCCTTTAGAAAAAGAAGGTTTTCTGCCCTTCTCACCTCTTCTTTCTTCAAACAGTTGCGTAGATCTTAAAACATGAATAAAAACCCATGGGGCCAATTTTTCAAAACGATGAGGCTGACTTCCACCTCTTGGCTTTGCTAAGTCAGACTTCAATAAGATTCTTCTGAAGACAAGCGAAGACTCCTCTCACATGTGGATCATGTGCATTATGGCGATCAGAGGCCTGCGCTCAGTGACCACCTTCCAAGAGGTGCTTTATTCTGGGTCTTCCAGAACTGCAGAAAGTCGAACGCCTCTCCAGTTTAGTGTGCCGCAAAATGTTAATTTCAACTGAGGAGCCACATCTTGCACTAGCTGATCCGTACAACAGTCTTTTCCTTAACTAGCTCTTGATTTGTGTCTAAATAAATCCTCGTAGTGCCACTGATTCGACACCACCACTTGAGCGCAACACCTCACTTCTAGCTGAGTCCTTCTGCACCGTCATTTATGGTGAGATTAAGCCCTTGTTCATCCTGCTGAAGTCAGTACTGTGGTTCCTTGAACCCTGGATCTTTTGTATACTAAAAATTGGACGCTTGAGCCAGAACTCTCTCAGATACTCTGCCACTGCACAGACCAAGTTAGCCAAATTCAATTCTCATTCTTCATTAAACTGTAGGTTTAGCCAGATACTCATTTTACGATAGAGTAAATTACTTTTGAGAAGCTGATAAGTTAAAATGCAAACCCAGATTAGACTTAGGTTTCCACCTGCCCAAAAGGTAAGAAACTCTTTTTCTTATACTCCTGCATTTGTAAGACATATCTATATTCATATTAAAATTAAGAATTATATTTGGAACTCAATTTCTTGAACAGAAACAGGAAGCAGATCTATGAAATTTTCCTCCATTTCTGAAGAGTTTGTAAATTAATTAAACTTTTGACGTGAATGGAAGAACAATATGCTTAAAATGTTTGAATAGAATATAGACATCTTTTCCAGTATTTATTGGTTATTTCTGTAGGTACAAGGTAGCTTACATACGATGGTAACATTTCAGATATTATTAAAATCAGAATTCCTTCCTCAGGGTCCTCACCCTCTGCCACAGAGAAGTCAGCAATTGTTTATCTGGGAAGCCTGAGTTACCTCAGTTACTTAAATGCATATTAATCACTCACAATTAGACTGTTTACATTCATCAGAATTCCATATAATTTGAGCATAATCACACCCCCTGTTTCCCCAAGTAACTTATGAACAAATATGCATGTCCAAGTCATCCAAACTCTCTGCTTTCTCTGCTTTTGAAAAATGTCTCATCTTCTTCACCATTCTGCTCTGCAGTGGTTGCATTCAAATGTGATATTATTATGCAAATTATACAATACATGCTACTATGCAGTTCACATGTCTAATTAAGTATGTATAATAATAACTATGTATAAAACACATAAGTATTTTATATGTATAATAGAAATCATTGTGAAAATGCTAAATGCTGCATTCTTCATGATTGAAACTTTCCTAATCCTTCCCCATCTCACATTCTGCTTTCAGCTCCAGTAGACTTGCAAGTACTTTCTTTATTTAACTGTAAATTTGTCTCAAAAGCAAACTCTACAAAATAGAGCCAAGACATTAAAAAGATGCTAACGTGGAACAGTTAGTTGATGCACAGACCCTCATTACTCCCAACTTGTGTCTGCTATGGATATTGGGTATGTTTTCTATTTCAGTGGAAGAAGAGAGAGAAACTTCGTCTTTTCCATTACAGCCACCTCCCTCTGCTCTGCACTAAGAACTGGCTGATCAATACTCCTAGTAACTACCATAACCAGACACTGTTTTTTAGGTGGAATATTCCTTATTGGACGATGACATCTTAAAGCAACTCGCTAAAGCAGAAAATTTTTGGCTTGACAAAGCAGTATTATGCTCCTCTCAAATGCAGTAAAGTTCTGGAAGACTCGAAGGTTACTTATGCTGTATGAGAAACCAACAAATAGTGTCACTTGGGAACATGATTTACCACCTGCTGTTCCCAACAAAGGCTTATTTACCCTTTAATACTATATAAATCCTAATCCTTTACTACAAATTCTGTTAAGGGAAGAGAAGGTTCACAACATGTGATTAATTGGGGGCAGAGATGAGTGACAAGAGGGTATTGATCAGGAATTTAGACACATTATCTGTGAAACTGGTACTTGATCCCCTTGGCTGATAAGAGAATGGAAGCCTACAGCTTTCCAGAATCCTTGAAAAATGCAGGCTTTCTCTAGGTCTGGAAATTTAATGCCTGCTGCATAACAGTTATTTAACTACTTGTTCACGCCCAGGCTTCTCGTAGACAAGAGGAATTGGTGTAGTTCCCCCTTACAGTGTATTCTGGTGAAGTTTCATTGAAGTCAGCAGAGGTAGTGTTGGAGTCAGCTGAATCTTAGTCATGGGGGTAGATGTGGGCTGTGAGAAAGCGGCATTTACAAATTCCTTTAACGTGATTTCTGAGAGTATTAAGAAATTTCAGGTGAGAGCTGACATGGACCAGAGAAAGTCATTCAGTGGAAAAAGAATTTCAAATGCTCCACAAACTGACTTTGCAGTTCTGATCAGTATTTCCACAGGCTTCTCAAAAGACTGCAAAAAGTCATTAAAAGAGGCAACTACTGGATAGACCAAATATCTAGGTAGAACTATGCAGAAATTAATTTTGTGTGAATTAGCGTGGCCAAATTTTGCTGGTATTTGCACTCTTGAGTGAATGTAATGCGATACTTGCCCGTTCTCAAGGGAAATGGAAACGCTGACATCTGCATTGTCTGCAAATGTGGTACAACAAAGCTTATAAATTGATTATGTGTCACTGGAGTCATTAGAGACCACACTTCAGCTGCGGCAGAGACAGGGACTGTCCTAGTTCCTCATTTCTTAACTTTTTTTTCTAAAGCTGTTCTGTGCAGGATTTTGTTGCTTTTTTCCCTTTCTCGTTTTCCCAGAAAGGTGATTCTTCTCATTCCAGTGCAAGTCACCAGGTCAGATATTGTTCTCATTGTTCTTTTTTTCTTCCAACAACTGCTAAAAAAGACAGCGTTTTCCTCTCATTCACAACCTACTTTTTACCTGATCCAATTCAATTTCACTTAATGTAGCACTTGCAAGAAATTCATTCCTGTATTAAAAGTAGAATTTTTCATACCAGACAAAATTTACTGTGGGTGTGTAAATTTGTGCAGCTTCATTGATGCAGGGAGCTTGACTCATTATACTGTTGGAGAGTCTGCTAGAACAGACCACATTAAAAGCAAATGAGGGGCTTATAAGAAAGATGAGGACAGTCTTTTCAGCAAGTCCTCTTGTGGCAGGACAAGGGATGATGGTTTTAAACTGAAAGAGGGAAGATTTGGACTAGGTAGAAGGAAGAAATTTTTGACACTGGGGGTGGTGAGACACAGGAAGAGGTTGCCCAGAGATGTGGTAGTTGTCCCATCCCTGTAAACCTTCAAGGTCAGATGGGATGGAGTTCTGGGCAACCTGATCTACTTGAAGATGTCCCTGCTCATTGCAGGGGGGTTGGACTAGATGACCTTTAAAGGTTCCTTCCAACCCAAAGTGTTCTGTGATTCTACAAAAATATAAAATGGTGAGAATTTCCCTTTATATAGGGCCTGCCATCCGAGACCCTCGAGGTGAACCAACAGGTTATGGTGTTAGTTCCAGGGACTGGCCTGAGATTCAGGATCAGTTTTAAAATACACCACAGATTTTCCTAGCAAAAAAATGCAGAGGAAAGTGGAGGGAGAGTGTGCAAACAAGAGAATTTACTGTCCTTTTATAACCAGGTAAAATAGTATTTATGCCCACACAAACAGTGTAGTAGTTGTTATGTGACCCCTTACCTCCTTAAATCCTAAGAAGCCTCCTGATGAATCATTCAATACAACCTCATTAAAAAAAATGAACATTGGAAAATTACCCAGCCCAAGGACCCTTCTCTGTCCCCGAAGCCCAATTTACATTCAGAGTGATTTAGCTCTTCCTTCAAATGGTAACAGCAACCATATTGGGTTTGGGGATTAGTTCCTGGAATCACTGTCCCTTGATGCTTCCTTGGGAATGATCCCACAAAGTGTTCACTGGTACCTAATACAGCCCAGGTTATGGACTGCGCTCAAGATAGTGAATTAGGTATTAACAGGCCAGTGCTTGAGCCCCGGCCCTGAACCTGTTTTATGAGACAGTATGGACGCAGTCTTTGTAATGCAGGGTAAATCCCCACAGATTTGATCCACACAGAGATTCAACATCCTCAGTCACACCCAGATCCTTCCATACTCCTATACGCCAGCACTCCGTTTGCAGACCATGTAGACCTCAACTGATGCGCATTGTTGTTGTTTACATGTGTATACCAAGTGTCTTAGCCTCAGAGCTCTGTTGGTTTGCCCTCTGCCTTTGTTTGAAAACATTCACCTTTTGATGAGTTTCAGCACAGATCTGTAAGACCTGTTCTAAGATCTTATTCTTACTTGATCTGGAGCAAAACCTTGAATGTTATCCCCATCGTATAGCCGTTGACTAGCACAAAGGGTGTCCAAATGGCACAGCAGAAGCTAACTCGTATCTGCTGGGGCCAATACATCTGCCTATGAAATCAATTATGTTCTCAAGTAGTAAAGCCTCAGCTCTCAATGAGTAAATGGGAAGAGGTGGGCAACAGGCAAGAGTTTTGTTCTAACCACAAACCTTTTCCAACGACAGCCATGGAAAATGCATGAATGTGAAGAATTAAATGCATATGATATTTTAAAAGCCTGACCCTACCAGCCACAAGAATCTCATGAATAAGAAAGGAGATGAAGCAGTACAACTGAAGACTGGTAAAAATACCGTGTTTTTTGACTGCTAAATAAAATATACATGTTCAGATGCCTTTCTTTGGAGAGTTTATTCCTTCGCATATCTTAGACTGCCAGTCAGAAAGTGAGACATTTTGTCTAATTCCAAGGAACTGATTAAGCGAGTTGAATTAAATATTTTGTTGGTTTGCCTTCTTCACTGAATGCTCTAATTAAGGTCTGGAATAGTCCCCTGGTATTGTGGGTTTTGACGAGATAACCAGTGAACATGATCACTCATGATGGATGGCTTTCTTGCGGAATTAAATAGTGATAATGCTTTGGGGGATGCAGTTAATTCTTTTTCTTTTCTCTTTTTGAAAATATTACATATGAATCAAAGCACTTGAAATTAAACTTTCATATGAAAGAGTAAAAGGCTGGATGTTCAGATTTCAAAAGGAGCTTTTGTGCTTGTGGATCTATACTTCATGAAAAATGAAGTTGCTAAATGTGATTAAAGATGTTCATTCTCACCCAACAACTAGAAATAATGACTGTATGTCACACTAAGTGTTGGAATATAGATATTGTCTCACCACCTCTAGCTGCTAAGAACCTCTGCTGTGATCCGAATTCCATATCCAGCTTTGGTCTTAGCCCTATGACTTCACCCCTCTCTCCTTGTTATCAGTTTGTCCCACAGAAGGTCATGGACTTTGTCTCTCACACTTCCACCCAGCTAAGTTCAGAGAATATCTAATTCTGGGAACGACTAGCTACATTCCTCCTGGAATTTCTGACAGGCAGATCTACAGGCTTTCAGCTGTTTCTTCCCCCATTATACCATAACCTCACTCATTACCAAACACGATACCTTGGGACTAACCTATTGTCAGACTTGTTCAGCTCAAGGAATGGAAAAATTATCTTCCAGTTCTACAGACTATTGCACAGACTGATAAGGCCACAGTTGGCCCCAAGGTTTTGTAATAAACAGGGAGGGATGCTCCTTCTAAATAGACTGCCTTCAAATGTTCTGAGTTAAACTGCCCTAGAAGGTAGCAGCAGCAGTTATACTTAACATTTAAGTTATACTTAGCATTTAAGTTATGCTTAACTTGTAGCATCAACTATTCATGATCAACCTGTGCAGTTTCATTCCTGTCAGCCTAGACTTCTGTAGTATTCTTGATCATGGCCATGTGGCCTCTTCCACTCTAGAGCAAGTTGGTAACCTTTGTTTGCCTAAATTCCTATCCCTGGAATCCGACCTTTAGGACATTTTTCTCTGAAATGTGCTATGCCACAGAAGTGTCCAGATAAGTCATGATGGCACCCACTCCATCACTGGACTTCACCCTCACGTCTCTACTGAAAGTAGGTGGGAATGATTTGAGTCCCCAGAGCTGCCCAAAGTCCTGCTTGTCTTTGATATCTCAGGTTAATCCCATCACCAAAAGGCATACATGGACCATGGGCAGTGGCGCCACCTCCTGTCCCTCACTTCTGCCTACAACCTACACCACCATTTGGGGCAAGACCCGGCAGAAGAGCAGCCTGAAAGTGTCCTCTCTGTCTCTGGCACAGTTGATAAGGGTCAGTAGACCTTAGAGGGGGAGCAGCCAATGCAAGGAGACACAACACTAGGCCTACAAGCGGGCTATTTGGGGGCCTGCTCCCTTCACACGGTTCATATGGCATGAATCATCCATTTAAACTGACCCACAATAAAATTTCCCCATGAGTTTTCAGTAAAAACCAGAGAAAAGAGAGAGGAAGAGAGAAAGAGAGAGAAAGAGAGAGAAAAAGGGAGAAAAAAAGAGAAAACAGAGAACAGAAAAAAGAAAAAAGAGAAAATATTCTCCTCTGGAAGAACAAGAAGTATGACTATGCTAGTTTATTTTCTTTTTTTAGTTACGTATTTTTATGTTTGGTAGGGGTGTGAAATCTGTATCAGATGTTCAAGGGGAAAACAACATTAAACATAAGCTGTCAGCCAGGAACCACTGAGGTGTCATCCTTATACCAGCAGAGAGCGTAAAGACAGGTTCTTTTTCTGACACCTCTTTTGTAAGTCACAGTGCCTAGTAGTCAGTAAAATTCATGCACGTTGTTATTGTATTTTCCTAGTAAGTTGGCTGCCGATCCTTTAATTTTCCTTCCTTAAATTCCTGAACAGAAGAAAATAGAATAGTTAATTTTTTACAGCTGTTACAATGGTGCAGAATTTGGACTTTTCTTCTTGAAGTACTAACTGACAGATTATTTGACAGGCGGAAATATGATTTATACAGGTTATTGCACGAAAGCTACAAATGCTAATCAATGTATTAGTGCAGAGATTTTTATTGATTAAAGAAATGTTTCAAAACTTTAAAATCAATCGTTATTTCCTTTGAATATTTCGTTTCAGTTTTTGATTACACCTACAAGGAATTTGCTTTGTTTGCTTTTAAAAGACTTTCTCCTCGAAGACAAGCATGTTTAATTTCACGTTATATGGATTTGCAGCGGCGAGGCGTAGCTATGCGGTAACATAGCACTGGGTGTCAGAGCTCCAGTGTCAGATTTTTTCTCATGAGCTGTGGTGAGTCTTCGACATATGTTTACCTGCAGCTGACACAGAAGTCCTTGGAGCTGTAGATAACTGTCAACTTCAGAAATGATAAAATTAGCACTTTAATACAGATTACAGCAACTTATTTCCAAGTGTGAAGTATGGGATGTCATCATTGTCAGTAGACATTGTTCAAGAGGTATCTAATGAAGTCAGTGAGAATACTACAAGATGCTTCAGCTGAGGTGATATTTGACTGTAAGGGAGATTATAGGTCTTATTGGCACTATCAAATTTTGGGTTGAAGGTGGCCTGTAGTAAGTTCTAAGCTTGTTGCATTAAATCTTCCTATTTATACAATAACACAATGACAATTAAAATATTTTTATCGAAACCTTTTTACTGGAGTAAATTGAAAGCTGATTAAAATCTTGAAATTAACAATAAGTGACTATTTCTGATAATGATAAAAATGAAAGAGGAAAGAATAAAAGGATGGTTTGAGGGCTCACAGAATAAAGAGAGAGCAAATAATATTTTCTACTTTTGAAAACGTAGTTTTCTTCTGCTTTTGAATAGGAAAGAAAAATAGATCTTACTTATCTTTGTTTTTTACGGAGAAGATGAAAATCAGATTATGATTTTTTTCCCCTGTGGTTGTGTTTTCAATAGCTTGTTCCCTTCTTCACCAGCGGCAGGTGAACAGCCTTTCGATTGCGCCTGCTTGTCTATTTCTGATACATCAGGAGAAAAGAAAAAAGAGCAGTAAGGAAGAACACAAGCCTGTTTCTAATACACAGAAATAGAAATAAAAGTGGGAAGTGCTAAACATGGCACACCTGCTCGCTCTTTCTGAGCAGCCCTGGTTTGGAAGTTTGGGTGGCAGGCGCAGCTCAGGTTGGTTCTTGAAATATAGAAGCCCCTCGGATTTTGAGGCACCTGCCATGTCCAATTGTCTTGGTGGAACAAAACAATAAATCACATTTCAGATAAAATTTGGCTGGTCATTATATCAAGCGGCCTCACATCACTGAGTAGAAGGTTCAGAGCGGGGTAAGTTCAAGCAGAGCTGGAAGCAGCTAAGGGAGCAGAGAAAGGCATTTTCTGTGGAACTATGTGAGAATACAGTCACAGAGAGCAGAGGTGGTGGATGTCTATATACGTATCATCATACAGCTTAGCACCTTTTCTCCTCCACCGCCCTAATATCTTCTGTAACTTGAATTTTGAAATTTAAAAACTAGCATGAGTAACTTTTTAGGCGCTTTCTCAAAGCTGTCTTCCTGCTCATATAAAGAAGAAGGTGGCAGGAAGAAAGCAAAAGTGTAGAGGGGGCTGATCCTTCCATGGAGCAACACGCCTCTGTTCATGAAACGTTACTTTCCTGTAGAGGTCCCACTAGATCTCCATTTTGAAGGAGAATAGCCAACACCTGTGGTGGACACCGGCCATGCTTCATGGGGTGAAAGTGAGAACAGATGTTCAGCAACATCTGCATAATGTGACATGGGAATGGAAGATGAACCAACCATTGCTCCTGGAGGCACTGAGGCCTCCTACACCCCCTGAAAACTCCTCCAGAATTTCCTGATATTGCTAGTTTTTTCCTCAAGTTTTTTGTCACAGCTGGGCTACTAAGTCTGCTCTCAGGGGAATTTGTCTGAACAGTGGACCTATTTTGTAGTTCACATTTAATTTATCTCGGAAGTTTCAGAAAGGAAGCTTGAAAGACACATCATACTGCTCTGACATTTGTTTTCCACTGGGAACCATGAAGAACAGGCATTACCGACGTTATGTGCATAAAATGAAATAAAACTAAACTCAATAAAAATCTTTAGAGGGTGCTTTAGAGGCATTTTACATATATAAGTCAAAACTTTTAAAAAGAACTGTCTAGTAAAGAGACATTGAAACTTTATAAATATATTGAAAACTAAATCTTGAGACCACATGGACTGTCAGAGCTCCAGTGAAAGTAGCGCGCAGGGTACAGCACCTGAATCATCACTTATGGATCTCGACCCAAATATTTAGGCACAGATTGCGGTTTCTGATTGTTTTGTGTGCTTTTAATGTTCTTGTTTATTTATTCTGAAAGCTTCATTATGTTGGATGTAATCAATATATTCTCTTTTATCCTCAAATATTTACTAATTATCTTTGCATGTGGTTAATACTTTGCTTCATGTTTCTTTTTGATCATTAAGATATTGGGTAAATTATCTTCTCAAAGTCACTAGAAAGAACTACAATGGAAATCTGAACAACAACAGAAAAACAGGAACCTTTTTGCTTATTGTCTATAAACAGAAAAAATTTAAAAACTATCAATTTTAAAAATGCAAGCAAAAATGTTCAGTTCACTGAGACAGTAAAATCAACTTGGAATTGTCAGAGACTTTTTTCCTATTTTTACTGTTGTCTATAAAGAAAAAAAAAATTGTTTCCACTGATCTTATAAATCATGCATGCTTACCACTCTTAAGTCTGTCATAATCATGCTTTGTTAGGATAAATTTATTTCACAGCTTCACAACCTTCCAATACTGACTTTTACAGACTGATGAGTAAGTGAAAGGCGGATCACGACGGCCATCCCATCTGACCCTTTTTTGGAAGTAGCCTCTCCTGGTTACATGTCCTGAGGCACTGGTACAAGGACAGGATTCCCTTCTCGATTATTTTGTTTTCTCCTCTGCATTTGAAACATCGTTACTTGGGATGTAGGCTCCTCAATGATGATACTTTAAAAGCTCGTACTTATTTTTTTTCCCTAGGTTTTAGAATCTACATTTTCCTTATCAGTTTGTGACAAAATTTTATCTCAAGGAGTATGCTTAAAAATGATTTGTCCCAGAAACCGGGGCCGGATGGAACTTCCAGAGTTCATTTGTGCTGCCTCCAACCTTTTGCACAGAGGTGGGATTAATTAATCGTAACAATATTTCTGACATTTATTTATAACATTTGTCTAAGCTGTTTTCAGAAACATGCAGAAATTCTCGTGATGTCCGATTCCTCTGCTTTTTCTGCAGATGAAAAGCTCTTCTCGCTCTGTAACCCAGACTGCCTTTGCTGCTTAAACTCCAGTCCTCACTTTCCGCACATGGAACATGAGGAATATGTTCACTGTGACACCACAAATATAGAGTTTTCTTATCTCTCTCCTAAATCCTGCTGTTATAATCTGAGGTGAATCCTGCAGTTTTTCTCTTGTTTTTCTAGGTGAGGTGTGTTTGGCATCCCAGCAAGAGAAAACCTATATAAATCTCAGACCTAGCAAGAAATCAAAAGGAGAACAAAGTGGATGAAAGGGGAATCAAATCTACAGATTTATGAACTTAATTGTGCAATTTGCACCACGTCTTGACTTCTGTGTTTTATT
Organism: Bucorvus abyssinicus; assembly: GCA_009769605.1. Taxonomy (NCBI): domain Eukaryota; kingdom Metazoa; phylum Chordata; class Aves; order Bucerotiformes; family Bucorvidae; genus Bucorvus; species Bucorvus abyssinicus. The sequence goes on along the minus strand of CM020026.1, from coordinate 1,671,196 downwards.
ATTGCTTTATTTATCATTTTGTTCTCCAGTTAATCTTATATTCATTTGTCTCAGATGAATTCTGGATTATTAAGATATGAATTGGATCGGGGGCATGCTGTCTGATTAAAATAATATCTGGATAATACAAACATCATCAATCTACAGCAAGTTTTAACAACAGAGACTAAAACTGCTAATTGTGTTTAAGGAATTTTTTAAGGATTTAAGGGTTTGGGGTTTTTTTGTTAGATGGCAACAGAAAAGAAGTAAACAATTTAGCGAGCAGGTGACCTCAGGCTGCATCTTAAAGTATCACTGGAGGTTCAGAAAGACATGAGAACTCTTGAAATTAAAAAAGGCAATTATGGGAGAAATCAGAGCTTTTGAAAGAGAATTGAAGCTGATTAATATCTAAAATATTTATTTAAAGACTTCTTTAAAGTACAGATAAGGGAGATAACCTCTATTGCTATAGCAGTACAATTTGTGTGTCAGATTGTGATTAGAAAGAAATTCACAATATTTTTATCAACCTGCTAAAATTAATGTCTCATTCATTTCTCCAATGCAACAAATAAATAAAGATTCAATAGCGATACGATGAAAACATGTTATTCCTGACCCAGTGTCATAACGCCTGGCCAAGGGGAACCTACTGGAATCGAGTTTGATTATGTCAGAAAGACTTTTTTTAAAAAAAGAAAATAAACTATGCAATGCAAATAGATTTTCATTCACTTCAAATTGCAGATTTCAGAACTGCAGGGAGTAGTAAAAGAAGCATGTCTGCTTTTTCTAAGAGCTCGTCTACTTGCTCCTGTGGATCACGAGCCAGATCAGCATCTGGGTTACAACCGAGGATTGAGCCAAGGCCATGCAGAGCTCAAACACAGAACCTCAGAAGGTCCAGCAAAATGTTGTGAGGGAAGCTGAGAGAGGAATCTGTTATTCATCTGTAATAAATTCAGCTCTTCATCCCTTCTCACTCTGAACTACATAAACAATCCTAACACACTAGACACATCGTTTTAAACCTTCTTTTACTTCTGGGAAGATGATGATATTTTGTGGAGTCTCTGGGCATGGTGTTTGATACAGAGCACCTTTTAAAGGTGGAGAAATTGCAATGGGAATTAGAGTCTTCAGTGAAGAAGGAACAACCTTCTGATCAAACAACGAGCTGCATTTCAGGCAGTTCGAGTTAATGACAGATACTTCCTGTGTTTGCTGCATTATCTTGCCAATAAAGAGTGAAAAAGAACTTGTTCACTTACTACATAAAAAATGAGTCAAATGTTACCAACTAAACATTAAAACTGAACCTTTGCTGTGCGCACAGGCCGAGAGAGTTGGGATTGTTCAGCCTGGAGAAGAGAAGGCTCTGGGAGAACTTATTGTGGCCTTTCTGTGCTTATAGGATGGGGACAGTCCTTTAAGTAAGGCCTGTTGCGACAGGACAAGGGGTGATGGTTTTAAACTAAAAGAGGGAGATTCAGACTAGAGAGAAGGAAGAAATGTTTTACCCTGAGAGTGGTGAGACCCTGGCCCAGGTTGCCCAGAGAGGTGGCAGAAGCCCCATCCCTGGCACCATGGCAGGTCAGGTTGGACCTTGGGGCTCTGAGCAACCTGCTCCAGTTGCAGATGTCCCTGCTCCCTGCAGGGGTTGGACTGGAAGAGCTTGGAAGGTCCCTTCCAACTTAAATCATCCTGTGATTCTATGATCACACTGTAAAGAGGGTTGTGTAACTGTGTGTGATGAGATGTCAAGGAAGACTTGAAAGCACAATAGCTAGATGCAGCAGTGAAGAACCTAGAAAATTCTTTGACAGACCTGTATTGATTATGGTCCTCACGCTTCTGCGTCACAGTAGAGGCTCATGCAAATAAACAAAAATGAGATTGAAGAATGAGTAAGGGAAAACTGTCTCCTTTATCACTTTGTTATTGTTGAATTATTATTACTGAATTATTAATAACGCATTTTTCACAAAGGGAGAAATGGGAAATCACAGCAGGGGTCAGGTATGCAGCTTTATGCCTTCCAATACAGTCAAAATCACAAAAATAAAATCCCACAAATTATGAATCAATTTAGAAAGGATTTATGTTTCCTTGCTTTTCCCAAGGGAATGGTGGAAATGTTATTGCTCATTAGGAAGCAGTCAGAAATAAATCTCTACAGTATCCAGAGTTGAAAACCATCATACGCACCAGGAAGTGCATTCCAGGATCGTTACGGCAAATCACTGTGCTATGTCCCTTGATTTGCAAAAGCCATTGCACAATGATCTGTAATTACACAGCTTTGTGTACACAGGCTATTACGTGATATTGCTTGGTTTAATTATCCAATACGTAGGTCACTCAGTTGAGAGAATACCCCTCCTTTTGAGATGAGCTACATGAACTAGAATCAGGAGAAAAAGAGGAGAAGAAAGCAAAATAAGGCATTAAGATTAAACCCTAATGAATCATTTAAGCAGAAAAAGAATAAAAAGTTCATGTGTTAAGAAAAATCTCTATTCATATTCCACACTTTCGTCTCTTTAAAATGTAGGTGTTCTGGTGACAGAGGAGTAATACACAAGAAGTTTATACAAGTAGCTCTTAAGGTTCCAGTGGAATGTCTTCAAGGTACTTGGCAAGTCCAGTATGAACATTGGTACTGGATGTTTATACTGGTTGCCACGTATGAACATTGGTATCAGGACCATCGCTGCATTTCTCAGATGTTGAGACAGGACATAAATTTGTAATTTTTGCTTCTGGAACTTCTCTGTGTCTTAAAGCCACATTTTGGTCAGATAAGGTAGCTAATGGTCCAAGGAGGACAGGACAACTCCATGATGCCCAGTGGAGTTCATCAACATGGTGTTTCAAAGATCTTATTCATGTCATGAATAGGACGATCTCATACCTGTTTCTCATACATGTAGAACTTATTTTGTGGAAAATCTCATGTGTGACATGACTCCCATTTTCCCATGCCATTCCCTTGAAGATTGTTTTATGTTGTCAATTCCAAAGGAACACAAATCAGGTGGACAAATTCTAATGAAATATAACTTCCTTTCTATCTTCTCCAGAGTGTTGTGCTTCCTTCTTGTTATTACTTGCATCAAAGGATAATTCCTTGTCCTTGTTCAGCTCAGAAGAAAGAACCAGATGAGAAATTTTGGGCATAGTTATCTAAATCTCTTTCTGCCACTAGGGCACGGTGATCTGTGAGACCTGATCCATAAGCTCTCATCTGGTCCATAACCTCGATAGCAAAGCCTGGTCTAGTTGAGCCACTCCTTTCCTGAAAGGACACACACTCCACACCACATCTTTTTTGCCTATCTTTCCTACAAAGCCTGTATCCATCTAGAACAGGAGTCCAGACAATAATCCTAGCGAACGACCCAGCTCTGACTCTGAACAGACCTCTAATTCCTCCTGCTTGGGTCCCGTGCTACTTTATCAAGGATGGTGAGAGTACCTCCCCATTGTCACATTGTCCTCCACAAGGTTCCTCCCTCTCCTCCCTGTACCTAAACTTCTCTTTGGTCTCCACCCCGAGGCTAACCCAGTCTTCCTCACCAATTAGCAAGCCTGCAAGCAAAGATGCTTTTGTCTGTCTTTGTCAGATTCTTTCTGCAGAGGTTTTTGTTCTTCAAAGAGTGTCCAACAAACGTACAAGCAAAAGCTCTACCTGTCAGGCCAGATGCACAGCCAGATAATGGGCTGGAGTTTCCTCGTAGCAGAAGAGGGACTAGAATGAGACTATTTTGCTTCGTGGATTCCTCACTCTTTCACTAAGAGCTAGAATATGGACTGGGTGCAAAAGAAATCCCAGGAGGTAGCTGGACCCACAAACTTAAAAGTCAGGATGTGCAAAACCAGACAACTTTGCTGCGTGTTAATGTCATGTGTTCATTAAGAATTCTAGGAACCGGGAAAATGATTAATGCTTTTTTAGTAATCAGAAGCAGTATAGATATGGCCTGAATATACTTTAATTTAATTCAATGTAGAGAGGCTCATTAATTCTAAATAAAATGGGCTTAGAATTTCATGAATAATATGCATACTATTTCTGCTTTAAAAGGAATATAGGGAATCACAAAATAAGATAAAAATAAATGCTCTGTTCAACAACCTTTCTATTGTTGTAACTTCCTGCCTCAATTATGATACTAATTATACATTTAATATCACAAGCTTTCTTTTGTAATGTAATTAAAAGCTAGGTGATTGCTGTCTGAGGAAACTTAGATATAAAGTCATTAATTCAAAATTAGACATCAGAAAGCAATCTGTTACGATTTCATTAACTTACAGGCATCTAGTTATGTTAAAGCATTTTGCTGGCATTTGAAAAACCATTTGGATATCGATAAGAAGGTAACTAAACTGTGCTAATTGACTCTGTGGGACTGTGTTGGTCGGTAACTTGTAGCTGCTTTGAAATACCTCAGTTAAAGCCTAATCATCTCTTTTAAGTAGATTCCACTTAAAATATTTAAATGGACATATGTAAAACTTAATTGATATGCAATTTTTTTATTGTAATTGGAAGAGAAATTGGATATGGATCTCGTATTACTGTTTAACAGATGTTCTTGTTAACAGTTGGCATTTAAAAGAAAAGTTGCAATCACTGTTCTTTCACATTTTGAAATCTAAATTGAGAAATAGTGCTTTGGAAAACAAGGGATTAGTATAATTGTCCAGATTTTATACAGCAGTGGAATTGCTATACTGGACCAGACCTATAGATTGTCATATAGATTCCCTGGCATTTGGAAGTACCAGATGTTGCAGAGCAACGCATAAGTCCTTCCATCCCAACAGATGTGTAATCTGTCCCCATGAAGGACTTCTTATAATCCCAAGGGATTTGACTTAGACCGTAAAGTACAGGGTTCGTTTGGGTTTATTTTATGAACCTCAGACAGTTTTAACTACTATATACCTGAGTATTTCTTCTCCGTGTAAACACACAGTCTCTGTTAGAGCTTCTCTCGTTCTATTTCTGGCTATTTCTTGAGCAAAGTCTACTAACTGTGACAAGGCGTGTTATAAGGCAGTAAAAACCAAGTGTTTGCAAAAAAGGCCAAAGAAAATAATCTCTGAAAACACAAATGCAGGTCTGAACTCCAGATTTGCTATATGCTTTATGTGAGGAACAGGAACATGAGAAAGATAGTAACCGAATAATATTTCACAGATAAAGTTCAGATCTGCAAATTTACTTGGAAGAAAATTACTATCCCCCAGTATTCCTGAAAAAAAAAATGAATAGCCTGAAAAAACAAGTTACACATAAGAAATATCAAGTCTTTTTGCTAGAGAAGTCACACGTGCTCCCCAAGAATCAGCAGCAAACAGCTAAAATTGACATAATTCATGACAGTATTCATTAGGCATTGACAGGACAATCTGTCTGGGCAGCTCTGTCCTAGAGGTACCACAGATTTAGCTCCACTGGGCTACCTGTCTGTCAGGCCAGCACGAATTCACTGATTCCCCATTTTCCTGAAGTCTGGCAATTTGGGGAGCCAGCTGACCCGCGCGACTGGATGTCCTGAGTAGTTCACATGTAAAAGCTGCCTCCAAGTGATGGCCTCTGTGCATCCTGGTTCCTAAATAGCTTTTCAGAAAGGCTGATGGGAAACCTTCACGGTTCTCAGCAGCAGTTCGCCAAACTACCATGAATCTGTCCATTCTTTTATTAAAGGCAGACAGGTTTTTACGAAAAATTCTCAGTCCAATTTATTCTCTGAAAATGTTAAATTCAGGGTATGATTCCTGAGGAAGGGACACAGCTACTTCTTGGGGTGCATTGCATAAGCGTACCTAAGCTCCCACCGACTTTTCTGTGCTTCCTCCTATTTTTCCTGGACATTGCTGTGAGCCTTGAAAGAACGGTCACACTGTGCCATGAGGCTGCCTGCAATGTGGGCACTTGACAAGGGAAGGTAAATTCATATGCACTGTCGTATTCACTACCCATAGAATGTATACATGGCAGGAAAGAGTCAGACTTTCGGCCTTGAGAAGCATCCAGAAAAGATCCAAAATCGGATAGCACAAGTCACCTACATAACACAGGGAGAGAGCAATGTACCTCAACAGAAGAACCAAAAAATCTGAAAAAAAAACCCCAACCCACCATGAAATGACCAGAGACTTGGAAATTACCTTGGACACGACAAGTGGGAAATGCTGAACACAGATGCAGATATAAACCCATTCACTGCCTGGTTCCTGAGTGTAGAATCCATTCTCTATTACAGATTTAAACACATCTATATTACAAGAACTGCGGGGGAATTGAAGAGGTTAAAGCTTATACCTCCCTCCTGGGGAACTCCTAACTGCTGCCCTTTCACTGGCGGTGGGTAAAGAAAGTCTTAGCCTAACGGTTGGAGGTACTATGTAGGAAGAGATGTCAGGTTTCATTTCCTGACCTATTTGCAAACTTTATACTGGACTGAAGTAACGTGTGAACCCCTCAGAGCAGGCAGCATAGCACCCATCTCCCGCCTAGGCTTCCTGAGCACCTGGCGTGGAGGAAGGTTACTCAAGCCTAAACATCCCTTCCACCCCTGTGTCCTCTGAACGGTAGAGGGTGCTTGGGAAAAGACAATAGAAAACAGGGGAAGCACTGAGAGGCAGAAGAGAAGAGTGTTCATCTTCTCGCTCTCCTTCTGACCCTCAGAGCCCTCCTTTCCTTCCTGCACTGTGACCCAGGGTTAACAAAAGGTACGGTTCCGTCAGAACCGCCAAGGACACTTCTGTCTTTGAGACAAACATGAATATTCATGCCACAATGGATACATAAATTTCAAAGCCATCTTCAGTCTACCCATCCATCGCCGTTCGAGGCAGAGTGAATGCTATATTTAGTCTCCAGCTTCCCCGATATAGCATGTAGAGCAGCGGCAAAGTGGGAGAAGGAAAACAGGCTGTATCGAAAGCGAAAAGGGATGTATCACACAGTAATTCATGAACCTGCTGTAGCTAATGCGGTTATCACCAATCTACGGCTATTTACGGCTCTGTGTTATGCACAGAAATGCTCGATTCAGTTATACATATGTAAATTAAACATATAAGACTGCACATTTATCCTTATTAGCCTGTGAAATGTTATGACTCAAGCGTGGCAAATAAGTTATTCATAGGTAACGGTCGCCATCCATTTTATACTATTCCCTGCAGACCACAAGTACCTTTGTAGCCTGATGAATTTCCTGACTCTCTGACAGAGTGAGCCAAATAGATTTTAAATATTTTAAAGCATTTCTGCACGAGATAATGTGGAGTCCAGTCTAGATCTTACTATACACACCAGAGAATAAAAGACTTCTCTTCTTTGCTTTTATCTGGATTCAGTGTGTGTGCTTTTTGGCTACTTGAAGAAAGAATTGATTAATTTTAACAGAGATAAAAAAGTCATTTGAGGTCCCTTAGTTTCTTTGTATCTCGTAGTAACATCTGAAAATAGTAGTATATGTGCATCTTGCAGAACATTCGGATGTATTAAAAAAATACCCACAGAGACACTGACATGAAACCCCTCAAAATGTCCCAGGGACATAGATGATGGACAAGGATGCTGACGTCACAGATCTGTCCCTCAGTTCACGTTGCTAAGAACAGCTGACAGAAGAGACACCGTGATCCCTCAAAGCTTTGTGAAATCATTGCTTTTTGGAGGTCCAGCTTTTCCCTTTTGTTCTTGGCTGGGTAAGAATAGGCAAGGGAGAAATAATTAATTGACAGTTACTAAACAAATAGGGAAATCAGATACTCTTGTGTAGTCGTCTCAGTCTTTCTGTAGGTGTTTACTTTTGGTCCCTAAGGGACTGTTAAGCTTGAACAATCTTTCATTCAGCTGAGCCTGGTCATTCTCTTAATTTTACGACATAGCTTTTTCTTCTATTTTCCCACAAGAAATAAGTTTGAGAAGAGTAATTAGAACGGTTACAAAGTTTTCTCTTCTACAAAGTATTTCACTGTATTTGAGACATCAGCTTGTGCTTCAGTGCCCTTTGTAATACGTTAGATGGCATACGTTGGAACATGTGATTATATTAAAGTATAATTTTAAGTTATTTTTTAAACAAGATATAGAAACCAACTTGATAGGATTTACAGCACTGCTGCCAAATATTTTCACATTGTTAAAACAGGATGTTTTAACTTTTCTTCCCCATCAAAGACAACTCATGGACTGGCTGCTATGAAACCTCCAGATTCTGATGAAACTTCATTACGTGATAGTAAACCTTGCCATGAAATCTAGCCTTGACAATGCAGACCCTGAGTGAACAGGTGCCCACTGGCTATAAGATTCAGGATTTCAACATTAGGTGGGGAAATCTGATTGAATATTGTGATAGAGGCTGCCAAACCCAGTAGCCCGATAGATTTCGCCCAAAAGCTATTTAGCCAATAGCCCAAAGCTGCTGCAGCCCCGTGTCCCCAGGACTAGCCTGTCAGGAAGCTGAACGTGGATTCCCAATAGGCACAAACATACGTGTGCCCTCAGGACAAATATACACAACTGGCCCCACAAAGCAGCACAGACAGAGAACACAGCACGTGCACAAGCACGAATAGCATCAATGGCCTGATCCTGCCCCTCCTCTCTAGCTGACCTAGGTGACAGTCCACTAGTGGAACACACATTAGTATATATACACATATATGTGTGCGCATATATACATACATACATGTGCATATATGAATACACACACACACAAATGAGACCCTCTAGTAGCTGGTCTCAGACACCTAGTACTGCTGGTTGCTGACTCCTGTGCCCCAGGTCTCTCCAGCTGCTGGCACCCCAAAATCTGCAGTCCCACTCCAGTTGCAGGTGCTCAGACAAAGGGGGAAAGGGCTCAAATCAGGCTCACTAGAGATATGTCTGAGGGTGGCACGTCAATGTTTGATGGATGGTGGGCTAGAGAGGTCCTTCACTCAGCCATCCCAGTGGAGGCAGGGGATGGAGATCCACACAGCAGCAAAGACACAAAGGATATTGATGTGTTCAAAACCACAGAAGAGCTTGAGAACAGTCACAGAATTAGGGCTTCCCCCACAAAAAGAGGTGACAGGATCAATAGCCCAACAGAATTGCATCTACACCAATGCTCCAGCATGGGCAACTAACAGGAGGAGCTGGAAGCCATTGTGCTCAGCTGCAGCCCATGGTGAAGACCATGGTGAAACAGGTTGTCCCCTTGCAGCCCATTGAGGTTAATGGTGGAGAAGATGCCCACCTGCAGGCCATGGAGGACCCCACACAGGTGACTGCATCCAAAGAAGGCTGACTGAGGGGAGCCTGCACTGAAGCAGTCCATTGCCGGGAGGACTATGGCTTGTGGAAGATACTCACGCAGGAGCAGTGTGTGAGGAGCTGCAGCTCCATGAGAAGGACTCACACTGGAGAAGTTCATAGAGGACTGTCTCCTGTGGAAGGGATACCACACTGGAGTAGGGGAAGACTGCAAGGAGTCCTCCCAGTGAGGAGAAAGGAGCAGCAGAGACAAGATGTGACAGACTGACCACAACCCCCATTCCCTTCCCTCCTGTGCCACTGTGGCAGAAGAGGTAGAGAATGGGGAGCAGAGCTGAGCCTGGGAAGAAGGAAGGGATGGGGGGAAGGAGATTTTAAGATGTGGTTCTATTTCTCATTATCCTACTCTGATTTGATTGGTAAATTGGTGGTGAAGGTGGTGGTTAAACTAAACTGACCTTTATTCCCCCAGTTGATTCTGTTTTTAGCCTGTGACCATAACTGGTGTCCTTGTCTCAATCCTCAAGCCTTTTGTTTTGTTTTCTCCTTCCCATCCCACCAGGGAGGAGGGGATTAGGAGCAAGTGAGGAGCTCCGTGGTGCTTTGTTGCTGGATGGGTGAGCCTAAATCATGACACAAAGGATGAAGAAAAGATGGAGGTATTTAATGACTTCTTTGCCTCAGTTTTTACTAGTAATTTGTTCTCTTGGTCCCCAGCCCCCGGAGTTGGAAGACAGTGAGGGTGAACATTAGACAGATGTTATCACCAGCAACTGGTTTACATTCAGCTGGCTCCTTTGGTCCCCTCTATTTTTACATCCTGGCACCTTTTGGATCCACCTTGTTCCCTACATTTCCCTCACCTCCAAACCTCCTCCACCCGCAGCATGGGGAGGGCTCTTTCTGTTCTGGCTGGGAACCCTCCAGCTGTCATTGTTCCCTCGCTGCTTGCCAAAACCTTGTGTTTATGGTTATCAGCCTTTAATCACAGAATCTAGCAACAGATATCAAAAAGCCACAAGCAACCACCTAGTATTAGACTGTCTATATATATAATGTGGGAAATACCTATTTACTAACGTACACCTAACACAGAAGAATGAGTCTGAAGGTTTTAAATGTCCCCAAGGTATAAATAAGAAAATATTTTTGTATTTTTTTATTTACTTTTGAATTTCTTTATGCCTTTTATGTTAGCACGCAGGCTTTTGCTTCAAAATTAAAAATCAAACAGAAAAAGAAAACCAAACCCCAACAAAATAAATATATGTAGAGAAAAAATGAAATGGAAAATACATCTTTTGAACTTTTTTCATTTATTGATCACATAATTGATGTCTTATGAGCTGTACATCAGCCAATTTTGACATAATCACTGAGCTAATCTCTCATTGTTTGGAATTCAGCTAAATTATTTTATACTTCATGAATTCATTGATCCTACACTGCCATCTCCGACCTTTTGAAATGCCAGGCCTGCTCACTTCTGCCATCCATTATCCAATTAACAAGCAGTGTTCATTCGGTTAATTGATTGCAATCCATTTCTTTCAGATGGTTCTTTACATTTTGTGGAAAAGACAGTCAGACCTTCAGCTTTTGTCGACAGGCACAGCTCAAGCAGAGCTGAGCAACACATTGATGTCAATGGTTTTAGACTTCTTTCTACCTAGTGAGGATGAGGTCAGGAGATCTCAGCTTTTTTTTTTCCAAGGAGAGTAACAATGATCCACTAAAAAAAAAAAAAAAAGAGGATATTGTGATTTTTTTCCCCTATGTTGTACTTAACTGTTTCCTGGAAATTGTCAGTGTACCACTTCAGTGAATCCTGACTATTACTAACATATCTAATCCATATTCTAGTTGGCTTTTGTATCGGATTCTCCTCTTTGTTGCACTGATCTGCACGATAAACAATTATACAGATATAGTGATTTACACTGTGCAACTAGGAGAATTCATGAGAATATTTTAATAATTTTTTCAGGGAAAAAATAAAAATCAATAAATACCAGAATAATTAAATAACAAAACTGTGTCTGATACCTGTTCGAAAATTACTGCCATTTAAGTTAAGGAGGTAGACCAGTCACAATAAGTTTACAGGGTGAAAACCAAGCAAATTAAAGCTGAAAAATTAAACAATTTCTTCCATGCTGAAAGACCAAGACAAAAATATGTGTACTTTAATATGTAACTGGGGGAGAAATGCAGGACATAAGGAACACAAATAGCCTTTTTGGAAATCATGAGAACACAGCAGAGTGAGGGAATTCGTTGGAGCATGTGCATTTAACATACGCACTGTCTGTAATGATTTATTTGTAGCTTGTCTCTCTCACATCTGATCTGTCTTTCTTCTCTCTGAGCCTTTTTTTTTTTTCTGGTGTTCTTGCAGCTTTTTTCATTCTTTGGATATTCCATGACACACCTGACCTTTAGAATTATTCATTTATTTCGAAGGTTGCACTGTATTTGTCATAATATGTATGAAGCACTGAACATTTAAAACTATTTTCACTTTTGATGCCTGACAGAAAAAAAAAGAAGGCTTTAGTTGTGTTTGACACGATTATTTTTTATTTCTAAATATGCCAAATCTGGATGATATACAAAGAATGCTGGTATGCAGTTGTACTGCTCTCGGTAGTTTCTCCAAGAGGCAGGCTAAGATTTTTTTTTTAAACCTTCTCACAAAAGTGCCTGTATTCTTACCTGTTAGTTCGTCGCTGTATATCTACTTCATATGGGACTCCTCTCTTTCTGGATCCTGGTAAACTATGAGTTTTTATTTCTAAAGCTGCTTTCTGGATCCAAACTACTGAGAAACATGGGATAAAACTACGGTCTACTGTAAAGACCTCCCATCTGAGTATAAAAATGTTAATTCGGTCTGAAGTCGGGTGTACAGGGGGATACAAGGCAGCAATGACATGGGGTTTGGTAATTGATAATCTCAGCTCATTTTGCAAAGATCTGAAAGAAGTCTTCTCCAAGAATCCACTAGCAAGTGAGTGAGTTTATTCCAGCAGCAAGCTTTCACCCTATGATGCACTGCTAAATGCCAACATGAGGTACGATGCCTTGAACAGTTGTTTTCGGACAGTTGCTGCTTTGTCCTGTTAACTGCCCCCCTGCCAGCTCTCCACCTCAGAGGTGCCACTTCCCCTGCCTGGAGGAGGGGTAGAACCCCTTGCCCGGAGGAGGGGTAGAACCCATTGCCTGGAGTTTGGAGGCATCACTGCACACATGCAGACATCAGGTCATGGCAGTGGAGGGGGCAAAACCCACCAGGGACCCCAGCCCCATTCAACTGTGCATGTCCTGGGACCCCAGAGCCTTTTTGGAATTGTGCAGAAGGAGCAACTGCGCATGCTCAGCTGAGGAACTGAGCCCTATAAAGAGGGAAACGCCAGCATGTCTGAGTTCTGTGTATGCATGACCCCCACCACCAGAGGAACCCGAGAGTGACAGCGGACCCTGCTGGGCACAGAAGAACATTGCTGGAGACCATTCCAAGGGTGCTGAGACTTTCTCTATCCCCTTATCTTTCCTCTTCCTTCCTTCTCCTATCTCCTCTGCCTTCCTACACCAGAGTTCTAGTTCACACCAATGCCAAACCATCGTTGTTAAATTCATTGCCTAAATACTTTACCCCATACCCCCGTTGAATTCAGCCAGTGTTTCCCAGCCCACTCGTTTGAATAAAGCTGTTTTGCACTGTTCCTGAGTCACTGTCATGACTCCGCTGACTTTGTGGTTCTGCCGAGCAGACATCGGTCCTGCAGTCAGCTCACCTTTCAGGGGATCACAAGGATTCACCTCCCTTGCAACCCACCAACTGGGACGAGACATACCCTCAACATCATGACACCTCCAACAATTTCAGCACCCATCTCAAAAGCTTTACAGCTCAGTGCATCAACAGAAGTATTAATCTGGTTTTGAAGCCTTTTCTGAGTTTTTTTTCCAGTCTGAATCCTAGGACTCATTTCACTCAGAGACGCCAGAAGATGTTAGTGGAAAATAGATGTCTGCTACCCAAAGGGCTCTCAGTCACAAGCCATCATGGAGTCCAGTCATTCTGGAATATAACAGGAATAACTCTGATGCTTTTCAACTTATTAGTTATCAAGTGGGCTTGAAATCAGAAAATCTATTTCTTCATGGTCCTATGGAATTTCCTGATTACAATAAGTGAGGAGAAACTGACTCAGCAGTACTAGATAATGTATTCATAGCTGTGTTTCTGACCCTATCAACGGACTTCACTGCTCAGTCAACAGTAGGATTAGGTTAGAATCAGTTTTAGGGGTATTCCAACTCTATGCCTAATGGCTGAGAAAGCAGCATCAATGATGGCAAAACCAAGTGGGTGTTTTTTTTCCCCTCATTGTCACTTCTTTCAGCTTGAAAATGTACACACTGACTTAGGCTAAGTTTAGTTAGTAGCCACTTAGACTACCTCCAGGGACTGCAAAGGTGGGGAGTGACCTCTGAAAGGGAGAACTTATGAAACTGTTTACCTTGCAGTGAATTTCTGAGATTAGGGCTGTATCCATAGGTCAGAATATTCAGGTTAGGTTTGTTGACCTGCATTAGTTGGAAGTGTAGATACTTGATTGAATACAACTGGGAAAGTACCTTTGAAATCTACTAAGAAAATTGCCCCATCTAGTGCATTTCTGGACTAAGTATTACATACTTATATATTTATCAGATCACTCCAAGGGAATATGTTTTCCCATTTTTAACAAATGCAAGGCTTTTTATATGCTAGTACTGGAGATGTTAGCTTTAATCCACATAAGCTTATAATTTACATAGGCTTGCATACACTGCTGACAACATAATTTTCCATTTTGTTTTGGAAGGAGGTCTGAATAGAACTGAAAACTGGGGTCAGCAGGATCAGGTCAGTGGCCAGGTGTGGCAGGAAAAAAAAAGAGAAAAATACTTGATAATTTTGACACTACAGTATTAGCAATTCCTGTGCTACTGGATAATGAAAATATTTAATGAAAAATAGGCTACATTGCTTAACAATATTTCCATAGCTTTGTAACTGGAGTAATGATGATTTTAACCAGAAGACCAAGGTGCTAATGTGAAACATTTTTTTAGAATGGTGCAATACATAATTAAGAGATTTTTATACTTCAGTGTCAAAATTTAAGCTTGGATGGGCCACCCATCATAACCTGAAATATATTTACTTGAGGGCTTCATTAATAGCGTTCTCACTTGAATGTCTCTGCCTGTCTAGATGTAGTGGCTTGTCAGGATTTTTGAAAATCATACCTTTACCTTTTCAAGCTTTATATTTGTGGAAAGCCAGTCCTGTTTCCTCAAGCATATTTTTCTACTTCTGCAAAGGTATCTTGATAAGATAAAATAAAAGAGGAAACCATAAAAAGCAAACTAATACTGTGAACAAAAATAGTGCATCCTTAATTTTAAGCGTTCTCATAATTCCGCCACCCGTCAAACATAAGTATTGAATGGGACATTTCACAAGCAATATTAAACAAACACTGTGCGTTCTGTCCTAGTTCAATCAAGCTCTGTAAAATAGCCACCTAACAGGAACTCTCTAAAAGGAGGCGAAAGCAAAGCACTGGCTGTACTCTGGAGAATGAAGAGAATTATGAGGCCGCGTTAACTACTGTAACCAAAATTAGAAGTTACATGAAAGACCCTAATTGAGATTAGCTCAGCTTGTAAACCAATGTCAGTATCACGGGGTCTTTCCTCAGAATGTTTACTGAAGGTCACTGTCTCCTGGAGCACCAAGCCAAAAGCAAAATGGAGGTTAAGAAAGTATCACATTAAAGGAGCCCGCATCAGGGAACACTTATTCACTCAGAATAACGAACACTTGGGACAGCTGACTTCATACTATTTTCTCTTTACAAATAACCGAGTATTAACCCAGAAAATCAGAAACATTTTCTCCGAGGATAACTACATGTTGCCCTTGATGATGGCTGAATTCTCCTTGGCCTTTAATCATCTTCTGATTTTAAAGATTCACTTAAAGAATCACCATTAAAGGTATTAGCAAAAGTGAATTTTATACATTGTGCTACTTTAATGGCAAGGTTCACTCTACTACATGGAAGAAACATACAAAGGAAAATTGAGTTAAGATTGATTTAGAATTATTCGCACAGAATCCTAAGATGCAAAAGGCTAAGGGAGACCTTACCATTGAGTCATGAGGTTTAGAGTGGATCACCTTGCTTTCCCAAATCCTGATGGACATTAGGTGTGGCTAGGTCCAAACTTAGTCTCAGACTTTCTTGTGGAGGCACCTGCAAAACAGATAGCAGCAGCTACCCAAAAATGCCAATTGATTGCAATCAAAGTTGCCCAGCACTCCGACAGACCAAAGTTAATTACAAATTCAGATGCCGGTTGGGAATATATCACTACACAGCAAATTCCTAAACTCTAAGGAATACTCTTTAAGAAAGATGAATGAAAACATGTGTGCACTCACTCATAGAATGAAAAATCTCCCTCTCAAGGGTACCCAAACCAAGGGGTCACTCATCCCAAAGGGGCAAGGACTCACTCAAGGATATCCTGAAGAAATAATTCACTCACCAAGGAGGGGGCGAGGGCTCACTGAAACCCAGGAACTTTCCTCAGACAGCATCCCAATCCAAGGAGAGAGTCTCTGACTCCAAGCCTGCTGCTCTGAGGAGGACCATTTCAGTTCAGTTCTCCAGCAGGGTTCCATTTATACCCCAGGCAGGTGTGAACTGTGGTCATGCTGATCAGCTGGGGGCAAACACAAGACAAAGGCAAGCTAAGGACCTAGACTGAGAGGGGCCAAGTAATAGCTGTGAGGAGTCAAGCTGATCTTTATCAGGTGTTTGGGCAAGCCCTGGTCTTCCTCAGGTCCTGGTCAGGGTGGCTGCGCCTGTCACAGACTTGGTCAATGGTTTATGCTTAATGGAAGAGGTACAAGAGTAAGGAAAACCTCCCCGTGAGTCACAGGTGCAGAAAGGACTCCCTTGCTTTTTGAACTCCTTCTCAGAGAGGAGTTTAGACTCACCTGCATCCAGACTTTGTCCCAGCTTGGTCAATGATTTATGTCTACTGGAATCAGCTACATGGATTTCCTAAGTATCAATTCAGCATGGCATCAGTCACTTAGAGAGGATCCACTGCAAATAAGAGGTCTCTCTGCCTTGGGTAAGGAAAGATCTTTTAGCCTCTGGTAAGGAAATTCAAGCCTTGAGAGGCATCCCAGCCCAAGGGGAGATCACTGCCATGCAGCCACACTGCCTAGCAGGGAGAGCTCAGAGAAGGCTCACGTTGGCTGCCCTGTTTATGGGATAAAGTAGTTGGCTCGTAGTCAAATTGCATCAATGGGGAAGGTATGCATGAGACTCCTGTACCCACAGCTTTCTTTGTTCCTTGATAAACGAGTCGTGGAAAGGCCACCCCCTATTTGTGTGTTAATTGCATGATTGGGGCTCCAAGCTCATATGCAGCAATGCTCGCTGTGCCTCTCTGCTGCTTTGTGGGTTTTCTAGAGGAGTTCCTGGCCCAGCTATGGCTCCAGCGAAGTTACCTCCTTTGAAACCCATACCAAAATACTGATAGTTTGGTTAAGTGGGTCGAGTGTGTCTGCAACAGACCCCCATGAGACATTTGATGCTGATAATTTTAAGAGAGGAAAAAGACCTGAGACTGGAGTCCATCTGGGAGCAAACTTGGTGAGTGTCTCAAAATAATAAGGAATAATATTCCCTGAACTTTTATGTAGTTTAGGATTGACTTGATCTATTCTATTCAGCAAATAAACTTCTAAGTACGTACCTGCCTATTTACTTGAGCGTGTGTTTAATCTTCATCACCAATTGATCTGAAGGTGCTTTCCCATTTTGTTGGTTTCTGAGTATGAAAGGAGAGCCGTGCATCCTGTCAGGACTGAGTCTCACCATGTGCAGAGACCATCAGTGTGTTGTCACACTGCAAAGTCAGGATGGCGGGCGACAGGGAAAAGTTACTGAAAAAAACTCACCTCTCCAAAACCAGAGCAAACAAAACTCCATCTTTCATAAGGATAAAGAGTTTTGTGTTGTCCTCTTTCAGCCCATCAACTCCAACATGTAATTTATAACGTAATCTAAAGTGCTACTCCATTTATGCTACTCCATCTCTCAGAACATATTAGTGCAAGTGTTCCTTGTTGGATTAAATCTTGCCTCTCAATCAAAAACAAATGCAGCTATACGTGTAAGGTGAACAGGATCTGTATATACACAAAACACCCTGGGTTCACCAACCATCTCCACAATTCCTCCGACATCAGTGCATCTTTAATTCATAGACATACCTAGACTCATAATGTGCTTTTTCCTTCCTCTTTTTAAAGTCCTCAGATGTAGTAGCGGTCTAAGCTACTCTTAAAATAACCATTAACACCCCTACCCCAAATATTTTTGAGCTGATAGGCTTTAATCAGTTATGAATCCCATTAGTGGTGATTGTGTTTGTGAGCAGAAACTTAGAATATCATTACAGCGGACAGCCAGGACATTTACACTTTAAGGCAAGTTATATATTATAACAAAAGCAGCATAAATTGGAATTGATTTCATTAGAGAAATTTAGCATCAGGAAGATAATGGCACTGATTTTTCTTCAGGGACACTATTGCATTACAGCGCTGCTGCACTAAATTAAAAATGTTATCAAGCTGGCAGTAAATCCTGGACTGCATTACTGTGCAAACTATAAAGTCTGTTTAACGGCTGAAAGCTCATACGTAACAAGGCAAACATATAAGACAAAGTGTTGGTTTTTTTTTAAAAAAACCCTTTAATTCCAGGAAACTTTGAGAGCAAGGAGTATTATAAATGAAAGGAAAAAAAAAAAAAGATTAATACATTTTGTGAGTAGTTTAATGATCCAGTAACACTGCTGCTGCTGCATTTAGCTTTTACTGTTACTGGAATCATTTATTGATTGGAATATTGAAAAGACTAGAGTATTCATGTACTGGACTATAAATATTTGTAATTCTATCAAACGAGAGGTTTCACTCAAGTGTCTAAATTGTTCTTTTTTTATTGCTTTTAAAAAACCACTTCAAAACAGTAGTGGGTAACTGCGAAGACCTTTCTGGAACTCATAAAATCCTCAGTGCTAGTATGGAGAGAAGATAGTCGTTGATAGATTTTACTTGAAGGTGCAAATATTTTTGAGATTCCTATTTGCCGTCTTTGGATGAGCAGTACAGGGAGATGAGATGCCTGCCAACAGCAATCCCAAGGATGTATCTTTACATGAGTACCAAGAACATTTACTGGAGTGTTTCCTCCTTTTCAAATTCCTCCTTAGAAAGGTAAATATAGATGCTAATACATGTAAAAAATACGACGTTACATTTGTGGCGGAATCCATCCTACCAAAACTGACCATATTCCTCTTTACTGACAAGTTTCAGAGACACCCCTGCCTTCTGGGCACTCAGGTGAACATCAATAAATTCAACTTAGATACCTAAAAAAAAGATATCTGAGGAGAATTAACATGTGCTGAGATGATCAGTTTGGCTTCCTCTTGCTATCTGAGACAGTTTGAGGCCTCCTGTAAGTCCTGTGTTGTATCTGCTCGAGATGTATATCAAAGCCCCTGGGTCATCTCAGATGTTAGTAGACACCTCTGTCTAGTCACCTGAATCGCTTGTTATATACTGACAGGAGACAGCCTTGCATTCCATCACCATATTCTGTTTTTCTATTTAGTGTTATGTATTCATAAGGTTACCTGGCATATTCTACTATAAAATTCTGCTTTCAAATATTTACTGTTCTATTTAACTTGAGCCACTGGAGCTGAAATTTTCTGTCTCAGGCTTTATATGGAAAGAATCCACAAACAGGGCACAATCCTATTGGACACCAAAGTAGAAGGAGAGACATTTGTCCATATTTTATAACTCTCCTTTGAGAAATTCCGTCAATGGCATGTGACATTGTGGCTCTCACCAAACACAAGACAATTTGACCAAGTTACAGAATTCTGGGGGAAAAAAAAACAAAAGGAAAAAAATAATTTCACATACTTTTAATAAAGACGTTTAATGCTTAAAAGAGACTGTCTACCCTGAGCAGTTCTGTCTTCAAAGTTATGCTCCCTAGAAGGTATGATTGAATCCAGCTCTCCCAGTTCAGATGAAGTAGATTTTTTGCTTGTATTCCCAGTTGGCAGTCTGGGAAGAGAGGGGAGGAGGCTAAGGCTATGGTTTAATTTGACTTTTAAGGTGTGTAGGAACAGGGAAAATGGGATACTGAGAGGGGATAAAACACCAGCAATCTGAAAAAGAAAGAGGTTGGGGTGATATATGGAGAAGTCCAGGAGAAACTCTCAGCTCAACACCATCCCCTTGTAACATCCTTCAGGCCCCACTAAGGCCTCTATGGTTGCCCCCAGCTCAGTTTCCCTCTCAAGAGCTCCTCCTCAGTCTTCCCTCTGTGCTCCAGTGTCAACTCCTAGAGAAAAAGCTGTGAAGGAAACGCCATGCGTAAGGACCAGCCAGGATCACAAACACGCTAACAGGCTAGTCAAGCATAACGGGTGAGGTTTGTTCTTTACGCCCTTTTCCCTCAAAAGGGGAATTAACTTTCATATAGATTTTATTAAAATTTTCTCAAAATTGTCTCAAAACTTAGCAGCTTAACAGTTTTTTGAAATGATTATTGGAAATCGGAGAATAAACTTAAAATTTACAAGAATAAACTCTTTGAAGTGGACAGACATCATAGGCCCTGGCAAAACTTTTCCCTTGGCAACCTGGCTTAAAACGACGGCATGTTATACGTGTTTCATCAGAGAGTAAGTTCAAATAGAACTTATAACTTTGGTACCGCAATGCTGGGGTGTTCAGAATTGTTATGACTTTGCCTAGCTCCAATGCTGATTTTTTTTTTAGAATTGCTCAGTTCTGGATACTCAACTTTCTAAACTGGCTTTTCTTTATCCTTACGGCTTCTGAATAAAATGACTACATAAAAACACATGGGACAGAGGAAATAAAAACAAGTGAACGTTTTCTTATGCGGGAGATTCATTCCCTCAGAACAGAGAGGAGTAAAATAGAATTAATTGCAGAAATGAAGGTAGGAAACTCTTTCAAATGTTTTGCTAATATCAAGGCTGTTGATCTTAGAATTTGCTACCATGAAGCACTTTGACTCCTAAGTATGTACTTTAAGCACACGAATAATCTCAGAAGCAGCTTTGTTGTTCTTTGATTGTTTGTTTTTTTCTGGATTGAAGTCACACTCATGAACATTTTACAGCCCTGAGCTCTGAATGAGAGTATGTTTTGTGGGGAGGTGGGGGGACAATAAAGAGTTACTTCAGTCAGGAGGTTTGGAATAAACATAATTTAGTTTAGGTCTCGTTTCCCAGTGCTGCTATAAGTAATAAGAGTAACGGGGCGGGGGGGGGAATTATACATATATATATATAAAAAAGAGCCTAGAGCACCTTCCCTGCAGCACCTTTGGAGGGCACTGCTGGAAAGAGCAGGAAAAGAGCTCCTGAACAGCCAAGCCCCTCCTACATCTAAATTTCCCCATGATTCCTATATAGCCTCCTCTCAGATCACTCAGTAAATGAGGTAAGGAAACCAGGCTCGTTTTGTAACCTCTGCCACGCTGTGAAGGCAAGGGCTTCACAAAGATGTAGGATCCGCATTGACACATTCAGCTTCTTGTTCCCTTACGCTCACACAATCTTGCAAAATTTCCACAGCCTTGCAAAATTCAGTGACAAAGTCAAGTAAACACAAACTGTATTTTTCTCCACGTAAACATATAAAAATGGAAAGGGGAAATTGCCCTGGGAAATGGTCTCTTTTCTAACCATTTATCACTATGTTAAGCTTGTCTTCACGCAATGAGAAAAATTCCTTAAAGAGTTGAAGCAGGATGCTAATGGTGATGGTATGGGATTTATGGCCAGGTATTGACAGGAAGCATTATAAATATCTAAAGCTGCAGATGATTTACGAGGCATCATTCCCCAGGAACTGCAAATGCAATTTATATAGGCTTGTAAGAGTTGTGGTATATACCAGCACTTTCAAACAGTAATTTTAAATGGTGGTGTGCTAAATGAGTTTCTTTAATGAACAAGTGTGAGATAGAAAAATGTAATGGAAGTATATAAGTATATAACGGAAACTGCGTAACGGAAGGAAGAGGAAAAGTTCCATGATTTGCCAGAGTAAAGAAGAGAAGAGCTGCTCTTGCTCTTGCACGCTGAGTTAAGAACATCTCTTGTCCTGCTTATGGTCAGGTGAGTGATAACTATGGTGGCAGCAGTCCCGGTGTGTCTTGGGTTACCTAATGCCTCAAGGCACAAGGACAGAGACATCTTTAGGCATGTGCCATCCTTGGTCACCTCTCCCTGACCTCTAGGTTGAGTCCACGTGCAGAGTGCTCCGTCTCCTAGGTGTTCCTTGCCTTTACGCAGGGTAAGGCTCTGTGGGCTCAGCGAAGGTTTGTGACACCTCTCTCTGAAGCTTAGTGGTTAAGATTAAGCTGCATAGTCAAAGGAAGAATGAGACTGCCGTTTCTATGGATGATTTATTGTAGTCAACAGCTGTTGTATTTAAAATGGCATTAATTTCTTCCTGTAGTTGTCACTTTCTTCTTGGATTATAGAGGAGCCTACATGACTGGCTAGACTAAGAGGCTTATCTTTTAGAGGAGTACAGTCAGGCAAGAGGGATCCAATTCTCAATGAAAATCTCCTTTTATAGACGAAAACTGAAATACAGTGATCTCTCCTGTTTCCATATGTGGAATGAACTTGGCTGTGTTAAAGCCATGAAAGAAGGATCGACTGCACAGGCTTATTGGAGAAAATTGGACTTTTTTGTGCAAAGGGATCAAATGTATTTCTGACAAAAGTTTGCTAGTGGAAGCAGACTTAAGTTAGGAATGAACTTACACTAAACACACTCAAAAAAACCCCCAAACCCAATAAAACAGGCAGTATAGCAAAACTGATAACGTACAAGTTGAATTTGTGTTGGTTTATTGTGCAGAAAAATTTTAAGGATAACTTACTTTAAAGCCAATGTTGAAAGTTCCAAATGAGTAAAATCATTTGGGTGCTACTCTGTGGAAATAAAGGACATGCACTGGATAAATATTAGGAAAGAAAAGCGGAGAATTTAGAGAGTGAATATGGAAATGTAGAAGGAGATACAGAAGATGCAGGAAGACACTTGTGACGGCAGATGTGCAGTCTGTGAGGAAGGACAATTCTGAGCTGCGTCACCTGCAAGTGAAAATCTCCTTTGGGTCATAAGGAAAGTCTTCAGCGAGGTGTCAAACTTTTGAATATCTTATTTGCTACTCAGAGCATCTGAACTGAATTTAACAAGAAATTAGACTGTCAAAATTTAGGGCCATAAAATGCGTGTGGTGTCTTAAGGCTAAAGCTGTTTTCTTCGCTTGTACTTGAGCAATGTATCGGAGTTGGAGTACACACTGGAATAAGTTTAAAAACTATTTACTTTACATTGTTCAAGTTCACAATTATTTTTTCCTCGGGGTATGGGTCTGAGTTCACCACCCTGTTTTTCCTCACGATTGTTTTCATTAAAGATTGGGAGCTGTGAGCTAAAACTAGTTTGAGAAGCTGATGTGAAACCAATGCAAGTATTTCTCGGGTCCTTTAGGGAATTCATTTCATCTATGACTGTCTCCCTGAAAGTCAGAAGTTTAGTTGAGATCACTCATTTATTGTCCATCAAAGCTCATTGAATAAAGATATCTCTAGAGGCAGATTTATTTCATCTTAGACTAGCCACGCACCTACAGGAAACGGGTCTAGTGACTTCTAGAGATATTTCTTTCCCTCCACTGAGGACCATGTTAGACATTTCTCTAATGAGTTCACAACAAAACAGTGAAAATGTCAAGACTTGAAAATTCTGTGTTCAAAAGTTCTTCCAGTTTTAAAGTTCTACCAAAGTCAGATAAAAACAATTGCTTTGACTTACCTACACATTAGAACACATAATTTATTACAGAAAGTTAAAAGAAGACCTAGTTTAAATAATTTTGAACTCAAAAATCAAAATATTCCTTCAAAAAAGCTGAAACTATTTGTTTTGTTCTGTTTGCAAAACCTCTCTCCCTTCTGTCTCCTGCATTTTCCTGCATTAAGAACACTTTAGGGGGGAAAAAAGGATTTCATCAACATTTTCATAGAAACAGATTTACGCAAAATACAACTCCACCAATTTTTACTGATCACTTATCCCTATACATGATCTTTTAGACATGAATGGTCATAAAGTCATGCTAGTTCCTCAGGATTTCTGTTGTGTGTATTCATAACTGCTAAGCCAATAAACACAAATACAGACTTCTGCCATTTCTCTTACTGGCCTCGTTGAACCTCATACCATTGGCGTGGACCCAGCCAGCCAGCTCTGTAGAGCCTTTTTTCCCCAAGCAGGTCAACACTTCCTCCCAACTCAGTGTCATCCGTGAACTGACTGACGTTGCGCTTGATCCCCTCATCCATTAATAAAGATGTTGAAGAGAACAGGCCCCAACACTGAGCCCTGGGGGACACCACTTGTGACCAGCCAACAAATGGATTTGACTCCACTCCCCACCACTCTCTGGGCCCAGCCACCCAGCCAGTTTTTTATCCAGTGAAGAGTACACACATCCAAGCCATGAGCAGCCGGTTTCTGCAGGAGAATGCCATGGGAAACTGTCAAAGGCCTTACTAAAGTCTAGGTAGGCAACATCCGCATCCACTAAGCAGGTCACCTTGTCATGGAAGGTGATCAGGTTTGCCAAGCAAGACCCGCCTTTCATAAACCCCTGCTGACTGGCCCTGATCACCTGGTTGTCCTGTACATGCCGTGTGATGAAACTCAAGATGACCTGCTCCATAACCTGCTTTATATGAGTGGTCTCAGTGCTATTGCCATTTCTTTTGACCTGTGTATGTCCTTCTTTCAGTTTAATTTAGACAAGACAGAGCCTCTTTAGTATAGGAACACTCTGGCTTATAATGGCTACAGAATTTTATACAACAAACTACGATGGGTAAGTGGGGGAGAGCCTCCTGGCTCTCTTTTTCAATATAACTTGAAGTAGAAAGAAGTAAAGCTAATACACAGATGAGGGTTTGTGTCCGCTTTTTGATTGGTAGTACCTGTTCTTCTAAAGCAACAAAATAAAATTAAGAGTAGGGAGGTCTGATCATATGATATATCACATGATTATAGGTAATATCAGGTTCTTTTCTTGTAGGACTACATCTAATAATTTGGCAGATCTGGAACTTTTTCCTCTTATCCTTCTCATTTTCTCGTCTCTGCTGCTATATTTGTTTGTGATACTTGATTTCTCCGTGAAAATCTCACAGAGCTCCTCTTCTTTGCTGCAGGCCTCTGCCAAAGGTATTAAATGGACTTCACAAGCACTGTGTCACTCTTTCTATGCTGTTGGAATGCAAATAGTTTTGGAGTTTTGGGTACATGGCATTTGGGTTTTAAAACAACGGCCTCTATTGACTGGAATGTCATTCCAATATATAGGAAACACAGGAATTAAAGCAAAAAACACCCTTTCATGTTATAAATAAGTGTGTTTAAATGGAGTTACAGCAGACAGAATGGCTTTCAAATGCTTTGTCTCAGTTCCCTGATCTCCCAGTGTCCCTGAAGAATATATACATTACAAACACATGCTATCCTTGTTTTGAGGCTCAGTCTTTTGACCGAGTTATTTCCTCTAACATATCCTGCAGGACCCAATTTACTATCCAGTTCAGCTTCCAAGCGGATAAAATCTTGTATTCACTAATCCTGTGAATGGACACAAGAACCCTGCACCAAGAGATACTGGTATCTGCTGCCTTGTGGAAGAGAGCACAGCTCATGAATAACATCAGGATGCAACAGATGTGGGTTTCATTCCAGTAAGGCAGTGAAGACAGTGCCCTGTGGGAAATTATTGGTTCAGATAGAGAATAGATTATATGAAACTTAATAGTACATGCAAAAGATGCATTCATTTGGTACAGCCTCGCCTACAAGGCGCAGACTCAGTTGGAGGTAACAGAAAAGGAAGATGACCTAGGTACAAGGTGATCACAGGATGTCTAAAGTCTTCGATGTGATGAAATTTGAAGACCTATTAGGCGAGATGTTTTCACCAGTCGTAGGAAAGCATGAGCACTGCTCATAGTAGGCATTGGAACAATCTTGTTAGGAATACCATATACAGTTTTAGTCACCTACATTCAAAAAATAGTGAGTATAAATGGGAATGGGGAAATGAAGAAACTGGATAACCACAGGACACAAAGACTTCATGTGGATTTATACTTTTAAAAGAAAGATTGAGGAAGTATATAGTTGTTGCTAGTAATTTTCAAAGAGTCATTATTAGAGCAGAGCAGTAGCATGGACCCAAGAACTGTCCATGAAGAGATTTAAAACAGAGATTATGTGAGATCGGAGGGGATCTCAAATACCCTTCCATCAGGGATGGTGAGGTCTGGAAAAAAAAAAAAAACCCACCAAAACTCGTTATAGTTTTAAGCTTAGAATGGCTGTCATCTGTGTCAACAAGAAGCTTGAATCCCCTACCCATTCTTCTGTATGCGTGCCGTAGGGTAAGATGCTTTACAAGACAATTCAAAAGCCAATGGCAAGCAAGAAAATGAAAACCAGTTTAAACTGAGTTTTATGCTGTGCTATCATTGTTATAGTTGCTAGTAAAGGCAGAACGCGTGAATGGATTTCTGCATGAACCACATGTGCCAGTGTGCATGCGTGACTTCTCCTAGATGGGTAAAATTGGGGTTTTTTTACAATTATTAGTTCTGGAAGGGATGTGGCCGAGAGTTGTAATGTCTGCGAAGGAAATAATCATGCTAGCAAACACAGATTCACCCTTCAGAAAAGCCAGTACAGTGGTGTGATGTTTCATTTGAAACAAGACTTTACACAGTCTGGGATTGGGACATGAAAATATTCTTGTTTATTCACATGTTTTGAAAAACAATGATAGTAAAATAGAGGGCATGTCTGGGATGTTCCATTTCTTGTTCAGAATCAGATGACTATGAAGCTGTGCAACAGTGAGCAGCAAAACCCACTTCGTAGGTAATATTTGGTGTAGTTTTCTTTCTAAGCTTGATTTAAAATACTGTACCCTCAAACAAACTAATCCTTTTGTAAAGGCAGAGGTCGCAAGTGGAGTTGCCAAAGCTTATTATGAATGTCTGAAGAGGTATGGCACCGGTCTAGGGCAAAAGTTCAGACGATCTGAACTCACAAAAGTGGCTCAACTATTTTCACAGACTATATTCCTTTGCACATCTCTGTCACGTACAAACACCCATGAATACTTAAACCTGCTCTTAGCTGATGTGGAGGTGGATGCTGGTTACAGCAAGGCATGTTACCTCCCAGGGACATGACCTCCAGAGAGCAACTGGTTTACAGAACTAAATGTTTGTCAACCCAAAACTTAATAGATCCCTGGATTTCCCTCAGGTAGGTAATCAAGATTTTTTTCTTGACAAGACATTTTTAGGTAACATATCTTAAAAGGGTGGAAAACTTCTGTCTCCTCTGTCATGAGTTACACAGTTGTTCTGTAGTGAGCCAGCTGTGCATATCATGAATGCAATGCCGTATTTTTGATAGATTGGCGTTTTCTTCTTTTATTGAAAAGTAAGTGGCAGGCTCTGGAAACTACTTACGCCTTAGAAGTAGAGGATTTTGAATTTTGTTTTAATTAAGGGTATTTCCACCCCTATGACTAGGCCACTGAGAAACATAGGCATCCACAAGGTAACTATATCCCACTACCCGTAGGTCTTCATTAAGCATTATCCGTATACACAGGGAACAAACCCAGATTTTCTTTAAGGCAGAAAAAGCCCTTCAGAGTATAATTAACCTCGTCAAATTGAATTTTTATCTATTTATTTCCGCAGGATCTGCCCTGCGTGTATTTACTGCCTTCTGTTCTTTATGCTGCATTGTTTTATTTTAAAACAATATTGTTCTCTTCAACTTTGTTACAAATCACAGCACTTCAGGGAGATTAGTCAGGAGTCTTAGGCAATAAACCTGTAAAGAAGTGGAGGTGATATCAGCCAGTGTTTAATCACACATAGCTCTCAAAAAATTTTCTTTTCCTTTTATCCACATCTCACGTGCAGCCTGTAGCCTCCCGAGACAAAGCTGAGTTTATCTGGCAATAACAGCATACACTGTGGAGGTGAGGAGAAGATGAGCCAAGACTCTTTATGCAACCGCTGCCGGCAAAACGAATGCCCTGAAGGACGTGTACTGGCAGTTAACTCTAAGTTGTTTTCTTCAGAAGTGCAGAAATAGCCCTTGAGTTTTCCACCAAAGAAAAAGGTGAAGCCATTCTGTTCAGAAAATAGAACATTCTTTCAGAATTGACAACAGAGGAATATTTTAGATTGCTGAGTTGTTCTTTTCACACCAGCTGCAAGGTTTTTGCCTGTACTGGTTACTCAGCGAATTTCAGAGCACCTCTAAGGTTGTGTTGGGTGTCCTCTAAGCCTCGGGCTTGGGTTTCAACATGACCCCATGTCTATACCTTCCAGTTTGGCACATTCTCTTGAGTCTAATGTCGGTAACTCTGGGTTATCTCAAATTCTCCAAGAGATGCTCTAGGGAACTGAGTGACTCATTTTAAATTCTCACAGCCTCAGACTACATCCCAGTGCTGACAGCATGCCGTACCAGCCCTGCCACTCAAACAGCCCGTCTGCGGGGTTTAAGGACTCAACTGATTTCTTTTCAGGCATCATGAAGAGCGAGAGAGGAAGAAAGTACACACCAACACCACAGTTAAAGTAGATGCATGAACACTCTTTGTGATGGTGTAGCACGGTGGTCTCCATTAGAGACTTGTTTTTATGAAATTGGTGTATCACCAGTGTGTAGGAATCCAGGCTGATCTGGTTCCCAGAGCCTCGAAATTACTTGGCAGCTGTGGATATTCGCAAAGTTACCCAGCTGTTGCTGCAGAGATAAGGTCAGATTGTCACACAGGATCAGGAGTGTGACCGTGTACCTCTGAACCAGCACTTTGCAGAGAAATAAACCCCACTGTGACATAATTACTGGTTGTCCTTTATAGCCAGTGGGAGATACAGGGTTTATAATTGTTAGTGCTCATCATTAACAACTGAGGGTTTCAAGTGAACGGTGAATGCTTAGCAGAGTTCAGTTGAAAGCACGCGTGAAGATATCAGAATGCCAACATGAGTATCCAACCACTGCATTCACAGGAGACAGAGCTGGCCCAGCTTGCCTTTGAAGAGGTTCTATAGAGCCCTCAACACGGACTGGTGCGCATCCCGCTTCTTTCTTAGTGTGAGATCACCTTAAGGCCAGTTCATAAACTCAGTACAGTTGATAAGGGCTGTACTGGACTAAGTGGTTGTTATGCAGTATCTCGCAGGTCAAAGAGTTAATGTTGCTTCTATGGCACTAACGCGTGAAAGGCTGCACAGGTCCTTGCAAAGGGACATGGGAACAATTGTGTTTCCACGGCTGTGACAACGGCTGGTTAATATGAGTACAGCAGGGCCACTTTGAAGGAGATTCAGGGCCTGAAATGTGGGCACATATGGGGGTATACTGAGTGAGTCAGCAGCACAGAGAGTATCTACCCCTGGAGCAGGAATGGTGCGCAGCAAGCAGAACTCCTGAGACATATGCTAGTCTTCATCACTATCTTGTTTAAACAATTAGCATTTGCTCTAAAGCTCTCTGAGATTACAAGTATTTCAATGACCTTGTAGAAGAAGAGACACTGTATGACTACACAAACTACTGTAGTAACTAGTTAACCAGTACTCACACTAGTTCCTTTATGATCTTCTGCTCTGTAGCATGAGAGTATCTATTTATTGGTTGTTGTCTAGACCATGGAATCAAACAATATCTATCCCATTTGAGGACAGCAGTCAGAGAGAAGGCAAAATGGCATCTTCTGCCTCGTGTCTGTCCCAGCATCCTGTGCTTGGCAGGACAGTGTCTTGGCAAGTGTGATCGAGTCTAGTGCCCACATTCTCTAAGAGAGGCAATCACGCTGCGTTCAAGCACACGTATGAATGTTTGGTATCTATACAGGAGGCTGGTCAAGGAATGACATAATTTTAGGTTTATTCTGCTGCAGAATGTAGACAGATTTTGTTTGGTCTGGATTTTTTTTTTTTGTGGTTTTTTTTTTTTTACTTTACAAGGTCTTATTACAATGCCATCCTTGTCCCTTTTCTGGTCTCCTTGTAGTAGAGTTGAACAAAGTAATTAAAAATGTTCAGAACTCACCTTTACTCATTTATAAATGGGAATGTTCCATTCACTTCTACCACAGACATGTGCAGAGATTACTCGCTGGTTTTACAAGCATTATGTAGCATACAATCCCTTTTGTTCCAGAAGCACAGACCTCAGCTACAGACATTTCGCTTTGGACTGAAAATTGGCATGCACTGATTCCTTCAGAAGGCATAATCCTGGCAAACTGCCCTTTCATACTTCAACAAGTCCTCCTTCCTGAACATGATTTTTACTTTGTACTTCATAGAAAGTACAACAAGGTCTCTGCTTTATTCTGGCTTAAGGTATGGTCAAGAGAAAATGGTTCTGCTTGGTTTTAATGGTTCTCAATCGCTATCATATTTTTTCTTTCTGTCTCTTACTAAATACACGTAGTTAAAATCCCCTGTATTTGAATAGTACATGTTCATGTTTTAATCCCTCTGTGTATTTGAATAAAAAATTTAAAAATTAATGAAACATGAACTTTTAATAAGAGCCAAAATGTGTATGTCATCTCTGGGCTGAATGTCATAGTCTATCAACAGAGGACCGCAGATGGGACTCCAATCAACCCATATTTAGCATTGTTAGGGATTCTGAGTTGCACAAGGTGAACATACGGCAGTTTTGAGAGTAAGTTGATATTTCTCGAGCCAAAGAAGAGTCTGTACTAGTGTTTCTGTACCACACTGGTCCTTTTCCGTAGAAAACATCGGCATTTTGGTTAAAACAGCTCGTTAACATGAGCATCCAAACAGCTACCAACGGTTAGAAACAACATGCTGCCCCTTTACTTTGCAAGGAAAGAGTTTGAAGTCAATCTGTGAGAAGATCAGGAGTCTTGCATGGGGTAGGACAGCTTCCCATGACCCATGAAGTGAAAGAAAGGCTCTAGCCCTGGCCCCGCTGCTTCTATAGATGAGGCATGCCTGCAAGATACAATCTAGAATCCCAGAGCTGAGAACAATTTGAGACACCTCTTTAATAATGACCAGCTTAGAATAATTTTAGGGAGAGTCTAAGCTGGTACCACATAAACACAGTATAGGACACCTGCGCCAAATGGGAAATATTGAGTGATTTGGGGCAGACTATGCCCTTTCAGGCTCCGTGTTTCACTTCCAAAAATCAGTTCCTGCTATCTTCAGCAGTAACAGATCTTTCTTACCTCAGTGGGACATTAAGAGGATAAAATAAGGATTCTGGGGCACACAGAAATAATGGTGATGCGGTGCATGAGACAGCCTAGGACAGCGAGATACAAACTGGGGTATTTCCCTTAACACAGCAGCCAATACCTCAGCAGCCTTTATCGTTCTTATGGCAGTATGATATTACAGGTGCAACCATAAACTGGAGAGCAGAAACACACATCAAGAAAGCAAGTGAAGCAGTTAAAGGTGTGGTGGTGTTTTTCTCTTTTTCTGTCAATAAAATCTTTCCAGGTCAGAGTCCAAAGACAGTTATAATTACTCTGAGTCACCCAGATTTTAGAGAGTGAATGGGGAAGTTAATCTAATTTGGAGTAATCTGGAAGTTAGATGTGTGAATCTGAGCTAGTTACCCTATGTTTCCTTTATAACCATTGGAAAAATGATAAAGCGCCCTCAGAGGATCTTTGTATTTATGTAAAAGACACCCAGTCTATGTAAAAGTTGTGTTACTGGACCATTCGGGGGGGGGGGGAACCCGATTCCTAGCATGGACTCATACATCTAAATTTTAAACAAGGATAATGGAGATGAATGAACCCTACCCTGGATTTAAACCTTGTATGAAGTCACCTACAGTATTTTTTCCCCATCATTTACTTTGCAAGTGTATTTACGCATCAGAACGGACAAATTGCCCTCTTAGCCTGGGTACGCTGCTTGACTTGTCAAAAGATGCTATTTCCATTTTACACAAGGCTAGCTGATAAAATTTGACAATCTTGCATTGGCTGTGAAATTATTCATATAACTTTAGATTTCACTGCTTGTCAGTGCCATTTTTAATCTGATCACCTTTACATATTTATTAGCCTCCTCAGCTGGTTACAGGAATCAAAGAATAGAAATCATTGCAGAACTGAAGGCTCATTTCACGAAACACTCACGTGAAGTTCAACCCAGTATTTCCCTTTTAGAGTCAGAACAGCAAATCACTGTTTAAAGTAAGGAGACATGGGAAGACAATCAGACTTAGTTCTTTTCATGTGGACCTGAGTTTTGTGCATTTCTTTCAATACAGAAATTGCTCAGTTTTCATGTATCACCCATCAAAGCTGATGTCTTTCTTAAACCGTTTCTTTAATTACCTTTTCCCGTTCCTTTTACCTTCATTGCAGGCTGTAAATGTATCCAGTAGAGTTCTTGTTCCACAAATACTTGCTCTTACGTCTAAGGAACTGAAGGGAAGACCAGTATGCAGTAAAGCATGCTCAGGGACACTCATAGATGTCTATGTATCATATATATTCTTTCCCATGTGACTGTCTCTAAGCAAACGAGGTAGTGTCGTACTAGGTGGGAAGTCAGGCTAAGATTTAAAAGCAAAAGAAGGTTTAACACTAAAATAATGTTTAAAAAACAAAACAAAACAAAGCAAAACACAAACCCCACAACAGCCATAATCATTAGTCAAACCTGAAGCTCAGTGTTGTTTAACTGAAGCATCATACTCCAGTGCTAGACTACTCAAATAATGAAAGAAATCAATCTACATTGGACATTACTTAATTATCGCTGCTGAAAAGTAGTGTTACACACGTCTAGAAGCTTTTGCAGCTTAATTGTGTAGAAAATTAATAACCTGTAAACTGCTTTTTAATCTTATTCCTTGTATTTCAGACTGTTGTCTACCATCACTCAGACAGCTGGCAGATATAGGCAACTACTACAGTGTGAGAAAATGCTATAAATACATCAAACAGCCTCAAGACTGAGTTAAAGACATACAGCGTGTCTTGAGGTCTTGAAGGACCAAAGAAGACGATTGAAGAAGATGACCAGAAATTAAACATTCTGCAACAGGTGAGCTCACCTCTTCTTTCTTCTGCCATGAGAACAACAAGCTTAAAATAAAATAGCTGTACTCATAAAAAAATTCCTCTGTAAGCAAGATATCCAAAATGGAGATGAGCTCAGTCAAGTTCTATCATCTGCTCTACATACTGTTATTGCTGCTGTTACCTCAAGAGGGAAAAAAAAAGAGAAGGGGATAGAAAAAGGTAAGTGGATTTAACCTGAAGCAATAGCAGCTGAGCCTGGAAGGAATCTGAGTTGAAATGGGTGAGGGAAGTGCCACAGATGCAAGATATATTCTGTGTTGTCCTAGCAAAGCGAGATATGCACAAATCAGACAGACCGAAATTACTGCCTAGGTCCCCCTATCTTTCTTACTTTACTGCTTCAGATCTCTCAGATTTCTGGTTCCTCAGCATACAGTGGTCTACTTTCCAGTTGCTACTGGCACATCTGCTGAATCACAACTACCCTCCAGAACAGTGGAATATCATCTTGCTTTAACCACAGTTTTCCTAGTTGGACAAACTAAATGAAAGTTAATAAAATCAAAAGAGCTTGTCAGCAGAAGAACCAGACAGAGCTGGGTAGCCTTTAGCTCAGAAATGTACTCAGAAGATTACTCCAACACTTACAAATACATTTTGTTAAAATCCAAATCAGATGTGAATTATTAGTGTTAAGGAAGGGGATACAACTGAAATAACCTCCACCAGTGATACTTTTTTTGTTGTTTTAATGTTCAACTGCAAAATGGCACTATTTGGTATTTCACTGCTGCTATTTCCTTTGGTATGTTACTGAACAGATTGGGAGACTACATTTATTTTATAAAACATTTCTGAAGGCCATGACTCAGGATTTCTACTCAGAGTAGCTTTCAGGAATGTGATTAGATCCCAGTGGAACATGAATGAGTGCATAAAGCCAACTTTTCCTGAATCAGGATTAGAATAAGCCGTTATTTTCTGTTTGAGAAAGTTTCTATTAACATGCAGTAGCAACTTGGAGAGAGGAAACAGAGCTGTCAGCCTCAAATAGTGTTGGTCCGAATGGAGGTTAACCTTGCTGAATCCTGGATTGGCAGAGATCTTGCACAGTTTTCCACAGAGCTGGGTACCCACCCAGAGAGAAACGACCTTCTCAAAACCTATCAGAATTAGTCCCAAATTTTCTAACGGTTTAATCCCAAATCCTTACTTCTGCTTTATTTTGATTTTTATTATTTTCATTCTGGAGAGGAATTATGCACATTTGCATAAGGAAACCACCCAGTGAGACAGAATCCTATTTGAAATAGTTCTCTTAATAAAGCAACAATTGAATTGTGCTTTTTTTTGAATTGTGATTTGTCCAGCTAGATGTTTCTTCCTCACCCTTTTCACAGAAGCACAGAATCACAGACGAGTCCAATCAGTCACCCTGCACTGCCAGGTCCCCAAACCATGGCCCTCTCCCACAGCGGTTCCGCTGGGGAACACCAGACCCTGGTAGATGCCAGGTCTTTTTCAAGTAAGGTGTCAGAGGAGTTAAACTCTCATCTGGACCCATTAATTTCACATGGGCTTCCTATCCTGGGACAGATACGCAGGCACAGCGGAGGACTGGTATACAAAGCCTCCCTGCTGCCTCGCGCAGCGTGTGCTTGGAGACACACAGAAGATGCATGGAGAAGGTGGGACTATTGGCAACTCAGGTAGTTTAATTGTTTAGGGGAAAAAAAAAACCAAAATGAGTGAATGGGTCAGAATGGAAAAAGATTACATGAAGGACATCAAACCATTTCAGTGTTGGGAATTTTTTGCTTAAGTTTTTTGAAGCTTTTTGGATAGGCAAATTTTGAAGTTGAAATTAGGTACAGAGATTAAAAGGGAAACTAAATAAATACAACTGGATTGCCAGGACTATTAATGCCAAGACTCTTACTCCAAACAGTTCTGCAGCATCTGGCAACAATCGGTTCAATTTGAGCAATGGGAGAGAGAAAAAAATGAGCATAAAAGGACTGAGCCATTCATAATTACCCACTGAGATTCAGTTTATGAAATAACTGCAAGAAGTGAGAGGTTACGCCAAATTAGAGGCCAAAACTCAATGCCTCTGATCTTCTGAGCACCTCTGACTTGCTGGGTTGGAACCAAATGCGCTTTACCATTACTTAGCACAGGATCAGCCCCATCCATTTCAGTGGTGTTTGGGATTTCTTTCTTGAGCACCCACTCCTAGGGCTGGTGACAAGAACCATAGGTAATGATGAAAGCAGCTTGGCTACAATTTAAAAAACAGCTATGGTATTTCCAAGAAAGGAAAGCTGCAGATCTGGATCATTTAAATTAATAGGCACTTTGGAATGAAGTTGAAAATGAGGTTAGCCAAGACCTTCGCTGTTAGAAAACACAGAGTTTATGGTTCTATATTGCCAGCTGTGTGTGTCTTTAAGCCTTTATGAGGTAGTCTGAAGCCAAGGGTTGATGTGCTGCAAATTTAAATACTAAGAAAGCAGATTTAGGATGAATATAATATTTTGCAGCATTACACTAGCCAAAATAAAAAAAAAAAAAAGAAAAAATGTTCAAAAAAATTTAAAAAAGGGAGAAATCTGCTTTAGCTTGCTAAGGAAGTAACAGAACATTTATTCCTGGATTGGCAAGGGGTGAGAATGAGGGGGAACAACAGAAATGAGAGCAGATAGAGAACATTTGTTGTACACAAAATTGACTGCAGTATGGAAAGTACTGAAGTGTGTGACTGTAGTGTGTGTCATGCAAAACATTTTGTGCCACAGCTACTAAATCGGTGTTTCTCTGTGCCTCGTCGATATCATAACTAATGCCAGTGTCTGGGTATTTTATCCCTCAGACGTGTTAAAATAAACCATTTCTCCTCAGCCTATTTAAGCAAAGTCTCTTTGGACAGCCTTGCCAAAGCTAAATCCTGGGTCAGACCTAAGTTTGTGGTTACAGCTGAATTACTCTTTTTGATTCCCCTCTCCAAATTCCTCAGGTCAGCCTGGTGCCCTTTGCTTTAAATGGGAACCTGGCAGCTTTCCAAAGACTAATAGAAAGTTCGCTGAGACAAGGTTGAGAACATTTGTCCGCTTATCTAAAGGATGCCCCAGCTCCCTTCGAATGGGAGCAGTCTCACAAGGAAGGGATTCAGGAGCTGAACAAGTTTAGACCAGTGAAAGGCAGTTGCAAGGGCATTAAATCAGAGTTTACGACTACTTACGAGGGATACAAGGCGCTAGGCTAAAGCTCTTCAGATGTGCATGAAATAAAACCTGTAGGTGGCTGTTTGGATAGATGCATGAGATAGCAGCAGACACTGAAAACAGAATGCACCTTGTTCCAGGAGAGATTTTTAGTGTTTAGCACATCTAACCGCTGAATTGAAACGGAAAGAAAATAACCGGCCTCAAGGAAGCTTTCAGTTCCAGGCCATTGGCGCCAGGCTGAGAAGCAGAATTTGGTGCATGGAGTTTAATGGATTCGAAAAGCATCTGCTGTGTCCCTTTCCCAATTAAAGGCTGTTTTCACACACCTTAAATAAGTAAACAAACAAACCATGAATAATTGTGCAGGGGACAGTCACTTTAAGGACACAGGCCAGTATTTCAGAAATTCCGCGCCCCCAGCACCTAAGGCGGCTTTACAAGCGGTGAACGTTTTGCAGATGGTTGTATAGATGTGCTTGTGGACATAAAATACCTGCTCAACCACCAAGGTCGTGCTCAGAGCGGGGTGTCCCTCAAGGCTCCCCACCTTCTCCTCGGTTGTAATCTGTGCCGCAGGATGGGTTTATAGCACTGGCTTTAACAGCTGCCAAGGGAACTTCCTTCCACAAAAGTCTCTGCTTTTGAACTCATGTGTGCATCTGACCTCCTGAAAATCCAGCGGCATCGAGTTCCACGGGGCAATCACACATTGGATGAAAAAGTGCTTCATTTTCTTAGTTTCAGACCAGCTTATTTGTTTTTCTGCTTCTTAGAGTGAGGAATGCAGGAACGTTCTCCTGACCATTCCTGGTTCTCTTTCTCCATGCAGCTCCTGACTCCGCATGCCTCTGTCATACTCTCCCTCACTTTTCTGACCCAAAAAATCCTAAACTACTTGCTGGTCCTTTATAGAGAAGAGTCTTCATGACTTTGCTCTTACCTGTCTTTTTTTTTTCCCATGCCATTTCCTTTTTCGGGTGGAGAACAGGATTTCTGTGCAGGCACAAAGATACAGGAACAGTTTTCTTTTTTTTTTTTACTTTGGCTTAAAGCTTTTCATGGTTTATTCTCTACTGTTTTTAACAGCGACGCTCTGCTGCCTTTATGACAGCTCTTTGTTGCCGAGCGGGATTTCTGAAGAGAGCAGGAAGAGTGGCTCTTAGATCCCTTCCCAGACTGGCAAAAGCTACGTTAGAGGTTGCCTCTATTTATGTACAGCGAGAATTTCTCTCCTCTCTGTGTTGCTTTGCATTTAACAGGAATTGTCTTCCATCTGTGATTGTATCTCCTTGTCACTCAGCATCATGAAAACCTTCTGCAACTTTTCACAATGTATTTCAGCTTGGAGCATCCTGAATCCTTCTGTGTCATCTGCAAATTTTGTCACTTCACCGCTCATTCCCGTTTGTGGAGCTCTTAAGAATATTTGGAAAAACACTAGTCTTGCACAGATTCCTTTGGTGACAACTGTGAAAACTGGGCTTTTTTCTCTCAAATCTTGGAACAGTTATTATTCATTCCCCTTTATTCCTGACATCCTTAGGTTTTTGACACCATCAAGTAATTTTTTTTTTTTTTTTTAATTCCAGCTGTACTATAGAAACAACATCAGCTTTTACTTTTAAATTTGTTCGGTTGTTTTTTGGGGCGTTTTTGATGTTTTATTTTTGTTTTTAATACTGTTTGAATACTGATGGACGTGTGAGAAATAACTTATTTGTACAAAACCTTTTTTAACTCTTTTCCACTGTATCATAATAAAACACAACTATTAATTATATTCTTTTAAATTCAGTTTAAAAATTTACCCAATTGGTAACTTAACCTGTCAGTCTAATATATTCTTACATGTCCGTAGTCTTTCTAATATTTCTCAGTGTTATTTTTCTCTAATGTACCTTTCTGGAATGCTTTTTTTAATCTTTTCTTAATAATCAAAGACTTTATGCAAGAATAACCCCAATGGCATGGTCTAGCTGGTAGTGTATGGGGGGGGGGGGGGGGGGGAAAGTAGTTTTTTTTTTTCTTACTCCTTCTGTAGATCCATAATCCACTTTCTTTTGCTCATAACACATTTGCTCC
Source organism: Bucorvus abyssinicus (assembly GCA_009769605.1). Classification (NCBI taxonomy): domain Eukaryota; kingdom Metazoa; phylum Chordata; class Aves; order Bucerotiformes; family Bucorvidae; genus Bucorvus; species Bucorvus abyssinicus. The sequence continues at coordinate 1,633,229 of CM020026.1, read as the reverse complement.
ATGAAATTACAATTACCATCACCTTCCATGGCTCAGCATCCCTCCTCCACCTGGTATAATTTCCCCCTTGCTGGTTCACACTCTGGTGTGACATCTGTAACCACTGGCTCTGAAAAAGAAATAGGTGCTAGAGTTTCTTCCTCCCCCCAAAAGATAAGTTAATACTGATGGGCTTGTCATTCAGTGGCAGGAGCAGTAGCTGATGTCAAGTTCCCAAGGAATGAAAGGGAGCCAGGAGGCAGGACAGCAGGTCTTACTTCTACAGCAGCTGCCCTCTGTACTCCCAGAGAAAGCTTTGAGCATTCCTGGTCTGCCCTTTCTGCTTGTCTCCCTCTTTTACAAAATAAAACAAACTGAACACATCGTGCATTTAGTTAGTTGTCTCATATCCACAATGAGCTCAGCTTCCTTCAACAACATACGAAATGGAAAGTGACGTAGCGCTGATTTTGCTGTTCGCAGTTTCCCTTCTGCTTTGTCATTATACAAGTTGTATGTTTCAATTCACTGCCATCTTCCAGCTCTGGTGTCCAAAGGTCTTTGAAAAAAATTGCTTAGAAAAGGGCATTGGTCTATTTCTTTCTCAATAAAATGTTTTTTATGCCCTGTGTGTTTTCTCCTGGTGTACATGGAAGGATTTCCCTTCCAGCAGGGTGTTCACACATCCCTGTCTGTTCTTTTATGTGTGTAACTACACCTTAATAGTCTCCCTGGGATGGGCAAAAAAGAAACCATGTTATGTCCTAGCTAGACATTGTTCTCAGCTGGTGGAAGTTGCAGATAATTCAGTAAAATCTTGGGTGGATAATGAAGTTTGAACCCTATTCAAGAGCTGAACCTGTTTAGACCAGTGAAAGGCAGTTCAAAGGGTATAGATTGGTAGAGGACCAGTTTGAACCAGTGTTAATCCCACTCCTGCAAAGCAGAAAGGCTAACACAGGAGTTCTGCCTCCTCTATCTTTGACCAAATTAATTAATCTTGTTCTCCCTATCTCCTTGTCCATCTTTATAATGTTTGCCAGTACTCAAATATACAAAACTTCTGTCTTTCTTTCAAGCTTGCTGAAACCGGTCAACAGATGCAGATGTTGGTATCTAAGGAGGGGCTGCCAAATGAACGGCCAACACAAACCAGGTCAGAAAAACTTCTTTAAGCAAGCAAAGGCAGTAAAAAGCTGCTAGCAATAGATTAATGGCAATAAATTTAGACACCAAAATGGGAAGCTATGACAAGTCTCCTTGCTGAAGCTGATCCAGTTTTAATGAAAGAATTAAAGATTCATCAAGCTACAGGGAAGGAACCAAAAGAATCATGATTCTGTCTGCTGGTTAGAGCACATGCCTGGCTGAGAGAGCATGTGAGTTGTAATTGCTTGAAAAGCATCAGTGCTCAGAAGGTACATGATGAGAATTGCTCTCACCATCTACTTTTCATATCTGATTGGTTGTGGCGTTGATCTGTGATGCGTGCTTTGTACCTACAGGTGAGGAGGAAACTAGATATGAATTCTTTGAGCCCTCAGCAATGTTTTCCTCATGCAAATGCTGCTTCTGAAGCAGAGCCTGGCTGTGGCCAAGGTTCTGTCTGTTGGGCATCCTCCAAGGCTACCTCCTGGAGCAGGCTTTCTAGGTGAGGTAAGAGGAGGGACAGCCAACTGGAAGGGTAGGCAGGGCTTAAGCAGGATTTGAAAACACTGCGAAGACGAGGCACTTTCAGGCATACTCAGAAGCAAATAGACTGCAAGGAAAAACTTTTGTTGAATAACAGTCATGGCATTGATGACTTTGCATTTCCTATCTGTAGCGGGAATTAAACCAAGGTAAATACCTTTGCTGTTTTTTGAATGTACATTCCTAGGTTAGATGAGCAGTGGAAAGGCCCACCAGCGGTAGGATCACGTAAGTTTCTCCAAGACATCCTCCCACCGGACCATTCTAGCAATCAAATAATATCTATACAGATACTAATTTCTAATGATATGTAGTCTGCTAATGGTTTTTTGACATTCCTGATTTGGATTGATTTTGCACTAGAAGGAAATCAGAAATAAGAAATGATTACTTGCTCTTAGCAAAATGAAAATATTGCCTAGTGTGAATTTTGCCACCATTATCATATTAATTTTAGATTATGCCTGTATGATACATTGAAGTAATACTTTTGGCTATAGATATATAGATGAAAGTCATGTGTATATGTCTGGGTAAAACAGAGGGAGAATTAAAGTGTATATAATATTTAATTTAGGAATGTATCTTCATGTGGTAACTTGGAACTCACTGTAACCTGCTAGTACTGAACTAATTGCATACTGTTGGCAGAACAACGGGAGACTCAGCTGGATCTTAAGTATCAAGACAGGATTTATCAAATTGACAAGGACAATTTAATTGAAAGTTTGGTGTAACTTCTCTTGCACTTTTTAGTCCTCTTAGGGATTAAGTTGGAGTATAGTACTTTATGCACATGGTTTAAGCAGGGTCCGTAGGAGTAACCTGACAAGCACAGGACATTGCCTTTTTAGTTGTTTTCACATGACCGCACGTCACACGAGCTCTGAGTGTCAGGATAGTAGAGAGAGGAAGGATAGTAGAAGTCAAAAGAGTCACGGAGAGTAAACATCAGTAGTTAGAGGAGAGATTATGTAGTCAAAAGAGCACAGTGCACTATACTATCAAAAAAAAAAAAAAAAAAGGCAAGAAAAAAAGGGAGTGGGGGGTGGGGGGAAGCAACCCTGGCTTCAGCATGTGCAAACTCAGATGGCACATCAAAACGGACTTCTGGCTGGAGATGGATGCTAAAGGAAGCAACCCCCCTAATAAGTTTTGTTTGAGCACCTGTCTGTGTAATAAACCCTCAGCAGGGAGAAGAGTATGACCCTCTGATCCCTTTTTATCAAGGGCACCAGCTTTGCAAGGGGGTGCTGTTTCGCAGGGAAAGCAATGTCAGCTTGTGAGTCTGTTTCATTACACACATGCCTGTTAGCTGCTGGAACGGAGCAGCCCATCTTCGATCTGCGAGAAGCTGGCTAGGAACACCGTTTGGTCATCTCATTTTAATTTTGCAAAATTACAGCAGGTAACTCCAATTTCACACTCTGCTTCCCTCACAACTTCTCTTCTCAGCAAAGGTCGCAGCCAGCTCTGGATGCACACAACGGAGTTCTCCTCCAATCTTGCCATCAGCAGCAGAAGAAAGATGGAACAGGTGGTTTCAGTGAAAAGTCTCTGTCCTGTGCTCATGTGTGTGACTGGGATTTGCAAGATGCCCATGAGCTTGCTTAAATCCCAAAATATTGTAGACAGCGGATGGTGCTGCTGAGGTTACAGACCCCTCTTCCCACCCTTGTATTGCGTTCAGATACTGACCTGTGCCAAGCTCCTGCTAGTTCCACAGCCATCACTGCCGCAGGTTGTCCTCAGCAGCTAGCAGGGACATGTAGCTGGATTCCCATGATGAACCAAAATCAGAGGCCCATTATTTGTGCAAAGTCCAGCTCTAGGTTGTGTGTACTTGACACAAATTCCCTGAAATTGCTGTGCCATGATTTTTCTCTTGTTTTTTTCCTTTCTATCCCACCATCCAGTGGTAATGCCTTATCACCACTAGAAGCAAGAAGCAGATTATGTCTTGAGGTATCTAACCTTAGGATGGGAAGAGTGAATTTCTAGATTTAATGGACTCTATTAATGAGAGATGTGAGTCGATAGCTTGAACATAGTTATCTACCGTCATTTTAGGTTCTGTGGAGCATCTCACCTGACTGCTGCTTCAGCTGCTGCGCAGGAATGGCATCAGGCCAAGGTATACTTTTAACTACAATGATATTAATTATTAAAACATAACTAAGACTACCTACTGCAACAGTTCCCTTAAAGGGAATCACTGACAGAATTTCCTGCCTAACACTCAAGGTCCCTAGCAAGAGGACAAGCCAATAAATTTTGAGGCAGTAATTGAAAACAGCCCACCATAGCAGCCAATTCAATTATATTTGGCTCTAAGGATGAAAGATTCAATTCATTGGATCAGTGGCCAAGTTTTTCCATGTACTTCTCGTGGTTTCGAGGTGCACATAGAGAGCAACGTTTGCTGCTAATATTGTACAAAAGCACACAGTGGGCAGATGAACAATCAGAGCTGTCCCTAACATTTCTTTGCCATGGGTGGCAGAACGCTCAACTCCGTAAATCATGGAGACCTGCTCAGGAAACCTTTGGCACTCTCGTAGTTCCCTCCGGGTTGTACACGTATACTCAACACCATCCTTGATTTGGGAGGAACTAGTCAGTTTAGAGGACAGCGGGGTCATGAAATATAAGTGAGGGTTTTTTAATGTAACAGAGACTAAAGTGAGCATAAGCACTATCATCTCTGTCAACAAGTGAACATTCATTTCCCTTAAAGCAATACTGGTAAATTCACTCTTTGAGCACTGAATTTACAATCTCAAAGAAGGACTTTCCAAGAAAAATAAAAAGGATGTGGAGTAAGGCTTGATCTTAGAGGACAGAAATGGGATGCAACCGAACATAGATAAGAGGAGGAGCTTATCATCTCTGAATTACTCACAGCAATATCATCTGTGGGTAGAACGGCACATCCTTCTATTAAAAAGGAAATCACGATGAGCAGGATCTCTAAAGAGATTTCTCTGAAATGTTCATTTAATTTTTTTTTTATATTTTTGGTGTCAGAAGGCCACCAAGACGGTGGGGGGCTGAAGCGTGTGGCTCATGAGGAAACTGAGGAGAGAAGGCTGGGGGGGAGTGATCTGAATACAGCTGAGTCAAAGAGAAGACACCGGTCAGACCCATCACAGGGGTGTCCAGTGGGGAGGATAGGAGACAACAGGCATAAATTGAAATGAGAGAGATTCAGACTAGATATAAGGAGAAGATTTTTTTGACTGTGTGGACAGTCACGTAGAGGTGCAAGTTGCCCAGGGCCATTTTGCAACTCCTACCCTTGGAGGTTTTCTAACTAGATAAGACCCTGAGTGATCTGGTCTGACCTCAGCTGACCGCACTTTGAGCATGTTGTGGATGCTCAGGGATTAGAGACCTCCTGAGGTCCTCTCCGTCATTAATTATTCTATGGGTCTGTGACTCCTTGTGAAAACCAAAATTTATGTTGTTTATGTAGTTCCTTCTCCGGGCAGATTGCCTAACAATTTTCCAGAACATGCCCCCCAGATTTGAGAAATGGCTGGTAAAGCTAAACAGAAAATAAAAAGCACATGGAGCACAAGACGTGACAAGCAAAGTACATCCTCAGAGTCCTTAGAACAGACAAGAAAACCTTGATATACAAGCGTTCTACTGCAAGAACGAGGAGACATTTTACTAAAGAAGACATTTGCTGAAGAGGTTTGCACCAACCCTAACAGACCAATAGTGTTCTTTCAGTGGTTAAAAAAGTGTGATCCTAACACTATTGACATTGTTTTAGTGTAGCGTAATAACAGAAGGCTTGATCAATCATGTACAACAGAAAAAGAATGAAAGGTATGAAACAGGATCCAAAACCAAACTATGTAATTTCTAAGTAATATCATTTTCTAAGTAATATCTTTTTCAGATTTTTAATATTTAATAATTTTTATTATTTTAATATTTTTTATCTTTTAAATATCAGACTACGGGATGCCAGTTATTTATCACTAACTGCTTCTTTTCCAAAAGAATTCATCACCCTAAATATCGAACAAAAACATTGACACAAGACTTCCATTTGTTTTGACAGTGTGATTAAAAATAAAATTCCCAATGAAATATTGATGAAAAGTTGGTTTTGTTTAAAGTAACCCTTAAATCTAGTTTATTTTCAGATCTGTCATCAAAAGATAGCAGTCATAATAGTTTCCACCTAGTATATGTCCAGCTTTTTGAGTTGTTTTTCTATTCCTCATTGAAAAATATTTGCAGTATTTTACAAAATACACTTTCAATCTCTGGTACTATTGAATGCACCAGGCAAGGAAACGTTCTCGTATTTCTTGAGAAGTCAGTCAGATATTTTCAGTCTAATGGCATCAAAACTTTCATGTTTTATGAGAAAACACTGGGTCCCTAATACCTGATCAACTATTTATGTTTTAAAAATAAAATTCAATAGTATTTTATATGCTTGGGAGAATTTATGACATTTCCTCTCTTCAGTTTACATTTTCTTGCTTATACTTTGTTCTTGAAAATGTTTTAATTATTTTTATTCTTGGGTTTTTTTTTTTTGGTCAAGAATAGTTCCGGATACCTATGGGTCTCGATATACGTGTATGGCGAGTGGTGACTACATTCATTCACAGCTGATCAAAGTGTGTCACATTCAAGCACCTTCTCCTTTTGTAGAGGGCTTGGCAGCTCCTGCGTTCTATGCTAAGTGAGGGAGAAAAGACAATCCTGCCTTCAAAGAGGCAAATGGTAAATTCTTCCTACAACCGTCTCAAACACAGTTGGCATTTCTAGATAGTTAGCAGGGACTAACTCTTCATGGAAAAAGATAATTACCTTCTGAACAACCAGCTTGAGGATTTTTGCCAATAACAACAAAAGACGAGAGCGTACATCACAAAATGAGGATCCTTACACTGTCCTTTCTTGGAAAAATTAAAATCAGGTGGACTTGAGTGAAAAATGGTCTCTCCACCCCTTTTGCCTGGATCATTTAGATAGGATTGACTAAGACATTTCTCTCATGGGAAGCCTTGAAGATCCATAATGTGTTGAAGAAGCATCCTAAAGCAGTTTTCCAGTACAGCACCCACACATTAGCATTTCTGGGCCCCTCACTTCAAGAAGGACATTGAGGTGATTGAGCGTGTTCAGAGAAGGGCAAGGAAGATGGTGCAGGGTCTGGAGAACAAGTCTAACGAGGAGCAGCTGAGGGACCTGGAGTTGTTTATCCTGGAGAAAAGGAGGCTGAGGGGAGAACTCATTGCTCTCTACAACTACCTGACAGGAGGCTGTAGTGAGGTGGGGGTTGTCTGTTCTCCCATGTGACAAGTGGCAGGACGAGAGGAAATGGCCTTAAGTTGTGCCAGGGGAGATCTAGGTTAAATACCAGGAAGAACTTCTTTACAGAGAGGCTTGTGCAGCATTGGACCAGGCTGCCCAGGGAGGTGGTGGAGTCCCCATCCCTGGAGGTGTTTAACAGCCGTGTGGATGTGGTGCTGAGGGACATGGTTTAGGGTCGCTGGCAGTGCAGGGGGAACGGTTGGGCTGGATGATCTTAAATGTCTCTTCTAACCAGATGATTCTGTGATTCTGTGAATCTATGGCAAAACACTGAAAATTAAGAAATTGGAGTCAATTTTAGATTTAGCAATTTTTCCTATTCAGTGTGATCCAGTTTCTTAAGTGCTTGATAGCTTTCAATAAGGCATTCATTTTTCTTTCTGGAGATACTGTGAACTCCTTTCATATTGCTAAATACAATATCCATCTTCACTCCTCATACTGAATCAATAAATAGTCAGACATCTGATGGGAATTTGCAAAAAATAATTCATTAATCTATAGAAAGTGTTAATTGATTTGGTAAGTTGCATAATGACAGATTAAAGTTCACCAGTTATTTTTGTTTATTTTCTTGGAGGCCTCCTTGGAGTAGGATTCTGCTGCCCTTTAAAAATGTATAGCAAGGCTGAGCGATTGTTAGCAACAGGCATCAAGAAGAAATAGTACACCTAGTTGACCGTGTGGTTAGGGTGTAAGTAATCATGCTGAAATTTTGATGTACAAAAGGCAGAAATTATTCTTTTTTGAGACTGGCATAGGACTTTGAGAACCACAAATAACCAATATCTTGATTTTATGTCTCAGTGAACGTGATGCATGCAGCAGCATCATGTTCTGCTTAATAAAAAAAAATAAATAATGATGAAAAATCAAGTCTAGAAACCAAGCCAAAAGTTTTAGCTGTATTTATAGCATGGCAATCAGAGCCAATTCCAGGTTGCTCCTCAGCTTTGATATTTGTTCACTTTGGACAAGAAAGCCTAACACATACATTTCAATTAGATACCTACATCAGGACCACAGTGGCTCTAGGCAACTTCCTAAGTGAAAGGCAAGAACAAGCATGTCAAGGTTACCGCTCTTTCACTAAAAACTGTCACCTAAATCGTGCCACATTTCATTGGGGTCCAGGAATCAAAACTCTAGATCTCCATGGGTCCCTGGGGATAACGATGTTAAAAACTGCTTGACCTGACCAGTTGTTTGCTGGTCTCCATCTAGGGGACCGATATATGGTTATTACCTAAATGTTACGTTTATGAACAATTTCAGGCTTAGGAACCCAAATCCATTACTTTTTTTATAGAAAATAATTCAGCTTTATTTCCGTTGCTTACACAGACCTTGACGTCATGAAATTATGTACTTGTATGTAATATGAAGAAGGATCTTGATGCTTGATGTTAAACACAGGTAAGATCAAAAATCAGTGTAGTGGCAGGTAAGACCCCAAGAAGGAACCATGATGGTCCTGTCTACCTGATGTGTGCACTCTGCATTTTATTGATGTCCCTTAGGTCCTTAAAGTAGCAATGGATTAACAGGAAACTAGACACTTATGGAACATTTAAACCATTAGACTTCATCAGAAACATCCCTAGGCATCAGGAACCAATTTAAAAGAGTGGCCACTGCTTATGCTAGCAAACTGCTTTCTCTTTCAAAACAGGAGGGCTGCACTCAGGCTGACGTCTCGGAGAGAACCCTGGAATTTCCTACACGCCAAACTCTACATGGGAATTATTCCTGAGAATTGTCAGTTTAAAGAGACCGAATTAATTCCAGGGAACACCCCGACAATGCCGAAGAAGAAAGTCACCAGGTGTGTTTGAATTTCCTACAATGGATTTGGCTCTGCAATCACCAGAGGGTGACTGTGAACCCGCTCAGAGACAGATCTCTTGAGTGGTCCTGTTCGCCTTCTCCATCCAGTCTGCGAACTCTCCAAGGTGAGATGAATGAGAAGGTTTCCCCTGGTAAACCTTTATTTGGTGATTATTGTTACAGGTCTCTAATGATCACTCAGGTTTCCTAACGCATTAAACTCTGTACGTATCCAGCATCTTTTCTGTGTATGTAAAACTACATCCAGAAATGCCTTTTTTTAATTTTATTTTTGCCTTAAGAGATTTCCTTTGTTTTTACTAAAATGCAAGTATCTTCTTAGATGTCAAAACATGTTTTTAAATGCCTGAAACAAGTTTAAGGCTTAAACATGGCTTTTATTTTATATATATATTTATATATATACGATTCTTTTCTCTAGAGTCAGTGCTTAGGGGACAGACGTTTTGAACTTTAGCATGCAACGGCCAAGCTTCTTAATACTACCATAAAGGCTTCTTTGCATAAAAAGGAAGAGTTAAATTCTGCTGTCAGATATGCTGATCTAAGTCTGTTGGTATCAGCGGGATGGCACCAGAAGGATCTGGCACAACTTCAGTTCCCAGAATTCGACAGCCCCTAGGAGTGTGCAGCGCTTTTTAAGATGAGGATGGTTTTCTCTGTCATATTCAATAATTCAGATGATTTGAACTTAACTGAACAGCATGTAGGGAATTTATTGTAGATGCTTAGAGTACTGGAAAGAACCCTCTGGCACAAAAGTTTGTTTTGCTGTACATTTTGTTAGCAGTCAGTAGTTTGGAGGAGAATTTTTGTTGGTGTTTTTCTTTGTCAGCTACTCATGGACCCAAATGTGTATTTCTTTATCGGGTCAACACAGCAGATGACATTTTGCTGCCCTTGTATTCCTATTTCATGATGGTGGAAACTTCCAGTCAGGACAATGAACTAAACAAGTCTCAGTTCCTGGCACTGAAAACTCCCAAGACAGTATTTTCCTCATCTTTTACAACAGCAATACAAATAAAAATACTCATAATGATGTTGTAAATAGTTTGCAAAGGGTTGTGCAGACAGATATTTGCAATCTTTTCTCAGCTGTTTTCCTTCATCGCACCTTCTCTTTGAGTTCTTTTATTATTATTATATCTGCAGTAATTCTGCACAGACACTATAACCTTACTGCCTTTCCAGACTACTTAGTGAACACTATGACAAGATAAGCAGAGGTCCACTAGAAAATTTAGAAGTCAGACTGCTCTGTTGGTACATAGCAGTAGGCAAACCTTTGAGAACTGGTAATAATATTTAAAATTTATCTTCTTCCAACTATTTTTTTAAGTGCAAGTCATGCAATCCAATTTCCAACCTGACAAAGGACACACTGGGAGTTTCAGCACAGAAGCTGGGGGCTGATTACTCCGCTAGCCTTTTATTACTCAATTTGCGATAGTATGCAAGAGCCTCATTTGCCAACCAGACTCCTGTTGTGTAGGAAACTTTTTCTTGCAAATAACAAACTGAAGACGATGGGTGGACTGGGACAGGTGAACTGCTAACCCAATTGCATGTGGAATAGCTGTTCCTTGAATTAACAAGAGATACTCAGCCTATCAAGCCAGCACATTTTAAGAGCTTGCAATTCCCTCTGGAAGGGATTGTGTTTATAACTGAGTCCTAAGAACTTGCCTGCCTGGGCTTCAGTTTGATAACCCAAATGCCATTCAGAACCTGACAGCTTTAGCTTAACGCTGTGTCTAAATATAATTCACAGGTAAGCTAAGAAAATGTTTTCCTCAAAGCACTGTGGATGCTGAGATCTTACATAAATTCAAAAAAATATAGGAAAAATTAATGGAAATTGGAGTGTTTTGGGGAAGTATTGCTGCACATTTTCTTTGTTCATGCACTTGTCTTCAGGTATCTGCTACTGGCCATGTTGTACGATTGTGTTAAATGGCCTGATGCAATTTAGAAGTTGTTATAGACTCATCCAGACGTGAGCAGAGCAACACCCGAAAAGCATGAATCCTTCTATGTACATGCCTTGAAAAACAAGTCTGAGTGAGAGGAAAGAAACAAAACACTACAGATTTTGACAGGACTCTGCTGTTACTCACATCCAGCTATTTCTTACAACCAACGATCTAGTGTGTGCAAGGGTCAGCATTATGTCTGTTCTGGTACTTCATTTAGTCACGCTATAACAAACCATAATGAGTCCAGCTGCTGAGACATGCAATGAGCTAAATAAGCTTGTGTGCTCTACTCCTGCCCTTTCCTAATGTTCACTTTCTCTGAAATCACCAAAAAAGCCTTTTTTCTTCTCTTTTTTTTTCTTTTAGAGAAACTGCCACCATATCTGTTACTGTTATGGATGACTTGTCTTTAAAAACAAATTGAGTCCAAGAGTTCAAGCTAGAAAATTGCATTTTGGCTGAATGGGAGAGTTGTTCTTTAGAGGTAGAACATTAAGACAGCAATGTCTAGGGGATGTACCTATAAAAGGCGTATTGATTTTTAATAAATACCATGTACCAGTTGCTTTGTAATAGCGAAGGCACATGCAACACAGTGCAGGACTTCTGGTCTTTCTGTACACATTCATATCTATGTACTGATAGATACAGATATATTTATAATCCAGTGAAAGTACTTTGCACAATGCAAAAATGACATGTGCAGTATGTATATATACACACATTTATTGATAAAAACATTATACACGTACATGAAAAGGTCCTCTTGCCATTTCTCCCTGTCCTTTAGGACTACTTTACAACACGGTGTTTTTTCTTTCTGAGAGGGAGATGTTTTCAGGAGTGTTTATATATTAGATATTTCAGCAGGAAGGACAACAGAAGGCGAGTAAGGACAGTGTTGCAAAACTCTTATGAACACATTTTATGGCTTTTTCTGCACCATGGTGTTAACTGGGAGAATCCAAGGGAGAACTAACACTCTGACTGTAAACTGATCATCCTCTAAACACGAAAAACCAGCTTATGTATTTACTTCATGAATCCCCGAAAAGGGGTTCTGGGATCAAAATGACAATGTGTGGACTCCTTAGCCCTCGAAAAATTTCATATTTGCTCAAATATGTGTATGCGTTTTGAATACAAAATTCATTGAGAATTTTGTGTCTTTGGGATAAACTGAAAAATTTTTAACACAGATGTCTTGTAAAGGTAACTCCTCCTTTGACACTGTTACATATGAAAGGTTACTGCTCTGAGACAGTCTTCACTAATCTCATGTTTACTGTATGTTGGAGGACCCAACAGTGAAGAGTCTGAACTTGATAGCTGTCTTCACCCACTGCAACCGCTTCCCACTTTCAGCGGGCTCTAGTGTTGAGTATTGCAGTTCTGGGAATGTCAGATCAATCACAAACTCAGCAGCTCACGCTGATGCCTTGTATGTTGTTCCTATAGACCACAAAGGCTGTGGTTCAGACACTTCACAGATATTATTCATTAAGTCACATTCAACTTTATCCAACAGGAGTCTGGAGGATCTTACTAGGACAAATGGACCATAGTCATCAAGCCCTTGGCTGCAGACAGCCTGTCCTTCGGTAATAATATTTTCACACAACGATATTTAAGCTTCTTAATTGAGAGTACTGTTGATCATGTAATAAATGGTGGGGTTGTCAAGATTTGATTTTTGTAACACTCTTCGTTGAGGGTTCTTAACCTCGGTGAGCAGAGAGGTCAGTTCCGTGCCTCACACAAGCCTTCCCATATTCCTATTCCCATGTAGTGGAGTGGCTGAGAACCGAAGCATGCGTGCATGGGTAATTCCCCTGTCTGTTCCAGACACTGTGGCAAACACCCATTTCTATTGAGCTGTTGAGAGTTTTAAATCAAGTTTCTCATCTGTAGCACCCATAACGCTTCCTTTCATAAGGTACCCGGCCCACTCCCATGTATAAACTTGATCTCATCACAGACCAATTGGTCACAGCTTCATCCTGTGGCTTCCTCCCCATCTGCCCAAAGATTCTCTTACCAAAACATGAATCTCCATTGACTTTCAAACATCACTATTTCCTTGTATAGCTTAGAAAGTTAACGTGATAATCAATACCCAAAGAACGACCTAATGAGTCAAAAAAAATTGGTTAGTAAAGTCACAATACCGAAAGAAGCTCGGTGCACCATCAGTGCAGGGGGAACAAACCAAATGAATCCAGTTATATAGAGAGTTACTGATCTCACTTGTTTCCTGATCTGACAAACACCCTGATTTGCATAGGCAAATTTCAATTCAGTTGAAACACAGTTATATCGATGTGCACATCACTGAAAATACCCCTAAGAAGAAGAAGAGCTATTTTCTCATTTTCTTGATTCTCTGTCAATGTACTAAATAGGATGGAGTTGTCCTCAATCGCTGATCAGAATTTGTCCCCTATTTTAGTCAGAAATGTTTAAACTACAATTGTTATCCACAAGTCAATGAATAAATAAATAAAGCCAGAAAAAACATTAAGGCCTGTGTGTTAGGGAAGATTAGAAGCAATTCAAATCATAAAATGTCTGATGCTACTTAGGATAACATTTTACTTAGAAAGATTTTTAATGAAGATCCTGGTGCTACTGAATGGGCAGAAAGAAATTACTCTTGAAAATCAAGAAGAATGGTTTGATTCAGGGAAAGTTATTGCTGCTTTGGGCTTATTTTCGACTTTAGACACTATTGCTTAGGGGAAGGAAAATGGAGAGACATTAGTGAGGCGTTACACACCACTGGAGGAGCCACTAGACAGCAGTAAGGGATCACTGGTATAGAACTGCTTCTGCAAATATCTTGGGATGAATGCACCGGATCTTTCCAGATCTTGGAAGCTAAAGTGTTCTGATCCTTTATGGTAGGTGGCTAACACATCACCTGAAAATTTTCTACAAACTAGAACTAGCTAAAAGTTCTTATTTGGACATGTGGTTCAAATGGTTTTTAGAAAGAGAAACAGTAAACACTGGGAAGAAATGTAGCATGCTTAGCTATTATCTGACACAGTGGTCATCAGACTTCACAGGCCAGTGAAAGTGAAATGGAGAAGGGAGAGAAGAGAGAAGGATTTTCTCTGAGCATACTCACTGTTTTCAGGTTTTCTACACAGCAGAAAGAATGGTACTAAAGTTTGTGCAGTTGCACTGCTCAGAGAAAGGAGCTAGACCCAGTGGAATTGCACTTACATACAAGCTGAACATAAGAGGAATTAAATCTGGGTCTCACTCATTGACTGTAAAATTTCCCATTCCCAAAGCACTGGGAATTAGATGCAAGTACGGGATGTAACATCTGCAGATCTTTTAAATACCTCCAGGGATGGGGACGCCATCACTGCCCCGGGCAGCCTCTTCCAATGTTTTACAACCGTTTCAGTGAAAGAATTTTTCCTACTAAACAATCTAAACCTCTCTTAGTGCAACTTGAGGTTGATTTTTCTCGTCCCATCCCTTGTTTCTTGGGAGAAAAGACCGAAACCCCACCTGTCTACAACCTCCTGTCAGGTAGTTACAGAGAGTGATGAGGTCTCCCCTCAGCCTCCTTTTCTCCAGGCTAAACAACCCAGTCCCCTCAGCCGCTCCTCATCAGACGTGTGCTGTAGACCCTTCCCCAGCTTTGTTGCCCTTCTCTGGACACACTCCAGCACCTCAATGTCCTTCTTGGAGTGAGGGGCTCAAAACTGGACGTGGTATTCAAGGTGCAGCCTCACCAGTAACAGGTACAGGGGGACAATCCCTGCCCTACTCCTGCTGGCCACACCAGTGCTGATACAAGCCAGGATGCCGTTGGCCTTCTTGGCCACCTGGGCACACTGCTGGCTCATATCCAATCGGCTGTTGACCAACACCCCCAGGTCCTTTTCCTCTGGGCAGTTTCCAGCCACTCTTCCCCAAGTCTGCTGCATGGTATGGTGTTATTATGGCCCAAGTGTAGGACGTGGCACTTGGTTGTTGAAACTCAGTCCCCTGGCTTCAGCCCATCGATCCAGCCTGTCCAGATCCCTCTGCAGGGTCTCCCTACCCTCAAGCAGATCAACACTCCTGCCTAACTTGGTGTCATCTGTGAACTGACTGAGGGTGCCCTCGATCCCCTCATCTAGACCATCGATAAAAATGTTTTGGAGAACAGGAACCATCACTGAGCCCTGGGGAACCCACCGGTGACCGGCCGCCAACTGGATTTAATTAAACTCATCACAAGACTTTGGGGCCAGCCATCCAGCCAATTTTTTATCCAGTGAAGCATGTGTCCATCCAAGCCATGAGCAGCCAGTGTGTCCAGGAGAAGATTCTGTAGCTGTTATTTATTTCAGCATGTAAAAACCCAAAGGAATACACTTTGATATTTCACACAATGAGCAATTGTTATGTCCCATATGATGTCACAGTGAGTCAACATAGCTGATAAGATCAGTGCTAATATGTATGCAATAAATAAATAAGGTAAAGGTGGCATATCCTTTACCGAGAGATTAGTACTCATTTTGCGGACTGCATTCTAAAAGGAAAATACTGTGTCATTTAAGATTAAGTACTTGTTTTGGTTTCATAGGAGAAGTTTCAAAAAACCTATTAAAAAGAATCATAGTGCTGTTTTTGTCTAACAGCAAAAAAAGAAAAAAATCACTCAGCTTATCAGTACAAATGAACAAATTACCCCTTAGATAGTTTCATTAAAATACCTTAAATCAACTTTCATATTCCCCCAACTTCTCTTGTTTTAAGCTTTCATCTTGTAACTTCCATCCATGAACATATTAATGTCGTTGGTAACTGGCTTCCTTGAGTCATCTTGAAACGTAAGAATGTTTTGCATGTCGGTTCTTGTGTTAGAAAAGCTGCTCCTCCCATAACACCCCTTCTGAGGCAGGCACGTACCACTGCTCTCACTGCTGGGCTGCAGAGGAGCCACAAAAAGGGCAATGTCAAGGGTTTTACATGAGCGTCAATGTGAAAAATTTCAAGTTAACTTTCACGAAACTGGTAATTGTCAGACCTGTCACTATTTATTTAGGAGTGTACGCTCTGTATCTAGTTCTGCAGACACTGGGTATCCACACATCTTTTTGAGTGCCTTGATCTATCCTTTTAATGCTGCTGAGATCCTGAATATCCTTGTACAAGTCCATGATCATCAGAGTTCCCACTGGTCTCCAACAACAAAGCTTCACGTTGATGATGTCAATCTACTCTCAGCAGTGACTGTGGCCTCGTTGCAAGTGAAAGATGTGGAAGATCTCCATCTTGAATTCCTCAGCAAAACCAAATTGATCTCAGTTCTGCACTATATAGCAGACTGTACTGTACAGGCTGGAGCTACTGATAGCTTATCTAAGCATGTGAGGAGAAGAGATGTATGACAATTTGAACATCACATGCTCATTGAGTTACTCAGCTACGTGTGTACTCATCCACACGGTGCTTTACAACTCAGCCACAGGTCTCTGCTCCTGTCCCTCACAGTTGTACTTGTCAAACTCTGTAAGCGCAATTCTCTATGTTTATTTCTCTAAAGGAAAGCATGGATTTACCATCCCCTTATCAACATTTTTGCAATCTTCCCCAATCCTCAGTCTTGCTAACTCCTCTTGAGACTATGATATATTATTTTACAAATAAGGACCGGATAAATGTTGACTCGTGATTCTAGGACTGTGATTCAGAAGAATCATTTACTGAAAAACAAAAGATTCTTTTTTGGTGACTTTAAAATAATTCGAAGCTTTAGCTTTTAGGAGGAAGAAAAGGTTGAACTGTTTGATGTCAAAATACAGATAAGTGCTTTGGGAAACTCAGAAGAATAAAAAGCTCTGAGATCCCAGATTCTGCTTTTCATGAATTATAAGAGAAAAATTTTCAGAGGCAGACAACAGTTAGAATGGAAATCTGGCTAACAATCATTCAACTTTTTGCATCATCCTTCCAGAACATTACTATTCAAACAAAAGGAGAAAAAAAGAAAATAAGCGGTAGCGCTCTAATGAAGAGAAGAACGGCTATATGAAAAAGGCTTAATCCTTCAAATTGCTAAGCATTCTGGATATATTCGACTTAAATTTTCATTACATCCTTGCACTCTGAATTAAATGATTTAGCACAGAAGAGCCAAATTCTGTAGCTTACTTTGGGCATACAAGGATTAAGTAACAAGAAAGGGTAGAATCAGGCAAACCCCAGAAATTCAAGCTATAGTCTTCTGAGCTCCACCCACAAAAGAATTTAACACTCATTTGAAGTCTTGTTGAAGCGTAGTCCAACTCTCAGTGCTTTATGGAGTCTTGTCCTGCAGTCTGACGATCTAGTAGGAGCAGGATGTGTTCTGTTTTTCATCTGGAAAAATGAACTATTTCACTTTGGCTAAAGATTTTCCTTAGAACGCTACTCATTTAGAAATCTCCAAAGTCTGCGCCTCTGTGTTTATTTATTCATATTTTTAAAAATTAGGTTTTTTAAAAAATTAAATTATTTATGCTCTACTTAGGAAAAAAGGGGAAAAAAAAAAAAAGAAAAACATTTGGTTTTAATGCTACTTACTAGAGGAATTTCAAACATTTCACTCGAATCCCAAATGAAGACTCTGCCAGACTCTTTCGAACTTTCAAATGCCAGACGACAAAATTACAAACCTCCCGATCCTTGGGGCTGTGGTAATCCTTCCAAAGCTATTTCCTGCCATCTGTCTCTCACCTGAACGTTTCACAGTCTTCCTGCTGCTCAGACTGATGCCAAATGATCTGCAATTACAGTATGTTTAACCTGAAACCTGCTATTAGCTCTGAGCTTTGAAGAAGGCAACACTTCGGTCCAGCAAATTCTTTACCTTCAATGAAGCCTTTCGCACTGGAGGAGAATCATTGAAATGCAGATGACCAAAATGCACATCCATTTAACCTATGTGTTGACACTGTGCCCATTTCTCTTTACTCTGTGCTACACGGCAGTTCCAACATAAAAAAGAGCATCCAAATACTTTGTCCCAAGAGGAGATTGGGTCATCTCCTCATCCTTGGTGACTTGTGGCTGTCACTTGTGAGTTGTGTGCTCAGAATTCCTACCCAAAGTGGAGGACAAAATTTGGAGGCACACTGAGTCTTCAGAAATGTGCTGGGTGAAAAGCTGCACCAGCAAGCCAGGAGAAAAACGTAGAGGGCAGCAGGGTGATGTGTTAGCTGCCTCACTGAATGAGCTCACTGAATGAGCTAAACCGTGGAGAGCCTGTCCAACCTCAACAGTTTTCCTCGCCAGAAGAACTTGTCACAAAATTATTGTCATTTCTGGCATTTCCCTTTTGTAAAAGAGTTGTTTGGTTTTGTCACAGTGCAAATATAAAAATTCTTCTTGATGAATTGACATTACAAATGTAGCTGGAATTACTTTAGTGCCAGGGAATTCCAGCAACGGCAGATCTGCGGACCAGTGGTGCTTACGTTTCGCTAAGTTTCCCCGGAAGGCTCAGCCTTTTCAACTTGCAGTGAAATTAACCTAATTGTCCTTCTTAGGTTTGCTTTTCTTTGGTTTTAACTTGTTCTCATTTGTGTTTATAGGAATGAGGAACAGTTGGGAATAAAAAAAAAAAGAAACAGTTATCATTTCCCAGGCTTAATTTTAAATCTATTTAGGATAAATACGTGAACCTCTAAGAAAACTGAAATATACCATTACCTTCCATGTTGTTGGGGCTTTTTAAGGGAATAAAAGTCATCAGAGAGTTCTGAAGTGGGTCTTGGCATTCATTTGCTCAGGGGAGAGTAGAATACACCTACGTGGCATTGATCGGATATCTGGGATAACTTCTTTACAGGGAAATATTAAAGGATGGAAAACAAGCGTTATTTCAACTGTCAGATTGATTTCCTCTATAGCTGTAATTAATTACAGTTACTGCTATAAAGTCACTGAGAGCTTTCTCTTAAGGAGGTTATATGGTAATGAAACAGTTATTCCCCTCATGTTCCTTTCATAAATTGTCAGCAAATATACATGTACATAAGCTGTCTTCCAGCTGAGCTTTTCAGGAGTCATTTCAGTAAGCCATTTAAAACTACTTAATGCTGGCAAAGCAAAGACATGGATGATCTTTGAACTCCACAAGGTCGTTTTCTCTTTGAGCGATTTATTCTTTGCTCAAGGATGGTTCAGAGCAGTATGCACAGAAGAGCATTTCACCACTGCAAGTCATCTTAGACACAAGTAGAATGGAAGAATTAATCTCTTACCTGAATTTGTACTAGATTACAGTGCAGCAATAGATGTAATGTGACGCTATAAAAAATTGTAGGCAGAGGGCAGTATGATACATTAATAAAGGAGATTTTTATGAGTTGGTTGCTGACAGAAATCCGCTGTCATGACAAATTTTTTTGGTTCACGTAAAATAGCTTGGGTGTGGCAAAGCTATTCCCAGTATTTACATTTATGGCCCTAAAATAGGAAGAGTTACATCTTACCTCTGGCCTGAAGGGCTGTTCAGAAAGCTTTTACTGTTGTTATTACTCTGTGTCTGCAGCTTGAACAAATGTTATAATCAGTAGAGGTGCTGAGTCTGAGTTTTGAGTACTAAACCCAAATTTATCACACATAAACGTAAATTAAGGTTATTCCCCAAAATACTCATCTATGTCTTCCATCTCACTCATAACTGACTATCAGAATGACCCCAAGAAATCTGTACAAGTGGAGATGAGGGCAATCTTCATTACGCTTGGGATTAGACCAACAAAGGTTTTATAGAGATTCAAGATTGTGCTGAAGTTACTTTTGCTCTTCTTCCCTTTCCATCTCTGGCAGGTAACTGAGCACTGGTTGGAGTACTGGTTGTACTGGTTGGAGTACAAATATGGATAGTGTCCAGACGTGCATTTCGGAATGCTTATTTGTATGGACACAGTCTTGGTGTTCAAAATAGTCTTTTTTTTTTGCTCCCCCTGAACTATTAAACTTGGTGAATACACTTTTTAGTTTGATTTACCTCCCATTTATAGGAACTGAACTGCTGGGAAAAGGAGCAGATGCAACCTTAAATAATGGACGAGAGAGCACCAAAAGGTATCTAAACACTGTAAGTGTTGCACAACCACAGTTGATTGCTATAATCATAAAGGGAGATTCTTCTAAATTATCAGTTGTTCCTGGAGATTATAAGCTATCAATGTTGCTGAAGTCTTATTTAAAGGGTAGACCAAGGGAAATATGCTTTTTTTCCTTGGATCAAATAGGTATTAATCTCTGAGCAACGATGCATCAACTTTTAATAATTTATTGCTGAATTTCAAAAGTAATTGCAACCTAGGAATTTGCCAGGTCTTGCTTTTCCTTTGAAAATTCTTCTTAAATGAAAATCATAGGGTGCCTCTTGCTGGCAGTGCGATGCTACACTTTCATTTTAAAAGACAAAGGTGAGTGCTACCTGTTTGTTACATTCAGATAAAATTTCTTGCGGTATTCTATTTTCTAAATCCCTGCTGTCAAGGGAAGAGGATGGGGTCCTTTGTTTGTGTTTATGTGTGCTGAAAATTACTACTTTATATCTATCTAGAATAAATCTTGCTGTGCAAGGAGGCAAGATACAGAACTGTTGGGGGCTCCCGCTGGTCCTCACAGCATGCCAGGCACGACATAGTAGACACTTTTGTACCTGAAAATACCTTCAGAAATCCCAAGTTGTGTTTTCTGGTTTTCCTCCCAAACCTGACAAGGCCAGCGTTTCATAGGTTGACAAGTACAAAAGATTTTCTTTAAAAACAACCTACAAAAAACTATATAATTGAGGGATTGAAGCAGGAAAACTTCAGTTTCCTTCACAGTGAAGTAACTATTGCAGTGAAGGAAATATTGCAAAGCTAAATGTACCCTAAAACTGTGGTAAAAAGGGCTTTTGACAGACTCCAAAAAGTGCTGTTGATTGATTACAGAGTGATCTGTGTCAAAAAAGTAAAGTTGTGAAAGGCGGGTAGAGCATGTGTGGACAACATTACCAAATATTATTTTTCAACAAAATTAGTCTCACACTGGCAGAATGTAAACCCCTGTTCTGACACTCCAGGTGCAACTGTGCTGGGCAGCTATATCCACCTCTCCTCCACTTCCACTCCTGCAACAGCATGTGCTACTTGTCATGGAATACAGAAGAGCCAGCACAGGCTTGTTACCCAGATTGCAGTTGCATCTACCTCCAGCCTATCTCCAATTTCCTCCATCCTCCTCCAACTACCTCCATTTTGCAGATGCACAAAGAAGTTTGAAAATGACAGTTCTACACGTCTGCAGCGTTGGGGAATGGAGAGGGAAGAGAGATCAAGGCTTCCATATGGAGAAGACAGGGACAATCTTCTTCTTGCTTCACGTTCTTTCAGTGACTGGAACATTCAGACTGTTTCTCAGGAAAGAGGAAACCGGGGAAATCATCATGAATCCGATTTTAAACATTTTGAGCAGCGTGTAGGGCTAATGAGGAAACTGTGGAGACCAAACAGCACTTCTCTGAAGGAAAGAGATTATGGTTTACACTACCCCTTCCCCTCGTAATTTATATGAGGTCTTTGGCTAAATAATGAGGTTTTTCCAGTACTTCTTGGGATTCTTTTTTTTTTAGTGAGATTTTGACTCAATTCAAAGAATGAGAACTTCTGAAAAAACAGAAATTTTGAGCAGAACTACTCGTACAGAAGCCCAGCCAAGTAAGTTTTCCTTTCATCGTTACTTCAGCTGGTCAGTGAAATTTATAGCAATATCAATTCCACTGCGCAGCTGCCTTAAATCTCTGGGTTTAGCAGTCTGATTAGAGACTCTGAGCCTGGGGCTCTGAGGCTTCCAATACGATGGGGGAAAGCCTAGAAGTTCTGTTATCATTTGCTGTCTTGACACTACAGAACCTGAAAACCCTTGGTGTCCAGATCTTTCAGGGATAGCTCACCTGGCAAGTCCCTCTGTGAGTCCCAAGCTCATAGTCCCTTTTCCAAGTCAGTCTGCTCATGAATCTGTCTAGAAGCCCAAAATCACAGCCGGAAGGTGATCTACAAGTAATCCAGGTAGGATTGCATTGGAACTACCTCTGGGCTTCATGGGAGAGTTACATGAAATACAACCTTGTTGAAATAATTAATTGTTTCCTGAAAAAGCTGTATTTCATCTGAATACTTTCAGCCTTCCAAGCTTCTCAGAGCGTCTGCAATGACAGTCTTACCGAGTGATACCTGGGTCTTCACACCCGGGTTAGCCGAGTGTGAATATGTCTCTGCCTTCCTTTTTCCCCCGCTAATCACCCAGCTTCCAGGTCTAGGTCCTCACCTTCATTGATCCATGTATATGCAGGAATATGTTTTTTTGGAGAAGCAGCTCTTAGCTTTTTTTCCACGGTTACAGTGACAAGTGCAAGAGAACTTGTCTTCCCACTGCATGTGACTGTGGGAAAAGCAGTGATGGTTTGCCGCCACTCAGGTCATCTTGCTTACGACCCCAAACAAAGCTGAAGCCAGGAGCAACCAGAGACAAAAGTACTTTGTCTCGTGACTATCACGTTACTCTTCCTAGAGACTAAGTTAAACACTTGGGTTTGTTGGATTTTCTTTTTTTTCAGTTTATTTTCTGGTATTCAACCCAGCTATGCAAATTTTAAAGATTGCAATTCAAAGGCTTGATCCTCTGTTATCCTTGGGTAATTATTTACTTTTAGACAAAGTAGGCACTAAATTCTGCTCTAGGAGCATTTTGCATTTACTTCTCATACAAATCAAAAGCCTCTATATTTGATGTTTACAAACTGTTGATTATAGATTAGAGATGCAAAGAAAGAAATCAGTCACCTAAACAAGGAACCTCAGAGAACCTTTAGTCACATGTGAAAACAAAAAGCACATAAAGCTTGTAAGACTAACAACTGTTGCTTATCTTCCTCGTGCAATTAGCTAAGAAAACACTTCCAGTCAGATAATACGACTAGATGAGGGGACAAGTCTATCATTCTGTGTTTAATTGTCTGTGGTATAATGTAATAAATCTATATTCCAAGGGAAGCTGTGGAATGAGACCACTGAACGTATTTCGGTGTTCTGAGATTATTCTTGATTCAGGGATGATTTTACTGAATTGTACTTACGCGAGGAACACTCCCCATTGGAAGGCACCTGGGTGGAAGAAAATAACCTGCAGAATGTTATCAATAACAACCTTTAAAGGTACCTCCCATAACTGGAATAAGGTGTCACATTTACTGTGAGACTATTTATTACATTGTGCTTCTCAGCGATGCATGAAGACATTGGTATTGGTATTGGTATTGGTATTGGTATTGGTATTGGTATTGGTATTGGTATTGGTATTGGTATTGGTATTGGTATTGGTATTGGTATTGGTATTGGTATTGGTTCCCTTCTCCCGTTGGATGAGAGGAACCTTCCATTCCAGTTAGAGATTTGGTGATAGAGGCTGCAGTGATTCAATTCCCTGTATCATTCATTATATCACTGAAGTTTGTATACTTTTGGCTTCACGTGGAAGACTTAGAGCGGGATCTGGCCTTTAAATCCAAAAAATTAACTGAGATAGATGGTTCCTAGGTCAGGCACCACCTTGTATTGTCTTAGTCTCCTGCTGAGTTCCTCTCACAAAAACATGTCTTATCGTCACTTATCCAAGACCCAAAGTCATAGGACTTGAGTAGACAAAGCAGAGGACTTTAGTTATTCAGGGTGCGTGCTGCTTTTCCTCATGTCTGCTAAGCTCTTCCAAGGTTTTCCCCATTCTCTCTCCCCATTTCTCTCCCTCTGTCCCCTGGGATTCTTCCTCTCTTGTCTTAAGAAATACTCCTTTCTAACAGCAGTGTATTTTAGCCCTGCCCGTTACGTGTTAGATCAATCCCATCAACTACACTAACGCAGACAATCAAACAACTATGATGGCAATAACTTCTCATCATGGATGACCTGGACTACATTAAAAATGGTTATTTTGTGATGCTTCTGGACTTATTACTGACATCTTGAAATAGGCAGCTGTGTTGAAACTGCTGTGTGCATGACTGTGAAGGTCATTTCTTTGTCGCTGCAGTTATATATGCCACAATTTCTTTAAAGAGAAGGTAACCTCTGAAACTGGCCAGAAACCATTATAAAATGAAGCGCCTTGAGGAAGGAAATTTTCCACTTAAATAGTTGACAACAGCTCAAAGTTTTGTGAAAATATCACTTTAATGACAAGTATTTCAAAAAATTTCCCAAAAGTTTCTTTGAGTTGAGGCTGTATTATCCTGTGTCTGTGGTGGTTGAATGCTTTCTGGCAAATTGATCAGAGTATTTCTGTTTGACTTAATAGCACAGTTCACGTCACAAACAGATCTGTGAGCACTTCATTTCACAAGATAGGCAACATCTCCCATATTACTCATTTGGTATGTAAAGTATTGTGGAATCTTCCCTTAGAAATGAATTTTCAAGCTGAAACTAGGTGGAGTTACAGAAAAAACCCCGCTTAATTTTTCCCAATAGGAAATGAATCAGGAATGATCTTGTTCAATCTCACTGTAGATATGGTTGCCACAGCATCTTATTTGGTTTCTCCACATCGGTATGCTGTTCTCAGCTGTCCAAGGATTCCACATCTCATAACAACCATTTTTTTACATAATCATTGAGCCACAACAACTTCCACTACCGATCAGTGATCCTTCTTTTCTGCATCTTTTACATTTCTCTATTTTTAAATGTTGCACATGATTTTACAGTGAAGAGTCAAATGGCACATCCACTGTTGTAAGGATGCTGTGTAAATAACTGTTTTGTGCTGAACATGAGTACACGTGCTCTGACAAAATCATATAGTCTGTAACGTTAGATTTATTTGTACTATGATGAAGGGAACGCAAAAAACAGAGCATACCTAAATCAAATAAACCAACAACTACCTTGTAAGTAATATAACTACTGTAGTTTTGCAGCAAATTTAATATATGAATGTACATGAAGAGGTGTCGCAATTACTGCAAAATCATTTGGGCAGCATCAGTATTTCAAAAGTAAACTCCAGTACACTTGTGCGATGCAGAGCTGCCACCAGGTAGCTACAGAAATCCCATGCATGCTTCATCGGTTTCAGATATATGTGAGGTGACAGCAATTGACTGCCTCCTGGGTTAACTAGCAGAATAACGAATTACGTGCCAGCTCATTTTAGACAAGGGAGAGGGCATCTTTAGTTTAAAGAGAGAGATAAAACATTTCCAAGTGCAGTATAGACAACTGGCTGCTTCATGAAAGCAAAGCGATTGGATGTTGTTAAATGTTTTATATACCATACTGCTATGCCAACAAAGACCAGTAGCACCAGCTCTGGATGCGTTATGTTGATCTACTCCAGGTTCATGATCATTTATGTAAATCCAAGTCAGAATATGATGAATGCCATCACCATTTTCTGAGCTTTTGTTTTCCAAACCAGCTAGTGTTTTTTATCTCAATAATATGCTCTGCTGTGATTTTCACTTTCTTGCCAGGTGATTTTAAATAAAGTGCTAGATTTGACGTAGATCGCTAGAGTTTGTCAAACACTGACAAAACGTATCACTTCCAGGAAAAAAAAAAACCAAGAAACCAAAAAAACCCCAATTTATGGAAACTTCTTTAGTGTGTATGATCTATGGAATTGAGGGCTTTCTCTGATGTGCTAGAAGACTATTTGGAATAGAACTCATTCTAGAGAAATCATTCTATACCTTGTGCATGAGATGGGTTTCTATATGTCACTGGTATGTAGTCCACCAAATATAATAACTATCACCAGGGAAAACCAACATGCTTCGTGCTAACAATGTCAGAAAACAGCCAGGAAAGCAGAAAAAAATTCCTATCTTGGGTGGTTTGGTCTTTAAGCCTCACTTTTCCTGAACCAGTCTCTCATCAGTAATGTTATGGAAATAATACCGGTGTATTTTTCTTACAGCATATGTATCCTGGGATACAAAATACAGGTGTTTATGTTGCTGCAGAACTTTAATTTTATCTTTCCACTCTTTAAATATTTATTTTCTCTTTTTGAAAGTGTTGACACTACTTTTTAATTGTTATTGTTCTTTAATTGTTCATATTGCACTCTTGAAAGCAACATTTTCCCCTTTGTTTCCAATACTTTTCTTACAAAACAAACCTGTGATATCACAAAAAACAGTCCAGAGAAAAAGCTTGTGATCACAATATTTTCATTTATGTTATGAGGGGAAAAGAAGAGAGAAGGAAACCCAGAAGAGCTTCAATTTTTCATAATTTAGAAATGCAATAAAATTATTAGGAAGGATTTAATCAATCATTTGGATGTGTAACTTATGAAGGTCTCTTTATAAATTTCCTTATCTGTGCTTTCTCATCTTTTCAAAAAACCTAGAGCTTATTTGTTCTTAAAGATTCAGAAGGCACCTTCCGACCCACGCTGAACCTCATCGGGTTCCTCAGGGGGACCTGGATTTATCAAGTTACTTAAGAATACAACTTTAGGTAGAATGGGACAGTTTACACTTAAAGTACTGAGGTTTTGTGGTTTGTTTTTTTATTGATTTTGCCATATTTCAAACATCATGATCTTAACAATTCTCAGGAGCACTAGACCAGGACTTGACTATAATAAAAACAAAACAAAACAAAACAGGACCAGTGTTTTCATCTCTGAAGAGTGTTAAACCAAGTATGAGAAAACTGTCCTCAGATAGATATCAACACAGATATGAGCTTAAGGAAGGCAGTGAAATGCTATAGGCTAGCGTGACAGGCTGAAGTGTTGTGCCATCAGAGGCTTAACTAATAAGAGAGGAAGATATAGATAACTTGATAAAGGAATATTCTTCAATATGGAGGCGAGCATAGAAAAGTTTTAAAGCTTAACAGGTAGGTAGAGAGGACATTCTTCAGGGTTGACTAGTGATGGAAGCTGACAGCTTGCTTATGACTCTGAGTGAGCAAGTAAATCAACCAATCCAAACCCTGTTTTATGCAATAGAATGCCTCTTGCATCAGATACGGCACTCAACACAGGCACTCCGCCTGGGCTAGAATGAGGACGAGGTCCTTTCTTCCTTTCTTTCCCTCTTTTCTGCCAAAGCACTTGTCAGATATCACACAAACTGATCAATTTTCTCTGCCTTCTTACCAAGATCCTTATCTACCTGTCTCAGTGCTCAGTGGGCCACAGAAATTTGGGGAAGGTGGAACAGCTCTTGCCAACCAAAACACACTTGGGCGGGAGATAAAATGGGAAGGCACTAAGACAGAAAAACTGTGAGGGAGAGCCAAGGCATCATGAACCCTTCTCTTACTCCAAGTGGTGTCCAGGATTTAGACGACTGGTAGGGAAAGCACCATCATCGGATTACCATGGTCAGGTAGGGGCATTGAACCACTCATGATCAGTATAAAAAGACCCAACTGCAGAGTGTGAATTCTTGGATTGTAGGAAACGTGACAGGAGTAACAAACATCACGGCTGGTGCTTTGTCAGTTTTCACTGACAAAGTGATTTAGAGAATCATTCTCCCAAGACATCTAAGAACAACATTTGTGATTTTATCCTGTTAATGTTCAACACTTTTCAATTATTTTGACTGCAATCATTCAGTCTCCTTCCTAGAGCCCTTTGTTTCATTGTCATGACAATTTGTGGCTATTTCTGATGCCTCAATTACTCTATCAATACTTTAATTGATAGCTAAAGCAGATACATTTGTTGTAGGTCATGTGCCTCCAATTATGATGATTTTTATGGAAACAGCACATAGCAAAATTTGAACATGTCTTCCTAACTGTTTAGTTCAATAACATTTAGAACAATCTTAGAAATTTTTTATATCATCTTTTCATGGCTGGTTCCAAGTTTTTCCTCAATATATTAGTCCTGCTGTGAGATGAGTCACTTGCTGAAAGAACCAAATTCCTAAATTTCAGAAGAGAGGAGGCAAAGCCAAAGTGAACACCCACATATACTCTTTCAAATAAAACTCTATTGACTGATGTTTTTATGTGCAAGAGCTTAGGGAACAGCTTCTGTAAGAGAGAAAAAAACCACACTAACACCAGTGCAAACACAAATGTGTTTGTTAATCACTTTTTACTCTTAATATGCCTATGTGCTATCTAAAGGCAACAAAGCATAATTGTGGTTAAAATATCATCTAATCAAAGAACAAACATTACTACAGGATTTGCAGGGAAAAGCTTGACATTGGTCTAATTCTAAACTAGTGAACCACCCTTACTCAATCCTTCCTGTGAAGAGCTGATCATCATTTCACAGCCTATACCATGTTCTCAGGACAACACAAATAGGCCACTGATGAACATGCTTTGAATAAGCATTATAAACTCCTCACAAGTGATTAATTCCACAGAAAAGCAGGGATCAATCTACTCCATCAATTTATCACAACCCTTCCCCCATAGGTTGTGGCAAACCATCCCACTAGAAATTACGAACACAATCGGTGAAAATGGACCACTCCATTCCAGGTATTGACAAAGTTATTTAGAACTGATGCTTCAGCCATTAGGATACACGGGGGAAATTAAAAGTGTTCAATAGTCCTCAACTTCATACTTCTACCAGTGATAGCGAAAATGTGCTGGAGTGTAGCGTAATTACCAGGGGAAATTCAGTACAAGAGGCGTATCTTATTTCTCTGGCACTTCCTGTTCCCATATGTAGCCATGCTCCGGAAACATGTAGAATCATAGAGTCATCTGGTTGGAAGAGACCTTTAAGATCATCAAGTCCAACCGTTCCCCCTGCACTGCCAGGGTCCCTAAACCGTGTCCCTCAGCACCACATCCACACGTCTGTTGAACACCTCCAGGATGGGGACTCCACCACCTCCCTGGGCAGCCTGGTCCAATGCTGCACAACCCTCTCTGTAAAGAAGTTCTTCCTGATACCTAACCTAGATCTCCCCTGGTGCAACTTATGGCCATTTCCTCTAGTCCTGTTACTTGTCACGTGGGAGAAGAGACCAACTCCCACCTCGTTAGAACCTCAGTGTACGATGTATATTGTAGTGGATTATTTTGGTCCTAGGTACCAAGGGGATGAACTCACCAAGTCAATCCCTTGAATCCTAGCCAATGAAACCTTCTAATTTATAATCTTATTAAAAGAACTGGAATTAACACAGTGTTGTAGGTATAGAGACAATAAGCATAAATACAGTATGATTAGGACTGGTGTAGCATAAACAATACAGCCTTTCAGATTAACAAATCAACTTCCATGGCCATTTGTATTAAGGAGGCCAGGCAGAAGGATTGAACCTCATCATGCCTCCAATGAAACACAGCCAGCTTTAAGAGCAGATCTCTTGGCTTTTTCAAACTTCACAGACACAGTGAACAACCACATCACCTGGAAACAAAAATCCCTGTAGAAATCACAATAAAAGTATCAGTGAGCACAGAATAAATTTGGAGAACACTCAAAACTGTCTTTCACATGGATCTCAGATGTTTCATGTGCTCATGGGACATAACAAAGTGGATATATCAACTTCCTTCTACTTCAAAGCTCTATTTTTAATGAGAAAGAAGTGACAACATATGTAAATGACACAAAGCTACTTTGCTTAATCTTGTGTAAGGCGGACTGAGCAGATCTTGGGAACATCTGCCCAAGATCTAGCAGCCTTTCAGTATTGGACAAAACGCATGATGTCTTCCTACTGCATGTGCTACAGAGAAGCAAAATTGTTTGACTGAGCCAGACACAGACCTTGGCGTTGTGCTGAGATGATGTGGCTGCTCAAAACACTGCTGTTTATTTTTAGTTCGCTGTTTTATTCTAGTGCTTATTATTTAAAGAAACTAAGTTAAATCAAAGTTTATTTTTATCTTCAGATATGAAAACCCAGCTTTTACCTTTTCCTTTTCCAGTCTCCCAAAACTCCTCAGGGGATATTATAGAATAAAACTTTTGAGAGAATAATTAACTTCATCTAAAAACATTTTCTTTTTCAGGAGCAATTTTAACAAGCCATGAAACTGCATCTCAGAGAGCTCGAGTTCGACAACAATACTTCCAATCAGCTTAATTACATGCTTCCAAAATACAGAGTTCTTATGAAGGCATTTGCAACCTTTTCTGGATAATGATACTCTGGCATAACCAGTGTACACTTCCTAACGTATGACTGGATAACAGAGAAGAAGACAAAAACCCTAGCATGAAGGAAAGCAAGGAAAAAACAGTAAAAATATAAATAAATTATTTTAAAACAGAAATCATTTGACGTTTGTTTGATACACCTCAGTTAAATGCTTATATTCAAATACTCATTTGGGCAAAGTAGCACTTTTTCAACTAACAAGATGAATACAGAGTTATTTTTTAGGAAAACGTAAGCACTCCTGGCTTTCTCGGTTTCAAATTGTATGTTCAAATAGAAAAGTTTTTGGAATAAAGCCTCTCTGAATCATGGTTTTAACTCAGCAAAACTAAAACCACAGCAAAATTATCTTTAAAGCTAAAATGTTCTTCTTTTTCACCTATCTAGTAACTTGCTTCAAGTGGAAAGGCAAGTCCGTTGTGATATGGCGCAGTTGGAAACCGGTGTGTCGTGTCCAGACACGCAATTTCTTTTATATGTAACTCTTCCTTTTTGCATTTGGCATGGAATAAAGTAAAGCTGAAAAGGGAAACTGCAAAGGAAAACAGTAACTTACAAAATCAATGCACTGTCTTATCAGCTTGGACATCACCTTTTTAGTCACAGAAAGATTTTTACAGTCCATCCTTCTGCCCACCTGCCGCAATGCTGGCTTTTTAAAGACTACTGATTCATCCTCTTCTCCTGAGAACCTGACGGAGTCTTCCTGAGCACATGAAGGAAAGCAGCATCTTTCTGTAAACTTTACTTCATTCCCTTCACACTTTCTAAAGCTCTTTTTGACTCAAGGTTGGCTCAAGGTTTCTCAGAGTTGAACACAAAAATCAATTTTGAGCCCTCTCCAAGCAGACAGGGTTTGGCACAGAGGCGCGGGGCAGCCGCTCCCAGAGTATGGCCATGCAGCCCCTCAACGGCAGCCCCCGTTCTGCTCACTCTTGTTTCCTCCACAGCAGCATCAACTGCTGCCAGTTCGGCTCTCCTCAGCTCTGGCACAGATAAAACAGGCAACAGGGACATAGCTCTTCTATTCTTCCCTACCCCAAGCAATCCGTTGCCCTCTGCAGCTGCCAGCTTTGCCCATGTCGGCAGCCACCTCTGATTAGCCTAAATTTTGCCTGTATTTATCTGTAGAGTCCCAGAGCAGTGGGACTTTAGAAGTCCCATAGGACCTGCACACGTCAGGCTCAGGCAGGATTGAAGGGATTCTTGCTAGTGCTATGTCTGGGTCACTTTGATGGCATCTGCACCGTTGCTGTACAGTGTCTATCAATACAGGATGGGATAATGTTCTTCTGTGTCTCCAACCCATGCTTTCTTCCAAAGGGTCAGAATCATCCTCCAGGTATGTTTTTTCCTCTTTGTATCAGTAATTTCTAATTAACGTATCTTAAACAGAACGTCTGGTTTTCTGATCTTACCGACTACGAGCTGAGTTGTCCTTTGTTCCCAGTGCATGGGAAGACAAATGGATGTTCACAGCCAGGTCAGTGACCGGGCGCGTCACCTTCCATGTATCCTAACTACTTCATTATCAGACTACAACAGTAATGTACACGGCAGAGGGAGACTGCAGCAGTGCATCCAGACCGTTACAGAGCAGCAGAAAGCAGATCTGCTTCAGATAGGTCTAAACTCTGCATGGAAAAAAAATGAGAGAATGCATACACTCAGTTAGCCTGATTCATCCCAGTTCTTCCGTTCAAAGGGAGTCATTTAACCTCCTACAGTCGTTAGTAATCTCTGTATGTGAGCATAGCCTTTACATGTCCTAAAACTGAATTTTTCCCTCCCCACTTACATTAACAGAAAAATCCATCTGTTTGTGAAATGCATGGAGAAACCTGTTGCTGATCCTTGGCTTTAGAGTCGATGTTTCTTTTCCCTGTTCCCCTCGCACAGTACCAAGACCAGAGCTGTTGATGTGAAAATAAGATTTCAGTCAGCTTAGACTTTTTTAAATTGATTATTTTCTCCTTTTGTAAATGGTATGCCTGATTTCCTAAGTTACTTGCTGAATATTTGCTTACAAGGGTTTGTTCTTTTTTTTTTCATTTTTTATATTTTTAACAGTTCCAACTATGGCAGAGTAGTGACTGTGTTAAAACATGACTCAATAGCTGAGAAGTTTTTAGGAAGAATTAAAGCCGCTGTGGCATCAACGTACTACAGAGGCATTGCAGGAGGGGTAGTTCGACCCTAAATGTTCATCCTCCACTGCCAAAAGCAATCCAGTTCACTCTATGTCTCCAGCACACTGGAATATTTTCCACAACTACTACGTTGACTTTATGCTAGTGAATGCCGTTGCCAGGGAAACCGCCCCTTTCCCTACTAGTCAGGCTATGGTTAAAAGGCAGTAACTTGCAGAGATTATAGGGCCACAGTTAAAAACTTGTCCTTGTGGAGAGGAGACACTTTCTTCCCCAGGTCAGATGTCTTATTTGATGCTCAAGTGAGGTACCTGGCCTCTTAAATAAATCAGTAGAATTTACCTGTCTGTCCAAATGAATATTTAATGCATTATTCCCAATGGAAAAGTTTCCAATGTATCTCTTGCTAAAATACCTAGCTTGATTAAAACGTGCCTTGGTATGCAGGTAAAAGTTCTTTCTGCAAAAGCTGGATGACTTGACTGATGTCTCTCATATCTCAAAGGCATGTGGCAAGCACACAAATTTTTTTTGTGGGTTCTTTCACAGACAGAAAAAAAAAAAGCTCTTAGTATCTACCTTGAGAAAAAATATCTGATGATAATAAGAAAGAGCAAGATGGTTTCTTAGCTGCTGAGGTGTCCAATCTCGCCTCTTTTGTTGCATTTTCCTCTTGAGTAGTTTATAGAATCCACTGCTTAACTAACTCTAGTACTATTTAACAAGGGTTCCTTGCCTCCAGTGACTAACTCTACTCCCAAAGGGGACCCTCAGGGACTAATTCAAGGCCGCGAATTCACTAGAGAGCCAGGCAGCCAATGGGATGCTCAGCAGGGAGCAAACCGAATACTTGTGACAATGAAGCTCTAATTGGAGCTGACAGTGTTTATTTTGTAGAAAGAAAATTCAGATGACAAGGGTGACTCCATTTGTAACTCACTAGAGCCAGATCTTCCTCCTAGGACAGTGTTTGTCCTGTGCCTTAGAATCACAGTAAACTATTTGGCCGTTCCCTCCGCTTCATAGACAGATCCGTTGTCAGTAATAAGGATAGAGTTCAGACATGAAATGTAACGATCCTTCATCTTAGTCTCTGTTTTCTACTGTTATCGTACATCTGTTTTACAGTCAGTTCTTATGAATATTTATGATGAATAAGAATACTCACATCACTTCATATATTCACACAAGATCATTTCTTATGTAGAGATTGATGCTTATTGACTTTCATCTAAATTTTGGGCCCTTAAATAAGGAAAAAAAAAAACCACCTAAATGGTGTGGGAAGAGAATAACATGTAATTGGATTAGTTCCCAATTTTAGAAAATTCTGTTAAATCTATAGACTTATCTCCCTCTTTTTCAAAGATCCGTATGTTTACTTGATATTCAAGGCGGACTGCAGGGAATTAAAGATTTCAGATTTATCAGTTTGCATACACCTGCAGCACGTATACCTCTTTTGGGCATGGAAGGATGCTTGTGCTAAGAATTTGGTGAGTCTTTGTTGAGTTCTGAGTAGATCTGATGGTTGATTCCAAGATACATTCTGCTGAATTTTAACAATTTTAATAATTTTAAAAAGGGAAGATGAGATGATGCTGATGGTCAGGATTTCTAACATTAAATCTGAACTGAATGTAACACGACAAAAGTCCTGGAACTCCATTTTCCTAGACAATATAGTCTGCACAGTGCTGTAACTAATACTGTATCAGAGGTGTAGAGCCTGGATTTGACTCAGAAGTCACTGAAAATATCATTTTGTGTAAAACAGAGAAGATGAGTTAACTGCTGGGGGCTACCATATGTGCCATTACCAACCCTCATCCAGCTATCTCGGAGGGCTGTGCTATAGCAGAGCTGCAGCATTAGTATGAGCTGCTGTTCTTACGCCCAAATATAACTCCGTGTTTATTCCAAGAGGGAGTGGGGAGCTTAGTCAACTTGTTCTTAATGCAGCCATTTAGCCCCTTTCCTTGCAGAATTAGGCGGTCTTTAGTAAGCAGTTGGATAATTAAAAGCAAATCCTTTATATGCCACCACAGCAGGACTGTCAAGGACACAGAAGTAGAATAAACATGCAAATTTCTATTGGACTTCTCTGCGTGTTCAAGCTTCAAGGGACATCTATGAAGGATACTACTTGAGTAAAGTATCATAAAAGGATTTTTGTGTTTGGCGATATTAATAAGATTTAAACAGCTTTTTATGTGCAAAATTCTGACTCAAGGCTAGACAGTATTTCAGGAGAGTTTAAGCCAGGGCAAAACCTGTAGCCAGGACCACCGCAGAGTTGCTAACTTTACATCCACCTCCCCTGATACGTGATGACAGGTGGTAACACATGTGTATAATATTCTGCAACATTTTTTTATGTGCTGCCAAACACGTGTTAATAAATACAGCGACTGTTAATAAAGTAATATTTCAATTAACATTATACATCAGAGAAAATGAGTATTTATTGGTTTTAAACTTAAATCTCCAAAATAATGTATGCTTACAAAAATGGCATTTTGTATTTTAGGTATGTTTATGAAACATTCATACTCATAGTTACATGTACAAAAATTACAGCTCATTCGAATGCTCTGTCCTGATGTCACACCGATGTATTTTCTCTTGTGCTCTAATAACACTGCCAGGTTGACATGGCAGCCTGCATCCTGTGAAAATTAGAACTCTACCGCAGTACCTTAGAAGCGGAACTGGCCTCCTGCTGTTGACAGAGGGAAAATCCCTGTGCTCAGTCCTCAGATTTTTCCATAAGGCACCTCCAGGTTATTTAGTAGTTCTTTATGGTTCGTTTCCTTCCCTTATTAATGCAGCAGGAGATTTGCCTCTCAATTCCTATCAGGAGAAAGAGAAAATAAGATTAAATAAATATTTACATTGACTATTTTGGAGGATTTTATATTTGCTTTTTGATGACCATGGATGTTTGTACCCTCAGCTTTATACCGAATGGCAGATTTCCATTTTGCCAAGAAGTATCTTCATGTTAGTTATTATTTATATAATATCTTACATCCAGATATGTTATGTATATATTATGTAGGTCATAGGATGTAATTTTTTATTATATCTCTGTAATATTGTTTATTTCTTACGGCTTTTTATATATCTCTGACAGGTTTGATCAATGGATTTTAGTTTACATGTAACACAATCATGTTCACTTAATGTCTGCCAGAAAAAAAAGCAAATGCTAATAACTATTGCATACCTTATCACCGATACATGAAAACTGAAACAGAATAGCTTTTCAAACCAACATTTAGTTAAAATTTTAGGCATAGCAATGGCCCCTCTACCCTCCTATTGTTCTTTAAAGTCAAAGAGAACTTTTTTTTTTTTTTTTTTTGATACAAAAAACAAATAATAGGCACAATTTAGGCTGGGAATTTAAATGTGTTCTCTTGGAGACTGTTCCTTCAATATCCCTCTCTATTGGATTGGATCCTGCAAACAGTGAGAAAAAACTGCTCCTCTGGCCTGACTGAAGTCAACCTTCTGTTTCATCAGGTTTTCACAACAACATGAAGCCATGTACAACCGTTGGAGTGTCGATGGTGTAACCTGGTTAAATCCAGAGAGTGAATAGAGCTGCATGCTCTCACCAGCCGCAACTATTACTCATTTTTTCTCTGACAGTGCTCCCACCAAATGGGATTACAGCTCTGTATGGGTCATTTGTGTCTTAGTGGTTACCTTGAATGCTTAAAAAATTCACTTAAAAGGTGAAATTTGCTGTCATCTTCAGAAACTGCCGGTTGATGTATTTGAGCCTTTTAAGCAGGACTCACCATTGCTTACGGTTTTATCGACAACAAAATCCCAGTGTAAAATTTGGCTTTAGTTGAAAAGCGTTGTCTCTGTAGCGTCAGGATTGATACCTGGCTGCAGGAATTCAAGCTAGAGAAGACAGTTTAAACCTTTAAAGATTTGGTTGCAATGAAGGACCTTAAAGTACACTGGGACACACAACCTCAAACTATGTCTGAGATCAATATAGATATATTTTCAGAAACAGCGTTAGTGATGCTGGTATTCGTTTCCTAGAGCGGGGAAGACCACGTAGGTATTGCTCGTTCATTCATTTGCTGATAAAGTGTCCTAATGGGACAATTCTCGGCACTTTTTGAACAATTTCTTATTAGAGATGTGGAAGCGCTCAAGTGATTTTGACAGATAATGGTATTTTAAAGTTTAAATACTCCTATGGTGAATTTTTGAGGCAGGTGGCGGTTTGATTATGCAAAGATTGTGAAAAATATTGAATACCTTTGTAAGCTCTTTCTCAATAAAATTTAAACCCTATTTTCTTTGTGAAGAATGTGTTGGCACTTGGAGAGTAACTTCTATTTTCTTTTTTGCTGTTTGGACACAGTTAGGTGACTTAAAACTATTTATGACATATCTGAAATTCATTGTTGTCTGAATGCAGAGTTTTGGAAAGCTTGAAGAAGTTTTTTTGTTTCCTTGGAATTGTGGGATTTTGTTTTTAATTTTTTTTTTTTTTGGTGGTGTTCTTTTTTTGTTCCTGTTGTGGGGGCTTTTTAGTAACGTGAATAATTTAATTATCCAGATTTTCTACATCTGAAGAGAGCTTAATGTTATTCAGACAGTATAGCATAGCAAGAATCTCATATACTCAAACTCAATCAGCAAACCTGTTTAAACTGTAAATTATCATACATTAGAATATCCCAGTGGGAAGATATAGTGACAGAAATGCACCCCAACCAGCTGGTTCATATGGAGTATCGAGCAGTCAACATTATCGAACCCAAACAACATCCAGGCACTGTGTAAAGAGTTTGAAAGCAAGCTGCTGCCCTGCAGACAGACCATGATTAACACATGAACAGATATTATACTCCAAAGTTTGTTTTCTGTGTTCTTGTGAGATTTGACTCACCATAATCCATCTACAGACCATGTTCACATGAAACGAACAAGGACCAGAGGTGGGAACCGAACAGTGGGATTCATCTGCTCATTTGAGCCATTTAGAAGTCCAGTGACCAGTCAGAGCTCATAGTTTATATATTCCATTACAGGAAACGAAAAGAAAAAGACATCTTAAAAATGTAGTTCCTCCCGTCCCTTTGTGTTAAAGTAGATACAAAATAAATTGCCAATTGGAGCGAATACCCGTAGAGGTCACGCCTGCACTGGCT
This sequence comes from Bucorvus abyssinicus, assembly GCA_009769605.1. Taxonomy (NCBI): domain Eukaryota; kingdom Metazoa; phylum Chordata; class Aves; order Bucerotiformes; family Bucorvidae; genus Bucorvus; species Bucorvus abyssinicus. The sequence continues at coordinate 1,595,884 of CM020026.1, read as the reverse complement.
ACCTGTTAACAGCACAAGAACCCAAGTTTCTTTACAGAGTGAAGTAGGAGACTCCCTGACAGGGATTTCATGGCTGAGAGATCAAAAGCTGTCTTGATGTAGAAATTTCCTTGAATCACTAGAGCCAGAGAACTCCCTGTCGAGTGGTTAGGATAATAACCACATTGCACAATGATGCTGCCAGCTCTCAGTGATGCCCTCATATCACTAGGATACCAGTGGAGGGTAAAATGCTGACCACTTTCCTATCTACCTCTATGCCGTGAGTCTCCTTAGACATCTTACAAGTGCAAGGGAGAAAACATAAGGGTCATGAAGCCAGCTACACGTTCGTGGAGCTGCCTTAAACAGCAAATCAATTTTGCCTGTGGAAGTTGCTAAGAGACTGGTTTCACAGCTACGTACTTAGAGTACTCAGACCCGAATGAATGAAGTTCAGATTCTAGCACAGTCTGAGCTGAAATAGAAGATGATAAATTGTTCTGACTCAGAACTCCACAAAGCGAGTTTCTGAACCTGCATCTCTAACACCAGTGGCAAGTGCACTGGCATGACGCAGAGCGCTGAATGAAACAACTACTGTAAGATTTACATTTCTAGTCTTACGCATTTTTTGATGTTCATCTTGATGTATCCACTCTGCGCACATGATTCAAGCTGCTGAGCTGATCCAAGAACCAGCTACAATGGGTTGTATATCCTTAGTCGTGTATAGGATGAGTTACATACCTCCTGGCAAATATCATGCGTCAAGGTGACAGGTATCCCAGCAATATACGTTACTTGGAAGTCAGTTCAATGCCAAGAGAAGAGTTGGAGGAAAGGGACAGATAATTTGTCGCTGGGTGTACAAGAAAGGAAAGAACATAAAAATGAAACAAAACCTGCAAAACCAGCTGTTCTGACAACGGTTACACTCCTATTCTAAGACAACTGGCAAAAAAGCACAGAGATAAATTTGGCAAAGATCAGAGAAACCCCAAAAGGTGAACAAAAAAAGAGGACTAACACGGCACAGTGTCAACCACATTAGAAACCAGAACAAACAGCAAGTGCTGAATAGGAAGAGAAAGGATGACTGCGAAGACATACAATCAGTTCCCATGGGTAACAAAATATCCCAGATAACTGCTGAAAAACCTTAAGACAAAAAATCCTTTTATTTTCTGCCTTCACTAACCAGTTTTTTACCATGGCAGCTTGGGTTTGCCTCTTTTTTTTTTTTCCCCCAACCCATAAATGTCTCTGGCCATTATGTTTTCTGTAGAATATGAACTGTTAAACTTCTCAGTAACATATTTTCCACTGAGCAAAAAATACATTCATATTTATGAAGTCCCATTAATACAGATATCTTATTCACACACATGCTTAACATACCCACAGAAAAGTATATTGGAAGTGGTCTAGGCTGCAAAATATTCCACCCACACACTATGAAATTTAGGAAACAGTTTTAGTCCTGCAATCAGAGATTGGCATCCTCGTGCTTTTGCATTACGAGGTGGACTTTCATGTTAAAATTGAATGTTATTTTTTTTGTAACATATTTCTGACTTATTTAGGACTGGAGATCACAGAATCATAGAATGGTTTGATACAAAATGGACCTTTAAAGATCACCTAGTCCATCCCCTCTGACATGGGCAGGGACATCTTTCACTAGATCAGGTTGCTCCAAGTCCTGTTCAATGTGACCTTGAACACTTCCAGGGAGTGGGCATCAACGACTTCTCTGGGCAACCTGCGCCAGTGCCTCACACTCACAGTAAAGAATTTCTTCCTAATATCTGATCCAAATCTACCTCTTGTAGTTTAAAACCATTGCTACTTGTCCTATCGTTGCAGACCCTGGTAAAATGTCTCTATCCGTCTTTCCTGTAAGATCCCTCTAAGTATCGAAAAGCCACCATAAGATCTCTCCCAGAACCTTCTCTTCTCCAGGCAGAAGAGCCCCAAATGTCTCAGCCTTTCCTTGTAGAAGAGGTGTTTCAGCTGTCTGATCATTTTTGTGGCCCTCCTTTGGACCTGATCTAACAGGTCCATTTTCTTCTGCTGGGGTCTCCAGAGATGGATGCAGTACTCAAGGTGGGGTCCCACAAGAGCAGAGTAGTGGGGGAGACACAACTGCTTCACGCCACTGGCTACACTTGCTTTGATGCAACCCACGATATGGATGCCTTTCCAGGCTGCGAGTGCACATTGTCAGCTCATGTCCAGCCTTTCAACCACCAGTACCCCCAAGACCTTCTCCCCAGGACTGCTCTCAATCACAAGATCCCCCAGCATGTGTTGATACCGGGGATTGCCCTGGCCCAGGTGCAGGACCTTGCACTTGGCCTTATTGAACCTCATGATGTTCACATGAGCCCACTTCTCCAGCTTGTCCAGGTCCCTCTGGATGGCATCCTGCCCCTCTGATGTGTCAACTGCACCACTCAGCTTGGTGTCATCTGCAAATTTGCTGAGGGTGCACCAGGTCCCCCTGTCTATGTCACTGATGAAGATAACTAAACAGAACTGGTCCCAGTAGGAACTCCTGAGGGACACCATTTTTTACTGATTTCTGCTTGGACTGTGGAATGAAGATGACTTTCTGCATTCTTATAACAGCTAGCTAATCAATTTCTTTTTTTTAATTGGATAACAGATGTACCAATGCTTTATAGACTGGATGCTTCTTAAAGCCTGTTTTCCTGATAGAATTATTCATTTCTAGAGCTATATGAAAGACTGTAATTAGGGTATTATTTTCTTGAGAAATGCTATACCGAAGAAGCTTGTCCATTTGCAGAATTGTTATTGATGGGATTGCATGAATTTCAGTGTGGTTTTTTTTCAGTGTGGTGGTACAATCCCCATGTCACTTGAAGCCCACTTAAGACCTGAGGTGTTTTGTCTCCCCACCCACCCCACCCCGCTTCCTAAGCCATGAGTGAATTCAAGCACATCCTTGGTGTGCTGGGCCCTGCTTTCCCAGCCTTGCACTGCTCTCCTTATCACTTGGGAGAGAGTCATCTCCTGACAGCCTGGTACATCCATACCTGAGTCACGGTAACCTGGTACATCTGTTCTTGAGTTGAGGCCAACACGGGGGGTGATACCAAACCTCAGAAAGCAACGAGTTCTGGGCCTGTGCAACTGGCAGAAAATAACAGAATATTTTGACATCTGAGATGGGCCAGATTGGGAAAATATCTGATGAAAGTCAATCATCTCAGCCCCTATAAATAGTGATCCTAAAGTGAGACCCTTTGAGCTCTCCTGGATTGCCGTAGGCTGGGTCCAGCATCACCCCTGAGTTAGGACACCTCTCAGGTACAAACTGCATGAAATGCCGGGGTGAAGTCACACTTCTCAAGACTCAGTTGTCATCCATTGACATTGCTGGAGTGTTGCGAGGATTTGCTCTGAATTCAGGGAGGAAATTTTAACTCTCTTTCATCCTCCTCATGTGGATGGCCATGTATTTCACTGGATCCAAATAACTCTGTGTGTTTTGGGGTTGTGTCTATGCATATACACACACACGTGTATATATATATATATATATATATATAGGATATCCTGCAGTAAGGTAGTGTCAATCTCATCGTTGTCCAATCTGTAACCAAGTAGCTATTTTGATTGTAACGTATTTTACTGAGTCACCTTGTTAATTTTAAATTGGTTAGTGATTAAGCACCACTAAAAAACCAGCCTTTTGATCTACCCCTCACCATTAATATATCTGAGATTGCTGCCTAATCACAGCCACTTCAATATTTTCTCCTACAATGTTTGGTTCACTGACAAAATCACAAACAGCACAAAAGAGACAAGTTTATTGGTTCTCAAGATCAATTAACTCAATTTGTCAATTTAGATATCCCTCATACTTAGTAGGCAGTCACTTAAAGACAGTCACAAGAAAAAGTAGAGGGAAAAAGTTGGAGTCAAACTCCTAGTCTTCTTTGTGGTGCCAAAAACTCTTCCAGAGAATCCTTTCCGATGGTGAATGGCTTATGAAGCAGGTTGCATTTCAAAAGGCAAGATGACAGTCCATGAGACTTGCTATAATACTCTAATAATTAGGAAGAAATAATTTTAACTCCTTCCTCTGCCTGGATTAAGTAAATAGTGTGTCTCTTACTATCAGACGGTTCACATCCCGTGTTGACCATATGTCGCACTAACAGTCTACAGCTATGGGGCTACAGAAGAAAGAGGGACATATAAATCGTAACCTAAACTGTTTTGAAGCACAAGCTGGGACAGACATGCCAACACCTCTGCAAATAGAATATGTTGTCTCTGAGGCACCGGCTTGGCTCTCCAGGATGGCCTGACTTCATCGAAAGCACGCAGACTGTCACTCTCCTGAGACCAAACTCATTGCCCAGTCGGAGCCGATGTCATCAGGAACAACAACAAATACCTCAGTGGCACAACGTGCATTATTGTCAAGCCTGAAGTCTTTCCAGTAGACAGACAGGCAATAAAGCCAGTAAATGTTCAGTCACAGAGCTTGTCTGTGTGTTCAAACGTGACACAGACATCTCTACAGGGTGATGCCTCCCTTCCTACAGTATTTGATGGTCGATCACTTCCCTTTCAGGGGTGCCTATGCTTGAGATGAGAAATTATGTTTAACACTGTGAAAGAGTGAAGCACTTTCCCCTTAACCTCTTTGTTGGAAACAACTGAAGCAAATGTGTGTTTAAAACTGTTTCGATAAAGCAAGCCTATGCAACAAACCAAGAGGCAGAGGTGTGGCATGGGAAAAATGAGAACAAAAGCCTCTTCAGTCCAAGAGATCATTGTTTGATGTTATAAGTAACAAAAAAGACGGTCTTGTAGTGTGAAATGCCAGACAAACTTGATAATAGGCAAGCAGCATCCTGGCATTCTGTGTTTGCAGCTAATTACGAAGAGAGACCAAAACTTAACTATGGATCTGCAAACTGCAGGCTTTGGTAGGTGTTCAGGTACTTTTTTTAATCCATCAAAAAGCGGAGTTGAAATATTTCTGAAATGTGCATTACAAGATTTTAGTGGAAATCTGCTGAATATATAATTTGCAATCATCTGAAGTAGTGAAGTTACAAAAGAAAGCCTTTAGTCTGAAAAAACGTAGTTTTACAAGGTAGAACGGCCCATGAACGGGGAATGAATGACCAATGCTTTCCTTCCATTTCTGTGTTTTCAAGAGGACACTTATCATCTGGCTTTGAAGTTTTTATTTTTTCGTGTTCTATAAGCCCCTGCTTGCTGAATAATGCTGCCAGTTACTGGTCACATCATCTGAAGAGCAGACATCGTTACTGTTCCTTTGGAAGTAACTGTAGAAGGCCAGGTATGGAATGAACTAATTTCAAAGCTGTCTAGGTCTGAACAAAGTTGGCTAATTGTGGTGCCTGGGGAGGGCTGTCACCATGGCATTCAGGCCTGGGTGTAACTCAAACACACTTTCACTTATCTAAGTATCAGTCACTGCTAAGGGAAGTGGACCTCCTCTGGAGATGCCTCCTGCCACTGACCACAGAGGGGAGTCTAGGTGCTTGGATTTGAATAGAAAATTCTAGGAACCTCTAGAGAAATGAACCTAACTGAGATGAATCTCACCCTAGGTTCAGGAATACTCAAAGACATAACCACTTCCGCTTGGATTCAAAAGGACATTGTTCTGACCAATGTGATGCTTAAGTCCTTTTTCTTGGTCATGAAACAGTGACAGTGCAAGTGCGAATATTGAGAAAGAATCACCCTTAGAAAGGTTGAGAACTTCCAAGAATCAAATGCACACGTCACAAAGAATGGTGAGATTTTACGCCTGGTTTTTCTCACGCAGGCACAGTGCTGAGGCTGCTAACTTTTTACAGCAAGTGAAGTGGAGATTCTCAGCCATCGTCTCTTGAGGACCATTGGCTCCCTGCTCTTTCAGAGAAAGGTCCTGACAAATGGGAACGCTGGAGTTGTTACGCTACATCCTAAGGTTGACTCTAAAACCTATCTTCACTGAAATTCAAATGAGCTTTTTGCCCAAATATTTTTCTGAGCCTGAATGTTGGCAAAGAGCAATAGTCACACTGTCTTTTCTTTTGCAGCAGCAGGTGTTGTCATTAGCAAAGAACCAGAATCTTCTTTTTTTTTTTTTTTTTTTTTTTTTTTTTTTTTTTTTAATCCACAGTTCTAAGGCTTGATCCTCCATTAAGTACCATATCAGGGAGCTCAGCAGTTTAATCACATCATCTGCAAGAACTCCCGGTCATTTTCCTGGTTTCGTACTGATTTCTTTTCATATTCTTTACACATTTCCTTGTGGTTTATTAGAAGAAAGAGTAAGCAAGGACTTCTCAATTCACCTTCTCCAGCATTCATTACCCTGCATAGTTCCTCACCTCAAAACTAAGCAGTCTTTCCATGCCTTCAAAAACTTCATCAGGCTTCTTTGGATCCCTTCCATTTCTGTTGTGTATTTTTGAGGTGAGATAATGGAGAATGAACAAGCCAAGCTAGGAAACTATGGGAATATTACAGTTTGAAGTTTGTTTTCTAAACCTTCTTTAAATGGCTTTATGTTTTGCTTGTACGACTGCAGCTGCACAATGAATTATCTCTAAAGACTTCAAGGACATTTTTCTGTAATGATTTAAGATGCGCTCTAGCTATGTTTCACTGTATGTTGTTTTACTCTATTAAAGTTTCTTACCTTCCTCTCCACTGTTGAATGGTCATCTGCTGTTATACCACACTTGCCTCAAGTGTATCAAAACCTGTATTTTAGTTCAACCACAATTGAATAGAGTTAATGCAAGTATACAAAAGCATATGCTCTGCAGGAAAGAACTGTGGATAAACAGCTGAGGACAACATTGGAAGGGAGCTGTCTCCACCAAACAGCATCAACTAGACCTAAACCATCACTGCCAAATGTTTTTCCAAATGTTCTTCAAAACTCCAATTAAAAATGCTGCAACATTTTTGCACAGGCTTTCCCAGTATTTAAACTCTGTTAATAACTAAGGCACAAGATGAAGCTCACTGGTACTTGTTTCCATGTAGTGAACACGTAGGTCTATTACTCTTTATAACAGTCATTAAGCACTTGAAGACTGTAATTCCTTCAGTCTTCTCTTTCTCTTGAACAAGAAGACTGTATTCTTTCAAACTTCCATCGCACAAAAGCATAACAGTTGGTCACAGTGCTCCTGTTCATCTTGAATCAATAAATTTATCAGGTATTTCTGAAAGATCTCACACACCTCTCTGATCTTCATAGACTAAGAAATTTTCTGTGCTGTTGAAAATGTTTCTCCTTCATGCATAACATTGACAGCTTATAGCCATACCGCTTCAAAACAAATATACCTACAAATGTCTATGTCATAAGCAAGTAGAGAAAAAGGTTTTTAAATTCATGTCATGCTTGGGATATGCTCCTCTATTGGATTCCCAAACTCAAGTTTCCTGATCCTGTGTTTTCCCTCCTAAATATAGAACGTCAGATGCTGAGGGAAAAATTGCATTGTCTTAAAATCTAGGAACCTTCAAACTTTAGGGGATACCTGCGAATTCTGAACTTTTTCTGAGGAACCCGTAAACACAAGGGCCTAAAGAAGCATTTGTTTCATTACTGGTTTTCTCAAATTCTGTAATATGTAATGTGAATGAAATTTCCTTGTTTTTGGAAAAAGTGAATGTTCTTACTGCTTTGAGAACTCAGTTGTGCAGCTGAATATTGACACAATGAACGAAAGCTGCCAGGATGAGAAAGTATCTCCAAATCATTGCCTTCAGGATTTCATTGTAGGGAAAAGAAAGGTCTCCTAAGTTTCTAAGAAAGTTAGAGAAAGCAATTTGATAAAAATATACGTACATGGGACAATCACAATGGTAGTCTGAAAGACATAGTGGTCTTGAAATACCCTTTGGCTGTTCAAGACTCTCAGTGCTCCTGCTGATTCGGGATGATAAAATGCACAATGATTCCCAGCAGCTCAATTACTAATCTAACCTTTATCCTTTTTTATTTCTCATAATTACAGGAATAGGTGAATATTCACACATGACTTAGGTTAGGATATAAGACACTTATTAGTTTTATGCAGGCTGATGATAGCGGCTAAAATATTTTCTCCTACACAAGGAATAACTTTGAGCTTCAGAAAAGATAGATTCTACAGTGGTTTTAAAGTTTTACGAGGTACATCAGCTCAGTGTAGGGACTATCTCGCTTTGCCTGCTCTCACTCAATTTAAAAGTACAAAAACAGCAAAAAAACCCCTTATTTTCTTTAGTAGAAATTTAATAGGCTGGAATAAACCCCAACATCTTTCTATTTAATCTTAGCTTATTTGGCAGAGAAGGGAGCTTTAACGAATGCCTGTGAATGAAGGGAAGCTAAGGCTGCTTTCTGGTGACCACACGGAAGAAATCATACAAGCCACACCATGAGAAGGAGATACACAAAATGGTGTATTACGGCAGAAAATATCACAGTGTGTACCAGACAGAAAGAGACCTCAGATTGCATAAGCTCTGTAATGAGAAACACAGTAAGGAAAGAAGAAAAATTGTCAGCTTTCCATTCATTGTTATTGCTCTTTCTACTCATTGAAAAATGATAACAGATACTGGAAAGTAACTTTACCGGAGTGTAAAAATGAAGTATATGAACAGAGGACATAAACAAATGGGGCTGATGCCTCCATTTGTTCTCAAGGAAGTTCTCCAGAAAAAAGACTCAAGTCTCAGTTCTCTCACATCCTCACATGCTTCAGTCCAGCGTCAGGATTTAGTACACTGAGCTCATCCTTACTTCAAACTGTGCCAGGGAGACTGTGTGAGCTCAGCATGTGCCCACTTTTCTCAGATGAAAAAGCAAGCCCTTGATGTCTTCCGTACTATTTATAAACTATCTGAGCAGGTTTCTCCTGAGGAGGTGGAGCTCTTGACACACCTCTGCTCCAGAGGCCAGGAGGTGCTGAAGCAAGGGATATCTTTTAGCACAATTTTGAAGAAAGGAATGAACAAATCTATGCAGTTTCATTCTGCTGGCATACACTGGGAGGAAGATTTCCCCCAACAGGAAGCTTCTGTCAATAATGTTTATACTGATTATTATTATTATTCACATTAAAGCCTTATCTAAGGGGTCCATCCGAGATGGGGACCCCTGTGTAGAAACTGTCCAAATGGAAGAGATGAGCAAAGCTCTCCTGCTAACAGAGACAGCAGCACAGGATCACAGCTTCCGCACGGCATGGAGCACATATTGGCCTGTGGTCATGATAAACCCAGGGCTAGCTGTCATCTTTTACACCCCCTGAAAATCCCCTCCTGCAAAGGAAAAATCAGTTCCCCAAGCATCCTGTAACTGAAATTTTATAAAAATACTAATACCACGACATTCACTTTACTAATAGGAAGCTGGAATAGAGGAATATTTATTAATTTGCCTCAGGCTGCAGAATGACTACATGGGAAAAGAACAGAATTCCTCGTGTGGATTTACAGCAGTAAATAAAACGGGACTAAGCCCATTCGCTGGCCCTGTCGTAGGAAGCACGGCAGTTTAATGGTGGCTGAACTCTCCTCTCCCAGACAACAGGGCAGCTTCCCCTGGAACTGAAGGTGAACATTCAAAGGACAAGACTCAACAGGTAAGCTGCAATAAAAAAAAAAAAAATAATTGTTAGATATTATAATTCAGACTACTCCCACAGGAAACAGGAGGACGGAGATGAGGCAGAATTCCCATCCATGGAGCTTTTCTAAACTAGATGGTATGTACCTATTCGATGGGACTTGATGTGTATCTCAGTCTTTGCGTTTATTCAATGTTTCACACTAATGTTTGGCTGTAGCTCTCCAGTGTCTTGCTGCTTGCAAGGCTGTTTGGATTTGTATCAAAGTACCATTTTAATGCTGCTATGCAAAGTGGAAGCAGCAACGCACAGAACTTTGCTACTGTCATTCATTTTTTATAGCAGCTATGGCAAACCATCAACTTAAAGGTGTATCCGTCCATCAGGAGAATTTTGCCTGGTCCCTTGGAATGCAAGGCAGCCAGAAGAGAAACCCAACTCTTGGTATAATTTATGTGTCATAAAATTGAGAATGAGATAGATCAGGTATGGAATTCAGGAGAGCTATACATCCCATGTGAATGTGTTGGCCTGGCCTTCAAGCATGTGGTTAGGAAAAAATAAGACCCTCCAAATAGCTGGTGAGGCCACACCTTGAGCACTGCGTCCAGTTTTGGGCCCCTCAGTTCAAGAATGACATTGAGGTGCTGGGGCGTGTTCAGAGAAGGGCAACAAAGATGGTGAAGAGTCTAGAGAACTTATCTTATGAGGAGTGGCTGAAGGAACTTGGATTGTTTAGTCCGGAGAAGAGGAGGCTGAGGGGAGACCCTATCGCCTTCTACAACTACCTGACAGGAGGTTGTAGTGAGATGGGCGTCGGCCCCTTCTCCCATGTTACGAATGACAGGATGAGAGAGAATGGCCTCAAGTTGCACCAGGGGAAATTTAGTTTGGATATCAGGAAAAATTTATTTCCACAGAGCGTCATTAAGTATTTGAACAGGCTGCCCAGAGAGGTGGTGGAGTCCCCATCCCTGGAGGTGTTTAAAAGCCGTGTAGATGTGGTGCTGAGGGACATGGTTTGGGGACCCTGGCAGTGCCAGGTGAACAATTGGACGGGATGATCTTAAAGGTCTCTTCCAACTAGATGATTCTGTGATTCTGTGAAATCTTAAACATGTCATCTCCATTTTATATCCAGTAGAACGTTATATACCTAGACTAGGAAAACCTAATTTCAGTCTTATCTCTCGCTTAGTCAAATTTCTTGTCTCGGGAATGTAACGAAACATGGAAGGAGTACTGGCTCATCACAGATCACACAGCAGCACCGTAAAGTCTTAGCTGACAAAACATGAAGGTAATGAATTGATTGATGCTGTTATCAGAGCGGGCTTACCCTTAGAAAATTCAACAGGTCAGGGCACTAATTTTATGTCTTCTCTGCTAAATGAGGTGTGCAAGCCTTTTAAAATTCCCCCTTCACGCAGAGTTTCGTATCAGCCAGAAACAGATGGGCTTGTAGAGTACTTTAATCAAACACTTAAGCAGATGCTAAGAAAATTCATCAGCAGTGAACCAAAACATTGGGATAAATTGTTACCTTTTGTTTAGTTTGTCTGCGGGGAGGTCTCTTAATCATCACTTGGATGCTCCCCGTACCTTTCCAAACATGCTTAGGAGGCAGACGCTCTGAAGTTGTGTTGTTTGCAATTATCCAACATTGGCAGCATCACACCTTCACCCAGATAGCATCCTTTACCATTACGGTGTTCAGATACGTAAACCAAAGCCCCGATCCTGCAGATCCACACAACTGGCAGGATATATACATGAATGACAACAGTGGTCAGAGCTCAAAATGGGCCAACATTATGAAATCCTGAGGCCAAAGAGTGAGGAAGCTGAACAATTCTCAATACAAACGCAATGACGTTGAGGCAAAGGTACTTATTAGTCCCTTTAATTTCCTCTCCGTGGACCCACTCACTGCAATAATTTTGAGTAGTGTTAGATTTGTACATGCAGCAGTATCATGTGAGTTCATTTCACACATCTGAAAATTTTTCAGCAGGTATGGGCTAGGTTATTCACGGACAACTCAACAGACAACAAGATATATTGTTTAAGGTTGCTGGTTTAGGGTTAGGCATGTGGGCCTGAACTGACCTCCATAGCTACACACTCAGACTGCATACGGTCTTGGAAATGTAAGGTGTCAAGCCACTGTTTTTGGTGGCTCAGGTACTTTCTTACACTCCAGAGTATTTAAAACGTCAGTCCATTGAGCTGTAATATTAAGCAGAGAAGTAGTGCTACTGTGTTGTGGTGGCCAACAAAGACAGGCGAAGTAATGCAATTAAATCTTTGTAATCCAGCTATTTAATTTTCAGTAATACACTCTATCTGACTACCCTGGAGGCCAACCAGCTGCTGTGATTTCTGACTTTCATTTAACTGCTGATTTAGATGTCTGTAGAAATACCAATGAAACAGCATCAAGAAAACCATATATGCACACACACACACACACACACACACATATGGTCATTAAGAGCCCTAGTTTCGTCGAAAAAGTGTTTACAAAAGCGTAAAATTTGGGTCTGTGAATGTTCTAAATACATATTAACGTAGATTAATGCAATGTACAGGTCAAATTATTCTTTCCGTACAAAAGGATTTTTGGTAAAGTTCTTCAAAAGTTGGTAAAAATCAAAATATCGTAAGGAAGAAGAAAAGTTGTTCGACATTGCTCTAAGGAAAACTTTCGTGTTCCCACTCCCTACCCAAAGACAATATCTGACAACATTTTTCTTTACAAACTGAACATTTTTTAGAAATCACATACAGTTAAGTTTGGTTCCAAGATGTTATAGAGAAATTAGAGGAATAAAAAAGTTCCTTTCTGCTCTGTTGTATCAACATGTTGGAAGAGGACAGAGAAGAATTAATTCTTTTAATTTTGGAAAACAACTGGAGGAAAAGAGAAAGGAAGAACAGGCAATTCAGCTAATATTCATGAATGATTCATGAATACTTCAGGTTCCCATGAAATGGTATTTTTTGGCACCCAGCTAAAAGTAAATTGCGACTAAAAGCAAAGCAAATTCCATGTACAGAGAGGGTCATCAGGCTAATAAATCTGAAGACAAGTTTTGAAAGGACATTTGGCACCTTCAAGACACAATAAAAGGGTGAAAAATGAGATAATTACATTTTAGATAATTTTCAGAAAATTTAAAAGCCATCATCTTTCAGATTCAAGTAGCTCCTTCCCCTCTGATTTTTGGAATTTTATGACTGAAGTGTGGGGTATTGAGAAGATATATTTTCTCTCTCTTTTTTCTGTACTTTTTCCTTCTTGATGTTTTCCTTTCCTCAATATTTTAAAATGCAAGGCTTCTGGGAATTCCACAGTTAAATATTTGAACTCACTTTACGAGATCACTGGATTTGCTTCTTTTTTCATTCTTTCCTTGCTTCATTCTATTATTTAATGTTATCAAGTTGAATGGAAATGTTGGGGTTTTTTTATATCCTGGGTTCAATTAGGATAGGGTTAATTTCCACAGCAGGGCTAGCCAGACCAAACCAGCCAATGGGTTATTCGATACCATACTGACAGCATGCCCAGGACATATAAGGAGGGGCTAGCTGGGAGGGGTATGTCCAGATTCCTCTGTAGATCCTCCCTACTCTCAAGCAGATCGACACACCCACCCAACATGGAGTCATCTGCGAACTGAAGGTGCCTACGATCCCCTCATCCAGATCATTGATAAAGATGTTGAAGAGAACATGCCCCAGTACTGAACCCTGGGGACACCACTGGTGACCAGCTGCCAACTGGATTGAACTCCATTCACCATCACCCTCTGGGCCCGCCCATCCAGCCAGTTTTTTATCCAGTACACTTGATCCAAGCCATGAGCAGCCAGTTTCTGCAGGAGACTGCTGTGAGAAACAGTAAAGAACATCCACAGCCCTTCCCTCATCCACTAAACAGGTCACCTTGTCATAGAAGCACATCAGGTTTGTCAAACAGGACCTGGGCCTTCATAAACCCCTGCTGACTGGGCATGTTCGCCTGGTTGTCCCGTACAAGCCACGTGATGACACTCAAGATGATCTGCTGCATAACCTTCCCCTGCACCGAGGTCAGACTGTCAGGCCTGTAGTTCCCTGGATCCTCCTTCTGGCCCTTCTTGTAGATGAGCGTCACATTTGCCAACCTCCAGTTGACTGGTACCTCCCCGGTTAGCCAGGACTGCTAGTAAATGATGGGAAGTGGCTTGGTGAGCGCTTTCTCCAGCTCCCTCAGAACCCTTGGGTGGATCCCATCTGGCCCCATAGACTTGTGCCCATGGACTTGTGCACATTATTAATCCTTCCCCATGTTATATTATAAAGGCTATTGCCTTCATGCTGAATCACCAGGTGGACTTCTCAGGCAGCCAACTCTCACAATGGTTAACTTTGAAAATGCACAACTGAGCAAGCAAAGGACAAAACCAGAAGGAAAACCCGAAGTACTCGACTCCTTGCTTTAATTGCATGTCACAGGCTCTTATTTTAAATGCCCAGAAAATTTATCTTTATTATACTGTTTAGCTTAAATGTTGCTCCCAGATTAGTATCTAATTTAAAAGCAGCTATCGTTTTCCCTTTGTAGAAATTATTTTTCATAGTAACAGCCTTCAAAGTAGCTAAAAATATCCTTGCGATATAGAGCAATAAAAGTTTGCTGACATGAATCCTATTATAGTTTGTGGTGATTATAACATGAAATAGGACTTGGTATGTCATAGAAACATAGAATCGGAACGGTTTGGGTTGGAGGGGACCTTAAAAACCATCTAGTTCCAAGCCCTCTGCCACGGGCAGGGACACCTTCCACTAGAGCAGGTCGCTCAAAGCCCCGTCCAACCTGGCCTTGGACACTGCCAGGGCTGGGGCATCCACAACTTCTCTGGGCAACCTGGGCCAGGGTCTCGCCACCCTCACAGGGAAGAATTTCTTCCTTACATCTAATATAAAACTAACCTCTTTCAGTTTGAAACTGTTATCCCTCATCCTATCCCTACACTCCCTGATAAAACATCTCTCCCCATCATTGCTCTAGTCCCCTTTAGGTGCTGGAGGGCTGAGATACGTTGTCCCCAGAGGCTTCTCCTCTCCAGGCTGAACAACTCCAACTCTCTCAGCCTGTCCTCATAGCGGAAGTGCTGCAGCCTCTGATCATTTCTGTGGTCCTTCTCCAGACCTGCTTGAGCGGGTCCATGTCTTTCTTCTGCCGGGGGCCCCAGAAATGAACACATGTACTCCAGGTCTTGTCTCACGAGACTGGACTAGAGGGGGACAATCACCTCCCTCAACCTGCTGCTCAAACTTATTTTGATGCGTCCCAGGATATGGTTGGCTTTCTGGGCTGTGAACACACATTGCTGGCTCGTGTTCAGTTTTTCAACCACCAACACCCCCAAGTCCTTCTCCACAGGGTTTGTTCTCAATCCATTCATTACTCAGCCTGAACTTGTGCTTGGGATTGCCCCAACCTGGGAGCAGGACCTTGCACTTGGCCTTGTTGAACTTCATGAGGTTCGTACAGGCTCACGTCTCACGCCTGTCAAGGCCCCTCTGGATGACATCCCTTCCCTTTAGCGTGTTGATCAGGCCACACAGATTGGCATCATCTGCAAACTTGTTGAGGGTGCACTCAATCTCACTGTCCATGTTGCTGACAAAGATGTTAAACAGCATCAGTCCCACTGCTGACCCACGATGAACGCCACTCCTCACAGGTCTCCGCTCAGAGATTGAGTCATTGACTGCAGCTTTTTGAGTGAGACCATCTAGCCAATTCCTTATATACTGCGTGGTCCATCCATCAAATCCATGCCTCTCAATTTAGAGACGAGGATGTCATGTAGGACGGTGTCAAATGCTTTGTGCAAGCCTAGGCAGATGACAACAGTTGCTCCTCTCTTATCCACCAGCACTGTAACCCTGTCGTAGAAGGCCACCAATTTTGTCAGGCACGATTTGCCCTTAGTGAAGCCAGGTTGGCTGTTGCTAATTCTCTCCTTATTTTCCAAGTGTCCTAGCACAGTTTCCATGAGGATCTGCCACATGATCTTGCCGGGCACAGAGGTGAGACTGACTCGCCTGTAGTTCCCAAGGTCCTCCTTTCTACCTTTTTAAAAGTGGGGGTTATGTTTCCCCTTTTTCAGTCAGCACCTGAAGTGAAGTCAGTGAAACTGAAACTTCACTTCCAGTGAAGTCACCAACTTCACTGGACTGTCACAAATTCTCTAATATGATGGATAGTGGCTTAGCAATTTCATCTGCCGGTTCTCTCAGGACCTGCAGATGCATCTCATCAGGTCTAATGGACTTGTGCACCTTCAGGTTCCTTAGATGGTCTCAAACCTCATTTTCTACAGTGGGTGATTCTTCATTCTCCCAGTCCCTGCCTTTGCCTCCTGCAACTAGGGCAGTGTGAGTGGAGCACTTATTGGTGAAGACTGAGGCAAAAAAGTTGTTGAATACCTCAGCCTTCTCCATATCCTGGATAACCAGGTCTCCCATTTCCTTCTGGACAGGGATGGTCTTTGAAACTTATGCTGTAATCTGAAAAAGACAGACCTAACAGCAAATGATGGTATTTATGATCCTTTTACCTCAGGGCTTCAAAGTGTGGTGGGGATAGTATCTTTTTTAAACAAGACTTAGAAGATATCAGATATAAGGTTTGCTATTGGCCTCCTCTTTAGCTCTAGTGAGTGTTTCATTGACTGTTCCAACCAGCACACTAATAAAGAAGGGGCTGAGATAGTCAGTGGATGATGACTCGTTTTTAATGAAGAGAAAACATAGGGGCAGTTGTCCCTCACAGGTTATTTATATTCCTTTTTTGCTCCTGCAGCAGCATATATATAAAAAAATTAAATGTACTGGCTGACTGAGAAAGACTCCAGTATACACCAGCCTCTGTAAATCAGATTTCTAGGGTTTTTATTTGTTTGTTTGTTTGTTTCTTTGTTTTAAAGGAAAAAAACCCCAAACACATGCATACCTCTAAGAAGAATCCAAAGGATCTGTGTCAGGTTATGTTCTCAGAAGAGCCTGAAGCATGCTCATCAATCTTTATCTAAGCCAAGCAGCAATCAGCTATAAAATACATTACAAAGATTTTTATCACGCTATGCCATTCTTAAACACTCACACGAAAACCTAGGAAAAAGCTAACACAGCTTTCTTCCACAAAGGTTCTGAGATAGAAAGTGATTTCTTTATTCATTTATGCAGTTTTTGCTTTGTGCTGAGAAAGACTTGAAAACGTTACACAAACAATTAAAAGGTGATTATCCTAAAGTTCTTGCTTCATGCCTTTCAGATTTGTCATTTGACTGTGATTGTGGGAGCTTGTCTATGTCTTGGTTAACAGATCCAATTTGAATATATCTCTGGTATTCAGAGAATCAAACCATAACTAATTGCAGGCTCAAGGGTTCAGGTAGATGTACCTGAGCATATCTGGTAATCCAGGCTTTTGTCTGTCCTTTTCCCATAGTACTAGTGGTAAGTGGATGTGGGCTTTATGGGCAGTAAAAAAAAATACATTAAAAAATAACCCTTTCATAGCTGCATAGTCACCACAGGCAGCAGCTACTTGTGCGGTGGGCTACACACCGTGAATCAAACTCACTTGAAGCTGGTGGGAGTTTTTCAGCCCCTGCCAGACAGTGATGGCATTGGCCCAAAAGCACACAGTTGTGGTATTTCAAAATACTTTGAACAAGTAGAGCATTATGGCAAGAGCTTTTCTGCACTCAAATTGACCCACTCAATCTGTAATAGGGGAGTCGGTTATTTCCCCCATCCAAATACACCTGCTCGGGAAAGAGAGACACAGCATAGAGACAGGAAAGTGGGGAAGTATTAGGGTCACTTTGTAATGTCCATGGAGAACTCCAGTCAACAGGAGCACTTGTGACTCTCCCACCTATTTTTATCATTACATAAGTGTGATATCAATATTTTTATGTAATGTTGAAATATAAGTCAAGGAGTTATCAACCATTTAGGTATAAATAGGTTAAAACAAAGGGAATGCCTTTAAATAGTTTTCTTAAATGAAGCCGGCATGATTTTAAAATAATTTGTGATAATGCTGAATGTCTTTAAAATGTATATTACAACAAAATATTTCAATGTCAATGAAATGGCTTTTTCCAAAAGACAATTGTGCACCTAAAGGAAAGCAAACAAGAATTTACCATCTTAAAGTTGGACGTATCTTTGGGCAAGTAAAATACACCAATGAGAGAACGCAGGTCATTACAGTCCATTTCTTGCAAATACTGAGCTCTTTGAAATTTGTTAATGTATTCCTCATCTTTATTTCTTTCACCCTACTCCTCCACTGAAGGTTTTCTCAAAGGTTATAAAATGACATTGACAGTAATATTTCCTCTAATGGACAACCACCCAGAACAAAACTGGTCCAAGTTTTCTGGTTGTGGCTTACCAGTACATTCAAAATGACTAGAGGACATGGCTGTCATAAGCAAAAGGAAAAATTCGCCTTCATGTAAGCGTCTCAGGGCATCACGCTAGCAAGAAAAATAGCTACAAATATCTGCTTTGAAGACAAAGCCGTTAGAAATAGGTGAACTACCTTTTGATGGATTGATCTACTTTAGGTTAACTAGCCAAGATTTCAAAATGTTACAAGATCAAACTGATTTTTCACTTGCCAATTTTGGTCACAGAACATCAGCATCTGAAAAGTTTTATGTGTTTTTTTGTTTTTCTCTCAAGAGTAGCTATTGCAACAAAAGTAAAATCTGGCCTGAGAGAAAATCGGAATTATTTTAAAAATATAAATAATTCAAAATTGTTGTCTTTCTTGGCCCTTTTTTTTTTTTTTTAATTTCTGAGAATTTTTTCTCTCTAAGCAATTGCAGCAGACAGTGGTCAATAGGCACAATGATTACTAGAACTTCTGCTGTTGCTACCAGATCATATCTGGTCCTTTACAAAAAAACCCATGAAATTTCAGAGTGGGAGTAGACCCGTTTTTTTGCTAAGGTAGATTGACTTAATCCCCATGAAAAAATTCCTGTTTATTATAAAAGATTTAGTTCAAATCTGGAACCCACTGAGTGGCTATTTGATGCTGCACTCAGTGGTTCTTTGTGCTATCAGATTCGTTGTGAAAAAGGCTGGGTGTAGGAAGCCGGTTCTAGGAGGAGGTAGCGTTTTTGTTATACATCTTGTAAGGACTAAAGCTTGTGAAAACGCCCGCCAGTTACCACTTTCATTGACATTTTGAAAAGAATATCTGAAAAATATGAGCTTAATAATATTTCAGTCTATGTTGCTGGCTCGCCCACAGCCTGCCGTGGTCAATACTGTAGTTTTAGAAGTTCAGGGTGCCAGAAGCAGGTAATCACGCTCCACGTCGAACCTATGCACCCTTGTTTATTGGCTTACCAATGAAAGTCTATTATTAAATGCAAAACTAGTACCAGTGCCAAAAGTGAAAGTGAACAATCTGCAGCTGAGATGACAAAGAATTCTGAAAGTTAGAGTTTCTATGACAACGCCGAGTTGGACAACCTGCTACAAAATGAGAAACTTCTCTATTCGTTTATGGTGAGAACATTGGTGGAATAAACATGGACAAACACCCTCTGCCTATCTGATCAAGTATGCTTTGATATCATCCACAAGTCTGTCAGGCCTGGGGGTTTGAGCATGGTTAGAAAAGCAGCGAGTAAGAAGCACGCAGTTAAGTACGTGACATGTTCTGCGCGTTACCCTCTCACGGAGTGTAAATCAGCTTATACGCACAAGTGCCATCCAGCATAGTACGTTCAGTCACCGTGCAATCCCTACACCGCTTTGACCTGCGATTTGAAGAGACGCTCTTGCAATCAGCTATAGAATTGACTCTGTTCTTTTAATCTCATTTATTTCAGTCCTCAAGAGGATCGTTTCCTGGAAATCAGCACTGAGAAAGTATTTGAGTGGAGTTTACCTGCGTGTAATCAGTTACTTCCTGTATCTGAGGTACGTTGCAGTGTAAATGAAAAATAAAAGACTCATTACTGGGAATTTTAATCAAGACCTTTCATCACTGATCTGTTTCCTGCAAGAAAACTGTCTCCACGTTCCCAAAGTTCTGCTAATGTTCTTAGAGAGATTCAGTACGCACTGTGTAAGACAGACGTGGAAATATTTATGGTGTGTGATGAAAAGCCCAAAAAGCTTGAGCTGTAATTTTGAGGCACAGTATGCACGTATTGTCCTCTGTACACCTCTGCTTAAATCTTCCCTCAGAAGTCTCTGTATGCATGTCATCAAGACAGATCCAGAACTGTATGTTTAAAACACCCATTCAAATTGCCTGGTCCTTCTCAAAGATCTCCCCCTTCTGTGGGACCTTAAAGCCCATTCATTGGCCAGCATGTATTGTATCTCAGGATACTCTAATTCTACATAAAGTTTGGGAACACTTTGACCTTGAAACATATGAAGAAACATCACAGCCCATATTAGAAGGTCTTGATATCAAGTCACAGATGTGATACTAATTCACATAAGCTTTGCTCATTTTAACTGACACATGGTCAGTGACAGTCCATTAGTCATGGGCTGTCATTAGTCATGTTGTGACATCCCTTTCACCAAGGAACCTTTGTTCCCAGAGCCAATGCGTCTGCAGTTAAACAGTTCAAACAGCAGGACCTTGTCTTCCAGAGAGTCTCAGCTGTGCAGTATTTTATCATAATTCTTTAAAGTGACACTGCTCTAAAGTTGTGTAAAACAGCAGTAAGATGAGGACCTTCGAGTCCTGAAACGTCATACCTGAGACTGTTACACCTCCCCCAAAAGTTTCTGCAGGCTTAAACTAAGGCTACTACTGTGCTGAGGCTTGACCTCTTTGTATCAGCTAAGGACCTGACTCTTTTATCTGAAGTTCTCCCTCTCCTTCCCAGAAGCGTCATCTGGAATCAGATGATGATTCCAAGAGCACCATTGACTTGTCAGCAAATGAGCAATTGCTTAGCACTGTAACTCCTGCCAGTAACTGTTGAGAAGATGAACTTTTTCCTGCAAATGGAGTAGTTTTCTTGCATTTTAGTAAGTGCCAAGATCTATGAGTGGCTGACCTTCAATGTCTGCAAAGATTGCCCCAGTGTGAATGGAAGAACTACCTCTACCTTCATGGTGGTGTTGGATGTGAGAGAGGCATGCCAGTTTAAGACTAAACTTCATGCTTCACTGCTTGCAGTCTGCTCTAAAATAGACTCATGACATTTTCCGAAAGGGGGAAAAAAACATAAAATATTTTACAAGTGGGTTGTGTTTGCAAGCATCCTCAGGACCACGGGCATATTACCTGTACATAACTCATCTGTCACCGACAGGCAGATAAAACAGTCCTTCCTTGAAAGGGCACAAAACATCCTGACACTAAAGGGTATGGGACTTGTGGACAGCTTGAACTCAGGCAGTTTGAACTGCATGTGGAGACAGCCTTGAGTGGACACAGCTTTAAAATTGTTCTCAGAACCAGGCTACACCACGAGCACTGCGAATCCATCCTGCTTCCAAAACCCCATTTCAGGTGAGAAAAAAAAAAATTATACACCTGTTTGTAAAAGTCTTTCTTGCATCGAAGATTCTATTCACCTTTCTCTAAAGGATTTCATTCTGCAAGGCAAAGTTTACAAGTACACTCCTTAAAAATACCACATGGTTTATGGTTTAACTCAAGAGAATCAACACATCAAATAAAAAGCAAGGAAGCAGAAAAGCATGTCATTCTGGATGTAGCAAGTTGTTTTATGAAATGCAAATAAACAATTTCAAAGCATTGTATTGTCTGAACTGGTTTTTATACTTATCAAATGGCAAACACTACCGCCACTCCTTGAAATGTTAGAGGAATTGAGCAGTAGGTATACAGATTACCTGGGGATGCTGCCTTACCTTTCCAACAGTGTCAGACATTGAAATATTTTTTGCCTTTATTATGTTAATATTCTTCAGCAGTCTGAGCATGGATATAATCCCACTCTCCTTTACAACTCCACTCTCTTCCCATGTTTGCCTCGTTTCATGTATTCGGCGAGGAGAATGTGATATTAAAGAAAACTTGCTACGGTCACTTCCAGCTATTTGAGAAGTGGTTTGAGTTTCAAAAATGATGTTGTATTGTAAAACAAGACCTTTTTGAGAGATCTGTAGACTTACTCATGTTT
Organism: Bucorvus abyssinicus; assembly: GCA_009769605.1. Classification (NCBI taxonomy): domain Eukaryota; kingdom Metazoa; phylum Chordata; class Aves; order Bucerotiformes; family Bucorvidae; genus Bucorvus; species Bucorvus abyssinicus. The sequence goes on along the minus strand of CM020026.1, from coordinate 1,574,040 downwards.
GGAGTTGCCCTGCAATGCCATTTAGCTTCTCAGTACCTTTTCAAGTTCTTGTAGCAGTACAAGAATGATCAAAGGTACAGGACTACATTGGCATGAGTGTAAAATAGACTAAAGCTTTTCATCCTGGAAAAAAAGAGGAGTGAACAGGTACACGACAGATGCCATCAGTGGCACGTAGAAGATAAAAAGATAACAAAGGTATTCATTGTCGCTTTCAAGAGAATGAAATACAAAGCACGCAGATCCAAAATAAGCTGCATATTCCAGGTGTAGAGATAAAACAGCACTCCTTGCCACAGGCAATTGTGCATCAAACTTTTAGAAGTATTCAAAAGGCAATTGAAGAAGTTGAAGACATTGATAAATTCCCCGTGGGCTATTAAGTAAAGGCACTTCTGCTGGTTAGTGGGACTGAACAGAAATTTCCTTAAGCTGGGAGAAAACTCTACGGAACAGAACCACAGCTTATTTCCCCTCTCCTATACTTTTATCCACTTATCAAGTCCTGCTCACAGTGAGTGATAGAATACAAGGCTAGGTGCCCTCTTCAACTAATGCGGTAAAGCCATTCCTATAGTGCAACTCTATGGCAAAGGACCAGATCCTGCCTGGAAAATATAAGGAAAAATTAACCATATTTCCATGTCAGGAATAGATTCTGAGTGTCTTACAACCTCACTTGGAGCATGGAATAGTACTGGAGCATGCACACTCATAAACAAGAATGTAGATTCTGTATGAAGGAATCTGACCAGACACTGCACCGTTAAAACAAGATTGTGTGAGACCTGGAAATACAGTCTCTCAACCCAGGAAAGGGAGAGATTTCACCATCTTGAAGATAGCCTTATTGTGAAGTAGTCAGTCTCTAGCTAGAGCTTCTTCATGATTGTAATGATATGCAATACTTAATCCCAGGGGGTGGCAGAACTGACATAAGTCTTCTGTGTTGTGGCAGGTTGAAGAAAAAAACCTGCCCGAAGGCTTTTGGTGTAAACTGATTAATTGAATTATTCCCTTCCATGTTACGGTTTGCCCATCTTATGGGATGAGAAAAGTTTTCTCGAGAGGGCACTGCCCCTTTAAGAAGCTGCGGGCTCGGGCGGCCGGGGGGCTACTCAGGACTTCCTGGCTGCCTTCCGGAGGGCTTCGGGGCCATTCGGCTACTCGAGACTTCCGGGGGCTACGTCGGGACTTGCGGGGCTGCTTCCCGGACGGCTTCGGGGGTTTTTCTCGGGTCGTTCGCGGTTTCTCAGCTTCTCCGGACACCCTCGGCTCCGCTCTGCAGGAGTCACTGCGGGACTTCAGCTTCGTTCCGGGAAAGAGGCTTTTCCAGACACTGCGGCTCAGCTCTGGGGACCTTGCAGGCTGCCGGAGTGGACCGTGCACCGGGGCAGCCCCCGCCACGCCGCCTGGGACAGACTGTTCGCCTGGAGGTTTTTCTGCTGCTTTGATTTCTTCTCTGCTTCAACGAATTCGGTAGGGACAGTGCTTTTCCACATATTACAGCCCGGCGTTCATAACAGCCGCGGTTTCTTTGTTCGCTCCACGAAAGCGCACACGTGGCCGGTGCCATTTTTCTGGACTGCACGTGGCGCCGTCCCCCTTTGTCTTTGTTCTTGTGTTTAAAACCCTCACCTTTCCATCCTGCACAGACTCTCAGATTTTGCATTGGTTTTTTCCTTGCATGTTATATATATTGTTCTAGTTTTAATAAAGTTTGTTTCGGTTTTCCAAACGTTCAGAGGTCTCACAAATCTTTTATTTTTTTTTCCTTCTCGTATCTCTGCTTTTGAACCCTTTTCTCTCCCGGAGGAGAGGGGTTCAGGGATAGGGAAGGACTCGTCCCCGTGCATCGGCTTGCCTCAGCCGACCGGCGACATGTGTGTATTGGAGACCCCCATCAAAGGGATCCATCAGATGTCACCACGACATTCAACAGGTTTATTGTCATATACTAGCTGAGGGCTGTTACCACTCAGCAACTAGACGAGCAGATTGAGGGAATACTTTTAGTTCTGTCATCAATTCTTGCTTAAAAAAACTGGCAAGGAAAGCCCCCAAAATAAGATGGAATAGGTAGTCTGGTTTATGATAAATATTGAAAGTACGGAACGAAGCACCATCCCCAGTTACCCCAGTATGTCACTATCTTCAAAAGAGATAGAATACATTTAGAAATTCATTTAGAATTTGCTAACACTGAGCAAAGTTATGGTTAACTGACTTCAAGCAGATCTCAAACATCATTGAAAAAAACCCCCAAATCTTCTATTTCTCCTTTGGGGGAAAAAAATAAAGAGAATAAAATCTCAAATCTCTTTGAAAAAAGCCCATGAAATCTTGTATTTCTTCTTTGACCACTGAGGGCAAATTTCTCTCCAACCAAGATGAGCCAGTTCCACCTCAGAACGGCCAAAATTACATGAGGTGAGAAGTACAGAGCAATCGCATTACCCGTTACTCCTTTCTGTCATTTTTGTTTATTTTTTTCCTCAGTTCTCCAAGTGGCTGAATCGAGAGTATGTTAATATCGGGTTAGATTACACATAAGTGCATTTTGAAATTTTATTTTTAATTATTTTTATTTATTTACCAAGTCAGTTTTTCTTCATAGCTCCTCACCCAGCAACTGTCTGGGTATGTTATTTCGTTGCCTGCAAGGCAGGTGGAATTTGAATAGTGTCTAAGTTGGAGGCACAGTCACTGCAGGACAATACATTTTTCCTCTGAATGTAAATTAAATAAATATCACCTGTAACATGCATAACGCAATCTCTGCTGGAGGATCCATTGCTCAGTGTCAGAACTGGGCATTTTCAAGTGTAGAATCTTTAATTACAAACAAGTTCTTCAGGGTTCAAAATAGATAACTAGTAGAACCGTTTTCACTTTGTTGTAAAGAAAGTTGGGTCACAAGTCATAGTAGCCCTTGTATCTTAAAAATTTCTCTATTTATACTGTAACTGCACAAAGACTAAGTTTATGCTGCTATAAAGAGGGTACCAGGACCCTGGAAAAACTGGCGATCTTGGCTAAAGGATTCTGCTATTACCCAGGAATTCAGCAATGCTGCTATCATCCTTAACACGTCATTATCATATGACAATATCAGAGGAAAACTTCCCCAACTGGACAAAAAATAAATTTACGTATCTCTGTTGTTTTGTGGACTAAGTTGTTCAAGTAGGTGCCCAGCTACAGAAAGCTTTAGCAAATTATGCGGTAAGTTGTGGTGAGTGTCTGTCTGAGGTGTTCTCAATGTCACACATTCAGAATGTGCACCAGTGATAAAATTATTGAACCTAATAAAGAAGCATTAGTTGAAGTTCCATGAGCCAAACTGCACAGGAATATAAATCATCATGAACTACGCTTTGGCTTGTAGAACATCTTTGAATTTATGAACTGTCCAACTATCAGCTCAAAGTGTGCTCTTCAGGCTCACATAAATTGAAGATATTGGAATTGATAGACGTGCACTTTAAACGTGACGGTGTTTGCACGTGTTTGACTTGAAGCATCTCAAAGAATTCTGATGAGAAGGAGTTTCTTCTTCTAAATACCCTGCATTGTAAAGAGAGATCTTAGGTCCAAATGGCTGCCCACAACATTTTTCAGCATTACAGTAGTGAAAGGAACTATCAGAAACTAATGAATCTGTGTTGCTACTAGGAAGGCCAAATGCTTCTCTCTCACTTTTCCTGCAGTTTCTCATCTTGCTCATTTAATTAATCTTTATTTAATATTTGTGAGGAGAGCACCATTTAAAATTTAAGTTTCTGCATGAACCTACAGGAAAAAAAGTCATATGGCCACCTTTGTGCTCCCTGACAATAACCCAAAATACAAAACTTCAATCTAGTATGTCCCTGAATAAAAAACTTTTCCTTCCACAAGGAATCAAGGGTCAGTCTCATCTCACTTCTTAGTGGACAGACACTTGCATCGAAGTTGAAGTGACAAGCGATTGGCATTCATAGCAGACGCTTATGGATTCGGGTGAACTACCCTTTTAATAGAATTGGTGTTTATCTAGTGCCTTACTGCATGGGATGTGTTTACATTCATAACTATGTCAGGATCTAGAACATCAGTCAGTGTGAAAATTATATATTTAGGTTTGGTTAATGTTGTGTAGTTCAGTGAAAAATTGCATTTAGCTTTTCCAGTACAGTCTCTAAAAGCAGTTTAAAATTTTTAGTTAGTAGCTACGTTATTAATAATCTGATGGGTCTTTTATTATAGAAATAGTTAGATAAAACACTTCAACACTTGGAATACAATGAAGAATTCCACTTGTTCTCCATTATTTGCTTTTATTGCAGAAGGCCACGCTTTTATTGCAAAGCTATTTATTACGAATAGCCTTGCTGTAACTTCTTATGTTAGCATCTTCAGTACATTAACCAAGGCTGTTCACGCCACTACGCTCATCACCATCCTCTGACCCTGAAGGTTTTAAAGTCTTTCCAGGAGGAAAAGAAATGTTTCTCTGTATACAGAACTTAAGAATATTGAACAGCCCTGCAAGAAAGACAAAAAAAAGGTCTAACTCTGGGTTGACTTGCCTCATCATAGCATGCTCAAGACAGAGCAGTTGAGCAGTGATAATATTTCTCTATTGATCTTAAAACGTAATGGGTTATCTGAGTTCATCTATAGGAGATTTCTGAGGATGTGGGGTTAAAAGAGTTCTTGGGGCAAATTTCGTCAGCTGTAGAAGCACAAATGCATGAGCCAAGGCGGCATATACCCAAGTTTGGTGAAATCTGTGGGATGTCCATGATTCAGGTGCGTATCTGCACAGATAGCCATGATTTTGTCGCAGGTCCTGTTGCTTGTGAAAATCTGTGTGCAAAAGCAACAAAATGTTGATGTATTAAATAGTCCGTAAGCAGAAGTTTAAGATGGGGATTGTAAGAATATTTCTGAAAGAAAAATAAGCTGTAGTAGAAGTGTCTGTTGCAGGCTTTATATTAGAGTCTGTTTGACATGAATGAAACCGCAAAAAGAATTAAAAGGTCTTGAGAAAAGACAACAACCAAGTAAAGAGTGTGCTGGCTAATGCACCAGAGGAAATTCGCAGGATCGGTGGAATCTAATGAGCAAACTGTGTCAGTCTCAGCCATTATGCCAGCATAAACAGAGAATTTAAGACATAAGGGATGCTATGACTTGGTTGGCATAATTTTTGTATCAACATATCAGAATAATTTCGTATAGACTCTCACTGTTTTGCCATTACTCCTTTTACAGACCCTGTGACAATATAGCACTGCTGACCACTATTTTTTTCCTCCTATTTACCTTCAAACAGGAGTAAAAGTGGGTTTGAGTTAATTTAGAGAGAAAAGAATGATTCTATAAACTCAGGGCCAGATTGCTCAGCTGGAGGGGAAAGTCCTGGGGATCCAACCCTCTACCAGTGAGATTTACCCGATGATTAGTTCATGTAAGACGGGTATTTTCAAGAAGCCCTTACATCAAAGACTGAAAAAAAGGCCGAGCTAATATCCCAATGCTAAGTCATAGGAATTTGACTCCAAGGTATGCAAATGAGATTTTTTTGCAATATTTCTTTTAAAAGCTCTCCAATTCCCTATTTGCATGCACACATGCATGTGTATCCTCAAGATCAATGCAACGCGAATGTGTTTTATTCACGTTTTATAATCCCACAACTTTTATTTTCAGATGATGGATGGCAAACCCCCATCTTTTTGTACTCATGCTGGTGCATAAATACACAAACATGGAGCAAGTTCCTACACAGAATTCTAATTCCTAGAAAATTAAAGAACTCCCTTCACAAATAACCTCAGTTCCAAGGCAGCTGAAGTCAACTGTGGGTTATAAAACATGCATTATTTATTCTGCCTGTGATTGCTAAACCTGATTTAATTTGTTTATAAAGGGGGAATTCAATATTATTTACCTTTTGTTAAAAAAAGATCCTTGTGCAGCAGAATGTTTTACCTTTAAATTGTGACCTTGGCCTCTCAAATGGAATCCAGGGAGAGAGAAACCCTCCTCTGAGTTAACCACAGTCATATTTCATTTATTGTTGGGCTTTATAATCATATTTTCTACCCATTATTAATTTGTAATTAAGAAGCAATGAGTAAAAATTATTGCAAGGTTTCATTTCTGCCCCAATTAACATTTTGGATTTTGCTTTGAGGTCTTCTTTACAAATAAGTTGTCAAACTAAATGATGTGGCAAGTTATCTATATTTAGCAACCTATAATTTTAGCTTGTGTTTTACTGCTGGAAAACACGAGCAACTGACATCACTGCAGACAGCAGAAAGAAAAATGAATTAATATAAAAATCCCCAATAGCATGCATTAATCTTCCGTGACTAAAACCCTCTGCCTAGTCTTTCTTTGAAAACGCGAAGATTTTCAAACTAATTAAACCTAGAGGCAAGACTTTTGCATGTATTTTGAACAAAACCCAAAACCAATCTAAACTTTAGACTTAAATTTAGCTGTGATCAAATTCTTCTCCAATACAGTCATGTACCAGTATGGAATTCTTGCAATTTTATTCCATATTACTTAAAATCTGATCATCTGGGAGTTCAGCTTTGGTGAATCACAAAGTATGCTTGCGCTTACTTGATTACATTGGATCTTCTAAAACTGTTCCTGAAAGCAAGATTCTGGTTGAACTACTAGGTTTCGTAGAGTTTTGCTGTTCGAATTAAGGCATGATAAGCGTCTACTCTGGGAAGACAACATACCTATGTTACATGGGAACATTTCCTATGGCAGCTTGGAAAACTGTAATTCGCTTTTCCCTTTTTCTGATCACTGCAGCAGTGTTGTTTCAATGGACATCTAAAGAAGAGCTCACAAAGAATGACGCAATGGATAGAGGCAAAGGTAATAAATCAGAACAAAGGTATGGTAGGTAAAATGTAGGCAGAAACTTAACCGAAACAACCCTGATGTCCAAGAAGCTCAAAATCAGTGTAGTGTTAAAGCAACTCTTAGGACCTAGAGACCAAGTACAGGATCTATAGAAGTCAATACTAGTCTGATTCATCTCAAGTCACTGCAAGCTCCACTCCTGCCTTCAGTATCACATGCAGTGAATTAATAAAAGACTACATCTGTACTCAACAGTTTCCCAAACTGCTTGAAAGAGTTTGATGGTCAACGCAATTCCCATCAGAAATTTGCCTTCAGAACTTTGAAGTCAGTTTGAAAGTCTCATTTCTGAAAACAGGGACCATGGTTCAGACGGAGTGTTTTGCCATAAAGAAGGAAATAATTTGATTTAAGATGCCAATAAAAGTCAGAAATCTTCATTGACTCAGTAGCAGGACAGAGCACTACCCAAGGAGTGTGGTTATCGAACACAAAAGTCATGCTATGAAGTGACTGATTAGCATAACCGTCAATTAATAGTAGTGCTGGCTGGGATATTTTTGAGGTGGAATCTGATTTCTCTGTTGCTAGAGACAGAAGATATCCACCCTTGATATCAAAGAATACTGCAAAAAAGGCTGTTGAACATAGGATTAACATTGCAACAGTTGTGCACTTTATAACTTCCAACTAGTAAGAGCTGACAGGCACCTGGGAGTTCTGTAGTGTTTTCCAAATACTAATTTTAATACTGCGTAATAAAATTGTTTATGTTTATGTTGACATAATTGCTTGCAGATACAAATTAAGAAGTTATTTTCTAAGCTGTGAAGAACTGAAATTCTATGGGATAAAAGTATGAGTAAATAAATACCGCAATATATTTTGTGGAGGATTTTAATGCGCTGTATATATCAGAAGTGCGCTGCTTCCCATGCTTTCCTGGATTCACTCCTAGAGAAGATAGGGCTCCCTTCTGCTAACCTAAGCCAGACTTAACCCTTTGTATTTTATCTCTACAGATCTCACCAAGTCTATGAAGTAAGACACTGAGTCATATTGGTTATGCTGGCAAAAAAAAAAAAAAAGAAAAAAGAAAGAAAAAATTGCTTTATAGCTAGAACTGGTTAAGGCTCAGGGAAGCCAATGAGCACCATAACATCTGCCTCAAGTCAAAGTGCTCTTGCCAAACCTTGCTAACTGTTTTTGCCTAATGTCAGATTATTATTCCAAGAGATTCAGAGTAAGTGGGGTCCTTTGAAACACGTGCAAGATATCTCCTGTCCATATCCAGACTTCTTAGAAAGACTACGGTTGTTTTCCATTTACACAGATAACGTTTATCTCTCCTGACCAACCAAGCAGCAAGTACCTGAACACCTCTTCATACCGCGGTTTGTACTAGTGATATCACAAAGTGGCTGTTCCCCCAAGGTTCCCGTTGCCCCTGAAGAACCTCTTTCAACGAGTGCAGGTCTTTGGCTCTACTGAACGGCTGTTTGATTGTATACTTAACAACGGACATTTTTTAAAGCAATGTGAACTTCTAAATAAATCAGACCAGGGTGATTGTTTGACTTTGAATCAAAGTGCCATAGCAGAGCTTATGCCCAAACTCTCGTTTTCACTCAGAACTGTCAGACTACATCCAAATTGCTTATGGAAACAGAGTGTGTCCCATGCTGTGTCTTGGACAGAGCACAGACAACATCTGGGAGAGTTGTGTGTTAGCTGGCACAGGCCAGGACTGCACCAGAGAGGACTGAACAGCTTGGATCATCTTAGGCCAGTGCAGGAACCCAGGGCTCATTGTATTTGCTAGTGCAGATGTACCTTAAGAGACCCAAGAATTCTCACTATCAAACATTAATCTCTGGATGTGTAAGCAGTGCACAGGTCACAAAGACATGGAAGAAACTGTGATGTACAAGGACAAAAAGCAAAAGCCAAACCCCCAGACAGCTCTATACCTGATGGCTGCACAACAACATGACTTGTTGCAAGGGAGACTTATTCCTAACATGCCTTTTTTTTTTTTTTGGAAGTGCTATCTCTGTTATACCTGTTGGGGTGAGTAGTCTCCTCCTTCGAACCAGAAACGGTGCTTGGCAGTAACTCTAAGCTGCCATTCTGCACTTACTAATAAGAATGTCTAGGAGCCTTTTCTGAGCTAAAGAATGAGTTATTAATTTAATTCTTATGTAATAAGGAAACTTGCAGACTCTTTCTGTAGATACAATGAGCAAAAAGGTGCCTCTGAGGCTCTCATCACAGCTTGAGAACGCAGGTCCAAGACTTCTCGTTCTGGCAAGGTAGCAATTCCAATTCATAACAACCATCAAGGCTGAGCTCTACATTGGCAACCATGAACTTGGCTAGTCACAGACATCCAGATGATAAACACAAATAATTTGTATCCAGATTATCAAAGTTACCTGCCTCAGGAGTGGCGTATGCATATAAGCTCCTCATAAAACTTCATGAAGTAACATCTTCATAAGCTATTTCCAAGACCTGCCGCCAAGTTCCAAAGGTCGTAAAAATACCGAAACATCTATCATCTGTGACTTGATGCAGCAGTAGTGCAGCTACAAGCAGGTACAGTTCACCTATCACACACACACACACACCCGCCCCCGCATTGTAGCCATGTGCTAGAACAGCAAGCAGATACAAAGCCAGAGGTCCAACTTCCATTCAATGCATTGGCAACTGAGCTGGAAGGAAAGCTGGATTTTCTCATTTCTGTCATTCTGACTATGTCCAAGCTAGGCTAAAACAAACAAACAAAAAATAATCGCTATGAACAGAAAAATAATAATAAAAAAATGTTTTCTTGAAAATACTAATATCACCGTTCCGTGTGTTTGAACTCCATTTTAGTACTCCAGGTTTTGGAAGAGTTCCTGGCTTCTTTATACCCCAACCATACAACCCATCAGCTGGCGATTCAGAGTTGACAAATGCTAATAAGAAGCATGCGAACTTCTCTACAAAATTTTGGAGGAGGTAATGATACTGGCCTTAAAGTTAGTCTACAACAAACAAATCGAATGAGATTGATTTCTAACTATTTAACATTAACATATTAGTGTCTGCAAAGATGATTCTAGAGCACACTGTTATATTAAGTTCGTTTCATCCACTTACTCTCAGAAGAGGTATCCCCAAATACCATTTTACAGATGAAAATTAGGACTTTCCACGTATTCAACAATGTCACATGCAATTCCAGTTTTCTTTTTTCGGTTACCTGAGCTAACAATTCAAATAAGTTATTTACGGTAAAGAACTCTAAATTTTCTTTTTGTAGTTTTTTGAGGTTTTCTAACAAATTAATTAAACGAGGACAAAAAAGATTAGTCAAACATATTATCTCATACAGGTTTTTTCACACAGATCATAAAAAATTGAACAATTTACCATGAATTAAACATTAGATGCACTTTTCCTTTTACTTCTGCATCTGCTATCAGACCTAGTACGACAAGAATCGTCAGATACATAAGTGTTAGGAGGAAAATAATTGTAATTAACATAGCCAGAAGCCAACACTTCATTACAGCACAGAAGAAATTTCACGTTAATGAGAAGGCACATCTTGTGAAACGGACAGTTTCACAGCTTTAAAAAATAAGCACTCCCTTTCCTTCTAGGCAAACAAACAACAAAAAAGTTATTTTCCGAGCTCTGAGACCTTCCAAGACCTAAACACAACTGCTATATTTGGATTCCTCTGCTTTCCAAACAAGAATACCAGATCACTCTGGCATTAGACAAGGATTTCAGATTTATTTTGCTTATAGGCATCACATTAGGAGCCATACTGTTCCAAATGGTCGTTTCCGCTTCACTTTGCGGTTTTGTTTCTTTTTTGGATATGATTTTGAAGACATTTTCATACCAGTAGTAAATGTTTCATGCTATTACATGCCATATATCCAAAAACATCAGCCTCTAGCTGGTTCTCCGAGGGTATAACTTATAAAAACGTAAAGCTGGGTATGAATTCTTGATTTCTCGATATTTCCACTGTTCCCACATTCGGTTACAGTACGTTGTTACTCTTACTCCATAGGGAGTTCTCTTAATTTTTATTTTTTCTTTAGATAATAGAAATTAATTCTTCTTAGAGTTTTGTTTCCTAGATAAAAGACCTTTCAGCATAGGTCGCATTGTATTTTCACCTTTGTCCTTTAGCGGATTCAGCTGCCAAACATCACTGCTGAAGCTAAAACATGATGTGAGTTTCAATGAAGCTGGGAGATTGTGCAATCAGCTGATCCACACTTCAGCAATGAACAGGCTTTTGTAATTAAAACAAGAAGAAAAATAAAATGAAAAAAAGATCCATTACCAGATGCTGGAAGGTCCTATAACGGACTCTTCAAATCAAGTGAATTGTCAAATAAAGATACCTTTTATCCTTGTCGATAGGGCGATGCCCTTCTTTTTCAGTGGTTGCTTCTTCCTCTGTTATCAGCTGTCTCAAGAACATGCAGCTGAAAACAGGCAAAAAAGAACCCTGAAATAAATCAGCATAATTAATCTCGTAGAATCACAGACTGGTTTGGGTTGGAAGGGGCCTTCAAGGGTCAAGTAGTCCAACCCTCCTACAATAAGCAGAGACATCTTCAACGAGAGCAGGTTGCTCAGAGCCTTGTCCAACCTGACCTGGAATGTTTCCAGGGATGGGGCTTCTACTGCCTCTCTGGACAACCTGAGAGAGTGTTTCACCACCCTCAGTGTAAAAAAATTTCTTCCCTTTCTCTAGTCTGAATCTCCCTCTTTTAGTTTGAAACCTTCACCCCTTGTCCTGTTGCAACAGGCCCTGCTAAAATGACTGTCCCCATCTTTCTTACAAGCTCCCTTTAAGTACTGGAAGAACCAAATAAGGACTCTCCAGAGTCTTCTCTTCTCTGGGGTGAACATCCCCAACTCTCTCAGCCAGTCCACACAGCAGAGAGGTTTCAGCCCTCTGATCATTTTTGCGGCCTCCTCTGGACCTGCTCCAACAGGTTCATGTCCTTCTTGTGCTGAGGAATCCAGAGCTGGACACAGCACTCCTGGTGAGGTCTCAGCAGAGTACAGTAGAGTGGCAGGATCACCTCCCTTGACCTGCTGGCCACAGCTGATTTGATGCAACCCAGGATACGGTTGGCTTTCCAGGTTGCAAGTGCACATTGTCAGCTCATGTCCAGCCTTTCAACCACCAGTACCCCCAAGGCCTTCTCCACAGGGCTGCTCTCAATCAAATCATCCCCCAGCATGTGTTGATACCAGGAATTGCCCTGACCCAGGTGCAGGACCTTGCACTTGGCCTTATTGAACCTCATGATGTTCACATGAGCCCACTTCTCCAGCTTGTTCAGGTCCCTCTGGATGGCATCCTGCCCCTCTGATGTGTCAACTGCACCACTCAGCTTGGAGTCATCTGCAAATTTGCTGAGGGTGCACTTGACCCCACTGACTAGGACATCGATGAAGATATTAAACAGCACTGGTCCTGGTACAGACCCCTAAGGAACACAACTTGTCACCAAACTCTATCTGGACATTGAGCCATTGACCACTAACCTCTGTATGCGACCATCGAATCAACTCATTATCTACTAAACAGTCCACCACCCATCAAATCCATCTCTGCAATTTAGACAAAAGGATGTTTTGGGGGACAATGTCAAAGGCTTTACAGAAGTCCAGATAGATGACATCCATAATGGCTGCAGCACTTAGTGCACTTTCAACAATGTCAGTTGGACCCAGTCATAGCTAAAAGGTGTACCGTGTTTTATGTCAGGAAGCACACCAGTCTGAATAGGCCTCTAAACCATACGGCTGTACGGTCATGCAGGAGGTATAAACCATGTTACGGGACTGCTACCCTGCTAGAAACTCCTTGTGTGAATCTCAACTTGCCACAACCTGTCCAAGTGAAACAATATGAAAAAAAAAAGGGGGGAGAAGGATCCGTCTGGCACTGTTTACCCTTGTTAAATCCACTCTGCCCATTGGCAGTCACCTTTCCTTTGTTCATGCACGTGAAAATGGCTTCCAAGAATACTTGTTCTGCAATTTTGCAAGGAATTGAGGCTTAGGAGATTTATTTCCCTTTATGTTCTTTTCTGACCTCCCTCTTTCCCTGCCAGGCCCTAACAAGGTGTACGCAACATCTGCCGTTTTTCAGTTATTAAAAGTCTCCTCATGCCTATCAGTTAATTCCTAGTATTATTGAACGCTGGGAAACGCATTCATAGCACAGCCCTGAGGGATTTAAAATTTATATAGAAGTATCTTTTCCGTCAAACAATTCTCTACGGGTTGCTGTCACTCCACCCAGCTGGTCTGCAGATCCACCAGCTAGCATTAAGGTTAAAAATTGATCTTCACTGCCTTATGCTGTTCAATAATGCAGCTGTTTCTCATATGCACCATCCTTAGATTAAAAGAGCTTAGGGAGCAAAAAAGAACAGCTAGACCCAAGCGAGTATGTTCTTCTAAATGCACATGCAGAACTCAAGACATGAGTACCACATCATCATTTCTAGACAGGGAATACCTCAGCTATTATTATTGAGAAAAGTAGCCAATTATTTCTGGTGAACCTCAAAAGACTAAACAAGCAGGTGGGTTTCTTCCTAGTTAGTTTTTCCTTATGCTTTATCACACCTCTAACAAAGAGAGTTCAGAGCACCAGTAAATATCACCTGGGCACCTATTAAGATTTCACACATTTAAAAAAAAAAATCAGATTTAGATAAATCAAGATTAAGGCAGATCTTGTAAACATAGAGCTACTCTAAATTTTGTGAGGAGGTGCAGATCATAGTAGTCAAGGTCCAGGCAATTCAGAAATATCGCAGCACTAGGACAAAAGTGCTATCAGTTTTAGGTATTGGACAAAACAGGTCATTACACAGTACTCCACAGCAAATTAGAACTACCAGAATAACTAGTGTAAGATACAAGGAAAACAGAACAGGGGAAAAAAAAAACCTCACAAGCTTCCAGAAACACTAGATTTATAGAATCAGAGAACCTTTAAGATCATCGAGTCCAACCGTTCCCCCTGCACTGCCAGGGTCCCTAAACCATGTCCCTCAGCACCACATCCACACGGCTGTTAAACCCCTCCAGGGATGGGGACTGCACCACCTCCCTGGGCAGCCTGGTCCAACGCTGCACAACCCTCTCTGCAAAGAAATTTTTCCTAATATCCAACCTAAATCTCCCCTGGTGCAACTTGAGCGCAATTCCTCTTGCCCTGTCGCTGTTACATTGGCCTTCTTGGCCACCTGGGCACACTGCTGGCTCATATTCAGCCACTGTTAACAAACACCCCCAGGTCCTTTTCTGCCAGGCAGTTTCCAGCCACTCTTCCCAAGCCTGTAGCATTGCAGGGTGTTGTTGTGACCCAAGGGCAGGACCCAGCACTTGGTCTTCTTGAACTTCAGCCCATTGACCTTGGCCCATTGATCCAGCCTGTCCAGATCCCTCTGTAAAGCCTCCTGATCTTCAAGCAGATCAACACTTCCACCTAACTTGGTGTCATCTGCAAACTAACTGAGGGTGCACTCGATCCCCTCATCCAGATCATTGATAAAGATGTTAAAGAGAACAGGTCCCAACACTGAACCCTGGGGAATACCACCGGTGACCGGCCACCAACTAGATTGAACTCCAGTCACTACAATTCTTTGAGCCTTGCCAAAGTCTAGAAAGCTAAATTTCTATACCCGACCTTCTAAAGTCATCATCTTCAACCATTTTCTCTTACAAGAGCAGGAATTTCTCCGCAAAGAGAGCTTTTTAAAAGAAAATATCAATAAAAGTGCACAACTACCACCAAATGCAGTATCTCTTCTTCTCCTCTCTACCAGTATCCCTAAGCTCTCAGAAACCAGTTCAGTGAACTATTCTGTAGGAGCAGTCTATATATGGACATGGACTTCTCCCACTTCCAACAGCTTTACTTGCTAATTAGTCCTTAATTAAAATGAGCTGCAGCTAGTTTGCGACACTCCCCGCTCCCCAACCCCAGTGCCCTGCTTGTAATTTCAGAACTCATAAAAATTCCCTCAAGCCAGCCTGGCCTGGGCACTTTTCCTAAGAGAGTGTATTTCTTTTTTTTTTTTTTGCCCAGCAGTTCTTTGCTATTTAGGAAATATTGTTGCAGTCATTTTTTTTTTTTTTTCCTAAAGAGGAAAATATGGATACATTCCTAAATAAGTTGTTGATTTGATGAGGCGTTAGGTTCACACAGAGTGAAGGGCTGACAATAAAGGCTTGCTAAAGGATGGTGTAGGTGTCTTGCTTCCCGGATGCTGCTGCCAATGCATTCTAGCTGAGGCTTGTGATGTCTATTATTCCTGCCTTTCCACTCAGTTGAACCAAATTCCATCTGGTTTTTTTTTTTTTGTGATGAGGACAAACCTCTACAAAGGATGAAGCTAAAGCACTCAGACTCAATTTCACCTCCTCTAGGTTTGTGTATATCTGCAAGGATGAAAAGGCTGGCCAGCCTCTTACCTGCCTGTGTGACTGTGTCTCACCATATTTTTGAATATATAGCACTGAACAAAACTCATTTCAGCGTCCTTATTGTGTTCCTGACTTGCCCTTCCAAAAGTTAATCTGATACAAGCCAAGAAATACGATAAGCTCTCCAGGCAACGCTTTGCAATGGTTAACAGACAATAACTCTGAATGGAATTTTTAAGAAAGAGAGAAGGGGGAAGGAAAAATGAGGGAGAAAAGAAGACTATGGATACATTCACTTAGATCTGAGAGAGCAACTTGAAGTCATGGCTTACTTCTAATAAAACCAACGACAACAACAACGAATTATTTTCTACTTAGATATAACCCATAACAGAATTCAGTCCACAGAGCGTAACAAAAGATGGAGAGACAAACAGTGGCTGCCTTTACTCATTCTCTCCAGAGAAGCTGATCTTAAGAGGCGCGTAATACCGAAAGGCCTCCTCTGTTGATATATTGGCGACACGACCGACTCAGCTCCCGTTAGGTCTGAAAGGATGACTGCAGTCTGTGGAGCACGCAGCAGAGGGCGGCTACAAACACGCCTTTGGTAGCATCATTCTCCATGAGCTGTGGTCCTGTCTTCCTCAGGAGGATTATAAACCTCTCCTTTTAGCCTGGAAGCTTCCAAAAAACCCAGTAGAGAGTCTCTGGTCTGTAAAACTCTTGCCATAGGTACAACAGAGAAGTAATGATTCTTCTGCATTGGTTTCAAGCTGCTCCTGTCGATAGTACTGTGCAGAGTGGATGACCACCTATGAAGCATCTGACTCACTGTCTGTTGTCCTCATTTGTATTGAGCTGTCATGTTCCTTGACTTCACTTTTTGGCTTGTGAAACTGCGTAGTTGATTGACTTCTGGCCAGACAGGACTTTATGCTGTGATCACACGGAGTAACCACTTTGGCAAACTGCTGTTTCAAGAATTTCCGGAAGGGTTTTATCTCAACCCCTGGAGCATCTAGATCCAGATTATGGTTTTATTTCACCAGATTTTCAGTCAATCAACTCTGCAAATATTTCTTCCTCAGTCAAAAGTCAGAGATTTGGGCTTGTTTCCTCCCCACCCTCCACTTATGAACTAAAACTCAAAATAAATGATTCATTAGACTAATCGGGATAAATTTTGAAACATTTGGTGTCAGAGTCATTTGTTCAAACTCAGTTTTAGGATAAAAAAATGTGTTATATCATTTCAAGGAGAAAAACAAATGAAGAAAACTTCCTTCAGTCTGAAAATACAAAAATGTATAAAAATCCAGATTTTTAATTCAAAGTAGGTTACTAAAAGTATGAGGTTTTCACAAAAACTTGCACATTCAGCAGAAACTGTGAAATCTGTAGCATCTTTTAGTGCATTTATGGCCTTAAGTTGCATCAGGAGAAATTTAGGTTGGTTCTTCTTCAGGAAGAACTTCTTTACACAGAGGATCGTTAAACTTTGGACCAGGCTGCCCAGGGAGGTGGTGGAGTCCCCATCCCTGGAGGTGTTTAACAGACGTGTGGATGTGGTGCTGAGGGACATGGTTTAGGGACCCTGGCAGTGCAGGGGGAACGGTTGGACTCGGTGATCTTAAAGGTCTCTCCCAACCAGATGATTCTGGAATTCTGTGATTTCTGACCCACTCTGTTCTACTCTTATACATACATACATCATTTTATCTTCTTTATTCATATTAATTTACTCATGTTGCTCTGCCACTCCATTCTTACCTCTTCCAAAAAGAAATTCTGAGATGTCTTGGGATATTTCATTGTTAATCTCCTTAGAAGATTCCAGTGTGATAACCCTTCTTAGTATTATTTTTTGTGTAGATGAAAATAAAAAGCCATAAATATATAAACTTAAAAAGGAGGAAAACAGAGGGAAAAAGAAAGTAACAAAGACAATTAAAGTACCAACACAAGCATTATGGCACCAGGGAGCTTCTGTTTTTTCATTCATTGCATTGGGAGAAATAAAGTCCAATATGTGGATATTTCATGTGTTTAACCCCAGCTTGCTGAGAAACCTGTGGAAAACGCCTGTCTTCATCCACAGTGGTGAAAGCTCAGACATTGGAACTCTTGGTATTTCAACTGCGGCAAGATGAATCTCAAAGCTAACGCTCTTCTTGAAAGTGGATGATGTACTAGCCACTGGACACTGATGCCTTCTCAACACACAGTTTTTCCAGTACCTGCGTAGTACTTTGGCCATTGGAAATCCCCTGGTGAGGAAGGAAATCAGAATGACTTAACCTTAATCAAAACTAAACAATATTAAGCCTTGAAATTACTTGTTTCCATCCATGAATTTCCTACGAGTTCAAAAGCAATTTGCATTCAATGCAAATAAAAAATATAAATAATAAAACTTATTTTAAAATGTGTTTGCAAACAGAACCTAACTTCGAGAAACTGCGAGTCGAGGGATGCATTCGGATCAGATTTAACTTACAGAGAATGTTTCACGAGGCAGCACCAACTGCCTCGTTGTTTTCAATCAGTTTTCTAAGTAAATGCAATGCAGTTTAGCATTTCTCATGCAGAGAACATGTTTCATCTGCTTTTAATCTTCAAAATCCCAGGTTTTACCTTGGCTGGTGTTCACTGGCTGTGGTGACTTATTGCTGTAATTTCCATTCCTCGTGAGGTTTTGACTCTGAAGCAAAAAAAGTCTTTAAAGTTGCATCTATAGGCAGTTGTCTTATGCCAGTGATAGTTATAATGCATTGCCCCCACTCCCCATCAGGATATATTCAAAGGCCATCTCGATTTAGAAGTTCCTCAGAAATCCCAGTTCTTTATGCTTAGGGACACGCTACAGACGTGTCAAACCTTATACTGATGTGTGCTGCCTGTTTTCTATAATTTTTTTTTCCTTTTATAACAGGTAGGTGTGATAAAGTCACTGGTACTTTTAATAGTACCTTCCAGAGATTCTTATGTCAGATGATACTGAGCACTTGCTGTGGAGGCAACAACACAGACTCAATGGCTGATTGCATGCCCTGCCCTCACATCTAAATATCGAGCACGTTGAGGTGTGTGGTCTGCTCCTTTTCTTTCGCAGAAATTATTCTTTCACTACAAACAAATGCCATCCTCTGAATGACAAATGCTGCCAGGCTGCAGTGAAAGGTCTTATTGAAAATTCAGCAGCCTTCATCAAGAAAAGGCAGCACCTTCTCTTTCTTCCAGAAGAGTCCTTCCAGAAGTTAATCCTGCATTTTTATGCTGTTAAAGATAAATCTTCCATAGGCAGTTGACAGGGTTTTTCATGTTCTCTCTCTCTAAAGGAAATGATAGAAGGAAAAAGACACTTATGAATTTAGCTACTTACTGGAAACACAGAAGAATAACTTTGAATACTGGAAGAAGAACTTTGTGCTTTTGAGAAAAAACAATCTGCAAGAGGCAGAAATGTTTCATCCAGCAGATCATGGAAGTTCCTAATGCAAAGGAATGAAGTAAGATGTTATAATCAATTTTAGGATTTGCAGTTAATATACAACTGAAATAAAAATGTGTTATGGAAAAAGAACAAAATTTTTCAATTTTTCCCCGGCACCCTGCACTTCAGGTCTAGAAAACACAGGAAGTTGTAATACTGCCCTGCAGCTCCAGTAAGTTTAGCCTCAGGTTTCTTTCCTGTAAATGACCCTGAAGGTAAAGGGCAGTGAACAATCAGTTCAGAGAATGACTAGATCTGCTTTGTGTGGCCAGAGGTGAACATCTTTTTAACAGACAAAGAAAAATAGAGAAAGTAATGAGATGCTACGCTCAATTTTTTAGTCATACATATGATGATAAATTGTAAGTATGGTGTGAAGGAAATAAAGAAAGAAAATCAGTCTAAGTATCTACTGCAAAAAGTAGATTGGTTGAATTGACGTATATTCAAAGACAGTCATTCCAAAATCCATGGAATTATAAATCAGAGGAAAGCACCGATTTCTTATGTATAAGCAGTGCACTTATTGATGTTTGTCTTGTACCTAGCACACCTCTTGTACTATTGTTATACATGCTACAAAAAGTGGGATTTAGAAGTGAGTTAAAAGAATTATATTCTGTCTACAGAAAATCAGCGTATTTCAATATATTTATATTAAGAAATTCCCAATATCTTTTTAACGGAATTGCAGAATCTCTTTTGTCATTTTTTATAAAGTGAATTTAGATACTAATCAGTAAAAAACTAAAACATTAGGAGCAAAACTTGACTTCTTGTGCTGAAGTAATTTTTTTCTGAAGAGTGTTGGCATTGTGCAGTAATGTGGTATTGCAGGTACCCCGAGGAGGATTGAGGTTCAAGTGCTTTCGGGTATCATTCTCATCTCAGACTGGGGATCAAAATGCATTTCATGTAGTAGATCTGAAGGTGTGATGCAGCACATACATTCTTTAGAGGACAGGGCAGTACACTATGGGAAATGAAGTCTGTTCCCAGCCTATTGCACTTTGGAGAAAGTCAAACCTATCTCACTGCATCTTCAGTGTGGTACCACGTGGGAATGTGGCACACTATTTAATGGACTTAAAGTTTCAAGTGAGTTCAAAAATGATACTCTTTTCTTATGGGTTGAAAATAATATAAAATAAAGGTGTAATATTTTATTTTCCAAAGACAATAGAGCATCATTTTAAGGAAATGGTATTGGCAAGGCTGAACAATCTTTCCTACAGTTGTGAGTGGGTTTGGATTTTGGGGGCTTTTTTGCTTGTGCTTTACCCAAGCTTTTCTACTTCTCCTTCTTTAAGTCACCATTATTCTGCCAAAAAATATCTTCCCAAAATGTATATTTCTCAATTCAAAGCACTGAGGTTGATGTGTAATATAGCATTCCAAATCTTGGAAAAAATTGTCATCATACTGCAAGTTCATGTCTGGGTTCATTCCTTGCGTCCTTCGATGGTTATTCACTCTCTGCAACAATTTACCAGTTCCAAAAATGGGAATTGGAATATTTCCCTTTCTAACAAGTGTGTCACGAGGCAAACTCCTTTTGTATTTTGTAGGAATTCAAAACCACTCAACTACTCATTTGAAGCCTTCTGTATTTCTAGGTGCAGTATTTGCGCAGTTAATGACAGAGTTCAGATGGAAATCACCTCCCATTTTGTATAGAAAATGTATTAAATGAGGGGACAATCTTTCACAATTACCGATTCAGGTCATATCAAACCTTTTAGGATGTTAGGAAAAAATGTTGAAGCTTCCACCTAAGTAGAAGAGAGGCAATATTACTAAGGTCAAGGGTGATAATACTGAAAGCTGTTTCTCCTTGTAATGGACGTAAAGATAGGACATAGGGAAAGACAGGAGGGACAGGTAAAGGGTGTTTAAGTGGTGGTACTTAAAGATTGGATGTCAGACTGAAAGAGGCATCCTTGTTCAAGGCCGTGGTTATATTTCTGACACCAATGTTGAGATGGACCTAGAAAAAGGAGAATTTGAACAGTTGGTTTGGTGGGTTCTACTTTCATAACTCTTACCAGCATAATCAGGCTAAGAAAACAATTAAACCCTAAGTACACAGCACCTCTGGAGAGTCCATGGCCATACCAGAACCCAGATGTTGCAATAATCCTATTGAGGCTGAGAAAACAAGAACAGGAGACTAATGCAAAAAACATACAGTTGGCCTCTCAATTTCCCTTATTTGTCTTTGTGATGTTTGGTTTCCCTGCTACTAAATATTTCAAAGCTTGGATTTGCAAAAGACTTTTCTCATCAACTTTCATTATTGAATCAAGTAAGGTGAGTGTGTGAAGGAGATAAGATATACTTCATAGGAATAATCTTCACAGAAATTGCACGTGGACATTTTCTGAGGCTTAGACTATGTGCTTCTAATAAATACCTGTATATTTATATTTTTTCTCTTTAAATTATGCATCAGCTGCCATAGTCTATAAACATAAAGAAAACTTACTTCCTAAAATATTTATGACATGTCTAAAATATTAATAGCGACAGTAACTTAATTCAAATGAAAATAAAACGTATTTGAAATATGTTCTTTTTTGTGATGCTGAGCTGATTAGAGACATTTCAGTCACTGAGAAATTACACGATTCTCACATTATATTTGCAACACAGACCTTCTGTATACTGCTTTCAAAGTATATTTAAAACTAATGGCAATGTTACCCCATTCCACAGAAAGGATGAATGTCTGAGCGTGCTCAAAGATACTTGAGTGACATTGATCTCCTTGTATTTGGTGTTGCTTCATGACCTTGCTGGCATAACCAGGTTAAGAAGTAATAGAACTATCATGTTTGGTAAGCAGCACTAATACGAATACATATGTATGTTTGTGGGGTTTTATGTGGATCTGTATATAAAAAATATGTGCCTATGTTATAAAAATATACTATATTCTATAAAATATTGAAGTGGATATCGTGAATATTCAGTATTCTTCCTACTATATTAAAAATATGAACATAACTGTTGAAAATGCAGAAGAAACAAAAGGATCATGGGGACACAGCAGGGAGTAAAAGTCATTATTGGTCATTAGGCATCATTAGTCACTACACAAGAAAGCAAGGTATATATCTCCATGTTCCTTTTATGGAGGATGAGCTGTATGCACTGCTTAAAAAACAGCCGGGATTTTTAGATCAAATTGTAGAAATATGTACATAGAGACAATCAGGAAAATACCAGGAAGTTCCCATAAATGTATAAATGGAGTAGAAAGGGATTCTGACTGTTAATCACAACTGGGTGCATCAACTGGCTTTCAGAAAGTCCATAAACTGCTGATTGCAAAGAGAACGTCCCCAGAGAAGAGTCTGTCAGCATATACCTATTTCTTTTCTAATCCAAGTATCTCCTGTTACCAAACGGTATATTGGATTAGGAAAAAACTTCAGCCTGTCTCAGTATGGCGATTCTTCAGATGTGATTGGGAGAAAACGAGATTTTAGCACCTCAGGACTTTATTAGGTTTGTAAATCTGTTCCAAACTTAAGGTCGAGCATATAATTAAGTTACTTGCTGATTTGGTGCTTTTGGATGTCATTGTGCAAATAACGTACTGCAGCACTCCAACAGGTTCCAGTGATCAGAGCACATCAGTTTATAGGAGTGTACCCTTATTCGCCCTGGTTTACAGCTTTCACAACTCTGCACTGCGAAATGGCGATTTAAAACTTTTAAGGTGAAATGTAAAGAGCAGTCCACATCCAATTAAAAATTAATTCCCCAACAATGCTAACTTACAGGTCACTCATCTTTTTAAGAAGCTATAAATAATATATTCATTACTAATGATCTGCATCTACTCTCTCCTATTTAATGAGCAACATGAGAGAGTACGGTGATTTAAATAATATGACCTGTCAAAAAAAGAGTCAATTAAAGGAATTCCCTTCAGGAGGCTTTAATAGAATTCAGGACAGGATTATGCTAGAAACAAATTGAACTGCTTTCCTGTGGGGATTTTTGAGATTTCAAACTTCTTCTGTACCAAACTGAAACAAAAAATAGTTTTTTGTACAAAAGGCAAAGGCACATTAGTTTAAGTCACTCCCTCTGTATACCCTTATTGCTTACAGTCGCCAGTGTCTCCCGCAGCACGCTGTCAGTGGATCGGGTTAGGAAGAACCTTTAGTGTAGCAATTCCTATGTTGCGGGAACAGAAAATTAGGTTTTTTCTAAAGAGTTTTGAAAGGTGAAAGATACTCCCCATAGTGCCATGATGTGGCTCCAGGTGGCCGGGGGGCATGAGCAGTGGAGAACGGCTTGGAACACGGCCACGGGCAGACTTCTGGCTCTTCTCCTAAGCCCCTATATGAGGCAGAAACTCCCTTACTTTCCATATGAAAAGACAGCTCCAGGAGTGTACTAAAACCTAAACCTAGCTAAGTTAGGGGCAGGATCCATCTCACATAGTCTCAGCTAATAGAATTCCAGGTCCTGCACTTGGGTCACAACAACCCCCTGAAGCGTTACAGGCTTGGGGAAGAGTGGCTGGAAACTGCGCAGCAGAAAACGACCTGGGGGTGCTGGTTGACAGCCGATTGAACATGAGCCAGCAGTGTGTCCAGGTGGCCAAGAAGGCCAACGGCATCCTGGCTTGTATCAGTACTGCTGTGGCCAGCAGGAGCAGGGCAGGGATTGTCCCCCTGTACTCGGCACTGGTGAGGCTGCACCTTGAATATTGTGTCCAGATTTGGGCCCCTCAGTCCAAGAAGGACATTAAGGTGCTGGAGCGTGTCCAGAGGAGGGCAACAAAGCTGGTGCAGGGTCTGGAGAACAAGTCCTATGAAGAGCAGCTGAGGGACCTGGGGTTGTTTAGCCTGGAGAAGAGGAGGCTGAGGGGAGACCTTCTTGCTCCCTACAACTACCTGACAGGATGTCACCAGTTGGCACTGAGACGGGACCGTTCATGGGACAATTTCTCTCTCCAATCAGCCTCTTCCCTGTTTCAGGAGAAAAAGGTTAAGGAGAGATAAGAAGAAAAAGTGAGGCCTCAGTTAAGTTTAGGAAACTAAAACGATTCTAATAACAATAGAACAGTGTTATATACAAAACCGAACGAGACATCAACAAGTGCAGATAAGGGTCAGGGGTCTGGTGCAGCAGGTAAAAGGAACAAACGCGACAGAGGCTAAAAAACTACCAGTCTGTCATGGCTGACGGCACATGGCCGGGGCCAGAGCCCCCCGGGCTGGGAAGCAGCAGTGGGAACATGCAGCAGCGGCTGGGAAAAGGGCAGCGAGGAGCGGCGCGGTGTCCCCCTGGGGCAGGAGCAGCAGCCTTGCAGCAGGCAGCAGCAGCTCCAACAACAGCAGCGCTGATGGGCAGCTCCTCGCGGGACAGAAGGAGGAGGAGGGTTATGGCTTGTCTCCGACGGCTGGCAGTAGATGTGCTCCCCTGGTTCCCTTCCTGCCCCCGGCTCTGAAAGAAACAACGTCCCTCCAGAAAGTTCTACAGCCAGTCAGATGCAGTGACGTGCAGGGGGAGGGATACTGTAGTTGGCTGGCTTCTGTGTCCATCAAAGAAAACCAAAGTGGTTTTCTCTTAACCCAGGACACAGGAGGTTGTAGCAAGGTGGAGGTTGGTCTCTTCTCCCATATAACGACTGACAGGACGAGAGGAAACGGCCTCAAGTTACACCAGGGGAGATCTAGGTTAGCTATCTGGAGGAACTTCTTTACAGAGAGGGTTGTGCAGCATTGGAACAGGCTGCCCAGGGAGGTGGTGGAGTCCCCATCCTGGAGGGGTTTAACAGACGTGTGGATGTGGTGCTGAGGGACATGGTTGATTCTGTGATTCTGTGGTTCTGTGGTTTGGTTGGATGCATTGATGGTAACGGGGGTGTGGACAGCTATCTCATATAGACACCTCTGCACTGCACATTTCTAAAATAAGGCAAGATGACTCCGACCACAAAAGCCTTGAGCTATTCAACGTAAATATGTTTTCTACATCTCCCACTCCTTCAGGAGTACAGATGTGAGTACAGCTTTCTACCTAGTTCTTCAAGGCTTCTTACAAACTTTGTACTGTTTACAAAATTAGGGTGCACTTGGTCCTGCTGCCAATGTCATTGATGAAGATACTGAACAGCACTGGTCCCAGAAGGGATCCTGGAGGGTCGTCACTTGTCAATGATCTCCATCCAGACATCAAGCCATTGACCACTTCCCTCAGGCTGCAATCATCCAACTAATTCATTTTCTACTGAACAGTCTACTCATCAAACCTGGATCTCTGCAATTTAGAGAGAAAGTTGTGGTGGGGGACCATGTCAAAGGCTTTACAGAAATCCAGATAGATGACATCCACAGCTCTTCCCTTGTTCAGTGATGTAGTCTTACCTTTAAAGAAAATCCCGTGTGAAATTGTCTCTAGAAGAACATTTTTGTTCAGTGTCTGCTGAAGAAATTTTCATTTATGAAAAATAATGTAGGTTGAAATATCTATTAATCCCGAAATGCATTTTCCAGACATAGCTTATGCTCCAGATATCAGCAGGTTGAAGGCCTGCAGACACAACACAGGCAATGAAAATGCCATAAGGACTACGGAGTTCAGCTCAAAATTTGAGTGGGAACTACTCAAACAGTTAGAGAAAGGAATTAAAAAACCCCTACCATATTTATTTAAATTTTAAAATTCAAAGTTTGAGGACGCAGTCTTGCAAGAGAGGTTGAAAGTTGCTACCTCTTATCTCCTCAGGTTTCTGGATAGCTGGCACTAGTTATGTGTTAAAGTCATTATTGGCACTAAGGATCCGATTCTGCACTTGCATACAGGGGTACTTAGTACATTGAAGAAATATGACCAAGGTCTTTCTTCTCCTAGAGCTCTGGAGAGCTATAAAATAATAACATTCCACAAAATTTGTGATTTTTTAAATTTCATTATGCTATCAAAAAAAAAAAAAAAAAGGGAAAAAGAAAAATCTCTATCTCCTTTCATATGGGGTTAGTGGTGGATGAAATTTCCAGGTAAATTAATAACCATGCAGGAAGACCCTTTGCTTTCCTCAAATAATTCAACAATTGCTGATATGCTTCGATTTCATTGGATTAAGGTTCTAGTGACATTTCTGTAGGCAGCTCTAGAAGGAAAGCCATCTCAATAGCACCATGCTATGGATGAAGAAATGATACAGGAGAAGTTAAGTGACTTGTCCCCAGTCCCACCACAAGGCAGTGGCTGAGCTGAGAACAGAGCTGCAAGTCTCTAAGATCTCACCCGGTGTCAGTCACTTGGTTTTCTCCAGCACAACCCTTCTTCGTTACTGCGAATACTTCACTGCAACTGCAGTTGTAGCTCATCTGAGTGCATTATTTAACCTTCAGTTCCTCTGACAGTCATTTTTTCATGTTCTTCACAGTGCTGAAGCAGTGTGATACATCACTCATGTCATTTTGTTACCTTTTGAACCCAGATTTATGATGCTCTTATCTACATGACATTGGTATCTAGTGTTTGATGCGGCACACTGTTGTCACAGCTCTCTGCACCACTTGGTGTGTAACTCCGCAGCACTCAAGTAGTAGTGAACAGTTGATCTACATTTTCACTAGTACACTGGAAAATTCCTCACAGGTTTGAGCTTAGCCTTACCATTGTGTGAACTTAAAGCCCTTCTTAAAAAAATCTGATTTCTGAATTGGTATCATAATGCCACTACGGAAGTTGTGTCCTCCTCTAGCACTTCTATGTCAAAGGCAACTCTGCGTCTCCAAAGATCCCTTAAAGTTTGAAATAAATTGCTGAATTATGATAAATCTTCAGACATAACCATCACTATCATCTTCCTTGTAACCAAACTCACATTTGTCATGTCCTCAGTAATGATCTCAGGCACTGTTGAAACCCACTTACCTGACAGAGTACAGGGTTTATGATTGCTCTTGAGTTTTTAACAGAGAATCATCACAAAAAAACGAGTCTAAAATTGGAATATCTCAAAGAGGAAAAACAAAGTGCCTGTGAAGAAGTGAACATAAGTAAGGTGAGAAAACCAGACTGTAACAGGAGAAGGGAATATGAAATGAACACAAAACATGCATTTGTTAGTGTATAAATGTGCATGAATGTGCAGATGCATTTATCTATATTCTCAATTGTATGTGCGTGTAGCTTTATGCTGCTGCACACGCACACAAAAGGTTGCAACAAAGCTGACACTAGATATCTCATTGTTCTTTTAAGGATGCGCTGCTTTTCTACAGAACACCAATTTTCTGTCTTTATCTGGGCTGCAATAATTCCTGTTTCTGTCTCCTCATAATAACAATTTTGATACTCATGTATTCCGCTGGCAATTTATTTCTATAGCAGACATGTTCAATAGCTCTCAAACCGCAAATTATTTTAATGGGGAAACATCTGCACATACATTCTGATTGTAAAAGTCTCTGAAAACATTTTTCTCCCTGAGCTCTTTACCTGTTTTTAATATTCCAGTAAAAGTAGCAGAGCCACATTGAAAAACTGCTCAGTCAGCATGTAGTTAAAGGCCAGAGATGACTGCTGAAACATTATCTGCCCACCCAGAAGTGAAACATGTCAGACCATTATCAAAATCTCACTAACATTCTTAAAATAGTCTTTTTTTTCTCTGTTTTATGGTAACTTCTGGCACTTAATGACTTATGAGTTTGAACTGTCTCCACATTTCCCAACAGAAGTGGCTGGATTTAGTTTGTGGAAGAGGAGTAATTTATTTATGAGAGCAGATGTTCCAAAAGCACGGGACTCCTTTTGGTTATGCTGGCTACTTGCTAAGTACTAAGAAAAAAATTAGTATCTTTAGATTTATAATGTGTTCTGAGTAATCGGAGAGCCTCTAACCAAAACAACGTCTTTCTCCTTGCTCTTAGATGTTCATCACTTTCTCAGCATTAAAGTTTCAGATGTGACAGTAATCATCACTTTAACTCCTGTAGGAGCTCTGGGTGGCTTCCCAAAATCCTCTTTATCTCACCATTCTTAATTTAAAAAGAATTCAGTACCTCTTGCTTCCTCTACTTTTGTAGTCTCTGCTAAAACATTGAGCTGACGCAGTGGATCTCAGTTACTCAGCACTCACAAGAACAAATCCAAAACACACACGCCTTAAGCTTCCAGCAGAACAACATGAAGTACCAGCAAATCGTTATTCATGGAGTTGCACTATTTCCCCCTATTTATAAACTCTTTGAGCAGATTTTGAGACTGAAGTATTCCCAAAGGCCCGACCAGGATAAGATGACTAATGAAATTAATTGGCTAATCAATGTCAGATTGGATATTAGGAGAAAGTTCTTCACTGAGAGTGTAGCCAAGCACTGGAACAAGTTCCACAGGGAAGTGGTCATGGCCCCAAGACTGTTGGTGTTCAAGAAGCATTTGAACGATACTCTTAGATATGTAGTTTAAATTTAAGTTGCCTTGTGTGGAGTCAGGCGTAAGGCTTAGTGATCCTTGTGGGTCCCTTCCAACTCCGGATATTCTGTAATTCTATGATTAATGAATTTTACTTCCCAAGCGATCCAATGCGGACATTTGTTTCCAAAGATCAAAACAAGTGCAAACCAGCACAATTTATGTGTTTTTGTAGACTGATCTTTCTGCTTTGAAAACGTCTTTATTCATGCTCCAATCTTCATAGTCCCCACAGTCATGTTTAAGAAGAGCTTTTTGAGATCTGCAGAGAAAGGTGTTCACGGGTACTAAAATAAAGTGAATTTTGCAGTGAAAGGCAAACCCAAAACATGCTTGGAAAGACTTTTCTCACATGTCTGGTAATAGATATCTTATTGAAGGGAATACGAACTCTCTGATCGTATATCTGGACTAAAACTCAGTACCTGCATGCTATACTGCTCACAGCCATGGTATAGCTTAGGTTGGAAGGGACCCCTGGATATCAGTGAGTTTAATCACTTCTCAAATCCTAACTCTCAAGTTAGATACAGTTGCTTAGGGCCTCACCCAATCAAGTTCTGAAAATTAATGCAGATGGTGATTTAGCCACTTTTCTAGGTAACCCGGACCCAGCTGTAACAACTTTCTTGAGAATTTTTTTTCCCTTATACCCAGTCAGAATCTCCCTTACTGCAGATTTTTGTTACGCACCTCAGGGAAGAATCTGGCTCCCACTTCTCTCAAATTCACTGTAGACAAAGGAAGATCGTAATTAGAACCTTTTCTTGGCCTCCTCTTCTCTAAGCTGAGAAAAAACTGCATACTTGGCTTCCTCTTATATGTCATATGCTTGAGTTCCCAAAATATCTTAGTGACCCTCCACTGCACTCAGTCCAGTGTTGGAAAGTCTAAAACATGACTCCAAATTCCAGGTGTATTCTCAAAACTCACTGGTGTTAAACTGATGGTGATTTAGGATCTAACTGTTATTCTGCTTCAGGTGGAAGTTAGAAAGGGAAAGCTGTTTTATTGCACTAGAAAGTATTGATGTCAAGACATATTCTAATTCCTGGAAAGGCATGCATTGCCAGCTGGCTGACAGTTATTTAAATACTCTGTGGAAGTAATACATCTGACTTTGCTACATGAGTCTTCTTCTAAAGCAAAAATGATTCTAATTCTTTCTAGTGATTCATCCCGAAACCTGTCTCCTAAATTACAACATATAAGATGTTTTATCATCCACCTTTTTATTAAATAATGATATGAAAATGCTCCACAGGTTTAAAACGTAATTTTTGCAACCAGGTTTCTAAGGTCAAGAGTAATTTCTCTGTAAATAAGCGTGTCACTTCATCCACAGATAGCAGTCAGTTTAAATTATAGCTGCAGAAAAAAATGATGGATATTGTCGCTGTGAAAATTGGTGCCTTATTTACTGTTGATTGATCAGCATTCATATAATTTATTACTATTTGACTAAATAAGCATTTGCTTAAAAGGAGATCTGCTATGAAGGACATTTTCAAAGGAAAAGATGACCAACAACATTCGATGAAGAGGGTAATTCTGGTCTTAATCAAAAAAAGGCCACTGAAAATTTTTGTTCTAAACCACACCGACAACCTCAAAGCGTTAATTACATACAAGAAATGCATACATATATAATTCCGAATTTAAAGTAATTATTTATAGATGTGCCAGAGTACACTATGGTGGTCATTTAACTGTTGACTCCAAATTAACTCATCTTCATAGTTTTGTGAACACACATTTTTCAGATGTGATCGTTTCTGTGTTATTCAGGTTAGTACAATAGATGATAGAACTTAATTTGCATCATCTTTTCTGAGAATTCAATTTTCCTGAGTCAGAGACTGCTAACATAGCCTTTTCACTGCAATTTATCTCATTTGATTTAACATATTGTTTCGGTTTTGTGGGCTCCTGATATTGCTTTCACCTTAAATAAACCTCATACTTTTCAGGTATTGATATTAGGAAGGAGAGAGAGGAAAAAACAATCACCTCGCAAGAGCAGAAAGTTGTCTAAAGGAGCCAGTAATAACTTCTCTCAGCTCTACTCTGTCTACTGAATTAAATGAAGTAGGACACGATATCATTGCGACTATACCTAGTGTTTTAGGGAACGTGCGTGAAATCTCTTCATTTTAAAGGGCAGTTTTATAAAATCAGAAGCAGGACTATCTGTGATCTAAGAATTACCTTCACCTTACTGGAATTTGCTTTCCTTTTTTCTAAATTTGATGAATTAAAAAGAAAAAAAAAAATTTAATTCTTTGGACAAATCTCAGCTGAGATCCAACTATTTCTGTTTGGAAGCCACCAAGCTAAACTAAAGGAGTTGCAATGCAGGTACTCCACTAAGCAACCTCTTCTAAACAAGACTCTCACTGAACCATCTAACCCGAAGTTCACCACAGTCTCGCCTCTATGCTCATGGAAATGATTTATCATGACATCCAGAGGTCTATAACGCATGATAACAGAAGTCAGCCTGAGGGCCCTTGGTACAGAAGCAGAAGTTCACATCTCAGGCTCCCTACAAGTCTTGTGGGATACTGGAGAGCACTTTGAGGACCAGAATACCCTAGTTTTCACTGTGATTAAAGCAATAAATTTCCAGTCTCACTTTTAAAAAGTATTAGATGTACAAATACCTGAAAAACTCATTTTTTTACCCAGTGTACAAAACCAGTTTTGACTAAAAATTCTTGGTCTACCTGCCTAGCACTAAGAAAAAAAAAAAAACTAACTCTCAAACAAACAGAAAGTCAGCCTCAATACATTATTATGCAACATAGGACCTCATTGTGATTCAAGAAGAACATGTGCAAAACTCTTCAAAGTCAGCTGGAGTTTCATCCGTCCATTATTTCTGAAAATTGCAACCTAGATGTGTCAGAAAACAGTAATGAGTCAAAACAAAACCTTCTGTCCTCAGTAACCTCTCTCAGCACGTGCGTAGATTTGACAAGCGTCTGAAAAGACGAGAATGGAACAGCCATGACCCCATCCATGCATCACAATATTCAGTGATGAAGTGAAATTGAATTTCATTTTAAAATATTGAAAGAGCTGCATTTCTACAAAAATTTCCAGTGCATTATTGAGCCCCTGTAAACAAGTTCCACAGCTTTAGATACAAGTAGCATGAAGACATTAACTTCTCTCGTCTGGTCTGCCCTTCCCACCTCGCACTTTTATTTGATGCCCTTGTTGTTGTCTCAGAAACATCAGCGAACAATCGTTGTCTATTCTTTTCCTCCATGCCTCTCATGGTACCTCTGTCATATTTCACGTGGCTGTTTTTGCCTAACTTTCTTTCTAGAAAATATACTCCAGAAAAACCATTCTGATATCAATTAAAAACTTAAAAAATCAATCAAACACTTAAAAAACCTGATCACCTAATCACCTCTCGTGT
This sequence comes from Bucorvus abyssinicus, assembly GCA_009769605.1. Classification (NCBI taxonomy): domain Eukaryota; kingdom Metazoa; phylum Chordata; class Aves; order Bucerotiformes; family Bucorvidae; genus Bucorvus; species Bucorvus abyssinicus. The sequence continues at coordinate 1,542,301 of CM020026.1, read as the reverse complement.
TTACAAACTTGTGTAAATCTTTGATGTCCATAGCCTTTGTTGTGCTTACAAATTTCTCATCAGACACAGAGGTGACGTTCTAAGAAGAGTGTAAGATCCTCCATATGAAGTGTCAAGAGAGTAGCAATTCAGACTAAGGTGTGGGAAACTTTGGTCTATCCCTGCTCATGATGTCTGGGTATATTATTCCGTTTGGGAGTCGAGTTGGAATAAGGGATAAGGTGTGTGGCCATGAAGACCAGTGCTGTAATTCCAGTTACCTTAAGGTAGCATGAGCCAATGGTATCAATATTTTGACTTTCCAATCAAGTCCTTACTTTCAAAAAAACTCCCCTGGGTCAAAACCAGCACCTCCTTTTCCCTGATAAAACTTAGTGCTAACCTGTATTCCTGCACTGGTTGGAGAAGCTCTCTCTATCGTGCAAAACAAGGGATGTAATTTGAAGAATTATCTGTGAATCTATTTACAGATTCCACAGTGGAATGGCACTGTCGGGTTCACACATTTTGCTTACTCATTTGCTTCTCAGACAAGGCTACTCGCATGCTTCTACTGGTCCCATGCGAATGCTTTGCTGGATGGATGGATGTCTCCTCAGGGAGTAAAAGGCCTTTTATATCACTTTCATGGCTGGCTGCACAGCACAGTTAGGAAATCCACACAGTCTAGGAATCATCAAACAGAAAGAATTAATTATTGCTACTAATTATTATTCTGGTAAGTAGTAGTATTATTATTATTGCTACCCTGAATACTAGAAAAAATCCATAAAAACAAGTATTCTGAAATAGTCACTTCAAAATAATAATAATTAAAAATTAGTTGAAAATCCCACTGCTAGCCAAATGCCAGGGAATACATTAAATTAATTACTCAGATTGTTAGTTTCTCCCACTAATGTTGAAAATTCATAACTATTGATTTTATATGAAAAAGCATTTGAAATTAAAAGGTTACATCTACAAACTCAGATGCAGGTATGCAAAAAAAAAGAAAAGATTAAATCCTGACACCACAGAACTCCATGAAAGTTCTGAAGTCAATGACAAAATTTTTCTGAATTTAATGAACTTAGTATTTTACACGCGGAAAAGCCAGGAGGCCGTGAATTCCCATTTATATGCAGAGCTCACACCTCTCCAGTGCACTGGGAAGGAGTGGAAACATGAAGTGTCCCATTTTCTAGTGACATGGAGATTACGAGAGCTGGTAGACCACAAAATACTACCACGAGAGCATCGTGTAAAGTTTGAGTGGGTACTCTTTTAAACCCAGTATGCTAGTAAAGATATTGAAGTAGCTGATTTTGCACCCTGGGCTAAGTAAATGAAATGCCGTGCAAACGACCTGGAGTTTTTCTACTGTGTGTATTTGTGTGTAATGTGTCCTCTTATGTGTAGTGAGATCACTGACACAGTACACAAGGCAAGTCCTAGGTATTACTCTAGCCTGATTTAGTACAGATCATGTTGAAAGCAAATCCGTAGCCACAAAGACCTCGTGTGGATTTGAAAGTTCACATTCAATACTTTTTGTCAATATTATTTTCTGCAAGAAATAATAAGGACTGTGAAAAATGAAAACTGGTGTATAAACTAAAATGTTTTTTTTGGGGGGGGGTCATAGTTAATTATAGTTTGTTTTGTTATAACTACTTCTGCATGAATATACATAAACCTGAAGATCCCATTACGGTCTAATTCTACAGCCATTAGAAGAAGAAAATTGCTAATGAAAGCAGCTCTGAATAATGTGTATCGTTTACAAAACCACACATAATATACCACAGATATTTTCAAATATCATAATAAAAAGATGACTCTCTGAGGATTTCAGCATTGCATTTAATAGCTTTTATACATTATCAAACCTTTAATTACGTAGAATTATGAGGGAGCTGGAAATGGAAACTCATTCATGTGCCATTTTAAATTAGACATTGGGCTTATTATAGGGTGTGAGGTGGGCTCGTTCCTTCACCTGAGCTGTTGCTTTACCATCTGGAATTTTTAGTCATAAACTTCAAAAAATTTTCATTAAGGCATGATATTAACCTTCAACACAAGGTTTCCACACTCTAGTCTTCTAACTTGGCAAGCTACATTATTGTCTTCAGCTTTTTCCTGTCGGTAACATTTCATGTAATGACTCTTTGTCACTTGCAATAGATCAACTTGATCTTTTTGGCATGAGCTGAATAAATCTATCTATATAAAATAAGGAACGCATATGCAGGTAATACAAGCTCAGTAGGCTTGTATTGGAGGGATCATTTATTTAGTACCAGACCACAGAATTTATAGATCATAGCAAACGCACTGCAGTGGTATTGAAAGTTACCAAAAGTCAGGCAAAGACTTTTCCTTGCGCAGACATGATGTTCACATTGTACTTCCTTATTCCATGATGCAAAGTCTTGTTTGAGTTGAGGATTTCTCTTTCTCACGGCCTCCGTGACCACGTATAGGTCAGACTGAGAAGGTGAGGAAAGCCAACTTCCTCCTGCAATTTGAATTACAGAAGAAGTCCCTCTTGAAACAAAGTTAAGCTGTGTGTGTTGAAGTTGCAGCTGATCATGGCTTTACCTGAGTAGCTGGGTCTATTTCCCACACTATGTCAGCATAAATCCAAAGCCTGGGCAAAACTACGTCATGACTGTTCCTTGCATACATATTCTGCCTTCATGCGGGGGGAAGTGCTGTATGTTTAGGATGTGTTCCTTCACCTAGTTAACTCGTAGACCAGGATATGCAGGACTATGCTATGAGTACGTTTGATTCTCAGTTTAGCCTGGATTTAAGAGTTTTTGGAGCAAAATCCAAGACTTCCAAGAGGAAAGTCTTTGTTCTCTGTGGTCCTAAGGATCTTTCTAGATACTGAGTGGAGGAAAGGCGTAAAAACTCTTCTCTACCTCAGAAAAGCCAACAAGTCAATTTTGTCATACTTATTAAAATGAAGACTTTGGGGTTAGTCACACAGTTTGGACAGAGGAGGGATTCAAACCAAAGTTTCCTGTTTTCCAGAAGGGAAGTGCAGATATACGCTAGGAAGAGAAGCATCTCCTCCGGCTGTGTTTCTGAGACACAGTCACAACTCCCACTGCATGTGAAACTGAACTGGGGAGCCATTACTACACCATTTAGATGCATACCGGTCCATGGGGCTGGATGGGATCCACCCAAGGGAGATGAGGGAGCTGGTGGAAGTGCTCACCAAGCCACTTTCCACCATTTACCAGCAGTCCTGGACAACCAGGGAGGTCCCAGCTGACTGGACGTTAGCCAATGTGACATCCATCTACAAGAAGGGCCGGAAGGATGACCCAGGGAACCGCAGGCCTGTCAGTCTGACCTTGGTGCTGGGGAAGGTTATGGCGCAGATCTTCTTGAGTGCCATCACATGGCTTGTACAGGACAACCAGGGCGACAAAGTAATATTCCAGGAAAACACATTTTATATTCGTGCACAAAAAGATTTTAGTGCATACATTTCTGGCTTTGTAACAGCAGGCATTAGAATATACATAAACCACTGGCGATTTCAAGGTGTGTGTGGCGGGGGTGTTTTGGTATTTTTTTTTTCACAAATGAGAAAATTCTGTTTGTCTCTAGCCTGTAAGTGAACTGAAAATCACTTCTATTTTCTTCATGGACATTTAAGGCTACCCTATTCCACAGATATCCACCAGCAAAAGACAGTATTGTTTTCTCTTCATAGACAAGTGGACACATAACAGCCTATATATTTAAAACAAAACAAATAAACAAAAAAAGTGAAAAAATTATGGGCTTCCCATGAAAGCACTCAGCAGACCCAAACTGAAAAATACCTCTTCTGTCTGATGAAGTCTGTTGGCAAGGTACGAAAGTGCACGTTTAAAAATCTGTGTTACGTCAAAAACAGCAAAAGAGGAAGACAAGAAGTTATGATACCCTGACATGAACCTTTGAGGTGGAGGAGTAGGAAAAGAAAGTGGGGTAAGAATTACAAATAATTATCCTGTGCTGTCATGAGTCTGAGGAAGAAAAAAACATTTAAAGGAGAAGCAAATTGAAGTTGTATAGACATAAAGGAAAATATTATGCTGATCTGAATTATGCTGTAGCATAAAAAAATTAAAACCGTTGACAATAAGTTGAGGAGCAGAGAAGATGACGCAATGTTATGTCTGATTTTCTATTTTGCGTATGCATACATATGAAATAAGCAAGCCAGGAGGAAAAACTATTTTTCATTTCATAATCAAGCATAGATGGCCTGTGAGTTGACTTGCTTCCCTCATATTTTTGCTGATTAGCTAGTTGAAAATTTATAGCAATACTGATTTCCAATGGTCATCTACAGTGAACCATAATCAAACCCCTGACAGGGAGCTGTAAAAATGGGGACCAAGAACTAAGCCGCCTGTAAACACTGAATTACCCACCTGTCTTTACAGTATTCTGAACGACCGTTATTCAAAAACACGAGCGACCATTTTGAAGTTGCTCACGTCACAGCTTATATCACAGCTGGAGTGGATTTCCCACCCATATAGGAGTCCCACTTTGGCAAAGTTTTCTAAGTAGGTCAAATATCAGCTTTCACCTATTACCGGTGAACTGTCAGCACTATTGGCACTGGCCTTATCCAACATTCCATCTGGTCTCAAATGCCTGCTTGAATTTTTGAACATTTCTTGCAGTCCTAATTTTCTTTCACTTTTTCTGTATGTGCTCCATCAACTTTAATTAAAATCTTCATAGGTGCGTTTAGGTGTAAAGTCGCACTACAGTTTTATTTACACGCACAGTATTCAAACTCCTCAGAAAGGTTATACGAGTCCTGTCCCCCTCCACGCTTTATTCTTTAACATACTCCACTGGTTTGCCTCTGGTTTGTTTGAGTTCAGCCAATGAAGCACATGGCAATTCCACTAAGAGTGATGATGGTGGTTTTAAGTGTGAGTAGATGCACGGTAACAGGTAGGGACACTGAGCATGAGCCGTGCGTTCATTTGTTTTGTCTTCTTTTAGAAATACGTGCCTTTATCCAAAATGTCTTCTACAGGTACAAGGGTTACGTTACTGCCACAGCACATCCAGACCACCATTCAAGCTCTTCTGGTGTCTCTGATGGCAGCGTCTTTTCCCCACCAACCAGGACCTTGACCTCCTAAGTTACAAAATCATTTTGAAACCATAACTCTCACCTTTGGCCCAAGGACCTTTACTCGCTCTACAAAACAGTGAGAATCTCGTAGAGCAGTCCTTAATCAATGTTCTGCATCATAGATGTCCTGACAGAATTTGCCAAGAGACTTCAGACCCACTCATCAATTTTCTGATGAAGATGCTATTATCATTATTATTTACAAAGCTGAAAGTAGAGATCGACCAAGCTAAGCTGCAATCGCTCTTGTTTTAAACTTGCTGCTGCTGTCTAATTATCCAAGCTCATCAGTATCCTGCTACACTAAAAATCTTGCTATGGCCAAAATAGAGCACGGCATACATATGGAGCTATGACTATTGTTAGTCCAATTAAAGTTTTAACAGTCTGTTTAAACCAAATTAAGTAACTACATACATAATTCCAGGAATAATATAGTTGAAATTGTTACACAAAGACCTTCTGCTTCTATACTTTCCTTTTACTCTGGTGTTGCGCTCAGTTTTCTCATGTTACTTGTACTTGTTACCATTACAAACTAACACGGAACTAAAACACAATTCCTCATTCATCACTTCATGGCTAGATAATCGTTACTACAGAGAAACAACCCCAGTCCAGAGCAAGCCAAGGTGAGCTCAGACAAGTTCAAAGACCCTGCACTGTCAGCTCAATACAAAGCTTGAGGTCTTTTACCACGAACAGTAAAAAATATGTTTGTGTTTGCCGGTCTGTGATTCACATCAACTTCCCCTTTTTCTTCCTGTCAAACATAGAACAAGTCATTGCACTCTTACATCGTCCATTTGCTCACCAGTTGAAATCAGCATTAATTCGATCCTAGCTGGGTTCAAACATGCTCCTACCAACACTAGAAGGTGAGGACAACTAACCAGACATTTCTAAGCTCCTTGTACAGCTAAAGAGAGAAATATGTTCCTACGTCCTGTTGGCTCCATGTAGCCAACAGACAACAGACCAACACACAATGGTGCAGACCTTGTATGGAGATGTATCACTGCATCACTGCAAACATCACGGCAAACATCGCTAACGGAGACTCGGTGATGCTCAGTGTGTATGTCACAGTGGCATTGACTAAATTTAAACATCTCAAATGGGTCAGGTGACTACTCTAAAAATGCCCGTTTCTCTCGCGTGATGATGTAGAGAACTGATTATCTCAGCTGTAGATGTCTACATTGTGGAGATGGGGCCTAAAATGTGATGAATTCTTCACTAAACCTCTAATTCCAGCTGCCTTTTCGCTGGAGCTTATGCTCTACTTTTGATTACAATTTAATATCTCTCAACAACATGCTGCTACGAAAAAGAAACAGACGGCCGACTATAGACAAACAAGTAAGTCCTTGTATTTCTTTGATTGCTGCCCGAAATCTTCCCATCTGTAGGGAAAAAAAACCCAAACAACCCCCCCCCACCCCAGGCTTACCCAAAACCCAGAAAAGGTTTAGTGAAAAATCAAAGCCGAAGTCCGTTTTATCCCATGCACAGCAAGAGAATATGCTGCCATTAGTGGTTGTTCACCGAGCCGGATGTTTGTAATATTCGTCCCTGGATGCCCTTTCAATTTTCCCAAGAGACAGCTGAGGGAGCATGCACGCACACCCATACGCACAGACAGAGCACCCATAAAGTATCTCCGTATTTCCCACCCACGGCACCATCTATCTTAACAGTCGTTAGTGCTGTAGGTTCCACTTCAACAGTAATCATGACACATTTGTTACTTGATTTATTTGAATAGCGCTGTCAAACACCGCATAAACAAACAGTGTTCTGCGACCTGGCCAAAACTTTCAAGTTGCATTTTAATATTTATGTGCTTTCAGACTCTGCGAGAGAGAATACTGACGCCAGCTGTTGATTTGAACAGCTGTAACAGCAAAGGCAGAATAAATACACTTTTTACTATAACTTATGTTATCTATCATGGTATTTCTCTAGCTGACCACAAGCAAAAAGAACATTAGTTTATTTTTCACAACTGGCAATTACTGAAATAATATTTAGGTGAAGTTAAAGGATGCTTGCATCTTCCTGGGCTGGCTTTCTAAATAGCTGCTGATCATCTACATGACTTCACAGCAGTGTCCATCACTGCTAATGCTTAAAAGCAACATGCGCAGAGACAGCACGACTTTTGGAGTTTATTTTCTGAAATCTAATACCACTCATTGAGTCTTTACTTTCTGTATTACTTTTAGCACCATCCATTAACTGCAAAGTGTTCTTTATAACCGCGAGCTGGTCATAAATTATCATTAGGACCACTGTGGTTATTAGTGGTGCATTTTTGATTAGCAATAATATTTTTTTGCAGCTAATAAGTCCCAACATCAGAATTTTATAGCAGGGTTCTGGCTATCAGTTTCTTGCTGCTAACGACAAATTATAAGGGAATTCACAGTGTTTTGTTTCTCTTTCTGTTGCTCCACGAGGTTCAGAAATCAGCCACTTAAACCACATCCTCGTTTCGGGGAGTTTGGGCTCTTACTGGCTGTATTGAAAAGCTCCTCTTTATCAGTGACTATCTGGATCTGAATGTGGTATGTTCTGTTGTAAGTTAAATTATATCTCTGTGTCTATCAAACCCCTCAGTGTGGGTTGGTTTGTATGACAAAACAGCAATTGTAATTCCTCATTATCCTTCAGAATAATTATGATACTTCTATGAAGAGGGTATATAGGCTCTGGTGCCATTGTCGCTTAGGCAAAATTGCCAGCCCTTGAGATTTCGGAGTTCGTACAGAAATGGATCCTCTTCTCTGAAATGTGCCCTGCGCTCTGATTGGGGGCAGTGGGATGGACCTTACCTACTCTAATGGCCCAAGGAGTCCCTGACATCCCTGGTACTCTGCCCTCAGGGAGCCCCCAACCCTCACTGCTCCACTGACTGTGATTTTCTTTCCTCTTTCCAAAATCTTTATTTTCTCTAATATTTCACAGAATAGGAAACAGAGAAGACATTTGTTCCCTTCCCTCTCTTTTTCAAGTAGCTGTCATGAAAATCAAGACTGCCAGGCAGTCCAGGGAGGGTCTAAGGAAAACACAATCTAAGCAACGTCATTGAGCTTGAGGAACAGGCAGATGGGAGAATCATGGAGATCATTTAAAAAAGGTAAAAGTTTGGGACTGATATCACCTGAGGCTCAGAACTGACTAACCATGGAACAACTTTGCAGAAGAGGGCATGAAGGTCCTGGTTGAAAGGTTGCCCAGTGAGCTACATCAGCAAAAGCACAGCCAGTAGATAGAGAGAGGTGATTGTTTCTATCTATTTTCCACTTGCAAGCGTGCCTCTGGTGTTCTGTGTCCACCTGGGCTGCCCCAGTTTGGGAATGAAAACAGCAAACTGGAGTAAATCCAGCAGATTGTCACTAGGATGGAGAGAAGAGTGGAGCACGTGGCTTCCAAAGGGCAGCTGAGGGACCTGGGTTTCTGTGTTGAAAAGGCTAAAGGCAAATCTGTCTGCTGTGTTTCAATATTGACACCGTCTAGAGAAGCCAGACCCTGGCTCCTCCCAGCACAGCAGAGAAACAAGAAGCAACAGTCACAAGCTGCAATAAGGGACAGGCTTCATGGATTTAGGAGCAAATTCTTCTCTGTGACAGCAGTTAAGAATGGGAACAAGTTCCCTAAGGTGATGTGAAATCTCCATCCACAGTGATTTGCAGAGTTCTACTAAGTAAGGCCCTGAGTAAGTTATCCAGCTTGGAATTAGCCCTTCTTGAGCAGCAAGTTGGATTAATGACCTCCTGAGGTTCCTTGAAATAATTCAGATATTACAATGGCAGCCATCATCAAGAGGACACGTACTTAGTAGCAGAGGAAATTAATTGTTTTGCTCAAAACCAGATGAGGCAACAAGCACTGAGTGAGAAGTCAAAGAATTAGAATCTGGGAGCAAATCAGAAAGCCAAATTATTTTCCAATGTAGTGACACCTGTGGTCAAACATTTAGAGTCTACACCCCAAAGTATAGGGTCTTACAGGTACGTTAGTCAGAAAAGAAAGACAAAAGAAACTGTATTTCCACCTCCTCACTCCCCAATAAATGAAGAAGACTGAGGTACTCAAGGACTACTTTGTCTCTGTTCCTCTTCCTACATCTCTCAAGTCCCTGACTCTGAAAGCATGGATTTGGTGGATGCGCTGTTAGACACATAAGGAATCGCTGGGTGGCTGTATCCAAAGAGTTACAGTCAAAAGCTTGACATCCAAATGGAGATCAGTAACAAGTGGTGACCCTTAGGGGTCTGTATCAGGACCTGTATCTTTATTAATGTCATAGACAGCGGGATCGAGTGCACCCTCAGCAAGTATGCAGATGACACCAAGCTGAGAGTTGCAGTTGATACACTTGAGATGCTGGAACAGTTTGCTCAGCGAAGTTGTGGATGCTCCATTCCTGGAAGCATTCAAGGCAAGGTCGGACGAGACTTTGAGCAACCTGATCTAGTCGAAGATGACTCTGCCCACAGCAAGGGGGTGGGACTAGGTGACCTTTGAAGGTCTCTTCTGGGATAAGCCATTCTATGGTTGTTTTTCACATCTTGTGAAATACAAATGAGGTCATATTGGTTTACGGACACCATCCATTTCTAATGCTTCGCTGCTTACTGCCTTGAAGGGGCTCCCTGTTCGGTCCAGAAATCTTAGCTCAGTTTCCTCTCATTCAATTTGTGTGATTAAGGAATAAAATGGGATTTGGGGAATCTATGCCATTGATTATTTTTCTGTTTCTGTGTTCAGCTGGATTGAATACGGAGGTGCAGAGGGACTCTTGTGATTCAGATGGGCGAGTCAGTGAAAGTAACACTAATGGTACATCTAATATACGCGTATGTGTGTTTTACTTCTATTGTACTTTAGCTTCTGCAGCCTTAGTATTGCAGACCAGCTGATACATTTTTCCAGTTGCTAATTTGTCAGGAGAGGCATTATTACCACTCTTGTCACCTCGAGTGTCTTACATTATCAGCTTGCTCTCTGCTGGGACAAAATATCTTATATCCTGTGATATACAGCAATTGTTATAATACAAAAATTCTCTCTACCTTTTGTGTTCTGGTAATGTTCATTTCACACATTCTCCACTGGCTTCGGCTTATTTTCACAAGTTGTTAAACTGTTATTTGAGTGAAATGAAAACTCACATCTTCCTTTCGTTCCTCCACTGAACCACACAAATTTGTGGAGTGAAAGTGAATCTATTTTTCAGGTTGTTGTGTTTTGTGATTTTTATTGTGATTCTGACAATTAAAAGCCATAGCTTCTGGAATTATGTAATTAAGCAGTTCAAAGAAAACCTTGAGAATGAGATCCTTTAGAGCTCAAGAAACCAGAAAACAAACTAAAAAAAGAAAGACCACTATTTTCTTTTTAATTTTAATGGATTTTTTTTTTCAGGGTCTGCCTCCTTACTGGACTATCAGTATTTCAGTTCTACGTCTCCTTCCTCTATAAGCTCCGATGACTGTGTCAAAACAATGTAGTCCATAAATCATCACAGAAATGCCACAGAACCAGGTTCAAGAACTAGTTATCAGAAAAAGGAGCAAAGCATACATATGGCTAATCAAAGAGTATGCTTAGGAAAGTCTAGAGCAGAAGTCTTACCAGGATTTCCATCGCTACTATTTTTCAGTCTAAACCTCTTTCAGGGGAATGAGATACTTGAGCCTGAAGTATCTCTTAACAAATTACACAGAGAAAAGTGAATTCTGCATGCTATCATCTTCATAAAATTTTACAGAGCGGATCATGATTCATTCTCAGAATTGTTGTATTTGCAGAAAAATCTCTGGAAAGCATCCTTTTCTCCAAAGCTCTAAACATCTCACCTTGCAGTTGTGCTTAGCAGTCAAGGTGGCAAAGACACAGGTAATAATCACAGAATCATTTTGGTTTGAAGAGGCCTTTAAGTTCATCAAGTCCAACCGTTCAACCTGCACTGCCAGGTCAGTGCTCACTAAGCCATGTCCCTTTGCACCACATCTATATATCTTTGGAACACCTCCAGGGATGGGGACTCCACCACCTCCCTGGGCAGCCTGTCCCAATGCTTAATGACCCTCTGTGGAAATAAATTTTTCCTGATATCCAAACTAAATGTCCCCTGGCACAACTTGAGACCATTTTCTCTTGTTCTATCACTTGAGCGAAGAGATTGATCCCCACCTCACCACAATCTTCTTTCAGGTAGTTGTCGAGTGCAAGAAGGTCTCCCCTCAGCCTCCTTTTCTTCAGGCTAAACAACCCCAGGTCCCTCAGCCACTCCTCACAGGACTTGCTCTCCAGACCCTTCACCAGCTTCGTTGCCCTTCTCTAGATATGCCCCAGCACCTCAATGTCCTTCTTGAAGTGAGGGGCCCAAAACCAGACACACTATTTAAGGTGCAGCCTCACCAGCACCGAGTACAAGAGGACAATCACTTCCCTCCTCCTGCTGGCCACAGCAGTGCTGATACAAGCCAGGATGCTATTGGCCTTCTTGGCCACCTGGGCACACTGCTGGCTCATACTCAACTGGCTATCGACCAATGACCCCAGGTCCTTCTCTGCCAGGCAGCAATCCAGCCACTCTTCTCCAAGCCTGTAACGCTGCAGCGGGTTGTTGTGACCTAAATCTCCGCATGAACTCCAAAAGGGAGTGATTGCGGCATTTGGTAGGGTATGTATCTCGCTTCCTTCAGCTGTGAATTCTGATTTTTTTTACTGCCTTGCCTCTCTGTCTGCCCCTGAACGTACCTTCTTTGTGCTTCTTTCTACAGACAAATTAATACATTGAAGAACTTAACCAGTGAAGCCTGGGAGAAATTAATGAGTGGTTTTCTCCAAAGTTTCCTTCTCTGGGAATTTGCTGGGATATTAATTCCATCGACTCTTGTCTGTGTAGACTGCTAAAGCCTAATAGACTCACCTGCTTCCCATAAAGGTTTGAATGGGACACAGCCTATGGAAACTTTTCATCTTTCCATGAAAGACAGACAGAGGGAGTGCCTGGATGATTCTCTTTCTGTATTTAATTCCTCCCTGAGCTGCGCTTGCTGTTTAAGTTCTTGCTAAAATTGATGCTGTCATGTTTCTTTCTGTGTTAAGGGACAATAAGTATTGTTCAATATTCTTGGTATTACAGACTTGGAAGAGAGTTGACATTTTCTATTCACAGCAGCTAATCCACCTGTGAGTATGAACATCTAATCCTTTTAAAGATTTTCCCTTTGGAAATGTTAATCTGTACATTTTCATATGGATATGCACTAATTTTTCTTTACACCGTAATTAAAAAAAAAAAGTGTGGTTTTATTTTAAAATTGACTTGCTCTCTTTTTTACAATTTGTCATTTTATCGTATCATTTATTGTTATAATTTTTATCATTATTTATCATTATTTATCATTACCTAATACCTTTTCATCCTACTGTTTTCTCTGGCATATTTCAGGCAGCATGTAGTTAAATAATACAAAAAGGACTTTTTTACAATAAAAAGATGTGTACTGATCTCTCTCTTTAAAAGTTTTGTGGTAGCATCTTGTTTGTATTTTGGATTCTAAACATTGCACACAAATAATGCTTTTACATTTGGGGATAAGCCCAGAGTTTAAAAGAAAATATTGATCTTTATATTTGCAGAAAGTTCTTGGCAGCTCAAGGCCACATAAGCCAGTTAAAATTTATGTGTTGAAGTCGTAGTGCCTTAAGAGCCGTGGCTCATATAGAGAACACCCCTAATGCCATTCGCTTTCTTTCATAAATGGTGTTTTGGTTACGTAAGGCTGCTTTTTTGAGTAGGGAAAGCTGCCCATCTGCAGTCAAATTTAAAATATTTTTATGACACCATGAGCTTATAAAGAGTATGCAGAGAGCATTGCACATGTAGTAGCCAGTAAAAATGGAAATCTGTCTGAGAGAATTATCAGCAGCTGACTAAACTCTATTATTCTTAACACTGGTTGACTTCTGAATGACTGTAGAATCTAAACAATTCAAGGAAGTAACAGAGCTTTGCTTCATGAGCCAGTCTACTGGCTTATCACGTGCACAAGCCCTTCATCTGACTGCTGAGATCACAATCACAGAATCACCTGGTTGGAAGAGACCTTTAAGATCATCGAGTCCAACCGTTCCCCCTACACTGCCAGGGTCCCTAAACCATGTCCCTCAACACCACATCTACACGTCTGTTAAACACCTCCAGGGATGGGGACTCCACCACCTCCCTGGGCAGCCTGCTCCAATGCTTAATGACCCTCTGTGGAAATAAATTTTTCCTGATATCCAAAGTAAATTTCCCCTGGTGCAACTTGAGGCCATTTCCTCTTGTCCTGTCACTTGTCATATGGGAGAAGAGACCAAACCCCACCTCTCTACAAACTCCTGTCAGGTAGTCGTAGAGAGCGATAAGGTCTCCCCTCAGCCTCCTCTTCTCTGGACTAAACAATCCCAGTTCCTTCAGCCACTCCTCATAAGATAAGTTCTCTAGACCCTTCACCATCTTTGTTGCTCTTCTCTGGACACGCTCCAGCACCTCAATGTCCTTCTTGGACTGACAGGCCCAAAGAAGATCTATAAAGAAACTCTGTAGTGAAAAGATACATTATCCTTAACTGGTTCCTCTGAAGTATTTTGTGCTGCTAATTGCAACTTTCCTTTCCACTTTATCTTCAGCCCACGTGTCTCGGTTAATCTCCAGTGTTGACCAATCATCCCTAACCAGTATAGTTCTCTCATTAACCTCACACCAACACACCAGCTCCAGGGCTTCTACTCTCCCGCCCTCTTAACCAGCATAACCTCTCTGCTGTTTCCTTGTCACAAAAACAACTCCTGAGTTTATCCAGACGAAGTGTCCTCTTCTGACACATTACATAGCTGCAAAAACAATCACCTAAGCTGGACACCTTACACAACACAACGGTCTCTAATGTTTGCTAGCGTGGTCTGCTCTAGATAGAAGAAATCTCTAAACAAGAGAAAGGAGAAGTTTCCACTTCATTAGTGTCAAATCATGTCACTCAAATCATAGAATACCCTGGTTTATAAATGCTTATTATACTCAATGCCAAGATTACAATGTCTTTTTTTTTAATCAACCCTTCATTGCTCAGAGCTAATTACATTTTAGTTGTCATCAATTATGAAGATTAAGGTCACTGTGCGAGTTACTGTTCTCACACAAAATGGTCAAGATTTGTTTGATCTGTTGTGGAAGAGCGTAAGTCCACTTGAATGCAAAACTACAGTCAGTCAGATCTAAAACATTGTGGTCTCTGCCGAAAACGCCATTGTAAGACAGTTTGTCACCATTTTGGACCTCTCCCTGCAACCCATGAAAAGTCAGCATTTTGTATTCAGTTTGAATTTGTACTGAAAATAAAACACGCTTAGCCCCAGTGCAAGCTGGGGAAAGAACTCATTAGACTGGGGAGAGCATTTCCTTGACTTGAACCCTGCACAAGGTCATACTATGGTGCAGTGTCACAGCTAGAAACTGCAAGTAGAAAATGGTGGTCACCTCCTAGTTGGTGTTTAAAGTTCCTAACTCTCCGTGGGTTTGCTGAGGCCAGAGAAGGGCTAAAGCCCTGTGTGGTGGATACTGGGAAAGTTCCAAGGGCTACAGCTGGACAGTAAGAAACACTGGTTTTAAACGGGGAACGAGGGTGTGAGACGTGCTAATTCCTCCTTCACTCTCCTTTTCCTCCTCCATCAGCTCCAGGAAAGCTGTACTGTGTGGTGGCAATGCTGTGCCAAGTTTGAGATTGTATTTCCTTCGGTGTACATTAGTATCTGGATTATTCAATGGATCATGAGACCCCGCAGGTGTTGCATTTTAGGTATCAGCTGCAAAACTGGGGAATAACTGTATTTGGAACAGAAAAGCAGAATTCAGCCTAAAAAAGAAAAAAAAAAAAAAAGAGAGAGAAAATTGATGGGTCCAAGAAGTATTTCCCAAAGAATGGAAGTAACTTGTCTGGAGAGCACATCATTTTCTCACGGCAGGATGGAGAAGGGATTCAGAACGTGTCAAAAGGCTCTGAACAGAAGAAACTGTGGGCAGCGTGTACAAGGATGAGTAAAACCACTGAAGCTGATTTATAAGCGTTCACTAGTCATTTCCTTGCTATTTTGTGGAGAGGGCACCTACACTCTCCAGAGCACGACAATGAGCAGAACTCTCAAATTTGCAGGTGATGGGTAGTTGTGTTTTTTATATAGATAGCTAACATAATCTAAAGTTCATGACAAAAAAAAAAAGTAATTGTAATTTTAAGTCAGTTTAGTGTAGTTAGGACAGAAGCACAACACTTGCAATGGGAATTATGTACATTGCCTCCAGATTAAAGAGATGGTTGAGGACACAGAGGGCTCTAAAGTAATAAGAGCAAGAAATCCTCACTTCCTCAGTGGCAAATTTTACTGTTCAATGTTAAAAATTGATTTAGATAGAATGGTAGAATGAAAAGATAAATAAGAAAAAGCAGGTAATGAAGCATGCGCCTGCGAGTCAGTCCCCAGTGGCATATTGTGTCCAGTTTCCCATCATTCAGACTGGGGTTCAGCCCACCTAACATTAGCTGTCCAGGAGAGAAGGCATTTGCCAGTACTAGCCGTCTAGATTCCC
The DNA here is from genome assembly GCA_009769605.1 of Bucorvus abyssinicus. Classification (NCBI taxonomy): domain Eukaryota; kingdom Metazoa; phylum Chordata; class Aves; order Bucerotiformes; family Bucorvidae; genus Bucorvus; species Bucorvus abyssinicus. Next base: position 1,526,498 of record CM020026.1, on the reverse strand, counting down.
CATTGGGCCTATGGAGAGAGACCAGGTGACTCCATATGACTTCTGTCAAATCGCAAAAGATCCCCTTTTCCTGCTTTAGAAAAGGAAATGAGAATGTTGACTCGTGTGCATAAAATACTTAACGATTTCCAAGTAAAAGCATGTCACAAATTTACAAATTATAATTACCATAGCTATCATTAAGTGTTTCATATCACTAAAATTTCAGCTACAAAGCAGATGTATTTGTGAGTGTTAGAATATCAATCAATACATACACTGAGTGTTTTAAATTGCAGGTGGAAATTAATGAAAAAGCAAAAAATGAGTATTTTTTTCAGAGAAAACTTTTATTTCTTAATGTAATTCCATCGGAATATTTTTTAATGTAAAAAGAGGGAGTAAAAAGATTAATAAAAAAATACACTGCTAGAAATAAAGTCTGAAAAAACTTAATCAAACAGATCATGAAATAAGGAAAGACACAGTATCCTTAAGCATTATTGAAAGATCTGAAGGATTTATCATCGAAAAGCAGTTCAAGAGAGAAACACAGTAGGAATATGGTTTATAGCTGAGAATAAGCGGAAACAAAAAGTCATTTCTTTGCATCTTATTTGTGTGTAATCATTATTTTAATCATTAATACCTAACACAAATTACAAATCTGATGTTAGAATCTATTTCCTAACCCATAAATTGCTTTCAGTAGATCTTCAAAGAGGCAAAGCTAGGAATACATCTGAGGCTATTGGAAAAATTAAAATCTGAGTTGCAAATAATAAGAAAAATGGATTTTGGGGTTGAAATTCGACGGTCCGATGAAGCCCATTTTGAGTAGAGCTGATTGGAAAATTGTATGGTTATGCATAGATTCATGGATCGTGCATTTTTGTGTACATTAGAACATGAGGCAGTGAAGATTGCACAAAGGACAAGTATTTTAGTAGACCATGGAAACGGTAGTCAGGGCTCTTTAGAGTCTAAGAACAGAAATTTTAACAATAACAGTTCTTCATCCCGTAAAATTGAGTGTCCCAGCCGCTCTGTGATCGCTATTAAACTTCTAAGGCAAAGTTACACAATGCTATCAGGAGACATGGAGAAAGATATGATGGTCAACACAAGACTTTTTTTTTCCAATGGAGTCTTTTGCTCCTTTCATTGCTTACAAAGAAAGCCGAGAGCAATGAGATGATCAGGTCACGAGCCAGCAGGTGAGTGGGATTAATCCAGAGCACACTTCTGAAAACTTCCGCTGCCTTCTCCTGAATGAGCAAACAGACCTACGGGGGCACGTGGAGAGACTCTTGAAGGTCCTAATGGGCTGTGGGGAACTCTCGGATCTGCCATCCCGCAGAGCCCCGGCCCAGCTAACGGGATAAACCAACGGTAACTGGTATAATCCACACAAGAGCCTCACGGCAGCTGCTGAACGCTGGACAACTATTTTTAACACGCTCGCTTGCAATCCATCAGCAGAGAATGTGAGGTTAACAGAGCAGCCTCTCCTCCCGTCTCTCTGTCCCCAGCAGACACGAGGTGAAACGCCTACGAACGCTTGACAAATACAGATTTCTATGTACTCTGGTCCTTGTTTGCTTCCATTATCTCAGGGAGCAGCAACCACAGCACTGAGTCAAGGCCTGGCAGCGCCCCTGGAGAAAGAATAACAATTATCTCAGCTTCCAAACAGCATCTGAGAGAGGAAGAAAATCTTTGTGAAGTTTCAGGTATATTTCTCATTAGACTGTGCAACGTGCCTGTAGCTGGGTGGTGCAGAGAGGGGTTTACTTCATCAGGGGAGCTGCACAGGTTGGATGCTACTTAAAGATTAAAAAAAAAAAAAAAGAAAAATCCACATTTCAGTGCATCTTCAAGTGTACATGACATAAAAACTAATCTCTCTGCTTTTAGCCCATGCCATCACATGTACTGTACCCTTCCAAGCTCAAGGAATGATAAATATGCTTAGGAGGGATTTGAGGATTTTCCCTTGCTCCTACACCGTAATCACTCTCTGTGACTGACTGGGAAGGCAAAGACAGAGGTATTAAACCCTCAACGAAGAGCGAGTGTCTGAGGCTTGAACGACCTGGACCACACGTGCCATTCTCCTCCCTGTACCACGTACCGAATTCCAGGTACATGAGAGACGCATTTTAAATTAATGTGCGCTTAAAGAAGGAGGATCGCCTTGAACCATAAAGCTGTTGCTCTGTGAAAAACTTCTCATGCTCTGAGTGGGTGGATGAGGAGATCAGGAAAAATAAACACATCAGGGTTGTAACCCACAACCTCTCTCCCATCTTTCACTCCACAGCAATTTAGAAAATACCATTGCTTGGCAAAATTCAGTTCATGAAGGTAATGACCTGACATCCAGACCTGCTCACGATCAAAGAGAACAAAAAACAAAGTAATGGGCTGGTGTGGTGTTTTAATTTAATTTGATAGTTAAAAAAAAAAAAAAAAAAAAAGAGATTTCATCTTAAACCAGAATAGGATTACAGAAAGGAATTGTTAAATGTTTCTAATTGACAAAAGCACACTGGAAAGGTCTAAGAATTTGCATTCCCAATGAGGTATTTTTCTTTTTTCCATTTTCAGATCTTTTTACTTTTCTCAAGATATAATAGATTTAATCATAGGTAGCCTGCAAAATATTCAGAGTGAAAAAAAGGCAAACACTGTAATTTGAAATACTGGAATAAAATAGTCCCCCTTTTTTCCCCCTCCCCATTGCTTATAACAATAGTGAATGAGTTGGATATTGATTATAACTTGTTTTGGATTTCCCCTTTGCCCAAAGGCTTATGTACAGAATAAAGTGTATAAAAAGCCCTGCTAAGCTCCAAGCTACCATCAAATTAAAAATTGTCAGACAACTCTTTTAATATCTGACCTTGCACGTAGGTCCTGCCTTTCTTCTCAAGGGACTCTCTAAGCCTTGCGTCTTCCTATATTGCTTTGATTGCACCTGTCCAGGTCAATATCCTTATTACAGAATATATACATAATGGTTGGACTCGATGATCTGAAAGGTCTCTTCCAACCAGCTGATTCTGTGATTCTATATACAGACACATGTATATAAAGAGTACACATGAACCAGCCTTTCGGTATCTACACCTGCCACTTTCACTAAACGACGGTACCGCGACATTTTAAAGCACGTGAAGCTTTAATTCTTGTTCCAGGTTTTTTCAGATTTCAAAAACCTTTTCAAAGGTTTTTAATGTTTTGACGTATTCCCTTGTTAAGATTTTTTAAAAATTTAGTGTATGATTTTTAGCTTTCCGTGGAACCAGAAAAAGGGAAACAAAAGAGACATTAGCATAAAAATATGCAAGGCAAAGTAAATGGCCTTTGAAGTCTAACTTTAGTGATTCTTTCTTTTTCATGGAGTTAGATTTGTTAATTTACAATCATATCCCTTGAAGAAAGAATGAAATGAATTAAGAAATTGCTTCAATTAGTTTATTCGTTCTCTAGACATACAATGCTGGGCCAGCAGGAATAATTGTAATACTGAAAGGAGTTCCAGAGGGGAAGGATTCTTTTGTACCATAACCCATGTATTAGAATAATTTTACTAATTGTATGTTGCTTTATGACTGGATTACTAAAGGGAAATATTGATATTGTGCAGAAAAGTGATTATTTCTAGATTAATCAAGGTCATGTACTTTTTGCCTTACCTTTTTAGCTTTATCGAGGATAATCTTCATGATTTTCAGTCTCTAAGTGTGACTAGTTTCAAAATATCATTCAAAACCCATAAATTTTCCTGTCTGGGTCAGATGCAGTTTCATTTAAAACAGTGAAAAAATTTATGACTGGTTTCACAAGATTCCACAAGCTCTGAAGAGCTACAGCTAATAGCAAACATACACCATTCCAAAATTTTTTTTTTTGTGTTTGTTTGCTTCTCTGTAGATGATGTATCATCTCATAAGTGACATATAAAATACAGGGTAAAGCTAAAAGCCTGATTAAATCTTGATCCAATGCAGCACTGGAAGTTTAAATTATAAGAATAAGGAAACATGAAAAAAAAAAATGCAAAAAATATACAAAAAAGCTACCACATATTTTCAGAAAAATATTTGAGAAAAAAGCATATTCCTTAGTTATTTGCACCAAAACTTACTAAAACTGAGCCTCTTAAATGTTTATTGGTTATTAATGAACATCTTTTATATTAGTTCTATTTACAATGATGAAATTATAAAACTTCCAGAATCTCTGTGGGATCCATTTTAGACAAGTTCCATCTCAAATAAAAGTAGGATAGAGTAGATAAGAGAGGTTTTTTTGACCGTTATGAAAAAAAAAAAATTAAAAAAGTTCCAGATGTAAAGATGGAGTAACTATGTTTTCTGGGAGAAACATATTCTCATTATTTTTCTCTACGGCTAGAAATTGCTCATGGAAAAAGAAAATAAGAAACAACAGCAACAACAACAAAACCCCAAAAGACCTTCAACTTTTGCTTAAATAGAAAGATACTGTGCAAGACAATTAAAAATATACCTTGACTCCACTGAGGTATTTTTCCTTTAACATTTTCAGTAACTTAGGTTTTCAGTTAAACATTTTGTACGCAAAACTAATGATTTACTTAGCCTGAGGTAAGTAAAATAAACAAAGATTGATATTTTAGCAAAAAAAGAGGACCCTCGCTTAGATGCCCACATTGCAGTTGAAAAATTATTTTAAGAGTGAGTTGTTTGACAAAACATTTTTCCATCATTAAAAAAACAAGGATGAATGTTCTGACTTCATCTATCCATAACTAACAGTTAGCTGTCCACAACTGAACAGCAAGTGAAGCCTGAGAGAATCCATGCCTGGGCAGTCCTGATGTCCTAGCGTCTCAAGGGGTATTAATCAACACTGTTCCAGACAAGTAGCGATTTCAGAGCTGTGTACTTCGCTCCTCTTTCCTCCTCTTTCCTTCCGCCTGAACATGGTTCAATTCTTCAAGTGAAAGTTCCAATAGCTGTTGAAAGTCACCAAACTCCCTCTCATCCAGAACTGAGATTTCGCAAATAATGCTAAAAGATCTCTATGACCAACAAATCAAACCTAAAATACTTTGAAAATAATCTAAAATTGATAAACTTTTTAAATTGAATTTCTTGTTTCAATTAAGCAACAGGAAGACAGAAACACAGCTCAGATGTTTTTAACATGTCAGAAAAAGATCCACCATTCACAGCAACGTGTCACACCGGCTCATCCTGCGTGGCTCACAGTCCAGCTGCCTTTCTACCATAAGAAGTTATCTTTAAGAGATTCAGATGCTCTCAGTTTTCTCTTCGGGATCACGCAAGTTTTTATCGGAGCTCAACTGAATATTTAATGAGAACACTTGTAAACGTATAAGCTTAAGAGCATGTGCAGTGAGTACGTGAAATTTGGAAGCACCGTCTTCATACCGAATGACAATGACTAACTGTGGGAACATCCAGAGTTATACTAACATATAAAAGAAGGGACGAGAAGACCATTGCGGTGAGGCCATGGGAGATCAGCAGAAAAGACACTGATGGCTGTACAACAAACAGGCTTCCTGCTCCCTCGGCGTGTCCTCCCAAACACTCTCAAAGCCGAGCAACTGGCAAGGAGCAGTCACTACAGATGGATCAGCAGTCGCTGATGTAATAACGTACAGCTGAACCCATCTGGCACGTAAGTGTTCGATACTGTGTTTGTTAGCTGCTCACCAGATTTTTTCCCCTCTCTACATAAAAGCAGGGAAAGAGTTTTTGATGTCCGCTAGCCATATCCTATAAACTTTCTTTGTAGCCGAGAGAGTGTTTGAGCAAACTGCTCCCATGCTGCTTCCGCTCTCCTCACCCTTCTGCTTCTGAGTCACTTTCAGATGCTCTTGAACATTATCTCCACTGTAAATGGATGGCAGGTTGTTTGGGCTGTGATTAAATTAGGCAGGCGCAGGTGGCATCACCTATTGTAAGTTTGTCAATTTTTATGTCTATGCAGCAGCTGCTCTTCTTTATCTTTTAATAACTCAGCAAAGAGGAGAGGGGAAGGATGCTGAGCTCACGAGGTGAATTACGTGACAGAAGTCCCATCGGTTTCAGAGTCAAGATGTTACCCATGCCATTGCTCGGTGACAGCTATCTTTCTCCCCTGGTCTCCGTGAGGAGATTTTGGGATGAAAGGGCATTAAATCAGCAACAGGGAAGAAGTGCTCTACGGTGTTTGCTTTGCTTTTTAATTTAGATTTGGTTAATGACCTAGGAAAATTTACAGAGCTCTGTAACACAGTGTGCTGTTTCAGGGAAAACAGTCATTAGATATCGTACTATCCAGTGGTTTGGAAGCAATAGTCCTTCGATTTCAGCGCTATTTTAGTCAACACGGACATGAATTACCTCCAATATTTACTTTAATCTTTTCGCAGCATCATATCAACCCAACCTACATTATATTTCTGAAATTGGAGCATATTAGTTCTTTTTCAAATGGCCAGCTTTCTTGCTTCAGTTATTGTCAAAAAGTTACTGCTATTCATAAACATTGTACCAGGTACCTGTAAGACCGTAAAAAGTGCATTAATACGTGTATTTTGTAAAATTTGTCTTGACATAACATTGGTAAATCTGCCCCTACAGCAGGACTCTCACTACTCAGGAGATGAAATGAAGCCGTTTTAATTCTAGATTAGTGTAACAATTCGCATAGTTTTCAGTTCGATTTTTACTTCCTATTAACAATAACACGGTTGGCTCCCTTCTGACTCTCATGTGCATTCACAGTGCAAATATACAGTGTACATGTTTTTTAAAATTCAGAGTCAAGTTTGGTACAATAATATGAGCCAACTGTAGCGCCCAGCAATGTGTTTCATAGTCCAACTTACTCCTTATTCATTAATTACTATAAAATATTTGGAAACCTTCTGAGAATTTTTCAGCATTGCAAAGAAGAGATACTGCAGAACTGAGGAAGGACATATGTGACTCAGATCTCATCTGTTTCTCCCAGATACACCAGCTGGTTTAATAAAAGGTGTTAATTCTTACCGTAAATATCCCTATTCTTTGAAAGGGACTGGAATTGTCACTTTTTTTCTTGGTACTCTTGGAACAAAACATTACCCAAGCAGCTAGATTGAGGCAATATGGAAAGCACCATTAAAATTCAATTTAAAATGTTGCATTGTGAACAAAAAATAAAGAAGAAAGGCAAGAAACTGGTCACAGAAAACCAGGGAATCCATCTGCAATAAGACTCATAGCAAAAATAGATCTAAGCAAAACTCATCAGCAGAGGAAATACAGAGGTGAAGAGTGGTAGGTCACTCTTGTGTTCAGTGCCATAAGGAATTCTACAAAATATAGTGTGGAAAGGATTTAAAGGATTATGTCCGTCCCGATCAGAGTGTGGTCATCTGTGTCCAGCTTCAAACTAAAATTTTTTATTTCTCATTCGAAATGGGAAATAGTTGCCTATGACTGATTACATTAGAGATTTTCTTGCCATTATTTTAATTTCAGGAACTTGTGTAACATTTTCTGCCATATATGGCCAGGATCGTGCATCCTTGGCAAGAGCTGCATGGGAATGGTGATGAATTCAACAGACAGCTGTGGGAGAAAACTGTATTTGGGCAAACTCTCTTTGGCTTGTTCATCTAGAGCCTGGCTCAAAATGTTTTAGTTACCTTAGAGAAATACTGTGGTGGTCTCTTCAAACTGAATTGGAAGCACTAAGTGTTTGATTATAACGTTGTGACTTCATATTTGTTTATTCACTTTGCATTGCTCTGTGTCTTTGCAAGAAACTCAAGCGAAAATATCCTCACATCAGGTTAGTTCTCATCAGATCAATCATTTACAGACCATTAGTATTTAGAAGCTTTTGGAGTGGTAGATGACTGGCGTGGATTTTGGCTTATATTAGCATCTACATCCCGGGTCCAAAGCCACCGTCCATAACATCTGTCCATATCAGCTGATCTATAGCGTCTTTCCGAGAAAGTTTGGTGAGGTAGGCTGTCGTCCTGCCTCTCATTTCAATGGAATTAGAGAGGTCAGTCCACGCAGTTCCTTGTTGACCTGATATCCCACAAACGTAGTACAGCAGCTGCTACAAGGCGTGTTAATCATTGCCGGGGATGAGCCTTCCCAGAATCAAAACCTTAGAGACTCTGCCAGCCTGGAATCTGAAAATGCACATAAAATCCAAAGAACTTGGGATTAAATCTCTCTCTCTCATTAACTCCTAATCTCTTTGACTCCCAGTGAGATTATTAAAGAACAAGTGAGATTTGATCTTTAATGGAGAAAAATACCTGCTATTGAAGCAAAAAGATACAGTTTACCTTCCAAATGCACAAAAAGCTCTTTTCCTATTATTATAGTTTGTTCAGATTTTTCCAGTGGACAAATATGTTTGTGTTCAAGATAAATTAATTACGTCATTAATAGCAAGTTGGCAATTGGTATTTCTCCCCTGTGTGGTGGTACGCAGGACATTGTAAATTGGAGATTACTACAGCATAGCAGAACATTAAAAAAAAAAAAAAAGAACAGGCATGTGAGCGAGTTTCACAGCTTTAGATAACATGTGAAGTACTTTGTTATTGAAACAGCCATTTGCTATATTAAGGTTGGACTCCCTGATCTTAAAGGTCTCTTCCAACCAGATGATTGCGATTCCGTGACTCACACTCAGTCATCCTTTATTAGTAGTGCTCAACTGAAGCTGATGTAGAGAAGTTAAAATAATGAAGCATAAGAAGATGAATAACGAAGGCACGGTACCTTTTGCTTGTACAGCGATGCATTCTGAGATGTTTACTAAGTTAACCTTTGTCTTAACTTCTGTAATTTAACACAAGACAGAGTCCCAGACTAATTCTAGCTTTATTACAGTGCGTTTTCAGGTACAAGCTCCTCCAGTAATGACTAATTCGGTTCCAGTTACCAGACCAGACTTGCCATGGACATTTTCCTATGTGCAATCAGTTTCCTTGTCTGGTTTAAACTCAATTGAAAAAGGTGAATGAAAATGAGGACAAAACAAAAGTCCAATGCATGAAAGAATTCAGGAAGTCTGGTTTCCTATTTTTTATATATCAAAGTTAAATTATCTCGTTTCATAAAGTGCACTCTGGTTTTTTCTCTTTTTTCTTCTAATTTGACTTCGCACCTTCTATTTATCTGTATAATAAAGTATATGGGAATGTCATGCCTTTCTGACATCTCAGAAATTTCCTCTCGAAGTATGTCAAAATTCACAGACAAAATTTTTTGGGGGAGAGAACAGTGATAAACACAAGGACACTGCAATAGAATAAGCATTTTTAAATTAGGATATCAGACTTTAAAAGGGAACGGCATTTTACTTGAAGTTTATAAAGGGATGGAGCATGGGGTTTTTATTATTATTATTATTGTTTATTATTATTGTTGTTATTTTAAGATAAGCAGGGCTTCTTTGGGTGGGGAAGCAGCCTCCCATTTTTCTGAAGAGATATAATCTCTGGAAAGATGTCACAACATTGCTAGGCAGTCATTTACTTCTCACCTCTGCAAAATAAATACTGCATTTTGTCTCCGCAAGGCAAAAACTGGATTTTGTCGAACATCCAAAGGGTAAAGTAAGTGCAGAAACTTGCATATAAACCCCCCACATCTAGCAGCAAAAGGAGTCCAGAGAGTGAGAGAAGGAAAGAAGTGATAGAAATTAAAAAAGAAAAAGGAGAACATCTCCTAGATACAGGACAGACAACTAGAGCACACTGTAGGGAAACATTGATACTGGCAAGAGCTCAGCCTCATTAAAATACCCCACAGAGTCTTTTGAGGAGTTCTGTGAGCTTGTGCTCCTGTTGGCTCGCTGCTTTGTGTCATGGGACATTCCATTTTTGATCCAACCATAGTAATTCAACAAGTGTAATCACTCTGCCTTTACGCAGTCAAGTTTCTAAGGCTATGTCTAAGTGATGAAGGATAACTGTAAACACAATGGCTTGCGTTAGAGGCCATGCTAAAAGTCTGTGCAAATCAAGGGAGCCTTCATTAACCACAGTTGTCTTTAGGTCAGGCTCTGTGTGGTATCTTGGGAATGGCCTTGGTCCTACAGTCCCATAATTACATTAATAGCTCAGATTTCCTCGGTGGAGGGAGAGGGGGGAAAGGTATCTCCTAGTATTTTAGTTGTCGACAAAAAAAAAAGATGCTAAACTCTCAAAACCGTTAGTTCTGGGAGCTCAGACTTCAGCCACTGAAAACAAATGTGCCATTTTTAAGTAATTTTTGGGACTTCTTCTAAATCTGGACATCCTCTTTTACAAGATTTGAATAGAAATAAGCTCCTGGCTTATGTAGACTGACAAAGCAAAGACAAAGAGGTACTACCCTTGATGAGAAAATATAGGAGCAGGAAATCTAAGGGTAAAAACAGAGAAAAGAATAAATAGATTAAATTGCCTAGTAAGTAAGTCAGGTTGGAAATTAGAAGAATCTTTCAAAATATTAGAACAATGATAAAATTCACGGTCTGGAATAGCTTGCTTTGGAAATAGAGCTTTGAGCTATTTTGATGTTATACAACTCATTGACAGTGATAGCACAAAATTTGGACATTCCAAGCATTGTCTTTCAAGACTGCTGTTTGAACATTGCCCCACAAAAATATTTCTGATATGATATACGTTTTACCCTTCACTCACAGGATTTAACCTAACCCAAGTGTTCCAGGCCAAATTAACTTTACAAAAATGTGCCAGAAGATTAGGTTTTATTCCAGCGCAGACCGAACAAAAATATCTATGCCTGGAAAGATCTTGCAAAATGAAATTATCCTCTGTCCAGCTTTAACTGAATATAATATATGCAAGTTGTCCTTACCTGCCTTTTTTTAAGGCAGGAACAAGTGACAGAAAAAACACCAAAACTGATGCTGACTGCAATTACGGGCACAATCTGGAACTATGTGCGCTGAGAATTTCCATGCCAATTGGTGGTCTCCAGTTGATTCTGTGTTTATTTCACTTCAGTTTGAACTGTTCAGCCATTTTAAATTTCTACCCGTTATCAACTACGCTGAGAGGTTTGTTTCGCTTTTTCTATCTACAAAGCTCTCTAGAAGTGCTGATTAAGCCAAGACAAATGATTAAGCACTGTGGTTCAAGGAGGAAGAAAGCCAAAGTCCACCAAAGCTTACAGATTGTGGTTCCCCACTCAACATTTCTGACCTGAGGTCCTCAGTTTGAGCTGCTCGTCTATGTATCTCATTCTCTCACTTGTTTTCCTCCCTGCTGACATCCACTCATTACGATGCTTTTTAAGCTGCGATGCATCATCACACAGCTATGTGTTACATTGGCATTATTTATATGACTGGTGTTTGGTAGCTTTCAGTCTGCACTTTAAAAGTCCTGACATTAACTAGGTTCCCTGACTCTCCAGGGTTTATGTGTCCTTTCCTAGTCTCACAAAATACTCCAGCAGTCATTTGGGAAGAAACGGTGCAATCTTTCAAGGTCCATGTTGATTCAGTTTCTTGCCTTGTTAGTATTCATCAGTGCTCCTAGTGTGGTGCCTCTTTTTCATTTATCTAACTTTTTAAATGTTCCTTCCTCTTGGTCATCTCGTCAACACAAAATGTGAACAAGATTAGGCTCGATACTAAGTGCAATGGCACTCCATTTGTCATCCAGCTCTTGCAAATCCTGGATCTACTCGATTTACTTTTTGACCCTTTAAATATGACAACATTGAATCAGATGAGAACCTGTCCTTAGGCTTGGGCTTCTTAGTTACCTGTGTTCATCATTTTTCTTTTTCCATGCAGTGAATCCTTTGGAAGAGCTAGAATATTTTTATCTTGAGTTTCTCCACCCTCAGACCTGCATTAGCACACTTTTAAAGATGTTGACTGGGACCTTAAGGAAAGGATTTGTCCCTGCAAAGAGAATAGGAACTGCCCAGCAATGCTTCTAGTGAAGCAGTCAAACAACTAAGGACATATCCTGTAAGGATGGGAGTAGACAGGGGCATCTCTGCTACAAATTAATTCCAGAACAGTAGCAAAATAGCAGCAAAAACCTGCAACTCTTATTGGTCCAGACACAGTACTGTACCAACATACTTCTACGCTGATGGTGGACTACATCGTCTTAGTAGCTCAGAGACAGACCAAATAACACTGTCTTTCTCTCTGCTTATCAATGTAGACGAGCCAGTATGAAAAATATGGGTGCTGACCACACAATTTATTTCATCATCTGAAGTGACATGGGTCAATAACAGACATTCTCTTCTCTACTTGACCATTTAGAGCCTCTGGCAATCACAACAGCTCTGTAACAGAGTTTTGCATTCTTTTTGAGAGCTGCAGCTTAGCAACATATTCACGTTTGTTTGGACACGATGTGAAAGAGAAATTCTCCATATCGATACAAAAAATTCTATTTTATTTCACTGAGATAAAGCGACACATGCAAATTTTGGAAATCTGAGAAGCACCCCTTGATCTAAAGATTTATGAGAACCACAAAATGAGCCAAAGGTATACACTCTGATTTTAAATGCAACTTAAAAATAGCTTAAAATACATTTTGAATAGGCACAGCTTTTCCACCCATATTGCACAGATCCAAGAGCAGTTTGCAATGCTACTTCCATTATTCCAAGAAGTGTATGATATTAAGCATACAATACCATAGGCAGAACAAAGTCAGGAGAAGCTTTAAGTGGAAGAGATCCATCCAGGTCCATTTCTATTTATGAGAGCCTGAAATAGGGGTTTTACTAAAACCTCATGAGGTTGCATAAGATAGAAGGGATATCTTACTTGAATTAAATACTTAACAATAATAATCTTAAATAAATGTTATCTGCAACTACTGGCAGAGATCCACCTCTCCTTGGGCAAGGCATTGCACAAATGCCTAGGCAAGGCTACGTGTATGAACAAAGGGGAAAACCTTAATCCCAGAAACGAAATCAGAGAAATACAGTGAGACGGAAACCAATCATCACCTTTACAACTCCCTTCCTACATCTGTAGTTTGAAGGCCCGGAGCAGTTACGTGGTGCCTGAAGCTGTATAGCAAGTCTGAGGTGCTGCTGAAGGCTGAGCTCACACGTCAGGAATACAAACCCTGTACGTTGCCCATCCAACCTGCCTTTGACGGAAGCAGAAGGAGCTGCAGCCTCCTCAGCACTTTCAGACTCTGCCTTCCTTGAGTTTCTTGCACTGACTGCATACAGATCTTCTTTATCTAACTGTCCAACAACAGTAGTTCAACAAATGAACAGAAACAGATGGAGAAACACATCAGCTCAGCCTGATGTAATTCATTCAAGTAATGAAGCAATTATTTCCAGGAATACAGATTCAGCTAACCACTTGCAGTCCCCTTCCGTCTGCAGAGACAACACCAGCACACGCAACTATAATATCCTTGTCTTCATCATGTTAAAAGCAGTAAAAAATTGAGCAAACATGTGAAATTACATTATGAATAATTAAAGTGAAAGCTTTTTTTCCCCACTGCAATCCATCACAGGTTTTTTTCCTTTTCTTTGATATAGATAGAATTAGAAAAGGGAAAATTGTGAGAACGGGGAATACTTCTGGCATAGGATTGTAATGCTGGAGCAGATTAGTGGCAAATCTCCAGCAAAGGACTATAAAAGTCTTTACTCAGGGGTTTCCTCTTGATAAATTGTCTGCAATATAAAAAGAGGGGGTTTTCAGTAGAACTTTGAACAATGGCATAAATTCCCTTGTAGTGCTCTCAGGCAAAAAGCACAGGATGATGATTTCCACACATGCTCCCAGTATGATAATATGTTATGTAAGAAGGGACTCAGTGGAAAATAGAATTAATCTTGCAGGATCCAAGCTAGCCTGTTAATACAGTAATGTTCCCCAGGAAACTGAGAGCTGGGGACATCAATCTGAGCCATTTAAGATCCAAAAATTGTCAACTGAGAAGGCTGGTACAGGAAAACATTAACTCTTTCAGTCGGGCTTTGTTTAGTTTTAGATTTCTAAATCTTAAGTATCTAGTCAAAAAGAGACATAGGCTCTCTGCTTTTCATTTGAGCGAGAACACCTCCAGAGAGGGCAGAGATAGATGTCTAAGACCATTGGATCTTCTTTTGGAGATTTTTTTTTTTACACTTTCAAGGAGGACAGGATACCAGCCTGGTGGTCTAATAATTTTAGACAAAAGGGTTCTTATCCCATATTTCAGATTGAATTCATACTCCACAATTTAGCAATATCAGCTGGCAGTGATAGAGATTTGGTTTTATTTTTCACCAACTTTTTTCCTGCATTATTGAAGCAGCAGCCCTTGCGCTGCTTTCCCTTTGATGCTCCTGACTCTCTTTCAAGACTGCATTGCCAGTAGGAAAACACCGAGTCTATAACTCTAAAGAGATTACTGGCCACAACAAGAAAAACAAGTGATAGAAAGTAGTTTTCTACGTGGTGCTTAACACCAATATTGTTCCTTCATTAACAAAGCAAACTCTCCAGGCTTCTTACCCCAGAACAAATTTAATACCCTGTCAAGCAGGGTGTTTCAAAGCACATATATCTTCAGATGTACCCTACGGACTTATCTTTTGGAATATAAAATAGCAGTACCTGGAAAAGAAGAAGAGATAGTGAAAGATGTGACCAAAATGATGACATCCAACCTTTGCAAGAAGCAATTTCTCGAGACATTGAGTCAGCATAGCGAAGAAAATCTCCAACCTGCTTTTAGGCTGAAGTTTGGAAAAGCCATGGCCGTACAAAATGGTTTCCTGCCATAACAGGTGATTTTACCTCTTGAGCTAGGAAATCTTTCTGCTCTGGCATTCCAGCTGGTGACAGCAATAGACTCCAATGTGCTCTGCCAGTCTCTGAGAGGAAAATTTCCTATCGAAAGACTGGAAGTGTGCAGGCCACTGAACAAAAGCAAACCCCAGAACCACAGGATCTCTGCCAAGCTTCAGAGTTTTTACCAACAATAAGCACTTGTTTTCTTAAAAAGGGAATACTTGCCCTAAAAAACAGAATTTCAGCACTTCTGCTCACAGTGTGTGGTTCAACCCAGGCCCATCGCAGACGTAAGCTGTATTGCTAAGTAATACACAAAAGCCTCTGGTTCCAATCCGTCTCTTGTGAGTCCCCTCTGTCTGTTTATCAGATCTGCCAGTGAGGCATAAAAAGTCATTGGATGCCACATTAGTTCACTAATATGACAGAAAAAGTACATGCTCAAGTTGCCTGAGCCTAGGCTATAAAAGCCTTCTGAGATATTGCCTAGGACCACACTCGCACTGATTTAGGAAGGTGGCTAGAGGGAACCATTCTCAGAAAACCATAACAGTCAAGAAATGAAATGAAAAAGTCAGATTGAATCATCCAGTCCATTACTCTGAAAGTGCAGGATCGGGTCACGGAATATATTTAAGCCTCGCCTAGTTTGAAGGGCCACCAGGGCTGACACTTTCTTCCCAGGGCTCACAAAGATAAAGAAATCATCTCAGCTAAGCAGGTACTAGGCTAGATGAGCCACAGTGACTGTCCACGTGTGTCCTATTAGTCAGACTATCACAAGCTAATTCAATTTAGCTTTAGTCCAATTATCTCAGATTAGCTACAAGCTAAAAACATGCCCAGACATGGTGCCTCAAGTGATGTGCAATGCTTTGACAATGGATCCAAGCTCTCACAAGACTTTTCTCTGAGTTACTCTGACAGCTGGATATTCCTGATGGTCTTTTCTATTTTCTTACCCTTATTTGTTTTACAAGCTAACTTTAAAAAGATGGTTGTGAAGGTTGACAAATCCTCTCTCCCTTGAACAGGCTCAGATCATCCTTTAGTTGCATTAACACGCTATTGCACCGCTCGGTTTCAGCCCGGAACCCCGTTCTTTTCTGCAGAGTGTATTAATTAATGAGGGGTCATGATAAAATTGTAGAACTTCCGGGCAAGCTTAACTCCTCTCTCAACAGTAAAGAGAAGGAACAGAGCAAAGCCAAGGCATGGACACCTCTAAACACAGGCATATTTTTGGTGACTGCGTTAAGCACATTAATTCCTTCTCAAATATAAACGGATAGTTATCACCTTTTGGTAGTGTTCACATAGGTTAAAACTCCTTTCTTTCTGGATATGCTTTGCAAAATACCAGGAGTTTTAAAAAAAAAAAAAAGGTGTTTTCTGACGAATTTAGAAGCACAGACTCAGATGTCTTCGGGAAAATTATTTCCATTTAAAACAGTATTTTTCTACAGGAAGTACAGTTTCTGCTGAAGTATTCAATATCTCAAACTTTTCTCGTATTTTTCTGGAAAATGTTGTTAATTTTTAAAGATTACACTATGTCAGTTATCACAGTTATGACTTTTCTGTCTTTATCAAAAAACAGTCATTTGCTCAACCTGAAAGTTCAGTAAATAATTTTATTTCAATAACAGTTTAATAAAAAGTATTGACTAGCTACAAAGAACAAAAATGAGTTTTGAAAAACAAAATACTTTGTTCCTAGTTTCTTCTCTGTTCTCTCAGAAAGCAGCAGTTCATCACAACAAGAAAAAAGTGTCACTAGGAGAAAATACTATGTTAGTAGATCCCTCCTGAGAGGAAATCTTCACTATAGTCAAATAACTCTGGTAAAATATGAATAAATGGATGGTACAATGAGTAAGAGTTCAATATAAAAAGCATTGTAGAAGGTTCTGCAAGTATCTAAGAACCAAGAGTCTATATGATGACACAAGCAGTTTAATAATTTGGGGGGTGAGGTAAGGGTCCAAGCTCCATCCACCATGTTATCTATTTTGCTGTTTGTTTTTCTTTGCTTATGTGAGCTCTCTGCTATTCCCAGAAGGTCATTAAAATAACATACCACTAAATATCAGAAGATGAGGCTTGACAGAAAAGAGCTATAAACCACGGTCACACGAGACCTGTGTGTAGATTTTGGAAGATGGGAATATGTAACGAATCGCCGTGGGTCCTAGATATCCCATCAGTGGTTCTACTACCAGGAAGGTTAAAAAAACAACAGGGTATATTCAGACAGTGAATTCCTGTTTTATGTGTTGTTTTGAAACATTCTCCAAAAATGTGTATTTTACTTCCCTTCTCCTTTGTGAATTTGAAATATTTGCAATAAGATCTTCTCAAAATGTATTCTTGAGCAGTATTCGACGTACAGATAATTCTGACAATGAAACCATCCGGTGTTTCAGAAGAAGAGCTCAGCTGAAATGGATCCAGAGGAAGGAGCTTTCTGGCACCTGAGCTGCTAAACTGCTGGCAAACATAACTAACGTTAATTTTGCACCTCCTTTTGATGGAAAGGTTCCTATGACTGTAATAATTATTATTGCTGTATGATAGGTGCCTTCTAACCTTCTGGTCTTTTTTGGAAGGGTGGCTAGGAGTGTGTGTAGTAATTTGGAAGAGGTTGTGTAACGCTTTACAATTATTTCATATTATTTTCTGTTTTGCTTGTCATGTGTTTAACATTTCTACATCCTCTTGGGGCCAATATCCATTGAACAGAGAACTGCCTCTGGTAGTGCCCAGGGAATTTTCTTGAATGAATACAGTTAACTTCATGAGGATCTGTCACTATTCCTCCCTTTCCACCCTACATAACTTACGGTTTTGACCATCAAGCTTCATTTAATATTGAGAAATAAAGATTGGAGAAGATACTTCCAGATTTCTTCTTGGTCTTCTTTGGATTTAATCACCATGAGTAGTTTCTTTTCTCATCTGCAGGTTTTAGCGCCTTGGTGTTCACCCTAATTTCCATGTGCTCTTGTAGGAAAACTGTTCATTTGGGGGCTATGTGGCACTATGAAATATATTTCAACAAATACATGAATTTCATAAAGGAATTTGCACGCATTCTCTTGTTCCATCTGTTTTTTTGATATGATAAGTACATATCTCTCATCTGAGATTTTATTCTTAGCCCACACTGCTTTCTAAGCATCTTATGCATATTTTCTTTGAGGAATTGGTTTTATTTTAATTTCTCTAGCTTTAGTAGTTATTTTATCAACAGTGGATTTGCCTCACAGACACAAATAAACACACATGGTGGAACTGCAAATTCCATAATCAAAGGAAAATAGAAGGGTTTTCTGTAATCCAGATTTCATATGAAACTGTGCCAATTGCCCACTGCGCTGCCTTCCCTGGAGACCTGTCAACTCCGTAACACGTCCAAGTGATGACAAGTAAATGTTGCCTCATACACATCAGTCCTAAGTCAAAAGGCCTGATCCAATAGCCAATGAAATCAGTGCTAAAGCACTCATTAGTTTCAGTGCACTTCGAATACCTCCACTGTATGGTGTTTTAAGCTGTTTTAGAGTGCAAGTACACTGTTACATCAAAGCCGAATCAGCAATCAGACTTTCCAGGTACAGAGAGGTTCATCCAAATACCAAGCGCTGTATTTTGCCACTGAGATAATAAAAGCTGACCGTGCTTGGCCATAATAGCAGGATGTGCTTCGCAGAACTAAGCTCTTGATTCTGTAAAGAGATTTCTCTGCGAACACCATAGTCCAAGAGCTACAAAAGGAGCTTGAGTTAGGTCAGGTATTGAAAGCATCATAAATATTCTAGACTTGTAGTAAGAATAATGGCTGGGAAAGGGAAACCTTCCTTTCAGTGCACAAGCAGAGGAGGAGTCCCTGGGCTCCTCTATCCAAAATACGCAACATCCCTGTGCTGCTGCATTAAGTGAGACAGACTATGCGCACGTTTTGTGAGGCCTGATCTGGTTGGCCCACCTTAAAGCATGGATAATTTATCTATTTAACAAAATAAATTATTAGATTTGTACGGTATCATTTGTCAGCTGGGTGCTCGATTAACTGGTAAAGCGTTTTTGAGATTGAGGGGTTCTGGATTGTCAGAATTTTAACAACTTACAGGGAAAAATTTCTACTATATCTCTTGAGTTCCCCTCAACCAGAAACTCCTACTCAACAGTGGTCTTCTAGACATCGTATTTCACCATTACCTCAGTCAGCTGAGAACTCAGCACCGTCATTATGGTGAACTGATGAATATTTTGTAGGAGTCCCTACCTAGCCTAGTCTTTCTCCTCAAAATAATGTTTTCTGCCTAAAATGTGATAAAAACAATATGTCATGTTAGAGAAAAAAGAATGTTATAGTTCTTTGGTTTTGCAGTTCTCTCTATGCTACATTAAAATGAAATATTACTTAAAGTTTGTGTGATTTAAGGATCTGCAAGTTTAAAACAAATGAAACAAAGAAGCAGAAATGACATTTCACATCACGTAGCGAACAGCAGAAGCAAATAGCATGCAGCACTGGTTTTGCCATCCCTCCAAGAAACAGATCAATACTAAAAATGTGCTTCATTTTTATGAATAGCTATTGCTGTAATTTATTTGAGTGTAAAATCCATATTTCAGTCAGGCGATGTCGCAAAGGCACTTCCTATGGACCATATACAAACTTGGTGAGGTAATCTGGGTCTGATGATGGAAAAGTAATTTTATGTTCATAATCTCTAATATGAGCCACACCTCTTCTTCTTCTAGTGTTCCTTAAGGGAGACATCAATGCTAACAGTAAAAGGGAGGTAGATTGGCAACAATTCAGACCCGTATTTTTCCACGGTACTTGGGGAACAGCAGAGCCTGAGGCTTCTAGAAAACCAAAATTCAATAACTCATTGCTTAGTTCTGCCCTGAGATACTTTCATGCTTTTTCCGTCCCTTTCCTCCTCTTTCTGTTTTTTCTATGGTGACTCATATATAATCTCTCTTATTCTCAAAAGCTGTATCAGCCTTTTGACAATCAACCTATTATATATATATATTTTTCTAAGTTAAAAGATCTCACGCTTTATGAGCCTGGAAGTAATGCATGGTATTACTAAGACAGAAACACAGATGAGATCCTTAAATTCTGGTCGATGTAAAATGTTTTAACATAATGCTGGTCATAATCTTTCCCTGTACTTCTTTCTTGAGATGAAAAGGCTGATTCCATTAATGCTACTTTAATATTCCATGTCTATAGTTAAATAGCTGCGGAGAGTTTATTAAAATAGTTATTCAAGTTGACCATGAAAGCCACAAAGCCGACAGTTTTGCAGTTATTTTAATATTCGTGCCAACACTTCATTAGGTTTCTTAGGAAATAATCATATTTTCAATAACCAGACTCCACCCTGGGAGGCTTGGGCATATCTGACATTCTATGAGACTATCCAGTCCCAGCAGAAGTTGTTGCACCAAGTTTAAAACAAACAAACTTTCTGAATGCAATTACACATTCAGTTTCAGAGCAAAAGGCAACTACTGAGAAGAGTTATAGTAAACCTTTCCCAATGAGTGTGTTATTCTGTATCTGACAGTGTAAAAATTTCTTACGTATCTTTCAGAAGACTCTGGATTTAGTACCGTTGGAACCAGGATCATGGATTAGAGGGACAACAGTCTGAATAATTGTATGCTTATGCCTCTCTTCATTTTTTAATGTCCCGAAGCTCAGTACCTTCATAATCAGGGTCTAAATATTGCTTCTGTCTCAGTAATTTCCTGAGCAAGGCTGCTCAGTATGAAGTGCGGTTGTGGCAGTCTTAAACACAATAACAACTTAGTCAGAAGTCCAGCTGCAGGAGTTGTGATTTGGAAAACATAACCTGTAACGGGCCACCAAGGGAAAGGTTTGCAGCTAGAATTCAATATCAGTATTTCTCAGATCTTCAGAGACATAGTTTAAGAGTTTTCTTCTGCTTTCTTGATAAAATATATTTTATTAGTGCTCACTAACTTTATTTCAGTTAAATTTGTTATCACGTGGTTATTTGCCGCTTACTTTTATTTATCAATTTGTTGAAGCAATACCTTCTCTTTCTATACCACAAAATCTTTGCCAGAACCCCCTCATTTTCACAGCTGTTTTATTTTTCTTCTACTTCTAGGGCCAACTTCATTAAACCCATTCTCAAAATGCAAACCGAATCAGTAAGTGAAATCATCAGACATTTCTGATTTGCTGAAAGCCTGCTATTCAGTAAAAGGATAACCCAAACCTAGAATTTTGTGAATTTGTCATTTTTCTTTTAAAAGTCAATGAAAAAAATCAACCCTTACCACGTTTTTTTTTTAGTAATATTTGGACTCATCTATTCCTTGCTAAAGGTTTTTCCCAAAGTTTGCAAGCGCTTCAAGTTTTGGAAGTATGGATCATCCATACATCCTATGTTGCTGCACAGATACCAGTAAATAGGGTAACTCTTGCTGACTGTTTCTAGACAGGCTTGTGATTTTGCTTTAAGCTTGTCCAAGTACCAGAAGGTGTTGAAAGAAGACTCTCCAACCTGAACTTCTTCATATATACTTACTTACTAGATGCTCTTTCACAAACACTCCACATTCAATTTGTGCCAGTAAGAAAAACTGTACGGCTTGGGGAAGAGCTGGAGGAGGATCCTGAAAATTAATTACTCTTGAGGTATAAGGGATGGGGTTAGTTTACAAGAGAACAGTTTCTCATTTGACTCACCGCATGGCCATAAAATAATCTCCTCTGCTCTAGGACGTTTTACACATTTAATACAGTACCTTGCTTAAGTATGTCAGATTTTCTAGTATTTTCTATGGCATGCCATTGACTACACCCAAGTCAGTTGCTGGCAGTATATAAGCAGATGGTCCCATGTACGCATTTCTATTTATCTTTCCATGTTCAGGTCCACAATCAATACTCATGCTCTTTGACAATGCCTCATCTAAATTCCTTGCATTGACTCGGTCTGTTTGCAGTCTCCCGCCAGGCTCTACGTGCTTAAGGCCAAATACGACACCAGGCAATCAAACAACAGGGGAGAAGTGTTGTGTCGTGCAGGGAGCCGTGATTCAACTGTCTTCATGTACTCAGCTCTGCAAACTTAGCCTTGAACTCCAACACAGAATACAGTTTGGTCCTTCTCTCAAGAGTTCCCAAAGATAGCTTAAAGACTGAAAGAAGTTTACCTATTTGGCCGCATGACTTTAATTTTTGACAGACCTAATAGGACCGTCTCTCCTAAAGTTTTGAGCACTGCTTCCACTTGGTGCTTGACGGGTTTCCTCCATGATTTGTCTTTCTAAAGTAACCTAGGAAACAATTTGGGAAATGATAAATGAGCAGTAATAAATCTGATCGGCCCCATCTGGGAAATCCAAAGGCTCAAAATAAAGTCATAGACTTTCCTTGATGAGATAACACTACCTAACTGCAGACAACTTCCTAGAAAAGTTTCCATAGGAAACACGCATATCAGGGCCTTGGCAGACAACAAAGCTGTTGATGGAGTTAACAAATTGCATTATAGAATTTATGGAAAGAGCTAGGGCTGCTTCTTCACAAACTTTTTTCTTCACACTTATTTATTCGGGGTTTTTTTCTCCCACTTTAGGTCTTAGGATTTCTCTTTTTCAGGTAGTGAAATCATTAGCTCTAATTGGCAAATTAACATGACCTGCCCATTGTCTGTTTTGTGTTGTGTGCAGTCTCTCTGGAATGCAGAAAACCCTTTATTTTACTCCGTTAAACTACCATTTTGTGCCTAAAGTTCTTCTTTGTAATTCGGTTTGAATGCTAAAAGTAACTTGCTGAAGCACCATGGTTTACCGTAACCAGGAAAGATGGGAATTACGGATTTCAGACCCTTGATCTTTGCTCTGCCACTGTGTCACCAGGAGCTGTTTCCCCTCTCAGCCACCCCTAACACACATGGGCACTATTTTGCTATCCCATGTGGACATTTTGAAAAATATCAGCCAATATGCACACAGCATTTGGAAGACCAAACTGAGGGAACACTACTGCTATTAGATAGCAGGATTTGGTTTGGTTTGGTTTCAATTTGACCTCTACTTTCACTCAGCGTGTATGAAGTGACTTGTTAAACTGCCGTGAATAGTTTATGTCTACTGTGCTCATGATTTTGGAAACGAGTATGTGGACTTGGGCTGTGATCTAGAGCTAATTGAGACCTGCAGAGAAATTCTTGCTGACAGAAAAGCACTGTGGATGGATCAAGCTCCCAGAGAGTCAACATGACTGTCCTTCGAAATGTTTCTTGTAAATTAATGTTATCCACCCATTCTCTCACAGCCTTCCTGCCCTCAGCATGGGAAATCTGTATACTACTGAGATAAGAGCAAACACTAACCAGCATGAAATTTTAATCCTGAAAAGCAAAAAACAAAATCAGAATTAACAAAGCGACCAAAGCCCACGGGAATGGAAATAGCAGAAGAAAATTCACCAGTCAGAAAAAATAAAAAATAAGAACAATTAACTGTGAAGTTGAAAGTTTTAAGCTACAGTTTTCTGACCTTTACAAGTTTAGAGAGACAATTTCTGAAAGAGCAAAATGGAAAATGAAAGACACCACAGTACATACCTGTATAGAGCAGTAATTAAAAAGATCTAGAGGAAACAACTGCTATCAAAGGACAGTGTGAAACCCGGTTTCTATAACATGCTTCACAGACATCTCCTGATGATTTTAGTTCTTTTTTTTTCACATCTTGTATTCACTTGTATAAGTCTCCTCACTGCTCTTGTATTTTCTATCAATCAGCTTTATTTCCAGTTAAAGAACACTATTTGGCAAGAAGACTGATTATTAAAGAATTCCTATTGAGATGCTTCTTCTTTCAATGAAAAAGGAGCAAAGAAACTCCTTCCTTTGAATATTCTGGTTACTTAAATAAGTGTTTCCGTATTGACAAGGACTGATTGCTTTCCACTGCATTATAGAGTGTTAAAAGCTTTTCTATTCCCTAGCTTCACTGAATTGTGAACCCCTTGGCTGTGCTTTACCAGGGCAATTTCTATGCAGTTGGTCTGTCTTAATCAGACCAGGCACTTTGCCATTTGCCTTTCGCACCCATTTTTCTATTACTTTATGCATCTCCAAAGACAAAAATACGCCCTTCAAAAATGCAATAAGCTGTGGTTCTCCAGATGTGACAGATCCAATTCAGATTAGGCAAAACGGAGGAGTCTGTTGTTACATACTCGACACAAGGAGAGATTTAGAAAATTAAATAGATTACATCTTTATATATGGAAAGGAAATACTAAGTCTGGCAGAAAGCATAAATATACAATAGCTAGATGAAAACCAACCCTTTTCTGATGTCACTATTCCATGAGAGAGTTGTGGGGAGAGAAGGAAAGCAAATCCACCCCTGATACAACCTCTTAACTTCAGTGGGGTTCCCTAGGGGCCGGGAAGGCATTTTCAAAAGCCTTCTGAACGCAGGTAGCTCCGGTACAGCCATACTGATGCTTCAAGGAGTCTACGCAGATGCAGATGGTACAAAACTCACAGCAAGGCAGAGGCCAGATTTAAATCTGGACAGGCAAGTGCAACTCCCATGGAGGGTATTAGGCCAAATGCAGCAGCAGTGTGGGAAGGGAGGCAATTGCTCTTGCAATTATTTTGCTGTGGAATTCAGCCCAGAAGTTAATGGGGAAGCCACACCTGTCCAAATCTGCTCTGAAATCTCCACAAGATGTTCACCGAAAACCAACCTTACTTGAGACAGGGATTTATTTATATTGCTACTGTATCACTGGCCACCTTCCAGATCAGGGTCTGCTTAGTCAAGAGGAGTTAGGCCAACGACAGCAGATTTGGGACCTACTGAATTCCATTTCATGCTATTATTTCATACAAGCTTGTGAAACGTTTGGGGTTTTGGCCTTGAAAAGTCTGTCATGCTCAATACGGAGCCTGAAAGGAGGGGAGGAAGAACAAAAACCGTCCCACCATCTGTTAGTAAAAATCATTTTCCCAGCAAAGCATCTGTATGGTATATTCTCTAAATAAAATCTGCTTCAAAGTAATCGAAAATGTTGTGAACAGACAAGCTTATTAGCACTTGTCATAATTTATATATGAAATACTGGAGTAAATTTCCTCCTGTACACTGATAAAGCACTTCCAAGGAAGCATGGAAATACAGTACAGATGCGTGTCTTACAAAAAGAAGTCTCCTTTCAGGTGTGTAATTTCTCTGGAAGTCTCCATGGCCATGCAGAAACAACCTGTACTGGATATGGAAAATGTATGATCCGTTCCCTTCGTTGGTAGACCTCTTGTGAGCAAACTACAGATCTCTCTTCCGTACTCACTATATTACAAAGTCAGAAATTAAGTGTATGACTGTGTGAGAAAATTGTGCTAAAACAGTTTAAATAGCCTGATCTGGTACAGGAGTACTATATAAATGGGATTCAATTCTTAACGGTATTGGGTAAGTGGCCATGACCAGGAATAAGAGTAAAGATTAATTTTCTGTCTGAATGTTCAGAAATTATGTTAGACCAGGTCTGTCCCAACTGGATTCAGTTCTCACTATTCTTTCCTTCTTTGGTCAAATTCACACCCCATAGTTTCAATGCTGTGGCCCTTTTTAGGCATATGTCCACTCCAAATGTTTTTATCTTCACCAGAGAGTTAATTTAGAGTAATGATTCAACAAATAAATATCATCAACCCATATCTCCATGGTGCACCTTGAGACCCACCACCACGACCTCCTCAAGACTGTTTATGCTGTCCTCACAGACAGTAAGACTGGAAATAGTGGTTAGATATGTCTGCTTGACACTTTAATCTGTGTGCATCACAGCACCCCTGATGCCTTCACAAGCTGCTAAATGATTTATTCTTGCCAGACAAATTCAGATAGGTAATCTGTAGTCTGTTCAGGAGGCAACAACTTTGTCAGAAGATGAATGAGCCGTGGATCATGTAATCACAGATTGAGATACTCACCTGAGTTCATCTGCATTGCTGTTCCAAACCCCAAGGGAACTCTTTGCAACCCCCAAATCTGTACAAATCTCATGGGTAATAAAGACATTTCTCTTTCAAGAGGACTGAACTGACGTGCTTAGACATATGGTGCCTCATATTGCTAATCACTAGAAAGAACCAATTGTCTTAAAAATACAGCCTCAATTTTACCATTTCCCAACTACTTCACATATTTTAATTAATTTTTTTTCCCCCCAGATTCATGACAATATGTCTGAGACCCAAGTTTACTCGATAAAAAAGTTTCAAAATGTATTGGGAAAAAAAAAAAACCCAAACCAAACTTGTACTGAATTTCACCAAGCCTAAGATTCTCTGCAGAGGTGATTATTCCATCAGTTACATGTTCAACTACAAAACTGTCGAATCTTGTTTTGCTTTCTTTTTTTTTTTTTAAAGAAAGACACCTGCCTCTGACAGAGACACCATTGCATCAGAAATTGTCCCATTTCGTCCTGGATATTTCCTCTCCAGGAAAAAAGTAGAGAACTGCTACACAATAATAATCTTCACATTTTCCAGAACGAGGCATTATCCTGCAATCAAATTCCACAGAGTATAAACCATCTTCCTTTTTCCAGATATCTTTAACTCTCCAGAATTTCCATGTTGCCAAAATTAATTATCATTCTACTGTTGCAGACTTAGTATGAGTACAGAATAAACCATGACAATTTACAGTTGTCTATCTAAAGGAATGTGTCAGTATTTCATAGCGTGATTGCTGCATACAACAATAGCATGATGACCCTTTAACTCATCTACAAACTCTTCAGAAGTGTTCCTTGTACTCTGTTTTTCAGTAGCTGCCAGAACCTCATCAGAACATTAATTGCCACATCTATATTAAAGAAGTTCTGCCAGCAAAGCTGTTCCATTTCAGAGCATGACAAAGTCACATCCGTAGTTGACTTTTGTGCCAGAAAAGCCTATTTAGGCACAGTGGTGCTTACAGAGAAGTTCTGTAAAATTGCCTTGGGTTATTTGAACGAGTGGTGCAACAAGACAAAAAAGAACAAGCAATCAAACAAAATTCCAGAAGTGTTTGCAACTGATACAAACAAAACTGATTAGGACCAGTTTTTTAATCCAGGGGCCAAAAGGCACGGAACAATTCACATCCACGTGCTTCGATCTGCCCTCCTCTCCCAAAATACAATGACCATATCCAAATTACCCATTATGAACCGTTTTCAGTATTTGCTTCCACTCACACCATTTGCAAATATTGCCTGCTATTTGCTACTGGCCGCAAACAGGATGTAAACTGAGAACTGAACAGTCTGGACAATTATCGGTCATTCCTTGATCCGTACTTCATTGCCTAGTACAGGAATATTTAGTGACTGTATTTCTAGTAGAGGTACTTTGCCAAATCGCCTGGCCAATTTAGCTATGGGGATTAGCAGTCTGTCCTGGAGATAACACCTGAGGGTAGCTATCCTATCATATATCCTTAGTAAATATGTTTATTAAGGATTTAATTGGGCTAATTTTTTTTATAGTCAATACAAAAGTTATAGCTAGTCGGCTTTGTCATTCTCTGTTGTTAGGGTTTCTGTCTGTCACTCAAAGTATCACTGTCGTCGAAGACGGCCAAATTCATACTTCCATTTTAGTGACAGAATGTTTAGTGGTAATGCCGCTAATGTATTTTGACCCCAAACAAGTAGGTGCTTAAATTTGGCAAAAAAAAAAAAAAAAAAAAAAAAAAAGAAGGGGAAAAAAGAAAATAAAGGAAAAACTAGCTAATTAAGTCATTTTAATTGAACTAATTTACATGGAATTCTGTTCGTGGTAATTCGGAAAACAGTCACCTCTGATTAATATTTATTATACGATTAGAAGCACAAACAAGCTTTTTCGGTATAACCTATTACTCTTAACATTTTCTTCTAAGACAAGTCACTCTTTACACAGACCATTTAACTTAAGGATCATTTTTGGAGCACCGTTTACATTTAGCAAGATTTAGCTCTGATAATTTGTGAATTTAGTAAGCATTCCAAACAGGCTCGGTGTTCCCTGTTCGACTGCGGTTGAGCATTGCAGACACACGTGTGCCACGCATTCGCTTTGGTGAGGAGACCCTCAGCGTACCTCTGGATGTACGGCTGTGCTCGTGGCTGGGTTCAGTTTGGGAGCTGAAACACGAAGATGCCACCCATGGCTCACAAAGCCCTGAGCCACAGTCAGGTGGTGTCTAGGAGCGCGTGCTAGGAACAGGACATGGGTTCCAATTCTTGTGTTGTTTCTGGACATCCCCTATTGGCCTCTGCTGGAGGCAGGGTACTGAGCTAAGTGGAGTTTGCTACGGCCAAATACAGCCATTCTTATGTTCTTGTGTCTTAAAAAGAGTATAATCACAAAAACTTTGCTCTGCTTGAGCTAACAGATCTTCCCCTTCAGCAGGGATAATTAGTTTGTCTTTGGCACCACACGGACATGAATACATTACTTCTCGTCCCAGAGCTGGATTAACCAGCGTTAACTTGCTGCTCCTGCATCTGGCTGTGCTGCTCAGCACATCTTGATGTGCACTCAAACTCCTGTAACAAACTGGAGTGTTGTTAGTATCTAGGAACTACAAGTTCCTCGTACTTTCCCCCCCTTTCCACCACTAAATCACTCCCATGCCTGTAGCTCAGATTTTACCATCTTACCATGAGACTCAGAGTATTAGAAATACTCCTTATATTTTAGGTGTAGTGTTGTTAAAGTCCATGATAGTAGATAGAGGAATACAAATACAAGAGGCTATTGAATTCCTCTACGTGTAATTGCAGATTTTTTCTACCTGAGGAAGGAAAAAATGAAAATTTATAGACCTAAATAAAACAGCAAAAACTATGTAAAACCTACCCCAATCATATTATATTGGATATCTCATAACTTATTTTATGGTTTTCAGGTTTGTGATGCTGAGACTTGGCTATCTCAGTTCGCTGGCTAGGAAGCTCTCTGAGGAAGAGTTTTAGCTTCTTCAGCTGGTCAAGTCTGGACACAAAGAAAGACTCAAATTCTCATTTCTGTGCCTACGGGAAGACTAAAGGATCTGAATTTGAAATCACTGACACTCAGTTTCACCTACATTGGTGAGCTTAATAGACACAGATAGAAATAGATTTTAGTATCCCCTATTTTGATGAACAAGCTTCTAGGAACCACGTATCGAATACAAAACCTCAATTCAGATTCAAAATGCAAACCTCACTCCCCACTAGCGTTTCTATCTACTTGCTCCTAGCAGTCTGTCCCAGTAAACACGAAATACGTGAAATACAAAGAGAAATAGCAAACACACTCTTCATTACTGCTGGTGAAGAAATGTTAGGAATCATTTTTTGGCTTGTTCATAATTTTCTTTGTATTTTATGCCATAGTCCTGTTGTTTCCCGACGCCTGCATGAAAACTTCAATGTGAAATATTTTCATAACCTTTCATTATTTATGTATCTACTCCATTCAAAATCATCTCATAATTTCATTCCTTTCCTAGAAGGATTGATGAGAAAAGTCACTCAATAGTTGACCCTAATACATCAAAAAGAGGTATGAAGACATAATCCTCTTGTAGGAAGCCCGAAGCACTTCCAGATGGACTGGATGATCTAAGAGGTGGGCTCCATCTCAGACTTCTGTGACACTGTGAATGGCAGATGGAGCAACAAACAAAAGGGAAAAGTATTTATCAGTAACCTTGCTTCAAGACAGAGATTTCTAGGTAAGCCAAACCTTGGTGTTTTTAAAAGCAAAACAACAAAAAAACCCCAGATAAAACTAAATTCACCTTATTTGTACGTTAATGATCTCCTGAAGGAGAATATTCAAATTTAATCCAATGAGATACGAAATCATGAAGTGCTTGAGCATGCTCTTTTATTCAGATTCACTACCCCTACATGGGATTACGATAAATATATTCAACGTCTTTACCACATTGCAGACATTTTTTAATTTATGTATTATTGATTTATTTTTATTCTTTGGTTATCCTCTCCAAGATAAAATGCATTTAAGTA
This sequence comes from Bucorvus abyssinicus, assembly GCA_009769605.1. Taxonomy (NCBI): domain Eukaryota; kingdom Metazoa; phylum Chordata; class Aves; order Bucerotiformes; family Bucorvidae; genus Bucorvus; species Bucorvus abyssinicus. The sequence goes on along the minus strand of CM020026.1, from coordinate 1,496,611 downwards.
CTTGCCGCTTTTAATTATAAACATACTGGTAATTGCTTTGCTCTTGTTTAGTCCCTTTAGGAACACCAGGATTGAAGAATTGCAGTTTATACTTGAAATTGAAAGTTTCCATCGGTTCTTCGTTCCTTTGGGAACTAAGTTTTTGGCTCATCGACAACAAAGTTCTATCTGTTCCAGAGGCTCATTCCACCTTTACAGTAGCTCGGATTAAATCTCAACCTCATCCTATAAGAACTAATGATATTTAGAGCTGTTGTATTTTTTATTGTAAAAACATACCTGCCAAAAAATAAATATATACAAACCCCGACTTTTATTTGTTTGGGTTTTTTTCCCCTCAGCGTCTCTCTGAAGTAGAACACCTGCTTGAAATGTCAGTGCTATTTTTATTTCCTCCTTTCATGTACATTTGCAATCACAAGCTACAAGTTAATTCTTCTGGAATGCTTTATGAGAGATAGTCATGAATTTCCTTGCAGACTTACACAAAATACCCATACGCTGCACCTTTCAGCTCCATAAGCTTTTTAAAGTTTAACTTTAATTCCTTTTGCCAAAGACAAGCCAATTCTTTTCTTATTTGCAGTCAAGTTAATCCAGTAAGTAAAAAATATCTTCAGGCACATAATTTGCAGCCTAAATAAAGCTAAAGAACAATCAAACAGCATTTGATTTTTCAGTGCTGCCTTCTGTTAACAACAGAAGAGGAAGAAAATGATGGTTTTTTATTAGATGAACGTTCTATATTTTGAGATCACCTTTGATTTTGCGGTTTGAGTGCCTTAGTCATTAAATCAGCTTCACCAGGCATTTGGACAGTGTGGCATTTACACTATTTTTCCACGTAGATGTACCGTGAAATATTATTTTGAAGATATAACAGAGCACAGAAAAATACACAAAAAATCTGTGCATTGTCATCCTTACTTCATTTTCTGCTATTTATTTGTACTTCTCAATCAACTTCTTTTAGGGAAAACCTTTAACCTTACACAGTCCATAGAAAAGCAGATCTCAGCCCGAAGTTGTTACTGTCAAAGTTAGGTACATCTATAACATACCTCGTTCAAGCACAGAAGCCACCCGTACTGATGACTGAAACTTTTTCGAAGTATATATTTTGCTCACAGGCAACCGAGGAGGCAAAGAGTAATGAAACTGTGTGTACCCTGAAGAATGAGATGATATTTAAGCAAAACCAAGCCCTGTTGGGTAGTTTTCTTCTCTCTCCAACGACAACTGAGAGTGGTGGACACCTTGTAATTCACCAGTCCTTACCAGCGCATGACTCACGGCTGTGGATAACTTCAGGATTGGATGGAAGAGGAATGATCTGTGGTATGTGTTAAAGTGCTTGCACTGAAGTCAGTGACATTACCTTGATGTGAATGAATTAAATATCTTAACCTGTAAGACCAGCCTACCCGTAAATTGAACTTCTATATGTCGTTGCCAATACATATGCTATGGTGATGCCTTTTGAGATCTGGTTTCTGGCTTGAAATACCAGTAGTCAAGAACTGAGAAAAACAAATTTTGAACAACATTTCATATACTGGGAATGGATTTCAGTTCAGGAAACAAAGATTGGAAAGATTTTGAAATGGAATTATAGTTAGGGAGAGCTGGGCACGACAGGTGATTTTGTATGTATATTATCCTGAAATAATTTGAAAAGTTAAATCAGCTTTGATGAACCGGCCTTGGGGTCAATATTTACTGATTAAGGTGTAAAAATGAAGAATAAATGGGGGCACTTGATAACATCTTGGACATCATCTGCTAAGAAGAAAATCCAAACCCAAAGCTAGCCTTTGCCTAATCCGAATTCAAATTAAGAACTCTAAATTCTTGAGTTAGTGTCTTCGCATCCTATGAACCAGGACTGTGACATCAGCATTATTTTCTTTGCTGGAATCATCCCTTCATTTCTGAGATTGAAGAGGAGGGGGTCTCCTTCTGAATGAGTACTGAAGCATCACATAAGTGATATTCTCAGAAAAAATTAAAAAGCTTTTCATCTGCTATATAGCTTTACTTGCATAGTTAACTTTGACCAGATGCCACAAGCCCATCCAGCCTCACCCTCCCTCTTCAACAGGATGGGAGAAAAAATGAAGTGAAAAAATGGGTCAAGAGGGCAGGCCCTGACATTTTCTCACTGAAGACATCCCCTGTACAAAACCTTGCCATGTACAACCAATACAACTTGCTGCACTAGTTTTGCACAATAGAGGTTCCCATGCTCAGACTGCTTACTCGAGTCACGGTCCTTCCAGTGCCACCTCATATTCCTGGCTGATATTAACGGACAATGTTCACAGATACTGAATAAAATGTGTTCAGTCTATTTTTGCTTGTCTTTTTTTTTTCCCTGAGGACCTCTCAGGAACATGCTATAGGCTGAGCACATTGTTTCATCCAAACCTTTCCATAGGGCACAGAGGTATGGATTTGAGTCACTGACAGTAGGTTTTTAAAGCTTATTCCTGCATTTTTGTGACTTCTATGTCATAGTTCATGTTATTTACCTGTGTCACAGATACCTAAAACATTTTAATTTTTTTTTTTCAAGGAGAAAAAGGAGCATGTTAATGATTTTCTATTATTTCTTTAGCTAATCTAACATTAGTTTTTCATCAGGTGTTCTTTTGAGGAGGAAAAGTTGAAGCAGCAGGATGAGGGCTGAGAAAGGGAAAATGTTAAACCAACGTAAGAATAATTGTGGCAGAAAGAAAGGAATGGCTACATGGTATATTAAGAATAAATACAGGAAGAGTTGTTGATAAGGCTTAAAGTTAATCTGTGAGTACATAGAAATTTTTTTTGCATCGTAATTTATACTGGATACTAAACATACATGTTTTACCAGTGTGAAGAGTTCATACTTCCCTCTTGCACATACTTTGTAAGCAAATTTGTCATGGGTTAGGGCTGGGCTGGCCACTGGACAAGTGACAGATGCTCTCTATTGACTCCTCTCCCTGCCCAAAGGCGAAGAGAAAGGCAACAGCGTAGAGAGACTGATGGATTGGAAAAGAAAACTAAAACTGCTTTAATGAAAATAATAGTAACAATAAAATGAAATATATTGAGATATATACAAAACCAATACCGAATCCAGCCCCCCAGACGGCAATCATGTCGCTATCACCACTGGTGCTGTGGGCAGACAGTGGGAAAGTCCTAGACTGGACTCAGCAGCAGACGGGGATGGATTCAGGAGCTGGATTCTGGAAGTGGATTCAGGGATGCACGGATCGGGATCGAAGGCAGAACGGGCAGAGTCCTCCTCGAACACTGGCCACTGAAGAAGAGAGTGAGACCCTTGTGACCCCTCAGCTTTACACCGAATATGGTGTCTATGGGATGGAACCCCTGGTAGGTCAGTGTAGGGTCACCTGTCCTCCTTCCCACAGGTAAGTGGCCTCTCACTTCCTGCACTGTGGGACACAGGATTGGTCTACACAGGAGCATGTACAAGCAAGAGCCTTTGTCCATCCCAACCCCTGGTTGTGACTTCGAACAACAAGCGTCATCACTGCTAGAAGCAGCCGCTCGCTGCAAAATTAACTGCCATTAACTTCAGAAAGTGCCGTTAGTTAGAAGAGACTGAGCTGAAAAGTGAAATCACTGAATAGAATGAGTTTTGTTCTAGCCCAAACGAGGACAAAATAGAAGAAATAAGTGAACAGCAATTGGAAGATGTACAATACGAAGATGACAGAAAGCCTCAGATATGCGTTGTCAATACCAACGTCATTATATTGTCAAGAATATGCAAAACACTGTCTAAGAAGAGGTAACTTGAGGTGACTGTTGTACACTAGTAGAATTGTGGATTAAAAGTATCAAAGCTACCTCCCCTAGTGTAGAGAGTTCTAGATATTATTATCAATACCTGATTTTAATAAGCATTAAAATTCATGCAAACACCTTGAAATACTGCCAAACGCTACAAAAAAGCCTTCAGGGTCTGCGTTAGACAAATTAACATAAAAATTAGTGGATAGGTCTGGAGCCAATGTGGATCAATGTACCTAACTTGGAGTCAAAGACATTATGTATAATTGCACGATTTGAGTTCATAATTCTTTCTTTTCCCCCTGAGGGATTTATTTTCTTCCAATATCTAAAAATGGATGAGAACATCTCGTCTCACTAGAAGTATTCAAGGAAAAGCAGGTACCTTATGCACACAGATAGCATTACTGTAGGCCAGGTTCTTGGATGGTGCGAACTAGGGAGATTTGTTTGAACGTCTGTGGTTTCTGGAAAGTAATGTGATTATCTGACCTCTTGTCTTATTCATGCAAACCAAAACTTACTGCACGTAACTTTTGGGAGCTAAGCTTTACACGCAGAAACAATCTCAGAAACCCTGAAACTTCTGCAACTACAGGACATGGCTCTGCCTTATCACCAACTATAAAAATACGGTTCCCATTGATTTCCTTGGCAGTGGTTACATATATCTCGAGATACATCGGAGTGGAAAGGAAGAAATTCTTTGCATATTATATTTAACACCATAGCATGACTCCTGCTACGAGTACTTTTGGGCAGGAGAGGCAAAGCCGGTGTCTCTGCATTGTGTTTCTCTCCCCACACTTGTCTGTTTACACATCTCAGTCTGCAGTTACTCTATGGCTGCGATACAGATATACACTAAGAAACCTATGGTTTGCACACAAACTTATCACACACAGTGTTGTTTACATAGTGAAGTAATTTTCTAATAACACAGTATTAAGAATGGAAACCATAATACTGCATATTTATGGGCCAGCCACGCTGTCTCCATAAGTAAATAATTGTGCAGCCACATCCCTTGGCCACTATATATATATTATGCTGAACATCATCAATTCATTCATGGCTTGGCTTCGCGGACGAAGATTTGGGAAGGGCTTTGCCCACGCTTATTGCAAGCGCGTTGATGGCTGAATAGGCCAATGCGGGATAGGCAAGACCGGTTGCAAAGAGCACACCGGAGGGTCTCCTTGGGTGGTATAGTCGAGGCACGGTTCTTTCTGCGCTGTCTTTTCTCCTCGAGCTTGATTCTACGCGTGCTCTCAAAGGAGACAGCAGCGTTATGTATGGTGTGTCTCCAAATCTCCCGATTGGAGGCCAGGGTGGACCACTGATGGTGGTCAATATGGCCTAGGCTGAGGTGTTGTTTCAGGGAGTCCTTATATCTCCTCTTTGGAGCTCTTCTCTTGCGGCAGCCGGTGGCAAGTTCACCATAGAACATGATCTTAGGGAGGCGGTGATCCGCCATCCTGGAGACGTGCCCTGCCCAACGCAGCTGCGTTTTCAGCAACATGGCCTCAATACTGGTGACATCTGCCTGTTCAAGGACAGCAACGTTAGTCACGTAGTCAGTCCAGTGGATGTTTAGGATTGTGCGGAGGCAGCGCTGATGGAAGCGTTCGAGGAGTCGCAGATGGTGGCGGTAGATGACCCGTGATTCAGACCCGTACAGAAGAGTAGACAGTACCACGGCTCTGTAGACACTGATCTTTGTACTTTTCTTCAGGTGTTTATTGCACCAGACTCTTTTATGGAGTTTTCCGAAAGCTCTGTTTGCCTTTGCTATTCTGTTGTCGATCTCTTTGTCAATCGTGGCATCTGAGGAGATGATGCTACCCAGATAGCTGAAATGCTGGACTGGCTGAAGCTCTGACTCGCCAATGGTGATGTGGGGATGATGGTAATCATCTTGTGGTGCTGGTTGGTAGAGAACTACTGTCTTCTTTAAGCTGACTTCCAGCCCAAAAAGCTCAGCCGCCTCTGCAAAGCAAGATGTTAAGCGCTGCAGAGCTGCTTCTGTGTGGGCAACAAGGGCGGCATCGTCAGCAAAAGGCAGCTCGCGGACAAGGTGATTCAGGGTCTTGGTGTGGGCCTTCAGTCGCCTTAGGTTGAAAAGGCTCCCATCGGTACGATATCGGATATAAATGCCGTCTTGTTCGTCGAGGTCTGCCGTGGCCCTTTGGAGCATCATGCTGAAGAAAACTGTGAATAAAGTTGGTGCGAGAACGCAACCTTGTTTCACACCATTGGCTATTGGGAAGGGCTCAGAGAGTGCATCGCCATATCTGACTTGGCCGCGCTGCCCCTCATGTAACAGGATTATCATTTTGAGGAATTTGGGGGGACATCCTAATCGTTCCAAGATCTGCCACAGACCTTTTCTGCTCACAGTGTCAAAGGCTTTGGTGAGATCAACGGAAGTTACATAGAGACCCTTGTTCTGTTCCCTACACTTCTCTTGCAGTTGTCTGAGAACGAATACCATGTCTGTGGTACTTCTGTTGGCTCTGAAACCACACTGACTTTCAGGTAGAAGTTCTTCTGCGATAGCGGGTACCAATCTGTTCAATAGTATTCTTGCGAGAATTTTTCCAGCAATGGAGAGCAGAGTTATGCCTCGGTAGTTTGAGCAGTCTGACTTTACTCCTTTTTTCTTGTACAGGGTGATGATGATTGCATCACGGAGATCTGGTGGTAGTTCGCCTTGTTCCCAACAGCGCACAACTAGCTCGTGAAATTTAGCATGGAGCGTTTGGCCTCCATGTTTCCAGATTTCAGGTGGGATTCCGTCGACCCCAGCTGCCTTGCCGGTTTTCATCTGCTGTATGGCCTTAAGGGTCTCTCCCATAGAAGGGGCTATATCCAATTCATTTTTCACCGTTTGTTTTGGGATGAGCTGGATTCCTGAGTCTTGGACTACACGGTTGGCACTGAAGAGAGTTTGAAAGTGTTCAGACCATCGATTCAGGATGGAGGTTTTATCTGTGAGAAGCGTTTGGCCATCTGCGCTGAGTAGGGGGCTTTGAACTTGGTGTGTGGGTCCGTACACTGCTTTCAGAGCCTCATAGAATCCTCTGTGGTCACCCAAATCTGCACATAGTTGAGTCTTTTTTGCTAGGTTGAGCCACCACTTGTTCTGGATGTCTCGAAGTTTCTGTTGGAGTTTACTGCATGCAAGACGAAAGGCTGCTTTTCTTACACGGCAAGATGGTTGAGCGAGGTGTGCTTGGTGAGCAGATCTCTTCTTTGCCAGCAATTCCTGGATCTCTGGATTGTTTTCATCAAACCAGTCTTTGTTCTTCTTTGTGGAGAACCCTAAGGATTCTTCGGAGGACTGCAGGATGCTATTTTTAATATGTTGCCAAAGCGCTTCAGGAGAAGAGTCTATGGGATGGTCTTCAAGCCTAGTTTGAAGGTTTGCCTGGAAGCTGTCTCTCACTGCAGCTGTTTGAAGATTGTTAACTTTGAGCCTCCTCCTCAGAATGCCGCCCCTCTTAGGTTTGGGCTTAAAGTGGACGTTAAGTTTGCAGCGCACAAGGCGGTGGTCTGTTTGACATTCTGCACTAGGCATCACTCGGGTGTGACAGACATCGCGAACGTTTCTCTGGCGCACTAAGATATAGTCAATGAGGTGCCAGTGTTTAGATCAAGGATGCATCCAGGTTGTCTTCAGGCTGTCTTTCTGCTGGAAGATAGTGTTGGTGATGGTAAGCTGCTGCTCAGCACAAAACTCTAGCAAGAGGCGACCGTTGTCATTGCAGTTTCCAACTCCATGTTTGCCTAGTACTCCTTTCCAGGCTTCAGAGTTCTTACCTACTCGGGCGTTGAAGTCACCAAGGATTATGATCTTATCATCTGCAGGAACCTTTTGAGTAAGGCGGCGCAGATCGGTGTAGAATTTGTCTTTTTCTGTAGGGTCAGCTTGGAGAGTTGGGGCATATATGCTGAAGAGAACAACATGTTGCTTGTTGTGTAGCGGGAGGCGTAAGGAGATAATGCGATCGGAATGACCTGTTGGCAAATTTTCAAGTTTAGAGGCGATGGAGTTTTTAATCATGAAGCCAACTCCGGAATGATGACTTTCGGTTTTGGGTTTGCCTGACCAATACAGTGTGTAGCCGGCACCATGTTCTTTAAGGCTGCCTTCCTCATGAAGGCGAACTTCACTGAGAGCAGCAATGTCGATGTTGAGTCGTGACAGTTCGTGAGCAATTATAGCAGAACGGCGTTCAGGACGCCCACTGTCTGCTGTATCGAGCATGGTTCTGATGTTCCACCATGCGAGTGTCAATCTGGACACACCTTTGGAGGCAGGTGTATGCCTTTGTCTCTTTGTCTTTGGTTGACCGCAACAGGAGATGTCCGTTGGCCGCGGCTAGCCAACCGGATTGGAAGGGGAGATGAGCTTTGGTTAGGCCACCTTTTCTAGGCCCCTCTCCATGCGGAGCAAGCAGTGCTCTCCTTGAAAAAGGCTGCTTGGTCATTCAGGATGCTGCCGAACGAGACTGTCATCTCCCGGGTCAGTCTCAAGCGACCAATGTCCTGAACCGCCTGCATGCAGGGTTGGGTCTGCGGCTTCCAGTGACATCTTTCCACCTGCCGTTTCGTCCCTTGCCTGTCGCTACAGGGCTTTGCAAACGTGAGTACACCCTTCAAGCCTGCGCGGTGGATTTTTTAGGTGAGGCGCAGCGTGCGCGAGACTGGCCCCACCCTTTACACCTGAGGTTCATCTGCCAGGGCCTAGCGAGCTTGGACGGTGACAGCGAAGTCCTCAGGTCGTAGGTTTGGTTAGAGTATCCTTCTCTTAGATGGATGGCCTTACAGGGCTAAACGAGCTCCATCTGCCCGGGTTTGGAGTTAGAGTTGTCCTTCTCCTAGGATGGTTGCCCGAAGGCTAGTGAGCCCATCCTGCCCCTGGACACACTTTGTCTGACCCTTCAGTTGAGACCTGTCTGGCTTGGGAGACCCTACCGGAGGCATATGCCACCACCAGCATAGCTCTCAACTTCGCAAGGGCACGCAAGCTCTTTCCCCACGGCAAGGGGGTGCCCATGAAAGAGTACTGAACATCATTACAATTATAATTAATAAAAAATGAAATTGCTAACTGCACATTATCATTCTTGTATTTGCTGTGTCTATCTCATTCTAAAAAAGCAAGTAAAAAAGATTGCAACAACAACAAAAAAACGCTAACTAATTTTAAATTCGAAGGGCCATCTTTTATTTAGAAATAAAAATCTGAACTATACTGTGGTTTCAAATGGTGCTAAAACAGTTTGTCTTTAGAATTTTGTCTATTTTTAACATAAAATATTATATCTGTAATACTGTGGGCAACAGAATGCTGGATAGATGTGTTCAAGATTAAATGATGTCTGAAAAATTTCCAGGACATCTGTTATGTGCTTTAGGTATGCTAATTCCTAGGAGTTACAGTGTGCAGTAGATTTTTTAAAACACATTGAAAATGCTACTGTCCTTGGCTTCTTATACACAAAGAAATAAAAATAAGTTATATAGCAGGGAAAGTAATTTCCTCTCTACAGCGTGTCATGTTATACCCTCAATACCATCAGCAGCCTGAGGAACTTCATGTGTATGAGAGACTTGGATCATACCAATAGCTGTTCAGCTCCAATCCTAAAAGGAGCCAAAACTTAATCCTGTCATTCCAGTGAAGACCAGTACCTTCAAGAAGCTGAAGAAGACACAGAGCATCAGCTGTTAGGTTACACCAATAGGACTGTGCCACACAATGCTGATTAATTCGAATACAGACAACCCATGAGGTGTATTTCCATCAGCTTTCTTGGCTCAGAGTGCTCACGCACCAACAAAAATGAGTTTCGTCATGGTGAGTTTGATTAGTGTTGGGCAAAATGCTCATGATGCATTTCTTTGAACAACTTTGTTTTGTTGTTCTCATTTTCAAAGGGTGCACAAATTGCGGTTGTCTCTTTTTAAATGTATTTGTGATTTGTAAGAGTTCAAACGTTTAATTGGACCATAACTCAGTCTAATTGTTTGTGAGTGGTTTTCATCACTTAACTCTTTAATTGTTATTTGTTCCTTGTTCGGGTTGTGCAATGATTCGTTGGACAACTTAGCGTAACAGGAATCTTGAAATTCCTTGAATGTTCATAAAAATTTGCTGTCTTCTTCCATGATCTCACTTGATGTAACAGAAACTGATAGCATGGAACATACACAGTTTGCTGTGTTCTGCTTTTCTAAATGGTACAGGGCTTACCCTAACTAAAAAGAGTATCTCTCTTTTTTCAGTGTAACTCTGTCCACCTGTTCCAGGAGTGACATGATCTTCAGTGTCTTTCTGAAATGATGTTTCAAATAATGATCAAAAAGAACGTTACTCATAGATAGATCTTTTCCTTAACGTGGGGATGGAGTTGTAGACTAGAAAGAGTTAAAGGTACCATCATTTATAAAAGGATAAAGGACTCAGGTAATTATATATTTGCCAGGCTGATAGAGATCCTGGGAAAAATAACAGAGCAGCTGACAAGGGGTTCAATTAATAAAAAAGAATTAAAAAAAGAAAGGTAAAATTAACATCAATCAACATTGAAAAAGGTCGTCAAGCTAACTGAGGATCTTGACTAACAAGATGAAAATGTTTGTCTGATGAAGGAAATGGCTGCACTGCAGTAGACTGCAATTAGACATTTGACTTTGCAACATACAGTTGAAGTATAAATGAAAAAAATACAAAATTTATTACCCCTCAGGTTTCATAAGGCAAGTGTGAAAGAAGGATCATCCATAGCGGGTGCATATTTAATTTGGTTCCAAATATACCAGTTCTTGCCTGTACATTAGCAGTGACCTAGGCCAATAATCTAGGTCTATAAGCCTATGATGATTGAGTAGATGTTGGACTCTGATAGCAGAGATTTCAACAAAACGGTAAATAGTGAAAAGACGGGTCACTTCTGCTGAGATACTTGCATCAGTAGGTAAGAAAACACATATTAATATAGCCTAAAGTCACTTGTTACACAGTTGTTATCGATTGTTACAGGATAAGTGAATTTGTCCCTGAAAAAAAATTATTCTAAAAAAGCGTTAATAATCATTTCAAATTGTCAGATAAACACAAACCTCTAGTAAGCAAAAGTTAGTATAAACTTTGAATTTGCAAAGAAGGGCCAGTTCAGAAGAAAGAGAGACATGATATTACCTCCACTTGTATCAGCAAGAACATTTCTAGAATTCTGGTTTCCAATCTTCAATCGACAGCTGAAAAAATACTGAAAATACTGAGACAACCCAGACAAGAGCCTTGAGAATTAATGGAAGGGTTAAAGAATGCAGTGAAGAACAGGAGTAGTTCCATATGTTTAAATGATTATGAAAAAAAAAAAAGAATGGTTGGTTGCATGAACACAGTCTCAAAGAACTGAAGCGGAGATATGGAACACAATAACAAAAGACTTTAACATTGTCTATTTGGTAACTGGAAGACAAAAGCTGATTCGTGGAATACTTCCACCTTTCCTCTGGAGGAGGAGAAAATAGCAATGCCAGCAGTAAATTTAATCCATAGAGCTAAATATGTTTTCCCAGATCTGCAAAAAACGTGGTAGGGATCTGCTGTCGTGGCTGTCTCCCACAGAAGAGAAAAAAGAGGGTGGTATGGAAGGAGAGGGCATCTGTTGGTAGTTGCGCACCATCAGCTTATTGGGACCTGTCCTCTCTTTCCCATGACAGCGAAGTGCCAACCTGCACTCAATACGTGCCAGATACCAAAGCAAAAGACAGACCATGCTCTTCTCAGCCCAGCAGAGAGGCAAACCAGACAAGGCTGACCTGTGACGCTTACATGGGCAAATGTTTCCCAGGATACCACGTCCAGGGTGATCACTGAGATTTTTCTAAAATTCAGTCTCTAGATTGATTCCTTTAAAAGATTGACATTGATTGATCTGTGACACGGATTACATTCCCAACCACGGTGATCAACTGCTCACTGCGCTGTGGTTGCACATCATTAGTTCATGATTCCCGCCATTGCCATGATCTCTCTCACAAAAACTCAGGAGACGTGAGACATTGCTCTTGCTGGATACAATTATCTCTCTTTATTGCTAAGCTTGTAAGTGACTCTCATGTGCCCAATTAAGTTCTCATTCACTTCTCTTTAGTTCCTCTGACACCTTTTTCAGAAGGAGTTAGCTGTTTCCTACTGAGATAACCAATATAACAAATGGAGACCTAATCAAACTCTGAATAACAGGTTTCTTTTAGAGCTACACCACCATGGCCCGGAGGTACCTCAAGAAACTATTCCTTTAACAAAAAGCCACACCGAATGCTCCAGGGTCGTCATTACCTTTTCAGGCCGAACACCAGTCTCGGCCTTTATTTCCTTTTCTGGGTGACGGTTCTGAAGGGCTGACATTAATCACCAACATTCTCACGATGGCATGTAATCGCATATATCAAAAAATCCTCATCCTGGGGGCAGCTGTCAGTGCTAGAACACTAGATATCAATCCAATTATAACCTAGCATGGAGATAATTTTGTCACTCGGTCCAAGGAAGAAAATGACGTTAATGCTATGTCCCAAAAGTGACCTTTATGTCACCTGGCCTCCATCAACTAATTATAACGGATCTGAGCACATCCCATGTCAATCATATAGATTCAACACACTGATCTAAACTCATGTGGAAGTACGAATGAAAACTTTTTTTCCCAAGCTCAGTTGTTCTGGATGATTCTGCTGATATTAGCTGATAATGAATATCAAATGCTGGTTTAATTCCAGCAGCAGAAAGAAGCCAAAAATGACAACAGAGACGTGGATCACTATGGGAAGAAGAGGGACTTGAGGAAGAAATAGTGGGAAAATATGTGAAGATTTGCAGGTTCTGGCATGAGTATCTGACGCTTTTCCTACAGCAATTCAGATACAAATTTGTGTTATACACAGAAGGAGAAAAAAGCCTACAAGCACGTACCCATGAGTCGGGGCCAACAGGGTTGCTCTTTCAGCTCAAACGTCACAGTGATCACAAGGGAATGGAGAAGCCACAAAATCTATGCCCGTCTTCCTCTGTATAAACTCATTTGATGACCAGCTTATCTGTCTGTTTATTTAATTAGCAAAGAGCCTGACATCCATGATTAGTGCGTGTGGAAACGAAGCTCCACCTTTGTGTGCATGGAAGAAGTAAGTTACACGACATTCTCCTAGTGCTGTAACAAGAGCGTTTTCAACACCCTTGTGCTATAATTATAGGTTCTTTAATTAGCAAAGAATATTGCAATTAGTGTCTTTGTACATTCCAGACATCATTACTGCTACATTACCCATGCGCTTCAATTGCTTCGATGGTTTCAAATTAAGTATAGATCACATTCAAAGTTCCTCTTTTCACTTTTTAAATTCTCCATTATCTAGATTAATATTATGACCTAGATGATACCTCTCTCATTTTTCCCTCCAGATCACGTTCTCTAGTCTGCTACTGTAGGTCTTTTTAATTTTTGTTTTGATTAATATATTGACTCTTTTTAGCAACAAATTTTTCAATCCTTTTTTTTTAATCCAAACACATTCATGATTTGTCCCAACTTAATTTGAATTTACTATTAAAAAGCAGTTGTTTATGACTGTTTCTGGTTCTGAAGTTTAATTTAGACTTTCAATGATTTTCGGTGAACTTCAGAGATGCTTTTAGTTTTTACAAAGGGGAGAAAAATCTCTTTTCAGTACACATGGTAAAGTCTCAGTTCTAGAATATACATTTTTTTATAATTCTTATTGCAAAAATCTACTTAAGTCAAAATTCACCCCAGATTTTTTATGAATAATTTGCAGGATGATGCTTATTTTTTATATTCCTCTATCAAAGATTCCATCTTTAGATTCCAGCAAGCTGCTTAGTTGCACAGCCCTTACATGCAATTTTTCACAGGCTTTACATCTAAAGGGTGTATCATCATGCCTTAATAACATAAGAATCAGAGCTGGCTCAAGACAAGCTGACTCATCCTAAAGAAGGCGCGATCCAAAGCCAGCGAGCATGGAAAGGTCTTTGCATTTTTCTGTTATGCCGTTGACTTGGGAGGCACACCCCAGAATGACCCCAGACTCCAAAACAGTTTTTTGCCCTGTCCGCTGGCACAGGTCTACGGTACTCGTCTGACCAAAACGTGTACAACACACACATTCACATTTGAACTTGTCACTGAGAGTTTTCTTTTTGAGAAGAGAGAAATCGGAATTTGTGGAGTGTTATTAAAAACATCTATTTTGGGGAAAACATGATTTGCACTCTGAGAGCATCCATTTCCCTCCTTTTACATTAAGATCATAGGATGTCCTCACTTAGATCGTGCCTAATCTGGCCAGAAAAGATGCACTCAATGCACTCTTATTTCAAGATCTCACAGTGGCCCAAATTTCCAGTGTTGTTGTTAAACTCGTTTTGCTGCAGTAATTATTCCCATGAAGAATTTGAAGATTCAGATCGCTTGAAGATGATTCCCACCATTCCCACCATTCCCATCATTCCCATCATTCCCAACATTCAGGAAAGATCATTGTGCTGAAGACAAATTATTACATACATGAAGAACAAAGTTTTGCTGGCAAACTTTGATTTTGAATGGTGATATTCACAACCTGAAAAATGTTCCTGTTACAAAGCCGAATGTGTGCACACAATTGTACTTACTAACCCTGTTACCCTAATTATTGAACTTGTGTGGTGAGAGAAAGTCCTGCTACAATAAATTTACAGATGGTATGGACAAGCAGTAGAGGAAAAAATGTATTCTTTTCACAGGGTAGACCTATACAAAAAGAGAAGACATTTCCAAAGGAGACGACTTACCAGCGTTACATGGAAAGTCTGTGCAAGAGCCACATTTTGAAGGAGACGTCTAAGACTTTGTCCCTGGGGCTTTAAGCACATCAGTCACTCCCTTTTTCAGCCTGCTTCAGGAACTAGATCAAAATTAAATTTATTTCTTATAGCTTGATTCTGTCTTATATGAAACACTATTGGAGAGCATCTGTCATTTTAAACGACGATTTACTTTGTGTTAATGAAAGACACGCAGATCGCTCTTATAAAACAAATCCTAGAAATTATCAGCAATATCCATCTTGTTGTAGCAGTATTTTCTAGCACAGCTATTCATTTTTTCCCCCTTCATTGAAACACTTTATCGTTTTAATTATCATTGTGACAATTTTAATACTGGAACACTTTTTCCTGCCTGCAAAATGAAGCTCTTTAAGGATTCCCAACCTCAGCCATTACTTCTCCAGAGGTTGCTCAAATAACAGTTACCTTCAGAACAATTTTTTAAACAGTTTTCTATTCATTGAGACTAAAAATTCAAATCAGTAAATAAAACATGACATTTCAGTAACTCTGCTGCAATGAACTACTCAATAGATGTTAATCATAGAACCATAGAATGCTTTGGGTTGGAAGAGATCTTCAAAGGTCATCTAGTCCAACCCCCCACTTCACCCTGCAGCGAGTAGGGACATCTTCAACTAAATCAGGTTGCTCCAAGATCCGTCCAAGCTGATCCGGAATGTTTCCAGGGATGGGGCTTCTACCACCTCCCTGGACAACTCGTTCCAGTGTTTCACCACACTCACAGGGAAGAATTTCTTCCTTACATCTAAGCTAAATCTACCCTCTTTCAGTTTAAAATCATCCTTTGTCCTGTCACTACATGCCCTTGTAAAAAGTCCCTCCTCATCTTTCCTGTAGCCCCTTTAAGTACTGGGACGATACAACAAGGTTGCCCTGGAGCCTTCTCTTCTTCAGACTGATCAACCCCAACTGTCTCAGCCTGTCCTCACAGCAGATGTGCTCCAGCCATCTGATCAATTTTGTGGCCTCCTCTGGACCCTTTCCAACAGGTTCATGTTGTTCCTATGTTGACAACTCCAGAAGTGGACACAGCACTGCAGGGGTGGAGGAGTGTCTCACCAGAGTGGAGTGGGCAGCAAGATCACACCCCTCAACCTGCTGGCCGTACTGCTTGGGATGCAGTGCAGGATACAGTTGGCCTTCTGAACTGCAAGTGCATGTTGTGGGCTTATGTCCAGTCTTTCATCTGCCAGTACCGCCAAGACCTTCTCCACAGGGCTGCGCTCAATCAAATCATCGCCCAGCATGTGTTGATACCAGCTTTTACCCCAACTCAGGCACAAGACCTTGCAATTGGCCTTGTTGAACCTCATGAGGTTCTCACGAGCCCACTTCTCCAGCTTATTCAGGTCCCTCTGGATGGCAACCTGTCCCTCTCGCGTGTCAGCTTGGTGTCATCTGCAAACTTGCTGAGGGTGCACTTGACCCCACTGACTATGACATTGATGAAAGTACTAAATGGGCAGTGGTCCTGGTATGGACCCCTGAGGGACATGACTTGTCACTGATCTTCATCTAGACATCAAGATATTGACCCCTGCCCCTTTGCATGTGACCATCGAAACAATTTGTTATCCAGCAAACCATCCACCCATCAAATCCTTGTCTCTTCAGTTTAGAGAGAAAGGTGTTGTGGGGGACCATGTCAAAGTCCAGATAGATGACATCCACAGCTCCTCTCTTGTCCACTGGTGTAGCCTGATTCTAAGATTCTATTTGATAGGCTATGATTCTATGATTTTATGGATAAAAAGATTGTTCTCAAAATGGTACACTTCAGATAAGAGATCTGTTTCCACTACGTAATCATGTTTCTTCAGTGATGAAATCAACACAGCCCTCACAGACAGCAGTTCCTACTGGCTGTAAAACTGGTCTTCCCTTACCCAAGGTCATGTACTTCAGTCATTCCAAAATGACGAATTTTTGGCATGTTCCTATGTAATGGCTTAACTCACATTTGAGCTATGTAACCCAAGGATTTAGCAAAATTTGGGGGGTAGGAGTTTTGGGGACCTCTGGGACAAAGAACAAGTCATTTAAATGCCTTTATCTGACCGCCTATGATACAGGTATACTGCAACAAATAAAAGACAACTCCCTGTTTGCCCTGCTCCCAGTGCTTGCTTACACCTGCAATAGCCATCGATAATTTTAATTCACTGATAAAAATGTCTTTAGAACCTGTTCAGAAGGACAGAGTAGAGAGGCTTATCAGCAAATCTAACTTACCATTTATGACAAAACTGATCTCTCATTCAAGATCACAGAGGATAGAGGACAGTAATAACACAGCAGTACGTCCCTCGTGGCACAGTCACACAACCGCTGTGAATCTCATTACAACAGATTTATTTCTCCAAGTTCTCTTCTCTTTAGTGTTCTTTTGCCTGTTTCACATCTACTGCACACTTGTAGTGCTTAGAGCAACAAAACGCTGTATATGAGCAGAGGCAGAATAATCCCACCTCAGGTCCAACAATTCCTCAATCTAACCTCAATACTTTTCTGTAAAGTCCTTATGGAGAGTTGCTGAATTTCAGTTTACAAGAACTATTTGTTCCTGCTGAACAAATAACACACACTGCTGCTGAAGCATGAGCCAACAAAAGCCTTTCCTGAATGAAATTATGAATCAAATATATCTACTTGGAAGCTAAAAGATAAAAGAAACTCAAAACTGAAATATGACTTCTGGGCCTCGGAGAGAGAGAAAAAAAATTACAGTCCTCTGCGACAGTAGCTGATAACAAAAGACAGATCCACTCTCTGCTGTTATTCATTAGAGCTCTTCAGTATTGTCTCTTCTTTTGCTTTTATAGAGAAAAAGATTCGCTAGTATTAGATGAAAGAAACTCGTACCTTTTCTGTACAGTACCCATATTGATTTTTTGTTCTTTAGGTACAGGAATCCAATTACTGTATCAAGTTTCGTACACTCCTTCATGCCGTGTTACTTCTCTGCAACCTGCCACCTTCCTGGAGTGCCCGAGTTGCTGCATATGGTTCCCCAGGGTGATCCACCGTGTTAACAAGCATGAAAATTTCTGTTGAGATGCTCACGCTCTTCTTTCTTCAGATTTTGCGTCACATGCGTGTGGTTTGTGGATAGCTTTAGCCTGGTAGAATCTCTTGTAATTTTAATGAATATATAGTGAGAATTTCTGTGTGTTTGTGAATATTGCTGTTAGATAGATGCCCTCTTCTTAGAGAACAGAAGCCTTCCTTCTCATTCCTTTCATGTGTGTTTGTAAGGATGAGAAATTATGTTGACTTCTTTTCCAGATGGGTAAATTAAGGCACATGCACATCATGGATGAAGTTCACCTTCCAAATTAAGGCATTTAAATGTAGGTGCTGAAATGCATATGTCTGTGTGTGATCTAAGTGTCTACACTCTCATTACAGCCCATATCCATCTGGCCAGCACAGACAGTTGAGACTACAAACTGTTTAGATGATCAAGTGGAAGCATCCACGTTGCCTAAAATACTTTCCTATATTCCACTGTCCTAGATGTCCACCAAGTGTAATAGCTTAGTGCAGTGATGCAGACTCCCTGGGCCATGTTGCGATGTCAGGACCAGCCAACATTGTGTCCTTGTCTTGGTTACAAGTGCAGAGAGTTAGGACAATTAGGGACTCCCTAACCGTACCTGAATCTCCTGCTGCCTGGATCGTAGCCTGCTCTGGAAGGTACCTGACAAGAATTACGGCTAAAACCAGAAAAATGCTGACCATAGTCAATCTTCTTGCCATCTTCCAAATAGCAATGTGACCCTTCGAGCTCTCCAGGACCACAGCAGGCTTTGACCCAGTATCTTAATCTGAGTAGAGACGACGCTAAGAGTAGATTTCATGAGGATTTTGAAGAGTAGGCTTTTGTGAGGATTTCCAAGATTGCCCACTGATAGATGGTGACGAAGAAGAAGGGTTGAAAGGTTGTCTGCTGACCAACGCTGATGAAGGAAAAGAGTGAGCAATTCACTACATCTAGATTTTGCAAGGTTTCAGAGATCATTTGGTACCAATAATTTACTACAATTTGCAAAGAGAGAAAAATCTCAATCATAGGTTAACCTCTGTATCTCTGTGTGTCTATGTTTGTGTGTGTGCAATTTGATTTAAGAAACTTTGTCCCAAGACTCCTGTGAACCTTGCCGTTTTTGAGTCTTTAACTAAGTCACTGTCTTGATTATAACAAACTTTATTAAATCCCTCTGATAACTGGCTGATGATTAAGTATTGTTAAAAATCATGTAACCTAATCTTGTGATTTACTGTAATAGTGCTAATAAATCTTAAATTGCTGCTACTTCAAAGTTTTGCAGGATCCACAGTCATCCATTTTGTCACGAATTGGCATAGTCGGCAGGATCCTAAATTAGGATCCACAACACTTGGATAGAGAGTTTACACCTATGTGTAAACTCTCTACAGGTAGACACCTACAATTGAATCCCTCCAAATCAGCATATCTCACAGCCCATGTATACACAGAACCACAGAATCTTTTTGGTTGGAAGAGGGCTTTAAGATCATCGAGTCCAATCGTTCCCCCTGCACTGCCAGGGTCCCTAAACCATGTCCCTCAGCACCACATCCACAAGTCTGTTAAACACCTCCAGGGATGGGGACTCCACCACCACTCAGGGCAGCCTGTTCCAATGTTTGACAGCCCTCTCTGTAAAGAAATTTTCCCTAATATTCAACCTAAATCTCCCCTGCTGCAACTTGAGGACATTTCCTCTCATCCTGGGCAGAGCTGTGCAGAAATACTAACACTAATTAGCCGAAAGGTCTCACTATATAGCTACACTATTCCACTACTCATCCCAGATTATTCATTGTGCTAGGTAAATCTCTTCTCTGCTACAGCTGGAAAATCTATCCCTTTAAGTATTATCCCATTTAAAAAATCATCTCCTATCTTTTAAGACATGTTAAATATCACTGGCATAAAAAGTTTTGAAATTCACACCTACTGTTTTGCGTCTGTGTGACATCTTGTCTGACTTTTCCCAAGCATACTTAAATCATTAAGAGGTCTGAATCAGAACCAGGCATGATACATTATTCAAGGTTAATTAAAACAATGAGTGACCTTGCTTTGACATTCCCAAACCCTTTCATTCAACCCTACCCTACTACATAGAAGACAAGCAAAGTGCTATGTTTGAAATGAAGAAGTCAGGGAAGAGTTAATTTTTTCTGTAGTCTGCAGAATTTTTTCTCCATGCTCCAGGCAAATCTCTGTGCATGTCAGCAAGGTCCTTACATGATCTCTGCAACTTCTGAAGATTAATCTCATCCACGATAAAATATCTTCAAAACACTGATCACCTCAAGTTTTTTTAACACCTATAAAGATAAATTTGGACCAGTTTTGATTAATTAATCTGAAGTATTTCTTCATCTACCACAATTAAGAACATATTAATTGTGCACAGAATGACCCCTTCACTGTGTTGTTTACACAACAAGGCTTCGATGTGAAACTCACATGTATGTATATACAATCAAGAAGACATCTGCTCAGAAGAATCCTCACCCATCAAAACAACTCTATTTCGTCCTCATATTTCTCACCTATCTGTAGGCAGAAATCTGGACTAGTGTTATCAAGCAAATTGTGGTGATGGGCAACCACTCGGTTGCCCCTATGAGATGTCCAACTGCCCCATCATTCTACTGTCAGGGTACCTCCAATGCACAGCTGAAGCTGTATCTTCCCTAACCTCAATTACTTGGTGTCTACTGGTGCTGTGACAGCTCTGAGCTTCTCTGATTTATAGGAACAACAATTACAAGTTGACCCATGCCGTATTTTCCAGTACTCTAATTTATCCCATATATCTCAGGCTGAACTTAGAAAACCTCAGGTAGAGGTCACAAGGTAGATGATGGATTCTCAAAATTGGATATCTGCCCCTCAAGTTGTAGACCAGGTCAGAGCTAGTTCTCTACTTCTGAATTATTAATTCCTTTAAATAATTAGCAGACATGCCACTCAATTATCCCTGATTTTCACATCCCATTTAAAGGTCACTAGGTTTTAGACTTGTCCTTAATTTGGCATAAAAATTACCAGCCCTTCCCAGCTCTAGCTTTACATCCCTGCAATCTGAAAAGCACAAAGTTAACTGTGACAGTGTTAACTCTTTAGTACAGTGGAAGGTGGATGTGTGCATCCTTTCCCTGCTTTCATTCATGGCAGTAGACACTGTCCAATAAAATTTAAAGGAAATTGCATTTCCTCAGATGTTTTCAATAAACTATGCCTCCTCCGTCCTGTCCTGTCCTGTCCTGTCCTGTCCTGTCCTGTCCTGTCCTCTCCTCTCCTCTCCTCTCCTCTCCTCTCCTCTCCTCTCCTCTCCTCTCCTCTCTCCTTGTGTATCATATTTCAACACCTACTGAATGTATCTGGACAAAAGCAACATCAGAAATCGTAACAGAGTGAAAAATCCTGCTATGCTGCATCCCCTCCTCCTTTATCCTCATGACAGTTATTCGACAATAGGAAGTAACCTGATAGTTTTCTTTATGATGTCCTTAGGGTCACCAAGAAATGTGATTTCTCACAGACCAACTGAGCTTTCAACATGCAGAATGAAAAGCTGCATAATCCTAGCTATGCTGCATGACTGATTGTTGTCCTTTCTTCCTTCCTCTAGGTAACACCAAATTAAATTGCCTTCATAAAATATAATTAACCTTAGTGACTCTTTTATCCTCAATGTCCCTTAATCCACCTAGCACAAGTGGAGAGAAACATTTCTTCTTTATAATGACTAAAAATTCTATAACAAAATAGGGAGTTACCCAAGTGTTACTGTATCTTAGGAAACAATACCGAACTGTTGTCAAACTTGCGGCAGTGGTATGGTGTGGAATGACAGGTCCTTGTGACATTGGGTTGTTACTTCAGACAGTATCACCTTTGGAACTGATTTTGTAGCTTGAAACAACCTGGGTTAGCTTGAGTTGTGACTTCCAGGGACTGGGTTGGAGGTTCTGTGCACATCACTTCCTCTGTGTTTGTGACCCTACCCATCGGCTGGGATGGTAATTCTCGCCTGCCTCACCGGAGTGCAGTGAAGATTAGGTAGCAGGTTTGTATATAACATATCATATGGTTTTCTGAGGTTGCAGGTAGGTACAAATTCCTAGATGTCAGTATTTGGACATATCTAGAAATGGTTCATGCCAGTTCTTAGCACTACTGTTTGCAGGAAGGTAACGACTGATTTGCAGAGTAATACCAGGCTAAAAGGAGTTGTGCAAATTGTTGCTGTTTGAAGCATGAAGAAACGGAATTGGAAATCGTTGGTCTACATTTAAAAGCTGAGGTACTAGTTATTACCATATTTCCTTCTTCCATTTGGTACCTTTCCTAAAACATAAGGAAGTCAATCCTCTAACCTCAGTCTTAGCAAGCCAATCAACTTAATACAGAGATGTTGCTACAGGACTCGGAAAACCGGCTGAAGATCCTTGTCCATTCGAGTTGTGGTCATTAATCATGCTTTTAACTATCAGTATGGCAAAATTTTTCTTAATATTCTTAATTCATTCACACCTGCAAACAGCAGTCGTGAGAGTGCACTCTATTTACACCACAGGTATTGTGTGAATTTCCACAGGACTCAAGATCAATCAAATACCTGAGTAACACTGAAGGAAGATGATTGCAAAGGGATGAGTCTAGGCATCTAAGGAGTTTATAATGTCAACATGGGATACCATAAAAGACTGATCTTACTGCAACTGAAGCCAACTTGCAATTATGGTGAATTTTCACATATTAAAGCAAGGACAAGCTTTCCCAAACTCTTTTAATCACCACATTGTCATGAGCTCACCACAGAGTTCTCTTTGCCGTTCTCGCTTTGAATCTTGAATTAATAAAGTTCATTCATTTGCTGAGCTGTTCTTTCATACCTGTTCGCTTTTTCATTTGTCTTTTCTATTGCTGTTGAAAAGACAAAAGGAAAAAATCCCATCTGAAGGGAAATTCAAGCTTTAACTGGCCCGTGAACACCCTCTTTTATGATATTAAGGGTATCCCAAAATAATTAGAGATTTTGGTCTCTAATTGAAGGGTGAAGGAAAGAGAAACTAAAGGTGAGGAAGTCCTATGTTTCCTGCAGATAACTCAATTCCTCTCTAAATTGGTAAGAAATAGTTTTCAGCTGGGCGTTTCCAAAATTATTTATTTTTCACTCTCTACCTAAAAAGACATACAGGGAATTCAAGGAACTGCTGTACCCATACAACGTACGTAGTTATCAGTCAGAAACACAAAGCCCAGAGTTACAATTGAATCCCCACTCTGCCAGGCACTGAATCAATAAGTAGACATAGAAGGCATACTATGAAATCACAGATGAAAGGAGGACCAGATACAGTCTCTGTGCCTCCTTCATGAGACAAGCCAGAAAGCTCATCATATTCTCTGATACAACTGTATGCATTCATGTTTACTCTCCACGGTATATATATAGGGGTCCACACTGTCTTACACGGAGCCCAAGCTGAGCATCTTTCAGATCCTATCCACCCTTTCAACAGATGATAGGGAAGCCCTTCTAGGAAGGGTATGTTGTTCGCAGACAAAAAAACCCAACAAAAGCCACAACCAAACCACAACAGTGCTTTGCTGCTTGGTTTTGTGAATTGAATTTTCTGAGTTTCAGAACTGCGTGTCTGTGAAGTTTGAACTTGAGTCTGAGCTGGTGGCCTTGCTCAGATCACAGCACAGATGCAGAAGAAACTCATTTGCTGTCTCCTGGAGACCAAAGACAGCAGCGACATATGGGCCATGCTTGCAAATTCCCTTGTCTTGTTTCATCTACTGGCAAATGCTGCCTATCTAATATATCTATCTGTAATTTTTATATTTCATTACCCATAATGAAATCACAGCTGTGACTCATGGATCAAAAAATTCAGCACAAGCCTGTTAAACATGGGTGTTTTCAATCCAGGCCAGAAGACGGGAATCACTGTGATAGCTCAAGGCAGCAGGTCTCTGTACACAGCACTGCTTTCATCATGCTCTCTCCGTCAGAACTTGTTTTGATTTCTTTTCATATTCTGCTATGGATAAAGGCAATGCATCGACTATTGAATGTACTGGGCGGGATTTTGAGACTCTTTCCTTGAGCTAGATGGGAAGGGACTCCACCAAAGTCTGTAGACATCATCTAGTAATTTAATACAAAAATCAAATCATGGTCTTTTCTATGCACATATTAGTGAACACTTAAATATGTGCAAGGGTTTTTGTTTTGTTTTGTTTTGTTTTGTTTTCCTTTAAGAGAAACCTGTATAATAAATACCAAGGAACTGGAAAACTTTGAAACACAAATGTAAATCCAGCAAAATAAATACTGATAAAATCAAAAGGAAAAATAAAACTTATGGAGGGGTGAGCAAGCAAGAATTGCTGTTTCAAATAAAGGTAAAGTGTACTAGTATATATTAGCTTTATTTTGGAGTGTAGTTTAGTATCATAACCACCCAATTATCTGGAAGGAACCATTCACGGATACAGATCTTTTTATAGCATCAAGTCCTAGAACACTCTGAACTCATATTGCAGGTTGTTTTCTCAGCTGCCTGAATATTCTATTTTATGAAGCAGCTTTATTTGAAGGATGCTTTCTGCACTCATTTTCTCTGTGGCTTAGACTCTAGAGAATTTCCATTACATTGAGCTTCCTGGGATTTATTGAGCAGAGATTGCTGCAGAGGGTAGGACTTTGGCTTCATTTTTAAAGCTGGGAACAGTAAGGTGAAGCCCCCGCTTCCATACTTGCTGGGGGTGCATTCACTCCTGATTGCTCTTATTATTTATGACTTACATGATGTGACTACGCAACTTTAGCTTCATTATGTCTAGCACAGCGAGCGCAGGGAGAATGAAACGACAATCTGCTCTTTGAGTCACAGTTCTTGCAAAAGCATATCAGTCCCAAAGGCAGGCGTCACTGAGACAGCCCCACCCTCAGAGAGAGTGAAGCAGTCATAATAATGTCTCTAAAGTGATGGGGGAATAGTTCAGTAAATGTTCCATTTGTCTGTCCCTCAAATATTACCATTCTCCCCCTTGGCTTACCTTAAGGAAATCACGCCATTGGCATCAATAATTTGGATCTCACAGTCTCCTGAAAATGAGCTCAATAAAATATGCAAAACATGTTCTGCTAATTGTTCCTGTACAGGCAGTAAATCTTCAGGGCAAACACAACATTTTACAATTCACGTGTCTAGAAGAAAGGGTTCTCAGTTAAAATTGTACCTACTCAGCATCATTGGTCTTAATCTAAATAACAACAATAATAAAAAATAATAGTTTTATAGATGTACAACAAATCAGAAGGTGACAAAAAGTGAGGATCTGAGAATCCACCAACTACACAATTAAAATCAGTAGCAATTCCAGTGGACTTCTGTGATTTTGAGGTCACACTGTAAGTACAGGCCCTATATTTAGTTTCCAGCAATCTCTGACACAGAAGTCATAAAATGAGGGATTAAATTCTCTGGTGCTGGGTACGCAGATTCAGTTTTCCCCAGATTAAAGCAGGCTGCCAATGAATAATGATTAAAAAAGAATGTTCAGGAAAGACTTCAGATTAGTTTCAATTTAGAGTCTCATTTTAAAATATTTATGTTTTTTGAAGAAATGACTTCATTTCAAATTATGAGGAACATTTAATTTAAAACTTCCTTGTGACGTACAGTTTTATTTTGTTTGTTTCTTTTTTATTCTCTAACTATCAACAATGCATGATCAGCTGAAACGGGAAGACACTCCAGTAACATCAATAAAAATGTTGTCAAGTAAAAGACGTCAGCCTGCTAATTGCAAAAGACAGCAAGTCAAAAAAGTCCTCTAAGTTTTCTATTCAGGCTTGAAACATTAAGTTTGCCTGTTGTTCTGAGGGGTTTTTTTCTCCTGATTTTCCTCCTTCCACCTGCATGAAAATATAAACAAACCAAAACAAGGATGCTCTCTTGGGATGAATATTTACTACCATGTGAAAACTGAGCTTCCGTGTATCACAAATGTGGCATCATTTATTCAGAAATGCTTTGAAAAATTGCATTCTCCAGAATTTCTGCATAAATAAGAAGGATCAGCTTGTTTTATAACTGAACTGAGCCCTATGAAGCACAAGCCACGCTCCCAAACTATCAATTCAAGGGATTCATTTAGAGCCAAGAAGCTTTAAAGCTGTCTTTTTGACAGGAAGTATATTTTATAGTCTTTCACTTCTCCCGTCGTGTAGGAAGCAATTCTACACTGGTAGTTTAACCTTCATCTACAAAGAGCAATTGTTCTTCCCATGAAGCTTCTACTGTTTTCACTTCAGGAATACACTGACAAAATTATTAATGGCAGAAGTTACAAAAAGAATGGTAGTCTTATAGCAAATAGTGTCAGTTAAATGCAGACAAAATTTTGCCAACATCTGGGAGGTTTGGGGGTTTTGTTTGTTTTCTTTTATTATTCTATTTCCTGCTTATCTTTTCTGACATCCAAATATCTGGTAAATCTCTTCAGACGTGACTGGTCAGACCTACATAACAATATTCAACTGAAAGAGCTGTATCAAATCTGTGTTTGCTGAAATATTTCTGAAAGATAACAGCAATATTATATTTCAAGACCTGCTTATTAGTGGTAGGAGGTGGTAGTATCAGAAGGAGTAAATATCGAGTTCTAAAAGATTCGTTGGGTCATGCACAAAGAAACTGCAAGACCTGTATAGAAACAATGTTGGGAAATGTCCCATATCCCAGGCTCCCTTATTCCGGATAAATATTTTTCTTAAGGGGATTACACCTCAAATTGTACTTTTTCTGCCTCTGCTGTCCTGGACAAGGGTGTCTTTCCAGAGCCCAGCCAGTTCCTCGGAATTAGGTCACTATTTTGGCAACTCCAGTTGCTTTGCATCCTTTTGTCACCCAGAGTGTTAGTCTACATCTTTGTAGTCAGGTTCCCCCACCATTGACCTGGTATGCAAAAAGTGGACAACGCTCTTACCAGGTCCTCCTCCAGCCACTTTATAGGCAAGTGCCTTGTCTCACTCCAAAAAAAAGGTGAGTTAGGTGTTTAACAGAGATGAGTTTAAACCTGTGATTCCTATTTTCACACAAGCATCTTACTCCTGGTTGCAAGTCAATAAACATAGCAGTGGTAGACACAAGATTTAGAACAGACTCTCTCCTGACCATTTCCCACAGGGTGCCTTTGGCAGCTTTCTGCTCTGTGTGTAGATGCTGTAAACCCTCCTAAAAGCCTTGCTTCTCATCAAGCAATGTGCAGTTAACCTAGGCACCAAGTCAGCAGTATAAATTACAGTTTCAGGACTGAATGACTGTACGTGTGTCTGTGCCTTAGCGACTTTGTGAACATAGACTGACTTGTTAAGGAAAAATTACGCTAAGAAATATTCGACTTTGGAAAGACCTGCTTGGAAGTTGAGGTATGACAATATGAAGGCATGAGAGGAATATCCACAGAGTGGATGAAATATACAGGCAACATTAGACAGGTTTTTCATTTGGGCTGCGAAGCATTTATACTTAGTAATTAAGCACACAGAGGGAAAGATTCAGCTTCATTTAGATCTGATTTTTTCCTCTTGGGAACCTGACTGATACTAAAAAATATGCTTTTGTGAGTCTGGTCACCCTTACAAGATAGGAGCTAATGGTCCCTCTCCCATTTATATCTCAGCCATTGAGTTCTCCTGCACAAGTATTGAAGCCATTGGAATCACATGGTTCTTGATTAAGCTTTGGCCCTCTGCAGCCTGATCGTAGTTCTGCTTGTGCTATGGGTAATTGTACGAGCAAGCAACGCAGCCCAAGAGCATCGATGGAGAGAACCTTAATATTGCAGATCCAGACAAGCATTACAGGAATTTCCTTTGGAATATCTGTAATGTGATGCCATGGTGTTGAGAAAAGAGGGGGAATAAATCCAGTCTTATAAGGCTGACACTGAAGATGCGAAACAAACAAGTCAGAGGCACTAATGATGATGGTTTATTTAAAATGCAACCTCTACCAGTTCTTTCAGATTGCTGTTGATAAATTAAGGAACTGCAGGGTAGCTATAGTTTAGTTACCAGAGAAACAGCCAAACACTATAGTCCAACACCAAAGAAGCTACAACCCGCCCGTTGTAGCCCGATAAAAACAAGCCTGGTAAAAACAAGCCTGTCAGATGCACGAACAGTGCAATAGAAACAAGTGCAATCGCGATTACAAACAAATAAAATACACCCGGGGACAAATGATGTCACTCAGTGTGGCTGAAGTGAAGAATCTTACCCACATGGTGTCCCTATGGGGGAGGTGGAGAGGGAACGAATTCATCGATCCGTCCGTTGGCATGGTTCTGAGTCATCTCCTGTCCCATTTTAGGGCTGTCATTGGGGCAATATTTATACCCAGCTTTTCATATTACATCATTGGGGTAGCTGTGTGGGTTGGGATGACTGTAGGCAAGCTTATCTCTTATGTTAATTGCACAAAGTCCGTTAATTTACACCCCTATGGGTGGAGGTAACAGCTCGTTTTGCCCAGGGTGGAAAAATGGAAGAATGTGACCAAGGGATAACACCTAACACCAGATATGGATCTAGTGATAGTTGTAGTTCTGGTTGCCACATTGCCCAGGGCTGAATTTTATCAACAAAGAGCTTGCAGACATCCAGCTGCCTTGTGTGCATGTCTGAAGTGACTTGGGCTTTGTACTGTGACTTGGTACTCTCTGCACATGGTCAAAATGCCCACCACTGGCTGGACCATGTCAGGTGCGCTTCTGGAGTGGGTCTTTAGTTTATTTTCATCTCATGATAGAAAGCTCATCTGTTTTGTGCTCTAACAATCCAACATAGGATTAAGTAAGAACGTTTGAAAGAGTCACTTCAGAAGCTCAGTCCTGATCCAAATTAAAATGGTAACAGACACATCAACTGCATGACTGTTGTTATTTGAACCATGTGCTATAAACAAGGAAATATAAATTGAGATACAGTAAGTAAATGTCCTTTGCAGAGCATAGCAGATGTCAGCAACTGCCCCACGGCTGGGTTTGGGTCTTAGCCAAAAGGTAGATAGAATTAGCTGTACCCTCAGCATCCTAGACAGTTGCAAGACCTGGGCCAGGGAATGGAAGGACTTTAGCTCAGGCTTGGTGATATTAAATGAATTACACGACAAGTTTGGTTACAGCTACAAACCGAATATCCAAAGCAGATGTAATGTAGGTAAGGAGAATCTAGTCTTAAAATCCACCTGTAACAGAAACTCTTTAACCTCTAGAAAGATGTGATTACTAGGCAGCTCATCACCCTCAAAATCTGAGAATTGGAAATGATCATGAGAGAGTCAGAGATATTTGTTCTTTCTGCTCTTTCTGTTGCTTCACGTGGGAGTTCCTGGGCCATTAAGTCCATCTTCCTGTTGCAGTTTCCCACCATAAAGTCCATGAAAAAATTTATTGGGGTCTGTGTTAAAATAAGCAAGTGGTGCCCACCCGCCACTCCTGCCACCCCCGGCAATTCACATGGGAAGACATTCCTAGAACCTCAATGTTCTCATAGTCCTTTATGTCCTCATAGGAACCTTTATTACAAGACCCAGACGAAATGTATTTTAGGCCAATTAATTTCTCTCAAGATAAACTGCCCTCTGCCAATCTCTTGAAAGAAACAAATGAGTCATATAAGATCATCAATGAGTCTATTCTTCGACTCTTTTGAAATGAAGTAAGAGAACTGCAAGTACTGTTTCATTATTATTATTTCCCAAAGGCAGTGGTCTTTCTGAAGTCTGGGAAGCTCTGCTCTGGAGTTCTTATAGCACTGTTCCCTCACTTCTGTTCCTCTTTCACCCATGCCCACAACAGGGACAAAGGAATTTTTCTATGCAGTCACCTATGTGACTTGCAGGATTAACACAACTTAAAAAAAAAACCTAAAACAAAAAACCCCTGGTAAGTAGTGCACAAAGGAATTACAATATTTCAGAGGAAACTTGTCATCTAGATGTCATCTCTAAGGCACTCTAAGGCAAGATCAATTTAATTAATTCAAATTAAAACCAGTTTAAAATATGGTAATGTGTTTTTTTGGTTAAAAAAAGCTTAGAATTGTTTTTGTTTTCATGCTGTCACTTTGAGCGCTGCAGATACTAGATTAGGTGTGAAAACTAAAAATTGGGAATGTAAGAAATACAAGCACATGTACTGCAAATCCACAATAAAAGCAACAACAAAAAGGTCTGATTTGAAATGTCCAAAATTTTGAAATTAGCCATTAATGATGTTAAAGTAATGCAATGGCTGAACAGAACCAGTACAAACCCAAGAAGACCACAAGTATACAAATACAAGGTAAATTAACACAGCCGAAGAAAATCCGTCTATCTATCTAACAGAACACATAAAGGGCAGCAAGAACAGATAAGAGATTGCTTTTAGCAGAGGATTTTGTCAATTACAGAACTAACCAATCATGGTTGAAAAACATCCATGCTTGGATGAAAGATCACTATCACAAATCAAGCGCAGTAGAGCAGCCACGAATAGCCGTGTGCTCAACTCATCAGTTATTTTACATGAGCTGAGCTCATGCCTCCATTCTCCTCGCAGCCTCCAGACAAATGCACAGTTTATGAGGCACAGATGCTGCAATGCAGTTTTCTCATTGTGTAGGAGCAGGTTCCCGCCCCACTATTTGTACCTAACATGTTCTTTTCAGAAGGAATTAGCTGATTAAAGCAGTCCTGTTCCAGAGTTTATTCCCTGCTTGCTCTCTTTGTGTGTTGCCAGGTAAATATAAATTACTGGTTGCAGGTAGAGTCTTTCCATCGTGTATGTGTGGGTACTTTCTGTTAAGCTATTTTCCTGCAAATACAGGAGGCCATGAAAGGCATTTTCTTCCTAGGTTTGGGTTTTGAGGTACTTAACCAAAAGGTATGGAGACCCTCTTAGGCAAAAGGATATTCCCTGCAGGTGCATTATCGGGGCTGTGAAGCTCTGGAATTACTACACAGTTCTCCTGAGAGCTGTGTCACTTCTTAATGAACATAGAATCACAGAATCATCTGGTTGGAAGAGACCTTCAAGATCATCAAGTCCAACCGGTCACCCTGCATTGCCAGGGTCCCTAAACCATGTCCCTCAGCACCACCTCGACACATCTGTTAAACCCCTCCAGGGATGGGGACTCCACCACCTCCCTGGGCAGCCTGGTCCAATGCTGCACAACCCTCTCTGTAAAGAAGTTCTTCCTGATATCTAACCTAGATCTCCCCTGGCACAACTTAAGGCCATTTCCTCTCATCCTGGCACTTGTCACATGGGAGAAGAAACCAACACCCACCTCTCTACAACCTCCTGTCAGGTAGTTGTAGAGAGCAATAAAGTCTTCCCTCAGCCTCCTCTTCTCCAGGCTAAGCAACCCCAGGTCCCTCAGCTGCTCCTCATAAGTTCTCTAAATCCTTCACCAGCCTCGTTGCCCTTCTCTGAACACACTCAAACATCTCAACATCTCCCTCTCTGAACCTGATGAAAACAAGTGTCATGTGTTAACCCATTTTACACAAAAATATCTGAACACGAACATATTTCACTTATAACGAAACTGCAGAGGCATAGGTCTTCAGGAGACCAATGAATCAGACACCAAATCATTCACCGTCATTTGAGATCACACGTCCTAGCCATGCCACAATCAATATCCCTAATGCTGGTGCTCCAAAGTTAGTCTAACAGATTGAAATAAATTTAGTCAATTATGAGTTAAAAATCTCTACAAAAAAATTCTGAATGTATTAGTCTATACTTGCCCAGGGAATCCTGGGATGTATCCATCCAATAATTTTACTTACATGTAAAAGGATCCTTTCCCTGATAGTTCTATTAAATGACCTGTCAGAGAGAGTAATGAGATGGATAGTTAGTGGTTAGTTCGCTCACCTTGCCATGTGACCTAAACTGTGGTTTGAGTTTTAATTGCATCACCACACAAAGACTCGACACACAAATTATTATGCACTTTCATAAAAACGGGAGAAAGGGTGGACCAACATGTATAGATATAAACCAGAAGTGATCAGTGGATAGACTCGTTGAAGGGTCTGGATGAGAGAAGTTGTCACACAAACAATAGTTCCAGAAACATCTAGGAGTTGCCCATATTTTATTTCTAGCCTCCTTCAGTGCTAGAACAGAGTGATCTGTTTCTAAATTCGCAGGACCTCAGCAGACATTGGTGCTCCTGTGGACACCTTCTTGTTATTTTTCTAGAGTACTATGCTCCTAATTTTCATACTGAAGGAGCAAATGAAGCGACCTCAGTAAGAGCACAGAGATAGAGGTGCACATGAAATGAAGCTGGGAATCACAGCTTTAGGGAGAGAAAGGCTAACCCACAACACTGGATGGTATCCACTGCAGTTAACGTCAGGTATCTGGCATGTGGACCTCTACCTCTGAAATTCTCATTTAGGTTATCTTTCTAAGCAGTCAAATAAAAGATAACTTTTAATACTTTCTTCTCCTAACAAAGACAAATCTAACACTTGTGCTGTCTTTTCTTCATTGGCTACAAACAGCATCTGGGGAAGTAGCAGAGATATCATTCTGCGTGTCTAAAACAGAAAGAAAACCATCCATTGACTTCTTCAAAAAGCTTAAGGTCTTCCAGAGGAAAATGTAACCTGTTGCCCTACTTTTGCCCCCTTGCTTTTGTTTCCTCTAAGGACTCGAGCAACCAGCTTGACTTGTGTCAGAAAGACAAGACTAATATCACATGGGAAAAGAAAGAACATCCTCCCAACTTGACTGCTCTGAATGCATGGCGAAACGCTTCATCACTGCTTTCAACTCTAGTGCTAGTAGCAGTAGCTTTGCTTCTGTGTCTTGCTATTACCTTGCAGCTGTGTAGCCAGGAAAACCATGAATTTTAATTCAATCAGTCCGGTATGGTATTAACCATACCCCTGTTTAACGGACTCGATGCCTTTCTTGGTACTGCCAAAAATTGGATATGTACATTGTATTAAAGACGGCATCTTTTCTTTCTGCAGATGCCAGGTACAAGTTTTCTCACTTCATAAAAATAAAAGATTTGTTCATTATTTGACCAGTTTTCAATATTTACCATGGATCGCCCTACCTTTTCTTATTGTATTGAGAACCAGTTCCAAAACTCCTTTGTTTATACATAGATCTTTACATTTACGGTGTTGATAATGATTAATTTTCCTGAAGTCACAAGTGCTCTTGGCAGTGCTCTATCGAGATTCATCACAATATGTCATACACCAAGAAAATGTTCATTAAAACAGCTAGAGAAAATGTTAATCTTGACTTCTAGTGGCAAGTATTTTGGAAATAATATCATTGTTTTGGCCAAAGACGAATCAGTCACAAAGACATGATCAGTCCTCATCCTGTAATCTAGGCAAAATGAAACTGTTTAAGAACTTTATTCTTCAGTTCTCAATGACATTAGGGAAGATTTGGCCTATTTTCTATGCAATCTAGTTCTATCACCTGAAGCCCTAAACTTGGAACATACATTACCTGCAGCATCAGTTGGTTTTCCGAACACTTAAACTGAGAGATACAAACGTAGTTTGCATCAGAGCAGGAGATTTATTACAGAGCTGACTTACTTCCTTACATCATGACACCACATTTCTTTTAATTATATTCACCTTCTGCCTGCCAAAGAATCTTCCATGAGACGATTGTAATGTGGTTTAAAACCTTTATTTTTCTTTTTCCTGAAAAAATCTAACAAAACCAGAGATTTGATAATTACTATCAAATCATATAATTATATATATATAATTATCATAGCACTGCTTATGTGCATTGCATTGATGTGATTTATCATTAGACTATATTGCACTTATTTCACTAGAATTTGTCTTCCTTCAAGGCACGTGTGCAAGTAGAGTAATACACAATATGGTGTTTCCCTGTCCCAGATAACATCAAAACTAAAGAAAATCCTGGCCTTATTTAAGTGTTGTGGGCAGAAGGGAGCAAAATAGCATGAAATTATGTAAATAATAATAATAATACCTCGTAATATAATTGGTACAGCACATACTCCTGGCTGCCTGGCAGACTTGTATTTGAAGCTGTGGAAAGTTTGCCAAAACTGTAGGTACTTCTGGAAGAGCAAGTTGGTTTCAAAACGTAAGGTTTGCAGGCTATCAGAGGTATAAAGCAGGTAAATGTCTCCTTGCACAAAACATAAAAATGAGTGCAACTCCGTTCTGGTAAAATGGGGATGTTTTAC
Source organism: Bucorvus abyssinicus (assembly GCA_009769605.1). Lineage (NCBI taxonomy): Eukaryota > Metazoa > Chordata > Aves > Bucerotiformes > Bucorvidae > Bucorvus > Bucorvus abyssinicus. The sequence goes on along the minus strand of CM020026.1, from coordinate 1,462,528 downwards.
CCTTTTTTAGCAATAAAGAGAAGATAGACGTAAGGACTCATCAATCGGAATTGCACATTTTTTAATCCATGTCAAACACTGCCTTCAAAATTGTTTGTCTTGAATAATTTGGTTTAGTAGACCCTCTATAAATAAGTTTCCATAAGAGAAGTTGCTAAACTCTAGAAATGACATCAAAATGACCCAGAAAAAACTTCTTGGGGGAAAAATAAAAAAAAAGGTCAGTCTTGACTGTTGATGGATCTCCCTCTTTGTAATTGTTTCTGAAGACTTTATTTATCAGTCTTCTGTGAGAACACGATGGGGAAAATGGAAGGCACTTCATCACCACAGCCTCCATTCTAGTGCAGATGATCCACTTCATGTGCAATAACAGAGTCATAAACTAGATTACAGCCTAGGAAAATACAAGAGGAAAGAAGGCTAAACTGCAATTATCATGATTAGAATTAAAATGAAAAATAGATTTAAATTTTTTAAAATCTCTGGTGCTTAATTTGGTTTTGTGAATATTTACCAAAAAACCCACAGCCATAATACTTGAGATAGTTCATATTGTTTTCTATCCAGTACCTTGTCCTGAAACCCTGTTCAGGTCAGAACCACCTGGTCAGTTAAGCCTCTGTTTTGCAAGGAACCACAGACTCTGGAAATGACAATGCTGAGAATGACAATAACCTGGAGGAAGTTAAACGAGACTAATAGGTTCAAAGCTGCTCCACAACTTAAAAAACCATTGAATTAGGAGCAGAGTTATCTGGATGCTGGAAAATCAGCTTCAGAGCAGGAGGAAGGACTTTTTCTTCTCTCAACCCAGCAGTTTCTGATCCCTGGCTTGTCGTTAAGCATGCTGCCAGGCCCCTGTTTATCTAAACAGTGCTGTGGAGCAGCAGGTAAGAGACCCCTGTATTGCACCGAATTTCCCGTATCTCCCATTCTGGGCTGGTCCCATGTTGCCAATTGAAGGAGTTTTATTATGACCTGATCGTATAAAATTTTTCATCTTTCTGTAATATCTTTTCCTCACAGGTTACCAAGATATCTACTTGCTGTGACATTTCATCATTTGATAATGTTCTGAAAGCACTTCTGAAGCTGAAAAAACACCTCAAATCTCATCCAGTAGTTTGTTCGCTTTTGCAGGTGCAATAACTAGATTAATAGCAATCACTAACTCTGTCTTTCATGCCTGCCTTGTATTGCAAATTGTTTATCTGATGCTTCCTTTTGTTGATAGTGACCAATAAACTTTCCTAAGACTTTTTGCACCGCTGTCAATCAATAATAATGGTGCTAGAGCCAATGCCTGTACAATGGCTGATAGTGGCGATGAAGTGGGAAAAATGAATTCTCCTCTTCGCAGTAAGGTTCAGTATGTGGTGGGCAATTCCTAAGTATCCAAAAAGCAGAATCTCCATTTAGATTGACATCTACGAGAGGCAAAAGCTAAAGCGGGAGACCAAACAGGTCGTGTGTGAAGCCTTTATGTGTGAAGTTCTGGTATCCAGTGAGAGAAATGGATCCTTCTGAGAATTTTAATACAGATAAAAGGGAGATTGTGGAGCTGAAGCCAAGACATGAAGGGAGTGTTTGGCAGTGGTGAAAAGGCTAGAAAGAACAGTGAAGCTATTGAAAGACAATGAGAGCTAGGGAGAAACAATACTGTGTGAAACCCTGAAAATGGCTTTTGGAATCTAAAAATTCTCTGTGAGCTGAATTCCAGACTTAGCAGATGTGTACTTAGCTCCCAGATCTCAGAATTTCCTAGGTGAAATGGGGTGATTCACATGATCTGTCTGTATCTGAGTTTTCCATCTGTAAAATAATAAAAAAAAAGAGATGAGAGTCAAAGAAATTTAGGTCAGATGAAAGGAAAAATTGTATCTTGCAAGCCATATGTGGTAATCTTAGTAATCCTTCTAATCTCCTCACTTGCTTTAGCTGAAATGCTCTCCTCAGTGTTGCACAACATAGTTTAAAATAGTTGTGAACAGCTGGAAGGAGGCCAGAGAAGAGAAGCAAAAATGATTCTAGAAATCTAGGAAATATCACCTACGAGAAAGACTGAAAAGAACATGGATTTTGAGTCGAGAAAAGAGGGAATACAAAACTCGGGGGAAACAGGATAACTGTAGTGAATAGGGCAAGCAATAATGGTATAATATGAAAAGAAAGAGATCGAGAAATTAAGATAAAAATCCTCCTGATATGATTACTGAAGCACAAGAGATTGTATGAGAATGAGACGATTCTGCATTATAGGAGACCCTTACCTAGCGGTTTGACAGATGCCAGCCAAGAATTACCTGTTTTGGGAGCTGCAACTGACACCAGTGTGACCAAAGTTAAATATTCATATATTAGAAAATAACATCACAGTGATGATTCAAGCATTCAGGTTGCACACCAAGAGGATGCTTGAATCCTCAGTCAGCAGATCAGTCAGGAAGCGTCAGTCTACTGAAGTTTCCGTAGACCATAGGAGAGAGGTGTCCTTCACTTCATTTCATTTCAATTTAATACTTAAATGGAAATTAATTTAATTTTGTTACAGAACTGTTTCCTTCTTTAACATGCTTTGAATGCACAGCTGCTACTGAAGGAGATGTCACACTAAAATCTGCCTGGTTTGTTTTAGAGTAAATCTCACAGAGTTTGGAAGATTTCCTTTGATCGCTTCCATTGGAAGTTTGTGTCGGATAGAACTACTATTTTCCTCTTGCTATTAAGAGAATTGGACTTAATAATTTCTCCACTATTTAAATTTAATCTGGAGGTATCTTCAAATACCCCATAGTGCTGTCATTAAAGGAAGGAAAGCCAGCTTTGAATTTCGAAGGCGAACAGTTCAAATAGTAGGTCATGATGGTCAAGACACTTTATTTCTGTTGAGAGATTCCACTGCATGACACACAGATTTTAATTACGAAGCATGGAACTGCATGTTAGAAAAACAAATTCTGATAAAATGAGTTGCTAACATACTTTTAAACCTCTGCTTGTGAAAGGCATACGGACTCGGCCATACCCTATTTGTACATGTCGGAATAAGAATATCTATGAAAAGAAACGCAAAGTCAACAGGACCTTGAGAAAGCACTGACAGAATAATCTTTCAGAAATAGCTCCTCTTCTCTGCGAGGCAGTGCGCTGCTCAGGCTACCTCTGACTTATTTTCTCTATTTTAATGCTGAAAAGTGTTTCTTTTTGCGTAGTCAGCCACTCTCAATACAGACAGCGAGTGCTCCCCATGCTGCGGGTGACGTGCCAGTCGTATTTAAGGAGGCACTCCCTTCCTGAGGGATCCATCATTCGCTGCTGCCTTATGTGTGACTGGCACTGGCAGCCACACCTCAGGGGCAGATCTCCTTTGTTTCAGGAGTTGTATTACCAAAGTTTCCAGTTTCTCTATTTCATTAATTCTATGTAATCTGATTTCAGTCCCCATATTAGTTGCAATAATCAGGGTATCCAAGAACTAGATAAAGACCCAGAACATTTGTTACCCTGTCTTCCTCTCCAACATGGGCACAGAAAGGGCCTGGTGGTGCCTCTTCTCTCAGATCATGCAGTCTTGAGGGAAAACTTGCAGAGAAAAAGATGCCGGAAGAGTGCAGAAAGCCAAAGCATAGCTAAGGCTAACTCCTTTTAGCAGTCTCAGAATTTTCTGCAGTTTTAGCTAGAGTCTGTAGCTGCATCTTTGCTGTCTGGCAAAGAATTAGACATGTTGCCAGGTTCTGATGCCAGGAAGTGTGGCTGAGCTGATGTCCATTTGGCTAAACCCTCTTTCCAAAACCGAGAAACACGAATCCCTTCGGGATGGCATGTCCCTACTGCACACAGGAACTGCATTCTATCCCAAGCATTTCCAAAAATGTGTTTGGAGTCATTGACCAAAATCTTGCCTGTGAGTGTGCCCATAAATAGACTAAATGATTGTCTGGCAGTGCACAAACCCACACCCACGCCTGGCTTACTGGCATAGCCTAGACTTTCTGTCCTGAGCTTGTCTGTGTTATTCCTTTCTTGACACCTGCTTTGATTATTTAGATGATGAGCACTTGTGACACCTCTTTGTGTTTGTGCTTTGGGGTTCCTTTATACACTGGCATAGTAAATAACAATTTGGAATATAATGATGAGTTGTACTGCCCATAACTGGCAAATTATATTCATTCAGATATCTCCATAATGTCCAGCTTTGTCAGTGCTGCAGATCAGATGACCTGACATCTGTTGGAAGCCAGGATTTACATACAGAATAACTGTGTGAGACAATTAGGAGAAAGCTTTGGTAATATGGAAGCCTGCAGTGAAACACCGTGAAAGGAGCTGAAGATGTGAATAGTCATGGGGATGACTTTACTGGTCATCAAGAAAACATCTTAGGACTCTTATTAAAGATGGTCACTCATTTAATATCCCCTAGTATGGCAAATATGGCTAGTGTGGCAAATACAATTTTATATCTCATAGAATCACAGAATCGTCTGGTTGGAAGAGACCTTTAAGATCATCGAGTCCAACCGTTCACCCTGCACTGCCAGGGTCCCTAAACCATGTCCCTCAGCACCACATCCACGCGTCTGTTAAACACCTCCAGGGATGGGGACTGCACCACCTCCCTGGGCAGCCTGTTCCAATGCTGCACAACCCTCTCTGTAAAGAAGTTCCTCCTGATATCTAACGTAGATCTCCCCTGGTGTAACTTAAGGCCATTTCCTCTCGTCCTGTCATTTTCTTTATGTTCCTACTTGTACTTCCTCAGTGATATCCATTTCAATATTAGATTTCTACAAAATGTCGCACTGTCCAAGACCTGAATACAATACATAAACCCCTTTGCATCTCAGAAGGAACTTATCTGAGTAGAGAACCTCAGCACTTCCCAAGCCATGTCTGCTGCCGCTGGCCTTACTGATGGGATTCATCTATTTTCTTCTGAACTTTTGATCTTTAACAGATTTGGGGCAGAAATTGATCACTGTTACGCACTTCTGACTTGTTTACATTCAGATGAAGGATTTGAATTGAGGCACCTTTGAAAGAGAAAATGCTGTTCTCTGAAATAGCCCTTTGGCTTTTTGAGTAAAACACCACTATAGACAAATCACAGCTCGGATTACTTCATCAGCCAGAAATATTTTCTCTCATGCATGTGGATTATTTGGGCACTTAGACTCTAACGCACCCATTCATAGACAAACAAGAGAAAACAGTTAATAAACCTCTGTATAGAAATCCCTGTTGCTGAAAAACTGATTTCAAATGTAAATGTTACTCTGTCTCTCAGCGATGTATCCGACCTGAGAAAAAAGAAGTTCCATCCATTAACTTACATGGCATTGCACAGAAAATTACGGAATGATTTATTATTTTTCGACCTCTGCTTTTCAGCATCACTCGTTAATCATACCAACAGAAAAATCATCCAATTAATACACGTGTACACTCTACCTAACATAGGAAATAAATTGATTGCATATGTTAACATACTGCTTGTCCCAATGGCTAACACAGAACCTCTTCTACAAATTCCCATGTGTGGCTGCCTTCTACTTTCACGAATCCCCATGTTCTCAAAGTGTGTCTTTGTAGTACCTTAGCTGTCCAGACCAGACTAATAGTAACCATTAATTACTGCTATTCAGTAAGTCATCATGCCTCAGCTGAGCTATGAAGGTGCTTTCATGTCCTAAACCAAGAAACAATATCTATTATCTCACCTATGTCATGGCCTAAGAATACGTGCTCACACAATCATTTGCCAGAGCTCTGCTGGTGAATGGTAACTCATTAAATAGCTGTACGTTGGTGATCTCTCTAAGCCTATTCTCTATCTCATTTCTATGTTTGTGAGAAAGGAGCATTTTGTATCTTGTGATTAATAGCATGATGGTTCACCAACGCAGGACCTCTCAGGTATGCATTAGGATCTGAGTGACAGGTTCTGTGTTACACGGATGAACCTCCCAGAAACCTCAGTGGGATTTTCACTTCCTAAAACTAAAAGCAATTTTACAGTAAATCATTACTCTTGACCTAAGATGTGGGGACTGTGAGAAGTAACTTAGGCGGAGGGAAGTAGGAGAGATGAAGACAAGACACTTCATAAAGCTTGAATTCAGCAGGTGACCTTATTATATGATATCTGAAGAAAATAAAAGCATTTGCTGACCTGAGAATGAATGTAAAAGAGTGAAGAATAATAGCCCACATTTACACAAAAGAGAAAGAAATGCCTGCAATGTCTTAATTTGTAACGGCAAATGATACCAAATAAGACTCTCATTTCTCTTGACAAAGGCATGAGTCTGTATTGCCCTCACTTATTATTAGCTTTTTTACTTGCTTAGTATCAGGCAATTTGCATTACGAGCCTATTTTTTCCCTCCTCTATTTTGTTTGTTTTTCAAATGAATTTATGTTCACGGTGGGAGGCAGCATGAGAAGCCCTGGGTTTAGCCACAGAGAATAGCAAGCAGTCGGCAAATTTCCTTTTCAGTCCCCTGCTGATTTGCCAGAAGAAAAAAAAGACCATTTAGTCACCGTGCACATTCAGTTCTCATCATCTGTGGTCCCAACGGGTGGGTCAGTAAAACGTCAGCAGGACTGCCAGTTAGTGCTAAACATGCTGCTGCCTTTTTTTAGGGGCGGGGTGGATCTTCCTGTTTAATCCTCAATTCAAAAGCCCCACTGCTGCCGTGCTGTCTGCAAGCTCTCTCATTGATTTGTATCTGGTTGACTTACTGTCTTCTCCTGGTCTAGTGTTTCTGTCTCTTGGGAAACCACCAAGGCAGGGATGACTCTACCTATATGTCTGCAAAGTGCCAAACTTATAGTAGGATCGCTTTTAAGCAAAAAAAAAAACAAAACCCCAAATCTTCTTCATCACTCATAGTTACAAATTGCCTTTAGCAGAGCGGAATTATCACTTAGAGTTACCCCTGTTTAACTAGTCTGTACTCTTACATTGCTGTATTGTTGCTCTCTGGCTCCGTGGGAATATCCAGTGGGTATGGTTTGTTCACAATCTCAACAGAAGATGTGTCTATCAGGTCACTTTGACAGCTGTGATTGACTTCTTTACCTCCGCACAGATGTAATTTTCTGAGTCTTGTTAATCTTTCAGTAAGCATTAGTTTGGTCGTGAAGGTGATCTCATATAAAGGAATATGCTCCTGCAGAGCCTGGGACACTGAGGACTTGCTATATAACGCTGATGTATTCAGTAGAACCATAACTTTCGTAGGTTGGTAGTATTTCATGATGCAAAATGATGCTCAACATTCTTTTAGCATACTCCAACAAACAATTCATCATTCCCTGCAAATGAGATGATAGCTCAGATTGGGCAGACAGGTTATGGACATGCTGTGTTATTAAACGTACCTGGGATTATTATCTCTCAGTAAGGCACGTTAATAAATCTCACTCCTCCCAAACTCCATGTCTCCACGTAAACTACCGATGGGCCAAAACAGTGCCAGGGATGAACAATTTTAACATATGTGCAGTCAGGTTCCAATGTCAGGAATATTTCCAAGCATTGTTTAATTAATTTGTATAGGTGTTAATAAAGTGTCTGCCAGTTGTAGGGAACATCAGAATTCTGGTTATCAAGTAAATTGCATAAAATAACATGTCCAAAAACTCTTACGTATATTTGGGGTCCAAGTTTTCTCAGCTTCTGATTATTCTGTCTACTGAGCCATCCAACAAATGAAGACTGCCTGTAGTTGTCTTCAAATAGATGTACTACCTAGTTAAGTCTAGTGGATCCCAGTTAGAGGGTAACACCTACCTCCAGACCAGAAAAAGGCCAGCCTAAGACACACACTTACTCCAGCACGGGTTCAGCCACCTGATTTTAAGTCATTTTGCTAAAGGCTTGGTCTCTGTAGACTCTTTCCATAGTCAAAAGTGTCACACACCCAGCATAGGACATACACCTCCACCTAGACCCATGATATCTCATTGGCTACTGAGAGAGCGAGCCCAGGGCGACTAATTGCCTCAGTATCCCCGTTAAATGTTTAAACTTAGAGGTAATGATTCTTTCTTTTCTGGGTCACTGGAAAAAACCCACTCACTCATACAAATACAAATAAATCAGGATTAAAATGGTTTATTGATTGATTAACGACACGTAATTCACAGGCAATCAGTAAATTACACACTTGGCATCAATATCAGCAATCCAGCAGATAAACCACAGTCCTAGTCGCTTACAGACTGTTAATGAATATCTACGAGTTTTCAAGCGGTGAGAAAGATCCCTGGGGGGGTCACATCCGCACGTTAAAGTGGAGTTCCTCCATGCTGTGTCCCACCAGCCAGGGCAGGCTGCTCCGTCTTTAATTCCTCTTTTCAAGCTGACGTCTCCTTGTTTTCAAAAGGATCTTCATAAATCCCCGGTTTAATTTGTGTTTAATCTTTCTGATGGTCGTCTTCAGTTGTAGGGTTAGCCGTCTGGGGACAAAATCCTTAAGGCAGTCTTGTGTCTCCTGTTCACACACATTCCTGCCTCACCAGTGTTTGCTTTCTAGGCCACATCACCAGGGAGGGAAAGAGGCGAACTCCCGCACCGCTCTCCCCTAACCCTTCTGCTGATGTGGCTCATTTGGTTTGTACTTCAGAAAAACATGTCCCAGGGAGCAACATTTGCAAATGGCTTTGTTCACATTGCCAGGAGGAACCCAACAGCCAAAGAGATGCTGTAAGTACGAGATGCTCATTTTGGATCTTGGTCATATATAGTTTACACACTTGGTCCGTCACAGAATGAGAAGAAATTAGTGCTGTCTACTTTCAATGAAATAACTGAGAGTCAAGATCTTTGACAGTTTTCTTGATGCTGCGTATATATTTCACTATATTAAAATGGATCCCTTTATCTTTAGTTTCATCTGAGTAAAATGTAAAAATAACTAAATAAAGAGATTTCATTTTAGAGACGTGTTTTATTCGTTGTGTAATTTCCAGGCAATGCTTTCCATGGATAATTAGGTGGTGAATTCTTAAATTAAGACAAGCAATTTGTACTTCCAGTTCTTATTTTACATTAAATGCACGCGTGCAGGCGTGTGGTTGTACATGAACATGTGTGTGCATGTATAAATAAGAGAATCCCATTCAGAGGGTGTGATACCCACCCCAACCCCCCAAAAAAACCCAAGCCAACTACTGAGCGTTTCTTCAAAGATGTGAACGAGTGTCAATTCGAGGTACAACATCAAGGAGATGACCTAGCTGGAGGAAAAGAAATAAATAATAAGCAGGTACAACCTGAATATCAGAAGTCACTGTCGGGCCATAGTGCTGTCTGCATTAAAGTGCCTGAAGTCCCTGTCAATTTAGAAGAAAACAAATGAAATCACCCCTTTTCCTGGCTCCCTAGTGCAAACCCCAAATGACTTCACCCTGCTCTAGCTCCTCAGGGGAAACCAGAAAAAGTCGCGACCGAAGAAGGTGTGCCGAGACTCATAACCAAAAAGTTTTAAAGTCAGAAGGGAGAAGAGGATCCCTTTGTAGTTGAAGAATTAGAATAAATTGCACATGCCTCAGCCTTGAGAGTTCTGGGTTTGTTTCTGAGCTCAGGAGGCTCTAAACACACTAAAAAATACCAAGCTTTTTTGTTCTGATTTTATTTGTTCCTGTTTGAAAATAAAAACGAAACCATTTTATTAATCTAAATGGTCAGGTTTTGCTGGCTTCGTGATTTGTTTACCAGAACCTGGGGTAATGATTTACTGTTTGGGACTAAGATTTATCTCTGAGTCTCTAATAAATAAGATTTTTCTACCTCTTATATGAAAAACCCTAAAGGGAGGGAAGATTATTATTGTTGTTATTATTATTATTATTATTATTATTATTATTATTATTATTATTATTACCGCTACTACTACTATTATTTTTTTTTTTTTTTTGCTCCAAATTAGAAACCCTCTAAGTCCTTAGTCTGCAAAGGCCAGAAGCACGCTGAAATTGAGACCATTGAAACCCCACTATGCTATGGGATAGAAAATCAGTCCCTTTGTTCTGCATGAGGGTTTACATCCTGCAGCACAGAATATTTCTGACGCCTAAACTCTCCTTTTCGCCAGAGGATGTGACTGGCAATAATTCAGACATAAAGCGATATAATTCCAAAATCAGAACTAGTACACAGATTGACAGTGTTAATTGTGTGATATTCAAGTAGGCACTCATTGCTCCTGGCTAGTTAAGAAAAGCTGTTAAATAAGGCAGTCTGGCACCCTGGAGGTGCTCAGGTTTTGGCAGGTATTTCCTGGGAGAGGTGAGGAGGAAGGATGAGACACTCCCCATGTCCCCTGCTTTTCTGGTTCATACCAGGTGCATTTGGGAGGCAATGGACAAGTTGCATATCTACCACAGTGTTAGAGATTAACTATTAGATTTAAATACTGTTATTCAATTATCCCTCATTAATTATAACCAAAGACACAGCCAGGTGAGCTTATGAATTACATGAATGTTCAGGGGCAGTTTAGGCCACTGAATAATTACCGGAGAGGCCAGTCAACTATTGCACTTTTTTTCCCCAAATCTGCTGGTGTAGAGAGACTGTTTTCCACTTCTGGAAATAGCAACCGCTCCCAGAACCAAGGCATCTTGTCCAGCAGTGGACAGTGTGTGTTTCTGGCTGCAGCTGGCAAGTAGTGGACATGTGCACTAGTCCTGTGAGGACGAATTTGCTACTCCTTCAGTCTTGCCCAATGAAAACTCAAGCGGGGTAGCAAATATCCTAGAGCAAAAGGCATCATATCCAGTATCTCCCCACAGAACTGCTGAGTCTTCGTTTCTCTGAGTCATGGCAATGCTGAATTTCCATCTGGTTGAAAGTAATTTATTTGCTGGGGTTTGAATGGTCCATCAGTACTGGTTCACTAGGGGACGGTGAGAAGGCTGGGGTCAGATGTCGAGCTTACAGAGCCAATTTAGATGAAAGCTGGAGGCTGGTGATACACATCTTAAAATCCGCTGGTGGTGGGCGGCTGGAGGATTGTTGTTTCAGGCAAGAGATCAGGATAAGATTTGAGATGATTTGCCTGGTGGTAACAGTAATTATACAACAGGAATGGAGTGACTCTTAACCACGGCAGTAAGCCAGACCCTCTTAACAATCTGCAGGGAATCTAAAGGTCACCCAATTTTCAATTAATTGGTTTCTGGGGACTGACTCTTTTCCGTGGCCTCCCTGAACTCTTAGGCAGGTTACCGTCCTGGTTTGGCTACCTTTCTTTTTTTTATATATATATTTTTTTTTAATCAAGATGCACCCTTCCTCTGCGTTGTACCTGGTTTTCCCTTTAAATAGGAGCAAAAAGGCACATTTGAACGACCTTATCTATATACAGATGTACTTTGTATTTCATTCTCACAAGTCCCATATAGCAATATTGATTTAGACTTCTCTTTCTGATACACCTCGATAAAAGGAGGTACTTGCACGTTTCTTGACAAGATGATGCCAGAGGCAAACACTGAGTCTAAACGCAACGCTGGAGGACACCATTCTCTGTTTTTCATGGAATTCATATTATTCTTTCTGCCTCTGTCCACAGCTTATAGAATAAGCGACGACACATTGTTTTTAAATTCTGTATTACTGAAGGTGGAGGTGAAAGCCGTGCACAATAAGCCACGTAAGGAAGTGTATTTGGACCTTGACTTCATAGATCCCAAGAAAGCAATAGAAAACATTGTAGAAAAACTATGATCAGAATATAAGAAGCATTGTTGAGCACCTATAATCAGCTAAAGACTACCGGCTACTGAACTGGGGAGTGAATTGAATTTCCGAGGGAAAAGACTTTCCTAAGTATTGACCATTTTTATTTTGTTTCTTTTGACATGAGTCAATTCTTAATTAATTTTTTAAAAAGATGGGGGAAAAAATGTACTTCTTTAATTTGATTCAGTACAAAGTCTTTGATGTATGTACTCATATTCTAATGATTCAAATATGCCTTTTTTAATGAACAGCCATAAAGGACAGAAGAAGCAGTCTGATCATTACATAGAATAATGTTTCTTGGACTCTGCACAGATAGAGATGAACAACGTGAATTGAAATGTATTTTAATATTACCAAAAGCTGAGTACTGGACCTTGTGTCCTGCGAACCTTTCATGTTCAAGTGTTTCTAGTGATTGACTACATCCATCAGTTAACACTAACCTCAGTCTCACAGAGTTTTATGTTTGACCCACCAAGGGAGACACAAGACATGCAGGCACAACTTGTTTTAAAACCATTTCCAGGGATGCCATCTACACTTTTCCAATGCTCCCTTTTTCCCCATGCTAGTGGGATGAAGGTGCCTGTAGATCATTCTCCAAATTGAACCGCTCTGTTAATCCATACTCAAATCCTCCCCAGCCAAAATAATCACTATGACAAAACCAATGTTAATATAGTTCCCCAAGCTTCATTTCGGAGAGTGGTAAAGTGTTGCATTCATAAAACTAAAGCGTCCATTAAGAAGAGTGGCTACAACTGAATGTAACCTCTCACCACTCCACCCTCAGAGCTCACCTCCTCATAAAACCTAGCTGAGAAAATCAACATCCAGTTCAATCAAAATAAAAACTGCTGCTTCCTCCTTACACATTGATCTGTTAGGGCACTGAGAGGATTTAAGAGGGTGCGAAGTAAATGGATATTTATACTCTCACTGGAAGAGCTGTAGCTGAATTTCATATTCTTTAAAGCTTGACTTCCAGTGTATGCGGTCATTGTTTTTAATACTTCAGGGAAATGTTAAAAGAGGAATTATTCTCAAATTTTAATATAATAATAGAAATAATATCCAAGAATCAATATTGTTCTTCTTAGATTAGCTTCCATTTGCTACTGTTGTGCTTTCCTAGGATTTGAATGTGCAGATGGTTTCAGATCTTCCTGTTTATTTAGTGAGAAGGTTTTGTTTCTCCTCTTTATATACACAGCCATTAATCCAGACCCTGAATAAAATCATTTCGTTTCCAATGTGATGACACAGCAACTGAGAGAGGAAAGCAAGTGGGAAAAAAATAAAAAGATTACAGTCTTTTGGCAGGAATAACAGAACTGCTGAAGATTTAATGGGAGCAAATTCGAAACTGATTAAATGCTTTGAATAACACATCTAATAATGGAGAGGAGAGATTCAGTCTTGGCAGGTTTTGGTTCTAGAGTGAAATATTCCATTATGCTACCTCCTCTGTGTAGAGCATGCTATACTAAGTGGAATTAAGTGTAAGTATTGTGGAATACTGAAGTGGAAGTATCGAAGGATATTAGAGATGCGTTTGTCCTATCAAAATAAAGATAAAGGCTGAGGCCACTCATGTTGCGAGTGTGTATTTGTCACTGCGGAGGCACCTGTTAAAATAGCTATCATATGTTTTTTGGACACAATGAGTGACCCATCCTGATATAGAGTTCTGGCTTATCCAGATTAGCCCCAAATAAAATCATTTTTCTGATCATCTTTGAGGGTGAAGTTAATCTGTTAATCTCCATATAGCTGGTTTCCAATTAAATGCATTTTCTGTTTGCTTTGTGACAACGATGAGAACCCCCTGTTTCAGGTATTTTGGGGGCTTCTCACTCTTCATTGAAAGGAGAAGGTCAGATATAAGTAGCAATATACAGAGGGGGAGCCCAGATTTCAGGTGCCACAGTGATAAGCTATTCCTACAGAGAAAGCAAACAGGTAGATATTTCTGCAGGAAACAATCTCAGCATGGCTCTACCGTCATGATAAGCAAACCATCCAATGCACATAATATGATGAGACAGAAGAACAAAGTAATTGAATTCAATATTTTAAAGTCAAGCAAATAGGATTTGTTCCTGCATGTGGTCCACTTGTGATTTCAAAGCAATGTCACTTAGCTCTTAAAGAGCTGTTCTCATCAGAATGTCTCAAAGCACATTATAAAAAGTTGTGATATCCCTTTCTGTAAAATTGAAATAAGACTTGCATGAGGGTACTCAGCAGTCTCTTCTGTCAGGCAATAATACAATCCACTTCTGAAAATTTCCAGCGTTCTTGCCATTTGGCAAGGCTGAGTCTCTCTTTTACCTACTCAGAAATCAGCCAGGAACTACACCATTGAAACAACTGTAATTACACCTCTGAAAAACAGTGTGAGAAGAAAATGTGGTCCTCTATCTTCAAAAGCATGAGCCATGCACACCAAAATGGCTCAAAGAGTGAAGGGGGACTGTGGGAGCCTTAGCAACTCTTCCTAGTGTTTCCTGTAAATAAAGGTTCATATGGACAGCCAAAAGGACTTTTTAAAAGTTACCCAGTGGAGCAGATTATTGCTGCCGCAATCCCACTGATGTCTCTTGTACTTGCCCCAAGTTCCACATTTGTTGGCTGGCACTGCCCCAGCTGGAAATATGGTGATGATTCCTGCCTGCCAACAGTGCACATGAACACCGTGCAGTCACTTAGAGGTGCCCGAAGTGACTCCTAGAGAGTCAGTGGGTCCGTATGGAGAGTGCACAGTCTGAGGAGGTGATTGATTGGGTCTGAGAAGTAGCATAGTGCTTCACTGGGCCTGAGCTCCTTAGCTTCGCCTTTCAGCTTCCACCTTTAGAGAGAGTTTTTAGAGAGTTTTTAGAGAGCATTATCCTAGACAGCTTGGTAGTGTACTCCTCCAGTTGATATAAACACTGAGCGATGAAATACAGATGAAATTCCTGGGCTTAGGTACTTTGGGGACACTACAGAGGATGTAGAGCCAACATTGTGGTTGCTATCATCAGACCTTGCTCAGTCTCATGAGAATATTTGTAGGGAGATGCTGCAAGTATTTTTCTCAGAGGTCAATGAATTAATTGAAGTTATAGGCTAATAACAATGTGAATTTGGGCTCCGAGTTGGGGGCTTCACATGCCAAGCTTGAACTCCCGCTCTTACTCATTGATGCCTCGTTTTTCAGATATTTAAGAATAAACGTCTGCAGATAGTTTGAACTAGTAAGTAGAGATTAGGGCCCATACTTGAAAAAAGAGACTGATTCTGCGCTATAAACCAAACAGCTCCGTAATTTGCGCCCTGTGCAGTTCAGTTATCTGTAAGAGAATTTGATAACTGAAGGATTGAAAACGGCAGACAGCATTTTTCTGTGAAGTTAGTGTTCCCAGTTGTATTGCTTAGCTGAATCGCTTGATTCTCCTTAAAGCTAAAACATACATTGAGAGCAGAGCCAATCAATTGCAGATACTAACAAGCAAACCTTTCCAATCAGAGCTGAAGCCTTGCGTTTCTCTCTCAGCTTTTAGGATATTGTTTTGCAGCTCTCTCTTAAATTGTATTCGTCTCCTCACAGATCTGAGGAGCTCATGTATGCAACTAGAAGGGGAGAGACGATGTGGGATGTGCAGGGCATGATGCTGTAGAGCTTTCAAAATGAAAGGTTCAGAAATCCTGTTGCATGGAAATTAGGCTAAATCATTTGCAATTATCTATTCAGAGTCCTGCTCTCTAGAGAGGTCAGGAAATCTACAATATGGAAGGAAAGGGGAGGTGATTTTTCTTTCATGATGTAAATATATGACTCTCTCTCATCAGATTTCATCATCTTCTTAAAGGAAAAAAAAATAGTAGGAGGGAAACAAAAAAGATGGGCAGAACTGTAATGTGCCGTTAAGAAAAGAGAAAGTGTTGCGGTTTGCCTGGTGTATAGAATGTAAGTTCTTATACCTGATTTCACTTGGCTGAGCTACGCTGTAAATTTCTCCCAGCAGGCACTCTGTCTTCCGTATGTGTTTGCAAGACTTTCTATCCGCTTATGGTGCTCTGGCAGTAATAAGCCTCATAGAAGTACTTCATAGAACAGCAGGAAACTCTTCAATATATCCTGCAGAAATGCATGCTGGTTTCTGCGTTGTATCTAGCAAAAGAAATGCAGGTGATTATGCAAACCACCTCAGTAGGTCCATTCCAGGGCAATGACCAAAGCTCGTGATGCAAAAACAATACTGCTTTGGTGATGGTACAGAAAATTGCATTGAAGGCAAAGGTCTGTGTCTTTGGGTGAACCCAGATGAAAGAGGTGCCCATTTCAATTCTTGTTTATTTAAAGTTGCACTGTAAATAGTTGTTAGGTTCAGAAAAGGCAAAGCTGTCATTTGCCATGTAAACAGGAGTTTGTGGACTCTCTTGACACACTGTCGTGATAGTAGTAAAAATTAGAGAGATGCAATCCATGAGAAGTAGGGAGGGTGGTTCTTACTCGTGATAGGCAGCCAAATAATACCTGCTGAGATGTCTGACATAGAGCAGGCTTTCAGGGTCAGTGTGAAGGGACAGCTGTGGCCATCCCTAAATTTCACCGCCAGAGGAGTCGCTTTGGGAGATGCTGAAATTCAGAAACACTCTTCTGGTCACAATAATTAATGTCCAGGCTGATCACAGAACTCTGTATTTATGTCCATGCAATAAAGGCATTCTGCTTAAATGAGGGTGTCTTCAGTATAAGTTTCAGATCTAATGAACTGTTCTGTGCTCTCTAAAAGAAATGTCCCCAACAACCTCCTAAAATTAGTGTGGTCATAATACTTGATAAAGAATCAATTGATTTTTACATGTTTTGAATGACTTATGACTGGCCCCTTT
The DNA here is from genome assembly GCA_009769605.1 of Bucorvus abyssinicus. Lineage (NCBI taxonomy): Eukaryota > Metazoa > Chordata > Aves > Bucerotiformes > Bucorvidae > Bucorvus > Bucorvus abyssinicus. The sequence continues at coordinate 1,445,883 of CM020026.1, read as the reverse complement.
AGTGAATTTTGATACAGTGAACCCCCACAGTGAAATCAAAGGTACTTTTGTACAACTAAATAATTTCACCCGTGGAACTGTAGATGTCTGCAGCTTGTAACGTTTGGTCAGAGATATTTCCTTCAGCTGTAGCTCAGAAATAGTTCCTAAGTTATATCGTCAGTGCATACATATTTCTGGGGAGCTGCCCATGGGTGTTGCCCATTGCCCTCTCCATTTATAAGCCTGTCAGCAAGGGAGAAGGTGTTCTTAGTCATTCTTGATCATCTCTTCCAGGTGAGTGGGACATAATCTTGTTTTTTCCTAATATCCAGGTCTACAGCCTGTTTACTAACTTACAAAGAAATCTAAGCAAAACTTCAATTATTTGATGAAAAAATATACTTTGATTTAATAATACAAACATTATTATCTGACACAAGTCTTAGAATTTCCTTCCTGTAAATTCAGCAAAAACCCAAAAACTTGCAGATCCATTACAACATGCAAAGCACATAGTCCAGTCAGCAGGTAACATACAGGTTATATGAAGATCAACAGTAAGACCCTTGTATCATCCTGTGGAACAGCTTTCATGTTTTTCCCCAGACAGTTAACAAAAAAATACCAAAGACAGGAATATTTCAATCTGATCTCTTATGTCCCTCGAAAATTAAAAATTTAAATCTAATTATCAGTCTATTTACTAAAATTATTTACGACTGACCAGAGATGCAGTGAGCCATTCATCTCCTAGGAGATGCACTGTAGTTTCTGTACGTGTCTCAGTATTTCTAGCTGGCACTATTGATTATCTCTCAGGAAACACAAGCACAGTGTGTTTCCTACCCTGTATCAGCTCATCGACCCCTCTCAACTGACTGTGGTCACAGGCTCAGAGCAATATATATATGTATGCTTGGGAGCAATAAGCAAATAGTGAAGTCATTCCTCTCTGGCAGAGCACCTGAGTTTTTGTTGGGTTGTTTGGGTTTGGTGTTTTTGTAGGAAAATAAGCCTGTGCCCAGGGAATATCATAACCCTTGTTTAACTGTGTGGCTCCAGGTATGACACGTGATGAAGGGGACTATAACGGCATAAGAGAGCAGGGTATGAGCCCTCCATACCTCTCTGCCTCTCCTGACTAAATCCAGGTATTTTTAAACCAGAGCCAGTGTATTTGCATAAATCAGACTGTGAACAGGAAGGCAGTTCTGGCTCCAGAGAGCTGGCAGGCTGCTCTGGTTTGGCTCAGTCCATTCAGGAATCAGGCAGCTGCGATACCAGGCAGCTGAGATACCAGCTGTGTCTTCTCTGTGAACCTTCTGTAGATTCTGCTAGAGCGACTTGGAAAAAGAAAGCCTGGAGATGATAAATATGGATAATATTGTTGCCAAGATTTGGTCAAAGGGAGCTCGTGTTGGGGAAGAACAACTGTAGAGGAGATAATTTGTGCTCATGGTCTCTATTTCAACACCTGAAGACATTAGTGGGCCTAATACAACTTTTAAGAGGGACGACTGCCCTAGCTGTCCCAGGGGTCATTTTAATTCCCACTTTATAGTGCAGTCTAGTGCTTACAGCACTCAGGGGTGACTGTGGGCCAAAACAGACTGAGGTCCCAATCCCTGCTGCTGGGACATTATGCATTTTACATGAAATCACAATTGGGAGAACCACATAAACAGCCTTTGGAAGTGCCCTCCCAGAGGATGTCCCCTGCTACAGCTGCCCTTGTTTTCCTGTTCTCTTTCCAGCCCAGTGAATTCGGAGTTCTTTCTCTGCACACTGCAAAGCTTTAAATCTGGCACTGCTGATGCATCTGCCCTCTCTCCGAGCAGCCTTGAATCTGTCGGCTAAGCAACTTGCCAAAACCACAAGAAGCGGGGACTTAAGCCCTGCTAAGCAGAGGAGACAACTCAACACGGATCCTCCAATGTTCTGCTGGCTGTTGATGTGCCGCATGCAAGCATCCCCATCGTGTCAGTGAGTTTGCTCTGGAAAAGCAACTGCTACTTTTTCTACAGCACACAGGAACCGGTAAGCACATTCTGTACATGGGCTTAGGATGGTTGCAACATGGGGTTCCTTGGGCAATTCAGGCTGAAGAAAACCTCCTTTGGCAACTCTGTATAGTCCTGGGCACAAGGCAGGTGCTGGGCTGCTCATTGCTTTCAGAAATGAGTGAACAAATGGAAAAGTTATGATGAAAATACAAAATGTTCTGGAATTCAGCCTGAGACAGAACAGTACTTCTAAAGATGGAACATTTGAGATTATGGCTGACGACCAGTCTGAATCTCATTATTTGGTTTGAGGTCTTTTGAGTTAGGTGCCTTGCTCGGTGCTTCACAGGGAAAAATGTATCCCAAAACAAAATGAATTATACCCACTGAATCTTCCTTTCCAAAATCTCAGATGCAACCTCTTGTGTTTGGGGTTTTTATCCCATTTGTCTTGAGCTTAACATTATTGAGGATAATTAACTATTTATTGAAGCTGCAAGAGTAGAAGGATGACCAAGGTTCTCATTTTTGTTACAGTACAAGAGGAAAGACCCTCAAATCTTGTCTACATCTACCTGTTACTCTCGCTACTCCTCACCAGAAATAAGGATTTGCGCCGGTGTTTTACCCTGAGGGGTGAAATAGCTACACATGCTGTCTGTAGCGATGCACAGATTTTCTGTTTCTGTCCTATTTCTGTAATGCTGGATATGTGCCACTACTTTCCTACGTTAGCAGATGACACCCTGCTTTGATAGTGAGAGGGTGCAGTTGGAAAGAAGCACTGGACATATTAGAAAGTACTTCATTAATTTGGCTGTGATTAAACATGAGGCTGAATGTAAAAGGTTGGTAATAAAAGCTCAAGTTCATAATCTTGTCAGCTAGCAGAAGGATGCTGCCTAGACATCACTGCAACAGGCAGGTACCGGGGTCTAGATAACAGCTCACCTAGGTGAACAAGGTGAGACAAAGTGTCTTTGCCAGACAAGCCAATTAATACATGAGGTAAATACTCCAAGTGTCATATGAACAGGTTCCCCCTCTGTAGCCCACCGGCTTCTGAATTCCCTCTGCTTCATTAACTCGATTCATTCCAGTATCTCAAATCGCAGTGAAGTCTCTGGTTTGTGTTTACATCATAGCAGGGCTGTGAGTTTGGTGTCATTGATGAAGCACCGGTGTGAGAAGAGCCGGCTCCACAAAAGGGAATTGCACCATGTCTTGTTTAAAAAAAAAAAAAAAAAATGTAGATAGCGAATAGGCCTAAGTCAAACCTTTGGATTCAAATTTGGCAATGTAGATAATGCAGAAGGATTGAACTACAGAATTTCAGACCTCAAAGCCACATAGTAACTTCCATTTAGTTTTTCTTTCCTTTGTCATGACTATATAAGACCTGTGATTTTGAGGACAGGTTTTTCTAAACTTTGTCCTAGCCTGCATTGGGCTGAAAAGTTGAAAACTGGACATTTCTTCCCCCCACCCAGGTCCTGGCTGGCCCCTCACCTTTCTTTTCATTTTGCAGACCAACATTAACATGCTGAACATTTTCTGAAAGACACACGTTTGATGATATCCCTACTCCAAGGTGGTCGCTTTTGTTCATTTGTGATTTTCTTTTTTGCACGAGGCTTTTGATTTGATTTGCTGCCTGCTGCTAGAAGCAGCCTCATAGCAGCAAGCAGAGGAGCTGAAAGGAAACACCACAAAGCACAGGGAGAAGCATTTGCCATGTTCCACCTAGAGCAGTGCTGTCATTTAAAAATCTTGAAATGCTCCTATTTCCCCAGACTCCTAAATATTCTAAAATGCCTTGGCAGAGGCACGAAGAAGCATAGCAGATTGGTACCAGAAATGCTGGAAACTAACAGGGTGGGAAACCACCAAGTCTAGCCAGGAGACACGACGTGGAATAATCTGTAGTCCTGTCAGAGATTGCAGTGGCCTCTTCCATTTGTGATTCAAAATGTTGAACTTCCTCACAAAAACTGCCTACAAAGTCCAACTTTTTCCAAAAATTATGACCAGAGGAAAAAAATGTGGATGATAGCATTGTTCCCTCGTTGTTCAATACCCTGAGAAAGTGTAAGAAATGGGTTTAACTCTCTTCAGGTTTTGAGGGCCTTTGAAAACTAACATTAGGTAAACGCTAAAAATGCTAGGACATGCTATGAAGACAGTTCCTCCTCTTGAGGCTGTTCCTCTTTGTGAGGCACGATTAAAAATTAATTGAGCTGAAAGGCGACAAAATTATGATTCTATAGGTAAGTGATTAGGCAACTTGCTGTTTCTGCTCCAGTGAATACTTCATACAAAATTATGTAAATATTCATTAGAATGTCAGGAACTGCCATCTCCCCTGCCACAGGAATACCCTAATCACTAGGATCATAGAGCCTTTTGCCCAATGAATATTTAGTTGTTCTGTTAAGTCTAGCAGTTTCAGTAGGAGCCTTATAGGCGTCTCTTCTTGAATACCTAAAACACGGGTTTTAACCCTGACCAGCAAAGGATGGAATGAAAGCCAGATATCCCACAAGCAGGGACACCACTAATATACTGAATTAAAGGAAGGACTATGGGCTCTCTCCACACTGGTATTTGTGACAATCCATGGTGGTGTTTTGAGAAAAACCTCCTGCATCATGCCCAGATAGGCAGGGGAAATGTTTCTGGACCAAAACTCAACACGGGATCCCAGGCTATGTTGACATGCTCTAGCACTGAGTATCTGTGAAAGCAACTGTGGAAGAGGCTGTAACACATTTGTATTCTACAAATTAGACATTGACATTAGACATAATGAACACTAACAAATTACCAGGAGCAGATGATATTCCCTGTAGAGTTCTACAGGAACTCACAGATTACATCAGTTCACTACTAACAGTAGTATATAACCTCTCACTTAGAACTTTATGCTATCTGAAAACAAAAACATGGGGCATGAGCTACTAGTGCTCAGGGACATACAGTCCTTTAAATTTAAGATCTCCCCTGGGAAAATTAATAGCAACACTAAGAAATTATGCAGTTAGCAGAGGACTGGATAATTTTTTATTTTTTTGAGAAAGGTCATCATGGCTTCACTAGAAGGCGTTGTTTAAAGATGTCAAGAAACTTACGGGTTAAAGCGGAAGGAACTATATAATCTATTTTCATTTCCTACAAAATTTTAACAAAGGCTTCCACATAGGCTGGAAGGACATGAAGTATCAGGGGACAAGAGGGAAGACCCTAACATGCATTAATCTTTAGTTAAGACAGGAATTGAAAGGTCGTTTCTTGCAATGCAGGATGGTCATGACAGCAGTTGTGAAGAAGTCTGTCCTGGAACTCCTTCTGTTTAACATATTAAGAAATGACCTCAAGAAGGGGGGTGATCTGTATGGCGATAATGTGATGTGAATGATGATAGCCCAACATTATAGGAGGCACTTAGGAAAAGGACAGACTGTGAAGAATTTCAGAAGGACTTTAGAGGACAGAGTATTCAGGCAGTAATATGTCAAATGAAATTCAACACAGATAGGTATAAAGCGATATAATGGGGGAAAAGAGCCTTTGTGTGACACACACTGTGAGTAAGCCTAGGCTTACAGCCAACCCCTTGCTCTGTCGCTTACTGATTCCTCCTCTTCAGTGGGCGGGGGGACAAAATGATGAGAAAGCTCTTGGGTTGAGATAAATATAGGAAGATTGTTTTCCAGTTCCCATTGTGGGAAAAACAGGCTTGACTTGAGGATGATTAATCTAATTTACTGCCAATGAAATTAAGTATCATGGAATCATGGAATCATGGAACGGTTTGAGTTGGAAGGGACCTTCAAGATCATCTACTTCCAACTCCCGTGCCATGGGCAGGGACACCTTCCACTAGAGCAGATTCTCAAAGTCCCCTCCAACCCAGCCTTGAACACTTCCAGGGGTGGGGCATCCACAGCCTGTCTGGGAAATCTGTGCCAGTGTCTCACCCCTCTCACAATAAAGAATTTCTTCCTTCCATCTAGCCTAAACCCACCTCCTTTCAGTTTGAAACTGTTACCCCTCACCTATCACCACACTCCCTGATAAAGAGTCCCTCTCTACCTTTCCTGTAGCCCCCTTTAAGTACCAAAAGGCTGCACTAAGGTCTCCCTGGAGCCTTCTCTTCTCCAGGCTGAACACTGCCAACTCTCTCAGCCTATTCTCACAGGACAGAGGTTCCAGGTCATTTTTGTGACCTTCTTCTGGACCTGCTCCAACAGGCCCATGTCCTTCTTATGCAGGGGCCCTAGAGCTGAACACTGTACTACAGGTGGGGTCTCATCAGAGCAGAGCAACTGCAAATCTTTTGTATCATCAGACTTTAAGAGGAAGACTGATGGATTTGCATAGGTTGGACCCCAAGTTCCAGGTACTGAGGTCTCCAATATAAGTGCATATTAGGTTGTCAAGTTTCCTTGCACTTATTACCATCTTGTCTTCCTCTATTAATTTTTGGATGACAATTCAGCTTACTTCTTTGAAGAAGATTTTGTGACCTCTCTTGAAATTCATCTTTCTTTTGTTTTATATATTCGTAATTTTGAAAGTTAATAAATGAAGTTGGAATACAAGTGAGAAACAACTATTGTATTGTGAAAGAAATCTCATCACTTACTATTGCAAATTCATCTCTAGTATGTCTTCAAATCCCATAGCTTTTTAGGACTGCATCAGAGAAATGGATGCTGGGAGACGATTAAGTAACCAAGATCCGTCAGAACAATACTGCAGCTGAAGCATTTCTCCTGGAAGAAGTCTTGCTATTTGTTCTGCATAATTTGGGAAGCATTGTAGAATTTATTTCAGTTTGGTTCTTTCAGTTATTCCAGTTCACAGAGTTTAAGTTATAGCGTCAAAATGGTGCATAAGTCTCTTCTAACCCATGTGTCTTAGAGTACAAAAAATGAGACCATTAATTCTGAGAAAAACCCCTCTAAACTCTGAACCAAATCAGATTTGGAGGACTAATAATGAAATTTATATCCAGATCAAAACTATGAACACCTGTGATATTTGGGATGGCTTGTATCCAAACATTTTAGACGTATTAATATAACATATTCGAGAGTTAAGTACATCAGACAATTAGTATCTCAATTTTAAGCCTCAGAGTTGCAGAATATTTATCAAATCTCCTCCAACAAGAATGCTAAGCATTGAACTATAGAGCTGTTCAATTTTTTTCTCTCTTTTTCTCTCAAGCCACCAGAATAATAGAGCATGTCATTTTACAATTAAACACCTTTCTAAAGCACACTTTGTGGCTTACATTTATTGGATAATAAGTAGTACTAAGATAAATCTATTCTTCCTAAAACTTCACTCAGAAGACAGAACATACCTCAATATTTGGAAGTAGAAACCTAGATACCTATCTCCAGGAGGTAGCTCTCAGGCTATGAAACACGCGCAGCCCGCAGTGTTTGAAATACAGCCCCTTTTACTAAATTTCCTTCTGTCTGGATTTGAGTCTCAGCAGAGTGTCTGACATGACATGAGTTTAGGGTACTATTCTGGGGAGATTCTCTTCAGGTGCTGCAGAGAAACCCTTCTCTCCAGGTTCGAGATTTAATTTCAAGTATCTAATCTTAAGTCATTGCGGTGTTGCTGTTGTGCCATCTAAGTCCTTTGTCCCTGTGTCTCAGTTTCCCTTATGCAAACAGCTCTTATTGCCATTCCTGGCCTCACAGGTGCATTCCGACCCGTGCTGTGTTCTGAGCCTTTCGGATGTGACCCATACTTACCTGTGTATGTCACATTTTTATAATACATACTTTCTGTCTGAAGGACTTCTAAGGAAAAGGAAAAAGCAGAAAAGCAAGACAACCAAAACAGTTTCAGTACAAGATTCTATCGTACAGCTTGCCACATTCCTTTGCAAATCACAGTATCTTCTTATGTTTTTTCCTATCAGTGGCTTAGAAAGTGTAAATGAATGAATTTATGGAAAGGAATTAAAGGTTTACAGTATTACTTCTGAGATACTGGTAATACTGCTGTTCCTAGATAGACTTTTTCTTCCAGAGCTTCTAGCACACTAATACATAACCTGCTGACTGAAAGGAACAAAGGTACTCTCCCATGTTCAAGAGTAAATATATTAAATAAAGACGCAACTCTGATGCATTTTTTGGGGAAGGAAAATATTTAATTCATTGATAACATCTCAAATCAGCAATGCACACTGGCAAAATGCAACTGGATTCACTACTGACTAGGTCTTCATCTTAAGACTGTTTGTTGAGATGCCTGAATTTAATAAAGCAATTTGGTACACTTGGTGTATTTGGTGTGGTGTAGCTAAAAAGATTGTACAATTTGATGAAAGAACTCAGAGATTCTTGGAAAACAATGTTATTGCTGGTAAAACTCAGTAATGGAAATAAAATTTTTCTGAAAGAAAAGTATAGACCCGTGAGTTAGGCAAGGTCTACATCCTGCCACTGTTCTTTAAAATCACCATTGATTGGGTGACAGATAATCTGTAAGGGGAACTGTCATACTCTCAGAATTTAGTACTGTCTTGCTGTGAATTCTCAGCTCTGCTGATAAAAACCTCTTGCTGGTTGAGTTTGTTAAACTGCTGAGGCTGATCTGGTCAGACAGGCAGCAATACTCAATGGGGTAACAGACATGGATGAAATTAATTTCCTAATACCATCATAACTGTTGAACAGTCTTAAATAACAGCCAGTCTTATCTTAAGTTCATAGCTCCATAGTACTGAGAGGTGTAAACTGTTAAATATGGTACTGGATAACCAGTAACTGTGACTCCTCAAAGATTATTAGATTCCAATATATTTTGTTTGACTCTTTCTTCATTCATTTAAACAGAATCATCTCTATTATACTCTTATCCTGAAATGCACTGGAATAAAAATCTCATCAAGGGTGATGATCAGCACACTGGAGTTTCACTCCATGACATCTTCATCAGTGCAGAGATCACTGAGAGTAAGAACTAACTCAGCACAGTTTTGGTTTGGGTGGCTGAGTAGCTGAAACAGTGCAAAGGCAAAAGACTTTGGATTTACTCTAGGTGGTTGCCAAGGCACAAAGCTACCAAATAGCAAAATTACCAAAGAAAGATCACTTGGTCACTGAAAGATTCAGAGGGGCAGCAATAGAGATCAGCAGGCATATGCAGGGCATGAACCCAGAGTGTTAGACCTCCCTGGTAAAAGAAGGCAATATTCCATGGAGCTTTGTTCCGGTGAGGAGGATGCACAGGTTGTCAGAGGTTATTACAAACGACATTTTTAAGCAAGAGCTTGACGTAGTAGGCTATGTTCTTTATGCAGTAATTTTATACATTACTTATACATACATTTTAATGTGGTGCTTCTCAAAACTCCCGTTTTGAGCCTATTTTTTTTTTCATGAGATGACAAAAGACAATGTAAAATGATTAAAGCATTTTAAAATGCTGAGGTTTTGACATTTAGCTGAAACTTTGACTCGTATCAATGAATATACATAAGTCATATTGTTTAACTGCAAAATACAGCAACTGGGACTGAAAAGTGAGAAAGATGAGATCAATTTGTTTTGAATCTTTCATGAAAGATGCTTATATTTAAACTTTGACTATCAATTCAAATAAAGAAAAATGTATACCTTATGGGAGATGAAATTACTGAGAAAATATCTTGGCTTTAAGGAACTAGATGTAGGTGTGACTTTCTTAGACTGGATTACAGAGCAGCATCTGAATTTTCCTCTAATATTATGCTTCTGCATTTCAAGGGACTCCAGCTCTGGAAGGTTTCAGGACCCAGTAAATTTTTCCTTTCCAGTCCACCATAGACAAAACCCAGTGAATTTCCTGCACCAGAGAAGTCCTCACATCCCTACCAATAAAACTAGGCTGCTGCAATTTCCTGCTCTTTGTCTATCCAGAAGAGAGACAGATGATCATAGAATCATCTGGTTGGCAGACACCTTTAAGATCATCGAGTCCAACCGTTCCCCCTGCACTGCCAGGGTCCCTAAACCATGTCCCTCAGCACCACATCCACACGGCTGTTAAACCCCTCCAGGGATGGGGACTCCACCACCACCCTGGGCAGCCTGTTCCAAGGCTTCACAAACCTCTGTGTAAATAAATTTTTCCTGATATCCAACCTAAATTTCCCCTGACGCAACTTAAGGCCATTTCCTCTTGTCCTGTCACTTGTCACATGGGAGAAGAGACCAACCCCCACCTAACACATGTATTCCTGACACACACCACACACACACACACACGCACAGAGGACTCTCCAGGGAGCCCCTGGTCTCAGCTGTCTTGACCCCATGCTCACCATGGCCCCTGCTTTTCTCTGCCTTTGCCACCACTGAAATAATAAAAAACCCCCAACCTACAATGATGAGAAAGTAACTAAAAATAGGTGTGTGATAGACCTCTTTTGTATGAGAAGTTAAGAAGAAAAAGATGTCCATCAGTACTATAGTCAGATGACAGTTATTTCACGCAGAGACAGCTTTCATGTTACCTAAGCTTTTGCAATGCCTGCTGGAAATGGCAATCTGGATAGACCCTGGATCGGTACCTTCCATTTAAACCACCACAGTGCTTCATGAATGCAACGTTGGCATTCGCTTGTATATAGCAGCTTTGGAAGCTAGAAGAGGAACAATGACACGTCGATGAAAAATTCCAGAGTTTTTTTGGACCGACCCAGGTAGCTGTGTTCTCAGTTTTATTGACTTGGCACATACAGCTTGCTCTTTCAAAAACCGCCTTGTGTATTGATGATGTACGAGGAAGGATCCAGATGCCCTAACACATGAATGATTTCTTTTTCTATCTGTGTGACATATGCAGTTGTCAAGGATATCATGATACCCTCACTACTCCCTACTGTTTTGAAAAGATAAACTAAAATATTATACTTTAAATTTGCTTTTAAGAGAAGAAAGAAACCAAAGACAATGTCTCAAAGGACTAATCCTAGCTGAAAGCCCTTCATGAAGAGCACATAAAAGCCTTTAGGTTGTATGCATTTCCTTTTTATTTTTTAAATTTTCTTCTTCCTTAAATAATTTATAAAAAATAATTGAGAGTGTTTTGTTGTTTTTAATCGTGCTATCCCAAGAGTGATGTCAGGAGCTCTATAGATCGAAATATTATTAAGAACAAAAAATAATACCAGGATTTGTCCTACTTTTTTTTTTCCTCCATCTGGGCTATGAATGGTGGTAATCCATGCTATATTGTTACTACAAACACTCATTTTTCTCTTCCATTACCCATGAGTTCACTTGGAGGGTTCACAAGACATAAATTACGGCTACCATACTAAGCAGTAATTATGAATAAATAAGGGTCATTGTTAGTTCTCTCCTGATCCAGGCAGCAGATTAAAGTGTTTGTAGAATGAACACGCTTTTGGCATTGCCAGCTGTGCAGGTATGTTTGTCACAGTTGTTGCTTTGCCTAGGGTTTTTTTTCTTTCCCAAAGAAGACGTTTTCAAAGGCTGTCCTGCCAGTAATAAACCAGTTGTGAATTGAATGGGCAATGGACAAGCGCCAGTCCATCTAATTCTTAAATATTTCAACAGTGTTTTCAGAGACTGACAACCAAATGTACCGGTAGCTTCACCCAGGGCTTTTCATTAATCTTATAAAGAGAAACGTCTGGAAGTTTCTTGACAAAATTTAGTATGGACTGCACATTGAATTAGTCTTTGCCTAACATTTAAACCTCCAACAAGCTCGGGTTCAAGCTCCTGTAAGTATCTACAGAATGTACATTACAAAACACTTCATGGCATTTCCTGATCTTCATCCAGAAGTAGATGTGGATCATACGGTGCTAATAAATGGTAAGAAAAGGAGACTCTCAGAAATGAGCTGTTTCTTTGGGTGTTGTCTTGAAGATATTTATTAAACTGGTTAATGGAAATGCATACATTGATATGGTCATAATCCAGACCAACATCCATAATTTGATTTTGTGCCTTGGACCTCTGATTTCCATCGAGGTTCTATTCCATGCCCTGTTCTCCCTGTCTAATGTTATCTGGCCTGTTTTCAGCATTACGACTGACACCTATTTCATGGCCGGCGTACTGTCCAGAAAGGAGCTGGTTCTTATATTTACCTCCTCTTTCTCTTTTCTCCTTCTTAAATAACGCCCGTGGAAATAAATGTAATAAGGTACTCCTTATTCTCTTTATATGAAACCTGAAATTAGTTTCGTTGCCTTCACCGAACATTTTTAAGTGATGTATTTTTTAACACCATGATGTCCAAAAATAGAATATTATCCCAAGCCTATTTCCTTCAAAAAACCATTACCCTCTAATATACGTCTCAGAATACTTCCAGATCTTTTACTATGTTATCTTATCTTGATGCTCCAAACATTTTTGAAGATGCATCTATTGCCAGTTTAGTTTCCATTGAGATGTTTTCTCCTCAATAATCTATATTTTTTCTATTATTTTAATTCATTCCTAAAAGCCAGTCTGTGGTCAGTGTTGAAGACTAGCAGGGGGTAAGGTCAATTTTACATGCTAGAAAGAGAAAATTTCAAATTACAGTGACTGTTGGAGCTCCTTTTGTATGGTTCAATCTTCGAAGTCACTGATATTATTTTGATGCCAAAGTTTTTTATAGAATACAAGTCAGCTGCAGTAATTACTCTCATGGGATCCTGATATAGAGCACCGGCTATTTATTTTGGGAAAGCTGTTTTGCTGTTTTCTCAGCACTGTTGAATGCAATCTATTCTTTTTGACTGCTTTGTCTATCTTCCTTTCTAGGCTGTTATGTTCACCTGACCAACCTAAGGGAACCCTGCTAAATTCACTAAGCGACATGCAAACATTGCATTTATATTTCCAATCCTTGTGGTCTTTATTTTGTTTCTATTTTATTGGTGTAATAATCTGGGCAGAAGAATGTCTTCAACTCAGAGGAAGTCAAATCTCTGCTGTGCCATCTTCCAGATCTTTCTATCTTCCAGAAATGAGTTTCCTTTTTAAAGAAACAGTGACAGAACTGCATCACCTGAGCACAAAATTATTTTCTTTATGTAATACTTAATCAGACTATGAGGTTTAAAAATAACCAGTGTAATAAAGTCATCTCAAAAGTAACATTATCTTGAGCCTTTCTTTCTCTGAGGAAATATTTTCCAGCCAAGATTTTGGCCTGTTCGTGTGCTCACATGTGGGAACAAGTTTTACTATGACTTCATCTACACCAGTAAATTAAATGTATCCAGAGATATCTTCAAGCAATGGGGCCAACTGGTACAGGACATCTCTTATTTTATCTAACAAACTGTTTCAGCCTCCAGAGAAGGATGTCTGTGTGCAAACTGCCTGCTGGAATGGCTCCTGGGCTGCTTCAGCTGCCAAACCGTGTCCAGAAGTTGTTTAGGGAAAGAGCTTGTTGGAATGGGCCAAAATCATGCCAGGAAAGCTTCTAATGCTTTACTAGCATAAATGGTCATGCTCCAGTGCCAGGGAATCTTCCCAAGCATGCTCATCTTTGCTGGGATCGATGCAGACCATGCCATTTCCCCCTGAGGCACACTTTTGCTAACCATCCGGGCCAAAACAGCTCTCAATTAATTCTCTTTCTGTAGGTACTTTTCCTGCAGTGGCCAAGATCATGACCAAAGGGATATGAAAATCACTTATCCCAAAGTGAGTCTCAAGATATGTAAGGAGAAGTGGTGTTTCTATATAGCTACCTGATACTGTTGCAGAGGTAAGGGAGAAGAACAGCCAGCTGCCATGCAAACATCTTTATATAAAAACTTCTTCGGGATACCTCGAAAATTCCTGAATTCCCAAAAGCTTTCAAAAAAAAAAAAGAGACAATGTCTGTTCTGATAATTTATAGACTTTGACCATCATTTTAGAGAAACAGTGACAAAACAGTGACAAAACTGCATCAAACAAAACCCCCTACTCTTCTACATAGAAACATTTTAGTGACAGCCCCAAAATAATGCGGAATAGCAAATGTGAAGGCAATGGTAGATATGTCTGGGTTTTTCCCAGAACTGAAGCTTGTGCGTGTTGATTTAAGCAGATCATATTTATCTCAGTTATTCTTCACCCAGAATCAAAGAAACAAGGTTGTGCACGTCCACCATGGGCGACATCTATCCTTGCATCTCTCTATGCAAGAAGCCCATTTTCCACAGCTGAAATGTTTATTTTCTCCTGCCAAATTCATTTGTATGCCTTGAGTCTTGTCAGACTGGCTTACTCACTCCACTAGCATTGCCTTCTGCCTTTTCCTTATTATAATTTTCAGCTATTTAAAGTTCTTCTTCATTCTGCAGAGTGTTCTACGGTGTTATCCGTGTGCCTTTTAATATCCTCCTATTATGCAAGAAGGAAGGAATGACTTTTGCTTTTGGACCAGACAGTGATGAAGTTTGTGTTCATTTTCAGTTCCAGTGGGAAATAATTTTATTCTTCTTGTCAGCCCACTGGGACAGCTTTGTGCTCTGAATATGTTAGTTTTCCTCTCTGTGAGCCAACATGTACTCACAGCAAAAGTCTGCTTGGATGAACTTTTCTGCCGTGTCAACTTGGGAGTCTCTGACGTGACAAAGGACACAAATTCCTTATGGTGCCATAGCAGAGCCTGGATTTTATTGATGGGGGAACTTTTTGTATCAGAGGCAGTAGCAGGTTGTCTGTTCTTACTGACGTATCCGTATTAGTCACATTAATACTAATTGTTCTTCTTCTACTTTTCTCAGACCCAAGGGGTATGGTCTATCTGCAACGCATCTTCAGAGTTTCTATTCACTTAATGAAGACAAGTTCTTGCTCGATAGGAAAAAGGTACTTCAATTTTGTTCTCTCTTGTGTCCTAAATGAAAGACCTTCAAGTTCTTGTAATTTCATAATTAGTTTTAACCTCCTGTGCTCCTGAAGGTAACTTCAATCTATTGGAGAAGGAGTAAATGAAAACCATCGCCACAGTATTTCACACGAGCATTAGCAATAAAAACAATTATTTATTAGGATGATAAACCTGTCAATTTGATAGCTTTTTATCTTCTGTGGTTGGATTCATTTAATCTAGCCTTTAATATATGTCCAATAGATGGCACACATTGCTTTCATAAGCCGCATGTCTCTCTCTCCATGGATAATAGAAGGGTCATATGTGATTCCCGTAACCGGCTGCTGACCTTTTAAATGGATAAAATCATGTAAATCCTGCTTAATTAATTTTTTGGTCCTCTCCACTTTAAAATCTGTGACTGTGAAAATCAAGTCCTGACTACACTTATCAAGACTTCTTTTTCCCCCAGCCCGTTTGCAGGTCAAAGTAAGCAAACAAGACAGTGAGGAATGTAACATGTGTTGGAACACATGTTCCACATGTAAGGGGAACATGTGTTGGAAGAAGTTTACCCAAGACTGAGTGGCAGATCAGTAGCAAAATATAAAACCTGAGTTTCCTGTTTGCTTACTCAGACCCCTGTCTGTAAAAACACAAAGCAATTCTACAGGACAAAGGTGTGATCCATCTTACCTAACTTTAGACGTGGCACCTAATTGCCTGGGTGTCATCTGCGGCCAAGAAAAACAGATCCAGAGACCAATTTATTCCATCCATTTTAGAGAGCTATCTCAGGATGGGGTAAATCACTACACGGAATTACCCATTTCCCATTGCTGAGGATGGAAGAAGCTCAGATGACCTGACATCTGCTGACAGCTACCTTGCTTCTACATGGTTGCAACTTGTGGTGGCAGACTATGCCCCCAAAGCCCACATTATATACACCATCACAAGCGACAGCAGTCAACAAAACCTTTTCACAGAAACTTTCAAAAGTTCTGTTTACTTTTGAGCCGACCTCAAGCAAAACACCAAATATCCCTGATGTTTTCACACAGAGAGAATGGTTATTTTCTGGTGGAAAACAGCAGCACTTTTATTCAGAAGGGAATATGTGTGTGTGAGGTGGAGAATAAGTGTATGAGAACTCCATGTTATGTAGGAGATTCAATTTGACGGCTCTGATCAGCCTGGGTCAGAACAACATGTACCATCCCCTATTGCTCTGTATCAGAGGAGAAACAGATCATCTTTATGGAAATTTTTTGGCTTAGCTGAAAACTAGTTCTAGGAAACTGCTTTTGCAGAAGAGAAGTCAAGGATAGGCATTAAAACCCGACATTTTTCAAATTTGCAAGCAGGGTTTGCAAAGCGTAGCTGTGGCAATGTAATAATTACAGCACCGCTCCCGCGAGGTACATTCTGTGAAAAAAACACATGACAAATTGGAAAGCTTTACTGCCAACCACAAAACTTTTGCTAGCATTAGGTTTCCATTTCAAAAGAAACATTAAAAAGCCAACAGGTGGAAGTAGAATAAACAATCCCTCTCCTCCCCGTATTTACTCACTTTAATTTTTTAAAAAATATCTTCTGTATCATTTTCAATAACATACAGGTCTTTTAACAATACGAATCCGTTAGATCTTACTACAGCATTGGGGGTATTTTTAGGGGGGTGGAGACATCCGGCATTGCACATTGTGGTTGCATAAGCACCAATAGTTTATCTCTGTTAAGTGAAATGCTATGCAATTATTTAATCTAAATCATGTGAATTATGGCACTGGCGAGGGACCAACCAGAACGGGTGTCTCTAGTTTTAGGAAGAGGACAAGTCTCGGATAGCAAGCAAGCCCCGCCTTAAATCACAAGTGGCCATACAACTGCTTTTACAATCATGACGATTGCACAGAGGGGAAGAATAATTTGTTCTATCAGAACTGGCATACGCAATTACTCTATTTGCCCGAGCTAATTGTTCATACGAATCGGGCGTGCAGCTTATCATCTGTCACTCAAATGGGGTCTGTGCTCTTGAAGGTGTGTTAAAGTTGCTGTAAAGTTACTTTCCCAACAATGTTAATTATTTTCAATAATAAGCTAAGGAACTGGAAGGAGGAGTGATTTTCATACATATATTAAGAAGAGAAGGTAGCAAGAAGACAGAGGGTTACAGGACAACTAAGGAGTAATAAACTACATCATAGAATATCTTTGATATGAAATTTACAGCAATGTTTTCTCACCAGTTTATCCTATTTCTTCTAGTTTTATTAATTTAATCCATATATTAAGTCACTCTATTCTTCAGCCAAGCCTTTGGCTCCTTTATCTGTCTGGAATTGAAATAATAAACCACATTCATTGGCTGCATTCCCACAAAATGTGTTTTGCTCTAGCAAGTCAAGACACTCTCCTTGCTCTATATTAGGCATTTGGAAGACAGGTTTCTGTTGTACCAGTTGTGTACATCAAACCAGAAAGCCTTTAATTTAGTACCACCAGTGGCTGCACACACCGTATCACCCCCTCCAGACCTTGGAAGAAGTGCTGCGTTTTGACATAACTTGTCAAGAAAAAAAACCCCAAACTTCCGTATCTGGATTTAGATTCGAGTTACCTACTTAGAAATGTACCATTGTCAACTCTGTAATCTCCCGTGATCCTTGTATCCTAGTATTCTCTGTGTGGGTATATACACACTGTCACAAAAAGGAGGCCGGGAAGATAGATAGAGCTGATTATTAAAATTCCTGGCCCAGAAGGGGGGTTTCCCAAACCCTTTACAATTTGTCCAGCCCACTAGTTTCCCAAGAAAGATGAGATCCTGTCACCCAACCTGCCTGCCACACTCCTGTCAGGGAGAAGGGGAACCTCCTCGGGTTCTTCACAACTTGGCCAGCCTGCCAGGCTCACGCTGGCAGCGTCACTGGAACCAAAGTCCCTCTTGGTAGCCCACAGGATTGGAGGATGTTCGCCCAACCTGTTGAGGGACCCTCACTAGCAGTTACACAAAGACAAATCCCTTCAGTATTAAAATCAACAATAATAGTTTATTGTGCAGATTCGTGACAAAATGCAGGTTCGAATGATACCGGTGAGAGCGTATTGACTGCGAAATGGATTTAGAGCAAACACTAAACACACACACACATACAAACCTAAACACACAAGTGAACCTAAACACTGATGATTATTAATAGCTAGCCTGATGTTAATATTAAAGTGCACAAAACATAGAGCTCTTACCCAATAGGCGTCCCTATGGGGGGGGAGAAGATCGGTTCAGCCCGTCGACCGATCCCAAAGTTTCAATGGTGGTCTTCTGTCCCCCAAATCCCCCTTTTAATCGCCACTTTTTATATTGTTTCTATACTTTTAGGTGGAGCTTGAGTGACTTTAGTCATACATTCTTTTTATTCTGATTGGATTAAAAATCTCTCGCTTCACGTTTAAAGGTACAGGTGTAAAAATATAGAGCGCATGCCCAGTGGGGAGTGGTCGCACCTTGGAGGCGGGTAGCCTTTGGGATGGAGGTGTGTTTTGGTATTATAATGACATTCTAATGAGCAAAGTTCACCCAGAGGACACGATTTCACCATTTTTGCTGGCACGGCAGTAGCGATCCATCTTTCTTGATAGCGGTTGATGCAGTTAACTGTAGCAGCCCATCGTTACCTCCAGGAACAGGGACAGACCGTATTGCCTCCGCATCACTCCTGTCCTCGTTCGGAGGTACGGTACTTTGCACTCGGCTGCAGTAGGCCTTAGCCATGGCAACTGCATTCCATTCTTGGGATCAGTGAACTGCTTCATGGCTGCTTCATGGCTGTTTTTCATGTCAAGGCGAGGGCTAAAATCTTGGGAACAGAGTTTCCCTCACCTCCCCATTTTCCGTCGTTTTCCCACACAGACATACGTATACATACACATAAACCTATCATCATCATCATCATGGCTTGGCTTCGCGGACGAAGATTTGGGAAGGGCTTTGCCCACGCTTATTGCAAGCGCGTTGATGGCTGAAAAGGCCAATGCGGGATAGGCAAGACCGGTTGCAAAGAGCACACCGGAGGGTCTCCTTGGGTGGTATAGTCGAGGCACGGTTCTTTCTGCGCTGTCTTTTCTCCTCGAGCTTGATTCTACGCGTGCTCTCAAAGGAGACAGCAGCGTTATGTATGGTGTGTCTCCAAATCTCCCGATTGGAGGCCAGGGTGGACCACTGATGGTGGTCAATATGGCCTAGGCTGAGGTGTTGTTTCAGGGAGTCCTTATATCTCCTCTTTGGAGCTCTTCTCTTGCGGCAGCCGCTGGCAAGTTCACCATAGAACACGATCTTAGGGAGGCGGTGATCCGCCATCCTGGAGACGTGCCCTGCCCAACGCAGCTGCGTTTTCAGCAACATGGCCTCAATACTGGTGACGTCTGCCTGTTCAAGGACAGCAACGTTAGTCACGTAGTCAGTCCAGTGGATGTTTAGGATTGTGCGGAGGCAGCGCTGATGGAAGCGTTCGAGGAGTCGCAGATGGTGGCGGTAGATGACCCATGATTCAGACCCGTACAGAAGAGTAGGCAGTACCACGGCTCTGTAGACACTGATCTTTGTACTTTTCTTCAGGTGTTTATTGCACCAGACTCTTTTATGGAGTTTTCCGAAAGCTCTGTTTGCCTTTGCTATTCTGTTGTCGATCTCTTTGTCGATCGTGGCATCTGAGGAGATGATGCTACCCAGATAGCTGAACTGCTGGACTGGCTGAAGCTCTGACTCGCCAATGGTGATGTGGGGATGATGGTAATCATCTTGTGGTGCTGGTTGGTAGAGAACTACTGTCTTCTTCAAGCTGACTTCCAGCCCAAAAAGCTCAGCCGCCTCTGCAAAGCAGGATGTTAAGCGCTGCAGAGCTGCTTCTGTGTGGGCAACAAGGGCGGCATCGTCAGCAAAAAGCAGCTCGCGGACAAGGTGAACATAAACCTATACTGCAACAGAAAAAGGTTATTCCTTACGTACACCTACAGTAAACCTCCATTTATTTTACTGACACTAGGTTGAAGTGATAGACATGAAGAATTTTATTCTTTAGTCCTCCAAAACCTTCTCAGTTAGACATGTCACCATTTTGTACCCCTGGCAGTCCTCTTAGAACCCCAGCCTCTCTGAAAGAAATCTAGATAAATAAATAGAACTCTTGTCTCCAAGGAGACTGTGATTGTACATTGGGAAGCCACACAAGCAATCTCCAGACACTGACATTGGGGAATGAATACAGTAGATGTTTTGTGAGGGGAAAAAGGAGAATAAATAAACTGTTTCCCTAACGATCCACTTGTCTCAAAGAAAGCTCTCATTATTTTAAACCCTATTATTCTCCTAACCAAAAAACTCCCACGTTGCACCCTTTTTATTGAATAAATGTTCATTGATTAAACAAACTCACAGCATTGCCAGTGGTCTGGTATCTGTTTTTCATTAATTGCACCAAGTCACTTTGTTGAGAATTTTGGAAACTCTTACTTCATTCAAGGTGCTGCTTTTTTATGTGCCAGTGATTTCAGAGGGATTCTGCAGTTGGGAAAGGGTTTGTAATACACTTGCCTAATACATTTCAGTTTCCATGTGGGGTTAATCACGGCCTGATTTATGTCAAAGGTGTAAGACCATGGACAACCATTGAGCAAAAACATGCCCAGAAAGAGAGGAACATCTTTACCTTTGGTATTGAGTACAAATATGGGCTGGGCAACAAGTGAATTGAGAGCCGTCCTGCGGGGAAGGACTTGGGGGTGTTGGTGGATGAAAAACTGAATATGAGACAGCAATGTGCACCTGCAGCCCAGAAAGCCAACCATATCCTGGGCGGCATCCAAAGCACTGTGGTGAGCAGGTCAAGGGAGGTGATCCTGCTGCTCCAGTCTGCTCTGCTGAGACTCCACCCAGAGAACTGTGTTCAGATCCGGAGCCCTCAGCACAAGAGGACATGGACCTGTTGGCACAGGTCCAGAGGAGGCCACAAAATTGACCAGAGGGCTGGAACCCCTCTGCTATGAGGACAGGCTGAGAGCATTGGGGTTGTTCAGCCTGGAGAAGAGAAGGCTCCAGGGAGACCTTATAGCAGGCTCCCAGTAGGTAAAGGGGGCCTACAGGAAGTTTGGGGAGGGAATTTTTATCAGGGAGTGTAGTGATAGGATGAGGGGTAACTGTTTCAAACTGGAAAAGGGCAGATTTAGATCAGATGTAAGGAAGAAATTCTTTACTGTGAGGGTGGTGAGACACTGGCACAGGCTTCCCAGAGAAGCTGTGGATGTTCCCTCTCTGGCATTGTTCAGGGCCATGCTGGATGGGGCTTTGAATAACCTGGTCTAGCGGAAGGTGTTCCTGCACATGGTCTCATCCAACCTAAAGGTAGCTTCCAACCCAAGCCAGTCTATGATCCTACGATTCTATGATTATTTGAAGGAAGGACATGTGGAATGTCTAGACCTAAATGTTCCTTACAATGGACAAGCAGCGGGGAAAAACGCATGGAAGAGTAATGACCTTTGACCAATGTATTTGCAGGAGAGTTGTGCTCTACACTCATTGTCAGAGCAGGCTGCCAAGACACACACAGGAATTCTGTTCTTCAGTGGGACATCTGTCCCTTCCAAACAGCAACATTTCTGACGGCTTTGTTTTTCTTGCAATCAGTATTAGCCATTAAGTGAGAGTTTGGTTTGTTGATTTTTTTAAACAGAAAAATGTGATCAAATTTCTGATTATCCTGTATTTTAAATTATCTTCTAAAAAATCCTTATCTGGCTCAGATGGTGAAGTATGTTAAACATAAAACCCGAATAGTCAAAGCCTATTGTAACATTAGTCACATGCCCGTTATAGTCCTTTCCACGTGTAGGATACTTGTGGTTGGACTAACCACATAGACTAAGTTAATTCCTTCATTTCCGTCTGTTTTGTGCAAATGTTTATTCAGGAGAAATAAATTCCATCAGAAAGACATAAAAAATTAAAAATCAAAAGAGTAAAAATATTGATATGAATATATTTTTGTCAGATAATACTTTCCCTAATTTTAAATATCTGTGAAATTAAAAGAACCTAGGAGTTCACAGACTCGCGTCTTAGCCACTTGTATACAAGTATCTTGGTTTTTTAGGCTTCTGTGAGACTGTGACGCTGGTTATAGACAAACCATGTAAAGAGGTTACTATCCTTAACAATTAATCTGCTAGTCTGCATAATACATCTCACCTCTCCACATCCCTCCGATCTGCTAGTAGCATGATTTCTGTGTCCATAATTTAGTCCAAACCATTTTTACAACAGCTCTAAGGACTGGGTTGATGTCTTGCAATGACCAGATGGTTGGAAAGATGGCTTCAGCGCTATCTGTGGTCCAGATATATGAAATGGCATGTTTGGAGATAGTTCAAACCAACCTACCACGCTGATAGGGGCACTTGGTTTGCAGAATCAAAGCAACCTATTCTGTCCACCCATCATGGACAAATCCTGTTCTCAAGCAGTGCTTTTCATATGTAACTGTCCATCATGCTTTTCCTGTGATTTTAGGTCTTTCCCAAGTTTTATTTGTCCTTTTGAAGACCTGCCTGGTGTGATCCAGATTTTGACTACCAGAAATACAAAGTCACTGCACCAAAAGAAATAGGACATTTTCTCTCTTAATATTTGAATTAAAAATATTAATAAAAATGTGAGTTAGATGGGAGTAGTGTTTATGGATGGCTTCTGAATACTTAAAAACTAATCTAATTTAAAAAAAAAAAAAAAAGAAAAACCCTACATTTTGAGGAATCAGCTGTCCCCAATCACTGCAGTAAACATTATACTATAGAATACTTCATTAGTTGGGCTTATTCACTACTTCATGTATTTTCCACTCTCTTTGCAACCATAATCAGAAATCTTTCTGTCCCCCGCTACCCTTCTCCCTATCCATCTAAAAATATGAACAGCTTAATAGGTTGTTTCTTTTTTTTAATTCCCCAAAGCTTTAAAATGATGCTATATATTCTTCAACAGCCATCTCCACAGAGGACTATGGCAGCTGTTCCACAGCTCGGAGAACCACGCCGCAGGAGGTTTAAGGGGACAATGAGCTATACTTGAAATCACCTGGTAGATTTCTACGCAGTGAACAAAGCTTTTCAAACTGGAAGCTCGCCAGGACAACAAAGCTAATAATCTTCCTTTTGCAAAACATACCATGTGTCCTTTGATAACCAGAAGTGATTAGAAATATAATTTTGCCTGTCACACAAGAAGCATCGCTCCATACTAGCAGGGTCAGCAGTGATACCGAGGGTAGGCTGCAGCAAAATGAACCGTGAACAGGCTCAGAACTTTCCTCCTTCTTCTATGAAAGTACAGAGCTAGCCCAGATGGGCTTTTCTTGAGATCTGGTGAGATGATAGTTCCGAGGAGCATGGCTCTGGGGTATGGAAGTGATGTGAGATTGCAAGGTAAGAAGGAAGACTTGTTAGTCTCCTTTTTTATGCCAGTGTTGTGGCTGAGAGCAATTAGAAGCTGTCAGAGGATCTAGACATTCACAGGCAAGCTAACATTAAACCTACAAATTCAGAATTCATACATAAATAATAGCTGAATTTGGATAGTGCCTGATGCTTTATAGAAAAGATGGTTTTTCTTCTCTGAAACACACAAACTAGCAAACAAATAAATTTTGAACATGATTTGTTATGGCTTTTTTGTCATGTCACTGCGTCAGCTAGCAATTTTATCACAAATCTCAAGACATCTGACGTGTTTCATGAAGTCTCCTGTGCAATTAGAACCTCAACTTTAAGAAGTTTCTTCCCCTCTTGAACTCATTCTTTTACACCTCATTTTCATAATCTTGTTTTTATAGTACATTTTCCTAGAATATAAACAAAACTGGTGTGGCCTCACCCAGAGTGCTGTGTGCGGTGCTGGGCCCCACCATTTAAGAAAGATGTGAAGGTCCTGGAGTGCATCCAGAGGAGGACAACAAAGCTGGTGAAGGGCTAGAAGGAATGTCCTACGAGGAGTGGCTGAGGACTTTGGGCTTTTCTAGTTTAGGGAAAAGGAGGCTGAAGGGTGACCTCATGTCTCTGTACGGCTTCCTGAGCACAGGAAGTAGGCAGGAAGGTGCTGATGTCTTCTCCTGGCGTCCACTGATAGGATGCGTGGGAATGGTTCAAAGCTGTGCCAGGGGAGTTTAGACTGAATATCAGGAAGCATTTCTTTACCAAGAGGGTGGTCAAACACTAAAACAGGCTTTTTAGAGAGGTGGTTGAGGCCCCAAGCCTGTCGGTGTTTAAGGGGCATTTAGACAATGCCCTTAATAACATGGGGCAGTTATGAAGAGGTCAGGCAGTTGGACTAGATGATTGTTGTAGGTTTCCTCCAACTGAAACTGTCTATTCTATTCTATTCTGTTCTAAACTTGAGTGTGGGAAGAATACTAGTGCTGTCTTGAGTCAATTGTATCACAAGTCTTATGCCAGTCCGAAGTGAACATTTCAAGTTCTTTCACAGAACATTCATGTGCTGGTCTTGCTGTTCATATTTTTCACTGGTGAAAGCAGTAAATATATCTTGGTACGTTCCTTTTTCTCATATCCTTTGAGATACAGACTGTCCTTCTCCCGTCTAACTCCTCCCCTCACTCAGATCTCTCCAGTGTCCCACTATCTCTGCTTCTTTGTACCATCACTCACTCTTTGTAGAGAGTATAACTACCACTAAGTGAGAGGAAGGAAGGAATAAAAGAAACATGACTAGGTACCAGACTCATGTATATCATGTTCAATTTTGGCATCGTATACCAAACAATTTTTAATTTGGAGTTACATACCTTTAGAATCACGACTCTCACACATTATCTCGATGTTATTCACCAGAGATATCACATAAGCAGTAAACTGGATCCTCCTCACTTGTTATGTAAGCACATGCAGTGCTTATGCTTGATTCAACTCCTGTGATAACCCTAGAAGAAATCTTGCTTAATGTTTTTTTGGTTGTTGGGTTTGTTTTTTTTTATAGAAGGTTTTTCCTTTTCCTCATATAAGAGAAAGGAAACCAGCAATACAAGTGGTCATTCTCTCCCTCTTAGCTTTGGTATCTAGATCAGAGACAATCTTGCAAACACAGTTGAGAGAGGGACGTTGCACTGAACAAGATTCTTAGAAGACCTAAGAATTGTTTTATGACATACAAAATGATTAGAATATGCCCAACCTTGCATCCTTCCCCCTGAAACTGAACCCAATTGCCCAGATGTTTGCCATCACCTCAAAATCAGGCTGCACTGCAACAGAACCAATGCTTTAACTTCATATTTCACTGCAAAATTCTGTACCAGTATGAGGAAGAAACTCTAAGGATAACCAGGCTCCTTGAGATTAACAGTATAAAGCCAATGAAGTGGGCTAGGTTTATGTCCAGTATTTATAAAGCAGATGATTTAACAGTACTTTGTTCTCCTCTGTGCAATCTTTTGCAAATTCTCACCACAGCCACAGGATTTTGCATTTGGCTGAATCAGGGTGGTGGGATTTGCCTTCATTGCTTCACTTCAGAAGAGCCAGCTTAGGCAAGGTTCTCGCATTGCTCTATAATTCAGAAAACAGGCTTCAAAATATCACAAAGGTTTCAACTGTTTATTAAGTCCAAATTCCAGTAACTGTAGAAAGCTCTCCTGAGTACATCTGTATAGGTGAAACATAAGTTTCAGACTCCTGATGTCCAAACCCTTAATTTACTGATTAGTTACCAACAGATCCAGGCTATCAGCAACAAGACTTTCATCAGGTAAGCAGAGAGTCTATTTAAACCCTGATGGGATCTTACAGATATTTATTTAGTGTTTGTGTGAAGTGAAGCAAGTGGGAAGAAAAGCTAATTTTTATCTATGATTAATGAATTGCACTTGTTCCTGTTAAAAATCACAGTGAATCATAGAATCACGGAATCATAGAATCACGGAATCATAGAATCACGGAATCATAGAATCACAGAATGGTTTGGGTTGGAAGGGATTTTAAAGACCATCTAGTTCCAACACCCCTGCTATGGCAGGGACACCTCCCACTAGACCCGGTTGCTCAAAGCCCCGTCTAACCTGACCTTGAACACTTCCACATATACTGTGTTACAGCACCACGGTCTTGGGCACGTTCTCATTGCCATCTCTTTTTGTACAACCTGCTTGAAATTCCTGTTCTTTTTAATAAAACCAAAGACTCAGACTCATCATATTTTTCTCCTAAATAATTTCTTTCCATTTCCTCTGATAATTCTTAAATCAGCTATACTGCTCAAACTGACAAGCTAGGACCTTCACTCACCCAGCTCTCACACCGAGTTACTCTCAAAAGTTCCTTCCTGCCCAACAGCATGTAGATCTAAGCCATGTTCTTGGCTTTGCTACATGAAAGTGGTCTCCTCCGATTGATTTCCAAAGGGTTCTTACACTCCCATTTAATTTTCACTGACTTACAGGACACCCTTTTTCTTTTGATCCAAAACTCAATCACTAAAATTCACACTATTGATCATGACCATTTTCTATTTCCTACAATTTTATTTTGTTATGGCTTTGTAGTGGTTTTCATTTAACCTTTTTGCCCTCCTTTTATCAACTGCATTCTAAGAATTGAAGGTGGATTTTTTAATATTTTTTTGATTCTAAAGGATTTTTAGCTTGCAGTTTTCATAGCCTTCACAGATAGCTTTTGCTCCATGTGATGCCTCAGCTATCCCTAAACATCTTCAGTATAAAACTTAGTACCCTGCAGTATATCAATCATTTAGAGAAATTATAAAAAACAGAAAAAAGTACATGGAAAATGTTCTCTCTTGCTTTTCTGTTTCAAATTTTCGGTAGTAATTGCATCAAAATTCTGTATTTACATATATTTCTAAGACTTCACTATTTTTTTCTTACTGAGACTCCCAGTATTTCTCTGATTCCACGGGAGAATTTAACAAAATCAATGTGATTCACCAGAATTTGACAAGTCAAAATCAGACCCGATTCTTAAAGGTATACAATCAAGAAAAGTTCGTTTACAAGGAAGTTGTGCAGGGAAGTTTTCAGTTCACCGTAATCTTTAGAGTATCTCCATTTTTACTAAAAATTCTGGAATTATTTTGGGAGAAAGCTAGTTATTTTTAGAAGGGGATAAATTTACTTACAATTACTATCAGTAATGCAACACTTATAAACACCCACATACAGCAAAGGGTGACGGAATCTTACAAGATAGTTGTGCTTAAAATACACTAAAACTGAGACATCTATTTAATCAAGAGAAAGGAAGGAACTGGCATCAGAAAGCTGCATTTAGTCAGTAAAGCTGAAGATTAGACATTTAAAAACTATCCCTTCTTTCCCAATACTCAAAACGTTGATGCAGGTGAGAAGCCATCCTTCAGTAACCTACACACAACATTTTCTGAAGGGGAATTATGTCTTCCCTCCTTAAGCACCTCATTTGGAATCTCATTAGGCTTTAGGATGGAACAAAGCTGCAGAACAAAAAGATTCCCTAGATTAGAACAGGAAATGAGGGTTTCTGCAGGAGTGCTTTCAACCTCCACTTCCTGGGAAGAAATTTTAGAAGCCTTAAGCCCCCAGGGTATCTCTGGAGGGAGGGAAGCAGGATGGCAATAGTTGACACACAGAACATACAAGGAAGAGTCTTCCAAGTGGTGAGTGTAATGACAGCTGTTCTCTGAAGCTCTACTGTTGTTCTTCACCTCTTACAATTTTATAATCATATTTTCTTTCTTTTTTTTCTTTTCTTTTTTCTTTTTTCTTTTTTTTTTTCCTTCTCCCTGGGACAAACATCTTGCTGTCCATTTTAAGCATATGGCTTATAGCTTTGGATGCCAGGTTTCTCCTGGAGCAGAACAACTCCCACGTGACCTCCTCCTACTTCATGGCATGGAGCAGGTAGAGAAGTGACTTACTTCTGGGTATTTTAAAGTCCTCTCTACCAAGCGCCCTCTACTTCAATCTTGTCTAGTTTTTGTTCTTTTAGTGATTTGATGGAAATATTTTTTAATATAATATGATATTCTAAATATTTAATATTTTAAAATAATATGATAAACTATCATTCATCCTGACAGATGGTTCACCAGAAAATAAAGGGAGACAAGGTGTGAAAAACTGAAAGTAACTTTTTAGCAATTACTGCAAATATTGAAAAGAAATCAGTTCAAAATGTATAAGTAGGATGTTAATATTTCATTTTGCACAAACAAGCTTTATTTCTTAATGGTAACAAGCATTTATTTTATTAGGTAACACTTATGTAAAGAAAGCTGTTAACATCTGACATATTCAAGAACCAAATGGTTCTGTTTGTTATAAACGGAATATATTGGGCTGTTCCTAATTCATTATTATTATTTCTTCCTTAGAAAAGATTCGTTCCAAAAAATAATGTACATATTGTAATGTGTAGAATGGCCCCACATTTAGAATGGAAAATTTAATTTTTAACTCATGGCAGACAGATGATTCATAGGTCAAGCGTATATGTTTTCAAGAATTTCAAGTGATTTTTGGACTTCTTTTAAATGTATGTTAAAGATATTTTCAAATACCTGTGGGGTTTTTTTTTGTTTTGTTTTGGTTTTTTTTGGTAAGGCAGTTTGGGACCCAGCTCACTCACTTTTAAATTTAACTGGGTGAGGACAAACCCAGCCTAACCTGCTGACATTTACATACCAGATATCCTGATTAGGGAGCCATCCTAGGCCACCTCTTAATTAACAGATATAGGTCATGTAGGCCATTGTTCACCTCACCAAGTACCGACTTAGTCTTTCAGATAAAATTAATGACATCCTCAAAAGTATTTGTCAGTACATTTAATGAAATGAAACCAGCCTCAGTTTCAGCTGTAATGCTTCAGTGTTCCATGGGTTAAAGTGCTTTAGGTGTACTACTCCATTAAGTCTCGTGCAGGGACAAAATGGTAGTGAAACAGTGGGTCCCCCCCAAATTTACCTCTGAGGAAAAGTGTGAGAAGAAAGCCATTAGATGCTTGGGCTACAGCTGGATGTAAGTTTCTAGTTAGGAGCAAAGGCAAGACATATGTAGTCAGGTAGTTGTATCTTTCTCTCTTATGGTCCTTTCTGACTCCCTGTTGCCTCAGGACCAGTTCTTTGGTCTGTAGACAGTCACAAAATGCCTGCGAGTCCTTCATGTTTTCTGGTTTCTGCTCCTCTGGTGGCATCAGCATAGGTAGGTCTATGAATATCCTGCACAATTGAATGTGTACAGGGCTATGCTGAGCTGTGCTCTACTTTTCTAATCAGAAAAAATGGCACAAATTCTTTAAAGCAGGGAAATACAAAAATAGCACCTGTTTGTTAAGCATATGGGATAACTTTTCTTTAGCCTTCAGAATCCCAATTAATTCTTTGTGATATATATAAAGTTCACACTTGTCCTTGAGGTGATATAAAAGTAGCCTAACCCTGATGTTACTTACTACGTAATTTGAGAGACAGAAGGTGATACTATAAAAAATAAAAAGGCTCCTAAAACCATGCAAGGGAGCTGCAATTAGAGATGTACAAGAAACTACCACTGCCATTTTCAAACTACTAAAAGCTTCACTTTACAACCTCCATTATTATTTTTTACATCATTTTTCTGTGGAAGTGAAAAAATTATTCCTCAATACTGTGCAGATCACTGACAACTCATTTTACAGAACTCTGCGAACCAGACCGTGCTGCTGCTCTGAGGATAAACTCACCTTTCCTTTCTTCTCCCCAAACCTGGTCTACACTATCAGTGGGTTTTTTCTCTCCCCTCTATAACAAGAAGGAGATTCTGTGTGCATCCCTGCGTTAAAGCGAAGAAGAACTTTACAGATTTGTAATGTGGCTGGTACTTGTAGAAGAAGAAAAGGTTTGGACCTTATCCAGCAGTTCTACATCTGGCTAATATTTGCTGAGGAGGAGAACCTTGGCAGGGCCATGGGTGCCTAGGGGGTGAGATTTCCCAGAGACGCTCATGTACCTCAAAACATATTCCTTCTATTTATTTTGTACAGAACTATGTGTTAACATCAGAAAATAAATGGTACTCGAAGTAACCATGGCAACGCTAACATAGATGCATTGCAGATAGTACATGCCACAACATGCAAATCTGAAAGGAAGGAGATAATGCTCTAAATTTCCTGTTGGCCTGAAAGAATTCAAGCAAGGAGGACTGAAAGCAGGAAACCATATTATGAGAGATCTGTCCTCATCGTCCTGAGGACCTATAGCGGAACCACCCTCCCTCTCATTTTTAATTTTGCTTGAGGTCTTTAGTTGGATTTGATACCAACAGCTATAATTCTGTGACAGTCATGGGTTGTAATCATCGTCGATGGACATCATCACAGTCTTTGCTTTAAGTAAAGCTCTATATTTAAGTTTCCATGTTTACTGAGCCAGGATGCTTGTTTTAGAATAGGGTAGGAGCAAGAGTAAAGGCAATATGAACTATTAAGGAGTTTGATAGCAAGAAATCCAGTGGCAAATCACAACATAGCTTGGCAAAAGGTCAAGGTCAGATGTACATTATAAGTTTACATTGTGAAAGACGTAAGAAATCCATCCTATTCCTGCAACAAATACAATCTCCTAAAAGAACAGAGAGTGAATTTAGGAACCAGTTCTGGCTATGTCTATTTTGGTTGGCCAGATCTTACAAGAAGAGATTGGTCTTGTTGATAATGCTTTATTGATAGCAAACCTGTCTACCTAACCCCATGCAGGGCTACCGTATGTCCAGCCGGACCTGTACATGCAATATTTTTCTCTTTAGAGATGTGTTTTGGCTGGTTTTCTGGGATTTCCAGACATCTGGCAGCTCATATGGGCAAAGAGGCCCAGCTGAGCTGCAGATATCAGAGACTCTGATCATGCATAGATCAATTTTACAGCACACGCCTAGTAAAAACCCGATGGGAGTATGACAGGTCTAATCTATGTGGATCACTTATTCTGTGATCAGTCTCGGTAAAGTAAACATATGGGAGCAGAAGTAAAGGCAAAGTATTTTCTTCAGGAAAGATAATTAAGAAATATACCACCGAAGGGCTTTACAAGTATAAGCATTGCGGAGAGCAAGGCTGGGTGGAAGGAGTTAATGGACTTGAGCTGTGCAAGACTCGGGACAGCCTAGGTAGCTGCCGTAAGTAGAAGAATCAAAGACACTCAGTCAGATAAATCAGAGGTCTGCTGATGAGAAGGTAACTGCTGTTACACAGCCCGGTGCTCTCTTCGGTAGGATAACGTGCTAAAGGAAGAATGGGCAACATGCTGCCTTTGAACCACATGCAGCTTGAAGGCAGTTCAAGTACATCTTCCATGTTCCAGCTATGCAATGATGTCCGCAAGACGCAGCTGGTGTGAGGGGAGACACTACTGAACAATGCCGAAACTCCCATGAAGTAAAACCACAGGAACTACTGAGACTCACAGAGCTGAACTACCCTTAGATTTAGCAGCATATTCAGATCAGCCCCGTGGGAGTTCTGGTAAGATTTTGTGGAGGTCTCTCACCTCTGAACTGGTTTGTGTGACGCCCTTCCTTTTAGCTCCTAAGAGATACGCTACGTGTCTTGTGGTAAGATTTTGGGTTGCAGCGCATAAAGCCAGGAAGGCAGAATACACACACTTTCTGACCTCAAAAACAAATTAAATACAAAGCGAGTAGCAGAGAATCACTGCAAGTAGCTCATAAATGCTTTCAAGACTAGGAGTTTAGCAGGAATAATGCAACCTCCTTCTTAGGCAGTAATGTGGAATAGTAAAAAACAGTAGTGCTTAAGGCTGTATAACAGGCTGTATGTAGGAGAATTACCTAGATAACTCAAAATCGACACCAAGGTATAAGCAGACTCCAGTCCCAGGAGAGAATATGGGAAAATATTTGCTTACAGCATAACACCATCATTGACAGCATCAGTAAAGTGAGTTATGTGGTTGCTGCTTTAGGAAAAGGAGAGCGTTAAGCTGCACTCTGTAGAGTGAAAACAATAAAGCTGTTGAAAACACTGGTCTCCCAAGAAAATAAGTAGTTGGAAAAAGAAGGCAAAACCTTATTATAATAAAAATGCCAGAATAATGAAACATTTCATGCACTACTCCATTACAACCGTGTGCGTTAAGAAGTCCATGGCATCCTGAAATTGTAAGTAAAAAGGAGGAATAACACAGGTCTGACTCAATAAAGAGAGTGAGGAGGCAGGGATTTACGGAAACGACAGGCAATTGAGGACCGACTCAATACGTGATATCAAATCTGATTATGGAAATACACGTTGGATGCTGAAACCACAGATTAGGAATATTGTAGCTGGGATCCCAAAGGCTTTCCGAAACATCCACTGAGGAGAGAGAAAAGACAGATGAGCTTTGAAAAAGCAGCTGCAATTCCTAGCAGACGTTATCACTTCACCTGCACCATGTATGCTTGAAGACGTAAGCCAGTGGGATGGCTGTATCTCTTAATCCGGTTATAAGCAGAAAACTTTAACAAAAGTATCTCCAGACTCCTCTGGTTTACAGCAATATTTTAGACAGGCGCTGATCTCGTGGGAGATGTCTAGGTGGAGATGTTCAGACATGTCCTACAGATGTCCCCATGGTGATTTGTGCTAACACTATGAGGAAAACCTGGAGTGGCTCCACTATCAGCTCTGCTGACTTTCTAATTTGAACTTTATGCTACAGAGGTGTGTAGGCATGAGGAAGCTGAGTAAGAGGATGAGGAGTTGCCCCTTCTTCAGGTTAAGTATCAAAGCAGTGACATTATGAGATGGTGTGAGCAAATGAAGAGAAGTGGAAGCAACAATGGAACACCATTTCAGTACTGCTTCTGGCCCTTTCCCTGGATGTTTGCTGCACTGGCTACTGTGAAAAGAGTGTGAGAGTTTAAGAAACCACCAAAGCAGTAATAGTAGTAATAATAATAATAATAATAGCCTGTTTTATTTACCCTCTCTGTACAGACCTTCACTCCTGACAAACCAAGGCAACACAGGAATGAGATTTTGAAATATGATTCCAAGGTTACAAAGCAAGAACAAGCTGAAGATACTAACACGGTGAATGTGGAAATAGTTTTGGAACCTTAGGGGAATCAAAGTAATAGAAAAAATAATATTACAGTACTTGCACGTTGTTTGGGGGGGAGGGGAAGGAAACCAATCACATAGTGATGTGAAAACAATATTACAGTTGAGACTTCAGGGAAACTAAGGCTGATGCAGCATTTCATTACGAAACATGATTTCAGTATTAAATATCCCATCTAGCTGTAAGATCGTTGTCAGCCAAGAGCAGTTTATTGGAAAAAATAAAGCAACTCCCAGCCATCCTTGTTTGTGAGGAACACGCCAACTGGAGTTCTGGCAAGGCTAATCGCTAAAGGGAGTAGGTCACACGGCGCTGGGCTGTGCGCTGCAGCGGAGGGAAATGGGCTGGGCTGGAAGCAAGCTGAGCTGTGAGGACGCCGTGATTGCAAAACCCCCACTCAATCACTGCTCTTTAGTAAAACTCGCCCTGCATTGTCTACGATTTTCCAGTTTGTGGGCAAGGCAGGGAACAGACGATCCGCTTCATGGGCTCATTTCACCCCTTCTCTTTCATAGAACACGGACAAACCTCTTCCTCTCTCCTTCTCTCCCCCTTTCTCCCTTTCTCCCGCCTGCCTCCTTTTCAAAGTACCATTTTTAAGCAATTTCTTAATAGATATTATTTCATTCAGAATTTTCTTTTTCATTAAGTGCTTTGATGATTATGAACTATTTTGGAGGGAGTTAGGTAACCACACATTGTCGCATTTGCACGATGCTCCATAACTCAGATTTCAGCTACAGGTGTGTCACAGTCCTGTTTCACTCCCAGCTTTATTATTTATTCCCATGGCTATTTTTCAGATAAGGACTGTGAGTATTTTTCTAGATGTCTTGTCACTCAAAAGCAACCTCATGGTCTTCGATGAACTGAGACTAGACATACAACTTTCAGCACTGAAAGTCCCGACTCCTCGTTTGAACCAATGAATCAGTACCTTTAGTCATCCGTATTCCTTGAGCTGTATGTTCCTAGCATCTGCGACTGAGCCATGAGGTAATTGAAGTTAAATAACCTTCACTATTTTATAAAAAAATCTATGTTTTATTTATCTGTTCACTTCTCTATGCCTTCCCTACACATAACTGCATTTCAGATTTCGCTTATATCAAACTTCTAAAAATTATTTACTTTTCCCTCTGAAGATGTTTAACCGTAAATCAGAAAATGGATAAAACTTTCAGTGGAAATTTCAAAAAGAAGCATTACTCTTATACAAGACCTGCAAAAAAAAAATGTTAATAGGTTTCGTTAGTAACACTAGTCAGTCACAGGGGACACACTCTAGTTGTTCTATTTTGTAACAGCTACAACTAAGTCATTAAAATAGATGAAATTTAATTAGGAAATAGAAGAACTTTGGACACGCTGGTGTATATATACGTGTGTGGGTCCCTGGTGTTCTATATGAGCACATACACATATACAGATAAAAGTTTTCCACCTACTTACTTGAGAACAAAGTTCCAGCCTGACTAAACTTCTCTGTGGCTGCAAGCAAGCAGGATTGATCTGCTGAGGGAAGGCTGGAGTCGAGCAGGCAGCACATTCCCACTAATGAACAAACTACCTGCTGCTGCTATTCTTTCTCCCCTGGGCACACGAAGCTTTCAAACACTGTTTTCCTCTTTGAGCTCTTGTTCCATTCCAACACCACTTTTGCCACATGTTTATATTGGATTATATTACTATTGTCACCTTTTTCATTTTCTTAATTTCTTTTTTTCCCCTGTATCTTTTCAGGCCCTTGTTCTCTTTCTTTTTTTTTAACCTTTTTTTTTTTTTTTTTTTTTTTTAGTGTAGAGCACCCCATGATCAGTCATATCACTTACATACTTCACAGTGAAAACGCACAAATTAGGAGTGAAAATACAGCAAGGACAGTTTGACAAAAATACTGATGTATAAATCCCTTTCCTGGCACACATGCTCAGCCTACCTTCCCTGAATTAAAGGTTGTGTTCAGACTGCTTCCGAGGAAAGCTTTCCATACCTTGTGCCTCAG
Source organism: Bucorvus abyssinicus (assembly GCA_009769605.1). Taxonomy (NCBI): domain Eukaryota; kingdom Metazoa; phylum Chordata; class Aves; order Bucerotiformes; family Bucorvidae; genus Bucorvus; species Bucorvus abyssinicus. The sequence continues at coordinate 1,410,866 of CM020026.1, read as the reverse complement.
CGTTTCCTCACTCAGCCCCATCAGTTCATTTCAACAGCACTCTAAAAAGAAGAAAGAGAGGCAAGCCCTTTCAGAATACCTGAGCAGATGTACATTGGCTTACTTTCGTCAACACTCATGTGACTATTGTAATTTTTCATCAAATTTGCATCCACTCTGCACAAGATGGGGTTTTTTAGAGTGGTCTTCAAATGAGACTTTTAATTATATTCTGAACCATTCTCCTGGAATCTTCTTAGGCCAATTGCTGCCTTGGTAGGGTGAGGACATACAAAAGTCTGCAGGCTTTAACATGAGCTGTGGAGACTCTGTGCTCTGCATGGCTGCTGTAACTTGGCTAGTGTTGTGGCCAATTTTCTGGTCCCAGCCAAAGTAAGAGTTCTACTATCATACCTCAGACCTCATCTCACATGAAAGGAGCACCCAGAGTCCGCAATGACAAAATAGCTTTGCTTATTGGGGGAATCCTATCTGAGGAGTTTGCCTTGATCCAAGGACTTCCATGGATGTTTTCCATGGACTTCATTGCACCATGGGCTGATACTCAATTTTATTTAACAGACTAATTGTCTGATGCTCTTTTCTATATTTAGTAAATCAAAATAAAGACTAGCGCACAGACAACTTAAGTATCTGATTCAACCACTAGCAGTGTCTCTCCCCCTCCTCACTGATGAGAAAGGAAGGACAAAGGGAAAATACTCTTGGTGAAAAGCCTTAGTTTAGCTGCAATGAATCTGGGTCTTGCTAATCCCATTGTTTTCTCCATGGAGTTTCCTGCCATTCTCTTCAACCTCCATGGCCAGCTCTTTGTGCCTTTCGAGCATATCAAAATAAACCCACAAAACTTTCAGAACAGGCATTTAATTTAATACAGTTTCAGTTTGCATAGCATTTTCCAAGAGACACTTGGAAATTTAAGACAATATCTGGACTAGAATGAAATCAACAGTCATTCAAAGCTGCTTGAATGATATACGGTACAGCGACTGCTTGTGAAGTTTTAGATAAAGACAGGAGCTGTACGAGTGATTTGCAGCAAATCATTTTATTTGATGAATTTTGCTGTCTTTCCTGTTGGTGCTCTGTGAATATGTGCTCACTATGTGGAATTATTCACAAATGCCTTTAGTGAATAATTCTGGGTTTGCAGTTGCTTTGCAAATAGTTCATAGCAGGTATTTGTCATTTTTCTCTGTTTCGATGAGGTTTGTAAGCATGGAGCATTGTTTCTATCCCTTAGCAGTGTGATTTATATAGCAAACCAACACAGCAGGAATCGCAGATTTTCTACGATGCTATCTGAAATCCACTTTAGTGGATTCAGTGAATATTGAAGCTTGAATGTTTTGTTGGGTCGACTTCTCATCAGGAATAAATGAGCTCATAGATCTCTGCAGGCAAAAAATATGCAAGATTAACATGCTCTGATAGTCTCTGAGTCTGGGGTGGATGGTTGACTCTGGAGATCTCTTCTAAGTTAAATTATTGTATGACTGTAACAATGAATGCTTTTAAACCCAAGTGAGTCCCTTCATTTATTTGCCCTCATTCTTAATGAAATGAGAGGTGAGTTCATCTCTGCATGTCCACACATCAAACAAAATAGGTATTGTGTCTAAACTCATCACCTATGGTCTCTCTACAATGAATATAGAGGATCATTTCTTCCAGCTGTCTCAGACATGTCTGTGAAAATGTGGTGAATTTATATTTTTGGGGTTCCTGTGTTGTTTCACTGACTGACAAGGGAACCTATCAGCTACCTTTTAGATAAGAGAAATTATTTCCATATGAAGTTCAAAGGCTCGACAATAGAGAATAGGCTCAGAACAGCATGTGGGGACATTAAAATAACTTTGAAAACAATATTAACAGTAAAGGAAAAAAAGCTTAATTTCACAAAATGGGAGGCACTTATGAACTAAGAAAATCATGTCACTGATAAACTGGGAGCTCAGCAATTGAAAACAGCAGAAAATTAAAAATCTGGCTGTATTACCTGATCAGGTTGCTAGCAGCTATGAAAGTGATACAGAAGAAGAAATGCAATAGATAAAAAAGATAAATTAAGTTCACTAGAGACGAAGTATCAATGAGAACCTACAAAGTCCCAGTGCACTGCATGGAGTTATGGTTGCACTTACTTACACAAGAAAGATCAAACCGACAAAGCAGGAGAGACTAGGGTAATGAGAGAGATGTAGAATTCCCTTCCAAAGGTTATTAAAAGATCCGACTTGTTTGGTGTAATAGAAGAGAAGGTAAGAAATGAGAAAACTGTTCTCTGTACCTGCATGGAAGTAGGGCATAAAAAACAAGGAGTGTGAAAGCTGCTTGAGTGGAAGGACGATGTTAGAAGATGGACTAGTGGATATTAAATGATTTGATATTCCACGTATGAATGTTAAGGGCTGGAAGCTAGAAACTTTTTCTAACAAGTGGATAAAGGAGTTTGAATTTGGGACTGGAGGAGTAAAAAGCCGGACTCGCTCGGTGAAATGGGTTATATTATTTGATGGTGTAACTATTTCCTTTCGGTCCTGTATCTCCCTTATTTTATTTATTTATTACTTATTTTACAGGATAGACTGAGAGTCAAAAGAGTAAGGTGCAAGGTCTCACTTTTCTCTGGAAGTCAAGTTGGAACTGAGGGCTGCAAATTGAGCAGTAATTATTCACTCATGAAAGTGTGTTTTACTTCAGATTTCTCCTGTGCTTCACTAAATCCCATACTCACAAGCATTTGCCAGAACATTTCACCTGTAGAACAGCTGCTCAATTGCCAGAGGAAAAATACAGTCAGGGAAGCCTGAAAGACCAGTTTTCTTTTCATGAACACGGTCTCTGTGTGTGTGTGTGTGTGTGCGCGTGCGTATTCAAGAATCACCAGCACTCAGTGGAACACTAACTTTCCATAGCAGGGAAAGGGACATGTTCCTGTTTAATACCTCCAAGGGTCATTTAAAACACTCCGGACGTCTGAGGTCTGTGTTTAATGAACAGAATTACTTTTCAACTGTAATGTTTTATGGAAAGATAGCTTAAGTAGGCAAAAAATATTTGTTTATCCTTGTACTATACTTCCTTAACTATCATCAGTTGCTTACTGTTTAATTTCATCTTCGCCAGTCAAGAAGTATCTCATCTATTTTGCAGCTCCTGGCTCCTGCAATTATAAAGGAGAATAACTCGAGCACAGTATGTGCCTTTTTTTTTTTTTCCCCACAAATGCTGGTGTCTTAGACTACTTAAAGTCCATTCGCATCATCATCTTGCATTGCAGAAGTTTGGCAAAGAAGGAAAATGTTATGCCACCACCGATGTGATTTATGGACTGACTTTGTAAGTGGGGCCAGGCTGCTCAGTGGTTAAAATTGTTCATGGCTTGTTGATGTTCATATGGCCTTGCAACGCGTCCGACGTCCTCTCAACTGGGTGCTGTGCATGGCTTGGAGAGCAGGTTTTGCTAGACTTGCTTTCACTTTCTGTGGATAGGTGAAGGAGATGCTCTCCTCCCATCATACTTGTCACTGAGTGAAGCAGAGCTCCATTGGCTGGTGGTATAAACCCAGCAGGTAACCCAGGCTATTATCTTGGGTTGACTTCAGCCACATTTCCTGTTCCCTGCTCTTGCCTTCACAACATGAGTAAGCCAGAAATTTTGATCAGATTTCGGCACTCACTTCCTGGTTTCCTACAACCCTTGTCTCTTCAGGGTGATGATGCAGGCTAACAGCTGGTTTTCCAGTAGTGTCCCCCCCATAACTCCCCAAGGAAGACTACTTACTGACTTCTCCCATTCTTCACACCATTGGCTGGGAAAGAAAGTCACAGCAATGTGGCAGTCAGGGGACAGGAATCCAGAGACACTGAATTATGTTTCAGTCTGGGCATTTTTCATACAGACTAATGGTTCAGCGCAGACATAGCCAAAGAGAGAATGAAAGAGGGTGAATGTGTTTCAGAGCCACAACAGCTTCACAGGTTAATTCTAAGGATGTTCCTAAGCCATTTGTGTGTTTTTCCCTGCTCTGCTTAAACCCAATCTGGTTGCAAAAGGAAGACCTTTGAGGCATAACAAAAATAAACTGGTAAGCATGGTGACAAGTAAGCGAACTCTCCTCCCAACTTCACTCCACTGTCAGAGCAATTTCTCATGATCTTTCTGTCCACGAGCTTCATCCAGCAGTCTTTCCAGCAGTCATCCAGCCACTTAACGTAGGTCATCAAGCTACCCTGCACTTGGACACAATGTGTGTTGCTAATAATTTGAAGTGACAAGACAGCATAAGAACTTTTTCTAAAAAACATTAGCTGAATATAGTAAATTGAAAGGGAGACTTTTTGACTGCCTAAGGAATGTCCAAACCATATTTACATTCCATGGGCTTTAAGTGGAAACTTTAATTAAAACTCCGAGATGTCATGTGCTGTTTAGGTGATGCAAGTTGGGGTTTGTTTATTTATTTATTTAGACCTTTCAGCCCTCAGGCAGATATCAGTTATTAAGTGTTTTCAGTTGAGTGATATTTTTGCTATGTCAGTACTGACAGGTGATACAGAGTGGAAAAGACTTTTGACATTATAATCAAAATAACATAAACCTACTCTTTTTGTAAATAATGCAATATGTACAATGAGGCTGTACGTCTGCAGATTAGGTTTCTGCTATGTGAAACCCGGATCATGAGAAAAAAAAACCCCTAACTTTCTTTTCTTTCACCACAGAACAGCTCAGCTACTTCCCCAAAATGCAAGAGTTCTTTTGAATTTGTCTGTAATTACTTTACACTCTTCACATGAGATGTGTCTCTAATTAACTCTGTCCCTCTATATGTATAACTGTGCTAATGCATCGCTGTAGAGCTGAAAAAAAAATTGAAGACAACCTGTAGACTTTTCATTGAAGACTTTGCCTTATCAAATTTGGTGTCTTGTGAGCAGGCGAGTGAGCAGGCAACACCAGCACTACTGGAATCAGCACTATGAAGGAGGTGAGGAGAGTCTGTGTGGCAGGACTTGCTTATCTTCTCCAACTGGAAGCATCTGGTTTGGTCTAATAACAAGGAGAAATGATAAAAGGCCTCACTTCTTAGTGTTGACTAGGATGAGACATAGCAAAAGAAATATCTAGGTCTGAGGAGTTACATGCAGCTCAAGATGCAAAATGTCTGTTTATCTGATTATTTCTCCATTGTTTTTCTATCCCAAATGGAAACTCATTTTCCATGGAATAGCAGTTATTCCTTAAAATTCAGCCCTATGATGCTAAATGTTTGAAGGTATCAACATAAACCCCTTTTCACCTGATCTTAATTTCCCATCTAAACCCTTTTCTTTGACATTGCTATCTCCGTTCGAGGGAGTTCTCACTTCCTCTTTCACCAGCAGTAACCTAAAGACCAAGATACACGAATAGAACTGTGATACTGATCAGGTAGTCATATACAAAGCAAGTGAACCTTCATTATTAACTCAGTTATGAACAAGTTCTCTGAAAGCCATGACATATTAATTGGTTCATAGTTAAGAAATGAAAACATATTTTCATTTCTGTATGTCAAAGAAAGGGAAGCTGTCCTCATCTCGGAACACACAGGGAATGTTGTGAACAACCTGGTAATTTCATAACCCAGCTGTTCTTTAAGCAGAATCTTCCTAACATTTTAGGACCCTGCCCTGGGTTTTCAATCTGCTGTGTTGGCTTATTTACCTTACAAAAATATCACAGATAAGGTTTATAGGCAGTGTGAGGGTTTAAAAGGGAAAGCTAAAATAAGATTTATAGAGAGGCTCCTCCACTGAGTCACCAGAATGCAAATAAATGTTCATTGATGGGTTTCTTGTAACAAGAACATTTTGTAATCTCTCCATCCAGCTCTTCTGCAAAATCATTTAAAAATATAGCTACATTAAGCTGCCAGCCCGACCCTGAAGCTCTTAGCAAAGAAACCCTTTCAAGGTTTGCTAGAAGTACCTTCCTGATTTCAGGAGGATTGAAAGTTGTTCTGGTGATGGCAGGGGCTCAAAGGGGCAGTTCCCTCTGGAGAGTCTTTGACCAGCCCCGATTTATTTTATCTTGCATAATAAAAATATTATATGCATGCATAGTATACAAAAGGTTTTATACATCTTTAACCAGTGTCGTCTTTGTTCAACTGGTTTTAATTTGCATTTTCACATCAGTAATGAATCTCCGGTTGTTTGCAGCAGATCCCTGACAGCCTTTTGGCCACCATCCTGGAAAGGAGCTGATGAAGTCTGTCCCAAGATCTCTCCTGTTCTCTGCAAGGTGCTGGCTCCTGCTTCCCTTGCATATAAAGACTTCTACGGGAAGTTGGTGCAAACACACCGAAACATCTGTTTTGAAACTAAGCTCACTTGTTCCTTTCCGGGAGGAAGGGTGATGTAGGAGGGGAAATCCCGGGTTAGAAATCTGTGGATACCTCGCCTGTTTTGCTAGAAGTGGCACCGTGGCAGATTTAGCTTCTTGTGAGTT